>JAPTYO010000028.1:2400000-3752165 GCA_036873135.1 Clarkia xantiana subsp. parviflora
GGCACCTCCAATATGGTTCCATGGGTAACGTTTCTAATCCCTGTTTTTTACTGTTTGCAGCTAAGAAGGTATCGGTGCTGACAAATCTGATCCTTAAGCAGTGGGAGACCGACATTGTCCGCCCCGCGCGGAAGAGGAAGTCGGCCAAGAAAGCTTCTGCTCTGTCGGGATCTCCCTCCGCGGAGAGGACAAAGTGGAGCCGCGTGGAGGTGGACAAACTCTTCGATGTCCAGACTGCTGAAGAAGGTATAAAGCTCCGCCTAGCTATTAAATCGTACAGGAAGCTAGTTCCTAAGGAGTTGGTCCCTTCGACCATGGAGGCCCACATCGCAGATGTCAAACGTGTCCTCCGAGGGGAAACTCCTCGCGTCCTCAAGGCGGGCTACTACAACTACCGCGGGAAGGACCAATATGTTTCTCGGCGCGTCATTTGGTGTAAGGGCCCTAACGAACTTCCTGATTATGTTTCTGAAGCCTCTCGTCCTCTAGGTGCAGGTCACTCGGGGACTCCGTCGGGTGCTGGAGCTTCAGCAGAGGCACCACCTTCAGCAGGGGCGCCTCCTTCAGCATGGGCACCACTTTTCGGGGCTGGCGACACCCCGACCGGCGATCAATTTCGTCGGGTGGAGAATCTGGACTCCTCCGAGGAGACGGATGAGGGTGGCTCCCTTATCCACCGTCGGAGGACGGGGCAGTCCCCCCTCGCCTTCTTCACAACAGCGAAAACCATCGCCCATTCATGACTTCACTCCTTCTCCAGCCCGGGGCGAGTCGGAGGCGCGCCCCTCTACGACTCGAGTCGGTCCTTCTCCTCTCCCCCTCGACGGGAGTTTTTACAAGGCCTTCGACCCCGCACAGAAGGAGGCTCCCTAGACCCCGATTCAAACGCTGCAAGGGGTCCAGCTCCGACAAGGGGACGCATACCCAGAGCTGGCTCCACATCTGCTAGCAGGCTCAATCCTACCCACTCTGAGGTATCCGATTTCCTTAGATCGGGAGGACATCCGTCGGGATGTCCAAGAGATGTCCATCCGTCAGATTGAGGTAAGACTTCGACTTTTCGCTCCTTCGTCAATAAAACAGGTTGCTCATCTGCTAACACTTCTCTTCCTTCCTTCACAGGAGATGGGGGACATCAACCGCTGCTTCGGGTACATCTTCGCCTTCGAGGAAGCCCTGGAGCAGGAGCGGGCAAAGGGGTCTCCCACGGTCATAGCTAAGCTTGAGGAGGATCTCGCGGCCTCCGAGTCTTCGCGGGGAAAACTGGCCAAGGAGCAGGCCGTCCTCGACCGAAAGACTCGGGACCTCCAAAAGCAGGTTCGTGACTTCGAGGGGCTCCTGAAGCGGGAGCGGCAGGAGCGGCGGATTGCTGAGCACAAACTCTTCCTTGAAAAGAAGACTCTGGACGAGAAAATCGCTGAGGTTCCTGCGCAGCTGGTCACGGCCGAGACCAAGGGCTGGGAGGATTATCGGGGGTCCTAGGACTTCCAAGCTGATGCGGTGAAGTTCTGCAGCGCGGAGGTGGAGAAAACCCTCTTCAACGCAGTCGAGGAACTCCACATGGAGTACGGCGATGCCGTCAACTTCGACAAGTCTCCGTCTCTCGCTCCCTTCGCGAAGAAATACTTTGCTCTCTCGGAGGAGAGTGATGAGGGGAGCACCCCCGCGGTTGTTGAAGACATGACGGAGCCTCCAAGTGCCGACGCCCCGATAATCGACCCTCCAGCAGCCGAACCTGTGGAGCCTTCTGCCACAGATCTTGTGGACCCTACTCCTGCTGATGCCGCCGACAAGGACCAAGCTTAAACGCTTTATCTTTAGAGTCCTTGTATTTTTCCTCATTTTTGTAATCCTCGGGCCTTTGAGCCCTCATTAATATCAGACTATCTCTCCGATTTTTCGTTGCACTTCTTTAAGCGACTTAACTATGCTTACTTAAGGCGAAACCTCGACACATAAGACATTTTCACACATCACTTAAGACGATTTAATTCCGTGCACCACTTAAGGCGACTTAGTCTCGTGCATCACCTAAGACGACTTAATCTCGTGCATCACTTAAGATGACTTAATCTCGTGCATCACTTAAGACGACTTAATCTCGTGCATCACTTAAGACGACTTTTAAACAACACTTAGAATAAATCTAAGAATAATATGATCGGAAGCAACCTCTTTATTCATTGATGGCGCAAAATCTGCTTACATCGAAACAAACGATAAATAACTTACACCACTTAAGGCGATTTTACATCGGGCGCCACTTAAGGCAACTTTTCATCGGGCACCACTTAAGGCGACTTTTTATCTGGCACCACTTAAGGCGACTTTTCATCAAGCATGACATTTCTTCAAGTGTTCGCCACTGAAAGAATGCTTCAATACTCTGCCATCGAGGTCTTCCAACTTGTACGGATTCGGAGCTGGCATCCTCACGACCTTGTAAGGTCCTTCCCATTTTGGTGACATCTTGTTGATCCGATCCAAAAGGGTAAATTCGTTCCGACGCCAAACCAGCTCCCCGACGAAGAATTGTCGGGACTTAACTCGCCGATTGTAATATATGGTCGTCGCCAAACGCATTCGAGCCTGGACTTCATCGGCTTCCTACCTCTTCTCTTCGAGCAAGTCCAAATCCAGACGTCTCATTTCATCATTTGTCAAAGGCTCGTAATATCTCATCTGATGGGACGCAACAGCTACCTCCACGGGAGCAACAGCCTCTGTGCCATAAACAAGGCCAAAGGGAGTCTCCTCAGTTGATCGTTTGGGTGTCGTTCTAACAACCCAAAGCACGTTTTCTAGCTCGTTCAGCCATTTGCCCTTCAAAGCATAGACCCTTTTCTTCAGGCCATCCATCACGATTTTGTTGGATGATTCCACCTGGCCGTTAGTCTGAGCATGATGGACAGAGGCTGTCCGATGCTCGATATTAAACTCCTCCAGATACTCCTTCACTTGAGCCCCGTTAAACGGTGGACCATTATCGCTGATCACCACCTTAGGAATCCCGTATCTGGATACAATATGAGTCTGGAGAAACTTGACGATCTGGTTCCCCGTCGTCTTGGCCAACGCCTTAGCTTCTATCCATTTCGAAAAATAATCGATAGCCACAAGCAAATACTTACACTGACCTTGTGCCTGTGGGAGAGGTCCCACCAAATCGATGCCCCACTGAAGGGCCAAGCACTCTTGATGGACGTCAAATTAGCAGCCGGAGCCGCAATATTCGGGGCATACCTCTGGCACGCGTCACAGGATCGGACCAACGCCGTCGCCTCCTTGCTCATCGTAGGCCAATAATAGCCCAGATTCAACACTTTCCTCATAATGGATCGGGCCCCTTCATGACAAGCCGCGACCCCTTCATGCACCTCCCTCAGGATTCGACTTGTGTCGGGTCAGCCACACATTTCAAGTAAGGAGTCGAGAACCACCCCTTTTTGTATAGCTGATTGTCCAGCACCACGTAATTAACCGCGATCCGACGTATCCTGTCAGCTACCACTTCATTATCGGGGACTGCCCTCGTAGTCAGGTACGCTACTATCGGGGTCATCCAAGTGGGTCTTCCTCTGATCCTGCTCCAATAGCACACACCTCCGATGGGTCGGTGGTCGACAAGATCACCTTCTCCAAGAAGTGCACCTTCCGATTTTCCTCCAGGGGTGCCCCCAAGGCAAATTTGCTCAAGGCATCCGCCTCCATGTTTTCTTCCCTCGGGATCGCCACAATATCGAAGCTTTTGAAGCTCTCCTTCAACACTTGCACCTCACGAAGGTACTTTCTCATCATCGGGCTCTTCGCCTCATATCGTCTTTGGACTTGATTCACAATCAGGCCCGCGTCACACTTCACTCTCAAGTGAGCAAGTCCCGTACCTTTGGCAATTTTCAGGTCTGTGATAAGAGCATCATACTCAGCTTCGTTGTTCGTGGCCCTAAACGTTAAGGCCAAAGCATATCGAAGGGGCTCACCCCCGCCTGGTGGTATCAATACGAACCCTGCTCCTGATCCATCTGAACTCGAGGAGCCATCCGTGTACATTTCCCAAGTATTTTCTTCATTTGGTTTTTCTGATTGCTCTGCCATTTCTGGTTGCTCTGCCATCGGGACCTCCACCATAGTTGCCCCCTCTAGAGGGCCCGCTTCTTTCAGATCGGGAGCAGTAGACTCTGCTATGAAATCTGCCAATGCCTGGCCCTTAATAGCCGTTCTCGGAGCAAAGTGTATGCGATACTCACTAAGTTTGACTGCCCGTTACACTAATCTCCCTGACGCATCAGGTCGGTTCAAAAAATGCTTCAGAGGCTGATTCGTCAGCACAGTAATCTCATGCGCATGGAAGTAAGGCCTCAGCTTCCGAGCAGTAATAATCAACGCAAAGAGATACTTCTCAACAGCGGGATAATTCATTTCAGATTTGGCAAACGCCTTGCTTATATAATAAACGGGGACTTGATTACCCTCGATAAGCTTCACTAACACAGAGCTAATGGCAAATTCAGAAACAGCCAAATATAGATAGAGCGGCTCGCCTGGTATCGGTTTTGCCAACGGCGGGAGGGTGCGAAGGTGCTGCTTGAGTGCCTAGAACGCCTCTTCACACTTGGCAGTCCACTCAAACTTCTTATTGGCTCTTAATACTTCAAAAAACGGCAAGGATCGGTCGCTCGCCTTGGACAGGAAGCGATTCATCGCAGCTAGTCGGCCATTCAGCACTTGCACCTCCCGATGATTTATCAGAGACTGCATCTCCTCGATTGCCCTCAACTTCTCGGGGTTCACCTCAATTCCTCTTTGACTCACCATAAAGCCCAAAAACTTCCCCGAGTGGACTCTGAAGGCGCACTTGGTCGGGTTCAAACGAACCTGATGAAGCCTCATCCGCTCAAACGCTGTGGCTAGGTTGTGCACATGATCCTCAGCTTGTCGGGACTTCACCAGCATATCGTCCACGTAAGCCTCCATGGTTTTCCCCAGCATATCTCCGAACAGCTTGTTCACCATCCGTTGGTAGATTGCCCCAGCATTGATCAATCCGAAAGGCATGACATCGTAATGATAAATGTCACTGTCGGCATAAAAGACCGTGTGGGGGGCATCTTCCTTAGCCATCTTGATCTGATTATAGCCCGAGTACGCATCCATGAAGCTCAACAACTCATGTCCCGACGTGGCATCCACCAACTGGTCGATTCTCGAGAGCGGGTAACAGTCCTTCGGGCAAGCCTTATTCAGATCGCGGAAATCAACACACATCCGCCACTTCCCATTGCTTCTTCACCAGCACCGGGTTAGCGACCCAAGTCTGGAATGGAAGCTCCTTGATAAATCCGGCGTCGAGCAACCTGCCCACTTCCTGCTGGATTACGATCCTCTTTTCTGCGCCCATCGGACGCCTCTTCTGCGCGATAGGCTTGATCGCAAGATCAATCTTTATCTCGTGCACAATCACGTCGGGGCTGATTCCTGGCATGTCACTCGGAGACCAGGCAAACAGCTCCTTGAACTCCTTCAGCAGCTCGATCAATTCTCGGGCCCTCTCGTCAGACAGGGCGGACCCGATTTTCACCTTCCTCTGAGGTCCGTCAATCTCGACCTCCTTCAAATCCTCCATGGGGGCGGGACGCCCAAATTCCTCTCTCGGATCGGCATCGGTCTGGAGGATAGTCATGGCTTCCTGTCTCTTCCGTCGGGTGGCATTAACATAGCACCTCCTGGAAGCCACCTGGTCGCCCTTGACCTCTCGGACTCCATGATCAGTCGGGAACTTCATCTTCTGGTGCACAGTCGAGGCAACTGCCATCAGGGGGTTGATGGTGGTTCTCCCGATAATCGCGTTGTACGTCCCCGCGGACTCAACCACCACAAAGTCCACGTTTCTCCTCTCCACCTTCCACCCGCTACCAAACTCCACTGGTAAGGTGATCATTCCCAGCGGATAGGAGGTAATACCAGAGAACCCAACAATCGGGAAGGTCACCTCCTTCAGATCCTTCTTCGTTTTCCCCATGGCCTCCAGCGCGTCCATAAACAGAATGCCGGAGGAACTCCCTCCGTCGATCAGAATTCGTTTCATCTCGTACCCATCCACGTCTAGGGTCCCGACCAGAGCATCATCGTGTGGACTCTCCACACCTATCAGGTCCTCCGCGGAAAAGGAAATCACCATCTCTTCCTTTGCAGTCCGGGATCGGGACCTCTTGCCCAGCACCACAGCAGCAGAAATTCTAGAGGCATAGACCTCCCGAGAGGCTGTGGTGTCACCTCCTGCGGCAAATCCTCCGTGAATCACGTTGATGGTGCCGCGCTTCTCCTTGCGGGCACCAGAACATTCTGGCTCCGACTTCTTCTTCTTCGGAGACCGATCGCGGGATCAGGAACGGGACCGCGATCGAGAGCGAGAACGACACCGCCTTTCAGCCACAAAATCCTTAAGCTTCCCCTTCTGGATCAGCTTCTCGATCTCCTTCTTCAGCTCCCGACAATTGTTAGTATCGTGACCGCTGGCGCGGTGGAACCGACAGTAACGATCGGTACGGGATCCCATAAACTCTCCTTCCTTCTTCGGGGGGTACCTAGAGATACCCTATCGATCCATGACCGCTAACACCTCCGCCATGGAGCTATTCAGAAGGATGCTATAGTCCTCCCGCTTATCCTTCCTCGTGGGACGCCTGTCCTCCCTTCGATCAGAACAAACTCGAGTCCGACTGCCCTCGGACTTATCCTTCCGCTTATGGTCGTCCACTGGCTTGAGCGACTACTTCCCCTGTTCGACTTCGAGGTATCAAGCTCTCCGGCAGCTATTTTCGACTCCTGCACATCGATATGCTGCTTCACCCTCTTCTGCAGTGCCTCCATTTTCCACACAGCCTTCTCAGCCACGCTGTGCATCAGGTCGGAACCATAGGGGGCTGTCAGGTTCCGCAGGAAAGTACAGATGGTTTCTCCCTCCGATATCTCTTCATCAATCTCCGCCACACAGGCAGTGTACCGCTGGTAATAGTGCGCCAGCGATTCGTCGGGCCTCTGTACCACCTGGGCCAGGGACCTCACACTCTTCAGGAGACGCCGACGACCCTGATATTGCTGAATGAAGCGGTCGTGCATGTCAGCCCAGCAGGTGATGCACCCTGGGGGCAGGCTGAAGAACCAGGTCAGGGCCCTCTCGCCCAGTGTGTTCGGGAACAGCACACACACGATATCGTCGTTCGGGGCTCTGCCGAGACATGCCATGAGGTGCTTCTGGACATGACGAACTGGATCTCCTTCGTCATCATACTCCTTTACTGTGGGGATACCCAGCCCTGGCGGGGCGAGGGTGTCTATTAGTCGGGGAACGAAGGGATGAGTGGATCGATCCCTCAGTTCCGACATCATCGGCTTCTGCTCCCCCAGGTAGATGTTCACGATCTTCACCACCTGATCGGGTGTGATGGGACCATTGAGGGGAATGGTCCTGTGCTGCACTGGTCCTGGCCCGTCGACCACAAATCGCTCTGACTGCGCAGGCTCCTTACCCTTATCCTGGCTTCTGGGTTGGGCCTCTTGCACATTCTGAACCTCCGCTGGTGGAGGCACCTCCTCCTGCCTCCTGGCAGCCTCTCGTCACTCTAAGAGAGCCTCCACAGCCGCCAAAAACATCGGCATGGCATCCGCCACAGCTTTCGTCAGTTCCGCGTTTGGAGGTGCCTCCTCCTCCCTATTCTCTTGGTGCTGAGCAGCATCTTCGGGGACTTCGTTGTGCCCCCCTGTCCGGGAGACCTCAGCAGGAAGATTCTGGTCCTCAGCACGCTCCGGTGGCGAATTCAGAGTTGTCCCAGCAGAATGACGGGAACCACCAGATTGTCCTTGTTGTCTCTGCTTACCAGCCGCCATTGAACGAGTAGAAGTCATACTAGCTTTTTGTCACGTTTCCCACAGACGGCGCCAATGTTAGATCATGGTGGAACTCCGGTACGGTCTTGACGGCGATCCGAACTACTTCGCTCCACGTAATCCTGCAAGAGGGGATATACCGGGCGGTGACCCAGAATCCCTCTCCGATGCTTAAATGAGTGTCTCGTAAAAACTGGCAAGCAAGAGTCTCAGTATGTAATTGTATGTGATCTGAGATAACCTCTGCCCTTTTATAGGCGAAGAGGTACCTCAGTTACCTGGTGAACCGTTTGGGTGGTTAGCCCACGCTCCGCGTATCTCGGCCACGATCCCGCCTATCTAGGCCATGATCTCGCCTATCCCGGCCACGCTCCGCGTATCTCGGCCACGATCCCGCCTATCTAGGCCATGATCTCGCTTATCTCGGCCACGCTCCGCGTATCTCGGCCTCAACCTCTTATAACAAGTCCCGACCAATATCAGGGACTCCAGAGTTGTCTCATTGTGTCACCACTCGAGGCCCCTCGTCATCGTGACAGGGCCAATCATTCTCAGGGATTCTTCATCGGGGCCTACTTGAAGGCATCTCATCGGGAGCGTCCAGCTCGCCTATCGGGACCGACTCTGTCGGGACCTTTCGCCATCGGGACTCCCTCTGTCGGGACCCTTCGCCTTGGTCACCTTGACCTCCTTTTAGGGCCCAGTGGGCCTATTCACCGTTTCCTCACCGTTAAAGGGCCTAACGGCCATAGCGAAACCCATCATCGACCAAGGCAATAAGCATCAAAGGAAGCCTCGTGTGAAGTCTTCATAAAAAGGCAAGGGAAAAGAAAAGGCGGATGATAATCCACCTATCACCAAACGCCAGAAAAACAACGTCACTTATGGAACCAATTGTGACGACTTATACAATCCTTGGAGCATGAAGGCGGAAGAAAAAAATTTCAAACTCCCGGAAAACAAACTTCACCGCCCACTTGAGCCAACGACTGCCTTCTTTGGCAAAAATGTTGAAGAACAACACAAGCAACGTAAAACTGGGGGGCATGACATCAACATTTGTTCATCTCCAAAGGTGGAGATTGAAGAGCTCAACACGCTAGATGCATTGAGAAACTATGTGGCACGTGTCAGAGTCAACTGGCCAACAAATCACCTATGAGGACGTCAAACACATCAGCAATCCCTTTATCTTCCTTATCTTCCTTATCTCCTTTTTCGCATATCTATTTTGAATCTTTTTAGATTAAGTACAACTTATGCTTATTAGCCTCAGTACTTTTCAAAAGAAGTGATCAGTAGACGCTTTCTTGTAATCCGTTGTGCGAATTCTAAATATCTAATAAAGGTTAAGTCTACTTTCGTAGGTACATTATTATGACGCATATTACCTTGGAATAACGCCAAGTAACAACTACGCACATATTAATCGCGTCAACAACACAAAGCCTCAAGCATTCTATACGCGGAAGACTAAAAATCGTGTCGCAATAATAAATAAGGCGTGAGCATTACCCAAGGGCAGATCATGCACTATTAGAAGATGAAACAATAAAAACAATCAGGAAACAGCGATACAACTGCCAAGCGACTGGGGGGCACCAAGCTGACAAATGCTTGGCATTCTACCTAACATATATACATACCTATCATGATCCGCACATATCGCGTCCGCACTCAGGGAAGTTTCCTACACAAACAAGGAATCCTTGTATCAGATTCCTTTACTTTATTTATTATATGCATGACTAAAAAGAAAATTTCATGACTCCATACTTTTGCAAACTTATAAAAATTGCGATTATCTGACAAAAGCAACTCTGTTCGTAGGTACATGCTACACTACGATTACTACATGGGAATTACGCCAAGTAGTAACCTATGCACAAAAATATACTTCAACAATACAAGCTAAGCATTGTGTTCAAGGAGGGATTTATGGTATACAACGCCAACATATCAATTATCTACACCAACAGGGAGTTTATTTCTCCATTCATAATATTGGCTTCTATCTCAAGAAGGTGCCGGCAACACAAAGCCCATCGCGCTATGTGCACAGTCAACTTATATATCGCAATGACAACTTACGGATTATCTATCAAAATGACGACTATTCCAGAGGCGTCAACTACAAGCAATACCTTGGAATAACACCAAGGTCTACTATCAAAATGACGACTATTCCAGAGGCGTCAATTACAAGCAATACCTTGGAATAACACCAAGGTCTACTATCAAAACGACGACTATTCCAAAGGCGTCAACTACAGGCAATATCTTGGATTAACACCAAGATCTACTATCAAAAGTAGCATGTTGAGGTATCCTCTTTGTAAAGACAAACCCCATGTTTACTTCTAGAAAATGACATGCTGTGACATCTCTTGTTAGAGGCAAATCATCATGGTCATAGCCATTCCCTGGATTCAGAACATGATGGGCAAATACAATACGGGACTGATCACCCCATAAGTGGCGGAAGTTCTCTTGTTAGTCAACGACCCCACGCTACAACAAAGGTGAATTCCTGTTTAAAGGGTTCACTCTTTATGGCGAATGTCCTCTAGTTAGATGACAATCCCATACTGTGAATTCCTATTTAAAAGGGTTCACTCTATACGGCGAACGTCCTCTTGTTAGATGACAATCCCGTACTATGAATTCTTGCTTGAGGGATCACTCTTTACGGCAAAAGTCCTCTTGTTAGATGACAATTCCGTATTACATATTTTTAAACCGTGTTGCATGGTTCCTGGACGCAGAAAGCATGCATCACAATTCATATTTTCAAAAAGTGTTACGTGGTCTCTGGACGCGGGAATCATGTATCACAAATATTTTTTCAAATATTTTATCAAATATTTTATGTATCAAGTATTTTTTCAAATATTTTATCAACACGGCTTTTGCGGGTATCACGAGCTTTTTTAGGGTTCACAAATATTTTTTCAAAAATCAAAATGTTTTTACGTATGCTTCCCCAACGCGGGTTGATACACGATGGCAGGTGCGCACCCTGTTTAAAACTCATAAAATTTACAAGTCGAGTCTTGTACAACGTCGCCTTAGAGTGGAACTAAGAGACGGTATAAACTAGTATCTTGCTTAGCTAAGATAACACCTTTCAAATACACTACTTGTTAAGAAAAATTGCTATACGCAAAATACTTGGCAGGTTACAGCATACATAGCGGCAAGCTATTTAGGAATGAAGGGCAACATGCGTAATGCATCATGCAAGCAATCAGGAGAGCATCTCAAGTCATCAATAAAGAAGTGGCTAATGGTCACGGCTGCGGAGACTACATCTATGATTACTAGTCATCCACATCCAACAAAAACTTACAATGCGCAAGTCGCAACATCCTATGCTCTATCCATCTTGCCATGCCTTGGAATCTAACCAAGAGGGGCGATCATAACACTTAACAATGAGCGACATACAGTCGCAACTACGGACATCATGTTCATCATCTAAGGATATCTATCCTATCTTCCAAGTCCAAAACATATGGACAGCATAGATAACTCAAGGTATGAAATATTACTAACAAGTTATCACAAGATTATTATTGAAAAAAGGTCCAGGTGACGTAATATCATGCAAGCAAAGGCATGAACAAAGAATTATCAACACAACATCAAATGGTCCAACATGCTGGAAGCAAACAGCCCGACACCAACCAAGAGTTAATATCATCTCTAAGGACCTATGGCAAAGAGTTCATAATGTCAACATCAAATGAAATGTCGTCATCCACACAAAGGACACGACAAGAATGATTGTTTCAACATTCAAAACAATATAGTTCTTCAACATAAGGGCGACAATCAGCAATACGGGCATCAAAATCAGCAATCAACAAATACTTACCTCAATAGGAGTAACGCTCCTCCTTGGGCCGGTCCCTCGACCGGGGGGCAGAAGACACCACTGCACAACCCTCAACTCTTTTTCTTTTATCAAGAAGGAATCGGCACGGTCGTACTCGACATAAAGAACTAAGAATCGCTCGAGGAACGCGCCCCCGCGTCGGATCTTTTGAGAATTATGCTAAAAACAGAAGCTGCAGCCAGCAATAACTTGGAACATTAACAAGTTCAAAGAAGATACAATGAGACGTCTTACTCACAAGCCCTTTACCGCGACCGTGCCCGAAGACTCCAGAGTAGCGGGGGCACTTGTATGGACATTCCTCCCAACAACCAGATTACTGTACACATCAGCTATTTGCAAAGACAAGCTTTTTCCAATAAAGATGGAGATAGTGGACTTACTCATGGTAACAGCCGTGGGAAGACTAATTCTGACAAGAAGACAGCAAGATCTGATATCCTGGAAAATACAACCAACAATCCAGTCAGTGCGTAAACACGCATCAACACTTATGCAAGCATTTATGCAACAGACGCTCCATGTGAGACAACCATGTACGTACAAGACTCATTAGTCTTCGTGCAACAAGTAACAAGAATCACGCAAGGGGGGCAACCTCTTCAACACATTAACCTTGCATGACAACATCGAGCTCATACTCGCAGCATACAAGATTACAATGGTGGAATATTTTCTAAGTACTGATGGGTTTGGCTATAGCCGTTAGGCCCTTTAACGGTGAAGAAACGGTGAATAGGCCCACTGGGCCCCAAATGGAGGTCAAGATGATCCAGGCGAAGGGTCCCGAAAGAGGGAGTCACGATGATGAAAGATCCCGACAGAGTCGGTCCCGATAGGTGAGTTAGATGCTCCCGATGAGGCGCCTTTAAGTAGGCCACGATGACGAATCCCTGAGAACGATTGGCCCTGTCACGATGACGAGGGGCCCCGAGTGGTGACACAACGAGATAACTCTGGAGTCCCCGATATTAGTCGGGACTTGCTATCAGAGGTTGAGGCCAAGATACGCGGGGCGTGGCCGAGATACGCGGGGCGTGGTTGAGATACGCGGAGCGTGGCCGAGATACGCGCGGCGTAGCCGAGATAAGCGAGATCATGGCCTAGATAGGCGGGATCGTGCCCGAGATACGCGGAATACGGGCTAACCACCCCAACGGTTCACCAGGTAACCGAGGTACCTCTCCGCCTATAAAAGGGCAGAGGTCACCTTCAGATCAACTAAGGTGTGATAGACACTTTGAGATTACTGCTTGCCAGTCCATACGAGATACTCATTTAAGCATCGGAGAGGGATTCTGGGTCACTTCTCGGTCTATCCCCTCTTTGCAGGACCACGTGGAGCGAAGGAGCTAGGATCGCCGTCAAAGACCGTACCGGAGTTCCACCGTGATCCAACATTGGCGCCGTCTGTGGGAAGCATGACAAAAAGCTAGCATGACTTCTACTCGTTCAATGGCGGCTGGCAAGCAGAGAAGACGAGTACAATCTGGTGGTTCCCGTCATCCTGCCGGAACACTGAATTCGCCACCGGAGCGTGCTGAGGACAAAAATCTCCCTGCTGAGGTCTCCCGGACAGGGGGGCACAATGAGGTTCCTGAAGATACTGCTCAGCACCAAGAGAAGAGGGAGCAGGAGGCTCCTCCAAATGCGGACCCGACGAAGGCTGTGGTGGATGCCATGCCGATGTTTTTGGCGGCTGTGGAGACTCTTTTAGATCGGAGAGAGGCTGCTAGGAGGCAAGAGGAGGTGCCCCCGCCAAGGGAGGAAGTGCCTCCGCCAAGGGAGGTTCAGAATGTGCAGGAGGCCCAACCCAGAAACCGGGACAAGGGCAAGGAGCCCGCTCAGTCGGAGTCGAGGCCGCTCTGATCGAAGGGAGGACAGGCATCCCCCGAGGAAGGACAAGCGGGAGGATCATAACATCCCTCTGAATAGCTCCATGGCGGAGGTGTTAGCGGGCATGGATCAACAGGGTATCTATAGGTACCCCCCGAAGAAGGAAGGAGAGTTTTTGGGATCCCGCACCGATCGTTACTGTCGATTTCACCGCGCAAATGGTCACGACACTAATCATTGTCGGGAGTTGAAGAACGAGATCGAGAAGCTGATCCAGAAGGGGAAGCTTAAGGAGTTTGTGGCTGAAAGGCGGTGTCGTTCCCGCTCTCGATCTCGATCGCGGACTCGTTCCCGATCCCGCGATCGGCCCCCAAAGAAGAAGAAATCTGAGCCAGAGTCTTCTGGTGCCCGTAAGGAGAAGCGGGGCACCATCTATGTGATTCACAGAGGATTTGCCGCGGGAGGTGACACCACAGCCTCTCGGGAGGTCTATGCCTCTAGAATTTCTGCTACTGTGGTGCTAGGCAAGAGGTCCCGATCCTGGAACGCGAAGGAAGAGATGGTGATTTCCTTTTCCGCGGAGGACCTGATAGGAGTGGAGACTCCACATGATGAAGCTTTGGTCGTGACCCTGGACGTGGATGGGTACGAGATGAAGCGAATTCTGATCGACGGAGGGAGCTCCTCCGACATTCTGTTTATGGACGCGCTGGAAGCCATGGGGAAAACGAAGAAGGATCTGAAGGAGGTGACCTTCTCGATGGTTGGGATCTCTGGCATTACCTCCTATCCGCTGGGAATGATCACCTTACAAGTGGAGTTTGGTAGCGGGTGGAAGGCAGAAAGGAGAAACGAGGACTTTGTTGTGGTTGAGTCCGCGGGGACTTACAACGCGATTATCGGGAGAACCACCATCAACCCCCTGATGGCAGTGGCCTCGACTGTGCACCAAAAGATGAAGTTCCCGACTGACCACGGAGTCGGGGAGGTCAAGGGTGACCAAGTGGCTTCTAAGAGGTTTTATGTTAATGCCACCCGACGGAAAAGACGGGAGGCCACGGCTATCCTCCAGACCGATGCCGATCCCAGAGAGGAGTTTGGGCGTCCAGCCCCCATGGAGGATTTGAAGGAGGTCGAGATTGACGGACCTCAGAGGAAGGTGAAAACAGGGTCCGCTCTGTCGGACGAGAGGGCCCGAGAATTGATCGAGCTGTTGAAAGAGTTCAAGGAGCTGTTTGTCTGGTCCCCGAGTGACATGCCAGGAATCGGCCCCGATGTGATCGTGCACAAGTTGAAGATTGATCCCGCGGTCAAGCCTATCGCGCAGAAAAGGCGTCCGATGGGCGTGGACAAGAGGATCAGGATCCAGCAGGAGGTGGGCAGGTAGCTCGATGCTGGATTTATCAAGGAGCTCCGATTCCAGACTTGGGTCGCTAACCCGGTGCTGGTGAAGAAGAGCAATGGGAAGTGGCGGATGTGTGTTGATTTCCGCGACCTGAATAAGGCTTGCCCGAAGGACTGTTACCCGCTCCCGAGAATCGACCAGCTGGTGGATGCCACGTCGGGACATGAGTTGTAGAGCTTCATGGATGCGTACTCGGGCTATAATCAGATCAAGATGGCCAAGGAAGATGCCCCCCACACTGCCTTTTATGCTGATAGTGACATTTATCATTACGATGTCATGCCTTTCGGGTTGATCAATGCCGGGGCAACCTACCGGCGGATGGTGAACAAGCTATTCGGATATATGCTAGGGGAGACCATGGAGGCTTACGTGGGTGATATGCTGGTGAAGTCCCGACAAGCTGAGGATCATGTGCACAACCTAGCCACGGCGTTTGAGCGGATGAAGCTTCATCAGGTTCGCTTGAACCCGACCAAGTGCGCCTTCGGAGTCCACTCGGGGAAGTTTTTGGGCTTTATGGTGAGTCAAAGACGAATTGAGGTGAACCCGAGAAGCTGAGGCCTTACTTCCATGCGCATGAGATTACTGTGTTGACAAATCAGCCTCTGAAGCATTTTTTGATCCGACCTGATGCGTCGGGGAGAATTAGTGAAATGGGCAGTCGAGCTTAGTGAGTTTCGTATACACTTTGCTCCGAGGACGGCTATTAAGGGCCCGCGTTGGCGGATTTCATAGCAGAGTCTACAGCCCCCGATCTGGAAGAAGCGGGCCCTGTAGAGGTGGCAACCATGGAGGTCCCGATAGCAGAACAACCAGAGATGGCAGAGCAATCAGAACAGCCAAATGAGGAAAATACTTGGGAGATGTACACGGATGGCTCCTCGAGTTCAGACGGATCAGGAGCAGGGTTTGTATTGATACCACCAGGCGGGGGTGAGCCGCTTCGATATGCTTTGGCCTTAACGTTTAGGGCCACGAACAACGAAGCTGAGTATGAGGCTCTTATCACGGGCCTGAAAATTTCCAAAGGTACGGGAGTTTCTCACTTGAGAGTGAAGTGTGATGCGGGCCTGATCGTGAATCAAGTCCAAGGGCGATATGAGGCGAAAAGCCCGATGATGAAAAAGTACCTTCGCGAGGTACAAGTCTTGAAGGAGAGCTTAAAAAGCTTCGACATCGAGGCGTTCCTGAGGGAGGAAAACGTGGAGGCAGATGTCTTGAGCAAATTTTCCTTGAGGGCACCCCTGGAGGAAAATCGGAAGGTGCACTTCTTGGAGAAGGTGATCTTGTCGACCACCGACCCGACGCAGGTGTGTGCTATTGAAGCAGGATCGGAGGAGGAGCCCACTTGGATGACCCTGATAATCCCGTACCTGACTACGGGGGCAGTCCCCGATAATGAAGTAGTAGCTGACAGAATACGTCGGATCGCGGTTAATTACGTGATGCTGGACAATCTGCTATAAAAGAAGGGCTGGTTCTCGACTCCGTACTTGAAGTGTGTGGCTGAGCCCGACACAAGTCGAATCCTAAAGGAAGTGCATGAAGGGGTCGCGGCTTGTCATGAAGGGGCCGGATCCACAATGAGGAAAGTGTTGAATCTAGGCTATTATTGGCCTACGATGAGCAAGGAGGCGACGGCGTTGGTCCGATCCTATGACGCGTGCCAGGAGGTACGCCCCGAATATCGTGGCTCCGGCTGCTAATCGGACGTCCATCAAGAGTGCTTGGCCCTTCGCGCAGTGGAGCATCGACTTGGTGGGACCTCTTTCGCAAGCTCAAGGTCAGTGTAAGTATTTGCTTGTGGCTATCGATTATTTTTCAAAATGGATAGAAGCAAAGGCGTTGGCCAAGACGACGGGGAACCAGATCGTCAAGTTTCTCCAGACTCATATTGTGTCCAGATACGGGATTCCTAAGGTGGTGATCAACGAAAATGGTCCACCGTTTAATGGGGCCTAGGTGAAGGAGTATCTGGAGGAGTTGAACATCGAGCATCAGACAACCTCTGTCCACCATGCTCAGACTAATGGCCAGGTGGAGTCAGCCAACAAAATAGTGATGGATGGCCTGAAGAAAAGGGTCTATGCCTTGAAGGGCAAATGGCTGAACGAGCTGGAAAACGTGCTTTGGGCTGTTAGAACGACACCCAAGCGATCAATTGGGGAGACTCCGTTTGGCCTTGTTTATGGCACGGAGGCTGTTGCTCCCGTGGAGGTAGCTGTGGCATCCCATCAGATGAGATATTACGAGCCTTTGACGAATGATGAAATGAGACGTCTGGATTTGGACTTACTCGAAGAGAAGAGGCGGGAAGCCAATAAAGTCCAGGCTCGAATGCGTTTGGCGACGGCCAGATATTACAATCGGCGAGTTAAGTCCCGACAATTCTTCGTCGGGGAGCTGGTTTGGCGTCGCAACGAGTTCACCCTTTTGGATCGGATCAACAAGATGTCACCAAAATGGGAAGGACCTTATAAGGTCGTGGGGATGCCAACTCCGAATGCGTACAAGTTGGAAGACCTCGATGGCAGAGTATTGAAGCATTCTTTTAGTGGCGAACACTTGAAGAAACACCATGCCCGATGAAAAGTCGCCTTAAGTGGTGCCCGATGAAAAGTCGCCTTAAGTGGTGCCCGATGTAAAGTCGCCTTAAGTGGTGCACGCGGTAAAGTCGCCTTTAGCGGTGCACGATGAAAAGTCACCTTAAGTGGTGCACGAGGAAAGGTCTCCTTAAGTGGTGCACGAGGTAAAGTCGCCTTAAGTGGTGCACGATGTAAAGTCGCCTTAAGTGGTGCACGATGAAAAGTCGCCTTAAGTGGTGCACGATGAAAAGTCGCTTTAAGTGGTGCACGAAAAAAAGTCGCCTTAAGTGGTGCACGAGAAAAAGTCGCCTTAAGTGGTGCACGAGATTAAGTCGCCTTGAGTGGTGCAAGTGGTTAAGTCTTCTTCAGTGATGCATGGTTCTTAGATCTATTCTAAGTGTGGCTAAGTCGCCTTAAGTGGTGCACGATGTAAAGTCGCCTTAAGTGGTGTACGATGTAAAGTCGCCTTAAGTGGTGCACGATGTTAAGTCGCCTTCAGTGGTGCGAGTTGTGTATTAAGTCGCCTTCAGTGGTGCAGGTTGATTATCGAGGTCACCTTCAGTGGTGCATGTTGTTTATCGAAGACGCCTTCAGTGGTGCAAACACGATTAAATCGCCTTAAGTTGTGTAGTTTCGCCTTAAGTGGTGTGGGTAATTCACCTTAGGTGGTGCAGCGATAATCGGAACCAAAGGAGATTGGTATTATAAAGATCCAAGAGGTTCACAACAACAGAAGGAAATTACAAGGATTCGGAAATAAAGCGATTAAACTTGATCCTTGGCAGCATCGAGGGGAGCAAGGTCCACGAGGTCTGTGGCAGAAGGCTCCGCAGCAAGATGATCGGATCCTGAGAGATTGGCCGCGGGAGGATCGGACTCTTGGAGGTCAGCTGGTGAAGGGTCGATAATCGAGGAATATTGGAGGAGGAGATCCGCTTCAAAAGATTTTTCGAGAAGTCGAAAGCCTCCCATACCGATATCGGGAGGTCTGGAGTTGAAAGACACGACGAACTGTAAGTCCCTCATGTCTTGGGGGCAAATGATGGGTTTGGCTATAGCCATTAGGCCCTTTAACGGTGAGGAAACGGTGAATAGGCCCACTGGGCCCCAAATGGAGGTCAAGATGACCCAGGCGAAGTGTCCCGACAGAGGGAGTCCCGATGATGAAAGGTCCCGACAGAGTCGGTCCCGATAGGTGAGCTAGATGCTCCCGATGAGGCGCCTTTAAGAAGGCCCCGATGACGAATCCCTGAGAACGATTGGCCCTGTCACGATGACGAGGGGCCCCGAGCGGTGACACAACGAGATTACTCTGGAGTTCCCGATATTAGTCGGGACTTTCTATCAGAGGTTGAGGCCGAGATACGCGGGGTGTGGCCGAGATACGCGGGGCGTGGTTGAGATAAGCGGAGCGTGGCCGAGATACGCGGGGCGTGGCCGAGATAAGCGAGATCATGGCCTAGATAGGCGGGATCGTGCCCGAGATACGCGGAATACGGGCTAACCAACCCAAAGGTTCACCAGGTAACCGAGGTACCTCTCCGCCTATAAAAGGGCAGAGGTCACCTCAGATCAACTAAGGTGTGATAGACACTTTGAGATTACTGCTTGCCAGTCCGTACGAGATATTCATTTAAGCATCGGAGAGGGATTCTGGGTCACCGCCCAGTCTATCCCCTCTTTGTAGGACCACATGGAGCGAAGGAGCTAGGATCGCCGTCAAAGACCGTACCGGAGTTCCACCGTGATCCAACAAGTACTTTGCTCAGGATGACAGCCAGCATATTGCAAGCTGTCAACATACAACCATGTGTCAGCATATTATCAGGAGTTGGGATATAACCTGTGTTCGCATCAAGCATACAGATATAGCATACATAGTCAGGGATGGTGAAAAGATTCTACGTGCGGGGGAAAATACGCACATACAGTTTACATACATACATGTCGACAAGGATGCATGTCGACAAGGAGAAAATATTTTCTAAGTGTTTCCATGTACGTACATACATGTCGACAAGGATGCATGTCGACAAGGAGAAAATATTTTCTAAGTGTTTCCATGTACGTACATACATGTCGACAATGATGCATGTCGACAAGGAGAAAATATTTTCCAAGTGTTTCCATGTACGTACATACATGTCGACGAGGATGCATGTCAACAAGGAAAAAATATTTTCTAAGTGTTTCCATGCACATACATACATGTCGACAAAGATGGATTGCATACAACAAGTAGCTATGCCTCCTAAGCACACCTACGACGCTCATCGACAAAGCTCATACGACGACATCTATGGTAACAAGCATTAGATATCGTTTAAATATTTTCTAAGTGTTTTGACATGCTTGCAGACAACGACCGACGATCTATACATGATGCTCAACAATACATCGCCTAAGATATCATTACCAACATACAACCATTAAAGTCAACGCGCGTAGCAAAGTCAACGCGCGTAGCAAAGTCAACGCGCGTAGCAAAGTCAACGCGCATAGCAAAGTCAACGCACATAGCAAATTCAACGCACATAGCAAAGTCAACACGCATAGAAAAATTGATACGTGCAACAAAAGTGGCCAACGTCCCAAGAAGCTATCATGCAAGCTGTGCGACTAATGTGACGAACCGCGAAGAGCAAACACGACACCACTTAAGAAAATATTTCCCTAAGGCATCAAGGCAACAAACGACTACTTCCATGAGATTCCTTGATGATAAGGATCAAAGGAGTAATCAACCAACATTGCACTTGACTTGAGTCTTTACTGTGATTCAGATTGGGCAGCTTGTCCATTTAGTAGGAAGTCCATTAGTGCATATTGTGTAAAACTTGGTGGAGCTATGGTAGGGTGGAAAGTGAAGAAACAAGACACGATTTCCCTCTCAAGTGCAGAGGCAGAATACAGATGTTTGAGGGCAACCATTCATGAAGCTCTTTGAGTTACTAGACTTCTAAAGGAGCTTGGGGTGCATGTCACTTTGCCCATTCCTATATTCACTGATAGTGAGTCTGCAGTGAAGATAGCCAAAAACCCAATGTTTCATGAACGTACCAAGCATATTGAATTAGATTGCCATTTCACTAGGCACCACATTCAATCAGGGCAAGTTGCACCAACACATGTTGCTTCTAGAAATCAGCTGGCAGATTTATTGACAAAGGCTCTAATCAAGAAGCAACACATTGCCTTGCTTAGGCTCTATGGTATCAAGGATGTTTTTCATGAAAAGACAAGAGAAGAAAAGGATGGGAGCATATAGGAATGTATATTCCATACTTCACACATTTATGCATACTAGTCTAGCTTACTTACACTCTAAGTTAGTTAGTTAGTTAGATGCTCTCTTCTCCTATATATACCTTGATCTAACAATTGTACAAACTTATTTTGGTTGTTAATACATTTGATATTCATCCAAGATCCTCTCTATTCAGAATATGCACAGTCAACTTATATGTCGCAATGACAACCTGCGGATTATCCATCAAAATGACGACTATTTCAGAGGTGTCAACTACAAGAAACACCTTGGAATAACACCAAGGTCTACTATCAAAATGACGACTATTCCAAAGGCGTCAACTACAAGCAACACCTTGGAATAACACCAAGGTCTACTATCAAAATGACGACTATTCCAGAGGCGTCAACTACATGCAATACCTTGGAAAAACACCAAGTTCTACTATCAAAATGACGACTATTCCAGAGGCGTCAACTACAAGCAATACCTTGGAAAAACACCAAGGTATACTATCAAAATGACGACTATTCCAAAGGCGTCAACTACAAGCAATATCTTGGATTAACACCAAGATTTACTATCAAAAGTAGCATGTTGAGGAATCCTCTTTGTAAAGACAAACCCCATGTTTACTTCTAAAAAATGACATGCTGTGACATCTCTTGTTAGAGGCAAATCCTCATGTTCATAGCCATTCCCTGGATTCAGAACAGGATGGGCAAATACAATACGGGACTGATCACCCCACAAGTGGCGGAAATTCTCTTGTTAGACAACGACCCCACGCTACAACAAGTGTGAATTCCTTTTTAAAGGGTTCACTCTATACGGCAAACGTCCTCTTGTTAGATGACAATCCCGTACTATGAATTCTTTTTTAAAAGGGTTCACTCTAACGGCGAACGTCCTCTTGTTAGATGACAATCCCGTACTATGAATTCCTTTTTAAAAGGGTTCACTCTATACGGCGAACGAACGTCCTCTTGTTAGATGACAATCCCGTACTATGAATTCCTTTTTAAAGGGTTCACTCTTTACGGAAAAAGTCCTCTTGTTAGATGACAATTCCGTACTACAAATTTTCAAACCGTGTTGCATGGTTCCTGGACGCAGAAAGCATGCATCACAATTCATGTTTTCAAAAAGTGTTACGTGGTCCCTGGACGCAGGAATCATGTATCACAAATATTTTATCAAATATTTTGTCAAATATTTTATCAAATATTTTATGTATCAAATACCTTTCCAAATATTTTATCAACACGGTTTTTGCATGTATCACAAGCTTTTTTAGGGTTCACAAAATACTTCTTCAAAAACCAAAATGTTTTTACGTATGCTTCCCCAACGCGGGTTGATACACGCTGGTAGGTGCGCACCCTGTTTAAAACTCATAAAAATTTACAAGTCGAGTCTTGTACAACGTCGCCTTAGAGTGGAACTAAGAGACGGTATAAACTAGTATCTTGCTTAGCCATGATAACACCTTTCAAATACACTACTTGTTAAGAAAAATTGCTATACGCAAAATACTTGGCAGGTTGCAACATATATAGCGGCAAGCTATTCAGGAAAGAAGGGCAACATGCATAATGCATCATGCAAGCAATCAGGAGAGCATCTCAAGTTATCAATTAAGAAGTGGCTAATGGTCACGGCTGCGGAGACTACATCTATGATTACTAGTCATCCACATCCAATAAAACCTACAATGCGCAAGTCGCAACATCCTATGCTCTGTCCATCTTACCATGCCTTGGAATCTAACCAAGAAGGGCGATCATAACACTTAACAATTTAGCGACATACAATCGCAACTACGGACATCATGTCCATCATCTAAGGATATCTATCCTATCTTCCAAGTCCAAAGCATATGGACGGCATAGATAACTGAAGGTATGAAATATTACTAACAAGTTATCACATGATTATTATTGAAAACAGGTCCAGGTGACGAAATATCATGCAAGCAAAGGCATGAACAAAGAATTATCAACAAAACATCAGCCCATTCACAAAGGGTTCAACATGCTGGAAGCAGACGGCCTGACACCAACCAAGAGTTAACATCGTCTCTAAGGACCTATGGCAAAGAGTTTATAATGTCAACATCAAATGCAATGTCGTCATCCACACAAAGGACACGACAAGAATGGTTGTTTCAACATTCAACACAACATAGCTCTTCAACATAAGGGCGACAATCAGCAATACGTGCATCAAAATCAACAATCAACAAACAATTACCTCAATAGGAGTAACGCTCTTCCTTGGGCCGGTCCCTCGACCGGGGGGCAGAAGACACCACTGCACAACCCTCAACTCTATTTCCTTTATCACAAGAAGGAATTAGCACGGTCATGCTCGGCATAAAGAACTAAGAATCGCTCGAGGAACGCGCCCCTGCGTCGGATCTCTTGAGAATTATGCTAAAAACAGAAGCTACAGCCAGCAATAACTTGGAAAATTAACAAGTTCAAAGAAGGTACAATGAGACATCTTACTCACAAGCCCTTTACCGCGACCGTATCCGAAGACTCCAGAGTAGCGGGGGGCACTTGTACGGATATTCCTCCCAATAAACGGATTACTGTACACATCAGCTATCCGCAAAGACAAGCTTTTTTCCATCAAGATGGAGATAGTTGACTTACTCATGGTAACAACCGTGGGAAAACTAATTCTGACAAGAAGACAACAAGATCTGATATCCTGGAAAATGCAACCAACAATCCAGTCAGTGCGTAAACACGCATCAGCACTTATACAAACATTTATGCAACAGACGCTCCATGTAAGACAACTATGTACGTACAAGACTCGTTAGTCTTCGTGCAACAAGTAACAAGCATCACGCAAGGGGGGCAACCTCTTCAACATATTAACCCTACATGACAACATCAAGTTCGTACTCGCAGCATACAAGGTTACAATGGTGGAATATTTTCTAAGTACTTTGCTCAGGATGACAGTCAACATATTGCAAACTGTCAGCATACAACCATGTGTCAGCATATTATCAGGAGTTGGCATATAACATGTGTTCGCATCAAGCATACGGATACAACATACATAGCCAGGGATGGTAAGAAGATTCTAAGTGCGAGGGCAAATACGCACATACAGTGTACATACATACATGTCGACAATGATGCATGTCGACAAGGAGAAAATATTTTCTAAGTGTTTCCATGTACGTACATACATTTCGACAAGGATGCATGTCGACAAGGAGAGAATATTTTCTAAGTATTTCCATGTACGTACATACATGTCGACAAGGATACATGTCGACAAGGAGAAAATATTCTCTAAGTGTTTCCATGTACGTACATACTTGTCGACAAGGATGCATGTCGACAAGGATAAAATATTTTCTAAGTGTCTCCATGTACGTACATACATGTCGACAAGGATGCATGTCGATAAGGAGAAAATATTTTCTAAGTGTTTCCATGTACGTACATACATGTCGACAAAGATGGATTGCATACAACAAGTAGCTATGCCTCCTAAGCACACCTACGACGCTCATCGACAAAGCTCATGCGACGACATCTATGGTAAAAAGCATTATATGTCGTTTAAATATTTTCTAAGTGTTTGAACATGCTTGCAGATAATGACCGACGGTCTATACATGATGCTCAACAATACATCGCCTAAGCAAAGTCAACGCACATAGCAAAGTCAACGCACATAGAAAAGTCAACGCGCATAGAAAAGTCAACGCGCATAGCAAAGTCAACGCGCATAGCAAAGTCAACGCGCATAGCAAAATTGATACGTGCAACAAAAGTGGCCAACGTCCCAAGAAGCTATCATGCAAGTAGTGCGACTAATGTGACGAACCGCGAAGAGCAAACACGACAACACTTAAGAAAATATTACTCTAAGACATCAAGGCAACAAACGACTACTTCCAAGAGATTCCTTGATGATAAGGATCAAAGGAGTAATTCACCTACACCCACGCTTAAGTGCTTACGGTATACTCCGCCCTCTTCTAAGTATTTATCTCTACGCATATATAATTCGTCGTTCTACATGCATGTTTGCATATCACATGATTCATGATTTATTAATCGCTAAGTCATTTTAGAGTATACAAGTTATATTTCTAACATCACGTAATTACGTTCTTGCCATGACCGTTATTTATGCATGCATGTTGATAAAAGCATGTCCGCATGACATATTACTAATTGCTTATACCCCTAGAGGTAATCATGTTTGTACGTTACATATGCGCATTCTCTATTGCACTAACCGTGATGACAGGAAATAAAGTCACTCGGTCGGAAAATCAAAGGACGGACGAAATCAAGACTTCTACGTCCAACCAACAATCAAAACCGGAAGGTTAGCGTCAAGCTCAAATTGGACGCGTATCCTAACTTAAAATAGAGTCAAGAAAGGTTTTAAACCGTTACTTGACTCGGGGGCAAGTGATGGATATGTGTCCAATTCGAGTTCGTATTTATATTTCGGGCCTCGTAAACACGTCAAAATTACATCACGGCTTGAAAAACGTCTCCCAAGGGTCAAAACGGTCTGGAAGCGCGTTACGCGCGTCCGGGTTGCGCGGGAAGCCGGACCTCGCCGAATTGCCCAAATTCGACGAGGTCCGGATTGCACTACGGGTATTGCGCGATTACCGATTACGCGATTACCGTTACGTGTAGAGAAGTTGAGTTCGCGCATTGCCAATATTGATGACGGTTACCGCTTGCTTTTGAACCGTCATCAAACCGCTTTAAAACCGGGTCCGGTCCCAAGGAAGCCTATAAATAGGAGGCCTTGGCCACCCATTTTCACACATCCTCTCATTTGCCCAACTTTGGTATTTTGAGCTCTGACTTCTCTCTAGAAATACTTTCTCTCTCTAAGATTACCTTTTTTAGCCCTATAGTGACTTAGGCATCGGAGAGGGCTCCACTAGCACCACCCCCCCTCTCCGTGCTAGTACTGGCCCTTCGTGCAGGAACCAGCGCCCCGGACGCTCAGACTTGTGCACAGACCACCGTTTCCCGAGACTCAGACGCCTCCTGACACACAACCGCCTTTCGAGACTCAGACGCCTCCTGAGACACAAACGCCTTTCGAGACACAGAATTTTCCGAGACTCAGCGATAAAACCGAACACTCGTCATCGGCACAAGGCAAAAAACCTCTTTCAGACGAAGGGTGATAACCAAGAAACCCGCTCAACCATTCAGACAGACGCGTCCTTACGACCCAGTTCATCCAGGACGCAACAGTGATGAAGTGTTTTAATGAATGAATGCCGAAATTTTCATTTGCCTCCCTTTGGGAATAAATCATTTAATACTTATACTACGAAAAGAGGTATGCTTCACGAGCTACCACGAACTCGTAAAAGTATCAACTGACGCATAAGGCGAAAGCCCAATGCATAGCTAAGAGATGGATAAGTCTTTGAGATGAATTAGCTAATGAAAATGATGATGTCGGTAAAATGACTCTCCCACTAAATTCCTTGAACGAGTAGTTTGACAAGAATTCATATTGATAACACACTTCAACTGGCATGGTTTGAAAACATAATGTTAGAGTTCAACAACCGACGTTCCGTATAGGATGGAAAGTAGTTGACTCACATTTATGTAGAACTATGTTCCAATAAGACCAGTCAAACACGACGCCATAAAAGCTAAAAGGAATGATAAGGAGGTGAAACTTATCATCATGCGACATAAATTAGCGCATTAAACAAGTATTCGAACCGAGAGTACGATACCTACTATTAGAGAATACATGTTTAAATTAGCTTGGGATATTGGTGTCGTGGTCGAATATGAGACGTTACATTCCTTGAGGACGAATTTCCAACGCTTGGTGAAATCAAAACAGACGAAGTGTTGATCGAATTGGAGCAGAATAACGATCATAGTCAGGTCCCACTTATTTCGAGTGGGAGATTTGAGCCAACAACGTAAGTGAATGAAATGGTAAATGAGGATGGAGACATTTTCATACTAAATATAATGGTAAATGAGGATGGAGACATCTTCATAGTAAATCCAGTGGGAAGAGACAATCATACCACACAAATCAATGTTACTGCAAGTGCGAATCAAGTTGAACCAGATGATCATGGAGCCGGATCGCCGGATGAAAATCCAATAATGCCACAACTACCCATTGTTCCCTCTGGGAGTGGATCAACCAACTTGGTTCCAGGTCACAGTGATCAAGGAATTAATCTCGGAGGTAAAATCCCGAGACCAAGAGGTCGTCCAAGGAAAGTTGTAGGTCAAGGTTCTAGTACTGCCCTTGTTCCCAGTGGGAGTAATGCTCCGAAAGAAAGCATTATTCTGAGTGGGAGAAACGTTCAGACTCGAGATGGGATTAATGAGACTAGACGAAGTCAAAGGCATCGAACTTCTCCCAAGAAGTATCCCATCGAGAAGGGTCAGATATTCATCCTAACTTTTGTTGACGAACCGGTAGCGGTTCAACAAGCGTTGAAAGGACGGAAACGGAACCACTGCTATGCATGAAGGTGTCCGTCACCTAGTCTCGTACTAGTTGGCACTCTGTGATGCACTCAAGTGAAGGAATGGAGGAAAGCAATGGAGGATGAGATCGCCTCAATGAAAGCCAATTCGGTACGGTCTTTAATTGATTTACCCGCTGACCGCAGTGCCATAGGGGCGAAGTGGGTTCTGAAACTGAAACTCACTACTGATGGAAATGTCGAGCGATAGAAAGCCCAACTTGTTGCGAAAGGATACACCCAGCTTCACGGAGTGGACTTTGATGAAACATACTCACCGACTGTGCGCTACTACTCCACAGTCTGGGTAATCCTAGCCCTGGTCGCATGCCTCGATTTAGAGCTGCACCAAATGGATGTTAAGACCGTATTTCTCCACGGAAACCTGGAGGAAGAGATCTATATGGAGAAACCAGAGGGTTTCATTGCTCCTGGTAACGAACGTAAAGTTTGTAAACTCCAAAGATCAATATACGGTCTTAAACAATCATATCGGCATTGGTACCGCAGATTCCATGAGGAAATCGTTGGAAACGGATTCGTGAATATCCACGAGGATCCATGCGTTTATACAAAGACCTCTAAATCTAAGTACGTCATCTTGACTTATTACGTGGATGACATACTCAATGCTGCAAACGATGTGAGTTTCATGCATGAATCAAAGTCCTGGTTGGCAACTTTATTTGAGGTGAAAGACATGGGAGAGGCTACGTTCATCTTGGGCATTAAAACTGCTAGAGATCGTGCCGCCCGGAGGTTATGTCTATCTTAGGAAGCCTACATCAACAAACTGTTGAAAAGGTTTAGATTACAAGATTCCAAACTATAGAGTGTAGTATACACTCACTCTTAGTTGCATACATAGTTGCATACACATAGTAGCATACATAGGGCAAGTGTAGACACTTACAAATGATTGTATACACCCGGCCACTAGTAAACCTAGCATAGCCCTAGTTGGTGAGCCTAGTCTCACTTAGTATATATAGTGCACTCTTTAGCTTGTAATCCCTAATCATCAATGAAGTATGGTTCAAACTTATACAAACCCGTGGAGACGCCGGTAGTATTCAGGTGCGCGTTGTTAAAACGTTACGACCCAAAGAACCAGCAAGAGCGTGAACAGATGAGGAGTGTAGAGTATTTAAGCATGGTCGGAAGTCTCATATATACCATGCTTTGCTCTCGTCCAGACATCTATTTATTAGATGTACATATTTGTACATACATTGATAGGTACTCATACTTGTATAGATACATGGTACCTTAGGTTGACTTGTATAGTTGACTAGTTAGTTAGGATTGATCTCCTATATATAGTGGCATCCTAACATGTAAATACTTGGTTGATTCATTATACATACTTGATTATTATATATATGATTCAACCCCCTCTCTACACTATCTAATATGGTATCAGAGCTGTGGTTTTTTCAGCTTCGGTTTCAATTTTTCGAGAGGATTTTGCATCGATTTGAGCTTGAATCTTGAGGATTTTTGCATCGATTCATTGGATAACTTGAAGATCAAGCTGCAGTTGCTGTATTTCGTGGATTTGCTGCTCAATATTTGCTGTTTGGATTGAAGATTTACAGAGATTCAGTTCAGCAAATCAGTTTCAGCATCTCAGTTTCTGCGTTTTTCAGCTTGTTATTGTTACATCGATTTGAGATTTGCTCATCGATTTATGTTCGATCCTGTGATTTGGATTAGATCTGGTGTTGTTCAACGAGCCTGAGATCGATTGCTTCTACTGGATTGATCGATTCTTTGCTCTGGAATTTTGATTACTGCTGCTGCAATTCAGTTTTCAGCTGCTGGTTTTCAGCTTGCGTAGAATGTTTGATGAAATCTGAGATTGATTCCTTTGATTCGCTTCTTCGTGCTTGTTGTTCCCGTGGAATTCAACCAATTGCGATCATTTATGTGGTGGTGCGATTGTCATATTCGTTGCGGTTTTACGCGGATTTGGATTATTGCAGCTGCGTTTCTGCAATTTCTGGTCAAGTTTCTGGTGCGAAGTTTCTGCTGGTTTTGGCTGGACTTCAATTCTGGAATTCGAGGTTTCATTTCGAGATTTCTGCATTTCATATGCTATCTGAGCATCATTGCGAAGCTTTTGTGAAGATCTGAGCATCATTAACGCTTCTTGGAGGTAATTGCAATTCGATTTTCGTTTTCGCGCCTATTTTGCTACTGGATGTTCGATCTTCGATTTCGAGCTTGTTTCTTGATCATTTGCTGCGATTCGAATTGCATTGGATTCGCATTTGATGCTGCTATTGATTCCAAGCTGCAATTTGTTGATATCTGCTATGGATTTGTTCAATTTTGGATTCGTTTGGAGCTGCATTCTGTTCTTGTTGCTGCAGTGTTCTTGCTGCAAATTTGTTCAAATTCAGCTTGAATTCTTGATTATTTGCTGCAATTTGGACTGGATTTGATGCGCCTTATGGTTGCTAATGGATTCAAGTTGGTTTGGAGTCGTATTAATAACGATTAGATCTCGTTTGCCTGGGTTTCTCATGATGAACACCTGGGTTTTCTGATGAAGATTTGAAGATCTTCATGCTGTGGTTTGAAGAAGAAATTCGTGTCTGGGTGGATTCGAACCCGTGATCTCTGGGCCTTGTAGCGCCGTGCACCCTCCGTGCACCAGGATTTTGGCATGGAGTTGGCTCGTCTCGTGCACCCCTGTGCACCCTCATGTGCTCTGCACATGCCTAGGCCTCTTTGTGCGAATTTGGGGGCTGATTTTGAAGTTTTGAAGACTTTGGGGCTTCTTTGCAAGCTTTTGGATATTTTGGGCTGTTTTAGGCAGTTTTCAAATTTGGGATGCTCTTTTGAAGACTTTGGGGCTGTTTTGGAGCAGTTTCGAAGTTTGGAGCATTTTTGTTGGATTTGTGAAGTTTGGGGCTATTTTGAGGATAGTTCTGAAGATTGGAGCTGTTTTGAGGACAGTTCTCAAGTTTGGGACCGTATCCCGAAAATTGGATTTTCGAGGGGCCGTTTTGTGAAGTTCTTTGGAGCTGTTTTGAGGACAGTTCTCAAGTTTGGGGCCGTATCCCGAAAATTGGATTTTCGAGGGGCCGTTTTTTGTGAAGACCGGGTTTGTTGGACCTTGGCATTTTGGAGCGGGTTTTAAATTTCCCATGGATCATTTGAGCGGGTTTTGATTCCCTTGGCTCATTTTGAACGGGTTTACCCTTGGCTCTATTTGACCGGGTTTTGATTGGACATTGGCATTTCATTCATCATCGACATTTTCTCTCAAATTTTCCTTTTAATTCTTAAGAAAGGAAGAAGAAGGAAAAGATGGGGGAATATTAGATGTACATATTTGTACATACATTGATAGGTACTCATACTTGTATAGATACATGGTACCTTAGGTTGACTTGTATAGTTGACTAGTTAGTTAGGATTGATCTCCTATATATAGTGGCATCCTAACATGTAAATACTTGGTTGATTCATTATACATACTTGATTATTATATATATGATTCAACCCCCTCTCTACACTATCTAATACTATTACGCTGTGGGCCTAGTATCAAGATTCCAATCAGATCCTGGCTATCAACATTTAAGAGCTGTAAAGCGGATCATACGATATCTGAAAGGTACTGTCGACTAAGTACTGTGCTATGAGGACTGGAAATAAGAATGACCGGATTAAGTGACGCCGACCATGGTGGCAATCCAGAGGATCGTAAGTCCACCATAGGAGGAGTGTTTCTCCTTGCTAATGCCGCCATTTCATGGACGAGCAAGAAGCAATCCTCTGTCTACGATGGAATCAGAATTCGTTGCTCTCTCCAAAAATGCACAGGAAACGGTATGGATGAAAAGGCTCCTTACTACGCTGCTTGATGGCGATGTCGGGAGTAAGCCTGTGAAGGTGTACTCCGACAGTCCGACAGCTATTGTGGCATTAAGGAATCCAAAGTACCATAGTAGGACTAAACACATTGATGTGAAATGTAATTATGCTAAATCAGTGGTAGAAGATAATATAATCACTTTAGAATACTCGCCCACTAATGACATGGTAACGGACCCATTAACTAAACCATTACACAAAGAGACATTTGATAAGCATGTTAAACTGCTTGGATTGCGCAGGGTTTAAATGTAGCCGTGTGTATGTGATAACATTTTGATAATTAAAAGTTACAATTTTAATAAATGAGAGAATTGCAAATCGAGTTTATGATTCATCGGCGTCATAATGTTTGATTACATCAGATTTTATGGTCTATAAACTAAGTCGTAGGGGGACACAATCCTCTGCCAAAATTATGTGGAATGTTGGCCTTGCCTTGTCACACGGGCATGGTCGTCTTGTAGGAGAGGGGGACCTCTACCGTATTGAGACTGGCTAAGAACAAGGGATATAAACTTGGTTACGCAAAACGATCATTTGGTTTTAGAGTAACACGACATGATCTTTGTTTTACACATCGCCGTGATGAACTCTGTTCGTCATTAACCACATTCTAGGCCAGATGAAAATCCGCAATACCATTTGATGGGTTCCGATGGAATCGTTAGCCCCGTTAACAGCCAATGGACGGCGAGTAGGTCCAGTGGGCCTCGTGAAAAGCCTAGAAGGCCCAGAGGCCCAGTATGAAGGGTCCCGACTTTAGCGGTCCCGATGTATGAGCTGAATGCTCTCGACCAGAAGCCTCTGGTAATAAAGCCCCGATATGCCTCAGTAAAGGCCCCGATAATAAAGCCCCGCGGAGGCTGGACCTGTCCCATGAGACAAAGGGTCCTGGGTGGTGACCTAGAATGAGATAAACTCTGGAGTCCCCGACAGAAGTCGAGACTTGCGATCAGAGGATAAGCCCGGGAAACCCGCCTACTAGATAGAGTAGTTGGAGACGGTTAAAGATATAGATAAACTCCCTTGAGATACACAGGGCGTGCCCGAGATACGCGGAGTATGGGTAAGATACGCGGAGCGTGGGGCGAAATATACGGAATCCCTAACGAGATATACGGAATCGTGACGAGATATGCGGAATCGTGGGTAAAACTGCAAGGCGCAGTAACAGGTAACTGAGTAACTTCCCCTCCTATATAAAGGAGGAAGTTACCTCAGAAAACAGATTCTCTAATACGAACTTAGACTATTGCTTACCACCCCATTGATCACATACTCATTTAAGCATCGGAGAGGGATTCTGGGTCACCACCCAGGTCATCCCCTTTTGCAGGATTACGCGGAGCCCAGGAGTCCAAGCTTTCCGTCAAGGACGTAACGGAGCTTCGCCCGTGATCCAACATTGGCGCCGTCTGTGGGAACCTGAACAAAAAGCCAAAATAGTTTCTACCAGATCAATGGCCGGTGGTGGCAAGAAAAAGCAAGTGCAGGCCGGCAGTTCTCGCCCCGCTGGAACTGTGAATTCCCCGTTGCTGGAGCATGTTGCTGAACAAGGTGAGTACCCTGTTGTTTCTCAGACAGGGGGGCATGGTGATGATGAGGTCTCAGCCCGAGACACGGAGGTGAACAGGCGAGATATCCCGCGAAGGGAGGTGGATGATGCTCCCCCGAACCCGGTGGGGCACAGAGAAGAAATCCCGCGAAGGGAGGAAGTTCTTCCTCAAACTCGGAGCTGGCCAAGGCAGTAGAAGATGCTATGCCTATGTTCCTGGCGGCCATGGAGGTTCTGTTGGACAAGAGAGAAGCTGCCAGGAGGGCAGAAGAGTTGCCTCCGCTAGAAGAGTTGCCTCCACCCCCCCCCCCCCCCAAGGGTGGTTCCAGAAGAGCAGGAGGTTCAGCCCAGGAGTAGGGGTAAGGAACCCGCGCACTTGGAGAAATTCGTGGTCGACGGCCCGGGACCAGTGCAAAACAGGACCATTCCCCTGAATGGCCCCATCACCCCCGATCAGGTGGTGAAAATCGTCAGCATCTGCATGGGCGATCAGAAGCAAATGACATCGGAGCTGAGGGATCGATCCAGCCATCCTTTCGTTCCGCGACTAATAGATACTGTCGCCCCGCTCGGGCTAGGTATACCAACCATCAAGGAGTATGATGGTGAAGGAGACCCAGTCCGCCATGTTCAGAGGCATCTCTAGGCCTGTATGGGTAGGACCTCGAATGACGATCTTATATGTTCGCTGTTCCCGATCACCTTGGGAGAAAGGGCCATGACATGGTTCTTCAGCCTACCGCCGGGAAGCATTACCTGCTGGGCTGATATGCACGACCGCTTCATCAAGCAGTACCAAGGTCGAAGGCGTCTCTTGAAGAGTGTAAGGTCTCTGACCCAGGTGGTGCAGAGGTCCGACGAGTCGTTGGCATATTATTACCAACGGTTCACTGCCAGTGCCGCGGAGATTGATGAGGAGATATCGAAGGGAGAGACCATCCGCACTTTTCTTCGGAACCTAACTGCTCCATATGGTTCCGATCTGATGCACAGTGTAGCCGCGAAGGATTTGTGGAGCATGGAGGCCCTGCAAGCGAGGGTGAAACAGAAAATCGACGTGCAGGAGTCGAAGATTGCTGCTGGAGAGCTGGATCCTCCGAAGTCAGGAAGAGGAAAGCCATCGTCCAAGCTGTCGGATGATCGCAAAGGGAACGACAAATCGGAGGGGAGTAGGAACCGTGGTCGCCCCGAGAGAAGGGAGGATAGGCGTCCTCCGAAGAAGGATAATCGCGAGGGTTGTAGCGTTCCCATCAACAGCTCGATGACCTCCGTGCTAGCTGTGATGGATCGGCAGGGTCTCGCCAGATACCCCCCGAAGAAGGAAGGAGAGTTCTTGGGAGGCCGCTCGGATCGTTATTTTCGGTACCATCGAGCCAATGGTCACGACACGGATAACTGTCGGGAGCTGAAGAAGGAGATAGAGAAGCTGATCTAGAAGGGGAAGCTGAAGGAGTTCCTCGGAAGGGGAATGTGCCGATCCCGTTCCAAAAGTCGGTCGCGGTCCCGTTCCAAGTCCCGTGACCGATCCCCGAAGAAGAAGAAGATTGAGTCGGAACCTTCTGGTTCCGGTGCCCGTAAGGAGAGACGGGGAACCATTAACGTCATTCATGGAGGAATGGCAGCGGGAGGTGACACCACTGCTTCTCGGGAGAATTATGCTTCTCGCATCTCCGCTGATGTGGTGCTAGGCAAGAGGTCCCGGTTGATGGATATACGCCCAATTTGAACCCGTTGACTTCCGAACCGTTGTATTTTTATCGTCCCATTTATGATTGCAAATCGAAACTTCAACCCGGACACTTCGCAAGAACATCGACGGCTCGGACGGGGCCAAAGCGCCCGTCCGACAGAGGCGAACTCACCTAGGTGAGGTTGGGTGGCTACACCCGACCTCCCCTAGGGGAGATCGGGTCAGCCGACCCGATCTCCCCTAGGGGAGATCGGGTTGGCCAACCCGATCTCTCCTAGGAGAGATCGGGTCGGCCAACCCGATCCCTCCTAGGAGGGATGGGGTTGGCCAACCCCACCCTCCCTAGGAGGGGTTGGCCAACCCCACCCTCCCTAGGAGGGGTTGGGTGTCCTTACCCAACCCCTACCCTTGGGGGTCGGATTTCTCTCCCCCCAAGGGCCCCGGCACCACTTTCAGACTCCCACGCTCGGTCCACTCCGCCTGCCTCCTCCGAGTCCTAAGGTCTTAATTATGTGCTTAAAGGTTAATTAATTGTGTTTAGAGGTTAACGATGTCATTAAGCCACCTTAATGACACCGTTGCCTATAAATACCCCACCTTCACATCTCATTTGATCATCTTGGCCATTTGGACATTTTAGCTCTGACATCTCTCTAGCTTTATCTCTCTAGAAATATAGTTCTGACTTAGGCATCGGAGAGGGTTCACCAGGCACCACCCCCCCCTCCGTGTCTGGTACTGCCCCTTTTGCAGGGCAAAGGGAGAGAAGAAAAGAAGGAACCAAGGGAAGAAGGAAAGGAAGAAGGACATAGGCAAAGGCAAGGCGACTCCAGAAGACCGGATCACACACATCCCCCGTAAGGAGTGAGATCAAAGCCGGCAACCCGTTGACCTAGATCTCATAACTTAACACTTGGCGCCGTCTGTAGGCTTCGGACAGAAAGCCTGGCTATTACACGAGCTATGACGAACAGTAGGGTGTCCAGGCCCCAACACCCACCCGGGGGCAATGGGCGGAGAAGGGAACCCATACCTCCAGGGAGGCGGCCTAACCCTGGGAAGCAGCCAATGCATTCAGAGCCCCAAGACATACCACAACCTCCTCAGCAACAGAACAATCAGGAGGGAGGACCTTCACGCCCAGCTGGGGCTGAGTCCTCCACAGCCTCCACCCCCCGGGCAAGAAGGCCACAGAGGGAAAGAGAACAACAGGGAGTGCCCTCCCACAACACGGCACCCCCTGAGGGATACTATTATGAAGAGCAACCCCAAGGGCACCCGTATGGGATGCCGGCACAGAGAGATGGCAATCGCGCCCACACAGCGTATGCAAGGCCGGCATACACCCAAGGAACTTACACTGAAGCTCAGGAAGAGGAGCAGATCCCAGCAGAAGAGTACTACTCGCACCCTCGAGCAGGGCAGCGAGAGGAACAAAGAAGATATCACCAGGAGCCACCCCCAGAGGGCAGGCAACAATTTGTGCCTCCTAGGCAACAGCAGAGCAACAGGGCTTACACCCCGCTAGGAGAAGAAAGACAAGCAAGACCTCCAAGGAGGCAGGACTTCTATGAAGCACCCCAGCAGGCGTATCAAGGGTACACCTACAGTCCATACAAGCATGGACAAGGGAACCCAGTAAGTCCAGTCTACAACTACAGTGGTTATCAGAGGGGTTATACTCCGGCACAGGTGATGATCACCCCGGAAGAGATAGAAGCCATGATAACCCGGAAATTGAATGAGTCAAAGAAACCCAGCCTGCATTGTCTAAGTGACAAGACGAACCACCCTTTCACAAGGGAACTGGAGATGAATAGGGTGCCAGACTCCCTGCACACAGTGCAAATTGCAAAGTACAATGGGAAGGGAGACCCCCTAGAACATATCCAACAGCATGAGGCCTCCTTATTTGGGAGGACAACTGATGAGAGATACAAGGCACTCCTTTTCCCAAACACCCTATCAGGGGTGGCCTCACATTGGTTCTTCAGCCTGCCCTCCGAGAGCATCCACTCATGGGAGCAGCTAAAAGCTAAGTTTCTGCAGAGATACCTAGGGGAGAGGAAACTCCTCAAGGGAACAGGCTCCATTGATGACGTGAAACAAGAATACGATGAATCCCTGGCCAGCTACTATACCAGGTTCAACCAGAATATTGCAGACATCCAGGGAGACATCACTGAAGGGGAGATAATCCGAGCCTTTATCAGAAACTTAGGTCGCTTTGGTTCAACATTGGCTGAAAAGATGGCCAAAAAGCCAGCAAGCACCTTGGAGGAGCTTGCAGGGAGAGTTAAAACGCATATTGACCTTGAGAGGCACAGGGCAAGCAAGAAGGCCAAAATTCAGGCAGCCAAGGAGGATACTCAAAGGCCAAACAAAGGAAGGCCACCCCAGGCACCGCAGCAAGCAAGGCAACAAGAGTGGCGTCCGCCGCAGCATGCAAGACAACAAGAGTGGCGTCCGCCACAGCAAAGAAACCAAATGGGTGAACCCTTAAAGGCTAGAGAAATCAATGTCATTAAGTTCATCCCACTGAACGCCACTCCAGCCACCGTACTTAGAGAGATGCGGAACCAAAAGCTATGGTCACCCCCTGCAAGGTGGAGAGCCCCAATGGTAGGAAATCACAAGGATAGATGGTGTGACAACCACGAGGCTTACGGTCACGACACAAATGAATGCTTTAGCTTAAAGCTAAGCATAAACAACATCGTCCAGAGGGGAGAACTGAAGCAGTTCGTAGACCATGGGGGCAATAGTATGCAGCTGGGGCCACCACAGAAAGACAAGGGCAAGGAAAAGGTAGAATATAACCCTCCACCCAACAAAAGAGGAGTCATCAATATGATACATGGAGGAGTAGCATCGGGTGGCCCAACTGCTAATGCAAGAGAGGTCTATGCATCCAAGCTAAGCTCAGTGCCAAGGTGGAGAAAAAGACCAAGAGAAGGAGAAGAAGTGAAGATAGAGTTCTCGGAGAAGGACAAAAGCCACATCGTCTTTCCACACGACGATGCTCTAGTTATTACTTTAGATATTGATAATTTTGATGTAAAGAGAATTTTGGTGGATGGGGGCAGCTCAGCTGACCTCCTAAGCCTGAGAGTGTTGGAAGAGATAGGGAAAACCAAAGCAGACATCAATCCGGTCAACTTCCCTCTAGTTGGCTTCTCAGGGGCAACAAGTTACCCCCTGGGGATGATAACATTGCCAGTGACCATGGGCCAAGGATGGACCCAGCTGAAGGTAAATGTCAATTTCTTGGTGGTTGAAAGCCTGGGAGCCTACAATGGGATCCTAGGAAGGACAACCATAAATCCATATGAAATAGTGCCATCCACTGTTCACCAGAAGCTGAAGTACATTACGGAGAACGGAGTTGGAGAGGTCCTGGGTGATCAACGCACTGCAAGACAATGCTATGTCAATTCAATGAGACATGGATCACACAGGACAGATACAGTGGCTATGGTCATGGCAGGAGCTAACCAGGAAAGAAGAAAGAGGGGAGGGAGACAAAGGCAAGGAAGGAGGATTGGAGTGACACTCCGTCTGAGCAGGCAGTTTTTTCAAACAGTGCCTACAAGGAGACACAGGAGCAAGGCTGTGAAGGTGACATCCATACCTTGGCAGCCAGACACCACAATAGGGAGCAGGACAAGGGACTCCATCCTAAGAGGCTTCCGCCACATAGATGATATCAAGCAAATGCCGCAGGAGCCCATATCAAGCTATTTCCAGAGATTCTTCAATTATGGTGCCAACATGGACATCACAAGGGGAGAAGCAGTCAGAGCATTCATCAGAAACATGCATCCAAACTCATTCGGGGCCTATGGAGGGCTCTATGAGATGGTCATGACGAGCACAATGAGAGAGCTCAAGGCAAGGCTGGATAGGGCATTTGAACAAGAAGTGGAACAGTTGGATGAAGTTCCAGAGAAAGGAAGAGAAGCAGACACATTGGGAGGAGGTGTCAATTTCACATTCACACCCCTCACACTCAGCATAGAAGAAATTTTCCACAAGCGCCTCAAGCAAGAGCTGCCAGCATGCAGGGAGGAAGGCAAGGCCTTCCTAGGTAGAGATGCACAGGGTTGGTGTGAGTACCATGGGACCTGGGGGCATCAAACCAACAACTGCATGGTGTTGAAGGTGGAAGTGGAAGAAATGATCTACAATGGAAGCTTCAAGGAGTACGTGGCAACAGACACAGTGACCACCCCATATCCTTAGTTTCATATCTAGCATTTCGCATGTTTTAGCTTTACAAGCTTTTCAAAAAACAACTCTTGAGAAGGAGAACTCATGAAGTTACTCCAACTCTACAACTATCTTTGATTTCCTACAAAGGATGTCTTGGTGCACCAAGGCATCCCGAGTGTACAAAAACATGAATGCTCCTAAGAGAGTAGTAGTTATTCAAAAGTATTTACCAGTGAATGTGATGTTACAATCACCAAGTTATCCTTACACAGATATGACTTCAAGTCAACAACCTTCGACGCCCCCAAGAGCGTATCTTGAGAGTAGTCTTCGTACTACGACATTCGACGCCCCCAAGAGCGTATCTTGAGAGTAGTGTTCATACTACGACCTTCGACGCCCCCAAGAGCGTATCTTGAGAATAGTTATTATACTATGACCTTCGACGCACCAAGAGCGTATCTTGAGAGTGGTTTCCAAAAACTACGAACTTCGACGCCCCCAAGAGCGTATCTTGAGAGTAGTGTTCATACTACAACCTTCGACGCCCCCAAGAGCGTATCTTGAGAGTAGTTATTACACTACGACTTCGACGCACCAAGAGCGTATCTTGAGAGTGGTTTCCAAAAACTACGAATTCGACGCCCCCAGGAGCGTATCTTGAGGTGGATTTGCAACCTACCAGATTCGACGCCCCCAAGAGCGTATCTTGAGGTAGAAAAAACACTACCAGTTCGACGCCCCCAAGAGCGTATCTTGAGGTAGATTTCAAACTACCAGTTCGACGCCCACCAGGAGCGTATCTTTGGTCTAACCTGAGCCCTCCGGGAGCCTATCCTGTGAAACGTTAAGTGCCGTCCGAGAGCCTGTCTCGTGAACAGTTTGACACCCGTCAAGAAGGTATCGGTGGACTAACCTGTGCCCTCCGGGAGCCTATCCTGTGAAACGTTAAGTGCCGTCCGAGAGCCTGTCTCGTGAACAGTTTGACACCCGTCAAGAAGGTATCGGTGGACTAACCTGTGCCGTCCGAGAGCCTGTCTCGTGAACAGATTTCGACGCCCACCAAGAGCGTATCTTTGGTCTAACAGTACAACGTATACCGTGTAAGGGGTATCAGAAGAGATCATCATATCATGCTTAGAAGGATACCATGCTTAGAAGGATACCATGAGAAAGAAATTTCTAAGTAAAGTAATGTGAAGAACAAGTAATGTTTTTTTTTTTATGAAATGACAGGTATGACATGAAGGAAACCACGAAAGAAGGATAAGTAAAGGAAATATACCAAGGGAAGGGTCCATACCCAAAGAGCCATACACAAGGCATAGGGAGGCATCATGAGAAGAGATATATACAAAAGCATGAGAAGCATTAATATAAAGGCAAATGAACCACGTAGTCAACAACACAATGCAGCAAAGGAAAGTAACAACAAACACCATCACAATCTCAAAAGACACTCAACCCATAGAAGGGGAGAAGGAGTGCAGTTATATATACAAGGATAGCATGAGATAAACACATCAGTCAGAACCTTCAGGGGAGTCACCCTCACCCCCTAAAGCTGAACCTCCAGCGGAAATAGATGAGGAAGAGGAGTCTGAGGTACCAATCTCAACAGGTGTAGCATCCACCTGGGCTGGGGCAGCCTCGTCTGCGACAGCAGCCTGACCCATCAGAACAGTCGCGTAGCCAGTGGCATATGGCCCAAAGTCACCAAGGTCACCAAACGGGAACTGAGGATCAATCCGGTATATGTGATCAACCAGATACTCACCGAACTGGTTCATCTCCTGGGTGAGACGCGTGCTATAATCGGCGGTGAAGGCAGAGGAGGCCTTGTACTCAGATACCGCGATAGCCCTCTCCTCCGCCCGACACTTAGTCTCCAACTTCTGCAGCTCCTCAGAATGAAGCGACGAAGCAACCTCAGCTTCCCGACGCAAACTGCCCACAGTGGCTTCAAGCAAGGACACCTGGCTCTGGAGCTCCTGCAGCCTCAAATCAGATATATGCGCCTTCTCAGCAGCAGTGGCGACCTCCGCCTTGAGAGAGACCTGGCTGTCCTCAAGGGTCTTCCTCTCGTCAGATAACTCGAGCACGAGCGAGGACATGTTCACCATGTCAGATATACCCTAACAATACAAACAAAGGATGAATAACCGAAAGATAGCCATTATGAAAGTAATGAAAGGAAAGCAAGGAACAACTCACAGGTGCATAACGAGAGAGTACCCCCTGAACAAAGCGCCGAGTCTCCCCAGGAGACTTGGGCGGAGCAACACGATCGCCAGGGGGGACGGCGCCACGGAGTACGCGGACGCCAACCTCAGGAGTCCGCAAAGACGAGGTGCTATCGAGGTGGAACTCCTTCAGACCAGCGAAGGGAGTCCACTCAGACCCAATAACATCTTCATCAGTGAGCCGTGCGAAATCCTTCCGACCTAAAGTCGGAGGCCCACCTACACAAGCAAAGCAAGTCAAAGGATAATATAAACATAGAAGGATCAGCAGTAAGGTAAAGATCATACCTGAGGACCGTGCCCTCGGCTGGGGGGCAGGGGAACCACCACCAGCAGGTCGCTTCCCTTTGTCAGCCAGGGAAGGCACCTCTTCGACCACCATCTCCTTATCACGAGATAGGGTCGGAGGACAAGCAGTAGGCGAAGCAGGATCTACAGCCTTCTTTCTCTTAGCAGCCGAGGCCCCGGCCTCAGAATCAGACCTCCGCGGTTTGGACTTGGAAGGTCCAGAATCTCTGCCAACGGAGACGACCCTCTCAGTCACCAAGGGGGAGCGCCCTAGCAAGGTAAGAAAAACAAGATAAGGAAAACATAGGTTATACCATAAAGAAGCAAATAAGAGAAAGCATACCAGAGGCTCCAGCCTTCTTCCCAGGCAGGGGGGATTTCTTCAAAGCAGAACTGGAAGGAGCCTTCCTTTTGCTCAGATCAACAGGGGCTCCCTGCACGTTATAGGTTTTTCCATGAAACCAACCTACAAAGGAAGAGCAGAAGGTAAATAAAGATGGAAAGACCAAGCGACATACCGAACCCCCGGAGTCAGGAGTCAGACTGATCCCGGCCTCGTAAAGATCCGTCTCAGTCACTAAGGACACGGGACAGTAAGACCGGGTCCTGTTGCTCTCGTGAATGATCTTCATAGTCTTCAAGTCATCTGAAGAGAACTCTCCAAAAGCAGGCCAACCATCGGACCGATCCTCATTCAGGACCGACCAAGTGACGTATCGGTCCGTAATGAAGATGTAATGCTTAGCCCAGTGACTGGCTGAATTGTCAATCTGGGTCACGAAACGGAGGGAGGTATCCCACTCGACCCCACTCAACCCGAAATCAGAGAATCGGGGATCTTTGAAGGTCGGATGGCGAGTTACGAAACTCGCAAACCCCACCCTCGTCCGGTACTGGAACCGATAGAAGCATCGGAATAGAACGAGAGAGTACTTCCAGGAGTACCAATGGCACAATACCCGGAAGCCCACCCAGACACGGAGGGCACTGGGGGCAAGGTTCACAGGGGAAATCCTGAAAAACCTGCTCAACTCTATAAGCTCGTCACAGTAAGGCAGTCTCAGCCCGAATCGGATCTGAGAAGGGTATACGGCGACCGTCCCTATGGGAGGCTCCGTCACCGTCGCTCGAGTGTTCCCCAAGGAGGGGAGAAAAGGATACAGAGGCTCATCTAGGGGACAGATATTTCCTAGAGTGACATGTTCGTTGTAATCGGACCTAGTGAGAAGGTTCTCTGACAGGATAGCAAGACCTAAGGCAAAGGTAGCAGGAAACCCCAAAGCACAAATCAAATTTCGACTAACACCCCAATGAAGGCCACGGTACTAAGCTAGCAATAGAAAAGGAAGTAACGCGACCGAAAACGAAGAGAAAAAGGAACTCACTCATCCTTCGGAGAATACGGCGTCTCTGAAGAGTCTGCGTACGTGGACACCACCAGGAGTATAGTACCTACCATGACACGACAAGTATCAAGATAAGAAAAATTTCCGAAGAACCGGAAATACTCTGACGCCCGACCAACGACAACAATCAAAGATCCAAAGACACCCAGCAAAGATAGTCAGCACGAGCCAAGAACACCACAACAACCAAGTCAAATAATTTTATCCGAGCCTAAGGTCGGGATTTGGAAAAATTACCATTATACCCTCCCACAAGGATTAATACACCAACGGCGGCACGACATCAAATTCAAGACCGGGATAACCCAATCGGACAAGAAACCATATCCGGACGACCGGCAAACATTTTTCCCCAAAATCCACAACTACCAACGGCTATCTACGGCAATCCCACACTTAATTAAATTTCGGCAATCAAGCATCGGCAATCAAGCATCGGCAATCAAATATCAACGATTCAAAAATCGACGTTTTACACGGTAATGAAAAGGAAAAGAGCGGACCTTCGGAAAACCCGACCCGATATGGTAAACGGGCCCGGATTTCGAATTTGAAGACGCCCGAAAATCAGTCCCTCGCCGGAATTTGAGCCTTGCCGTCGCCGGAGGTGACCTCGCTCGCCCCACCGTCGCCGTCGCCGGAGAAAAGCCCAGTCGCTCACCCGCCGTGCCCTGCCGGTGATGTCCGGCCAATGTCGCCGTCCCCGATCGATCCTCCACGTTATCCCGTCGTCGTCGCCGTGCCTCGCCGTCGTCAGCCAAGCTCCCGCCGTCTCCGCGTCGCCGTCAGCTGCTTCCCGCCTGGAGCTACGTCGTCGCCTCCGGCCAAGCTCCCTCCCGTCGTCGATTCCGGCTAGGTGGCTGGCTGGATTTCTGCTCCTTGGTGGAAATTTCGGCCGGCCCTTACCTTGGGGGTGCTCTCCAACCTTTTCTTGCTCTCCAAGGGTAAGTGAAAAAGGAAGATGGTGGCTATGGTGAGGAGGTATTTTCCTAATTCTCCTCTTTTATGTTAAAAGGATGATAGGGTTTTTTAGAGGGTTTTAATCACCACCATCCATCTAGCCTTAAATAAAATCTAAGGGTCAAGGAATAACCATCATTTTTATCCCTTTCACCTATAGCTAAGTATATCTCTACACTTAGAAAACTATCAAGTTAGTTTTATTTTTGGAGCATTCCATACTTAGGAAAATTTTGGCCAAAATTAAATTTTTCCTCACTTAGATGAAATCCCGGCATGAATTGGAAGCGTAAGTTATTTAGTTGCATTCGTATCACACCCCGGTACAAGTGTGTATTTTTTGAGTATACACCTGTAGCAGAGATAAGTTTATTACTCCCGCCTCAGACGGACGCGTGCCTAGGCACACGTCCGTGCTACTCTGACGTTTACAATTCCTCTATCTCATTAGACAGGGGGGCAGGGTCAGAGGCACGCATCCATGGGTAAGCAGGCATTCAGACAAAGAAGGTAAAATCCCGGTTTCAAATTGCGCGTGTCATACCATCCTAAAATAGAGTCAATCAAGGGTTAGGCCATTGGTTGACTCGGGGGCATGTGATGGATATACGCCCAATTTGAACCCGTTGACTTCCGAACCGTTGTATTTTTATCGTCCCATTTATGATTGCAAATCGAAACTTCAACCCGGACACTTCGCAAGAACATCGACGGCTCGGACGGGGCCAAAGCGCCCGTCCGACAGAGGCGAACTCACCTAGGTGAGGTTGGGTGGCTACACCCGACCTCCCCTAGGGGAGATCGGGTTGGCAAACCCGGTCTCTCCTAGGAGAGATCGGGTCGGCCAACCCGATCCCTCCTAGGAGGGATGGGGTTGGCCAACCCCACCCTCCCTAGGAAGGGTTGGGTGTCCTTACCCAACCCCTACCCTTGGGGGTCGGATTTCTCCCCCCCCAAGGGCCCCGGCACCACTTTCAGACTCCCACGCTCGGTCCACTCCGCCTGCCTCCTCCGAGTCCTAAGGTCTTAATTATGTGCTTAAAGGTTAATTAATTGTGTTTAGAGGTTAACGATGTCATTAAGCCACCTTAATGACACCGTTGCATATAAATACCCCACCTTCACATCTCATTTGATCATCTTGGCCTTTTGGACATTTTAGCTCTGACATCTCTCTAGCTTTATCTCTCTAGAAATATAGTTCTGACTTAGGCATCGGAGAGGGTTCACCAGGCACCACCCCCCCCTCCGTGTCTGGTACTGCCCCTTTTGCAGGGCAAAGGGAGAGAAGAAGAGAAGGAACCAAGGGAAGAAGGAAAGGAAGAAGGACATAGGCAAAGGCAAGGCGACTCCAGAAGACCGGATCACACACATCCCCCGTAAGGAGTGAGATCAAAGCCGGCAACCCGTTGACCTAGATCTCATAACTTAACACCGGTCGTGGACTCTAAAGGAGGAAATGGTGATTTCCTTCTCGGCGGAGGATTTAATAGGCGTGGAGAGCCCCCACGATGACGCCTTGGTCGTGACCTTGGATGTGGACGGATTCGAAATGAAGCGGATCCTGTTGACGGAGGGAGCTCCTCCGACATTCTTTTCATGGATGCCCTGGAGGCCATGGGAAAGACGAAGAAAGACCTGACGCAGGTGAACTTCCCGATGGTGGGATTCTCCGGATCGACTTCCTATCCGTTGGGAATGATTACCTTACCGGTGGAGTTTGTAGTGGCTGGAAGATGGAACGGCGGAGCGTGGACTTCGTCGTGGTAGAATCCGCGGGAACATACAACGCTATTATCGGGAGGACCACCATCAACCCTCTCATGGCAGTTGCTTCAACCGTCCACCAGAAGATGAAGTTCCCGACAGACCATTGTGTCGGAGAGGTCAAGGGCGACCAGGTGGCGTCACGAAAGTGCTATGTTAACGCCACCCGACGGAGAAGAAGGGAAGCCATGGCTGTCTTGCAAACCGATGCCGATCCTCGAGAGGAGTTTGGGCGGCCCGCCCCCATGGAGGATCTGAAGGAGGTGGAAATTGATGGACCTCGAAGGAAAGTGAAGATCGGATCTGCTTTGTCAGAGGAAAGAGCCCGAGAATTGATCGAGCTCCTGAAGGAGTTCAAGGAGTTGTTTGCCTGGTCCCCGAGTGATATGCCAGGAATCAGCCCCGACGTGATAGTGCACGAGCTGAAGATTGATCCCGCGATTAAGCCTATCGCGCAGAGGAGGTGTCCGATGGGCGCAGACAAGAGAATCGCGATCCAGCAGGAGGTGGGCAGACTGCTCGACACTGGATTCATCAAGGAACTCCGATTCCAGACTTGGGTCGCTAACCCGGTCCTGGTAAGAAAGAGTAACGGGAAGTGGCGGATGTGTGTCGATTTCCGTGACTTGAACAAGGCCTGCCCGAAGGATTGCTATCCGCTCCCGAGGATCGACCAGTTGGTGGATGCCACATCGGGACATGAGCTGCTGAGCTTCATGGATGCCTACTCCGGATACAACCAGATCAAGATGGCAAAGGAGGATGCCCCCCACACAGACTTCTATGCTGATAGTGACGTCTATCACTACGACGTGATGCCTTACGGATTGATCAATGCCGGAGCAACTTACCAGCGGATGGTGAACAAGTTGTTCGGGGACATGCTGGGAAAGACGATGGAGGCGTATGTGGATGACATGCTCGTGAAGTCCCGACAGGCAGGAGACCACGTCCAAAACTTGGCAGCGGCATTTGAACGGATGAGGTTTCATCAGGTTCGGTTGAACCCAGACAAGTGTGCTTTCGGGGTGAACTCGGGGAAGTTCCTAGGGTTCATGGTGAGCCATAGAGGAATCGAGGTGAATCCTGAGAAGCTGCGAGCAATCGAAGAGATGAGTCCCCGAAGACTCATCGGGAGGTTCAAGTATTGAATGGCCGGTTGGCCACGATGAATCGATTCTTATCCAAGGCGAGTGACAGAGCCATGCCAATTTTTGATGTGCTAAGGGCTCACAAGAAGTTTGAATGGTCCGACAAGTGCAAGGAGGCATTCCAAGCACTCAAGCAGCATCTCCGTACCCTCCCGCCGTTGGCGAAACCAGCTCCAGGGGAGCCGCTTTATCTCTATTTGGCTGTTTCTGATGTTGCTGTTAGTTCTGTTTTGATTAAGATTGTCAAGGGAAACCAAGTGCCTGTCTATTATGTAAGCAAGGCATTTGCCAAATCAGAAATGAACTATCCCGCCATTGAGAAGTATCTCTTTGCGTTAATTGTTGCCGCTCGAAAGCTCCGACCTTACTTCCATGCACACGAGGTTACAGTGTTGACAAATCAGCCCTTGAAGCACTTTTTGAACCGACCGGAGGCGTCGGGGATATTGGTGAAATGGGCCATCGAGCTTACGGAGTTCCGTATACATTTTGCTCCGCGAACTGCTATTAAGGGCCAGGCATTGGCAGATTTTATAGCTGAGTCTACGGCACCCGATCTGGAAGTAACGGGTCCCGCAGAAGGGGCAACTATGGAGGTCCCGATAACAGAACAGCCAGAACAGCCAAATTAGGAGAACACTTGGGAGATGTACACTGATGGTTCATCAAGTGTAGAAGGATCGGGGGCAGGATTCGTATTGATACCGCCCGGTGGAGGCGAGCCCCTGCGATATGCTTTGGCATTGACATTCAAGGCCACCAACAATGAAGCGGAGTACGAGGCTCTCATCACGGGCCTTAAGATTGCCAAGGGTACGGGGGTCGATCATTTAAAAGTGAAGTGCGATGCCAGTTTGATCGTGAATCGGGTCCAGGGGAACTATGAAGCCAAGAGCCCGACAATGAGGAAGTATTTGCAAGAGGTGCAGACTTTGAAGGGAAGCTTCAAAAGCTTCGATATCGAGGCAATCCCGAGGGAAGAAAACGTGGAGGCAGACGCGTTAAGCAAGTTTGCTCTAGGAGTGGCCCCTGAGGAGAATCGGAAGGTGCATTTCCTGGAGAGAGTGATTATCTCAACCATCGATCCATCAGAGGTATGCGCTGTGGAAGCAGGATTGGAGGAAGAAGAGAAACCCACCTGGATGACCCCGATGGTCACATACCTGACTACGGGGGCGCTCCCCGGCGATGATGTGGCAGCTGTCAGGCTGCGTCGAATTGCGAACGACTACGTGATGGTGGACAACCAGTTATACAAGAGAGGGCATGGAAAGCCTTTCCTGAAATGCGTGGCGGAGCCTGATACAAATCGGATTGAGAGAGCTACATGGGGAGTCGCGGCCTGTCATGAAGGGGCCCGATCCATCGTGAGGAAGGCATTGAACCTAGGCTACTATTGGCCTTCGATGAACAAGGAAGCGACAACAATGGTCCGATCCTGCGATGCATGCCAAAGGTACGCTCCAAATATCGTGGCTCCCGCCGCGGACTTGATGCCCATCGGGAGTGCTTGGCCCTTCGCGCAATGGGGGATTGATTTGGTGGGACCTCTTCCCCAAGCGAAGGGTCAGTGCAAGTATTTGCTCGTGGCTATCGATTACTTCTCAAAGTGGATAGAGGCTAAAGCATTGGCCAAGACAACGGGACAGCAGATCCTCAAGTTCCTTCAAACTCAGATCATATCCCGGTATGGGGTTCCTCGAGTGTTGGTCAGCGACAATGGCCCTCCGTTCAATGGGGCTCAGTTGAAGGAGTACCTGGAGGAATTGAACATTGAGCATCGGACCGCTTCAGTCCGCCATGCTCAGACCAATGGCCAAGTCGAATCAGCCAACAAGATCGTGATGGACGGCTTGAAGAAGAGAGTGTACGCCTTACAGGGCCATTGGCTGGATGAGCTCGAGAACGTGCTGTGGGCTGTTAGAACAACACCCAAGCAATCGACGGGGGAGACTCCGTTTGTCCTTGTCTATGGCACGGAAGCGGTTGCCCCCGTGGAGATAGCGGTGGCGTCCCACCGCAGGAGGTATTATGAGCCCCTAACGAACGAAGAAATGAGACGTCTAGACTTAGACTTGCTCGAGGAGAAAAGGTGGAAGGCTGATGAAGTTCAGGCTCGGATGCGTCTGGCAACGGCCCGATATTATAATAGGCGTGTCAAGGCCCGACAATTCTTCGTTGGAGAACTTTTCTGTCGGAGGAACGAGTTCGTTCATCAAGATCGGATCAACAAGCTATCACCGAAATGGGAGGGACCTTACAAGATCGTAGGGATGCCAGCCCCGAATGCATACAAGCTAGAAGACCTTGATGGCAAGACGTTGAAGCATTCCTTCAGGGGCGAACACTTGAAGAAGTATCATGTTTGATATTAAGTCGCCGCGAATGGCGCAAGTTATCTATCAATCCGATGTAAGCAAAGCTGTGAGTTATTTATGAATAAAAGAAGTTGCTTCCGATCAAATTGCTTTTAGATTTATTCTAAACTCTTAGTAAGACGTCCCGAAGGACGCGACAAAAGCCTTCTGAGGTACGATAAAAGCCTTCCGAGGTACGATAAAAAGCCCTGCGGGGTATGCGTAAGTCGTCTTTATGGCGCGACAAAAAGCCTTTCGAGGTACGGACAAAAGCCCTACGGGGTATGCGTAAGTCGTCTTTATGATGCAACCAAAAGCCTAGGTACGAAAAAGCCCTAACGGGTATGCGTAAGTCGTCTATATGATGCGGCCAAAAGCCTTAACAGGTACGAAAAAACCCTAACGGGTCCGCGTAAGTCGTCTATATGATGCGGCCAAAAGCCTTAACAGGTACGAAAAAGCCCTAACAGGTCCGCGTAAGTCGTCCATAAGATGCGGCCAAAAGCCTTAAAGGGTACGATTAAGTCGTCTAGAAGGACGCGATAAAAGCCCTTAAAGGGTACAATTAAAGTCGTCTGATTCGGTGCGGAAAAAGCCCTAAGGGGTGTGAAAAATCATCTTAAATGATATGTAAAATAGCCCCGAAAGGCAAGGATGAGAAACCTTAAGTGGTGAAATCCCGATTGGATGAGAAACCTTAAGTGGTGAAGTCCCGTGAAACCTTAAGTGGTGAAGTCCCGATTGGATGAGAAACCTTAAGTGGTGAAATCCCGATAGGACAAGAGACCTTAAGTGGTAAAGTCTCGAGTAAAGCGTCGGAAGGACGTATGAAGTCATCTTAAATGGTGCATCAGAAAGTTCTGAGTAACGAGTCTAAAGTCGCTTTAAATAGCACAAACGATTATCGGGACCAAAATAGATGGAAGAAATTTCTTATATAAAGGCTCAAAGGCCTGAAGACTCCGATACAAAGGATGAGGAGAATACAAGGACTCTAAAGATAAGCAGTCAGGCTTGGTCCTTATTGGCGGCACCAACGGGAGCTGGGTCCACGAAGTTGGTGGCAGAAGGCTCCACAGGGTCAGCCGTTGGAGGATTGATTATCGGGGTCATGGGATCGAGGAGTTTCCGATGAAGAAGTAGCTCCTCTTCAGATCGAGGAGTTTCCGATGAAGAAGTAGCTCCTCTTCACTCTGAACTTGTGGTATGCATTTTCGGCCTTGAGCATCGGCTTCTCTGGTGGAAATGATACATCCTTCCCGGAGAGCTGCATCATAAGCAGTGCTGAAAATCTCGTTCAGAACATAGTCGAAGTTGAAAGGCTTCCTTCCCTCGAAACCAAATCCACTGTCTGAAATCAGCCATTGAAAGGGATGTTAGGTCTTTCCGGAAAATTACAATCAAACTAAGCAAAGATGAAGGCGAACAATAAAGAAGAAAACCTTACCAGACATTGTCGATGATTGCCGAAAGAAGATGAAGAAGGATCGGAAGATTGAAGGCCTTGGATCACTTGAACAGCAGAAGGAACTTGGAGGAAAAGCTTCGAGTGCAAGAATGGCAGAAATTGAGAGGGTGGAGAAGAAGTGAATAATGCCAGGTTCTGACTTTATAAGCAAAAGGACAAACTGGACAGACTTAATCTGGACCAGTGAAGACGAAACGATTTATTCTTGATCGTCGAAGACTGAGGGACAGTATGGAAGAGACGTGGTGACGTAATAAGTGCTTTTTCAGAAAGCAACAGTCACGCCGATTTAAGCGTCGCTTCATAACAGCCAATGGACGGCGAGTAGGTCCAGTCGGCCTCGTGAAAAGCCTGGAAGGCCCAGAGGCCCAGTATGAAGGGTCCCGACTTTAGCGGTCCCGATGTATGAGCTGAATGCTCTTGACTAGAAGCCTCTGGTAATAAAGCCCCGATATGCCTTAGTAAAGGCCCCGATAATAAAGCCCCGCGGAGGCTGGACCTGTCCCATGAGACAAAGGGTCCTGGGTGGTGACCTAGAATGAGATAAACTCTGGAGTCCCCGACGGAAGTCGAGACTTGCGATCAGAGGATAAGACTGGGAAACCCGCCTACTAGATAGAGTAGTGGGAGACGGTTAAAGATATAAATAAACTCCCCCGAGATACGCAGGGCGTGCCCGAGATACGCGGAGTATGGGTAAGATACGCGGAGCGTGGGGCGAAATATACGGAATCCCTAACGAGATATACGGAATCGTGACGAGATATGCGGAATCGTGGGTAAAACTGCCAGGCGCAGTAACAGGTAACTGAGTAACTTCCCCTCCTATATAAAGGAGGAAGTTACCTCAGAAAACAGATTCTCTAATACGAACTTAGACTATTGCTTACCACCCCATTGATCACATACTCATTTAAGCATCGGAGAGGGATTCTGGGTCACCACCCAGGTCATCCCCTTTTGCAGGATTACGCGGAGCCCAGGAGTCCAAGCTTTCCGTCAAGGACGTAACGGAGCTTCGCCCGTGATCCAACACCATTATTGACGTATCCCACACCTGACGATGTTCGGGTATGCTATCGACGCGTGCTTCATACTACGCGTGACATGTTCGACCACGGGGTCATGCTCGATTGTGCTAGGTAGAATCCTCAGAACTCGGATGCGCGCAAACTGCTTCACCTCGAGCGTGTGATTGATTTTGGGAGCCTTATGAAGAGTCACCCAAAGTATCCTCATGGACTCAGAACTCATATCTAAGTTCATGTATAGAAGTATGGTGCTTTCCATGGTTCCTACATAAAGCCTACAAGGTGCATACACCATATTGTGCACCCGTCCTTTATCCCTTGTACATGTACTTAGTGTACTCCTTAGTTAGTCTATATATATTGTACTTAGCTCATTGTAAACCCTATTAATCAATGAAATATTATTGCATCTTATATGGATACAAGCAAAGTGTGTCTGATCATTCCTTGTTCAGCAAGATTCAAGGGGAGGACAAAGTGTTCTTGCTTATCTATGTTGATGACTTGCTTATTACAGGTTCCAATGCCAAAATAATTGATCAATTGAAGTGTACTCTACAAAAACACTTCAAGTTAAAAAGACTTGGGGGACTTGAGGTATTTTTAGGGCCTAGAGATTTCAAGATCAAATCAGGAGCTTGTGATCAACCAGAGGAAGTATGCAATGTAACTAATTGAAGAGGTTGGTCTTGGGGCTGATAGGAGAACTGAAACTTCAATGGAATTCAATGTCAAGCTTACTACTTGTGAGTTTGATGAGGCTACCAAGTCAAACACTGATGATGTTCCTTTGGAGGATGCAACTTCCTATAGAAGACTGATTGGGAAGCTACTCTATTTGACAATAACACGTCCAGACATTAGCTTCTCAGTCCAAAGACTTAGTCAATTCATTGACAAGCCCAAGAAATCACACTGTGATGCTGCCATAAGAGTCATCAAATACATCAAGGGCACCCCAGGGCAAGGTTTGAAACATCCTTCCAACAGCAACCTCAAGTTAAGCTTATATTGTGACTCTGATTGGGCTGCATGTCCATTTAGTAGAAAATCAGTGAGTGCTTATTGTGTTAAGCTTGGGGCAGCAATGATTGGTTAGAAGGTCAAGAAACAAGAGACTATTTCACTATCAAGTGCTGAGGCTGAGTATAGGTGCTTAAGAGTTGCCATTCAATAAGCACTTTGGGTGAGTAGAATTCTAAAAGAGCTTGGTGTGCAAGTGATTTTTCCAATCTCAATTCACACGGATAGCCAAGCAGCTGTGAAGATTGCAAAGAATCCAATGTTCCATAAGCGTACGAAACACATTGAATTGGATTGCCACTTCACAAGACACCACATTGATTCAGGGATGATTCGTGTTCATTATGTTTCTTCCAAGGATCAAATTGCAGATCAATTGACAAAGGCCTTGGTCAAGAAGCTGCACTTAGCCTTATTGAGGCAATAAGGCTATATGGGATCAATGATGTTTTCCAAGAAAGAAAAGAAGAAGAAGAAAAGGATGGGATAATAAAGAAGTATGGTGTGTTCCATGGTGCCTAAATAATGCCTACAAGGTGCATACACCATATTGTGCACCCGTCCTTTATCCCTTGTACATGTACTTAGTGTACTCCTTAGTTAGTCTATATATATTGTACTTAGCTCATTGTAAACCCTAGTAATCAATGAAATATTATTGCATCTTATATCATGCTCAATGTTCGCTTCCCAGCGTATGAGCGTAGTTCTAAAGAAAAGGCCAAGTTACCATGTCTTTGGAAAACCGGTTGGGTTTGACTAAGGGTATGAGCGATGGGGATGGTCAAGTTCACATGTAATTCACCGACTCTTATATTCACTAGGTGGCCAACAAACGGATATCAGTTGAAGGTTGTGAATACTTGTACGGATGCCTTGGAGAAGTATTCCTATGTGGAAACTAGGCAATTGGAGAATTAACAGTTGACCTAGGATACATCGCGATACAATTTGATATTTTTAACAGGTTGATTTAAGATAGGGAATCAACGTTCCGCGGGCGCTACAACATGATAGCATATGGAGATTGGGCGCCGTAAATATGAGCCCATTATACGTTACCTAAGAAATTGGGTAAATGTCACATTAGGGTAATTGGACTTGACTCAAATCCCAATTGACATGAGAGAACCAAATATAGGGCCTCCCTTAACATGGCCGGTCGAAATTTGGTGTTAGGGGCAAAGTGGACTTTTATCCATTTTGCTCCTCCTATAAATAAGGGGTGTTAGGTTTTCTTTAGGGTAATTTCACAATTCCTCCTAAGTGGTGATTTGAGAGAACAACCCTCCTCCCTAATACTAGTTTCGGCCGAACCATATCACTAGACCAAGGGTGTGCCAATTTTCTTAGAGCAAATCACTCCGGAAATCCTTCCCTGCCAAGAATCGATCAGAGGTTTTGCTGTGGAGCTAATACCACGTAGGACTTTCTTAACAAAAGCTTTTACGGGTTCCGTCCGGTGGATCACGAACTCCCTCAGCAGGATCCTTGGGACTACGGAAAAGGTTTAAGGTTTGTGACCATCTTCCGCTGCGTAATTCTGATTACTAGCATGTGCCTTATTTATGTTTCCGTAGTAGTCAACCCCGTAATCCAACAGTGGTATTAGAGCCTGTGTTAGAAGTTCTTGATTTTGATAAATTGGTGTTCTTGATTTTTAAAGGCGGTGGCCGAAAATTTAAAGAGTGAAAAATTAAAATTTTCGATTTTTATAATTGTTAGGGCCGAACTTTTCATGATGTTCTTAGTAAAATTTTATGTTCGTGATCTTCAATAATAAGTGGATTTTTTTTCAAAATCAAACATTGAATTGTAGATCTTATTAAAATTTGATCTTGATATTTGACCACTTGTTTCCTATTTGGTGTTTTTCGGCCGAACCCTAATGAGATTTATAAGGTAAATTTTTTAATTTCTTAGGCACTAATTTAAAAGTTTCAGCAGGAATTTTTAAGATTATTGTTTACCATATTTTAATTTATATTAAAGGTAACAATATATCTATAATTGGAAACCTAAGGATAGGTTCACATTAAATATATAGTAATATATAACTATCAATATATCTTGCTAAATTATAGGAATTAAATATATTATTGATAGATTTAGTTACCTAAAGATTAAGAAAATATATTGTCAGTATATTTGTTTCCTTATTAAAGATATTGACAATAAATAAATATATATATATGTTGGGGCCGAAATTTATATATATGTAGATATATTGTTCATTGATTTACATCTTATAGATAGAATATTGACAATAAATACATATGTATATATACATGTGTGCCGAAATATATATATATATATCTTTACCAATATATAAATTGGCTTGGGTCCTCACCCCCAAGAGACACCTACCCTCCAAAGGGTACAATATTAAACCGGCCAACCAACACTCCATATTAACCGGTTTGTCTTAAACCGGAAGCAACACAAAAATCGCACATGTCTGCAGACTTGAGACTACACTTTCCTCACTCCAAACACCGATTCTCATCCAACCCCACGCGCAAATTCCATGGCCGTCCGCCTACTGCTCTCCGTACGCTGCTCCACACACCCAGTCGTCTGATTCACCACATCCGGCCCGACTATCAATACACTTCAACCGCCCTCGTGCTTTTCCGTTGGGACGCCACTAATCGTCGTCCGTGACTCGCCACAGCACGACGCTCAAACGACGGATGGTCGACCGATGTCCGTGATTCGCAGCGGCCCGACGCGAAAACGCCCGCATACCAGTTTCGGTAAGGGAGTTGTTCAATTGAGTGCCCACTCACTATTTCAAACGGGACGACTCCGTCGGCTCCTAAGAAAGGTCAATTTACATGGGCGCTCCTAAGAAAGGTAATTTTACGCTTCTGTCTTAGTATTCTAATTGTTTAGCTATATATGTCGATCTTTTGATAGCTAAAAATAAAATATCGACAAAATTGCTTTATATATATATATAATTATCCATTTCATTGTTGATGTTTTGTAGTTTAGGACAATTTGGTGCCTAAAACATATATTTTTTAACAAATATATTCTTGATTTCTAATTTCTCGGTATGATTTGTAGTGATGAAATATGAATGTGCACATACATATTCTGATATCTACTTTTGTGGTCTGCCCCTTAATGGTGAAGAAATTATACTGACCAAAATACAAAAGCTTTTTAGTTTTTACAAATAAATATAGGGCTAGCCTAGCATATTTGCTAGAGAGCATCATGATAATTTAACTCAATTTTTTCTTGGGATAAGTTATTTTACTGAATCTCTCCATTTGCCTGGACTAACCAAGATGTATTAATTGTACATTATTTTAGATGCTACAACTCTTATTCTACACAAATCTAAAGCATAAGGTTCTTTTTGCATAAAATATATTGACATATCTGTTTCAATTTTACGATAATATTTTTGGTGGCTATATTTTTAAATTTTGAGACTAGAATTTCAATAAATGATTTACATTTGGTTACAGCTTACGCTTGCATCAAATTTTGAAGGTAACTTTTAACTTTTGTAGAGTATGCATGACAACTAACTTTGCACTGACTGTAGAGGAATTGTTGATAGTGATACATATTATATGAAAATTCAATAAATTTTATCATATTGCATCCGTTATGCAATTAAAATATGCTGCAACAAGTAGACGAATATTCAATCTGCACACCAAGAGTAAATATGTCCAACATTTATCAAGAATGAGAGTGTTCATACATAAAAAATCTAAAATGTGCTCAACTCTAACCATAATAATAATAAATAGCCTTCCCAAGTGTTATTTTTAGGTACATGATGATGAAACACATTCTTCTCACCTTTCACGACGTTCCCAGTTTCCCACACAATCCATGAAAGAACAATTCCAGGAAGGACGATGCTTACCCAAAGAAACCTCTGTTGTATAAGCCACAAAAGAATTTGCAAATTTTGTTAAATTTAGATTAAAAGACTCTTGCATACATTTCGACTTGACCAACATGTCTACCCAAAGAACCTGTTTTCCCTGAACAACAACAAATAAGGTCATAGACAAGAAAGGGTTATTTAGGAAAGACCTTTAAAACGTCCTGAACCAGATTGACCAGAGTTCTTTGTAGGATTTAATTGTTTTATTTGGTTTTGTATGCGTTAAACCTTTTTTCTTTTTACTAACATTTTCACTGTAGGTACATATATGTACACATGCAATTTACTAATCCAAGTATTCAATGTCGTTGTCTAGCTGCATATGGTGATGCAATTAGTCATTGAAATGGTTGGTTCCCTCTTTGTTTTTCGTTAAATCCTATTATTTTTGCTTCATGAAGAAATTATTATACTGAACAAACTAATAAAAGCTTTTTACAAGTGTAGGGCTAGCAGACTTGCTAGAGAGCATCATGATGATTATTAGCTCAATTTCTGCTTGGGATGGGGTATTCAATTGAAGCTCTCCCTTTGCATGGACTATCAAAGAGGTAATAACTGTACATTTTTTTAGATGATACAACCCTTATTTCTATGAAAACCTACATCACAAGGTTCTTTTTGTATGAAAGAAGTTGAGGTTTTTGTTTCATACTTCCTGTAATATTTTTTTTGTTTACATCTTCAACTTTTGAGACTAGAATTTCAATAAATGATTTACATTTGGTTACACCTTAAGACTTCTCCACTTGCATTTAATTTTGATGTAGGGTTAGGAGGGTTAGGAGGCAGCAATAAGAAGTCATCATATGAAATGCTTGGTATAATATTAGCCTTCTCGGTTCCAAATGATGCATTGGTATGAAACATATATCATATGCACTTTATTTTAGGTCATATTGAACCAGTAAGTAATTATTAGTTTCATGTCAAATTTATCATGAGATGTCAAAATTTTTTTGTTTTCCATCTATTATATCGGTTTGATTATTTCTCTTCCTTGCGTTTATGAGCTAGAGTTTGGCTCATTGCCCTAATTCTTACAGTTTGAACATATTGGGTTGTTATGGTGTCATATAAAATAAACTGTGAGGTTTATCTTAACAGTCAAAGTTAGTCCTTTAATAGGAATATGATATGTGCCTTTTCTTTTATTTTCAGGTTGAAGTTTAATTCGGCTGAGTAATAATCTAAAAATAGCCATACAGTATCTCATCACGATGTCACCCAACAGGGCCTTGGGTCTTGATAATATTGGGCTTGATTTGAAAGAGATACTCATGGTTACGGTGAAGAAAACAAATCTTGTGGAGGTCGTGCAAGCAATTGTTAAATTTGGTAAGGAATTTTTGGATTTTACCGATACAATAGATGCAACTGATGCAAAGGATGAGATTACCCGAAAAGCTCTCAAGAGGTTAGATGATGCAGGCTCTGTGAAGGGAGCGTTGCAGAGTGATGAATGGGCTTGGGTTTACGACTTACTAATAATCACGGCGAGTTAATACGTCTATGTGTACAAATTTGATTCATCAATTTCCATATATTTTGTCATGTTGCTCAAAGCTCAGACTAAAAGTTAGTGGTGTGTGTAATGCTCTTTTATATAATGTACAAGAAAGAAAATAAAACTCTCTTGAAAATGAAGATACTGCAATTTTCTTTTCAAGGAAATTTATTTAACCTACTGTTGAATTGACTTTTAATATCGCTTGGGTTGGGTTGGGTTGGGTTGGGTTGTGAAGTGTTACGTGAGAAATTGAAAATAACTTGATGGAGAAGTGTTGGGTGACAAATTGACAATACCTTATGGCAGAACAATATAATAATGCTTGCTTAGGCTATCATTCGTGTATATTATTGATTTATTTTACTAAATTAACTCTATTTTCACGTTTTTACTTCCCCATTAAACCGGCTCCCTAACTCGGCTTCTTTAGGCCCATGGGAAACCTCGGAATAACTTGGTTGAGATCTAAACAAGGCACTGCAGCTGCATATTTTACGTCCCTCAAGGACATGAAGCTCACAAGTTTGGCTTATGCATGCAAAAGAAACCATCCATTTAGATTTTACTAATTGGACTGGTGTCCTTTTCTGCTTCCATGACAATGAAAAAACCTCTTCTCACTTCCAAGGTTTCAGAAAAGTCGGTGCTATTAGAAGCACCATTTTCAATAACATAATTATTTTTCCAACTAAATTATTATAGTACAGTTATACAAAATTATTACTATGTAAATTGTTATTTCTAATTTGATTTATAGTTATTTTTCTTACAACTTTCGCATCCTGCAAAGTTGGGCACTTCTGTCCAAGCCATCAAGAGATAAATATTGAAGCTAGATCTTCTCTTCATTTATTTGGGATAGTTCATTGTTTTCTTGTTGATTTTTACTTCCTATAGACTTTTATTACCATCAAAACTTTTATTTCTTAATTTATACAACATATATAATTGCTTTCGCACCTAAAGGATTCTAAACAATCTTATCATGCGCATGCAACGCATGCGCTGCAACAACTAGTATATATATATTTGCAATATTGGAAATTATTTTTTTATAGTTAATAATTCTTGGAGGCTAAGTTAAGTTTTTAGTGGACTTTAAAACTCTTTTTAGCCCACAAGTTTATTTCGGCCCAAACCTTGTGTGATTAATGAGCCGATCCAATTTGCTAAACTAGATAGTAATAAAACCAAACCAGATTTTCTTAATCGGTTCGACCTAGCCAGGATGAGTTGAACCGGGGTAACTAATTGAACCTAACCAAACCGGTTTTGAGTGATTGAACCGAACCCTATTTTATTGGACCGGTTCGGACCAAACTAGATTTTGAAAAACTTAACCGAAACGAACTGGATTTTCTGGACCGAACCGAACAGGACCGAAATTGACTGAATCGAACCAGATTTTTCAAAATCGAATTCAAATCAATTAATAAAATAGGATGGACAAGTTTTAAAATCAAAACTTTTTTTAACTTTAATTAGTCTACATAGTGCTCGAAGGTTTAAAACTTTCAAGTTTTTGATTAACCTTAATGCCTGGTTTCGACTATGGGGATGAATCTCAGAAATGCATGAATTAGGGACTGGATTAATTAGAGGGCTGAATTGGAATTGTTTACTTTTTATCACATATATTTATTAGAACTGTTGTCTTGACTATGTCAAGCCAGCTGGATGTTGGGGGCGGAGCCTTAGTTAAATATATGGTTTGTGCATTAGGAAAGACATGCTGTGATGTTTGTGATTGCCTAGGATTCATGTCTAGAAACACGCATGATTAATAGTAAGCATGAACTGCAAGTAAGCCACTAATATTTAAAAGTTTTTAAAAGCAAAAGCCAGTCGCCAAATATGCATGATTGATGTTGAAGTGTTCATGTACGACACGTATGCTTGAATGTTGAGGATGTAGCTGCATGGGATAGTTTACTTGGAAGGTAGAATTATATATGCTAGCATGAGTTCCTCGGAACATTTAAAGCATGACGCGTATGCATGATATATGGTATGATTGATGAATTTTTGGCTTGATATGATAATTTATTAGTGAAGTAGAATTATATAGGCATGCGAATATACAGTTTTTAAGAGACTAATCTATTGATTGAAGACGGCAGTTGTTGGATATACGCTCAAGCTATCACTAATTGGACCCGATAAATGGGCCATAACCAAATATATTTCGAAACTTGGATCACGGACACGCAATGCTCAGCACATAGGTCCAAAACACACCCCGAGTAATATAAACTACTCGGGAAGGCCCCAAGTGGTAAAAACCACTCAGGAAGGCCCCGAGTGGAAAAACCACTCGGGAGCAACCCTAGCAAAGGACCCTTGCTTGGGTTACCCGAGCAAGGAACCCCTGCTCGGGTAGCCCGATCAAGGCCTCTTGCTCGGGTAGCCCGAGCAAGACCTTGGTGGTACCCGGGCGGGTATCCCCCCTCCGTCTGGACGAGTCCCCATCGTCCGGACCCCTACCCCCGGACGATATTTCGCTCGGCCCTCGCCCTTGGAGGCTACATACCAACACATTGCTATGATAAACCTATCTACGGTGGAACCGGGGTCAAATGCACATTGTTTAAGGTCAAAGCCAACTTATATTACGAAACTGCCACAACCGGAGCTGGAAATCACTGGAAACGGGGCGTTCCAATAGGATCTCTATAAATAAGAGCTCTCCTCCCACCATTAAAGGGTAATCTCACACTCTCTCTAAAAGCTCACTCCCTCTCTCTAAATCAAATACTCATTTAAGCATCGGAGAGGGCACACCGAGCATAGCCCCCCCCCCCTGTCTGCCACACCAACACTTGTTCTTGTGAATGTGCCATCAATGAAGCCCAACTTATTCTTCACTAACAAGCCTTCCTTGATTGAGGTACTCCAAACATGATAGTTGGAGGTACCCTGCAGCTGAAAAGGTATGAGCATATGGCCAGTGGTGTCAAATGGGTGTATGTAGAGAGGATCATCCACATTGGATTCATGAGCCATTTTGCAAGTCAGTCAAGAAGAATGAGCTTGTTCAAAGAGATGTGAACTTGATTCCCAAGAGATCACTACAAGAAATGGTAAAGAAACCCCACGGAAATAGCTGATGATATAGATAAGACTGGCACACCAAATCTGTTAAGAATAGGACAAATCCAGCTAGTAGATAGTACAATCCGTACCACTACGCATCAAAATGAGCGAAACCAATAATTGACAATCATAAAAAACTTGATAATAATCAGTTCTCCATTAATGGAAGCACGAAATTCTTCAATAGAATCAAAGAATATGCTGAAGAATACCCAAGAACTCACAATGGTCACTCAGCCGAGTAAGGATGAAGTAATCCACTAAACGTGTAATATCCAAGTGTTATAATCAATGAGGCTAGTTCAAACAATCTCAGAATCCATCAATGATGCTAGAGGAATGACACACACTTCAGGGAATACCAAAATCAGGCACGCAAATAGCTCAATCTGAGCTAGAACAAATAGAACAAGGAAAATCAAGTGCTATGGCCTATGAGCAATACTAGCACTGTCCTCAGTTCCTTGTGTGCGTGAATGAGCATGAAATGAGACTTACTAAGAGTTCATTGTTGAATGTAAAGTGAGAATTCAAGCTAAGTTGATGAATCCTGAAGCGTAATGAGGTAAATCCACACAAGACTAGGCTGGCAGATTGAAGCAAATGGGGAAAACTTCAAGTTCCTTGATCCATTGCATACACCGCTATGAATGTCCTTGTGCTCTGATACCATATGAATGAGAATGCTTCATTAATCAACTAGCTATTACAAAGCAAGTGTTACAATATGTATACTAGGCAAAACTAGGATCACCAACTAAGGCTGTACAATAAACTATGAACCAGGTGCATCCATAGTGAACCAGGTGCATACATAGTCTAGTGTGTATGCATTGTGTAATTAGGTGCATACATAGAGTGTGAAATACACTTCTATAGTGTTCAAGGTGAATTTTTTTATTTCTTAGTCCACAAGTAACCCTATAGTGACCGAAATATTTCAAGAAATTTTTTTTTTTTATAACCGGCCGAAATTTTTGTTACCAAAATTAGGACAATATTCACAAGATATCTGTGAGTATATTTACTATCAATATAGGACAATATTCACAAGATATAGTTTTAGGAATATATATATATATATATATATATATATATATATATATATATATATAATATTGAGAAAAAAATATTATTGATGAAATATATATATATAATATTGACAATAATATATTCTAGAATATATATATATATATATATATATCGTTGATTGATTATATATGTTATATTACGGGGAGTAATCACTACGGATGCTATAAACATGGTACATGCTAGTAATCGAAATTACGCAGCGGAAGATTCGCACATACCTCAACAGTAGTCCGTAGTCCTAAGATCCTTGCAGAAGGGAGTTCACGATCCTCCGGTCGGCACACATAGAGGTTCTTGTGAAGGAAGCCCTACACGATATATTTTTCACAGCAAAGCCTCAGATCGATTCTTGGCAAGGGACGGATCTCGGAGTGTTTGCTCGAAGGCAAATTGGCACACCCTTGGTGTATGTAGTAGGTTCGGCCGAAGTGTGGTGTTTATGGGGAGGAGGGTTTTTCTCTCTAAAACACTCCAAAGAAGGATTAATGATTAACCTCATAAAACCCCTAACACCACATATATATAGGAGGAGTAAAGTTGACAAAAGTCCACATTACCCCTCACTAACATATTCGGTCGGCCTATGTATAAACCCAATGTCCTAATGTGACATGTATCCAATTAACTTAGGTAACATATACATATAATGGGCTTCCATTTATGGCACCTATCACCATATGCTTACAGCTCCCACTCGTCGGAATGGGAGGATGCCTGTTAGTGTATTGTCGTCCAAATCTGCATCAACATTTCACTCCTTCTATGAATGAGAATGCTTCATTAATCAACTAGGTATTACAAAGCAAGTGTTACAATATATATACTAAGCAAAACTAGGATCACCAACTAAGGCTATACAATAAACTATGAACCAGGTGCATGCATAGTGAACCAGGTGCATACATAGTCTAGTGTGTATGCATTGTGTAATTAAGTGCATACATAGAGTGTGAAATACACTTCTATATTCTCCCATCCTTTTCTTCTTCTTCTTTTCCTTCTTGAAACACATCTTTGATTCCATAGAGCTTCAATAAGACAAGATGTTGATTCTTAACTAATGCCTTGGTGAGTAAGTCAACCATTTGAACTTTTGAAGAAATATGATAGACACCAATCATCCCTGAGTTGATATGGTGTCTTGTGAAGTGGCAGTCAAGTTCAATATGCTTGGTGCGCTCATGGAACATGGGGTTTTTGGCAATCTTTAAGGCTGCCTCACTATCTGTGTGGATTGGGATTGGCAAGGTAACTTGCAATCCAAGTTCCTTGAGGATTCTGTTCACCCAAAGTGCTTCTTGAATAGCAACCCTCAAGCATCTATATTCAGCTTCAGCACTTGAAAGGGAAATGGTGTCTTGTTTCTTGATCTTCCATCCTATCATAGATGATCCAAGTTTCACACAATATGTACTCACTGACTTTCTACTGAAAGGGCAAGCTGCCCAATTTGAGTCACAAAAGATACTCAACTTGAGAGAAATGTTGGAGGGATGGATCAAACCTTGACCTGGAGTGCCTTTGATGTATCTAACCACCCTCATTGCTGCTTCATAATGGGACTTCTTGGGCTTGTCCACAAATTGACTAAGCCTTTGAACTGAGAAACTTATGTCTGGTCTTGTCATGGTAAGATATAGCAATTTAACAATGACCCTTCTATAAGAAGTGGCATTTTCCAAGAGTATGTCATCAGGATTGGAGTTGGTGGCTTTGTCATACTCATGTGTGGTGAGCTTGATGTTAAATTCCATTAGAGTTTCAGCTGGCCTAGCAGCTCCCAAGCCTGCATCCTCTATAAGCTCCATAGCATACTTCCTTTGATTGATGACAAGGCCTTGTGTTGATCTTGCAACTTCCAAGCCTAAAAAATATCTCAAGTCTCCCTAATCCTTTAACTTGAAGTGTGTTTGGAGTGTGCACTTCAATTGATTGATCAGTTAGGCATTTGAACCAGTGATTAGGAGATCATCAACATAGATGAGGATGAACACCTTGTCATTACCTTGTATCTTGCTAAACAAGGAATGATCTAAGGCACATTGCTTGTAGCCAGTCTTCAACAATGTTTGGGTGAGCTTGATGTTCAACATTGGAACAAGTGTTGATGGAGGCCCTAAGAGCCTTGATACCTTCTTGCTTGGCACCCAAGCCACCTATGCTTGACTCCTCACCAGAGTTGCCAATGCTCCTTGATGAACTTACTCCAAGCCATGCTCCCATTATTGAGACTAATGCTTCTAATACTGAACATTCACAACATCCCCAATCAATAGAAGAAGAGGTAGTCCCATTACAAGGAGCAAGAGGTGCATCACCACAACAACTTGGATCTCCTCAACAAAGTTCTTCTTCTCAACCTCCCCAACCAACAGAGGAAGTGGTAGAGGAAGTCCCACAACCTCCTTCCATAAGAAGGAGCCTCAGACTTGCCCAAAGAAACTCTCCACAAATAAGGAGGAGTGCAAGGCTTGCTGCTCTTCAAAACAAGCCTAGTTCTAATGCCACTTTTGGAATGGAAAGATATATATCTTATGATACTCTAGGCCCCCAATTCAAATGTTTCTTGACTACCATTGACAAGATTAAAGAACCAAGCACTTACAACCAAGCCATCAAAGATCCAAACTGGATTGTGGCTATGAAGGAGGAGATACAAGCTCTCCAAGAAAACAACACATGGAAGATAGTAGACCTACCTCAAGAAAAATCCTCAATTGGTTGCAAATGGGTCTTCAAAATCAAGTACAACTCTGATGGATCTATTGAAAGATACAAGGCAAGATTGGTTGACTAGGGATTCAATCAGGTGGAAGGTACTGATTTCAATGAGACATTCTCACCTGTAGTCAAGATGGACACTGTGAAGATTGTCTTGGCATTGGCAGCTGCCAAATCATGGGGATTGTATCACATGGATGTAAACAATGCATTCCTCCAAGGTGATCTATCTGAGGAAGTATATATGGACATTCCTCAAGGATTTGATCCATCTAGGTCCATTGAAGCATTCCTTAAGAGAGTATGCAAACTCAACAAGTCTTTATATGGGCTCAAACAAGCATCAAGGCAATGGAACATCAAGCTCACCCAAACATTGTTGAAGACTGGCTACAAGCAATGTGCCTCAGATCATTCCTTGTTTAGCAAGATACAAGGTAATGACAAGGTGTTCATCCTCATCTATGTTGATGAGCTCTTAATCACTGGTTCAAATGCCAAACTGATCAATCAATTGAAGTGCACACTCCAAACACACTTCAAGTTAAAGGATTTGGGAGACTTGAGATATTTTTTAGGCTTGGAAGTTGCAAGATCAACACAAGGCCTTGTCATCAATCAAAGGAAGTATGCTATGGAGCTTATAGAGGATGCAGGCTTGGGAGCTGCTAGGCCAGCTGAAACTCCAATGGAATTTAACATCAAGCTCACCACACATGAGTATGACAAAGCCACCAACTCCAATCCTGATGACATACTCTTGGAAGATGCCACTTCTTATAGAAGGGTCATTGGTAAATTGTTATATCTTACCATGACAAGACCAGACATAAGTTTCTCAGTTCAAAGGCTTAGTCAATTTGTGGACAAGCCCAAGAAGTCCCATTATGAAGCAGCAATGAGGGTGGTTAGATACATCAAAGGCACTCCAGGTCAAGGTTTGATCTATCCCTCCAACAATTCTCTCAAGTTGAGTATCTTTTGTGACTCAGATTGGGCAGCTTGCCCTTTCAGTAGAAAGTCAGTAAGTGCATATTGTGTGAAACTTGGATCAGCTATGATAGGATGGAAGGTCAAGAAACAAGACTCCATTTCCCTTTCAAGTGCTGAAGCTGAATATAGATGCTTGAGGGTTGCTATTCAAGAAGCACTTTGGGTGAACAGAATCCTCAAGGAACTTGGATTGCAAGTTACCTTTCCAATCCCAATCCACACAGATAGTGAGGCAGCCTTAAAGATTGCCAAAAACCCCATGTTCCATGAGCGCACCAAGCATATTGAACTTGACTGCCACTTCACAAGACACCATATCAACTCATGGATGATTGGTGTCTATCATATTTCTTCAAAAGTTCAAATGGCTGACATACTCACCAAGGCATTAGTTAAGAATCAACATCTTGCCTTATTGAAGCTCTGTGGAATCAAGGATGTGTTTCAAGAATGAAAAGAAGAAGAAGAAAAGGATGGGAGAATATAGAAGTGTATTTCACACTCTATGTATGCACCTAATTACACAATGCATACACACTAGACTATGTATGCACCTGGTTCACTATGCATGCACCTGGTTCCAACATACATTGGGGGGGGGGGAGGGGGGAAGCATCGCCAATGATAGCAGGGATGGTGCATGCGTACACATCCCCCCACTATGACCAAAAGGATAACCTTACAAGGAGGGCCACTACAACCAGCAGGGCCTGTCGCGCCTACTTTAAGAGAATGCCATCCAAGGGGTTCTAATACGATATGCATTTCCATGGAATGCCATCATATAGAATCCCATCCTGCAATATACCTATGTACAGCAGTTACACCCACCAGACGACCACCCGCCCAAGGGACGGGACAACACGCTGGAAAAGCAGGGAATACCACTTCAACCCAGCTTGCAAAGCAAACACCTCCCACTCCTCCTACCCAGCACAATACTCATTTTTGAGCAAAATGTCACTTCTACATCCAAGGAAAGGTAGCAATAAATGAGGGGGCAGCACCAATCCTATGCTCATCGCAAGGGTCATTAATGACTTCAATATTAAAAGAATAGTGGATTCGCAAAACCAACTTCCTATACATGAGGAGTAGTCATATTAACCAAGATGCTAGGGATATCATCACTCCCTGCTTGATAAACAAGTAGCGGTGTCACTGCAAGCAAGAATTGCTCAATAGAAATATAACGCTAAACAATGTCAAGCGGCAAAATGATGAGACACTACGAACCGAAGTCACCACCGTCGTGAACCAAAATTGTTAAAAGTCATCACTGGGGGGCAGCGACAGGTCTACAATCAATCATTTAATGGCCATGCCCAGGAAAAGTAAAACCATCCTTTGAGGGACACCCCTTATCAAGCATATTACACTTAAAAGTGCGTGGGAACCAACATTCTACACCTAAGGGTGCGAACAACACATGGATGGGGGGGCACCGCGCCAAACCAACACCTACAAAGAGTCAATGGAAGAAGCGGTAACGAAGATCAAAATTGAAAGCCCCCCCAACCCCCTCGCCAATTCTGGAAGATGAATATGATAAAGATGCTCAAAGAGCAAAAAAGAGTAAAGAGACCGAGCAACTTGGGGGGGCACCAAACGAACAAGTGCTCGGCACCCAACCGAGAAACAGGAGGATAAGCCTTAACAGGCTAAACAAGAACAAACAGTGCAACTACCAAGCAACTAGGGGGGCACCATGTGATCTAATGCTTGATAGTCCACCCGGAAATACAAGGTTGCACGAATATGTGCCGTGACTCCTTCCAATGGAAACCAGAAAGGATAGATACAACATAAACCCACTACAAGGACTCGCTCCTGTGTTGGAGGCAACAGTGACCGCCCTCATAAGGCGACATCCACAATTTATACCAACTGGAAGATGCGGAAGGGCAGATATCAACTAACACTTTCAGTGGAGAACATTCAAAGAAGTTCTACACCAGAAGGGAAAAGGGAATATCCACTTCTATTATCTAATTTGTTAATATTAAAAGCAGATCTATAGACTCCACTTAAACTTTCCTTTCTGTAAGAAATGACAATAGCACTAAATGAATCAAATGCTTTTCAGGACACAAGTGAAAGAAGAAAGACACCATCACTCACAAAAGAGGGAGGCATCATCTACAACGCATTCAAAATTTGCAAGTAGCGTCTTGCTCCAACGCCAAATCTTGGAACTCCAAGCGGCGGAAAAAACGCATTTGCAAGAAGCACCTTGCCAAAGCGCTATCACGAGGCATTGAGTAAGCGGAATAAAACGTACCAAACCAAGCAAGCACATGTTGCCATAACGTCACATCTTGGAACTCCAAGCGACGGAAAACGCGCTAACTTTAGTAATTAGGATTGCGACTCGCGTCTTGCCACAACGCTACCACAAGGCATTGGGTAAGCCGAGTACCATATTAAGTAAGTAACGTCTTGCCTCAAACACCACCTTGAGACTTCAAGTGGACGGTAAAGTGCATATCGCGAGTTGTGCCTCGCCCCAACGATATCTCAAGGCATTGAGTTAGCGGATTAAAAAGTACCAAATCATTCAGGTAACGTCTTGCCTTAACACAACCACGAGGAATCGGGTAAGTGGTTAAAGCGCGCCAAACTAACAAGTAGTGTTTTGTTCACAACGCTATCCCGAGGCATCGGATATGGGGTCACAAAATGTCTCAACACAACGCAAGTAGCGTCTTTCCAACAACATTATGTCGAGGCATCGACTAGTGGGCGAACGCCATGTACCACTTACGATGAACAACAAGGGGAAGATCCAAAAGGACAACTCTGAAATATGATAAGGGGAAGATCCACAAGACAACCCTTACATATGGAAAGATGAAGATCTATAAGGACAACCCTTCCAACCGAAAAGGGGAAGATCCTAAAAGACAACTCTTAAATATGATATGGCGATCGACAACCCTTACATATGGAAAGAGGAAGATCTATAAGGACAACCCTTACAACCGAAAAGGGGCATAAGACCCACAAGGCCAACCTTCAAACCGAAAAGGGGAAGATCCAAAAAGATAATTCTGAAATATGATAAAGGGAAGATCCATAGGACAACCCTTACATATGGAAAGAGGAAGATCTATAAGGACAACCCTTACAACCGAAAAGGGACACAAGACCCATAGGGCCACCATTCCAACCGAAAAGGGGAAGATCCAAAAGGACAACCCTGAAATATGATAAGGGGAAGATCCACAGGACAACCCTTACATATTGAAAGAGGATGATCTATAAGGAAAACCCTTACAACCGAAAAAGAACATAAGACCCATAGGGCCACCCTTCCAACCGAAAAGGGGAAGATCCAAAAAGACACTCTGAAATATGATAAGGCGATCGACAACCCTTACATGTGGAAAGAGGAAGATCTATAAGGACAACCCTTACAACCGAAAAGGGACATAAAACCTATAGGGCCACCCTTCCAACCGAAAATGGGAAGATCCAAAAAGACAACTCTGAAATATGATAAGGCGATCGAAAACCCTTACATATGGAAAGAGGAAGATCTATAAGGACAACCCTTACAACCGAGAAGGGCCATAAGACCCACAGGGCCACCCTTCCAACCGAAAAGGGGAAGATCTAAAAAGACAACTTTGAAATATGATAAGGGGAAGATCCACAGAACAATCATTACATATGGAAAGAGGAAGATCTATAAGGACAACCCTTACAACCGAGAAGGGACATAAGACCCACAGGGCCACCCTTCCAACCGAAAAGGGGAAGATCTAAAAAGACAACTTTGAAATATGATAAGGGGAAGATCCACAGAACAATCATTACATATGGAAAGAGGAAGATCTATAAGGACAACCCTTACAATCGAAAAGGGACATAAGACCCATAGGGCCACCCATCAAACTGAAAAGAGGAAGATCCAAAAGGACAACTCATAAATATGATAAGGGGAAGATCCACAGGACAACCCTTACATATGGAAATAGGAAGATCTATAAGGACAACCCTTACAACCGAAAAGGGACATAAGACCCACAGGGCCACCCTTCCAACCGAAAAGGGGAAGATCTAAAAAGACAACTTTGAAATATGATAAGGGGAAGATCCACAGAACAATCATTACATATGGAAAGAGGAAGATCTATAAGGACAACCCTTACAATCGAAAAGGGACATAAGACCCATAGGGCCACCCATCAAACTGAAAAGAGGAAGATCCAAAAGGACAACTCATAAATATGATAAGGGGAAGATCCACAGGACAACCCTTACATATGGAAATAGGAAGATCTATAAGGACAACCCTTACAACCGAAAAGGGACATAAGACCCACAGGGCCACCCTTCCAACCGAAAAGGGGAAGATCTAAAAAGACAACTTTGAAATATGATAAGGGGAAGATCCACAGAACAATCATTACATATGGAAAGAGGAAGATCTATAAGGACAACCCTTACAATCGAAAAGGGACATAAGACCCATAGGGCCACCCATCAAACTGAAAAGAGGAAGATCCAAAAGGACAACTCAGAAATATGAAAAGGGGAAGATCCATAGGACAACCCTTACATATGGAAATAGGAAGATCTATAAGGACAACCCTTACAACCAAAAAGGGACACAAGACCCACATGGCCACTCTTCCAACATGATATGAGAAGTAAGTCCCACAATCAAAGGGTAACTCATCCAACAAGACATGAGAAGTAAGTCCCCCAATCAAAGGGCAACTCATGAAACATGATATGGAAAGTAAGTCCCCCAATCAAAGGGCAACCCTTCCAACAAGATATTGAGCGTAAGTTCTTCAATCAACGGAGGGTACTACCCCCTATACTTCAACAGGCGACTATCACGTCCATATATCAAAGGAGGATACCTTCCACTTATACATCATCAAATGGCTATCATGCCCATATTTATCAAAGGAGGGTATCACCCCATATACATCAACAGGGGCTACCATGTCCATATATACCAAAAGATGTTACCAATCCCCTTATACATCAACAAATGTTATCATGTCCATCTATGTCAACGGAGGGTACCATCCCCCAATACATCATCAAATGGCTATCATTCCCATATATCTCAAAAGAGGGTACCGTACTCATATACAATCACCATAAAGACATCCATCTAGGTTACAAAGTCGAACAACCGCAATATCGAAGATACAAACTAAGGAAAGAGCCTCCACCAAGCTTTCAAACAACTTTTAATAGCCTAACCAGATGCCTATCCGACCATCATAGAGTCAAGCAAATGTTAAGGCCATTGCTTAAATCGGGGGGGGGGGGGGGGGGGGGGGGGAAGCGGGATACAATCCCAACTAAGCAAGAGACATCCTCCAACCCACCTCACATGCAAGAAAGAAAACTTAAAGAAAGTAGCAATCAAACACAAGGAGACCGTCAATCATAGCAGACCAGGGGAAGAAGCACATAGCGAAAAGTACCCCAGGAAGAAGTGCAATAACACACCAGGTACTATTAACCCTTCTACGATGCACAATGTTAATCCATCAACGCCAACCTACCCAGGAGTACGTCCCAAAGTGCACAAAGATCAAATGCTCACTACGGGGGCAAAGAAACGTGCATGGATGATACTACTTGCTAAAGGAAGGACTATGGTGGATAAACAAACATCGCAAGCACCCCTAAGGGGGAGACAAGCAAAATCATCCCAGCGCTATCCAAGATAGTCGGGGGAGGGATCAAACACCTACAAAGAGCTATGTATCAACCAGTGGCATGAGCTACCAAGCGTAGTCAATATAAGGAGTATCCCCTTATATACAATAACGTGTCCACTACGGGGGGCACTCACACAGTCATCAATTACCAAGCGTGACCAGCACAAGGGAAAACCCCTACATTTAAAGATATCAAAATACTCTATACGGGAGTAACGATACATACATGGACTGCCAAGCGTAGTCACCTCAAGGGCTAGCCCCCTGTGTCCCAAACGCCAAACACATCTTCTCGTCCGAAGCATGCCCACTACGGGGCAATCATACACATACAATTTTATATGCACAGATCACAGAGTATGAGTAAAGCAAGGGCCAAGCCCCCGCATATGGAGGTGCAAGGTATGCATACCGTGGAAGTAACCTCAGCACTGCGACACGAAGGCAAACCCGAGTAATAATAATAAAACAAGGACATCTCCAAAAGAAGCGGGAGAAAAAAAGAAAAGATGCAACGATAAAAACAGCAACAAAGGATATCGTCTCAACCGCCCTTCAAAGGGGGGGGGGGGGATCATCCTCTCCTGCAGGAACTTGTGAAGAGGTGGATATCTTAACAGCGCGAGTAGAAGCCACATCATTGGTCTTCGAAGAACGGTCGACGACCACCCATCCGACGGCAACCCATCAAGAGAAACGCTCCGCACGCTTTCTAAGGCGACCCACAACATCCAAGCATTACCCTTAACATCACCAATGATAGGGCGGATGAGATCCTCAGGAAAGATCAAAGGCAACTTGATCCTACCTGGAAAAAAAATGTAAGACACGACAGCAGCATGATAAATACATATATACAAGAGGGGAACATCATCATATACCTAGCACTGGAGGTCTATCATCGGAGGTCTCAATCCTCGGGGGGAGATGGGGCGAGGAGACAAGGACTCGCCGGCATCATTCGAAGCCTTCCTATTCTCCGGTGCAATAGGAGAATCATCAGCTTCATCCTCAAAAGCAACCTCTCTCTCTTCATGACAAGAGGAAGACCTGGAGGGAGAAAGGAACGAGGCTATTTTCGGAGCCTTAGAGTTAGAGGCTTCCACTTCCATGCTAGACCTCTTCGATTTGATCTTATTCAAGATCTGCGTGGTAGAGATAGAATGGGACCTCCCTAAGAAACAACAAAATACAGAAACAGCGGCCGGAGGACCAACCACTGGCAAAGGGAATAGGAGAAGCAACTGAAGCTTCCCTCTCTGAAGGGACATCTTCATCAACACCGCCGTTCTCCTTAAACAGGGAAGACCGATATTGGAACCAACCTACAAGGCAAAGCAATAGATTCACAAGTATTAAAAAATCAAAGGCTTGCATACCAAAGATAAGACGGGGGGCGTCATTCGAATCCCCGTAGCACATAGCTCTTCCCCCAAGATGCGGTGCACGAACTCGAAGGAGGCCGTCATGTTCCCAATATATCAGCTTCAGAGCATGCCTATCGGACGTGGAAAGTTCGGAAAACTGGGACGCACATCCGTCAATAAGGGGAGTCCAGGGACCAAGAAACACACCAATCCTTAACGAAGAAGTAGTATTCCTCCCAATAACCACTACCATTTTCAAAGGCAAGGACGAACCCACGATTGATATTCCATTTAGCATCACCCAATCCAGAGAACCCCATATGAGACAACAAGGGGTACCAGATCACTAAGGAAGAGAACCCTGACTCACCACTGTGCTGGATACGATAGAAGCATCGGAAGGGACGAAGGGAGTAAGCCCACAGTTGGCGGTGGCACAACACTCTAAATCCGACCCAAGCACGAATAGAAGAGGGGGCAAGATCAAGAGGGGAAATTCGATGACACTTGTAAAGCTCCCAAAATTCCGCACAATAAGGTAAGCGAAGCCCCGCCTTAATCTGACAAATATAAACCACCGCCATCCCATTAGGAGGTGGGGTAACGAAGCTACCAGTACAGTAATGCGGCACGGCGAAGGAGTAAAACGACCTCCCCAAACCAAACAATCCCGCTATCTTAGCACGGGAGTGAAACCCGTTCCTACTCAACAAGTTCTCACGGTAGCACGGGGTCACGAAGAAAAGCCAGCTCATCCTCAAGGATGGGCTACAACTCGACTTTCGACTTCGAATTGGAATCAGACATCTCTGAGACGTAGTCCAGGCTCAAGTCAGGATGCAGAAACCACCCTCCCATAAAAAAATTCTTGTGTGGATAACGGATTATGGGAGCATTAGAAGCAAGGCCACCACGGAAAGTCTTAGGAGAAGAAGCCTTACTCATTTTGAAGGGGAAGTGAAACGACGCTTCTTAGCCCGGAAAAAGCTCCAAAAGCACGCCTGGCAATAGAAATAAAAAACTACTGTCCGTCAGAAATTACCAACCCCACCTCAAGGTACCCTACAAATCCATCAAGACCGACCTACCCAAGTGTACGTCCCAAAGTACACAAAGATCAAACTAAGGGGGCATAAGACATGTGCATGGACGATACTACTTGTCAAAGGGGAGACTATGATGAACAGAACATGGAAAACACCCATAAGGGGGGCGACAAATAAAATCACCTCAACGCTACCTAAGGTAATGAAGGGTGGAACTAAACATCCTCCATGAAGGCATGTATCAACTATACAAGCAAGGGATGACCTAGGCAAAGCACTAGGGCACCCAAAAAACAAGCAACTACCAAGTTCCGAAGGGGGCAACATCTATATCAAACACACACTTCAAAGATTCTCCAAAAAGCTCCAATCAAAGGGAGACACGAAAAAAAGGACATAGTCCGAAGGATAAGTAAAACGAGACCAAGGCTCGTAATTCTTACCCTCATATAATATCATCATATGGCGTGAATTTGCTTAAATCTAATAAATGCATTTTATGTAAATGTATTAAGCTTCTCCAAAGCAGGGGGCATGGAAAATCACGACGCGACTCGAGTACTCGATAAAGGCCGGGATCGTCACAAAGGTACGCTCCCTATTTGCTTGGGTAATATTCCTAAAAAATAGAGTCAGGAAAAGGTTAAATCATTCCTTGACTCGGGGGGCAAATGTTGGATATACGCCCAAGCTATCACTAATTGGACCCGATGAATTGGCTATAACCGAATATAATTCGAAATTTGGATCACGGACAAGGCCCAGCACATAGGCCCAAAACACACCCCGAGTGGAAAAACCACCCGGGAGCAAACCAAGCAAGGGACCCTTGCTCAGGTAGCCCGAGCAAGACCTAAGGGGTACCCGGGCGGATACCCCCCCCATTTGTCTTGACGAGTCCCCCTTGTCCGGACCCCTACCCCCGGACGATATTTCGCCTAGGGCTGGCCCTTGGAGGCTACATACCAACACTTAGCTATAATAAACCTATCTACGGTCGAATCGGGGTCAAATGCACCTTATTTACGGTCAAGGCCAACTTATATTACGAAACTGCCATAATCGGACCAGGAAATCACTGGAACCGGGGCGGTCCAATAGGAACTCTATAAATAAGAGCTCTCCCCCCACCATTAAAGGGTAATCTCTCACTCTCTCTCTCTAAGCTCACTCCCTCTCTCTAAAGCATATACTCATTTAAGCATCGGAGAGGGCACACCGAGTACCCCCCCTTTGGTCTCGGTATTACCCCTTTTGCAGGTATCACGAGGAGAAGGAAGAGTAGAGTTCCGAGGCAAGAAGGCACTCAAGACATCGTATGCGAACAGTGGGCTTACTGGGAAACCCCTCCCCGGTGCCCATCTACAGGTATATGAGAAGATGAAGTCCACAAAGCGGGCATATGAGAAGAAAAAGCCCACAGAGCGGGCATATGAAAAGAAGAAGCCCATGGAGCAGAAATAAAAGAATGTGAAGCCCAGGAAGAAGGAGAGAACAAAAGGAGAAGCCCACGAAGTAAACTCGTGTGCAAATAACGGTAATATGAACTCTTCCATGAAACCCCTTCCCTCGGTTTACTGGCGGTCTGTTGGGTTAGATGGCTGATGAATCATTATTTTTCGTATTCCATCTTAGTAGATATCCGATGTATGCAATTCTTTCTCAAAATGTTATTATCTCCCTGATTATGCATGATTATCAATGTGTTAGTAACGAATTACAGCATAGATGGCTTCACCATGTGCTAATGAACTTTTGATTGAGACAAACTACGACTCGTGGAGATAACGCGTTAGCACACTGCTGGAAAGTCAAGGTCTTATAGACCACATTCAAAAGAAAATGAGCTTCCCAGATGATGGTCTCACTGGGGGACTAGCATTCGCCCATTTCCAATGGGAGCAAGATGATAAGAAATCAAAGGAGATGCTGTTGTCTGAGATGTCTCAAAACTTCCATGACGAGTATAAGGATGTTCCAATGACAAAGGAAATATGGGATGCACTCTTCCTGAAATACGGAAGTGGCATAGCAGTCATTTTGCACCCGCTTATACCAACTATGGAAGATTGTCTAAACAACAAAAGCAAAAGTGTACTTGAAAAGGTATACGAGTTCCTCCGAATGTGGAAACCATTAGAAGAAGATAGTTAGATGGGTGAACGGGATAAATTCAAGTCATCATCGGGATTCTCCCAAGGTTTTGAAGAGCAATCAATGATTTATTGACTATGAGTGGTTCTGTGCTAGATCTTGCATCTGTTCTGAAATTGATCGAGATGGAAGAATCTCGATTAGCATCAATATCGAAATATACAAAGATGTCAGGACAAGCAGGGCAGAGGAAGAGGAAGAACAGGAACAAAGGAAAGAAACAACATGTTGTCGAAGATAAAACATTGACTAAGCCTAAACAGGGCAGTCTCAGATTAAAATCTGAGATAGTCTGCGGGAATTCCAACCCATGCCGCATAGGCGATGGGGCAGGTTCCAGCAAATCGCACCCTAATAAGGTTTGCGATGTTGGTTATGTTATGAAAATTTTAGTTTCCTTTGCCGTCATGTTAACTGACTCAAATACTTCTTGGATTCTTGATTCAGGTGCAACGGACCACATAGCCAACGACAAAGGACTATTTGCCAAGTTTAGACGTTTTTCGAAGGATTCTAAAAGGATATAAATTGGCGACAACTCGCAAGTTGAAGTCATAAGAGTAGGGAACTGCAAGTTGTCTATGAACAATGGCAGAACCATACTTCTTGAAAATGTTCTTTTTGCTCCTAGAATCCGTAGAAATGTTGTTTCTGTTTCCGATCTTACGAATAATAACTTTGTTTTATCATTTGAGAAGACCCTTGTTCGGATAAATAAAGGCAACGTCTTGTATGCACATGCGCTTTCCTCTAATGGTTTCATTATCATGGATTTGAATGGTAGCATAAATTCGAATAGTATGTATGCATTGTCTTCCAGGGAAGCAGAAATGACGCGGCTGGCATGCGAGGGTCAGACATATAAGCTATGACAGGGTTCAGTCGTTAGCTCGACGAGGGATTCTGCCCGGAACTAACATCGTGGTTAAGCACACTTGCCATGACTGTCTAGCTGGGAAGTTCACCCGCAAGCTATTTGGTGAAGCTCAACTAGCCGAGTATCCATTGCATCTGATTCATTTCGACGTATGTGGACCAATGAATGTAATCGCTAGGGGTGGTAAACGATACTTCGTAACATTCATTGACGACTTTACCCGTTATGGGTTTACTCATCTGATTACTCGCAAATCCAAAGCTATAAATTGCTTTTTGAGTTTTCTAAAGCTCGTCGAGAATCAGCATGAGCAAAAGGTGTAAACCCTATGCACTGATAGAGGATGAGAATATCTCTCTAATAAGTTTAATAAGTTGTTCAAAGAAAGGGGAATTGTTCGTCAAACGATAATCCCAAACACACCGCAACAAAATGGTGTGGCTGAACGTCGTAATCGAACACTCCTGGACATGGTCAGAACTATGATGACACAGGCATAACTTCCGATCTCCATCTGGGGGGACGCGTTGATGTCTGCTCCTCATATTGTAAACCTTGTTCCAAAAAAGCGGTAGACACGACACCATATGAGCTTTAGATTGGTAGAGAGTTAGTCCTTACCAGGTTGCGACCATGGCGTTGCGGCCTATACACACACAACAGATAGCCGTTTTGGCAAATTTGGACAAAGAGGACTCAAGAGTATCTTCATAAGATATTCAGAGAACTCGAAAGGTTATTTGTTTGTGTCAGCCCAGGAAAATGGTGGCGTGGTCGAACATGAGTCCAGAGACGTCACATTCCTTGAGGATGAATTTCCAACGCTAGGTGAAATCAAAACAGACTAGATCTTGATTGAATTGGAGCAGCATAACGATGATAGTCAGGTCCCACTTACTTCGAGTGGGAGATTTGAGGCAGCAACAGCAGCAACACAAGTGAATGAAATGGTAAATGATGTTGGGACATTTTCATAGTAAATCCAGTGGGAGGAACAATCCTACGACACAATTCATTGTTGTTGCAGGTGCGAATCAAGTTGAACCTGATAACCACGTTGCCGAACGGCTGGATGAAAATCCAATAATGCAAAAACTACCCATTATTCCCAATGGGAGTGGGTTAACCAACTTGGTTCCGAGACCGAGAGGTCGTCCAAGAAAAGTTGTAGGCCAAGGTTTCAGCACTGCCCCTGTTCCTAGTGGGAGTGATGCTCCGATAGAAAGCATTATTCCGAGTGTGAGCAATGTTCAGACTCAAGATGGGATAAACGAGCCTTACGAATTCAAACGCATTGAACTTCTCCTAAGAAGTATCCCATCGAGAAGGGTGAAATTTTCACACTAACTTCTATTGAAGAACCAGTGACGGTTCAACAAGCATTGAAAGGACCTCAAGCGAAGGAATGGAGGAAAGTAATGGAGGAATAGATAGCCTCAATGAAAGCCAATTTTGTATGGTCTTTAGTTGATTTACCTTCTAACTGCAGGGTCATAGGGGCGAAGTGGGTTCTGAAACTCACAGCTGATGGAAATGTTGAGCGATACAAAGCTCAAATTTTTGCGAAAGGATACACCCAACTTCACGGAGTGGACTTTGACGAGACTTAGTCACCGACTGTGAGATAAACCACAGTCAGGGCAATCCTAGCCCTTGTCGCATGCCTCGATTTAGAGCTTCACCAAATGGATGTTAAGAACATATTCCTCCACGGAAACCTAGAGGAAGAGATCTATATGGAGCAAGTGGAGAGTTTCATTACTCCTAGTAACGAACATAAAGTTTGTAATCTCCAAAGATTCATTTACGGTCTTAAACAATCATCTCGGCAATGGTACTGCAGGTTCCACGAGGAAATCGTTGGGAACTGATTCGTGAATCTCCACGAGGATCCATGCGTGTATACAAAGACCTCCAGTTCTAAGTACGTCATCTTGACTTTGTAAGTAGATGACATACTCATTGCCGCGAGCGATGTGAGTTTTATGCATGAATAAAGACCTGGTTGGCATCTGTATTTGAGATGAAAGACATGGGAGAGGCTACGTACATATTGGGCATTAAAATTGCTAGAGATCGTGCCATCTAGAGGTTATGTCTATCACAGGAAGCCTACATCAACAAACTGTTGAAAAGGTTTAGACTATAGGATGCCAAACCCGTGGAAACGCCGATAGTACTCGGGTGCGCGTTGTCAATGTGTGACGACCCGAAGAACCTGCAAGAGCGTGAAATGATGAGGAGTGTAGAGTATTTAAGCATGGTTAAGAGTCTCATGTAAGCCATGCTTTGCACTCGGCCAGACATCAATTACGCTGTGGGCCTAGTAGGAAGATTCCAATCAGACCCTGGCTATCAACATTTAAAAGCTCTAAAGCGGAAAGGTAATGCCGACTACGTACTGTGCTATGAGGGCGGGAAGAGTGTTTCTCCTTGATGATGCCGCCATTTCATGGACCAGCAAGAAGCAATCTTGTGTCGCGCTATATATGATGGAATCGAAATTCGTTGCTCTCTCAAAATATCCACAGGAAGCGGTCTGGCTGAAAAGGCTTCTTACTACGCTGCTTGATGGCGATATTGGGAGTAAACCTGTGAAGGTGTTCTCTGACAGTCAATCAGCGATTGCAGCAGTAAAGAATCTGAAGTACCATAGTAGGACTAAACACATTGATGTGAAATATAATTATGCTAAATCTTTGGTAGAAGATAATATAATCACTTTAGAATACTTGTCCACTGATGATATGGTGGCGGACCCACTAACTAAACCATTACGTAGAGAGATATTTGAAAGCATGTAAAACTGCTTGGATTGCGTAGGGTTTAAATGTGGGCATGTATCTGTGATAAAATTTTGATGAACTGGAAGTTACGTTTTGATAAATGAGAGAATTGCAATTTGAGTTTATGATTCATCGACGTCATAATGTTTGATTACATCGGATTCTACGGTCTATAAACTAAGTCGTAGGAGGACGCAATTCTCAGCATAAGATATTTCGAATGTGCGCCTTGCCTTAGCACACGGGCACGGTCGTCTTGTAGGAGAGGTGGACCTCTTTTGAAGCAAGACTGGTTAAGAACCAGTTGGGAAACTTGGTTATGCAAAACGGTCATTTGGTTTCGGAATAACACGATATGATTTTCGTTTTGCACTTCGCTGGTGATGAACTTTGTTAGACATTAACCACATTCTGGGCCAGATGAAAGTCTGCGATAGCATCATTAACATATCCCACTCCTGACGATGTTCGGGTATGCTATCGACGCGTGCTTCATACTACGCGTGCCACGTTCGACCAGGTTCATGCTCGGTTGTGCTAGATAGAATCCTCGTGATTCGGACGGGTACAAACTTCTTCACCTCGAGCGTGTAATTGATCCCGGGAGCCTTATGAAGAGGCACCCGAAGTATCCTCATGGACTCATAACTCATACCTAAGGTCAAGCACAATGTGCGCTTCCCGACGTATGAGCGTAGAACTGAAGAAAAAGGCAAATTTACCACGTCTTTGGAAACCGGTTGGGTTTGACTAAGGGTATGAGCAATGGGGATGTTCAAGTTCACTTGTAATTCACCGACTCTTGTATTCACTAGGTTGCCACCAACCGGATATTAGTTGAAGGTTGTGAATACTTGTGCGGATGCCTTGGAGAAGCATTCCTATGTGGAAACTGGGCAATTGGAGAATTAACAGTTGACCAAGGATACAGCTTGATAGAGATTTATATTTTTAACAGGTTTATTTGAAATAGGGAATCAACGTTCCGCGGGCGCTACAACACTCTTAATAGATGAGTAGCACGATGCCCTTCGTATCCACCGGTCGAACGACAAACCTCGTTTGAACTATTCGGAAGCAGGGGCAGGATCAGAAGAGTGGAATGTTGATGCGATTAGGATAACAATACATTAACAGGCACCCTCTCATTTCGGCGAGTGAGAGCTGTTAGCATATAGTGATTGGGCGCCGTAAATGGAAGCCCATTAATATGTATATGTATATGTAAATGGAAGCCCATTAGGATAACAATACATTAATATTTCAATTGGGTAAATGTCACGTTAGGGAAATTAGTCTTGACCCAAGTACCAATTGACATGAGAGGCCCAAAATTGGGCCTCCCTTATATACTAGGCCTGCCGAAACTTGGTGTTAGGGGCAAAGTGGACATTGGTCCACTTTGGTCCTCCTATAAATAAGGGGTGTTAGGGTTTTCTTAAGGGTAATTTGACAATTCCTCCTAAGTGGTGATTTGAGAGAAAAACCCTCCTCCCTAATACTAGTTTCGGCCGAATCATATCACTACACCAAGGGTATACCAATTTGCTTGGAGCAAATCACTCCGGAGATCCGTCCCTACCAAGAATCGATCAAAGGCTTTGCTGTGGAGCTAATACCGCGTAGGACTTCCTTAATAAGAACTTCTACGGGGTTCCGTCCAGTGGATCGCGAACTCCCTCAGCCGGATCCTTGGCACTACGAAAAGGTTTTAAGGGGTATGTGCACATCTTCCGCTACGTAATTCTGATTACTAGCGTGTGCCTTATTTATGTTTCCGTAGTAGTCATCCCCATAATCCAACACCACACTCCTAACAGATGAGTAGCACGATGCCCGTCGTATCCGCTGGTCGCACGTTAAACCTCGTATGAACTATTCGGAAGCAGGGGCAAGATTAGAAGAATGAAATGTTGATGCAATTCGGACAAAAATGCATTAACAGGCACCCCCCCTATTTTGACGAGTGGGAGCTGTTAGCATATGGTGATTGGGCGCCATAAAGTAAGCCCAAAAATATGTATATATTACCTAAGACAATAAATTAAAAGTCACATTAGGGAAACTGGGCTTGACCCAAATCATAATTGACATGAGAGGCCCAAAATTGGGCCTCTCTTATACACTAGGCCTGCCGAATTATGGGAGTGGGCAAAGTGGACTCTTTTCCACTTTTCTCCTCCTATAAATAGGGAGTGTTAGGGATTTTATTAGAGTAATTCACAATTCCTTCTTTGTGGTAGTCTGAGAGAAAACCCTCCTCCCTAACACATACACACTTCGGCCGAACCTATACTTCACCAAGGGTGTGCCAATTTGCTTTGAGCAAACACTGTGGAGATCTGTCCCTGCTAGGATTCGATCAGAGGCTTTGCTGTGGAGACTATACCGCGTAGGGCTTCCTTAACAAGAACCTCTACGGGTTCCGTCCGGTGGATCGAGAACTCCCTCAGAAAGATCTTGAGACTACGGAAAACAATTAAGGTATGTGCGCATCTTCCGCTGCGTAATAGTGATTAATAACATGTACCATGTTTATGTTTCCGTAGTATTTAGCCCCGTAATACAACATTAAATTCCGCTAAAAACTTAACTTAGCCACAAAGAAATATTAATTATGTAAAATTTCCAATATTGCATATATATATATATATTAAATTCGGCTAGATTCGGCTAGATCTACATATATATATTTATTGTCGAGATTATATTTCTAAGATATAAATCAATCAACAATATATATATATATATATAAATTTCGGCCATATCATATATATATATATATATATATTTATTGTCAGTATCTTTAATAGGGAACAAATATACTATCAATATATTTTCTTAATATTTTAGGTAACTAAATCTATCAATAATATCTATATCCCTTTAAGTTATCTAGATATATTGATAGTTATATATCTTTTTATATATTAATGTGAACCTATCCATATATTTCCAATTATAGATATATTGTCACCTTTAATTAAAATTAAAATATGGTAAACATGTTAGCATATGGTGATTTGGCGCCGTAAATGGAAGCTCGTCAATATGTATATGTTACCTGAGAAATTGGGTAAATGTCAAATTAGGGAAATTGGGCTTGACCCAAATCCAAATTATGAGGCCCAAAATATTGGGCCTCCCTTATACATGGTCGGCCGAATTATGCTACTGAGGGCAAAGTGGACTTTTGTCCACTTTGGTCCTCCTCTAAATAAGGGGTGTTAGGGTTTTCATTAAGGCTAATTCACAATCCCTCCTAACTGGTGAATTGAGAGAAAAACCCTCCTCCCCAAACACATAGTTCGGTCGAACCATATAGTACCCCAAGGGTGTGCCAATTTGCTTCGAGCAAATCACTCCGGAGATCCGTCCCTGCCAAGAATCGATCAGAGGCTTTGCTGTAGAGCTAATACCACGTAGGATTTCCTTAACAAGAACTTCTACGGGTTCCGTCCGGTGGATCGTGAACTCCCTCAGCAGGATCCTTGGGATTAAGGAAAAGTTTTAAGGTATTTGTACATCTTCCGCTGTGTAATTCTGATTACAAGCATGTGTTCGTGTTTATGTTTCCTTAGTTATCTCCCCCGTAATCCAATAGTGGTATCAGAGCCTGTGTTAGGAGTTCATGATTTTGTTAAATTGATGATCTTGAAAATTTAAAATTTTGGCCGAAAATTTAAAGATGTAAGATTTTAAAATTTTCGAAATTTTTTAAGTTGGTAGTGCCGAAATTTTCATGATATTCTTAGTAAAATTTGATGTTCATGATCTTCAAGAAAAAAATAACTTTTATCAAAATCAAACATTAGATTGTAGATCTTATTAAAAAATTTGTCTTTAAATTTGACCACTTGTCTCCAATTTCATGTTTTTGGCCGAACCCTATAGGCAAGGTAAAATTTTTTATTTCTTAGGCCCCAAGGAATGTGTATTTCGGCCGAAACTATTAGGGATATTTTTTACCATGTTTTAATTTTTCTTAAGGGTAACAATATATCTATAATTGGAAACATAAGGATGGATTTACGTTAATATATAGAAATATATATCTATCAATATGTCTAGATAATTAATAGGGATTAAGATATTATTGATAGATTTGGTTGCTTAAAAGATTGAGAAAATATATTGTCATTATATTTGTTTCCCTATTAAAGATATTGAAAATAAATAAAATATATATTTATATATAACGGCCGGAATTTACATATATATATTGCTGATTGATTTTGTCTTATAGATAGAATCTGGGCAATAAATATATATATGTTTATTATGTTCCGAAATATATATATAATATTGGCAATAAATATAGTTATATTTTTAGTGGACATTAAATCCCTACTTAGCCCACAAGAATATTTCGGCCGAACCGTAGGGTTATTGGGCCGGTCCAATATGCTGAACCAGTCTGGATTAAACAGGATCGGGTTTTCTTAATCGGTTCAATCTTGTCAGGATTAGGTCGAACCGGGGTAACTAAGTGAACCTAACCGAACCGGTTTTGTGTTGAACCGAACCAAACACTAATTTATTGGACCGGTTCGGAACGAACCATATTTTTGAAATAAAATCGGACCAAACCGAACCGGATATACTGGACCTGAACCAAACCGAACCGAAATTGACTAAACTATACCAGATTTTCAAAATTGAATTCAAGTCAATTAATAAAATTTGATGGTCGAGTATTAAAATCCAAATGTTTTCGAACTTCAAATTAGTCTACACAGTGCTCGAAGGTTTAAACCTTAATGCATAGTTTTTTTATTAAACCTTAATGCCTAGTTTCGATTATAAGGATGGATCTCGAAAATGCATGATTTAGGGACTGGTTTAATTAGAGGGCTGAATTGCAATTTTTTACTTATGTCATATATATTTGTTAGTAGTGTTTTCTTGACTATGTCAAGCTAGCTGGATGCTTGGGGCATAGCCCTGGTTAAATATAAGGTATGCGCACTAGGACAGACATGCTGTGATGATTGCGATTGCCTAGGATTCATGTCTAGAAACACGCATGATTAACTGTAAGCATGAATTGCAAGTCAACCTCTAATATTTAAAATGTTTTCAAAACAAAAGCAAGTCGCCAAATACATATGCTTGAATGTTGAGAATGTAGCTAAATATAATAGTTTACTTAGAAAGTAGAATTATATATGTGCTAGCATGAGTTCCTCGGAACATTAGACGCATGACGCGTATTCATGATGTATGGTTTGCTTGATGAATTTGGCTTGCTATGATAATTTACTTGTGAAGTAGAATTGTAAATGCATGCGTAAGTTCATCAGAACATTTTTCAAATACAAAAGGGCCTTGGGAAAGCCAAGATCGGGTATGCTTATTTCAATGTTCCTGTTCCGGCAGTAATGTGAACTCTTTCACGAACCCCCTTCCTCAGTTTACTGGCGGTCGGTTGGTTTAGATGGCTGAGGAATCATTATTTGTCGTATTATCTTAATAGATATCCGATGTATGCAACTCTTTCTCAAAATGTTATTGTCTCACTGATTATGCATGATTATAAATGTGTTAGTTTTCATGGCTGGGTCAGTACGCTTCTATGAACCTCGCATTCTGGATGGTATGAATTATGATGAATGGAAAGATAGTGTTGAGGATCTCCGAATTGCTGCGGATGTTGATGACCATACCAGTCCGAAAGCAAGTAGGATCGAAATGGACAAGTATGGAATCTCATATCCCTTCAACAGCAAGGAAATGTTGAGGAACGATCAGACCACACGAGATTTTATTTACTCGAAACTGTCATGTGAAGTAGAGGAGGATTTTATGGAGAGCAGCGCATTGCATCTTTGGTGTGCCATTCGCCTCCGTTACGGCGGAGGAAAGGCTGCTGAAGCAAAAGACCTCATGGCAGAATACTATAGTATTTCATTCAGTGATGACGGTGTTATAAACGCTCATGATCCGGCTGACGAAGTAGACATATGGAAAAGAGCTCAGAAAGTAATGAAGATGTTTCCTCTTTCATGGTTAGCTATTGATAATGGACTCACACATCTGATCACATCTAAGACAATCGTGGATCTGTACGAGGCCAACCATGCGGAAGGAAACACCTTCAAAGAACCCGAGACAACCGATGACAGATTCGACGGTCTTCAGAAATGCTTGGCTAAACCTAGCAATAAAAGTCTAAACGATGGTCCGGTGCAAACCACCATTGATTCGTGTGCCCTAATAGGTACGCTGCATTTACTACACACATAGAACTGAAATACGTTTTATTTGATACAAGACATCTGATCAAATTCACTTGTGAATTCTTTTCAGATGGAACGCTGAACGTGGTCGTGACTGCTTGTCTATCTTACCATCATTGAAACTTCAATCTATGATCAGAAACCTTATTATTGTTGTTGACTGATTTCCTATTTGTTCGTTTAATGTTTGAATTTTTGTTCATTAAGATTCGGTTTTACTGAATAAAGTAGTTTCCATTCGATTCGAAATGAGATCTTGTCAAAATTAATCGACCCAATAAAACGGGATCGATCCGAAACGAAATTGAAACTGATATATCCGCTAAGTGCAATTTGACGGATCAAACAAATATACTCACACTCATTCATCTAATATCGTGAAACATCGAAATACCATTGATATCCATTGATTGCGTAGTTCTAAGAGCGAACCAATTTATCTCTTTCTTACTTGTTTGTACTCCATTATATAAATTTTGTAATGATGAACATGTGCGAAACCAATTAAATTAAATTAAATTTTGGAAGCGAAACGATTTATACCATGGGTTGAACCTGGAATAGGCGCTATATGCGCGTGTACCTCGAAAGACGGAACACTTCGTTTTCAGAGTACGGATTTAATGATGAAGTGTTTTAATAAATGAATGTCGAAATTTTCATTTGCCTTCCTTTAGGGAATAATTCATTCAATAATTTTCTGATGAAAAGACGTATGCTCCACGAGCTACCACAAACTCGTAAAGTATCAACTGTCGCATAAAGCGAAAGCCCAATGCACACTTTAGAGATGGACAAGTCTTTGAGATGAATTAGCAAATGAAAAGGATGATGTTAAGTCTGCTTCCACATGGGCAGCTTCGGGCTTCTTTCTTCATGAACGGGCTCGGGATATATGTGATGGGTTCGATTACACCCGTCAGGCCCTTTAACGGGGAGGAAACGGCAAACAGGCCCACCAGGCCCAAAATGAAGGTCAAGATGACCTAGGAGAAGGGTCCCGACAAAGGGAGTCCCGATGATGAAAGGTCCCGACAGAGTCGGTCCCGACAGATGAGCTGGAAGCTCCCAATGAGAAGCCTTTAAATAGGCCCCGATGATGAATCCCTGAGAATGATTGGCCCTGTCACGATGACGAGGGGCCCCGAGCGGTGACATAACGAGATAACTCTGGAGTCCCCGACGGGAGTCGGGACTCGTTACCAGAGGATAAGGCCAAGATATGCGGGGCGTGGCCGAGATACGCGGAACGTGGTTAAGATACACGGAGCGTGGCCGAGATACGCGGGGCATGGCTAAGATACGCGAGATCACACCCGAGATACGCGGGATACGGGCTAACCACCCCTAACGGTTCACCAGGTACCTGAGGCATCTCTTTGCCTATAAAAGGGCAGGAGGTCACCTCAGAACACTTACGTTGAATTCAATACACTTTGAGATTATTGCTTGCCAGTTTGCACGAGATACTCATTTAAGCATCGGAGAGGGATTCTGGGTCACCGCCCGGTCTATCCCCTCTTGCAGGATTGCGTGGAGCGAAGGAGCTAGGATTGCCGTCAAAGTCCGTACCGGAGTTCCACCGTGATCCAACATTGGCGCCGTCTGTGGGAATCAAACAAAAAAGCTGATATGCCTTCTACTCGATCGATGGCGGCTGGCAAGCACAGAAGACAGGGACAATCCGGTGGTTCCCGTCACCCCGCTGCAACAAATCTGGATTCAGTACCGGAACAGGAGGTAAACCAGAACCATCCCCCGGCTGAGCTCCCCCAGACAGGGGGGCACAATGGATCGCATTCCGAATATATTGCTCCTCAGCACCAGGGCAACAGGGGGCAGGAGGCTCCCCCAGCTGCAGACTTAACAAGGGCCGTGGCGGAAGCCATGCCCATGTTTTTGGCGGCCGTAGAGGCTCTCTTGGATCGGAGAGAGGCTGCGAGGAGGCAGGAGGAGATGCCCCCGTTGGAGGAAGTGGCCCCGCCAACAGAAGGTCGGAACGCACAGGAAGCCCCGCCCCGAGGCCAGAACGGGAGTAGGGCAACCGGTCAGCCGGAGAGGTTCGTGGTTGATGGGCCAGAGCCAGTACAGCACAGGACCATTCCCCTGAATGGTCCCATCACTCCCGACCAGGTGGTAAAAATCGTGAACATCTGTATGGGAGAACAGAAGCCATTGGTGTCGGAGCTAAGGGACCGATCTACTCATCCCTTCGTCCCCCGACTAATAGACACCCTCGCCCCGCCGGGGCTGGGTATCCCCGAGATTAAGGAGTATGACGGTGAGGGAGATCCAGTTCGTCATGTCCAGAAGCATCTTATGGCATGTCTGGGTAGAGCTCCGAACGAAGACATAGTGTGTACGCTGTTCCCAAACACACTTAGAGAAAGAGCCCTGACCTGGTTCTTTAGTCTGCCCCCAGGCTGCATTACCTGCTGGGCGGACATGAACGACCGTTTCATTCGACAATACCAGGGTCGCAGACGTTTGTTGAAGAGTGTGAGGTCCCTGACCCAGGTGGTACAAAGACCCGATGAGTCGCTGGCACACTATTACCAGCAGTACACAGCCAGCGTAGCCGAGATAGACGAGGAGATCTCGGAGGGCGAAACCATCCGTACCTTCATTCGGAACCTGACAGCCCCCTATGGCTCCGACCTGATGCACAGCGTGGCTGAGAAAGCTGTGTGGAATATGGAGGCATTACAGAAGAGGGTGAAATGATAGATCGATGTCCAGGAGTCGAAGATAGCCGCGGGAGAACTGGAGCACCCAAAGTCGAACAAAGGAAAGCAGTCGGTTAAACCCTTCGACGATCGCAAGACAAAAGGCAAACCCGAGAGTAGTCGGAACCCAGGCCGACCTGATCGAAGGGACGATAGGCAATCTTCGAGGAAGGATAAGCGGGAGGATCTCGATATTCCTCTCAACTGCTCTATGGCGGAAGTGCTGACAGTCATGGAACGACAAGGTATCTCCAGGTACCCCCCAAAGAAGGATGGAGAATTCTTGGGATCTCGCACGGATCGCTACTGCCGATTTCACCGCGCGAATGGTCACGACACCAATCACTGTCGGGAACTGAAGAAGGAGATCGAAAAGCTGATCCAGAAGGGGAAGCTCAAGGAATTCGTCGGGGATAAGCGGTGTCGATCCCGCTCTCGATCCCGATCGCGGTCCCGTTCCCGATCCCGCGATCGGTCCCCAAAAAAGAAGAGAACCGATCCAGAGTCATCCGGTGCCCGCAAGGAGAGGCGGGGCACTATCAACGTGATTCATGGAGGGTTTGCTGCTAGAGGTGATACCTTATCCGCCCGAGAGGTCTATGCCTCTAGAATCCCTACGGCGGTGGTGCTGGGTAAGAGGTCCCGATCCTGGACCTTGGAAGAAGAAATGGTAATCTCCTTCTCGTCAGAAGACCTCATAGGCGTAGAGACTCCGCATGACGATGCCTTGGTAGTAACCTTGGATGTAGACGGGTTTGAAATGAAGAGAATTCTAATCGACGGGGGGAGCTCCTCCGACATCCTATTCATGGACGCGCTGGAGGCTATGGGGAAGACGAAGAAAGATCTAAAGAAGGCAAACTTCCCGATGGTCGGGTTCTCTGGCTCAACCTCCTATCCGCTAGGAGTAATCACCTTACCAGTGGAGTTTGGTAGCGGGTGGAAATCAGAAAGGAGGAACGTGGAGTTTGTGGTAGTCGATTCCGCGGGGACCTACAACGCGATCCTCGGAAGAACCACCATTAACCCCCTGATGGCGGTTGCCTCGACAGTGCACCAGAAGATGAAGTTCCCGACCGACCACGGAGTCGGAGAGGTTAAGGGTGACCAGGTGGCTTCTCGAAAATGTTATGTTAACGCCACCCGAAGGAGGAGACGAGAGGCCATGACTGTCCTTCAGACAGACACGGATCCTAGAGAAGAGTTAGGGCGTCCCGCCCCCGTAGAAGATCTGAAAAAAGTCGAGATCGACGGACCCCAGAGGAAGGTAAAAATCGGGTCTGCCCTGATTGAGGAGACAGCCCAAAAATTAATTGAGTTGCTGAAGGATTTCAAGGAGTTGTTCGCCTGGTCCCCAAGCGATATGCCAGGAATCAGCCCCGATGTGATCGTACACGAGCTGAAGATAGACCCCGCGATCAAGCCTATCACGCAGAAAAGGCGTCCGATGGGCACGGACAAGAAAATCGCAATCCAGCAGGAGGTGGGCAGGTTGCTCGATGCTGGGTTTATTAAGGAGCTCCGATTCCAGACTTGGGTTGCTAATCCAGTGCTGGTAAAGAAAACTAACGGGAAATGGCGAATGTGTGTGGACTTCCGCGACTTGAACAAGGCTTGCCCAAAAGACTGTTACCCACTCCCGAGAATCGACCAGTTAGTGGATGCCACATCGGGACATGAGCTGTTGAGTTTCATGGATGCGTATTCAGGCTACAACCAGATCAAGATGGCCAAGGAAGACGCTCCCCATACAGCATTCTATGCGGACTGTGACATCTATCACTACGATGTCATGCCTTTTGGGTTGATAAATGCTGGGGCCACCTACCAACGGATGGTGAACAAACTGTTTGGGGATATGCTGGGAGAAACCATGGAAGCTTACGTGGATGATATGCTGGTAAAGTCCCGACAAGCCGAGGATCATGTGCACAACCTAACCATGGCATTTGAGCGGATGAGGCTCCATCAAGTTCGCTTGAACCCGACGAAATGCGCCTTCGGAGTCCACTCAGGGAAGTTTTTAGGCTTTATGGTGAGCCAGAGAGGAATTGAGGTGAATCCTGAGAAGCTGAGGGCAATCGAGGAGATGCAATCTCCAATAAACCATCGGGAGGTACAAGTGCTGAATGGCCGACTAGCTGCAATGAATCGCTTCTTGTCCAAAGCCAGCGACCGATGAATACCGTTTTTTGAAGTCCTGAGGGCCAACAAGAAATTCGAATGGACCGCCAAGTGTGAAGAGGCGTTCCAAGCACTCAAGCAGCACCTTCGCACCCTCCCGCCGTTGGCGAAACCGGTTCCAGGCGAGCCGCTCTACCTTTATTTGGCTGTTTCTGAATTTGCCATTAGCTCTGTGTTAGTAAAAATTGTCGAGGGTAATCAAGTCCCCGTCTATTATGTAAGCAAGGCGTTTGCCAAGTCTGAATTAAACTATCTCGCCGTTGAGAAGTACCTCTTTGCGTTGATTATTACTGCTCGGAAGCTAAGGCCTTATTTCCACGCACACGAGATTACTGTGCTGACGAACCAGCCCTTGAAGCATTTTTTGAACCGACCGGATACGTCGGGAAGATTAGTGAAGTGGGCAGTAGAGCTTAGTGAATTTCGAATACACTTCGCTCCAAGAACGGCTATTAAGGGCCAGACATTGGCGGATTTTATAGCAGAATCTACAGCCCCCGATCTGGAAGAAGCGGGCTCTGTAGAGGGGGCAACCATGGAGGTCCCGATAGAAGAACAACCAGAGAGGGCAGAGCAATCAGAACAGCCAAACAAGGAAAATATCTTGGAGATGTACACGGATGGCTCCGCGAGTTCGGACGGATCAGGAGCGGGCTTTTTGTTGATACCACCGGGCAAAGGTGAACCGCTCCGATACGCCTTGGCTTTAACATTCAAGGCCACAAACAATGAAGCGGAGTATGAAGCCCTTATCACGGGCCTAAAAATTGCTAAAGGCACTGGAATCGATCACTTGAGAGTGAAGTGCGACGCAGCTTTAATCGTGAACCAGGTTCAAGGGAGATACGAAGCAAGGAGTCCAATAATAAAGAAGTATCTGCGAGAGGTACAAGCCCTGAAAGAGAGCTTCAAAAGCTTCGATATCGAGGCAATTCCGAGGGAGGAAAATGTAGAGGCAGATGCCTTGAGCAAATTTGCCTTGGGGCACCCTTGGAAGAAAATCGGAAGGTGCACTTCTTGGAGAAGGTGATCTTATCAAACATCGACCCAACACAGGTGTGCGCCATTGAAGCGAGATCAGAGGAGGAGCCAACTTGGATGACCCCGATAGTCGCGTACCTGACTACGGGGGCAGTCCCCGATTAAAAGTAGCAGCGGACAGGATACGTCGGATCGTGGCCAATTATGTGATGCTGGACAATCAGCTATACAAGAAGGGCTGGTTCTCCACTCCGTACTTAAAGTGTGTGGCAGAACCCGACACCAATTGAATCCTGAAGGAAATGCACGAAGGGGTCGCGGCTTGTCACGAAGGGGCCCGATCCATTATGAGGAAGGTGTTGAACTTAGGCTACTATTGGCCCACGATGAACAAGGAAGCAACGACGTTGGTCCGATCCTGCGACGCGTGCCAGAGGTACGCCCCGAGTATCGTGGCTCCGGCCGCTAATCTGACATCCATCAAGAGCGCGTGGCCCTTCGCGCGGTGGGGCATCGACTTGGTGGGACCTCTTCCACAAGCACAAGGACAATGTAAGTATTTACTTGTAGCAATCGATTATTTTTCGAAATGGATAGAGGCGAAGGCATTGGCCAGAACAACGGGGAACCAGATCGTCAAGTTCCTCCAAACCCACATCGTGTCCAGATACGGGATTCCTAAGGTGGTGATCAGCGACAATGGTCCACCATTTAACGGCTCTCAGGTGAGGGAGTATCTGGAAGATTTGAACATTGAGCATCGGACCGCCTCCGTACGCCATGCTCAGACTAATGGCCAGGTAGAATCAGCCAACAAAATCGTGATGGATGGCCTGAAGTAGAGGGTCTATGCCTTGAAGGGAAAGTGGCTGAACGAACTGGAAAACGTGCTTTGGGCTGTTAGAACGACACCCAAACGATCAACGGGGGAGACTCCGTTTGGCCTCGTTTACGGCACGGAGGTTGTCACCCCCGTGGAGGTAGCTGTGGCGTCCCATTGGATGAGATATTACGAGCCTCTGACGAATGATGAGATGAGACGTCTGGACTTGGACTTGCGTGAAGAGAAGTGGCGGGAAGCCGATGAAGTCCAAGCTCGAATGCGTTTGGCGACGGCCAGGTACTACAATCAGCGAGTGAAGTCCCGACAATTCTTCGTCGGGGAGCTTGTTTGGCGTCTCAACGAGTTCACCCTTTTGGATTGAATCAACAAGATGTCACCAAAATGGGAAGGACCTTATAAGGTCGTGGGGATGCCAGCTCCAAATGCGTACAAGTTGGAAGACCTCGATGGCAGAACGTTAAAGCATTCTTTTAGTGGCGAACACTTGAAGAAACACCATGCTTGAAGAAAGTCGCCTTAAGTGGTTCCCGAAGAAAGTCGCCTTAAGTGGTGCCCGATAAAGTCGCCTTAAGTGGTGCCCGATAAAGTCTCCTTAAGTGGTGCCCGATGTAAAATCGCCTTAAGTGGTGTATGCTGTGTATCGTTTAATTCGATGTAAGCCAAATTTGTGCCATCAATGAATAAAGAGGTCGCTTCCAATCAGAGTTATTCTTAGATTTATTCTAAGTATCAAAAATCCGCCTTAAGTGGTGCACGAGAAAGTCGCCTTAAGTGGTGCACGAGAAAGTCGTCTTATGTGATGCATGTTTCTTAGATTTATTGTAAGTGTTGTTAAGTCGTCTTAAGTGATGCACGAGGTTAAGTCGTCTTAAGTGATGCATGGGATTAAGTCGTCTTAAGTGACGCACGAGAAAAGCCGCCTTAAGTGGTGCACGAGAAAAGTCGCCTTGAGTGGTGCACGATCCTTAGATTCATTCTAAGTACTGAAAAGCCGCCTTAAGTGGTGCATGATATAAAGTCGCCTTGAGTGGTGCCCGATATTAAGTCGTCTTTGCACGATATAAAGTCGCCTTAAGTGGTGCACGAGAAAAGTCGCCTTGAGTGGTGCACGATTCTTAGATTTATTCTAAGTATTCCTAAGTTGCCTTAAGTGGTGCACGGAACTAAGTCGCCTTAAGTGGTGCACGAGTAAAGTCGCCTTAAGTGGTGCATGATAAAAAGTCGCCTTAAGTGGTGCGCGAGAAAAGTCGCCTTGAATGGTGCACGATATAAAGTCGCCTTAAGTGGTGCACGATATAAAGTCGCCTTGAGTGGTGCACGATATTAAGTCGTCCTTGCACGATATAAAGTCGCCTTAAGTGATGCATGAGATTAAGCCGTCTTAAGTGATGCGTGATTCTTGATTTTATTCTAAGTCTTGGAAAATTGGCTTTGTGGTGCATGATGATAAGTCGCCTTAAGTGGTGCAAGTTAGTAAATCGTCTTAAGTGATGTACGAGAATATCTTTAGTAAATCGTCTTAAGTGATGTACGAGAATATCTTAAGTATCGAGGTTTCGACTTAAGAAAAGTATAGTGAAGCCACTGGGAGAAGTGCAAAGAAAGAATCGGAACTAAGAAGGTCTGATATTAATAAGGCTCGAAGGCCCGATGATTACAAAAAGAGGAGAATACAAAGACTCTAGCGATAAGCAGTTAGGCCTAATCCTTGTTAGCGGCATCAACGGGAACAGGGTCCGCAAGGTCTGTGGCAGAAGGCTCCACAGGGTCAAGACGTTGGAGGATTGGCTATCGGGGTCACGGGATCGAAGAGTTTCCGATGAAGAAGTAGCTCCTCTTCACTCTGAACTTGTGGTATGCATTTCCGGCCTTGAGCATCGGCTTCTCTGGTGGAAATGATACCTCCTTCCCGGAGAGCTGCATCATAAGCAGTACTGAAATTTTCGTTCAGAACATAGTCGAAGTTGAAAGGCTTCCTTCCCTCAAAACCAGATCCACTTTCTGAAATCAGCCATTGAAGGGGATGTTAGGTTTTTCCGGAAAATTACAATCAAGCTAAGCAAAGATGAAGGAGAACAGTAGAGAAGAAACCCTTACCTGACATGATAATTGGAGGCTGGAAGAATGAACCTGACATTGCCGGAAAAATGGCCGAGGAAACACTAAGGTCTCAAGAGTTGCAGAAAGCTTTCGAAAATTTGTAGATGATAAGAGGAAACTGTACCATGGGTAAGGATTTTATAGGCGAAGAGGACAGTTGAAGGGACGCTTTAATCTGAACCGTCGAAGTTGAAACGTTCTAATCTGGACCGTTGAGATGAAACGTGCGGAATGGCAGCAGGTGCAATGATGAAATAGCCTGAAAATCACTTTTCAGAAAAAGCAGACACATAGAATCAGGCACGGGTACTGATGACGTCACTTCATTATCTACTGCATTGAATGACTGGGGAACCGAGGAGTCCTCTCAGATTTGGCAGATATCCACAAGGCATCGAGGAAACGTGAAAGAGAAGACTAATAATTGAGTAACTGAACCAAGGGAAAGATCCCCGATTCCAATATCGAAAAGATCGGGAGTTGGAAGACACGACGAACTAAAAGTCCCTCATGTCTTGGGGGCAAATGATGGGTTCGATTACACCTGTCAGGCCCTTTAACAGGGAGGAAACGGCAAACAGGCCCACCAGGCCCAAAATGAAGGTCAATATGACCTAGGAGAAGGGTCCCGACAAAGGGAGTCCCGATGATGAAAGGTCCCGACAGAGTCGGTCCCGACAGATGAGCTGGAAGCTCCCAATGAGAAGCCTTTAAATAGGCCCCGATGATGAATCCCTGAGAATGATTGGCCCTGTCATGATGACGAGGGGCCCCGAGGGGTGACATAACGAGATAACTCTGGAGTCCCCGACGGGAGTCGGGACTCGTTACCAGAGGATAAGGCCAAGATATGCGGGGCGTGGCCGAGATACGCGGAACGTGGTTAAGATACACGGAGCGTGGCCGAGATACGCGGGGCATGGCTAAGATACGCGAGATCACACCCGAGATACGCGGGATACGAGCTAACCACCCCTAACGGTTCACCAGGTACCTGAGGCATCTCTTTGCCTATAAAAGGGCAGGAGGTCACCTCAGAACACTTACGTTGAATTCAATACACTTTGAGATTATTGCTTGCCAGTTTGCACGAGATACTCATTTAAGCATCGGAGAGGGATTCTGGGTCACCGCCCGGTCTATCCCCTCTTGCAGGATTGCGTGGACCGAAGGAGCTAGGATTGCCGTCAAAGTCCGTACCGGAGTTCAACCGTGATCCAACAATATGTATAAGGACGGGAACGCCGCGATCCTTAAAACACAATCACCGAACTAATCTTCTAGTCCTCGACCTCGAACTCGCGACCTTCGAATCCTGCACGAGGGGAAGTAACCAGCGTGGGAGGGGGGAATGCTGGTTGGGCCCACTCCGACGCTCAAGTTAGAACTTCTAGAGAGAGAAAGCCTTAGAGAGAAGTCAGAGCATTCAAAGTCCAAAAATGAGGGAGTTGTCTAGAATGGGAGATCTAGGCCCCTATTTATAGGGAACCTAAGGATCATGCCCAGTTTTGAACTACTTGATGTCGGTATGTAAGGAAGACGTATACCGTCATCAAGTCGGACTATGCATGCACCGAATTCCCGCTCTTGTCAAATTAATCGGGGTGAGCGTACGAAGAAAAACTGTAATACGGACCTCCGGATCGCCTTAGGGCAATCCGAAAGTCCTTCGGCCCGGGAATTGCGCGTATCCCGGACTGTTTTAGACTTGGGTGTCCGCGAAAGGTTTTTTTTACGGGTTTTGGGATATTTTACGAGGCCCGAAATGTAAATACGAACTTGAATTGGACAGATATCTAACATTTTCCCCTGAGTCAAGTAGTGGTTCAAAACCCGTACTTGACTCTTTTCAAAGATAAGATATTCGTCCAATTTAGGTTCGTTACTGACCTCAGGGGTGGCTTGTTTGTCAATTCGAATGTTGAGACCATAAATTTGACCAACTTTTAATTTTCTGCCGTACATACGTAATCTGTTTACAAGGTTAGCGTAACGGAAAATATGCGTACAATGACATGCAATTATGTTCGCGATATCATGTGATGAGCAAAATACTTGTAATAATAAAGAAACATGCAATGTGATAGTATCATGGTATATGAAGTAAATGTATAACACGTTGTCAATATGTAACTGATGACAGTGTAGTAGATGAATGACGTAATCATGCAACAAGCAAAACACCTAGAATAATATGGAATTGGAGAACATGTATGTAATCATGAAGCATGATGTAAACATGGAAAATGATGCGAACACGTAGTATGATGCAATCATGGAAAATGATGCAAACATTCAATTCATATTTAGATTATAAAAATAATCACGCGACCACCATGAATTTGCATTATGCACGTATAAAAGTGACAACATGCATGACGCTCTACAAAGCGCGTTATGCAATACTAGAGAGCATGTATGTAAAACAAGCATAGGAGAGGTGCAAAGATGCCTGTAAAGGTTGCTAAGGACTTATATGAAAATACATGAAACTTTAGTCCTTAGCACATGGTGTAGACATTATTAGTAAAACTTAGGAGAGAGAATACTCATTAGCCTACGTCCTTTATAGATAAATCTCCAAGAAGCTCTCCATTCTTGATGAAGATGATGCTTTTGCGATCATAGATTTGGAGTAGACACATCACTGTTGATATCAATTGGATTTCGGCGTGGCACGTGTCAATTCGGACTCACTTCATGTTGGTGAGTTCAATTTCGTACATGGTTGGACATTTCGTGATTTCTTTTGGCCTTGATTCAATCTTGAAATCACTATGTACCTAGTTATCTTATCATGCATACAAGGTGTTTGATAAAATGCATTAGAATAATTTGCCCCTAATCGGCCAAAATTTTCCTAAGTGCTGAAAATTTTAGAAAAGTGCAAATGAATCGTTATACTTCCCTTATGCATAGTGTTCATTGCCGACATGTTGTTCCATGCCTTAGCCGTTGTTTTAGTATGCCCAATATTGATGATCGGTAGTTGTACGTACATGGCCGTCAATGGTTGTATGTTGGTAATGATAGCTTAGGCAATGTATGTTGAGCATCATGTATAGACTGTCGGTCATTGTCTGCAAACATACTAAAACAATTAGAAAATATTATAACAATATCTAATGCTTGTTACCATAGATGTCGTCATATGAGCTTTGTCGATAAGTGTCGCAAAAATGCTTAGGAGGCATTTTGTAGAAGTTGATAATAGCTACTTCATGCATGCAATCCATCTTTGTCGACATGTACATACGTACATGGAAACACTTAGAAAATATTTTCCCCTTGTCGACATGTATGTAAGTACATGGAAACACTTAGAAAATATTCTCCCCTTGTCAACATCCATCCTTGCCAACATGTATGTACGTACATGGAAACACTTAGAAAATATTTTCCCCTTGTAGACATGTATGTACGTACATGGAAACACTTAGAAAATATTTTTCCCTTGTCGACATGTATGTACGTACATGGAAATACTTAGAAAATATTCATCACTTGTTGACATGCATCCTTGTCGACATGTATATACGTACATGAAAATACTTAGAAAATAATCTTCACTTGTCGATATGTATCCTTGTCGACATGTATGTACGTACATGGAAATACTTAGAAAATATTCTTCACTTGTCGACATGCATCCTTGTCGACATGTGATGGGTTTCGCTATAGCCGTTAGGCCCTTTAACGACGAGTAAACGGTGAATAGGCCCACTGGGAACACCAATGCGAAGGGTCCCGACAAGAGGAGTCCCGATGGTGAAGGGTCCCGACCAGGTCGGTCCCGATATGCGAGCTGGACGCTCCCGATGAGATGCCTTTAAGTAGGCCCCGATGATGAATCCCTGAGGATGTTGGCCCTGTCACGATGACGAGGGGCCCCAAGCGGTGACACAATGAGATAACTCTGGAGTCCCCGATATTGGTCGGGACTTGCTATCAGAGGTTGAGGCCAAGAAACACGCCCACTGTCAGAGTAGTGGAGGAGTGGTCCGAGATAAGCGGAACGGGCCGAGATACGTGGAACGGGCCGAGATACGCGGAGCGTGGCCGAGATACGCGGAGCGTGGGCTAACTGCCCTGGCAGTTCACCAGGTAACTGGGTAACTCCTTTCCTATATAAAGGAGGAAGTTACCTCAGATCAAACACGATTACATACTGATACTATTGCTTGCTTTTACCAGCCACGAGATTCTCATTTAAGCATCGGAGAGGGATTCTGGGTCACCGCCCGGTCTATTCCCCTCTTGCAGGATTATGTGGAGCGAAGGATTTCGGATTGCCGTCAAGATCGTACCGGAGTTCCACCCGTGATCCAACATTGGCGCCGTCTGTGGGAAACGCAACGAAAAGCAACAATGACTTCTACTCGTTCAATGGCGGCTGGCAAGCAGAAGAAACAAGGACAATCTGTTGGTTCCCGTCACCCTGCTGGAACTTTGAATTCGGGGCCACCGGAGTGTGCTGTGGATCAAAATCTCCCTGCTGAGGTTTCCCGAACAGGGGGGCACAACGAAGTTCCTGAGGATACAGCTAGACACCAAGAGAATAGGGAGGAGGATGCTCCCGATGCTCCTCCAAACGCGGACCTGGCAAAGGCTGTGGCAGATGCCATGCCGATGTTCTTGGAGGCCATGGAGGCTCTCTTAGAGCGGAGAGAGGCTGCCAAAAAGCAGGAGGAGGTACCTCCGCTGAGGGAGGTTCAGAATGTACATGAGGCCCAACCCAGAAACCAGGACAGGGGCAAGGAGCCCGCTCAGTTGGAGCGATTCGTGATCGATGGGCCTGGACTAGTGCAGCATAGGACTATTCCCCTTAATGGTCCCATCAGCCCCGACCAGGTGGTGAAGATCGTGAATATCTGCATGGGGGACCAGAAGCAGATGATGTCGGAACTGAGGGATCGATCCACCCATCCCTTTGTTCCCCGATTGATAGACACCCTTGCCCCGCCAGGGTTGGGTATCCCCACGATTAAGGAGTATGATGGCGAGGGAGATCCAGTTCGTCATGTCCAGAAGCACCTTATGGCTTGTCTAGGCAGAGCCCCGAATGAGGATATTGTGTGTGTGTTATTCCCAGGTACACTGGGTGAGAGGGCCCTGACGTGGTTCTTCAGCCAGCCCCCAGGATGCATCTCCTGCTGGGCTGATATGCACGACCGTTTTATTCGGCAGTACCAGGGTCGTCGGCGCCTCTTGAAGAGCGTGAGGTCCCTGGCCCAGGTGGTGCAGAGGCCCGACGAATCGTTAGCGCACTATTACCAGCGGTACACTGCTAGTGTGGCCGAGATCGATGAGGAGATATCGGAGGGAGAGACCATCCGCGTGGCTGAGAAGGCTGATGCACAGCGTGGCTGAGAAGGCTGTGTGGAACATGGAGGCGCTGCAGAAGAGAGTGAAGCAGCAAATCGATGTGCAGGAGTCGAAGATAGCTGCTGGAGAGCTTGATCCTCCGAAGTCAAACAGGGGGAAGCAGTCGTTCAAGCCATTGGACGACCATAAGGGGAAGGATAGATCCGAGGGTAGTCGGAGTCGAGGCTGCTCTGATCGAAGAGAGGACAGGCGTCCCCCGAGGAAGGACAAGCGGGAGGAGCACCACATTCCTCTCAATAGTTCCATGGCTTCTGTGTTGGCGGTGATGGATCGACAGGGTATCTCCAGGTACCCCCCGAAGAAGGAAGGAGAATTTTTGGGATCCCGCACTGATCGTTATTGTCGGTTCCACCGCTCTAGCGGTCACGACACTAACCGTTGTCGGGAGTTGAAGAAGGAAATTGAAAAGCTGATCCAGAAGGGGAAGCTTAAGGAGTTTGTGGCTGAGAGGCGGTGTCGATCCCGCTCCCGATCTCGATCGCGGTCCCCTTCCCGATCCCGCGATCGGTCCCCAAAGAAGAAGAAGTCCGAGCAGGAGTCTTCTGGTGCCCGTAAGGAGAAGCAAGGCACCATTAATGTGATTCATGGAGGATTGGCAGCAGGAGGTGATACTACAGCCTCTCGGGAGGTCTATGCTTCTAGAATTTCCGCCGCTGTGGTGCTGGGTAAGAGGTCCTGATCCTGGACTGCGAAGGAAGAGATGGTGATTTCCTTTTCAGCGGAGGACCTGGTAGGTGTGACCCTGGACGTGGATGGGTACGAGATGAAGCGAATTTTGATCGACGGGGGAAGCTCCTCCGATATTCTGTTCATGGATGCGGTGGAGGCCATGGGGAAAACAAAGAAGGATCTGAAGCAGGTGAACTTCCCGATGGTTGGATTCTCTGGTTTTACCTCCTATCCGCTAGGAATGATCACCTTACTAGTGGAGTTCGGTAGTGGGTGGAAAGCGGAGAGGAGGAATGTGGAGTTCGTGGTGGTTGAGTCCGCGGGGGCTTATAATGCAATTATCGGGAGAACTACCATCAACCCCTTGATGGCAGTTACCTCGACTGTTCACCAGAAGATGAAGTTCCCGAGTGACCACAGAGTCGGGGAGGTCAAGGGTGACCAGGTGGCTTCTAGGAAGTGCTATGTTAATGCCACCCGAAGGAGAAGACGGGAGGCTATGACTATCCTCCAGACCGATGCTGATCCCAGAGAGGAGTTTGGGCGTCCCGCCCCTATTGAGGATTTGAAGGAGGTCGAGATTGAAGGCCCTCAGAGGAAGGTGAAAATCGGGTCCGCCCTGTCTGACGAGAGGGCCCGAGAATTGATCGAGTTGCTGAAGGAGTTCAAGGAGCTGTTTGCCTGGTCCCCGAGTGACATGCCATGAATCAGTCCCGACGTGATTGAGCATGAGTTGAAGATTGATCCCGCGATCAAGCCTATCGCGCAGAAAAGGCGTCCAATGGGCGCAGACAAGAGGATCACGATCCAGCAGGAGGTGGGCAGGTTGCTCGATGCTGGATTTATCAAAGAGCTCCGATTCCAGACTTGGGTCACCAACCCGGTTCTGGTGAAGAAGAGCAATGGGAAATGGCGGATGTGTGTTGATTTCTGCGACTTGAATAAGGCTTGCCCGAAGGACTGTTACCCGCTTACGAGAATCGACCAGCTGGTGGATGCTACGTCGGGACATGAATTGCTGAGCTTCATGGATGCTTACTCGGGCTATAATCAGATCAAGATGGCTAAGGAGGATGCCCCCCACACTGCTTTTTATGCTGATAGTGACACATATCACTACGATGTCATGCCCATCGGATTGATCAATGCCGGGGCAACTTATCAAAGGATGATGAACAAGCTGTTCGAGGACATGCTGGGGAAAACCATGGAGGCTTACGTGGACGACATGCTGGTAAAGTCCCGACAGGCTGAGGATCACGTTCACAACCTAGCCACAACATTTGAGCGGATGAGGCTTCATCAAGTTCGCTTGAACCCGACCAAGTGTGCCTTCGGAGTGCACTCAGGGAAGTTTTTGGGCTTTATGGTAAGCCAAAGGGGAATTGAGGTGAACCCCGAGAAGCTGAGGGCAATCGAGGAGATGCAGTCTCCGACAAATCATCGGGAGGTGCAAGTGTTGAATGGCCGACTAGCTGTAATGAATCGCTTCCTGTCCAAGGAAAGTGACCGATCCATGCCATTTTTTGAAGTATTGAGGGCCAATAAGAAGTTTGAGTGGACTGCCAAGTGTGAAGAGGCATTCCAGGCACTCAAGCAGCACCTTCGCACCCTCCCGCCATTGGCGAAACCGATCCCAGGCGAGCCGCTCTATCTATATTTGGTTGTTTCTGAGTTTGCTATTAGCTCTGTGTTAGTGAAGATTGTCGAGGGTAATCAAGTCCCCGTTTATTATGTAAGCAAGGCGTTTGCCAAATCTGAAATGAATTATCCCGCCGTTGAGAAGTATCTTTTTGCGTTGATCATTACTGCTCGAAAGCTGAGGCCTTACTTTCATGCGCATGAGATTACTGTGTTGACGAATCAGCCTTTAAAGCATTTTTTGAACCGACCTGATGCGTCGGGGAGATTAGTGAAATGGGCAGTCGAGCTTAGTCAGTTCCGCATTCACTTTGCTCCGAGAACGGCTATTAAGGGTCAGGCGTTGGCAGATTTCATAGCAGAGTCTACAGCCCCCGATCTGGAAGAATTGGGCCCTATAGAGGTGGCAACTATGGAGGTCCCGATAGCAGAGCAACCAGAAATGGCAGAGCAGTCAGAACAGCCAAATGAGGAAAATACTTGGGAAATGTACACTGATGGCTCTTCGAGTTTAGACGGATCAGGAGCAGGGTTTGTTGTGATACCACCAGGCGGGGGTGAGCCCCTTCGATATGCTTTAGCCTTAACGTTTAGGGCCACCAACAAAGAAGCTGAGTATGAGGCTCTTATCACTGGCCTCAAAATCGCCAAAGGTACGGGAGTTGGTCACTTAAGAGTGCAATGTGATGCTGGCCTGATTGTGAATCAAGTCCAAGGACGATATGAGGCAAAGAGCCCGATGATGAGAAAGTACCTTCGCGAGGTGCAAGTCTTGAAGGAGAGTTTCAAAAGTTTTGATATTGAAGCAATCCCGAGGGAGGAAAATACGGAAGCGGATTCCTTGAGTAAATTTGCCTTGGGGCCACCCCTCGAGGAAAATCGGAAGGTGGACTTCTTGGAGAAGGTGATCTTGTCGACCATCGATCCATCGGAGATTTGTGCCATTGAAGCAGGATCTGACCACGGGGGCAGTCCCCGATGACAGAGTACTTGCTGATAGGGTACGTCGGATCGCAGTTAATTACGTGGTGGTGGACAATCAACTATACAAGAAGGGGTGGTTCTCAACTCCTTACTTGAAATGCGTGGCTGAGCCTAACGCAAATCGGATCCTTAGGGAGGTGCATGAAGGGGTCGCGGCTTGTCACGAAGGTGCCCGATCCATTGCGAGGAAAGTGCTGAATTTGGGCTATTACTGGCCTTCGATGAGCAAGGAGGAGACGTTATTAGTCCGATCTTGTGACGCGTGCCAGAGGTATGCCCCGAATATCGTGGCTCCGGCTACTAATCTGATGTCCATCAAGAGTGCTTGGCCCTTCGCGCACTGGGGTATCGACTTGGTGGGACCCCTCCCACAGGCACAAGGTCAGTGTAAATATTTGCTTGTGGCCATTGATTATTTTTCGAAATGGATAGAAGCTAAGGCATTGGCCAAGACAACGGGGAACCAAATCGTCAAGTTTCTCCAGACCCATATTATATCCAGATACGGGATTCCTAAGGTGTTGATCAGTGACAATGGTCCTCCATTTAACGGGGCTCAAGTGAAGGAGTATCTGGAGAAACTGAACATCGAGCATCGGACAGCCTCTTTCCATCATGCTCAAACTAATGGACAGGTGGAGTCAGCCAACAAAATCGTGATGGATGGCCTGAAGAAAAGGGTCTATGCCTTGAAGGGCAAATGGCTGAACGAGCTGGAAAATGTGCTTTGGGCTGTTAGAACGACACCTAAACGATCAACTGGAGAGACTCCATTTGGCCTTGTTTATGGCACGGAGGCCGTTTCTCCCGTGGAAATAGCTGTGGCGTCTCATCGGATGAGGTATTACAAGCCTTTGACGAATGATGAAATGAGACGTCTGGAATTGGACTTGCTCGAGGAAAAGAGGCGGGATGCCGATGAAGTCCAGGCTCGAATGCGTTTGGCGACGGCCAGATATTACAATCGGCGAGTTAAGTCCCGACAGTTTTTTTTCGGAGAACTGGTTTGGCGTCGGAACGAGTTCACCCTTTTGGATCGGATCAACAAGATGTCGCCAAAATGGGAAGGACCTTATAAGGTCGTGGGAATGCCAGCTCCAAATGCGTATAAGTTGGAAGACCTCGATGGCAGAGTATTGAAGCATTCTTTCAGTGGTGAACACTTGAAGAAATGTCATGTTTGAGATTAAGTCGCCTTAAGTGGTGCACGATGTTATTAAGTCTCCTTAAGTGGTGCACGATGTTATTAAGTCGCCTTAAATGGTGCACGATGTTATTAATTGGTGCAAGTTATCTATCGTTTGATTCGATGTCAGCATATTTTGAGCAATCAATGAATAAAGAGGTTGCATCCGATCAGGTTATTCTTAGATTTATGCTAAGTGTTGTTGAGCCGCCTTAAGTGGTGCACGAGATTAAGTCGCCTTAAGTGGTACAGATGGTTAAGTCGCCTTAAGTGGTGCAAGTTGTTAAGTCACCTTAGGTGGTGCGTGGTTCTTGGATTCACTCTAAGTATGGTTAGTCGCCTTAGGCGGTGCGGATTGAATTGCCTTAGTTGGTACGATTAAATCGCCTTAGGTGGTGTGGGCTAAATCGTCTTAAGTGATGTGCTAAATCGTCTTAAGTGATGTGTTGAAATGTCTTAAGTGATGCAATCACCTTAAGCGGTGCAGTAATAATCGGAACCAAAAAAGATATGATATTATAAAGATCTGCAAGGTTCCCGATAAAGAAAGGGAAATTACAAGGACTATAAAGATAGAGCATTAATCTTGGTCCTTGTCAGCATCAGCGGGAGCAGGATCCACGAGATCTGTGGCAGAAGGCTCCACAGATTCAACTACTGGAGGGTCGATTATCGGAGAATCAACTGTCGGGGGATCAGAACTTGGAAGCTTTGCCACGTCTTCAACACCCGCGGGAGTGTTGCCCTCATCACTCTCCTCCGAGAGGTCGAAGTACCTCTTCGCAAAGGGGGCGAGAGTCGCAGACTTGTCAAAGTTAATGGCGTCGCCTTACTCCAGATGGAGCTCCTCGACCACATTGAAAAGGGTGTTCTCCACCTCCGCGGTGCAGAATTTCACCGCGTCAGCTTGGAAGTCCTCAGAGCCCCGATAATCTTCCCGACCCTTGGTTTCACCCTTGGTTTCAGCCTCGGCCAGCCTGGCAGGGACCTCAGCAAGTTCCCGCTCCAATCTCACCTTGGCGTCTTCCAGAGCCTTCTTCTCGAGGACAAGTCTGTCCCGAGCCTCCGCATTCTTTTTCCGCTCCTGCTGCTCCCGCTTCAGCAGCCCCTCGAAGTCCTGAACCCGCTTTTGGAGGTCCCGAGTCTTTCGATTAAGGATGGCCTGCTCCTTAGCCAATTTCCCCCTCGAAGACTCGGAGGCGGCGAGATCCTCCTCGAGCTTGGCTACAAATTCGGGGGCCCCATTGGCCCGCTCCTGCTCCAACCCCTCCTCGAAGGCCATAATGTACCCGAAGCAACGGTTTATATCCGCCATCTCCTGCGAGGAAAAGAAGAAAAGGTTAGCACATGAGTATATTGCCTTATCGATTGAAGAGAGAAAAGAGGAACTTTACTTCCACCCGACGGATAGCCATTCCGCGGATATCCGCGCGGACGTCCTCCCGATCCATGGAGAGCGGAAGCCACAAAGATGGCAGAATCGAGCCTGCCACCAAATGAAGACCCAGCTCCGGGTATGTATCACCTTGTCGGAGCTGTACTCCTTGTAGCGTCTGGATCGGGGTCCAGGGAGCCGCCTTCTGGTCGGGGTCGTAGACCTTGTAAAAGCTCCCGTCCAAGGGGAGATGAGGAGGACCGACTATAGTCGTGGAGGTGCGCATCTCCGAGTCGCCCTGGGACCCAGAGGGAGTCAGGCTGTGGATGGGCGAATATTGTTGCTGCGGAGGTGAGGAGGGCAACCCCCCGGAGGTTGGTTTCAATGGGGACTGCCTCGTCCCCCGACGACGACGAATCAAGGCGAGACCCTCGTCTGTCTCCTCGGAGGAGTCCAGGTCTTCCACCCGACGAAATTGATCGCCTGTCGGGGTTCCTTCAGCCCACGATCCCATCGGGGCAGGAAGTTGAGGGAGACCCTCTCCAACTCGAACATCAGAAAGTGGTGCCCCTGCTGAAACTTCAGCCCCCGACTGAGTTCCCGATTGACCTGCACCTAGAGGATGAATTGCTTCAGAAAGATAGTCAGGAAGTTGGTTAGGATCCTTACACCAAATGATGCGCCGAGAGACGTATTGGTCTTTCCCGTGGTAGTTTTAGTAACCCGATTTGAGAATGCGGGGAGTTTCCCCTCGGAGGACGAGTTTAATCTCTTCGATTCGGGCCTCCTTGGTGGAGGGGATCAACTCCTTAGGAACTTGATTCCTGTATGATTTAATAGCTAGGCAGAGCTGTTTACCTTCTTCAGCATTTTGGACATTGAAGAGTCTCTCCACCTCCTCTACTCGGGCCCGCTTAGCCCTCTCCGCGGAGGGAGATGTCGACGGAGCACTGGCCTTCTTTGCCGACTTCCTCTTCCGCGGGGGGCGTTGGACAGCGTCGGTCTCCCCCTGCTTAAGGATGAGATTGGTCAGTAGTGATACCTTCTTAGATGCAAACAACGGAAAACAGAGACATGGTCAGAAATATTACCCAAGGAACCATGTTGGAGGGGCCGTCGTGGAGTTGACCCCTAGAGATCATATCGAGGAGACGGATCCCGGCATTCACCAAGTCCCGCTCCGTTAGAGAGTTAGCATAGAGGGGAGTGTAAGACTCCCCCCAACGGTAAAGTTGAATGCAGTGAAGGATTTGGAAATCTTCATCAAAGTAAGTGTGATAAGCGGGAGGAGAGTCCGCTTCCACCTCCCATCGGGGCCATGGAATGGAACTGTTCTTAATAAAGAAGTAGCTCATCTTCCACCCGCTATTATCGGAACCTGTGTAGATGAGGAGCCCCCGACCCTTGACAACCTTCCAGGTGTCGCTTGTCCAACTGCACCGTGCAAGCTGCTGCTTATTCCACTTGGGCATCCGAGGATAGAAGGCGCAAACCCTAGCCTCGTTGCACTTCATCCCGTAGAAAGTTCGGAAGAGTTGGAGGCTGTAGACCCATTTCTGTCGGAAGCAGAGGACCTGGAAAGCATTCCACACACGGATGGCGTGTGGGGAGAAGGTAGTTGGATGCGTCTTGTAATGGGTGCACATCTCAACAAAATTTCCGCAAAAGGGGAATCGGATCCCTGCCGATATCTGTCCGGTAGAGACAAATATCTCCCCCTCTTCGGGACGAGTGACCACAGGGTCACCCGAGGCACGATGGCGAGAATAAGGAAGACGAGGCTCCCAGGTTTGGGTAATGCATCCTTCTCGGAGAGCTGCATCATATGAAGTCACCGAGATTTCGTTGGGAGCGTAATCGAAGTTGAAGGGTTTTCTCCCCCCAGAACTGGATCTGCTGTCTGAAAATTAGCCATGGCAAAAAAAGGCGTAGTGGGTTTTCGAAAAAAATGCAAGCAAACTGATCAAAGACAAGGGAAAAGTTATGCTAATATCAAAGAAGAAAGCCTTACCAGACATGATGAAGTGTAACGGAAAGGATGATCCTAACGATTGCCGGAGGGCTGATCGGAAAACAGGAAGCCATAGAAGAACTTGTGCTTTCGAAGTTGCAGAGCTTTTGAAATCGCAGAAACGGTAAAAGAAGAACAGTGCCCAGGATTAGGGTTTTATAGAGGAAGGGACAGTTGAAAGGATATTCTAATCTGGAGCGTTGAAGGCGAAGCGTTTCAATCTAAGTCGTTGAGATAAAAGGGGGCAGAATGGAAAGAGACGCTAATGATGAAACGGCCTGAAAAGTGCTTTTTCAGAAAAATCAGGCACGGGAGCCAGAACCGTCGCTTCGTCACCTGCTGCATTTAATGGCCGAGTAACCGAGGAGTCTTCTCGGATTTGGTGACTATCCTCGAGGTATCGAGGAATCGTGGACGAGAAGATCCGTGTCGAGGAATTTTGTCAAGGGAAAAATCTCTGATACCGATATCGGGAGGTCGGGAGTTGAAAAACACGACGAACTGTAAGTCCCTCATGTCTTGGGGGCAAATGATGGGTTTGGCTATAGCCGTTAGGCCCTTTAACGACTAGTAAACGGTGAATAGGCCCACTGTGCCCTAAAAGAGGTCAAGAAGACCAATGCGAAGGGTCCCGACAAGAGGAGTCCCGATGGTGAAGGGTCCCGACCAGGTCGGTCCCGATATGCGGCTGGACGCTCCCGATGAGATGCCTTTAAGTAGGCCCCGATGATGAATCCCTGAGGATGTTGGCCCTGTCACGATGACGATGGGCCCCGAGCGGTGACACAATGAGATAACTCTGGAGTCCCCGATATTGGTCGGGACTTGCTATCAGAGGTTGAGGCCAAGAAACACGCCCACTGTCAGAGTAGTGGGGGAGTGGTCCGAGATAAGCGAAACGGGCCTAGATACGTGGAACGGGCCGAGAAACGCGGAGCGTGGCCGAGATACGCGGAGCGTGGGCTAACTGCCCTGGCAGTTCACCAGGTAACTGGGGTAACTCCTTTCTTATATAAAGGAGGAGGTTACCTCAGATCAAACACGATTACATACTGATAATATTGCTTGCTTTTGCCTGCCACGAGATTCTCATTTAAGCATCGGAGAGGGATTCTGGGTCACCGCCCGGTCTATTCCCCTCTTGCAGGATTACGTGGTGCGAAGGATTTCGGATTGCCGTCAAGATCGTACCGGAGTTCCACCTGTGATCCAACAACATGTATGTACGTACATGGAAATACTTAGAAAATATTTTCCCCTTGTCGACATCCATCATTGTCGACATGTAGGTACGTACATGGAAACACTTAGGAAATATTCTTCAGTTGTCGACATGCATCCTTGTCGACATGTATGTACGTACATGGAAATACTTAGAAAATATTCTTCACTTGTCGACATGCATCCTTGTCGACATGTAGGTACGTACATGAAAATACTTAGAAAATATTCTTCACTTGTCGACATCCATCATTGTCGACATGTAGATACGTACATGGAAACACTTAGGAAATATTCTTCACTTGTCGACATGCATCCTTGTCGACATGTATGTACGTACATGGAAATACTTAGAAAATATTCTTCACTTGTCGACATGCATCCTTGTCGACATGTAGGTACGTACATGGAAATACTTAGAAAATATTCTTCACTTGTCGACATCCATCCTTGTTGACATGTAGGTACGTACATAAAACACTTAGGAAATATTCCTGGCTTGTTGACATCCATCCTTGTCGACATGTATGTACGTACATGTATCTGCGCATTTGCCCCAGTAAACACCTAATTTTGGACCACGCGCGACACGCGTGACATGTGACACGTTAAAAAAAGGAAGTATTTAAATATGGAAGGTCGCGAAGTTTCCAAAGGATGATCAGGCAATATTATGACAGTTATTTGTATTTATTGCATAAAATATTTCTTGAATATTTAGTGTTAAATTTCCGAATATTTAGCATTTATTAGCAAAATAAATCAGCAATATTTACTTCCTAGTTAGATAAACTCTAGGTTAGTATATATATATGGCTGTTCGGTGCTGTAAAGAGGGGAAAACGGAAGTTGAATAAAGATCTGGATTTTGGCCGATTGCAATTATGCTTTGTTTTGTTGGGATTTTGATTCTACTACTATTATTATATTGAAAATATTATGATTATCTAATTTTACTTTATTTTTTTTATTTTTTTTAGGATCATCTTCTTCCTCAGATAACACCTGCATCAGCACCTGTCACCGTCATTATTGATGGGTTCCGATGAAATCGTTAGCCCCGTTAACAGCCAATGAACGACGAGTAGGTCCAGTGGGCCTCGTGAAAAGCCTGGAAGGCCCAGAGACCCAGTATGAAGGGTCCCGACTTTAGCGGTCCCAATGTATGAGCTAAATGCTCCCGACAAGAAGCCTCTGAGTAGGCCCTGATATGCCTTAGTAAAGGCCCCGATAATAAAGCCCCGCAGAGGCTGGACTTGTCCCGTAGAGACTGAAGGTCCTGGGTGGTAATCTAGAACGAGACAACTCTGGAGTCTCCGACAGGAGTCGGGACTTGTGATCAGAGGATAAAGACCGAGAAACCCGCCTACTAGATAGAGTAGTGGGAGACGGTTAGAGATAAAGATAAATCCCCCGAGATACGCAGGGCGTGCCCGAGATACACGGAGTATGGTTAAGATACGCGGAGCGTGGGGCGAGATATATGGAATCCTAACTGAGATATACGGAATCGTGGCGAGATACACGGAATCATGGGTACAACGGCCAAATATGGTCACAGGTAGCTGGGCAACTCCTCCTCCTATATAAAGGAGGAGGTTACCCCAGAAAACGGATACTCTCTAATACGCATTGAGATTACTGCTATCACCCCCATTGATCACGTACTCATTTAAGCATCGGAGAAGGATTCTGGGTCACCACCCAGATCATCCCCTTTTGCAGGATTACGCGGAGCCCAGGAGTCCAAACTTTCCGTCAAGGACGTAATGGAGCTTCGCCCGTGATCCAACATTGGCGCCGTCTGTGGGAATCTTACGAAAAGTCAAGATTGTTTCTACCAGATCAATGGCCGGTGGTGGCAAGAAGAAGCAAGTTCAGGCTGGCAGTTCCCGTCCCGCAAGAACTGTGAATTCCCAGTTGCCAGAACGTGTTGCTAAACAAGGTGAAAACCCCGCTCTTTCCCAGACAGGGGGGCAGGGTGATGGTTATGAGGTCTCAGTCCGAGACACGGAGATGAACAGGCAGGATATCCCGCGTAGGGAGGAAGATGAGGCTCCCCCGAACCCGGTGGGCCATGGAGGAGAAAGAGTCCCGCGAAGGGAAGAAGGGTCGTCTTCGAACTCGGAGTTGGCCAAGGCAGTAGCAGATGCTATGCCCATGTTCTTGGCTGCCATGGAGGCCTTGCTGGATAAGAGAGAGACCGCCAGGAGGGCGGAGGAGTTGCCTCCGCGAGAAGAATTACCTCCACCCCCCCCCCCCCCCCGAGGGTGGTCCCAGAAGAACAGGAGGTTCAGGAGGCTCCGCCCAGGAACAAAGGTAAGGAGCCCGCGCACTTGGAGAAATTCGTGGTCGACGGCCCAGGACCAATGCAAAACAGGACCATTCCCCTGAATGGCCCCATCACCCCCGATCAGGTGGTGAAAATCGTTAGCATCTGCATGGGCGATCAGAAGCAGATGACATCGGAGCTGAGGGATTGATCCAGTCATCCTTTTGTTCCGCGGCTGATAGATACCGTTTCCCCGCCCGGGCTAGGTATTCCAACCATCAAGGAGTATGATGGTGAGGGGGACCCAGTTCGCCATGTTCAGAGACATGTCCAGGCCTGTATGGGTAGGACTTCGAACGATGACCTCATATGCTCATTGTTCCCGATAACCTTGGGAGAAAGGGCCATGACTTGGTTCTTCAGCCTACCACCAGGAAGTATCACCTGCTGGGCAGACATGCATGACCGCTTCATCAAGAAATATCAGGGCCGCAGGCGTCTCCTGAAGAGTGTGAGGTCCCTGACCCAGGTGGTGCAGAGACCCGATGAATCGTTGGCATACTACTACCAACGGTTCACTGCTAGTGACGCGGAGATTAATGAAGAAATCTCGGAGGGTGAGACCATCCGAACCTTCCTTCGGAACTTAAGCGCTCCGTACGGTTCCGACCTGATGCACAGCGTAGCTGCGTAGGCTGTGTGGAGTATGGAGGCCCTGCAAGCGAGGGTAAAACAGTAGATCGACATCCAGGAGTCGAAGATTACTGCTGGAGAGCTTGATCCTCCGAAGTCGGGAAGAGGAAAGCCATCGTCTAAGCTGTCAGATGATCGCAAGAGGAGCGACAAATCGGAGGGAAGTAGAAACCGTGGTCGCCCCGAGAAAAGAGAGGACAAGCGTCCCCCGAGGAAGGACAATCGAGAGGGTCGGGCTGTTCCCATCAATGGCTCGATGACTTCTGTGTTAGCTGTGATGGACCGACAGGGTCTCGCCCGATACCCTCCGAGAAAAGAAGGCGAATTCCTAGGAGGCCGCCCTGACCGTTACTGTCGCTACCATCGAGCCAATGGTCACGACACTGAAAACTGTCGGGAGCTGAAGAAGGAAATTGAGAAGCTGATCCAGAAGGGGAAGCTAAAAGAATTCGTCGGAAGGGGACGGTGCCGATCCTGTTCCAGAAGTCGGTCACGATCCCGTTCCAAGTCCCGTGACCGATCCCCGAAGAAGAAGAAGGTTGAGCCAGAAGCCTCAGGTTCAGGTGCCCGTAAGGAGAGGCGCGGAACTATCAACGTCATCCACGGAGGAATGGCGGCGGGAGGTGATACCTCCGCTTCTCGGGAGAATTATGCTTCCCGCATCTCTGCGGGGTGGTGCTAGGCAAAAGGTCCCGGTCGTGGACCCTGAAGGAGGAAATGGTGATTTCTTTCTCGGCAGAAGATCTAGTAGGCGTGGAGAGCCCTCACGACGACGCCTGGTCGTGACCCTGGACGTGGACGGATTCGAGATGAAGCGAATCCTGATAGACGGAGGGAGTTCCTCCGACATTCTTTTCATTGACGCTCTGGAAGCCATGGGAAAGACGAAAAAGGACCTGACACAGGTTGACTTCCCGATGGTGGGATTCTCTGGTTCCACTTCTTACCCGTTGGGAATGATTACCTTACCGGTGGAGTTTGGTAGTGGCTGGAAGATGGAGAAGCGAAATGTAGATTTCGTCGTAGTGGAGTCTGCGGGGGCATACAACGCTATTATCGGGAGGACCACTATCAACCCTCTCATGGCAGTCGCCTCGACGGTCCACCAGAAGATGAAGTTCCCGACTGACAACGGAGTCGGAGAGGTCAAGGGTGACCAAGTGGCATCGCGAAAATGCTATGTTAACGCTACCCGAAGGAGAAGGAGGGAAACCATGACTGTCCTTCAGACTGATGCCGATCCTCGAGAGGAGTATGGGCGTCCCGCCCCCATGGAGGATCTGAAGGAGGTTGAGATTGATGGGCCTCAGAGGAAGGTGAAGATCGGGTCTGCTTTGTCGGAGGAAAGAGCCCGAGAATTGATCGAGCTCCTGAAGGAGTTTAAGGAGCTGTTTGCCTGGTCCCCGAGTGATATTCCAGGAATCAGTCCCGACGTGATAGTGCACGAGCTGAAGATAGATCCCGCGATCAAGCCTATCGCGCAGAGAAGGCGTCCGATGGGCGCGGACAAGAGGATCGCGATCCAGCAAGAGGTGGGCAGACTGCTTGACGCTGGATTCATCAAGGAGCTCCGATTCCAGACTTGGGTTGCTAACCCAGTCCTGGTGCGAAAGAGTAACGGGAAGTGGCGGATGTGTGTCGATTTCCGCGACTTGAACAAGGCCTGCCCAAAGGACTGCTACCCACTTCCAAGGATTGACCAGTTGGTGGATGCCACATCGGGACATCAGCTGCTGAGCTTCATGGATGCCTATTCCGGATACAACCAGATCAAAATGGCGAAGGAAGATGCCCCCCATACGGCTTTCTACGCCGACAGTGACGTCTACCACTACGACGTGATGCCCTTCGGATTGATCAATGCCGGAGCAACATACCAGCGGATGGTGAACAAGTTGTTCGGAGACATGCTGGGGAAAACCATGGAGGCGTATGTGGATGACATGCTGGTGAAGTCCCGACAGGCAGGAGACCATGTCCAGAACTTGGCGGCGGCGTTTGAGCGGATGAAGTTCCATCAGGTTCGGTTGAACCCGAACAAGTGCGCTTTCGGAGTAAACTCGGGCAAGTTCCTAGGGTTCATGGTGAGCCAGAGAGGAATCGAGGTGAATCCTGAGAAGCTGCGAGCAATCGAGGAGATGCAGTCCCCGAAGACTCATCGGGAGGTTCAGGTGCTGAGCCGGTTGGCCGCGATGAATCGATTCCTATCCAAGGCGAGTGACCGAGCCATGCCATTTTTTGATGAGCTGAGGGCCCACAAGAAGTTCGAATGGTCCGACAAGTGCGAGGAGGCGTTCCAGGCACTCAAGCAGCACCTCCGTACCCTTCCGCCGTTGGCGAAACCGGTTCCAGGCGAGCCGCTTTATCTCTATTTGGCTGTTTCTGATGTGGCTGTTGGTTCTGTTTTGATTAAGATTGTCAAGGGAAACCAAGTGCCTGTCTATTATGTAAGCAAGGCGTTTGCCAAGTCTAAAATAAATTATCCCGCTATTGAGAAGTATCTCTTTGCGTTGATTATTACCGCTCGAAAGCTACGACCTTACTTCCATGCCCATGAAGTCACGGTATTGACTAATCAGCCCCTGAAGCACTTTTTGAACCGACCGGAGGCGTCGGCGAGACTGGTGAAATGGGCCATCGAGCTGACGGAGTTCCGTATTCAGTTCGCTCCGAGAACCGCTATTAAGGGCCAGGCATTGGCAGATTTTATAGCTGAGTCTACAGCACTCGATCTGGAAGAAGCGGGTCCCATAGAGGGGGCAACCATGGAAGTCCCGACAACAGAACAACAGCCAGAACAGCCAAATGAGGAGAACACTTGGGAGATGTACACTGATGGTTCATCGAGTGTAGAAGGATCGGGGGCAGGATTCGTATTAATACCACCCGGTGGAGGTGAGCCCCCACGATATGCCTTGGCGTTGACGTTCAAAGCCACCAACAATGAAGCGGAGTACGAGGCTCTTATCACGGGCCTCAAAATTGCCAAGGGTACGGGAGTCGATCATCTAAAAGTGAAGTGCGATGCCAGCTTGGTCGTAAATCAAGTCCAGGGGAACTATGAAGCCAGGAGCCCGACAATGAAGAAGTATTTGCACGAGGTGCAGACTTTGAAGGGAAGCTTCAAAAGCTTCGATATCGAGGCGATCCCGAGGGAAGAAAACGCGGAAGCAGATGCCTTAAGCAAGTTCGCTCTGGGAGTGGCCCCCGAGGAGAATCGGAAGGTGCATTTCCTAGAGAAAGTGATTATCTCAAACATTGATCCGGCGGAGATCTGCGCTATTGAGACAGGATCGGAGGAAGAAGAGAAGCCCACTTGGATGACCCCGATGGTCACATACCTGACTACGGGGGCACTCCCCGATGACGAGGTGGCAGCTGTTAGGTTTCGTCGGATTGCGGACAACTACGCGATGGTGGATAACCAGTTATACAAAAAAGGGTACGTAAAACCTTTTCTAAAATGCGTGGCGGAACCTGATACGAATCGGATCCTGAGGGAGCTACACGAGGGAGTCGCGGCCTGTCATGAAGGGGCCCGATCTCTTGTGAGGAAGGAGTTGAACTTGGGATACTATTGGCCCTCGATGAACAAAGAAGCAACAGCGATGGTCCAATCCTGTGATGCGTGCCAGAGGTTTGCACCGAATATCGTGGCCCCCGTCGCGGACCTGATGTCCATCAGGAGTGCCTGGCCCTTCGCGCAATGGAGCATTGACCTGGTAGGACCTCTTCCCCAAGCGAAAGGTCAGTGCAAGTACTTACTAGTGGCTATCGACTACTTCTCGAAGTGGATAGAGGCTAAGGCGTTTGCCAAAACGACGGGGCAACAGATCCTCAAGTTCCTTCAAACCCAGATCATATCCCAGTATGGGGTTCCCCGAGTGCTGATCATCGACAATGGCCCTCCGTTCAACGGGGCTCAGTTGAAGGAGTACCTGGAAGAATTGAACATCGAGCATCGGACCGCTTCAGTCCGCCATGCTCAGACCAATTGCCAAGTAGAATCAGCCAACAAGATCGTGATGGATGGCTTGAAGAAGAGAGTCTACGCCTTGCAGGGCCATTGGCTGGATGAGCTTGAAAATGTGCTGTGGGCTGTTAGAACAACACCCAAGCAATCAACGGGGGAAACTCCGTTTGGCCTGGTCTATGGCACGGAGGCAGTCGCTCCCGTGGAGATAGCGGTAGCGTCCCATCGCGCAAAGTATTACGAGCCTCTGACAAACGAGGAAATGAGACGTCTAGACTTAGACTTACTCGAGGAAAAGAGGTGGAAGGCGGATGAAGTCTAGGCTCGGATGCGTCTGGCAACAGCCCGATATTACAATCGGCGTGTCAAGTCCCGACAGTTCTTCGTTGGAGAACATGTCTGGCAGAGGAACGAATTCATTCATCAGGATCGGATCAACAAGCTATCACCGAAATGGGAGGGACCTTACAAGATCGTAGGGATGCCAGCACCCAATGCATACAAGCTAGAGGACCTTGATGGCAAGATGTTGAAGCATTCCTTCAGTGGCGGACACTTGAAGAAGTATCATGTTTGATATTAAGTCGCCGCGAATGGCGCAAGTTATCTATCAATCCGATGTAAGCAAAGCTTTGAGTTGTTAATAAAAGAAGTTGCTTCCGATCAAGTTATTTTAGATTTATTCTAATTATTAGTAAGACGTCCTGAAGGACGCGACAAAAGCCTTCCGAGGTACGAGAAAAGCCTTACGAGGTACGAGAAAAACCCTGCGGGGTATGCGTAAGTCGTCTATATGATGCGGCCAAAAGCCTTAACAGGTACGGACAAAAGCCCTACGGGGTACGTATAAGTCGTCTATATGATGCAACCAAAAGCCTAGGTATGAAAAGGCCCTAATGGGTCCGCGTAAGATGTCTATATGATGCGGCCAAAAGCCTTAACGGGTACGGAAAAGCCTTAACGGGTACGGAAAAGCCTTAACAGGTTCGCGTAAGTCGTCTATATGATGCGGCCAAAAGCCTTAACGGGTATGAAAAATCCTTAACAGGTCCGCGTAAAGCCGTCCGATAAAGACGATAAAAGCCCTTAAGGGGTACGACTAAAGTCGTCTGAAAGGACGCGATAAAAGCCTCAAAGGGTACGATGAAAGCATCTTAATGATGTGCGATTGGACGGGAAGCCTTAAATGGTGAAGTCCCGATTGGACAAGAAACCCTAAGTGGTGAAGTCCCGATTGGACGGGAAGCCTTAAGTGGTGAAGTCCCGATTGGACGAGAAACCTTAAGTGGAGAAGTCCCGATTGGACGAGAAACCTTAAATGGTGAAGTCCCGAGTAAATTGTCGGAATGACGTATAGAGTCATCTCAAATGGTGCATCGGAACGTTCTGAGTAATGCGTTTAAAGCCGCTTTAAATAAGTGCAAACGATTATCGAGACCAAAACAGATAAAAGAAATTCCTTATATAAAGGCTCGAAAGCCTAGGAGTTCTGATACAAAAGACGAAGGAGAAAAACTACAAGGACTAAAAAGATGTAACATTAGACGTGGTCCTTGTTGGAAGATGGATCCTCAGCAATATCGGAGGGAGCAAGGTTCGGAGGGGCCTGGGCAGAAGGCTCCGCAGCCGGCGGAGTCGGGTCCACGGCAGCAGTCTCTTCACTCTCCGCGGGGAGGTTGAAGTACTTCTCCGCGACGGGGGCGAGAGTCTCGGACTTCGTGAAGTCAATGGAATCCGCGTAGGCTGTGTAGAGTTCTTCGACGGCATTGTACAAAACATCCTCCACCTCGGACTTGCAGAACTCTACAGCATCCACCTTGAATTCTTCAGAATTCCGATACTCCTCGCGGCCCTGTAGGCGGCCCTCCTCACGACCTTGCTGGAGACCTTCCTCGCGGCCCTGCAGGCGGCCCTCCTCGAGGCCCTGAGCCTTTGCCTCAGCCAGCTTGGCAGAGAACTCAGCCCTCTCAGCTTCAAACCTCGCCTTGGTCTCCGCGAGAAGATCCGCAAAAACGCCTTTCTCGCGGAGGAGCTGCTCATTTTCCGCCTCGTGCCTTCGATGCTCCTCCTGCATCATCCTCTGCTCCCGACGAAGGACGACCTCATGATCCTGAACCTGCTTAAGCAGGCCCTTGGCCATCTCGTCAAGGAGACCCTTCTCCTTGGCCATCTTGTCCTTGGCCGCCACAACCTCGTCGAGGTCTGCCTGGAGTTTGGCTTGCACGTCGGGGTTCGACTTGGCTTCAGCCTCCTCCAAAGCACTCTTCAAAGCCAGGGCAATTGCAAAGCAGCGCTGCTGGTCCGCGGTTTCCTAAGGCGAAGGGAAAGATTAGAATTCGATGGTCGAAGATAAAGACAATGAAGAAAACAAAGCAAAGGTAAAGTATTACCTCCATCCGACGGACGGCCATAGCGCGGAACTCCTCTTCGATGTCCTCCCGCGCCAAGCAAAGCGGCTGTCTCAAAGCGGGAGGAATTGACCCTGCCAGCAGATGCAGGGCCAAGTCAGGCTGAAGATTCCCCCGTCGAACCGAAAACCCTTGGAGGGATTCGATCGGACGCCAGGGAACCGTCGCCTGGTCGGAGGTGTAAATCTTGTAAAGAATTTCATCCATCGGAAGAGGAGGGATAACCTCGGCATCATCAGCGGGAGGAGCTACCTCGGTCGGAGGAAGCTCAGGAGTAGGAGAGCGGAGCTCGGGAGGAGGACTCCGGGACACGTCCCTCACGGCGGGCCTCAGGCTCCTTGGCCCCGACCTTCCGCGGGGAAGCAGGCCACCCTCGTCAGGCTCTTCGACGGAAGGAGAGGCCTCCAAATCAGTCACCCGACGGAACTGGGCATCCGCCGGGACATCCTCCAACATCAGTTCTTGCGGAGCCGCAGTCTCCGCTGGAGTGGCAGTCTTCGTCGGAGCAGGAGTCTCCGATGGACCTACGGTGGCAGGACGAACATAGTCAGGAAGAATCCCGCCAGGACACCAGAGAATTTGGCGTTCGACATACTGGTCCTTCCCAAAGAAGTTGTAATATCCCGCCTTGAGAACGCGGGGGACTTCTCCTTGAAGGATGTAGTTAATTTCCCGAACCCGCGATTCCCGATCTGTGGGGATAAACTCCTTGGGAACCAACTTCTTATATCTTTTAATTGCACGACGAACGCGCTTACCTTCCTCGACGGTAGTGGCCCCGAGGGCCCGATCTATCTCCTCCCTCCTGGCCTTCTTGGCCCCGACCGGCTCTTCGGTTGGAGGAGCAGCAGACAGAGGAGCGGAAGAGGAAGCGCCCTTCTTCACCAACTTACGCTTCCTCTTAGAGCCACTTGGGACGGCATCAGTCTCGCCCTGCTTCATAATGAGATGAGTCAGCAGAGAAGCCTTCTTGGCTGCAAAGGTAAAAGACAAGATGGTTAGAAGTGTTACCCAGATGACCAAATCTTTGGAAACAGAGTCAAGGAGTCGGACTCCGATAAGAATCAGGTCCTTCTCCTGGAGCTTGTTGGTGTCGAGGGGTATGAAGTTGTCTCCCCAACGGTAGAGCTGAACCATTTGAAGAGTGTTGAGGTCATCCTCAGTGTAGTCCAGAAGCTTGGGGGCAGGGTCCGCCACAACCTCCCATTGAGGCCAGGGGACGGAGCTGTGTTGGACAAAGAAGTAATACTTCTTCCATCCGCTGTTGTCAGACCCTGAGTCGCGAATCAGCACCCGATCCTTGTGGAACTTCCAAGTTTCACTATCCCAGCCGAAACGTGAAAGTTGCTCCTTTGTCCACTTGGGGAGTCGGGGGGAGAAGGAGCATACACCAGCCTTGTTGCACTTCATGCCATAGTAGGTGCGGAAGAGTAGTAGACTCTACGTCCACTGCTGGCGGTGGCATAGGAGTTGGAAGGCATTCCACACGCGGATGGCGTGTGGAGAGAAGGTACAAGGGTGCGTTTTGTAGAAGTTGCACATCTCCACCAAATTTTCGCAGAAGGGGAACCGAATCCCCGCGCTTATTTGTCCGGCGGAGACGAACACTTCCCCTTCCCGAGGACGCGTAACGATGTGCTTCCTTCTGACGGCAGGCTGAGACTCGTACGGGAAACGAGGTTCCCAATCCGAGGTAATACACCCCTCTCTAAGGGCAACCTCGTATGAGGCCTCAGAAATCTCATTGACAGCGAGTTCAAAAGTGAAAGGAGCCCTAGCCTCAGAACTAGCTTCGTCTAAAACGGTTACAAACAAGAAGATTTGAGAGAAGAAGAGCAAACATCAGCAAATCATGAAAACATAGAAGAAAGTCCTTACCAGACATGATAGGTGATCAGTGAGGAAAGATGAAGGAAGATCGGAAGGGCTGACGGCCTTGGATCACATGAACAGCAGGAAGAACTTGGAGGAGAAGCTTCGAATGCAAGAACGGCAGAAATCGAGAGAGTGCAGAAGAAGTGAATAATGCCAGGGTTTTAGCTTTTATAAGCAAAAGGACAACTGGAGGGACTTAATCTTGACCGTTGAAGATGAAACGATGCGATCGTGGTCGTTGATATCGAGAAGACGGTACGGAAGAGACGTGGTGACGTCATAAACGCTTTTTCAGAAAGCAACAGACACGCCGATTCGAGCGTCGTTTCATAATCCCTAGCATTTAATGCCGCGATAACCGAGGATTCTCCTCGGGTTTGACAACTGTCCACAGAGTCCAGTGGGCCCAAGGTAATCATGAGTGAGAAACTCTGTCATACAGCAATTGCGTGCAAGGCAAAAGCCTCCGATGGAGACATTAGAAGATCTCGAGATAAAAGCCTCCGACAACAAGGTTGGAAGAGCTGGAACTGGAAGACATGACGAACTAAAAGTCCCCATGTTTTGGGGGCAAATGATGGGTTCCGATAAAATCGTTAGCCCCGTTAACAGCCAATGAACGGCGAGTAGGTTCAGTGGGCCTCGTGAAAAGCCTGGAAGGCCCAGAGACCCAGTATGAAGGGTCCCGACTTTAGCGGTCCCAATGTATGAGCTGAATGCTCCCGACAAGAAGCCTCTGAGTAGGCCCCGATATGCCTTAGTAAAGGCCCCGATAATAAAGCCCCGCAGAGGCTGGACTTGTCCCGTAGAGACTGAAGGTCCTGGGTGGTGATCTAGAACGAGACAACTCTGGAGTCTCCGACAGGAGTCGGGACTTGTGATCAGAGGATAAAGACTGAGAAACCCGCCTACTAGATAGAGTAGTGGGAGACGGTTAGAGATAAAGATAAATCCCCCGAGATACGCAGGGCGTGCCCGAGATACGCGGAGTATGGGTAAGATACGCGGAGCGTGGGGCGAGATATATGGAATCCTAACCGAGATATACGGAATCGTGGCGAGATACACGGAATCATGGGTACAACGGCCAAATATGATCACAGGTAGCTGGGCAACTCCTCCTCCTATATAAAGGAGGAGGTTACCCCAGAAAACGGATACTCTCTAATACGCATTGAGATTACTGCTATCACCCCCATTGATCACGTACTCATTTAAGCATCGGAGAGGGATTCTGGGTCACCACCCAGGTCATCCCCTTTTGCAGGATTACGCGGAGCCCAGGAGTCCAAACTTTCCGTCAAGGACGTAACGGAGCTTCGCCCGTGATCCAACAATTATCTCTAATCCGTCTAATTGCTTTGTTCCACCGTTTCAGATCGATCTAGACAGCCCCGTCCGTGCCGACGCACTTGCCGGAGCTCCAACCAGACCGCTGCTTCGACCTCGTCGCTGCCTGCTAAGTCTCTCTCTCTCTCTCTCTCTCTCTCTCTCTCTCTCTCTCTCTCTCTCGCGCTCTCTCTCTCTCTCTCTCTCTCTCTCTTCTGCGTGACTCCCCTACCGTGACTTCCCTGTTGCTGCTGTCGACTCACCCGTCGCCGTTCATTTTCCATCTACGCCATCGCCGGACCACTTCTGACCATCCTTGCCCGGTGCCAAGCCACTACGACCCACTATCGTCCTCGACGTCGTTGACCTCGCTGCTTCCCCCGACGTTGCTGCTGCTGAATTGTCGAACCCAGAGATGACCGAAGTTGTGCCCTCCACGCACCACCAGCGCCAACCACCGCAGTCCGCTGCCCCGTCCTCGCTCTCCTCCATCACCTCGAGTCTGCCCCGCTCGTCGTCACCAGCTTCTGTCCGCCCTTCCCCTTTTCCGACGGAAAAGCAAGCCAGCCAGTACCCCGGAATCCACTCCCGCTGCTGCTGCAGGCTATTCACTGCTTGGCCACCCATTGCTGGCTGTCTATGACTGCTTTTGTTTAGTAGGGAATCCATTTACAGCCATAGTCTTCCGTTGCTGGCTGCTGTCTTTCCCGATTGCGATTGTTGCTACTCCTAATCCCCTATAGAAGTCTGGCCAATTGTTAAATCAAACATGGCAGAAAGAGTGATGATCGGGTCGCAGCTGCTCATCTATGCTCTAAACCAGTTTTCTCTGGCTAATCTTGATCGTGACGTCCACTTGCTCCGGCGAGATTCCAGTCAGGGCTCCGACACGACTCAGCTGCAGCAGCCATCATCGACACCAGCAAGCTCGATCACCTACTCAGCCCAAAACCTCTCTGTACAGCCGTTATCTCCTACCACTCCGAGCCCGACTAACCCGAGCTCCGCTACCATCACTCCGACCCAACTTCTGTCACCGGACCACCTTCCCCGCCGGTGACAAACCGCTGGTGTTGTTCCATCCTTCCTTCACTGCTGTCTGCTGCTGATTCCGTTGCTGCTGTTGTCTTGCCGCTGTCAGCTGTAGTCCTTCCCTGCTAAGAAGAAAGGTACGCTTCCTTCCCTTTAATTTTTAGTTCTTTGTGTTTTTTCTCTTTCTTATCTATTTAATTTTTATTATTATTACTATATCCAATTTAATTAAATGATTAATACATTATTAGTATGAGTTTCAATTGTGTAAAACTTTGTATGTGCATGATAAAAATATCTTAGGATGCGTTTCGATTTTAGCATGTTGGTAATTTTGGTTTTTTAAATTTATCCTAATTTCTGAGTTATGAATTATATAGATTATAATTAGTTTTCTTTTTTAGACTTGGAATTATAGTTCATAATATTTTCCAGATGATAAAAATTTAACTAGATCTTAACATCATTAGATTAATCTGAAGTAATAAATATATTTAAATAATAAAGTTGGCGAATAAGTGAATTGAGTACCGAAAGGGCGTAATTTAAAATTCATGTGTTTTATTTCCTAACAGAACCCCCGAACTCGAATTTCTGATCGTAGACCGATTTTACATCTAGGTGTTTAATTCATTATTCGCTTAGGTAATTTAGGATTCTAGTTAGCCTTTATTAACTAGTGGCGACTCTTTTCAAAATCCACGTTTTCAAAACGTAATTCGCCATAGGTCAGATTTTCGGTCCGAAAATTTTGCGACTCTGCTGGGGATCTTAGAGGGTTCAGGCTCATTATATTCGCTTATTTCCATGCTTTTTGAGTTTTTGTATTTTATTATCTTCACCATTCTAACTTTGTTTTTTTGTGACAGGTACATATTTTTAGAGTTATTAACTAACGTTTTTTTGTAGCATTGTTTGAATTCGCACACACCACTTTAGTGTAATATCCAAAATGCCTAAAATCTAGGGCAACTAAGAACCCCGGAGGTTTAGTACGATACGGCTGGAGCGGCAGTGCCGCCGGTACGACTCGGAAAAACTTTACTCGCTTGTAAAGGTCTTGTGATCCCTTTTTAGGAGGAGGAAACCACCTTGTCGGGAACCTATTAGTGGAACCTACCTTGTAGAGCAAAGCCACACTTTTTTTTTTACCCCCCCTGATGGGTTCCGATGTAATCGTTAGCCCCGTTAGCAGCCAATGGACGGCGAGTAGGTCCAATGGGCCTCGTGAAAGCCTGGAAGGCCCAGAGGCCCAGTACGAAGGGTCCCGACTTAAGCGGCCTCGACATAAGAGCTGAACGCTCCCGACAGGAAGCCTCCGAGCAGGCCCCGATATGCCTTAGTAAAGGCCCCGATAATAAAGCCCCGCAGAGGTTGGACTTGTCCCATAGAGACTGAAGGTCCTGGGTGGTGATCTAGAATGAGACAACTCTAGAGTCCCCGACAGGAGTCGAGACTTGTGATCAGAGGATAAGACCGAGAAACCCGCCTACTAGATGAGAGTAGTGGGAAGACGGTTAAGATACAGATAATCTCCCCCGAGATACGCAGGGCGTGCCCGAGATACGCGGAGGTATGGGTAAGATACGCGGAGCGTGGGGCGAGATATACGGAATCCCAGCCGAGATATACGGAATCGTGGCGAGATACACGGAATCATGGGTAAAACTGCCAGGCGCAGCAACAGGTAACTGAGTAACTCCTCCTCCTATATAAAGGAGGAGGTTACCTCAGAAAACCATCATCTAATACGAACTTAGACTTTTGCTTACCACCCCCATTGATCACCATACTCATTTAAGCATCGGAGAGGGATTCTGGGTCACCACCCAGGTCATCCCCTTTTGCAGGATTGCGCGAGGCCCAGAAGTCCAGATCATTCCGTCAAGGACGTAACGGAGCTTTGCCCATGATCCAACATTGGCGCCGTCTGTGGGAAGCTTACGAAAAGTCAAGATAGCTTCTACCAGATCAATGGCCGGTGGTGGCAAGAGGAAACAGGTTCAAGCTGGCAGTTCCCATCCCGCAGGAACTATGAACTCCCAGTTGCCAGAACGTGTTGCTGAACAAGGTGAAAACCCTGCTCTTTCCCAGACAGGGGGGCAAGGTGATGGTTTTGAGGTCTCAGTCCGAGACACGGAGACGAACAGGCAGGATATCCCGCGTAGGGAGGAAGATGAAGCTCCCCCGAACCCGGTGGGCCATGGAGGAGGAAGAGTCCCGCGAAGGGAAGAAGGGTCGTCTTCGAACTCGGAGTTGGCCAAGGCAGTAGCAGATGCTATGCCCATGTTCCTGGCTGCCATGGAGGCCTTGCTGGACAAGAGAGAGGCCGCCAGAAGGGCGGAGGAATTGCCTCCGCGAGAAGAATTACCACCACCCCCGCCGAGGGTGGACCTAGAGGAACAGGAGGTTCCGCCCAGGAGCAAGGGCAAGGAACCAGCACACCTGGAGAAGTTCGTGGTCGACGGCCCAGGACCAGTGCAAAATAGGACCATTCCCTTGAATGGCCCTATCACCCCCGATCAGGTGGTGAAGATCGTTAGCATCTGCATGGGTGATCAGAAGCAGATGACATCGGAGCTAAGGGATCGATCCAGCCATCCTTTCGTGCCACGGCTGATAGATACCGTCGCCCCGCCCGGGCTCGGTATTCCGACCATCAAGGAGTACGATGGGGAAGGAGACCCAGCCCGCCATGTTCAGAGGCATGTCCAGGCCTGTATGGGTAGGACCTCTAACGACGATCTTGTATGCTCGTTGTTCCCGATAACCCTGGGAGAAAGGGCCATGACTTGGTTCTTCAGCCTCCCGCCAGGAAGCATCACGTGCTGGGCTGATATGCATGATCGCTTCATCAAGCAGTACCAAGGTCGGAGACGCCTCCTAAAGAGCGTGAGAACTTTAACTCAGGTGGTGCAGAGGCCCGACGAATCGTTGGCATACTACTACCAACGGTTCACTGCTAGTGCTGCGGAGATTGACGAAGAAATCTCGGAGGGAGAGACTATCCGTACTTTCCTGCGGAACTTGAGCGCTCCATACGACTCTGACCTGATGCACAGTGTAGCCGCGAAGGCTGTGTGGAGTATGGAGGCCCTGCAAGCGAGGGTGAAGCAGCAAATCGACGTCCAGGAGTCGAAGATTGATGCCGGCGAACTCGATCCCCCGAAGTCGGGAAGAGGAAAGGCGTCGTCCAAGCTGTTGGATGATCGTAAAGGGAGCGACAAATCGGAGGGGAGTAGAAACCGTGGTCGTCCCGACAAGAGAGAGGAGAAACGTCCCCCGAGGAAGGACAATCGAGAAGCTCGGGCTGTTCCCATCAATAGCTCGATGACTTCTGTGTTAGCTGTGATGGACCGACAGGGTCTCGCCCGATACCCTCCGAGAAAAGAAGGTGTGTTCCTGGGAGGTCGTCCTGATCGTTACTGTCGTTACCATCGAGCTAATGGTCACGACACTGAAAACTGTCGGGAGCTGAAGAAGAAAATTGAGAAGCTGATCCAGAAGGGGAAGCTGAAAGAGTTCGTCGGGAGGGGACGGTGCCGATCCCGTTCCAAAAGTCGGTCACGATCCCGTTCCAAGTCCCGTGACCGATCCCCGAAGAAGAAGAAGGTTGAGCATGAAGCTTCAGGTTCAGGTACACGTAAGGAGAGGCGGGGAACTATCAACGTCATCCATGGAGGAATGGCGGCGGGAGGTGATACCTCTGCTTCTCGGGAGAACTACGCTTCCCGCATATCTGCCGCGGTGGTGCTAGGCAAAAGGTCCCGGTCGTGGACCCTGAAGGAGGAAATGGTGATTTCTTTCTCGGCGGAGGATTTAGTAGGCGTGGAAAGCCCTCACGACAACGCCTTGGTCGTGACCCTAGACGTGGACGGATTCGAGATGAAGCGGATCCTGATAGACGGAGGGAGTTCCTCCGATATTCTTTTCATGGATGCTCTGGAAGCCATGGGAAAGACGAAGAAGGACCTGACGCAGGTGGACTTCCCGATGGTGGGATTCTCTGGCTCCACTTCCTACCGGTTGGGAATGATTACCTTACCAGTGGAGTTTGGTAGCGGCTGGAAGATGGAGAAGCGAAACGTGCATTTCGTCGTAATGGAGTCTGCGGGGGCATACAACGCGATCATCGGGAGGACCACCATCAACCCTCTCATGGCAGTCGCTTCGACGGTCCATCAGAAGATGAAGTTCCCGACTGACCATGGTGTCAGAGAGGTTAAAAGCGACCAGGTGGCGTCACGAAAGTGTTACGTCAATGCCACCCGAAGGAGAAGGAGGGAGGCAATGGCGGTCCTGCAGACCGATGCTGATCCTCGAGAAGAGTTTGGGCGTCCCGCCCCCATGGAGGATCTGAAGGAAGTTGAGATCGATGGACCTCGGAGGAAGGTGAAGATCGGATCTGCTCTGTCGGAGGAGAGAGCCCGAGAGTTGATCGAACTTCTGAAGGAGTTCAAGGTGCTGTTTGCCTGGTCCCCGAGTGATATGCCAGGAATCAGTCCCGACATGATTATGCACGAGCTGAAGATTGACCCCGCAATCAAACCCATCGCGCAGAGGAGGCGTCCGATGGGCGCGGACAAGAGTATCGCGATCCAGCAAGAGGCGTCATAAATGAACTATCCCGCCGTCGAGAAGTATCTCTTCGCGTTAATTGTTATGGACCTCGGAGGAAGGTGAAGATCGGATCTGCTCTGTCAGAGGAGAGAGCCCGAGAGTTGATCGAACTTCTGAAGGAGTTCAAGGTGCTGTTTGCCTGGTCCCCGAGTGATATGCCAGGAATCAGTCCCGACGTGATTATGCACGAGCTGAAGATTGACCCCGCAATCAAACCCATCGCGCAGAGGAGGCGTCCGATGGGCGCGGACAAGAGTATCGCGATCCAGCAAGAGGCGTCAGAAATGAACTATCCCGCCGTCGAGAAGTATCTCTTCGCGTTAATTGTTACCGCTCGAAAGCTCCGACCTTACTTCCATGCACACGAGGTTACAGTGTTGACCAATCAGCCCTTGAAGCACTTTTTGAACCGACCGGAGGCGTCGGGGAGATTGGTGAAATGGGCCATCGAGCTTACGGAGTTCCGTATACATTTCGCTCCGCGAACTGCTATTAAGGGCCAGGCATTGGCAGATTTTATAGCTGAGTCTACGGCACCCGATCTGGAAGTAACGGGTCCCGCAGAGGGGGCAACCAGGGAGGAAGTCCCGACAACAGAACAACAGCCAGAACAGCCAAATGAGGAGAATACTTGGGAGATGTACACTGATGGTTCATCGAGTGTAGAAGGCTCGGGGGCAGGATTCGTATTGATACCGCCCGGTGGAGGCGAGCCCCTACGATATGCCTTGGCGTTGACGTTCAAAGCCACCAACAACGAAGCGGAGTATAAGGCTCTCATCACAGGCCTTAAGATTGCCAAGGGTACGGGGGTCGATCGTCTAAAAGTGAAGTGCGATGCCAGCTTGATCGTGAATCAGGTCCAGGGGAACTACGAAGCTAAGAGCCCGATAATGAAAAAGTATTTGCACGAGGTGCAGACTTTGAAGGGAAGCTTCAAAAGCTTCGACATCGAGGCGATCCCAAGGGAAGAAAACGCAGAAGCAGATGCCTTGAGCAAGTTTGCTCTGGGAGTGGCCCCCGAGGAGAATCGGAAGGTGCATTTCTTAGAAAAGGTGATTCTCTCAAACACTGATCCGGTGGAGATCTGTGCTATTGAGACAGGATCGGAGGAAGAAGAGAAGCCCACTTGGATGACCCCGATGGTCACGTATCTGACTACGGGGATACTCCCCGATGACAAAGTGGCAGTTGTCAGGTTGCGTCGGATTGCGGACAACTACGCGATGGTGGACAACCAGTTATACAAAAAAGGGTACGTAAAGCCTTTCTTAAAATGCGTAGCGGAACCTGACACGAATCGGATCCTAAGGGAGCTACACGAGGGAGTCGCGGCCTGCCATGAAGGGGCCCGATCTCTAGTGAGGAAGGCATTGAACTTGGGCTACTATTGGCCTTCGATGAATAAGGAGGCGACAGCAATGGTCCGATCCTGTGATGCATGCCAGAGGTACGCTACGAATATCGTGGCTCCCGCCGCGGACTTAATGCCCATCAGGAGTGTATGGCCCTTCGCGCAATGGGGAATTGACTTGGTGGGACCACTTCCCCAAGCGAAAGGTCAGTGCAAGTATTTGCTCGTGGCTATCGACTACTTCTCAAAGTGGATAGAGGTTAAGGCATTGGCCAAAACGACGGGGCAGCAGATCCTCAAGTTCCGTCAAACTCAGATCGTATCCCGGTATGGGGTTCCTCGAGTGTTGATCAGCGACAACGGCCCTCCGTTGAATGGGGCTCAGTTGAAGGAGTACTTGGAAGAATTAAACATTGAGCATCGGACCGCTTCAGTCCGCCACGCTCAGACCAATGGCCAGGTAGAATCAGCCAAAAAGATCGTGATGGATGGCTTGAAGAAGAGAGTCTATGCCTTGCAAGGCCATTGGCTGGATGAGCTCGAGAACGTGTTGTGGGCTGTCAGAACAACACCCAAGCAATCGACGGGAGAAACTCTGTTTGGCCTGGTTTACGGCACGGAGGCAGTCGCTCCCGTGGAGATAGCGGTGGCGTCCCATCGTACAAAATATTACGAGCCTCTGACAAACGAGGAAATGAGACGTCTAGACTTAGACTTGCTCGAGGAAAAGAGGTGGAAAGCTAATGAAGTCCAGGCCCGGATGCGTCTGGCAACAGCCCGATATTATAATCGGCGTGTCAAGTCCCGAAAATTCTTCGTGGGAGAACTTGTCTGGCGGAGGAACGAGTTCGTTCATCAAGATCGGATCAACAAGCTATCGCCAAAATGGGAAGGACCTTACAAGATCGTAGGGATGCCAGCACCCAATGCGTACAAGCTAGAGGACCTTGATGGCAAGACTTTGAAGCATTCCTTCAGTGGCGAACACTTGAAGAAGTATCATGTTTGATATTAAGTCGCCGCGAATGGCGCAAGTTGTCTATCAATCCGATGACGCGACAAAAGCCTTTCGAGGTACGATGAAAGCCCCGCGGGGTATGCGTAAGTCGTCTATATGATGCGGCCAAAAGCCTTAACGGGTATGGACAAAAGCCCTACGGGGTACATGTAAGTCGTCTATATGATGCAACCAAAAGCCTAGGTATGAAAAGGCCCTGATGGGTCCGCGTAAGTCGTCTATATGATGCGGCCAAAATCCTTAACGGGTACGGAAAAGCCTTAACAGGTCTGAGTAAGTCGTCTATATGATGCGGCAAAAAGCCTTAAAGGGTACGATTAAGCCGTCCGGTAGAGACGCAATAAAAGCCCTAAGGGGTGTGAAAATGGCCTTGAAAGGCGGGGACGAGAAACCTTAAGTGGTGAAGTCCCGATTTTGGACGAGAAACCTTAAGTGGTGAAGTCCCGATTTTGGACGAGAAACCTTAAGTGGTGAAGTCCCGATTTTAGACAAGAAACCTTAAAATCCCGAGATTATAGATACGGAAGGGACGTACGTGACGTCATAGCTGCTTTTTCAGAAAACAACAGTCACGCCGGTTTTAACGTCGTTTCCTTATCTCTAGGCATTTAATGCTACAGTAACCGAGGAGTCTCCTCGAATTTGGCAACTGCCCATGGGGCCTGGTGGGCCCAAGGCAATCATGAGTAAGAGACTCTGTTATACAACAATCACACACAAGGCAAAAGCCTCTGACGGTGGTATCGGAAGGTATGAAAACAAAAGCCTCCGACGGTGGAATCGGAAGGTATGAAAACAAAAGCCTCCGACGGTGGCATCGGAAGGTATGAAAACAAAAGCCTCCGACGGTGGCATCGGAAGGTATGAAAACAAAAACCTCCGACAACGAGGTCAGAAAAGCTGAATTAGAAGACATGACGAACTAAAAGTCCCCCATGTCTTGGGGGCAAATGATGGGTTCCGATGTAATCGATAGCCCCGTTAGCAGCCAATGGACGGCGAGTAGGTCCAATGGGCCTCGTGAAAGCCTGGAAGGCCCAGAGGCCCAGTACGAAGGGTCCCGACTTAAGCGGCCTCGACATAAGAGCTGAACGCTCCCGACAGGAAGCCTCCGAGCAGGCCCCGATATGCCTTAGTAAAGGCCCCGATAATAAAGCCCCGCAGAGGCTGGACCTGTCCCGTAGAGACTGAAGGTCCTGGGTGGTGATCTAGAATGAGACAACTCTGGAGTCCCCGACAGGAGTCGAGACTTGTGATCAGAGGATAAGACCGAGAAACCCGCCTACTAGATGAGAGTAGTGGGAAGACGGTTAAGATACAGATAATCTCCCCCGAGATACGTAGGGCGTGCCCGAGATACGCGGAGGTATGGGTAAGATACGCGGAGCGTGGGGCGAGATATACGGAATCCCAGCCGAGATATACGGAATCGTGGCGAGATACACGGAATCATGGGTAAAACTGCCAGGCGCAGCAACAGGTAACTGAGTAACTCCTCCTCCTATATAAAGGAGGAGGTTACCTCAGAAAACCATCATCTAATACGAACTTAGACTTTTGCTTACCACCCCCATTGATCACCATACTCATTTAAGCATCGGAGAGGGATTCTGGGTCACCACCCAGGTCATCCCCTTTTGCAGGATTGCGCGAGGCCCAGAAGTCCAGATCATTCCGTCAAGGACGTAACGGAGCTTTGCCCGTGATCCAACACCCCCTAACATGATCTGTTTTTTTGTTGTAAATGTTATCATTACTGTTTGTAATAACTTTTATTTCTCATGCATTCATCTCATTGCATTTTAAAAAAAAAAAAAAAAACAAAAAAACTTTTTTTTCCCAGCTAATTGTTAGTCATTTAGTTGTATACATTTTCTTTTCAAACTTGCATTTCGCATGCATTGTTTTTTTTAAAAAACCTCTTACCTGTATTTTTTATTTTAAACATGCGTTTCATACGTATTGTTTTTTTAAAAAAAACTCTTTAGGTGAGTTGTAATTTTGGTTAGTGCGTCACGTGTGCATTATTTTTTTTGAAAAAAAAACATTTTAGGAAAAATTGTAATTCCTCTTTAGCTAATAGAGTTTCTAATTTCGAACGTGCATTTCATATGCATCATTTTAAAAAAAAACTTTTACCTGAATTTTTTTATTTTTAATAATGCATCCAATATGCATTAATTTTAAAAAAACTTTTTAGATGAATCGTAAGTTCTCTTAGTTTTAGGGCTCTTTGTTTAATAAAACATTTTACCTGATTTTTTTTCCAAAAGACGTGCATCTCATATGCATTCTTTTCGAAAAAACCTTTCAGGTAAATTATAATTTTTCTTAGTTGTAGAACTATCATTTTTTGAGTTTGCATATTGCATTTATTTCTGTGCATCTCTTATGCATCCTTTTCAAAAAAAAAAAAAAAATTCACCTGATTTTTTTTTTAATTTTGAGCAACCAAGATGCATTGAATTTTTCCTCGTTAAAAAAAAAAACAAAAAACAAAAAAACTTTTCAGGTAACTTGTAAATCTTCTTAACTGTAGAAATTTCATTTCAAGTATGCATCTCATGTACATCTCATAGGCATTGTTTTAGGGAAAACGATTCTTTTTTGATAGATTGTAAATATTATCTTAGTTGTTGAGCTTCTAATTCCAAAAATGTATTGCATTTGCATTTGTTTTTATAAAAGAATTTTACCTGGATTTTTCATTTTGTACATACATTCCATATGTGTCATTCAGGTAAACCGGTTGTAAGTTGTAAGTTTCTTAACAGTTGAACTTTAACTTTCGAGCATGCATGAGCAAAAAAAAAAAAAACTCAAAGTGTCATTCATTTTTTATCCGAGGTGTATTACACTTTTTCGTCAAGATCTTCATTTCAATATTCGCATGAGCAAGCGTTTAAAAAAATGGGAGTTTTGATGCTAATTTTTTAAAATAGTTTAATTGTGCAGTTGAGTGCGACTATTCAAGTTTAAATAAAGGATGAGAAAATCTTTTTGAAAAAGCTTTGTCTTGAGCATCTGTCATGCGTTCGAGCTAAATAGTGCACTCAGCAAACTCAGTAATCTCCAAGCTAGTGCAAAACACCTTAGATCATAAATTTTGATTCTTTCTGAAATGTAATCAAAATTATGAAATGAATGACATTAGAGTTTTCCGAAAAATCATGCATGACTCATTTGATTCTTTATACTAACTTTCATGTCTGGTCTTTTCAGGTACCCTTGGATAGGTATGTTGTACATACAAGTTATGCCGGATAAATGGGGCAACAAAAAAGAAACGTGCATCCATCCAGTTGCACGAAACACAAATTGTGCACTCGGGATATCCAACGTTCAGGTACGATGAATTGTACTTGATTTTTCTTTGAGATTAGAGTGTCCCTACTCTTTTTGCAGGTCAGACGACCACTTCGACGAGGTCGCAACCACGTGAAACGAGACTGCTCCAAACCAAGTTGTACATCTATTTTACAGTGAGGTCTAAACCGGACGGTGGTAACCAAGGGGCATCTCCTATTTAGATTGAACATGTCCGGAGATGGGAAAATATCAAGAGATCATCGAGAGACCCGTGAAGATTCAATGTGCTGATCAATGAACATTTGAGATGTCAAGCAAGGAAAACGTTATTTTTGGCGCCTTCCATCAGAGGTCCATGGGCATTTACTTTCCGACAGGTGTTCATATACAAGTTGTGTTTTCTAGATGGAGCAGGAAAATCAGGACATGCAGCAGGTCCAGTCGCATAACAAGCACATTTCCTACTAGAAAAATTCAACACCCAGGTAAGAAAAGTTGTGATCATTTTTATCCCCGGAATTTGAGTTTTTCCTTAATGATTGTGCAGTTTGGGTAATCATCCAAATTAAAGCCCCTGAAGAGCACATCTCGTGCGCGGCCCTTTGCTCGCCGCAAACTGTCGAATTTATCCCAGATACCTCGGGCAATATCTATGCTCAAATTTACCATTTGCGGACTACTGTGCCAAACTCAATACCATCCATGTATGTTCATCAACCAGAGCATTCATCCAGCATGTGGCGAGCCTAACCCGATTGGTGCTAGCCATGGGGCATCCCCAGCTAAGATTGAGCAATGGCAAGGGCACTTGAGAAGCCAAGAGAGGAATACATTATTGTCTACGTCATCCGTTTGTCGCAAGGTCCATCCAGGACGACGACACGATCGACATATTTTGACTCAATCAACTGAGTTCTTCTCTAGAAGATGAAATTTCAGATTTGCCACAAGGGGCATGTACATAATCGTTTTCGCTAAATTTTCGTTTTAAAAAAAAAAAGGGAAAAAAAAGCAAGCAAAAAAGGCAAAAAAAAAAAAAAAAACAAGCAAAAAGGGGAAAAAAAAGAAAGCAAAAAAAAAAAAAAAAGCAAAAGAAAAAGAAAAAAACAAAAAAACTTTTTTTAGGGTCATAGCCGCCCTTTAATTGGTTACCGATAAAGAGAGTGCTCATGCATATTTTGTGAGAGCAGTGAAGAAATAAAAGGGTCACAGTTGTCCCTAAATCAACTATAAATAAAAAGGGTCACAGTCGTCCCTAAAGCGACTACAAAAAAGGGCCACAACCACCCTTCAAATGGCTACAGATAAAGAGCGCTCCTGCAACATCAAAAGCGGGAATTAGGTGAAAGGGCCACAGCCACCCTCCAAACGGCTACGAATAAAAAAGTGACCCCGCGAACCATGTGAGGGCGGGAAAATAAAAGAAAGGGTCACAGTCGTCCCTCAAACGGCTACAGTCAAAAGAGCGATCCCGAAACATTGATGGCGGATATTAAGTGCAAGGGCCACAACCACCCTCAAAATGGTTACTACAAAGAGTGTTTCCCAGATTAGAGGTGAGGAATAAAGGGCCACAATCACCCTTCAAATGGCTACAATAAAAAGCTCCCGCAACATTGAAGACGGTGAGAAAAGGGTCACAGCCACCCTCAAACGACTACAAATACTCCCGCATCGAGGCGAGAATAAAGAACGGGCCACAGTCAACCCGAAAATTGCTACTAAAAAAGAGCTTCCGCAACAGCAAATGAGGAAAACAAAGATAGGGCCATAGCCACCCTTTAAACGGCTACCAAATAAAGGATTGATCCACTCATCCCTTTGATCCCCAATTGCTGAACACCATTGTACCGCTTGGACTTGGTATCCAGACGATCAAGGAGTATGATGGCGAAGGAGATCCAGTTCGCCATGTCCAGAAGCATGTTATGGCTTGTCAAGGCAGAGCCAAGGATGATGATATAGTGTGCGTTCTGTTCCCGGCCACACTTGGTGAGAGGGCCCTCCCGTGGTTCTTCAGCCTTCCTCCAGGGTGCATCTCTACCTGGACCCAGATGCATGACCGTTTCATCCAGCAGTACCAGGGCCGTCGGCGTCTCCTGAAAAGCGCGAGGTCCCTGGCTGAGGTGGTACAGAGGCCCGATGAGTCGCTGGCGCATTATTACAAGAGGTACACCGCCAGCGTGGCCGAGATTGATGAGGAGATGTCGGAGGGAGAGACCATCCGCACCTTCATTCGGAACCTGACAGCACCATATGGTTCCAACCTGATGCACAGCGTGGGTGAGAAGGTTGTGTGGAACATGGAGGCGCTGCAGAAGAGGGTGAAGCAGAAAATCGACGTGCGGGAGTAGAAGATAGCTGCCGAAGAGCTCGATCCTCCGAAATTGAACAAGGGGAAGCAGTCGTCCAAGCCATTGGACGATCGCAAGAGGAAGGATAAACCCGAGAGCAGTCGGGGTCGAGGCCGCTCTGATCGGAGGGAAGACAAGCGTCCCTCGATGTCGGACAAGCGGGAGGACCGTTACACTCCTCTCATTTGCTCCGTGGGTGCTGTGTTGGCGGTGATGGATCGGCAGGGTATCGCCAGGTACCCCCCGGAGAAGGATGGAGAGTTCATGGGAGCCTGCACCGATCGTTATTGTCGTTTCCACCGTGCCAGCGGTCACGACACTAACCACTGTCGGGAGTTGAAGAAGGAGGTTGAGAAGCTGATCCAGAAGGGGAAGCTTAAGGAATTTGTGGCTGGGCGACGGAGCCGATCCCGTAAGGAGAAGCGGGGGACCATTAATGTGATCCATGGGGGATTTGCTGCAGGAGGTGATACCACGGCATCTCGAGAGGTGGAGACCCCGCACGATGATGCTTTGGTCGTGGCCCTGAGCGTGGATGGGTACGAGATGAAGCGAATCTTGATTGATGGAGGGAGCTCCTCCGAAATTTTGTTCATTGATGCGCTGGAGGCCATGGGAAAAACCAAGAAGGATCTGAAGCATGTGGACTTCCCGATGGTCGGATTTTCTGGCTCTACCTCATACCCGGTGGGGATGATTACTAATGGGTTTCGATAAAGCCATTAGGCCCATTAACAACGAATAAACGGTGAAGTAGGCCCACTGGGCTCCAAAGGAGGCCTAGAGGACCAATATGAGGGGTCCCGACAAGGTCGGTCCCGAAATATGAGCTGGACGCTCCCGATGAAATGCCTTTGAGTAGGCCCTGATGAAATGCCTTTGAGTAGGCCCCGATGGAATGCCTTTGAGTAGGCCCCGATGGAATGCCTTTGAGTAGGCCCCGATGTTGAATCCCTGAGGATGTTGGCCCTGTCCCGATGACGAGGGGCCCCGAGTGGTGACCAAAGAAGATAACTCTGGAGTCCCCGACATCCATCGGGACTTGCCACCAGAGGATGAGGCCGAGAAACACGCCCACTATCAGCGTAGTGGGGAAGTGGCCTGAAAACACGGAACGTGGGAAAGTGGCCGAGATAAATGGAACATGGGCTAACTTCCCCTGGCAGTTATCTCAACAGGTAACTGGGGTAACTCCTCCCCTATATAAAGGAAGGAATTACCTCAGGACTGATATACATACTCATACACGCATTCTTTCATACATACTTGCCTACATCGAGATACTCATTTAAGCATCGGAGAGGGATTCTGGGTCACCGCCCGGTCTATCCTTTTTTGCAGGATTACTTGGAGCAAAGGTGTTCAGACTTCCGTCAAGAACGTACCGGAGTTCCAACCGTGATCCAACATTGGCGCCGTCTGTGGGAACGTAACAAAAAGCAAAGATAGCTTCTACCCGATCGATGGCTGGCAAGCAGAAGAAGAAGCAACGGCAATTCGGCGGTTCCCGCCATCCTACTGGAACTCTGAATTCGGGGCTGCCGGAGCGCAGTGTTGACCGGAATGATCCTCCCCCTGCTAGTTCCCAAACAGGGGGGCATCATGACGATCATGAGGATTCCGTTCGAGACTTGTTGGAGGACAGGGAAGAGATCCCGAGGAGGGACCAGGATGCTCCTACAAAGGTGGACTTGGCGAAGGCTGTGATGGATGCCATGTCCGCATTCCTGGAGACTATGGAGGCTCTCCTGGACCGAAGGGAGGCTGCCAAGAAGAAGGAGGAAGAGTTGCCTCCGCCTCCGCCGAGGGAGAATCGGGACGGGCAAGAGGCCCAATCCGAGTACCAGGACAAGGGAAAGGAGCCCGCTCAGTCGGAGCAGTTCGTGATTGATGGGCCTGGACCGGTGCAGTATAGGACCATCCCTCTTAATGGTCCTATCACCGCCAACCAGGTGGTGAAGATCGTAAACATCTGTATGGGGGACCAGAAGAAGATGATGTCGGAGCTGAGGGATCGATCCACTCATCCCTTTGTTCCCCGATTGCTGGACACCATTGTCCCGCCAGGACTTGGTATCCAAACAATCAAGGAGTATGATGGCGAAGGAGATCCAGTTCGCCATGTCCAGAAGCATGTTATGGCATGTCTAGGCAGAGCCAAGGATGATGATATAGTGTGCGTTCTGTTCCCGGCCACACTTGGTGAGAGGGCCCTGACGTGGTTCTTCAGCCTTCCTCCAGGGTGCATCTCTACCTAGACCCAGATGCATGACCGTTTCATCCAGCAGTACCAGGGTCGTCGACGTCTCCTGAAAAGCGCGAGGTCCCTGGCTGAGGTGGTACAGAGGCCCGATGAGTCGCTGGCGCCTTATTACCAGAGGTACACTGCCAGCGTGGCCGAGATTGATGAGGAGATGTCGGAGGGAGAGACCATCCGCACCTTGATTTGGAACCTGACAGCACCATAAGGTTCCGACCTGATGCACAGCGTGGCTGAGAAGGCTGTGTGGAACATGGAGGCGCTGCAGAAGAAGGTGAAGCAGCAAATCGACGTACAGGAGTCGAAGATAGCTGCCGGAGAGCTCGATCCTCCAAAATCGAACAAGGGGAAGCAGTCGTCCAAGCCATCGGACGATTGCAGGAGGAAGGATAAACCCGAGAACAGTCGGGGTCGAGGCCACTCTGATCGGAGGGAAGACAAGCGTCCCTCGAAGTCGTACAAGCGGGAGGACCGTTACACTCCTCTCATTTTCTCCATGGGTGCTGTGTTGGCGGTGATGGATCGACAGGGTATCGCCAGGTACCCCCCGAAGAAGGATGGAGAGTTCATGGGAGCCCGCACCGATCGTTATTGTCGTTTCCATCGCGCCAGCGGTCACGACACTAACCACTATCGGGAGTTGAAGGAGGAGATTGAGAAGTTGATCCAGAAGGGGTAGCTCAAGGAATTTGTGGCTGGGCGACGGAGCCGATCCCGTTCCCGGTCCCGATCGCAGTCCCGTTCCCGATCCCGCGATCGGTCCCCGAAGAAGAAGAAGTCCGAGTCTTCCGATACCCGCAAGGAGAAGCGGGGGACCATTAATGTGATCCATGGGGGATTTGCTGCAGGAGGTGATACCACGGCATCTCGAGAGGTCTATGCTTCTCGAATTCCTGTTGCTGTGGTGCTGGGCAAGAGAGCCCGATCTTGGACCCCGAAGGAAGAGATGGTGATTTCCTTCTCAGCGGAGCACCTGATAGGTGTGGTGACCTCGCACGATGATGCTTTAGTCGTGACCCTGAACGTGGATGGGTACGAGATGAAGCGAATCTTGATTGATGGAGGGAGCTCCTCCGATATTTTGTTCATGGATGAACTGGAGACCATGGGAAAAACCAAGAAGGATTTGAAGCATGCAGACTTCCTGATGGTCGGATTTTCTAGCTCTACCTCTTACCCGGTGGGGATGATTACCTTACCGATTGAGTTCGGTAGTGGTTGGAAGTCGGAGAAGAGGGACGTGGAGTTCGTGGTGGTTGAGTCTACGGGGACTTACAATGCAATTATCGGGAGGACCATCATCAACCCGATGGGGGCAATTGCCTCAACTGTCCATTAGAAGATGAAGTTTCCGACCGACCACGGAGTCGGAGAGGTCAGGGGCGATCAGGTGGCCTCCAGGAAGTGCTATGTCAATGCCACTCAAAGGAAGAATCAGGAGGCTATGACTGTTTTCCAGACTGATGCTGATCCCAGAGAGGAGTTTGGGCGTCCCGTTCTGATGGAGGATTTGAAGGAGGTCGAGATAGATGGACCTCAGAGGAAAGTGAAAATTGGGTCCACTCTGTCTAAGGAGAGGGCCCAAGAGCTGATTGATTTGTTGAAGGAGTTCAAGGAGCTGTTTGCCTGGTCCCCGAGTGACATGCCAGGAATCAGCCCTGATGTGATTACTCATGAGCTGAAGATTGACCCCGCGATCAAGCCGATTGTACAGAGAAGGCGCCTGATGGGTGCAGACAAGAAGATCGCGATCCAGCAAGAGGTGGGCAGGTTGCTCGATGCTGGATTTATTAAGGAGCTCCGATTCCAGACCTGGGTCGCCAACCCAGTCCTGGTAAAGAAGCGCAATGGCAAGTGGCGGATGTGTGTTGATTTCCGCGACCTGAACAAAGCATGCCTGAAGGATTGCTATCCGCTCCCAAGGATCGACCAGATGGTGGATTCTACATCGGGACATGAGTTGCTGAGCTTTATGGATGCCTACTCCGGCTACAATCAGATCAAGATGTCCAAGGAGGATGCCCCCCACACCGCTTTTTATGCTGATAGTGACATCTATCACTACGATGTCATGCCCTCTGGACTGATCAATGCCGGTGCAACTTATCAGAGGATGGTGAACAAGTTGTTCGGGGATATGCTGGGGAAAACGATGGAGGCCTATGTGGACGATATGCTTGTGAAGTCCCGACAGGCAGAGGATCATGTTCACAACTTGGCCACGGCGTTTGAGCGGATGAGGCTTCATCAAGTTCGCTTGAACCCGACCAAGTGTGCCTTCGGAGTGCACTCAGGGAAGTTTCTGGGCTTCATGGTGAGCCAGAGGGGAATCGAGGTGAACCCGGAGGAGCTGAAAGCGATCGAGGAGATGAAGTCCCCGACGAACCATCGGGAGGTGCAGGTGCTGAATGGCCGATTAGCCGCGATGAATCGCTTCCTATCCAAGGCAAGCGACCGATCCATGCCGTTCTTTGAATTTCTGAGGGCCAACAAGAAGTTTGAGTGGACTGCCAAGTGCGAAGAGGCGTTCCAGGCACTCAAGCAGCAACTCCGCACCCTCCCACCGTTGGCGAAGCCCATTCCAGGCGAGCCGCTCTATCTGTATTTGGCTGTTTCTGAATTTGATGTTAGCTCTGTCTTAGTGAAAGTCGTAGAGGGTAACCAAGTCCCCGTCTATTATGTAAGCAAGGCAATCGCCAAGTCTGAAATGAATTATCCCGCCGTTGAGAAGTATCTTTATGCGTAGATTGTTACTGCTCAGAAGCTGAGACCTTACTTCCATGCACATGATATTACTGTTTTGACGAACCAGCCCTTGAAATTTTTTTTGAACCGACCTGATGCGTCGGGGAGATTAGTGAAATGGGCAGTCGAGCTTAGTGATTTCCGCATTCACTTTGCTCCGAGAACGGCTATTAAGGGTCAGGCGTTGGCGGATTTCATAGCAGAGTCTACAGCCCCTGATCTAGAAAAAGCGGGCCATGTAGAGGGGGCAACCATGGAAGTCCGGATGACAGAGCAGTCAAAAACAGCCCGATGACGAAGACACTTGGGAGATGTATACCGATGGCTCCTCAAGTTCAGAAGGATCGGGAGTAGGGTTTGCACTGATACCGCCAGGTGGAGGCGAGCCCCTTCGATATGCCTAGGCCTTGACGTTTAGGGCCACCAACAATAAAGCTGAATATGAGGCTCTCATCACCGGCCTCAAGATTGCCAAAGGAACGGGAGTTGGTCACTCAAAGGTGGAGTGTGATGCTAGCCTGATTGTGAACCAAGTCCAGGGGCGATACGAAGCAAAGAGCCCGATGATGAAAAAGTACCTTCGTGAGGTGCAAACCTTGAAGGAGAGTTTCAAGAGCTTCGATATTGTGGCGATCCCGAGGGAGGATAATGTGGAAGCAGATGCCTTGAGCAAGTTCACCTTGGTGGCACCCCTCGATGAAAGTCGGAAGGTGCATTTCTTGGAGAAGGTGATCTTGTCAGCCACCGATCGATCGGAGGTATGTGCCATCGAGACCGGATCGGAGAATCCCACTTGGATGACCCCGATAGCCGCGTACCTGATTACGGGGGCAGTCCCCGGTGATGAAGTAGCAGCCGGCAAATTACACCGAATCGCGGTCAATTATGTGATGGTGGACAATCAGCTGTACAAAAAGGGGTATTCAACTCCTTACTTGAAATGTGTGGCTGAGCCCGATACAGATCGGATCCTTAGGGAGGTGCACGAAGGATACTCAGCTTGTCATGAAGGTGCCCGATCCATCGTGAGGAAAGTGCTGAACCTGGGCTATTTATTGGCCCTCGATGAATAAGGAGGCAACGATGCTAGTCCGATCCTGTAACGCTTGCCAGAGGTATGCCCCGAATATCGTGGCTCCAGCGTATTTTGACTCAATAAACTGAGTCTTTCTGTAGAAGATTTTTTCAATCTTCCACTAGGGGCATGCATCTAAATGTTGTTGATTATTTTCGGTAAATTTTCTTTTTCAAAAAAAAAAACAAAAAAAATATCATTTTTCTTTAGGGTCACAGCCGCCCTTTAATCGGCTACAGAAATATAAAGACAGTGTTTATGCCGATCTTGTGAGAGAAGTTGAAGAAACAAGAGGGTCACAGTCGTCCCTAAAACGACTACAAAGAAAGGGCCACAACCACCCTTCAAATGGCTACAGATAAAGATCGCCCCCGCAACATCAAAAGCGGGAAATCGGTGAAAGGGCCACAACCACCCTCCAAACGGCTATAAAAAGAAAAAAGAGCGATCCCGCGAACCCCATGAGGGCCGGAGAATAAAAAAGGCCAGAACCACCCTTAAAATGGATACACAAAAAGAATGATCCCGTGAACCTTGTGAGGGCGGGAAAATAAAAGAAAGGGTCTCAGTCGTCCCTTTAAGCGGCTACAATAAAAAGAGAGCTTCCGGAACATCGATAGCGAGTATTAAGTGAAATGGCCACAACCACCCTAGAAATGGTTATATAAAAAGTGTGTTTCCCGGATTAGAGACGAGGAATAAAGGGCCACAGCCACCCTCCAAATGGCTACAATAAAAAAAGCTCCCGCCACATTGATGACGGTGAGAAAAGGGTCACAGCCACCCTCCAAACGGCTACAAATGCTCCAGCATCGAGGCGGAAATAAAGAACGCGTCACAGCCACCCAGCAATTGGCTACCACAAAAAGAGTGCTTCCGCTAGGTTGGAAACCCGAAAGGGCGGCCTAGTCGAAATCAAAAAATGAGGAGCATGATTGCAAATTCGGAAATTGCAACCATGGAAAAAGGAGAGAAAATAAAAAAACCGAGGGGCACGCTCGGAAGTCTCTCAAATCGACCGTGGCAAAAGAGAGAATAAGAGAGAAATTCTAAAAAAATACAAAATACAAAATAAAAGATCTAGCTAAGTTGTCGCACCCTGCGCAATTTAGGAAAAAAATAGTGACAAACATTCATGCTACTCAGCCTCTTCCAAGTCAACTTCACGGCAAGCGGGACGGTTACATTCTGCTCTCGCAAGTCACCGTTAAAAGATGAGTAGGACTGTTACAGTCTGCTCCTGCAAGTCACAACCGACAACAAGGACCTGAAGTTTTCCAGTTTTCTGAGAGTCACAACCCGACGAACGGAGCCTTTGATGTTCAGCCTTCGCGAGTTCAACCGGCAATCAGTACCTGAATTTTTCCAGCTTTCTGAGAGTCACAACCCGACGAACGGAGCCTTTAATGTTCAGCCTTCGCGAGTCACAAGCGGCAATCGTGATCTGTAGTTTTCCAGCTTTCCGAGAGTCACGACCCGATAAACAGAGCTTTTGATGTTCAACTTTCGCGAGTCACAACCGGCAATCGGGATTTGTAGTTTTCCAACTTTCCAAGAGTCACAACCATATGAACTGAGTCTTTGATGTTTAGCCTCCGCAAGTCACAATCGACTATCAGTATCTGTAGTTTTCCAGCTTTCCGAGAGTCACAACCGATAATCAAGACTTGAAGTTTTCCAGCTTTCTGAGAGTCACCACCGATAATCAGGATCGACGAACGAAGCCTTAATATTCAGCCTTCACAAGTCATGCCACTGGAGGCTTATCCTTATCGCTCGCCACTGGAGGCATCGTCGATTAAGGTTTTACTTTATTGCACGCCACTGAAGGCTTTTCCTTGTCGCTCGCCACATGAGGCATCGTCGATCAAGGTTTTTCGTTACTGCACGCCACTTGAGGCTTTTTTTTCCGCACGCTACTGGAGGCTTTTCGTTATTGCACGCCACTGGAGGCTTTACTTTTACACACCAACAACGGAAGCACCGTCAATAGGGGCACCGCCGACCGAGGCTTTAATTTTCCGCACCGCCACTGGAGGCTCTTAATTACCGCACTGCCGCTGGAGGATCTACATTTCGCACGCCATTGGAGGCTTTACTTTTTCGCACTGTCCGAAATAAGTCAGGAGTTCTCTTGAAGATTCGAAGACTCAAAAGAAGATATACTTCCTAACCAAAATTAGTGTTTACTCGTCTTTGGAAAAATCCCCTCGAACATGTTCCACGGGAATCCGTCCAAAGAGGGGCAAACTGTAAACACCTAATTTTGGACCATGCGCGGCACGCGTGACATGTGGCGCGCTAAATGAGGAAATATCTAAATATGGCAAGTCGCGAAGCTTCCAAGAATGCTCCTGGAAAATTAGGATAGTTATTTGTATTTATGGCAAAATATATTTTCTGAATATTTGTATTTAATGTTCAGAATATTTAGCATTTATTAAGAGAATAAATCAGTATAATTTACTGGTTATTTAGTTCTAATCTAGATTAGTATATATAGGGGTCTAATTCTACATGTAAAGAAGGAGAAAAAGAAACAACAAAAAATAATAAACATCTGGTCTTGAATTATGTGCAAATTTCGTCTTCTTGTGATTTTTTTTTAATTCCTTCTTCGCTTCTTGGTGGTTGCTCCCGCCGGTGACCTCCGACCGCCACCCAGCGTCGCGCCGCCCGTCATCGTCAGCTCACCCCGCCCAGCTCCGGCCATCGGACCACCACCGGCCGACGACCACCCCAGTTCTCTCTCTCTCTCTCTCTCTCTCTCTCTCTCTCTCTCTCTCTCTCTTCCTTCTATCTCCCTCATGTTACCAGCGCCGGCCACTACAGCCACCACAACCCTAGCCTACCTCCGATCATCAACCCAGCAACCACGCCTCCTCCGTCTCTGCTGTCGTCCGACGTCGTCCTCAGCTCATGGCCAACGAAGACCGGAACTCAGCCAACACTTCGTCAACCGCCCGTTTAATCCGGATCCACCGGAGCCTCCGCTGCTCATTCGCTGCTGTGCTGCTGCCCCATCTTTGCATTCGGGCCAGCCTTCCGTCGTCGTACCGCCAACCCTAGCCATGCCGGAGCTCCTGTCCGCTGCCCAGCCATCTTGATCGCAGCTGTCCGCCCAGGTAAGCGCCTTCCCTCTTCTCCTTCTTTTATTTTATTTTTTTTCATTTTTTTATTTTATTTTTTTCATTTTTTTATTTTATTTTTATTATTATTTATTACTTATTACTTATTACTTATTTATTATTATTATTATTATTATTATTATTGTTATTATATTTAATTAGATATTTTTAAATGTGGTTGGTTAAATTTAATTGGGTAAATTATGTATGTATGCAAAGTTCATATTAAGGTAGTGAAGGAATTTAGGCATGCTAATTAATTTTAGTGTTTCGGATTTTGTCGTAATTAGGAGTTATAAATTATTATTATTTTTTTCTGTTAGGTATGATACTTTTGCATATGATAAAATTTAAATAAATATTGACATCGTTAGATTAATCTGATATAACATATATTTAAGAAAAAAATGGGCAAATTAAGTGAATTGAGTACCGAAATGGCGTAGTTAAAAATTGTATTTTTGATTCGTAATAGAACCCCCGAACTTGAATTTCTAATTGTAGACAGATTTTAAACCTAAGTGTTTAATTCGTTATTCGCTTAGATAATTTAGGATTCTAGTTAGCCTTATAATTAACTGGTGGCGACTCTTTTCAAAAATCCATCGTTTTCAAAATGTATATCGCCATAGGTCAGATTTTAGGTCCGACAATTATAAATGTGTTATTATCAATGGCTGTGATAAGCAATGTCGTCTCTTAAAAGAACAAGGGAGTTAGACTGAATAGCAATAATTATAAGATATGGAACTAGCGCGTAAATATGGTAATTACTGAAATGAGAGGTTTGGAGCATCTGAATACAAAACATGCCAGGCCGGAGGGAGACCTCATGGCCGATAAAAAGTAATCCCATGATGAATGGGATGCTAAGGATCAGGAAATCCGTTTCGCCTTGTTGTCGATGCTGGATGATAACATACTCTACTGGTATGATCACCTGGAGTCTGCCATGGACCTGTGAGATGGTCTTAAGCAGGGTTTGGTGTATATACCACAGCCTAGAAGCGGTTGTTAAACATCGTTTTAGACTCCTATAAGATGAATCCCAAGCATACGATGAAGGAGCATATTAGGCATATGTCTAACATGCTTGCTGAACTCAGGGAGGCATGATTAATCCTGTCTTAAGAACAGAAAGTCCAATGTGTGATCAGTTCTATGCCTGACTCTTGGAATACCATGAAAATGTACCTTACCCATGCCACTCAACTCGATAACCTCGAGAAAATGCGAGTTCATCTCGAGCTAGAGGAGGATCGTCTTAGGGCTGAAAAGCCTTAAGCGGAAATGCATATTGCATCCTCCATACCAGTTGAGAAAAATGGTAAGCGCAAGAGGAAAGCGAAAGGCCTTCAGAATACGGCTGATAAGTCTATGGCTCCGAAACCTCAGAGAAAGTTCAAACGCAAGAAACTGGTGGCAAGCAAAGGCATGTAAAACAAACACGTAGAGAGGAATCTCGAACGTTTTTCAAGTGTGATGTCAAAAGCTACCTGGCTGCTGCTTGTACCATTCCTCCCAAGGTATGCACTGAGAAATAATGATGAGTCATAAATTCTCTTTGGAATCTTCTTACTCGAGAGTTATTCAATTTACCCTTTTTGGATTACAGAACCGAGAAGCAGAATCAATGCAGACCTGAAGTAGGATGCCCCGGAACAGTAAAGATTAGACTAAAGTCTTTATCTTTACTTGCTAGAACTTTTCGATTTTTCAGTTTAAAATACTCACTGATAATAAATTCCTTGAAACATAGGAAACATATCTTTTTAAGCATGTAACAAATGCTTGGACCGAGTATTAATTATCTATCTTCCTAAGTTGTTTGATCTCATTATTTTTGTTCGATGAATTGCTTTAGATTCAAATTTATATCTTTCTTATTTTTTAGTATTCCATTATATGATAAATTCTGTAATGATGAACATGTGCGAAACTGATTGGATTAAATTAAATTGAATTTTGGAAATGAAACGATTTATACCATGGGTTAAACCTGGAATAGGCGCCACACGCGCGTGTACCTCGAAAGACGGAACACGTCGTTTCAGAGTACGAATTTAATGATGAGGTGTTTTAATGAATGAATGCTGAATTTTCATTTGTCTCCCTTTGAGTATAACTCATTTAATACTTATACGGCGTAAAGAGGTAAAGAGGTATGCTTCACAAGCTACCATGAACTCATAAAGTATCAGCTGCCACATAAGGCGAAAGCCCAATGCAAAGTTCAGAGATGGATAAAGTCTTTGAGATGAATTAGAAAATGAAATGAATGATGTCGGTAAAATGACTCTCCAACTAAATGCCTTGAACAACAAGTCTGGCAAGGCATTCATATCGATAACACACTTCAACAAACATGGTTTGAAAACATAATGTTAGAGCTCAACTACCGACTTTCCCTATGGAATAAAAGGCAGTTGACTCACATCAATGTAGAACTATGTTCCAATAAAATCGGTCAAACATGACGCCATAATAGCTAAAACGAATGATAACGAGGTAAAGCTTATCATCATGCGACATTAATTTGCGCATTATAAAAGTATTTAATTCAAGAGTACGACAACTACTCTTAGAGGATACATGTTTAAATTAGCTTGGGATAATGGTGTCGTGGTCGAACCTGAGACGTTACATTCCTTGAGGACGAATTTCCAACGCTTCATGAACTCAAAATAGACGAAGTCTTGATCGAAATGGAGCAAGATTACAATGATAGTCAGGTCCCACTTACCTCGAGTGAGAGATTTGAGGCAGCAATGCAAGTGAATGGCATGGTAAATGACGATGGAGACATTTTCATAGTAAATCCAGTGGGAGGAGACAATCCTTCCACACAAATCACTGTTGCTGCAAGTGCGAATCAAGTTGAAACTGATAATCATGTAGCCGGACCGCTGGATGAAAATCCAATAATACCACAACTACCCAGTATTCCCAGTGGGAGTTTATCAACCAACTTGGTTCCAAATCCTAGTGATAAAGGAATTCATCTCGGAGGTAAAATCTCGAGACCGAGAGGTCGTCCAAGAAAAGTTGTAGGTCAAGGTTCTAGCACTGCCCTTGTTCCCAGTGGGAGTGATGCTCCGATAAGAAGCATTATTCCGAGTGGGAGCAACGTTCAGACTCAAGATGGGATTAACGAGCCTAGACAAAGTCAAAGGCATCGAACTTCTCCCAAGAAGTATCCCATCGAGAAGGGTGAAACTTTCACCCTAACTTCTATTGACGAACATGTAGCGGTTCAACAAGCGTTGAAAGGACCTCAAGCGAAGGAATGGAGGAATTGAATGGAGAAAGAGATCGACTCAATTAAAGCCATTTCGGTATGGTCTTTAGTTGATTTACCTGCTAAACGCAGAGCCATAGGGGCGAAGTGGGTTCTGAAACTAAAGCTCACTGCTGATGGAAATGTTGAGCGATACAAAGCCCGACTAGTAGGATACACCCATCTTCACGTAGTGGACTTTGATGAAACATACTCACTGAATGTGCGTTACACCACAGTAAGGGCCATCCTAGCCCTGGTCGCATGCCTCGATCTAGAGCTGCACCAAATGGATGTTAAGACCGCGTTCCTCCACGGAAACCTGGAGGATGAGATCTATATGGAGCAACCGGAGGTATTAATTACTCCCGGTAACGAACGATAAGTTTGGAAACTCTAAAGATCCATTTACGGTCTTGAACAATTGTCTCGCCAATGGTACCGCAGGTTCCACGAGGAAATCGTTGGAAATGGATTCGTGAACCTCCACGAGGATTCATGCGTGTATACAAAGATCTCTAAGTCTAAGTACGTCATCTTAACCTTCTACGTGGATTACATACTCATTGCTGCGAACGATGTGAGTTTCATGAATGAATCAAAGTCCTGGTTGGCATCTGTATTTGAGATGAAAGACATGGGAGAGGCTACGTACATCTTGGGCATTAAAATTGCTAGAGATTGTGCCGCCCGGAGGTTATGTCTATCTCATGAAGCCTATATCAACAAATTGTTGATAAGGTTCAAATTACACGATGCCAAACCTGTGGAAACGCCGGTTGTATTCGGGTGCGCGTTATCAAAACGTGACGGCCCGAAGAACTAGCAAGAGTGTGAACAAATGAGGAGTGCAGAGTATTTAAGCGTGAGCGGGAGGCTCGTGTACGCCATGCTTTTGCAGTCGTCTGGACATCTGTTACATTGTGGGCCTAGTAGCAATTTTCCAATCAGACCCTGGCTTAAAGGCTGTAAAACAGATCATACGTTATCTAAAAGGTACTGCCGACTACGTACTGTGCTATGAGGGCTAGAAATTAGAATTGACCGGTTTCAGTGACGCCGACCATGGTGTCGATCTAGACGATCGTAAGTCCACCACAGGAGGAGTCTTTCTCCTTGTTAATGTCGTCATCTCATGGACGAGCAAGAAGCAATCCTGTGTCGCACTGTCTATGATGGAATTGGAATTCGTTTCTCTCTCCAAAAATGCGCAAGAAGCAGTCTGGCTGAAAAGGCTTCTTATTGCACTGCTTGATGACGATGTCAGGAGTAAGCCTGTAAAGGTGTACTCTGACAGCCAGGCAGCTATTGCAGCAGTTAAGAATCCAAAGTACCACAGTAGGACAAAACACATTAATGTGAAATATAATTATGCTAAATCCATGGTAGAAGACAATATAATCACTTAGAATACTCGCCCACTGGCGACATCGTAGCGGAGTCATTAACTAAACCATTACGCAAAGAGACATTTGAAAAGCACATTAAAATGCTTGGATTGGGTAAGATTTAAAAGTAGGCATGTATCTGTGATCACATTTTGATAACTGAAAGTAACATTTTTAATTAATGAGAGAATTGCAAATCGAGTTGTGATTCATCGACGTCATAATGTTTGATTACATCAGATTTTACCGTCTATAAACTGAGTCGTAGGAGGACTCAATCATCTGCCTAAATTATGTCGAATGTGGGCCTTGCCTCGCCACACGGGCACGTTCGTCTTGTAGGAGAGGAGGACCTCTACTGTAACAAGACTAGCTTAGAACCAGGGGGATACACTTGGTTACGCAAAACGATCATTTGTTTCTGAGTAACATGACATGATCTTCGTTTTGCACATCGCCGTGATTAACTCTGTTCGTCATTAACCACATTCTGGGCCAGATGAAAATTCTGTGATAGCATTTTCGGGTATGCTATTGACGTGTGCTTCATACTATACGTGACATGTTCGACCACGGGGTCAGGCTCGGTTGTGCTAGGTGGAATCCTCGAGGTACGGATGGACGCAAACTTCTTCACCTCGAGCGTCTGATTGATCCCTGGAGCCTTATGAAGAGGCACCTAAAGTATCCTCATGGAGTAAGAACTCATACCTAAGGTCAGGCTCAATGTTCGCTTCCCGGTGTACGAGCGTAGCGCTGGAGAAAAAGGCCAAGTGAACACGTCTTTGGAAACCGGCTGGGTTTGACTAAGGATATGAGCAATGGGGATGGTCAAGTTCACATGTTATTCACCGACTCTTGTATTCACTAGGTGGCCACCGGATATTTGTTGAAGGTTGTGAATACTTGTGCGGATGCCTTGGAGAAGTATTCCTATGTGGAAACTAGACAATTGGAGAACTAACACTTGACCTAGGATACACTTCGATACAATTTAATATTTTTTAACAGGTTGATTGGAAATAGGGAATCAACGTTCCGCGGACTCTACAACAATCTTTACAGTTGAGTAGCACGATGCCCGTCGTATCCGTCGGTCTCACGGCAAACCTCGTATGAACTATTCGGAAGAAGGAACAAGATCAGAATAATGAAATGTTGATGTGATTTGGTTAACAATACGTTAACAGACACCCTCCCATTCCAGCAAGTGGGAGCTGTTAGCATATGGTGATAGGGCGTCGTAAATGGAAGCCCGTTAATATGTATATGTTACCTGAGACAATTGGGTAAATGCCACATTAGGGAAATTGGGATAGACCTAAATCTCAAAATTGGGCCTCCCTTATACACTAGGCCGGTCGAAATATAGTGCTCCTCCTATAAATAGGGAGTGTTAGGGGTTTTATTATGTTGAACCATAATTCCTCATTTGTGTTAATTTAAGCGAAAACCCTCCTCTCTAAATACTCCTAGTTTCGGCCGAACCACCTATTCATCAAGGGTGTGCCAATTTGATTTGAGCAAACACTCCGAAGATTTGTCCATGCCAAGAATCGATTAGAGGCTTTGCTGTGGAGACTATACCGCGTAGGGCTTCCATAAATAGAACCTCTACGGGTTCCGTCCAGTGGATAAAGAATTCCATTAGCAAGATCTTGGGACTACGGAAAGCGATTAAGGTATGTCCACAACTTCCACTGCGTAATCGTGATTACTAGCATGTACCGTATTTAAGTTTCCGTAGTATTTAGCCTCGTGATCCAAGAAAAATGACATTAATAATTTTGCTATGCATATTCTAAGTGTAACTAAATAATTAATAATTTTAAATGCTTACCTATGTTACAATTAAGTACTTACTAGTAATAAAAAGAGCTTAAACATAATATGTGAATCATGTTAGAAAATCTCAAATTACACATTAAGCACGTACTTTGATATTTGTCCAAGATTTAGCTAAAAATTAAATTAATTGTGAAAAGAGTCACATACTATTAAACTTAACCCATATTTAACTACTTTTACAAATTTCGTTAGTTTGGCTGCTAAGCGATAATATATCACTGTTAGATGAGCATGGCATGGACTCTAATAGCACCTACGATCTCCACATTGTTTTAATTTTTGAAGTATATTTAATTAAATAATATTTTTTTAGAAAAAATAAAATGAAAACTCTTTACTTATGAATTAGACCTTTGCGATTAAGGTGAATTACTAAATACCAATAATTCCTTTCTCAAAAAAAAAAAAAAAAATTAGTTCAACATAAATTAAGTTCGACTTACAATATATTATCGCTTAATTTAAGCATATGGTGATGGGCGCCGTAATTATAAGAATATCACATTAGTCTTATTTAGTTTATAAATTAATGCATTTGACATCATTTTAAGAACATAATATTAACTCGAAAGTTAAAAATACTACATGCTCGAAAATTTAACTATTTAATTAATTATGAGACATTAAAAAATAATCTTTGCAACTAGAGATTCCACTGTGAAATTTCACATATTAACGTAACTATAAGTGCAAGTTTACTGTCATTTTTTATTTTAATATGGTTTTGTAGAGAAGATGAATAATATTATTAAGCGGAAGAAGATGTGTGTGTGAGAGTAACACAATATTAATTTAGTAGGTTTATTATACAAAAAAATTATAACTAATTATTAGTAATACAAATGATCCATTCGACGTGACTGTCGGGCGAAGCTCCGTTACGTTTTTGACGGAAATACTTGAACTCTTGGGCTCCGGGTAATCCTGCAAAAAGGGGATGACCTGGGTGGTGACCCAAAATCCATCTCCGATGCTTAAATGAGTATATGATCAATGGGGTGGCAGCAGTAATCTAAGTGCGTATTAGAGAATGTCTTTTCTGAGGTAACTTCCTCCTTTATATAGAAGGGGAAGCTACTCAGTTACCTGTGACCGTGACTGGCCGTTTTACCCATGATTCCGCATATCTCGCTACGATTCCATATATCTCGCTTGGGATTCCATATATCTCGCCCCACGCTCCGCGTATCTTGCCGACTCTCCGAGTATCTCGGGCACGCCCTGCGTATCTCGGGGGAGTTTATCTATATCTTAACCGTCTTCCCACAACTCTATCTAGTAGGCGGATTTCTCGGTCTTATCCTCTGATCACAAGTCCCAACTTCTGTCGGGGACTCCAGAGTTATCTCATTCTAGGTCACCACTCAAGACCCTTTGTCTCACGAGACAGGTCCAGCCTCCGCGGGGCTTTATTATCGGGGCCTTTACTAAGGCATATCGGGGCCTGCTCAGAGGCTTCTCGTTGGGAGCATTCAGCTCATATATCGGGACCGCTTAAGTCGGGACCCTTCATACTGGGCTTCTGAGCCTTCCAGGCTTTTCACGAGGCCCACTGGACCTACTCGCCATCCATTGGCTGTTAACGGGGCTAACGATCACATCGGAACCCATCATTTGCCCCCAAGACATGGGGGACTTTTAGTTCGTCGTGTCTTCTAGTTCCAGATCTTCTGACCTTGTTATCGGAGGCTTTTATGTTCATGCCTCCCGATATTGCCATCGGAGGCTTTTGCCTTCAGGCCTCTTGATATCTCAATCGGGGGCTTTTGCCTTGCGCGTAATTGTCGTGTGACAGAGTCTCTCACTCATGATTACCTCGGGCCCACTGGACTCTATGGGCAGTTGCCAAATCCGAGGAGACTCCTCGGTTACTACAGCATTAAATGATAGGGATTATGAAACGACGCTTAAATCGGCGTGACTGTTGCTTTCTGAAAAAGCACTTATTACGTCACCACGTCTCCTCCGTACCGTCCTCTCCGTTTCAACGATCACGATCGAATCGTTTCATCTTCAACGGTCAAGATTAAGTCCTTTCAGTTGTCCTTTTTCTTATGAAAGCCAAAACCCTGGCTTTATTCACTTCTTCTCCATCCTCTCAATTTCTGGAAGTTTTGCCATTCTTGAGTTCGAAGTTTTCATCTCCAAGGTTTTCCGGCTCTTCGTGATCCAAGGCCTTCAATCTTCCCGATCTTTCTACATCTTCACCAAGCATCTATCGACAATGTCTGGTAAGGATTTCCTTCTTTGTTTTCGTGATTTGCTGATATTATTTTTCCTCTTTTCTTGAATTTTTCTGTCTGTAACCGTTTTTAGACGAGGCTAGTTCTGAGGCTAGGACTCCTTTCACCTTTGAACTTGCTGTTAACGAGATTTCTGAGACCTCGTATGAGGTTGCTCTCCGAGAGGGCTGCATTACCTCGGATTGGGAGCCTCGTTTCTCCTATGAGTCTCAACCTGCTGTCAAGAGGAAGCATATCGTCACGCGTCCTCGAGAGGGAGAAGTGTTCATCTCCGCCGGACAGATAAGCGCGGGGATTCGATTCCCCTTTTGCGGGAACCTGGTGGAGATGTGCAACTTCTACAAGGCACACCCCTGTACCTTCTCTCCACACGCCATCCGCATGTGGAATGCTTTTCAACTTCTGTGCCTCCGCCAGCAGTGGACGTACAGTCTGCTTCTTTTCCGCACTTTCTACGGAATGAAGTGCAATAAGGCTGGTGTTTGCTCCTTCTCTCCCCGACTCCCCAAGTGGACAAAGGAGCAACTTTCACGTTTTGGCTGGGATAGCGAAACCTGGAAGTTCCACAAGGATCGGGTGTTGATTCGCGACTCAGGGTCCGACAACAGCGGATGGAAGAAGTATTACTTCTTTGTCCAAAACAGCTCTGTCCCATGGCCCCGATGGGAAGTTGTGGCGGACCCTGCCCCCTAGCTCGAGGTCTACACTGAGGATGACCTCAACACTCTCCAAATGGTCCAGCTCTACCGTTGGGGGGACTCCTTCATACCCCTCGACGCCAACAAGCTCATGGAGAAGGACTTGATTCATATCGGAGTCCGGCTCCTCGATTCTGTTTCCAAAGATTTAGTCATCTGGGTAATTCTTCTAATCACTTTGTCTTTTTATTTTTGCAGCCAAGAAGGCTTCTCTGCTGACTCATCTCATGTTGAAGCAGGGCGAGACTGATGCCGTCCCAGGTGGATCCAAGAGGAAACGGAAATCGCTGAAGAAGGGGGCTTCCTCTTCCGCCACTCCTTCTGCTGCCCCTCCGACCGAGGAGCAGATCGTGGCCAAGCGGGCCAGGAGGGAGGAGATTGACCAAGCCTTCGGGGTCACTACCGCCGAGGAAGGTAAGTGTGTCCGTCGTGCTATTAAAAGATATAAAAAGCTGATTCCCGAGGAGTTTATCCCCGCTGATCGGGAATCGCGGGTTCGAGAAATCAAATTCATCCTTCGAGGAGAAACCCCCCGCGTTCTCAAGGCGGGATACTACAACATCTTCGGAAAGAACCAACACCTCGATCGTCAAATCATCTGGTGTCCTCGTGGTACTCTTCCTGACTTTATTCGTCCCGCCACCGCAGGTCCATCGGAGGTTGTCACTCCGAGGCGAGCTGCTACTCCAGCCCGGGCCACGACTCCACAGGTGCCGGTGATGGAGGAAACCCCGACGGAAGCTTAGTTCCGTCAGGTGACTGATTTGGAGGCTTCTCCTTCCTCCGAGGAGCCCAATGAAGGTGGCCTGCTTCGCCGCAAGCCAGGCCGGAGCACCCTGAGGCCCGTCGTGGAGGACGTGTCCCGGAGTCCTCCTCCCGAGCTCCGCACTACTACTCCCGAGCCTCCGGCCGAGGTGGCTCCTCCAGCTGATGATTCCAGGGTCATCCCTCCTCTCCCGGTGGATGAAAATCTTTACAAGATTTTCACCCCCGACCATGAGACGATTCCCTGAAACCCGATCGAATCTCTCCAAGAGGTCCCACTTCAACGGGGGGACCTTAGCCCTGACTTGGCCCTGCATCTGCTGGCAGGGTCGATTCCTCCTGCCTTGAAGCGGCCAATATCCTTGGCGCGGGAGGACATCGAGGAGGAGCTCCGTGTTATGGCCATCCGTCGGATGGAGGTAAAACATTACATTTGCTTTATTTTCTTCATTGTTTTTGCCTTCGACCATCGGATCCTAATTCTTTTTCCCTTCCATCTTAGGAAACCGCGGACCAGCAGCGCTGCTTCGGCTTCATCCTGGCTCTCAAGGGTGCTTTGGAGGAAGCTCAAGCTAAGTCAGACCCCGACGCGTTGGCCAAGCTCCAGGTGGACCTCGACGAGGCTGTGGCGGCCAGGAATAAGATGGCCAAGGAGAAAACTCTCCTTGACGAGATGGCTTCGGGCCTTCTCAAGCAGGTTCAGGATCACGAGGCTGTCATGCGTCGGGAGCGGAAGATGGTCCAGGCGGATCAGCAGCGGCACGAGTCGGAGAAGAGGCAGCTCATCCACGAGAAGGGTGTTCTCGCGGAGGCTCTTGCAGAGGCCAAGGCCCAGGGTCACGAGGAAGGTCGCCTACAGGGTCGCGAGGAGGGTCGCCTGCATGGTCGCGAGGAGGGTCGTCTGCAGGGCCGTGAGGAGTATCGGAATTATGAAGAATTCAACGGGGATGCTGTAGGGTTCTGCAAGTCCGAGGTGGAGAACGTCCTGTTCAATGCCGTCGAAGAACTCTACACAGCCTACGAGGATTCCATCGAATTTAAGAAGTCCGAGACCCTCGCCCCTTTCGCGGAGAAGTACTTCAACCTCCCCGCGGAGAGCGAAGAGACTGCTGCCGTGGACCCGACTTTGCGGGCAGCGGAGCCTTCTGCCCAGGCCCCTCAGAACCTTGCTTCCTCCAACGCTGCTGAGGACCCGACTTCCAAAAAGGACCAAGCTTAATGCTTTATCTTTTAGTCCTTGTAATTTTTCTCCTCTATATTTTGTATCAGAACCTTTAGGCCTTCGAGCCTTTATATAAGCAGTTTCTTTCATCTGTTTTTGTCCCGATAATCGTTTGCACTATTTAAAGTGACTTTAGATCCGTTACTTAAAACGCTCCGATGTACCACTTAAGGTGACTTCATACATCCTTCCGATGTTTTACTCGAGACTTTACCACTTAAGGTTTCTCGTCTATTCGGGACTTGACCACTTAAGGTTTCTCGTCCAATAGGGATTTTACCACTTAAGGTTTTTCGTCCAATCGGGACTTCACCACTTAAGGTTTCTCGCCCAAACCACTTAATGTGATTTCGTATGTCTTTTCGTGAAATTTTCCTCGGGACTTTGCCACTTAAGCTTCTCATCCATGCCTTTCAAGGCAATTTTATACATCACTTAAGATGATTTTTCATACCCCTTAAGGCTTTTACCGCGCCAATTCAGACGACTTAATCGTACCCCTTAAGGGCTTTTATCGTGTCTTTCCAGACGACTTAATTATACCCGTTAGTATAGACGACTTACGCGGACCCGTTAGGGCTTTTTCGTACCCTTTAGGGCTTTTTGCCGCATCATATAGACGACTTACGTGGACCCGTTAGGGCTTTTTCGTACTCTTTAGGGCTTTTGTACGCATCATATAGACGACTTACGCGGACCCGTTAGGGCTTTTTCGTACCCTTTAGGGCTTTTGGCCGCATCATATAGACGACTTACGCGGACTCGTTAGGGCTTTTTCGTACCTAGGCTTTTGGTTGCATCATAAAGACGACTTACGCATACCCCGTAGGGCTTTTGTCCGTACCTCGAAAGGCTTTTTGTCGCGCCATAAAGGCGACTTATTCGTACCTCGTAAGGCTTTTTTATTGTACCTCAGAAGGTTTTTGTCGCGTCCTTCGGGACGTCTTACTAAGAGTTAGAATAAATCTAAAAGCAATTTGATCGGAAGCAACTTCTTTTAATCATAAATAATTCAAAGCTTCGCTTACATCGGATTGATAGATAACTTGCGCCATTCGCGGCGACTTAATATCAAACATGATACTTCTTCAAGTGTTCGCCACTGAAGGAATGTTTCAACGTCTTGCAATCAAGGTCCTCTAATTTGTATGCATTCGGGGCTGGCATCCCTACAACCTTGTAAGGTCCCTCCCATTTCGGTGATAGCTTGTTGATCCGATCTTGATGAACGAACTCGTTCCTCCGCCAGACAAGTTCTCCCACGAAGAATTGTCGGGACTTGACACGCCGATTATAATATCGGTCTGTTACCTGACGCATCCGAGCCTGAACTTCGTCAGCCTTCCACCTTTTCTCCTCGAGCAAGTCTAAGTCTAGACGTCTCATTTCCTCGTTCGTTAGAGGTTCATAATACCTCCTGCGATGGGACGCCACCGCTATCTCCACGGGGGCAACTGCCTCCGTGCCATAAACAAGGCCAAACGGAGTCTCCCCTGTTGACTGTTTGGGTGTAGTTCTAACAGCCCACAGCACGTTTTCAAGCTCATCCAGCCAATGGCCTTGCAAGGCGTAGACTCTCTTCTTCAAGCCATCCATCACGATCTTGTTGGCTGATTCGACTTGGCCATTATTTTGGGCATGGCGGACGGAAGCTGTCCGGTGCTCAATGTTCAACTCCTCCAGATACTCCTTCAACTGAGCCCCATTGAACGGAGGGCCATTATCGCTGATCAGCACTCGAGGGACCCCAAACCGGGATATGATTTGAGTTTGAAGGAACTTGAGGATCTGCTGCCCCGTCGTTTTGGCTAACGCCTTAGCTTCTATCCACTTTGAGAAGTAATCGATGGCCACGAGTAAATATTTGCACTGACCTTTCGCTTGGGGAAGAGGTCCCACAAAGTCAATGCCCCATTGTGCGAAGGGCCAAGAACTCCTGATGGGCATCAAGTCTGCGGCGGGAGCCACGATATTCGGAGCGTATCTCTGGCATGCATCACAGGATTGGACCATCGCTGTCACTTCCTTGTTCATCGAAGGCCAATAGTAGCCTAGATTCAAAGCCTTTCTCACAATGGACCGGGCCCCTTCATGACAAGCCGCGATTCCCTCGTGTAGCTCTCTCAGGATCCGATTCGTGTCAGGCTCCGCCACACATTTTAGAAAAAGGCTTTACATGCCCCCTCTTGTATAACTGGTTGTCCACCATCACGTAATCGTTCGCGATTCGACGCAACCTGACAGCTGCCACTTCATCATCGGGGAGTGCCCCCGTAGTCAGGTATGTGATCATCGGGGTCATCCAGGTGGGTTTGTCCTCTTCCTCCGATCTTGCTTCAATAGCACAAACCTCTGTTGGATCGATGGTTGAGATAATCACTTTCTCCAGAAAGTACACCTTCTGATTCTCCTCGGGGACCACTCCCAGAGCAAACTTGCTTAAGGCCTCCGCGTTTTCTTCCCTCGGGATCGCCTCGATATCGAAGCTTTTGAAGCTTCCCTTCAAAGCCTGCACCTCGTGCAAATACTTCCTCATTGTTGGGCTCTTGGCTTCATAGTTCCCCTGGACTTGATTCACGATCAAGCAGGCATCACATTTCACTTTCAAATGATCGACTCCCGTACCCTTGGCAATTTAAGGCCCGTGATGAGAGCTTCATACTCCGCTTCATTGTTGGTGGCCCTAAACGTCAAGGCCAAGGCATATCGCAAGGGTTCGCCTCCACCGGGCGGTATCAATACGAATCCTGCCCCCGATCCTTCTACACTTGATGAACCATCAGTGACATTTCCCAAGTGTTCTCCTCATTTATCTGTTCTGGCTGTTCTGTTATCGGACCCTGTGTGGTTGCCCCCTCTGCGGGACCCGTTACTTCCATATCGGGTGCCGTAGACTCAGCTATAAAATCTGCCAATGCCTGGCCTTTAATAGCGGTCCTCGGAGCAAAATGTATACGGAACTCCGTAAGCTCGATGGCCCATTTCACCAGTCTCCCCGACGCCTCCGGTCGGTTCAAAAAGTGCTTCAAGGGCTGATTAGTTAACACCGTAACCTCGTGGGCATGGAAGTAAGGTCGTAGCTTTCGAGCGGCAACAATCAACGCAAAGAGATACTTCTCAATAGCGGGATAATTCATTTCTGATTTGGAAAATGCCTTGCTTACATAATAGACTGGCACTTGGTTGCCCTTAACAATCTTAATCAAAACAGAACTAACAGCAACATCAGAAACAGCCAAATAGAGATAAAGCGGCTCGCCTGGAACCGGTTTCGCCAACAGCGGGAGGGTACGGAGGTGCTGCTTGAGTGCTTGGAATGCCTCCTCGCACTTGTCGGACCATTCAAACTTCTTGTGGGCCTTTAGCACATCGAAAAATGGCATGTCTCTGTCACTCGCCTTGGATAAGAATCGATTCATCGCGGCCAACCAGCCATTCAACACTTGAACCTCCCGATGAGTCTTCGGGGACTGCATATCCTCGATTGCTCGCAGCTTCTCAGAATTCACCTCGATTCCTCTCTGGCTCACCATGAACCCTAGGAACTTCCCCGATTTTACCCCGAAAGCACACTTGTCTGGGTTCAACCGAACCTGATGAAACCTCATCCGCTCAAACGCCGCCGCCAAGTTTTGGACATGGTCTCCTGCCTGTCGGGACTTCACCAGCATGTCATCCACATACGCCTCCATGGTCTTTCCTAGCATGTCTCCGAACAACTTGTTCACCATCCTCTGGTAAGTTGCTCCAGCATTGATCAGTCCAAAGGGCATTACGTCGTAGTGATAGACGTCACTATCGGCATAGAAGGCCGTATGGGGGGCATCCTCCTTCGCCATCGTGATCTGGTTGTAACCAGAATAGGCGTCCATGAAGCTCAACAGCTCGTGTCCCGATGTGGCATCCACCAACTGGTCAATCCTCGGGAGCGGGTAGCAATCCTTAGGGCAGGCCTTGTTCAAGTCGCGGAAATCGACACAAATCCGCCACTTCCCATTACTCTTCCTCACCAAGACCGGGTTAGCTACCCAAGTCTGGAATCGGAGCTCCTTGATGAATCCAGCATGGAGCAGTCTACCCACCTCCTGCTGGATCGCGATCCTCTTATCCGCGCCCATCGGACACCTCTTCTGCGCGATAGGCTTGATCGCGGGATCAATCTTCAGCTCGTGCACTATCACGTCGGGGCTGATTCCTGGCATATCACTCGGGGACCAGGCAAACAGCTCCTTGAACTCCTTCAGAAGCTCGATCAACTCTCGGGCTCTCTCCTCCGACAGAGCAGATCCGATCTTCACCTTCCTTCGAGGTCCATCAATCTCTACCTCCTTCAGGTCCTCCATGGGGGCGGGACGCCCAAACTCCTCTCGAGGATCAGCATCGGTCTGTAAGACAGCCATGGCTTCCCTTCTTTTCCGTCGAGTGGCATTAACATATCACTTTCGTGACGCCACCTGGTCGCCCTTGACCTCTCCGACACCATGGTCAGTTGGGAACTTCATCTTCTAGTGAACGGTTGAAGCAACTGCCATGAGAGGGTTGATGGTGGTCCTCCTGATAATAGCGTTGTATGTTCCCGCAGATTCTACCACGACGAAGTCCAAGTTCCGCTGTTCCATCTTCCAGCCACTACCAAACTCCACCGGTAAGGTAATCATCCCCAACTGATAGGAATTCGATCCGGAGAAGCCCACCATCTGGAAGTTCACCTGCGTCAGGTCCTTCTTCGTCTTACCCATGGCCTCCAGGGCATCCATGAAAAGAATATCGGAGGAGCTCCCTCCGTCTATCAGGATCCGCTTCATCTCGAATCCGTTCACGTCCAGGGTTACAACCAAGGCATCATCGTGGGGGCTCTCCACGCCTATCAAATCCTCCGCTGAGAAAGCATAAAGTCCACGACCGGGACCTCTTGCCTAGTACCACAGCAGCGGAGATGCAAGAAGCATAATTCTCCCGAGAAGCAGTGGTATCACCTCCCGCGGCCATTCCTCCGTGAATGACGTTAATGGTCCCCCGTCTCTCCTTACGGGCACCGGAACAAGAGGGCTCCGACTCAACTTTCTTTTTCTTCGGGGATCGATCACGGGACTTGGAACGAGACCGCGACCGACTTTTGGAACGGGATCGGCACCTTCCCCTTCCGACGAACTCCCTAAGCTTCCCCTTCTGGATCAGCTTCTCTATCTCCTTCTTCAGCTCCCGACAGTTATCTGTGTCGTGACCATTGGCTCGATGGTACCGACAATAACGATCAGAGCGGCCTCCCAAGAACTCTCCTTCCTTCCTCGGGGGGTACCGAGCGAGACCCTGCCGATCCATCACAGCTAGCACGGAAGTCATCGAGCTGTTGATGGGAACACTACGACCCTCGCGGTTATCCTTCTTCAGAGGACGCCTATCCTCCCTTCTCTCAGGGCGACCACGGTTCCTACTCCCCTCAGACTTGTCGCTCCCTTTGCGATCATCCGACAGCTTGGACGATGTCTTTCCTCTTCCCGACTTCGGAGGATCATGCTCTCCAGCGACAATCTTCGACTCCTGGACGTCGATTTGCTGTTTCACCCTCGCTTGCAGGGCCTCCATACTCCATACAGCTTTCGCGGCCACACTATGCATCAAATCGGAGCCATAAGGAGCAGTCAAGTTCCGAAGGAAAGTTCGGATGGTCTCTCCCTCCGATATCTTCTCGTCGATCTCCGCGGCACTGGCAGTGAACCGTTGGTAGTAGTATGCCAACGATTCATCGGACCTCTGCACCACCTGGGTCAGGGACCTCACACTCTTCAGGAGGCGTCTACGGCCTTGATATTGCTTGATGAAACGATCGTGCATATCGGCCCAGCACGTAATGCTTCTCGGCGGGAGGCTGAAAAACCAGGTCATGGCCCTTTCTCCCAGGGTGATCGGGAACAACGAACACACGAGGTCGTCGTTCGAGGTCCTACCCATACAAGCCTGGACATGCCTCTGCACATGGCGGATCGGGTCTCCTTCACCATCGTACTCCTTGATGGTCGGGATGCCTAGCCCTGGCGGGGCGACAGTATCTAGCAGCCGTGGAATGAAAGGATGACTGGATCGATCCCTCAGCTCCGATGTCATTTTCTTCTGGTCACCCATGCAGATGCTGACAATTTTCACCACCTGATCGGGGGTGATGGGGCCATTCAGGGGAATGGTCCTGTGCTGCACTGGTCCGGGACCATCAACCACGAACTTCTCCGAGTGTGCGGGCTCCTTACCCTTATTCCTGGGCTGAATCTCCTGAACATCATGTTCTTCTGGAACCACCCTTGGAGGGGGTGGAGGCAGCTCTTCTCGCGGAGGCAACTCCTCCGCCCTCCTGGCGGCCTCTCTCTTGTCCAGCAGAGCCTCCATGGCTGCCAAGAACATAGGCATAGCATCTGCTACCGCCTTCGCTAACTCCGAGTTCGAAGAAGAGCCTACCTCCCTTCGCGGGATTTCCTCTCTGTGCCCCACCGGGTTTGGGGGAGCATCCACCTCCCTTCGCGGGATATCCTGCCTGTTCAGCGTCGTGTCTCGGACTGAGACCTCATCATCACCATGCCCCTTGTCTGAGAAACAACAGGGTACTCACCTTGTTCAGCAACATGCTCCAGCAATGGGGAATTCACAGTTCCAGCGGGGCGAGAACTGCCGGCCTGAACTTGCTTTTTCTTGCCACCACTGGCCATTGATCTGGTAGAAACAATTTTGGCTTTTTGTTAGTTTCCCACAGACGGCGCCAATGTTGGATCACGGGCGAAGCTCCGTTACGTTCTTGACGGAAAGACTTGAACTCTTGGGCTCCGCGTAATCCTGCAAAAAGGGGATGACCTGGGTGGTGACCCAGAATCCCTCTCCGATGCTTAAATGAGTATATGATCAATGGGGTGGCAGCAGTAATCTAAGTGCGTATTAGAGAATGTCTTTTCTGAGGTAACTTCCTCCTTTATATAGAAGGGGAAGCTACTCAGTTACCTGTGACCGTGACTGGCCGTTTTACCCATGATTCCGCATATCTCGCTACGATTCCGTATATCTCGCTTGGGATTCCATATATCTCGCCCCACGCTCCGCGTATCTTGCCGACTCTCCGAGTATCTCGGGCACGCCCTGCGTATCTCGGGGGAGTTTATCTATATCTTAACCGTCTTCCCACCACTCTATCTAGTAGGCGGATTTCTCGGTCTTATCCTCTGATCACAAGTCCCAACTTCTGTCGGGGACTCCAGAGTTATCTCATTCTAGGTCACCACTCAAGACCCTTTGTCTCACGAGACAGGTCCAGCCTCCGCGGGGCTTTATTATCGGGGCCTTTACTAAGGCATATCGGGGCCTGCTCAGAGGCTTCTCGTTGGGAGCATTCAGCTCATATATCGGGACCGCTTAAGTCGGGACCCTTCATACTGGGCTTCTGAGCCTTCCAGGCTTTTCACGAGGCCCACTGGACCTACTCGCCGTCCATTGGCTGTTAACGGGGCTAACAATCACATCGGAACCCATCAGTGACTATTTTTTAAGATAAAAAAAGACGTAACTATTTGAGGTTATGTTTAGGGTTCATGTCATACTCATCAGATAACATACATAAGCATTTAATGGCTAAACAAACAAAATTTGAAAAAATGGCTAAATCTGAGACAAGTTTAATAGTATGTGCCTGCTTTTGTAATGAATTTACTTTTTGGCTAAATTTGGAGATAAGGTCAAAGTACAATTTACCCCAATATAAATACTATATAAAATAATAGTTAATTATCATGGTTTTACTAACAAATTGGTACCTCGCGCTTCTTTCTGAATAAATAGCTAGCTCAGGTTCCTTTAAATGAACAAATAGCTAGCTTCATCCAGTATTTCACTAATTTTTACGGAATTAATGTGTGCACTAGATGTGATTACATGGTCTCCACAACAAAGCATCTTCATTCCAGTTGCTGGATAGATCTCCGGGGTGAATTAATTGTCACAATACAGCACCTACTCTATAGGTTGTGGTTCGGCCGAAGGAGAAGGGATGTCTTTTCTGACCACTAAAGGGAGAGAGTGACCAACCGCAAGAAATCCATAAAATCTCATATTATAATAGGAGGTGAGTAAAAACACTCCCAGGGTTTATGCATGTTTCGGCCGGACCTATAGGTCCAATTGGGCCATGCATGGCCATGGGGATTTCGGCCTGACTCGAAATCTCCTATGTGCCATACCCCAAATTGGACTTAGCATGTTGGGCTTATATTTGTGAGCTCCTATTACGGCGGCCCATTTACACTAAATGTAAACAGCTCCAGTCGCCGAAATCGGAGGGTGCCAATTGATATGTTATTGCCCAACACATTAATACTTATTCTTCGATCCAATCCAGTTTCCGTATTGTTCATACGTGCGACCGATAGACACAACATAATTTATTCTACTCATCAGTTAAGAGTGTTGTAGCGTCCGCGGAACGTTGATTCACAACCTATTACCAACATGTTAATTCTCTGTACCGCGTTGTACCCCTGGCTAACTGTTATTCTCCAATTGCCTAGATTTTACAAAGGAATACTACTCTAAGGCATCAACACAATAATTCACAACCTTCAACTAATATCCGGATGGTGGCCACCCAATGAATACAAGAGTCGGAGAATTACAGATGTGCATGACCATCCTCATCACTCATGTCCTTAGTCAAACTCAACTGGTGTACAAAACATGGTTACTTGACCTTTTTGTTCAGGCGCTGCGCTTGTACGCCTGGGAGCGAACATTGAGCCAACCTTGGACATGAGTTCCAAGTGGTAAGGGTACTTCGGGTGCTACTTCATTCAGCACCCGGGATCAGTCTCATACTCAAGGTGAAGAAGTTTGTGTCCTTAAGAATACTAAAAGAATCCGTCTAACACAATCGAGCCTGACCCCGTGGTCGAACATGGCAAGCGCAGTATGATGTGCGCGTTGACAGCATAACCTGAATTTGTTTTACATCACGAGTAATGTGGTGGTAGACGAACGGATTTCGTCACGGCGATCTACAAAACTTTGATCATATCGTGTACCCTAAACCAAATGATCGTTTTGCATAACCTTCTTTCTCTTTCGAAATACCATGTGTCTTAGCGTCTTGATATGGTTGAGGTTTCCCTCCCATCAAGACGACCGTTCCCGTGTGACGTGGCAAGGTATGTAAGCATATGGTGATGGGCGCCGTAATTGGTAGCCCATAATATGTATAGTTTACCTAATGAACTTGGGTAAATGTCACATTAGGGTAATTGGGCTAGACTCAAATCCCAATTGACATGAGAGGCCCAAAATTGGGCCTCACTATACTAATGGCCGGCCGAAACTTATAGTGAGGGTAAAGTGGACTTTTGTCCACTTTACTCCTCCTATAAATAAGGTGTTAGGAATATTTTAGGGTTAATCATAATTCCCTCACAAGAGAGTTTTAGAGAACAAAACCCTCCTCCCACACCACACTAGTTCGGCCGAACCCTTACCTCACCGAAGGTGTGCCAAATTGCTTTCGAGCAAACTCTACAGAGATCTGTCCCTGTGCCAAGAATCGATCAGAGGCTTTGCTGTGGAGCTGCACCACGTAGGGATTCTCTAACAAGAACCTCTACGGGTCCTGACCGGAGGATCGTGAACTCCATATATGTAAATTTCCGCATAATATATAATATATGTTTTATTTATTGTCAATATCTTTAATAGGGAAACAGATAACTGACAATATATTTTCTCAATCTTTTAGGTAACTAAATCTATCAATAATATCTTTAACCTATTTAAATATTTAGATATATTGATAGTTATATATTTCTATATATTTTAATGTGAATCTATCATAATGTTCCTAAATATTGATATATTGTTACCCTAATTAAAAATTAAAATATGGTAAACAATATAATTTAAAAACCTGGCCGAAATTTATCGTTTGGTGACTAAGAAATTTAAAATTTTTACCTCATAATTCACCTAGGGTTTCGGCACAAACACTAAAATTAGGAACAAGTGGTCAAATTTCAAGATCAAATTTTAATAAGATCTACAATTCAATGTTTGATTTTGATAAATTTTACTTTTTTCTTGAAGATCATGAACATCAAATAAACCAAGAACATCATGAAAATTTCGGACCACCATTATCATAAAAATTCGAAAATTTAAAATTCCTTTAAAAAAAAATCGGTCCGAAATTTTTTTAAAATTTCAAGAACACCAATTTATCAAAATCATGAACTCCTAACACAGGCTATGATACCACTGTTAGATTACGGGGACTAATCACTACGGATACTATAAACAAGGTACATGCTATTAATATCAATTACGCAGCGAAAGTTTCACACATACCTTTAAGATGATCAATAGACCCAAGATCTTCTATATATATATATATATATATATATATATATATTGTTGATTGATTTAATCTTAAAGATAGTATCTTAGCAATAAATATATATATATGTTTGTTAGTGCCGAAATATATATATATATATATATTAATGTTGGAAACTATTTTAAATAGTTAATGTTACTTGGTGGCTAAGTTTAATAATTTTTTTTAATGGATTGAAAACCCTACTTGGGCCACAAGTAAACATTTCGGCCCAACCTTTTAAATTTTAATTATTGGGCCGGTCCAATATGTTAAACCGGGAAAAAATAAAACCGAACCGGATTTTCTCAATCGGTTCGACCTATTCGGATCGGGTCGGACCGGGGTAATTAAGTGGATCTAACCGAACCGGTTTTGAGTGTTGAACCGAGCCGAACCCTATTTTCTTGGACCGGTCCGGACCAAACCATTTTTTTAAATTTTAAACCCCGAACCGGATTTTTGTCGGATCGGACCGAACCGGATTTTCCGTATCGAACCGAATTTTCCTGACCGAACCGGATTTTCTGAACCGAACCGAAACAGACCAAAATGAACTGAACCGAATATTTTTTTTCTAAACCGAATTCAGGTCAATTAAAATAGGGAGGTCAAGTTTTAAACTCCAAAAGTTTTTGAACCTCAAAATGGACTACACAGTGCTCATAGGGTTGCTAACGTTTATGCATTTTTCGTTTATGGAGATGGATCTCGGAGATACATGTTTTGGGACTGGATTAATTATAGGGCTGAATTGTAATTTTTTATTATTCAATATATATTGATGCATGATTAGAAATGTTGTCTTGACATAGTCAAGCTAGCTGGAAATTGCATGTTGTTTGCGGAGCCCTGGTTGAATATATGGAATGCGCACTAGGATAGACATGTTGTGATGGTTGTAAATGCCTAGGATTCATGTCTAGAATGTTGTGTAATTGAATATATGCATGAATTGCCAATCCGCCCCTAATGTTTAAAATTATTTTAAAACCGAAATCCAGTCACCGAATATATATGATTGATGTGGATGTTACATGTTTGACACGTATGCTAGAATGTTAAGGATGTAGTTGCGTTTGATAATTTACTTAAAATTAGAATTATAAATGCAAGCATGAGTTCCTAGGAACATTAGACGCATGACGTGTAAGCATGTATGTGGTATGAATGATGACTGTTACTAGCATATGATAATTTGCATGGGTTGTAGAATTGTGTATGCATGAGTGAATTCATCGGAATGATTTTTCCAAAACAAAAAGGGCCTTGGGAAAGCCAAGATCGGGTATGCTTATTTTAAAATTCCCGTTCTGGTAATTGTAGATTAAAACCGTTTTAAGAGACTGATCTATTAGATAGAAGACGACGATAGTGTGAACTCTTTCACAGCCATCTTCCATTGGTTTACTTGTGGTCGGTTGGTTAGTTGACTGAGGAATCACTATCTGCCGGATTCTATTTCAATGGATATTTGATGTATGCAATTCTTTCTCAAAATGTTATTGTCTCCCTAATTTTTGCATAATCATCGATGTGTTAGTATGAATTGGTTAATTTAGTGAGATTCGATATTCCTCGCAATCTTGATGGTATGAATCATGATGAATAAAAATAGTACGTGTTGAACTCTCTAATACGATTTTGAAAAGTGGAGAGGACAACTACAGATGAATATGGTAGTCTGTATGATTTTTGACAATGAGAAACGAATGTAATAATTGATTTCACCAAGCATGGGAATAGGTTCTTTGATGATATGAATGCATATGTGGTGATACATTCAACCTTGGTAAAAGGGGTTTGAAGAAGACTTCAACTGCAACCAGGCAATGTTGCAACTTAGTATCCCTTTGCAACCGCCTCGGTGGAAGCAAGGATGCAAAAGCGAAATATTTCGGTTGAATGTGATGGTCTTCTCTCTTTTCATGGATGTTGGAGTAAAACCCGCATCGGATCTTTAGGATAAAAGTTCAACATGGAAAAGATGTATATGGTTGTCTGATATTGGCAAGACTCAATGATCTTGAGCCTAATCAAGTATAGTAACCACAACAGTAAAAGCAAAACCTTCTCTGCTCACTATACCGGGTTCGAATGAAGTCGACCATGATCCACATATCATAGAGAGAACTGGACCATAAAGGTCTTATACGATAATCCGGTGGGATAAACCATGTTGATAAAGTGCGTCTCAACCACGCCTTATAGGTCAGGTGTATGAAGCGGTAAACTGTTTTATACAACACAGATCATTTGACGTGATTCACTCGTGAATTTACTCAGATGTGATTTTCAACATGGCGTAAAGTTCTCGACTATCTATGTGATAATCATGGATCAAATACGCGATCTTCAGATCAAGAACCCTACCATTGTCATTTATCATTCGTTTAAGTTACTAAAATTTTGGTTATTCGAGATTCGGATCTATTGAATAAAAAAGTTTCCGCTCGATTCGAAATGTGATCTAGTTGTCAAAATTAATCGACCTGGTTGAGAGGGATCGATTCGAAATGAAATTTCGGCCAGGTAAAAGTGGTCGAATAAAAAGAAACGATTCACGTACTCCGTCATCTCAGTCGGGATAACTGAACTGAACATACACATCAATTGCGTAGCTAGATCGAAAGATTTAGTATCTCTTTAATTTTTATTACTCGATTGAATGAAATAAACTGTAATGATGATCATGTTTGAAACCGATTGGATTAAATTGAATTATATTCTGAAATAAAACGATTTAACCAAGGGTTAAAACCCCAGAGTAAAATTGTGCCATGCGCAAGTGGACCTCGAAAGACGGAACACATCGTTTCAAAGTACGAGTTTAATAATGAAGTGTTTGAATGATGATGTGCCGAATTTTCCTTTGCATTCCTTCGAAAATAACTTATTGATAACATTTACATCGGTAAGAAGTAGGTTGCGGAAGCTACCACGACCTTGTAAAAGTATCAACTGACGCATAGGGTGAAAACCTCAATTGCTCAGTTCGGAGATGGGATAAACTCTCTAAGATAAGTTAGCAAACTCTCTTAAGGCAACTATCTTCTTTTAAGAAATATCCCATCAAGTGAGACATTCGTTCAAGAACCAGTAACGGTTCGGCAAGCATTGGAAGAACCTCAAACGTTGGAATGGAGGAAAAAAATGGAGGATGAAAATGCCTAAATTAGAACGTATTCGGTTTTGGTCTTCAATTGATTTACTTGTTAACCACAGTTGTGGTTAACGTGAAATTTTATAATTCACTACTGATGGAAAATTTGAGTGGTACAAAACTTGAACGATTGCGAAAGGATATACCCAAATTCTCGGAGTGGACTTTGATGAAACATACTCACCAACTGTGCGTTACACCACAGTTAGGGCCATCCTTGCCCTTATTGCAAGCCTCGATCACGAGCCTGCATCAAATGGATGTTAAAGACCGCATTTCTCCATGGAAACTTGGAGGAAGAGATCTATATGGAGCAGCCAGAGGGTTTTATTACTCCTGGCAAAGAACGTAAGGTTTGGAAACTCCAAAGATCTATTTACGGTCTTAAAAAATCGTCTCGGCAATGGTATCGCAGATTCCACGAGGAAATCGTCGGAAACGGATTTGTGAACCTTCACGAGAATCCTGCGTTTACACCAAGACCTCCGGGTCTAAGTATGTCATCATAACCTAATACGTGGATGACATACTCATTGCTGCCAACGATGTGAGTTTCATGAACGAATCAAAGTCCTGGTTAGCATCAGCATTTGAGATGAAAGACATGGGAGAATCCACGTACATCTTAAGCATTAAAATTGCCCGAGATCGTGCCGCCCGGAGATTGTGTCTGTCTCAAGAATCAGATAACAACAAACTGTAGAAAATATTCAGAATGCTCGATGCCAAACCCGTGGATACGCCGGTTGTGTTCGGGTGCGTGCTGTTAAAGCGTGATAGCCCGAAAAACCAGCAGGAGCGTGAATAGATGAAGAATGTAGAGTACTTAAGCATGGTAGGATGTCTAATGTACGCCATGCCATGTACTCGTCCGGACATCTGTTACGCTGTGGGCCTAGTAGCAAGATTCCAATGAGATCCTGGCTATCAACATTTAAAGGCCGTAAAATGAATTATAAGATATCTGAAAGGTACTGCCGACTATGTTCTGTGCTATAAGGGCAGGCAAATCGAATTGACTGGTTATAGTGACGCCGACCACGATGGCGATCCAGACGATCGTAAGTCCACCACAGGGGGAGTTTTCCTCCTTGCTGATGCTGCCATATCATGGGTAAGCAAGAAGCAATCATGTGTCGCGCTTTCCACTGTGGAATCAGAATTTGTTGCCCTTTCTAAAAATGCACAAGAAGCAGTCTGGCTGAAATGGCTTCTTACTGGATTAATTGGCACTTACAAGAAGAGCAAACATGTGAAGGTATACTATGACAGTCAGGCAGCCATTGCAGCAGTTAAGAATCCAAAGTACCATAGTAGGACCAAACACATTGATGTGAAATACAATTATGCCAAATCTGTTGTGGAAGACAATATAATCGCTTTAGAATACTTTTCCACCGATAATATGGTCGCAGACTCATTAACTAAGCCATTACGTAGAGAAATTTTCGAAAAGCACGTAAAACTGTTTGGATTTCGTAGGGCTTAATAAGTGGCTTGTATGAGTGATGGAATTTTGACATTTGAAATAATATTTCGATTGAATAAAAGAGTTGAAAATAGAGTATATGATCTATCGACGTCACAATGATAAATAACATCGGATTTTACGGTCTATAAATTAAGTCGTAGGAAGAGGTAAAACTCTTCCACCAAAATTATGTCGAATGTGAACCTTGCCTCGTCACACAGGCACGGTCATATTGTAGGAGAGGGGGACCTCTACCAAAAAAAGATTGGCTAAGAACCAGGGGGATAAACCTGGTTAAACGAAACGATAACTTGGTCACGCTTATAGCATGACTTAATCTTCGTTTTGTAAATCGCCGTGTTGGAATCTGTCCATCATTAAAATCACATTCAGGGCCAGATGAAAGACTATGCGATAGCATGATTGACATATCCCACCCCTGGCTTGTCCAGGTGTGCTATCGACGCGTGCTTCATACTACACGTGCCATGTTCGACCACGGGGTCATGCTCGGTTGTGCTAGCTAGAATCCCTGTGATTCAAAGGGCGCATACTTCTTCATCTTGAGCGTGTGATTGATCCCAGGTGTCTTATGAAGAGGCACCCAAAGTATCCTCTGTGACTCAGAACTTATACCTAAGGTCTGGCTCAATGTTCGCTTCCCGGCGTACGAGCGTAGAGCCAAAGAAAACGGCCAAGTGACCAGGTCTTGGAAACCGGTTGAGTTAGACTAAGGGTATAAGCTATGGGGATGGTCATGTTCATCTATAATTTACCGACTCTTGTGTTCACTAGGTGGCCACCAACCGGATATTAGTTGAGATTGTGAACACTTGTACGGATGCCCTAGAGAAGTATTCCTATATGGAAAACTGGGCAATTGGAGAATTATAAGTTGACCAAGGATACAATTTGGTACATATTTTGTTTTTAACAGGATTGATTTACGACAGGGAATCAACGTTCTACGGGCGCTACAATACTCCTAACAGATGAGTAGGACGATGCCCGTCGTATCCGCCGGTCGCACAGCAAACCTCGTATGAACTATTCGGAGACGGAGACAATAACTGAAGACTGAAATGTTGATGTTATTGGATGACAATACATTAAGAGGCACCCTCCCATTCCGGCGAGTGGGAGCTGTTTGCATATGGTGACGTGGCGCCGCAATTGATAGTCCGTTAATATATGTGGTTACCCAAGATAATTAGGTAAATGTTACATTAGAGCTAATTGGGCCAAACCTAATTCCCATGTGACATGGGAGGCCCAAAATTGGGCCTCTTCCACCACATAAGTCGGCCAAAACCCTAGAAGGGAAGGGGGAGGATTTTCTCCACCCCCACCATATAAGGAGGTCTTGGGGTCACCTCCAAAACACACATTGATCACAACTCCTCCTAAGTTGTGATTTGAGAGAAATCTCTTTCTCTCTATAGTGATTTCGGCCTGCCCCATAAACACCACTATTGGTGTGCCAAATTGCTTCCGAGCATTCAGTCCGAGGTTCTGTCCCCGTTAAAGAATCGATCAGAGGATTTGCTGTGGAGCTTATACCATGTAGGACTTCTTCTCACGAAGAACTTGTACGAGTTCCGACCGGATGATCAGAACTCCCTCCACAACGTTCTTGGGCAGGAAAGCTATTGAGGTATATGTACATTATTCCGCTGCGTAATTAGATTACTTACAAGTACACGTTTAGCATTCCGTAGTATTACGTCCCCGTAATCCAACACTACTATGGTACTTCTGATTCTTGACTGCCCCAATCGCAGCTTGACTGTCAGAGTAAATGCGCAAAAGGCTTACTCCCATCCTCGACGTCAAGAAGGTCAGTCAAGAGTCTCTTTAGCCAGACAGCCTCCTGTGCATTCTTTGAGAGAACTACGAATTCGGATTCCATATGTCGGACCTAAAATCTGACCTAAGGCGAATTACGTTTGAAAACGTGGATTATGAAAAGAGTCGCCACTAGTTAATAAAGGCTAACTAGAATCCTAAAATACCTAAGCGAAAAACGAATTAAACACCTAGGTATAAAATCAGTCAACGATCAGAAATTCGAGTTCGGGGGTTCTATTACGAATTAAAACACATGAGATTAATCTCGCCCTTTCGGTACTCAATTCACGAATTGCCATTTTTATTTGAAAGAATTAACTAGGGACAACAAACTATATAAATCGATATTAAATCAACTAAAGCAAAAACAAACTATCACACCCTAACTTTATTTATCAAGTTAATGACACGGAACAGACAAAAATTAAGTAAACCAAATTGGATCCAAATCACAATAACACACATTCTTTCATCAAGTCTGACTTCTAGTTATGAATAACGAACCTTCTTTCATTCATCAAGTCTGACTTCTCAAGTGGATGACCTAAGAATCGACCTTGTTCGTAGCAAATACTCTTTCTTTCTAATTCGAGCCACCCGTGACCTTGGACATGAACGGATGAAAACACCTCTTTGAGAAAGGACCACCCACAAGCAACGATTCATGAATGGGTGGTCGGCCAATTGGAGCGGGGTGGAACAAGAAGGGTCGGGGCTGGTCGGAGACGACGTATGGACAATGGTCTGGATCACTGGAACAAGATGGTGCGGGGAGCAGCTCTGGTCGGCGGTGGAGTAGAGGAAGACGGCGAGCTCCTGGTGATAACTCCGACAGACGATGGCAAGACGAGGTCGGAGTACTGGCCAAACTTGGGCAGAGCGAGGTCTTGGTGCCACGATGGTCGGAGGAAGGTTTGGTCGATGAAGACGACCTGCAACAAAGGTGATGGAGGATGATGGGAACAACTGAGAGGACGAAACAGCGGATCGTCTGGGTCGAAACGCAGCAGACAGCAACAAAGAGATTCTGGCTAGGCCGGTGACTCGATCTCGGGCGTGGTCGTAGTCGGATTCGATGAAGTGGTTCTAAAGAAAATGACGAACTCCCCTAAAAATCTGAAAAGTAATTTAAAAGAACGAGTCAGGAAACCGAGAAAAAAGCAGAAGACCAGACGACGATGAGGCTCAGTCGCAGCAGGGCGGAGTACTGGGCAGGGACGGAGCAGAGCTGTGGTCAGAGGCCAGATCGGGCGGTGACACGGCTGGTCAGCTCTGCCGATGAAGCCTGGGTGCTGTGACGATCGGTCGAACAGGCATGATCAATGGATGCATGCGAGTGAAGTTGACACGGTGGTGATGAAGTGGGGTGACGCCGGAGGTGATGCTCAGAGTCCCGACGGAGAGTTGGACTAGACTGGAACGGCGGAGGACAGCAGCTCGACGAAGGGGACTGGCAGCCATGGCTGGATGGGGAAGTCAAAGACGGTCCAGGGAAAGCTGAAGGGAGGCCGGCCGGGCAGCTGCGGGTGCGGGAAGACCTATGCGTGAGGGAACAGTGGAGCTGCTAGGCGTTGACGAGGCATGCGCAGCTGACTTCCGAATTGCTGGTATGGATGGCGTGAAGAATGAGGCTCTGTGGATTAACAAGCAAACAAACACAATAATAATAACTGTATAATATATACATACATATAATAATAATGATAAAAACCAAACTAAACCAAAATGCAAATTACCTAAAGAAAATATTCATTGTGTATTTTTTTCTGTCGACTTCCACCCCCTTTACATCGATGGAATATTCATCTATATATAGTACAATAATACCTAGAGTTTAATCTAGTTTAGGAAGTAAATAAACTGATTTATTGTCCTAATTAATACTAAATATTCTGAACACTTAATACAAATATTCAGAAAATATACACTGCAATAAATATACAAACTATCCTAGTTTTGCACTGAGCATCTTTGGAAGCTTCGCGACTTGCCAAATTTAGACATTTCCTCATTTAGGTGCGCCACACGTCACGCGAGTCGCGCGTGGTCCAAAATTAGGTGTTTACAGTTTGCCCCTCTTTGGGCGGATTCCCGTAGAACATGTTCGAGGGGATTCGTCCAAAGACAAGGAAACACCGAATTTTGGATGATAAGTCTGTCTTTCTTTTGAGTCTTCGAGTCTTCAAAGGAAACTCCTGGCTTATTTCGGAAAGTGCAAAAAAGTAGAGCCTCTGTCGGCGGTGCCCCTGTTGGCGGTGCCTCCATTGGTAGTGCAGAAAGTAGAACCTCCGTCGGCGGTGCCCCTGTTGGCGGTGCCTCCATTGGTAGTGCTGAAAGTAAAGCCTCCAGTGGCGTGCGAAAAAGTAAAGCCTCCAGTGGCGTGCAGAAAAGTAAAACCTCAATCGACGTTGCCTCCAGTGGCGAGCGACAAGGAAAAGCCTCCAGTGGCGTGCAATAAAGTAAAACCTTTGGTGATGATTGGTAATAGAAGACCTCTACGTCAGACAGTACCAACAACTTCTGGTGACGCCTCTAGTGGCGAGTGGTAACGGAAAGACCTCTACGTCAGACCGTACCGGAAAACCTCTGGTGATATCTCTGGTGGCGAAAGACCTCTACGTCGGACAGTACCGGAGACCCTTTGGCGATGCCTCTAGTGGTGAGTGGTAACGGAAGACCTCTACGTCAGACCGTACCGGAAAACCTCTGGTGATATCTCTGGTGGCGGAAGACCTCTACGTCATACCGTACCGGAGAACCTTTGGTGATGCCTCTAGTGGCGAGTGGTAACGGAAGACCTTTACGTCAGACCGTACCGGAAAAACCTCTGGTGATATCTCTGGTGGCGGAAGACCTCTACGTCAGACCGTACCGGAGACCCTTTGGCGATGCCTCTAGCGGCGTATGTCGGAGATGAGCCTCTAGTGGCGTCCGTTGGAGAAGTGCCCCTAGTGGCGAATGTCGGAAATGAGCCTCTAGTGGCGTCCGTTGGAGAAGTGCCTCTAGTGGCGAGTGTCGGAGATGAGCCTCTAGTGGCGTCCGTTGGAGAAGTGCCTCTAGTGGCGTGACTTGCGAAGGCTGAACACTAAGGATTCGTTCGTCGGGGGTGACTCTGATTGTCGGTTGTGACTTGTAGGAACAGACTGTAACAGTCCTACTTGTCCTTGAATAGTGACTCGCGAGAGCAGACTTCAACCGTCCCGCTTGCCCTGAAGTTGACTCGTAGGAACAGACTGTAACAGTCCTACTCATCCTTGGAATGCGACATGCGAGAGCAGACTGTAACCGTCCCGTTTGCCGTGAAATTGACTTTGGAAGGCGCTGTATTGCGCATGAATGTTTGTCCCTAATTTTTGCCTAAATTGTGCATTGTGCGACAACCTAGCGGGATCCTTTTTTATTTTTTCTCTTTTTTTTTTTTTCTTTTTTTTTTCTCTCTTTTTTTTTTGTTGAGAATTTCTCTTTTTTCTCTCCCTTTGCCATGGCCGATTGAGATATTTTCGACCATGCCTCTCGGTTTTTTTATTTTCTCTCCTTTTGCCATGATTGCAATTTCTGAATTTGCAACCATGCCTCTCATTTCCTGATTTTGCCTAGGCCGCCCTTTCGGGTTTTCAACCTAGCGGAAGCACTCTTTATTTGGTAGCCGATTAAACGGTGGCTGTGACCCGTACTTTATTTTCCGCCTCGATGCGGGACTATTTGTAACCATTTGGAGGGTGACTGTGACCCTTTTCTCACCATCTTTAATGTTGCGGGAGCTCTTTTGATTGTAGCCATTTGTAGGGTTGCTGTGGCCCTTCATTCCTCGTCTCTGATCCGGGAAACACTTTTTGTATGTAACCATTTCGAGGGTGGTTGTGGCCCTTTCACTTAATATCCGCCATCGATGTTCCGGGATCGCTCTTTTAACTGTAGCCATTTGAGGGACGACTGTGACCCTTTCTTATATTTTCTCGCCCTCACCGGGTTCGCGAGATCACTCTTTTTGTGTAGCCATTTTAAGGGTGGCTGTGGCCCTTTTTATTCTCCCGCCCTCACAAGGTTCGCGGGGTCACTCTTTTATTTGTAGCCTTTTGGAGGGTGGCTGTGGCCCTTTCACCTATTTCCCGCATTTGACGTTGCAGGAGCGCTCTTTATCTGTAGCCATTTGAAGGGTGGCTGTGGCCTTTTCTTTGTAGTCGTTTTAGGGACGACTGTGACCCTTTTATTTGTAGTTGATTTAGGGACAACTGTGACCCTTTTATTTCTTCACTGCTCTCACGAAATATGCATGAGCACTCTCTTTATTTTTATCGGTAGCCAATTAAAGGGCGGCTGTGACCCTAAAAAATGAGTTTTTTTTTTTTGCCATTTTTTTCTTTTTTTTTTTTTTGCTTTTTTTTTTTTTTTACTTTTTTTAAAACGAAAAATAATCAACAACAATTATGTACATGCCCCTAGTGGCAAATCTGAAATTTCTCATTCAAAACATCTTCTAGAGAAGGACTCAGTTGATTGAGTCAAAATATGTCAGTCGTGTCGACGCCCTGGATTGACCCTACGACCAATGAATGACATAGCCAGTGATTTCTAATCTCGGCTTCTCAAGTACCCCGACTATTGCTCAATCTCGTCTGGGGATGCCCCATAGCTAGCACCAATCGGATTAGGCTCGTCACATTCTGTATGAATGGTCTGGTTGATGAACACATATGGATGGTGTTGAGTTTGGCATAGTAGTCCGCAAATGGTAAATTTGGGCATAGATATCGCATGAGGTATCTGGGATAAATTCGACAGCTTGCGGCGAGCAAAGGGTCGCGCACGAGATTTGCTCTTCAGGGGCTTTGATTTGGATGATTACCCAAACTGCACAATGATTAAGGAAAAACTCAAATTCCGGGGATAAAAATGATCAAAACTTTTCTTACCTGGGTGTCGGATTTTTCTAGTGGGAAATGTGCTCGCTACGCGACTGGACCTGCTGCATGTCCTGATTTTCCCGCTCCATCTAGAAAACACAACTTGCATATGAACACCTGCCGGAAATTAAATGCCCCTGGATCTCTGATGGAAGGCACCAACAATAATGTTTTCTTTGCTTGATCAACACATTGAATCTTCGCGAGACTCTCAATGATCTCTTGATATTTTCCCATCTCCGGACATGACCGATCTCAATAGGAGATGCCCATTGGTTACCACCGACCGTGTTAGACCTCACCGTAAAACAGATGTACAGCTTGGTTCGGGGACGCGTATGAATTCCACATATGGTGGGTGGAATTTTGACATGTAAGCTCTTTGGAGCAGTCACACTTCACGTGGTTGCGACCTCATCGAAGTGGTCGTCTGATCTGCAAAATGAGTAGGGATACTCAAATCTCAAGGAAAAATCAAGTACAATTCATCGTACCTGAGCGTTGGATATCCTGAGTGTGCAATTTGTGCTTCGTGCAACTGGATGGTTGCACGTTTATGTTGCCCCATTTGGCCGACACAACTTGTATGTGCGGGATACCTTATCCAATGATACAACTTACAACCGGTTTACCGGAATGGCACATATGGAATGTATATACAAGATGAAAAATCCAGGTGAAGTTTTTTTTTTTTTTTTTTTTTTTGAGAATAAAAAAAAAATCAATGCATCCTAGTTGCTCAAAATTAAAAAAAGATAATCAAGTGAATTTTTTTTTTTTTTAAATGCAGATGAGATGCACAAAAAAAATAAATACAAGATGCAAACTTAAAAATGAAAGTTCTACAACTAAGAAAAATTACAATTTACCTGAAAGGTTCTTCCGAAAATAATGCATATGAGATGCACATCTTTTTAAAAAAAAAATCAGGTAAAAGGTTTTTTAAACAAAGAGCCCTAAAACTAAGAGAGCTTGCGATTTATCTAAAAAGTTTTTTTAAAATTAATGCATACTGGATGCATTATTTAAAATAAAACAATTCAGGTAAAAAGTTTTTGAAATGATGCATGTGGAATGCACGTTCGAAATTAGAAGCTCTAGTAGCTAAAGGGGAATTAAAATTTCCAAAAATGTTTTTTTCAAAAAAAGTAATGCATACGTGACGCACTAACCAAAATTACAACTCACCTAAAGAGTTTTTTTTTTTTAAATAACAATGCGTATGAAACACATGTTTTAAATAAAAAAAAATTCAGGTAGGAGGTTTTTAAAAAAAAAACAATGCATGCGAAATGCAAGTTTGAAAAGAAAATGTATACAACTAAATGACTAACAATTAGCTGGAATTTTTTTTTTTGTTTTTTTTAAAAATGCAATGATATGAATGCATGAGAAATAAAAGTTATACAAACAGTAATGATAACATTTACAACAAATAGATCATGTTAGGGGGTAAAAAATGTGTGGCTTTGCTCTACAAGGTAGGTTCCACTGACAGGTTCCCGACAAGGTGGTTTCCTCACCCCATCACAGGGATCATAAGACCTTCACAAGCGAGTAGAGTTTTTCCGAGCCGTACCGGCGGCCCAGCCGCTCCGGTCGTACCGTACTAAACCTCCGGGGTTCCTAGTCGCCCTGGGTTTTAGGCGTTTTGGATATTACGCTAAAGTGGGTGTGTGCAAATTTAAATAATACATACACAACAAAGAAAAATAGTTAGTCATAATAAAAACTTAACTCCACACCTGAAATCACAAAAAAAAAAAACAAGTTAGATCTGTGAAATAAAAATAAAAATTACAAAATTCTAACATGGCAAAAAGTGAACATACTGAGCCCGAACCCTCTAAATCTTCCCCAGCAGAGTCGCCAAATTGTCGGACCTAAAATCTGACCTAAGGCGAATTACGTTTGAAAACGTGGATTATGAAAAGAGTCGCCACTAGTTAATAAAGGCTAACTAGAATCCTAAAATACCTAAGCGAATAACGAATTAAACACCTAGGTATAAAATCAGTCTACGATCAGAAATTCGAGTTCGGGGGTTCTATTACGAATTAAAACACATGAGATTAATCTCGCCCTTTCGGTACTCAATTCACGAATTGCCATTTTTATTTGAAAGAATTAACTAGGGACAACAAACTATATAAATCGATATTAAATCAACTAAAGCAAAAACAAACTATCACACCCTAACTTTATTTATCAAGTTAATGACACGGAACAGACAAAAATTAAGTAAACCAAATTGGATCCAAATCACAATAACACACATTCTTTCATCAAGTCTGACTTCTAGTTATGAATAACGAACCTTCTTTCATTCATCAAGTCTGACTTCTCAAGTGGATGACCTAAGAATCGACCTTGTTCGTAGCAAATACTCTTTCTTTCTAATTCGAGCCACCCGTGACCTTGGACATGAACGGATGAAAACACCTCTTTGAGAAAGGACCACCCACAAGCAACGATTCATGAATGGGTGGTCGGCCAATTGGAGCGGGGTGGAACAAGAAGGGTCGGGGCTGGTCGGAGACGACGTATGGACAATGGTCTGGATCACTGGAACAAGATGGTGCGGGGAGCAGCTCTGGTCGGCGGTGGAGTAGAGGAAGACGGCGAGCTCCTGGTGATAACTCCGACAGACGATGGCAAGACGAGGTCGGAGTACTGGCCAAACTTGGGCAGAGCGAGGTCTTGGTGCCACGATGGTCGGAGGAAGGTTTGGTCGATGAAGACGACCTGCAACAAAGGTGATGGAGGATGATGGGAACAACTGAGAGGACGAAACAGCGGATCGTCTGGGTCGAAACGCAGCAGACAGCAACAAAGAGATTCTGGCTAGGCCGGTGACTCGATCTCGGGCGTGGTCGTAGTCGGATTCGATGAAGTGGTTCTAAAGAAAATGACGAACTCCCCTAAAAATCTGAAAAGTAATTTAAAAGAACGAGTCAGGAAACCGAGAAAAAAGCAGAAGACCAGACGACGACGAGGCTCAGTCGCAGCAGGGCGGAGTACTGGGCAGGGACGGAGCAGAGCTGTGGTCAGAGGCCAGATCGGGCGGTGACACGGCTGGTCAGCTCTGTCGATGAAGCCTGGGTGCTGTGACGATCGGTCGAACAGGCATGATCAATGGATGCATGCGAGTGAAGTTGACACGGTGGTGATGAAGTGGGGTGACGCCGGAGGTGATGCTCAGAGTCCCGACGGAGAGTTGGACTAGACTGGAACGGCGGAGGACAGCAGCTCGACGAAGGGGACTGGCAGCCATGGCTGGATGGGGAAGTCAAAGACGGTCCAGGGAAAGCTGAAGGGAGGCCGGCCGGGCAGCTGCGGGTGCGGGAAGACCTATGCGTGAGGGAACAGTGGAGCTGCTAGGCGTTGACGAGGCATGCGCAGCTGACTTCCGAATTGCTGGTATGGATGGCGTGAAGAATGAGGCTCTGTGGATTAACAAGCAAACAAACACAATAATAATAACTGTATAATATATACATACATATAATAATAATGATAAAAACCAAACTAAACCAAAATGCAAATTAGCTAAAGAAAATATTCATTGTGTATTTTTTTCTGTCGACTTCCACCCCCTTTACATCGATGGAAAATTCATATATATATAGTACAATAATACCTAGAGTTTAATCTAGTTTAGGAAGTAAATAAACTGATTTATTCTCCTAATTAATACTAAATATTCTGAACACTTAATACAAATATTCAGAAAATATACACTGCAATAAATATACAAACTATCCTAGTTTTGCACTGAGCATCTTTGGAAGCTTCGCGACTTGCCAAATTTAGACATTTCCTCATTTAGGTGCGCCACACGTCACGCGAGTCGCGCGTGGTCCAAAATTAGGTGTTTACACCATAGTAGAAAACGCGACATAAGATTTCTTCTTACTCATCCAAGAGATGGCAGCATTAGTAAGGAGAAGCACTCCTCCTGTGGTGAACTTACGATCATCTAGATCACCACTATGGTCGGCGTCACTATATCCTATCTAGCTTACTTCCATCATAGCATAGTCTGTAGTCTGCCGTACCTTTCAGATACCTCATAATTCGTTAACAGCTTTTAAATGTTGATTGTCGGGGTTTGATTGGAAACGCGCTACTAATCTCACATATTAACATATAGTTGGACGAGTTGATTGCATCGCGTACATCATATTTCCTACCATAATGATGTACTCTGCACTTTTCATATGTTCACGCTCTACTAGGTTCTTTGGGCCATCAAGCTTCGATAGCGCACTCCCATATACAACCGGTGTATCCACGAGTTTAGCACCATAGAGATTGAACCTTCTCAACAATTTGTTGACATAGGCTTCCTAAGAAAGACAATCTACGAGCAACACGATCTCTAGCAATTTTAATACCCAAGATGTAAGTGGCCTTACCCATGTCATTCATCTCAAATAGAGATGCTAACCAAGAATTTGAATTTTTAAAGTAACTCACATCGTTCGCGACAATAGGTATATCATGGACGTATATCGTCAAGATGACATACTTTGACCCTGAGGTCTTAGTGTACACGTAGGGATCCTCGTGAAGATTCACAAATCTATTGCCCATGATTTCCTCGTGAAACCTGCGATACCATTTCCGGGACATTTTCTTAAGACCATATATCGACCTTTGGAGCTTAGAAACTTTACGTTCATTCTCATGGGTTGAGAAACCCTCTGGTTACTCCATGTAGATCTCTTCCTCCAAGTTTCCATTAAGGAAGGTCGTCTTAACATCCATCTGGTGTAGCTCGAGATCGAGGCTAGTAACCATGGCCAAAATAACTCGGACCGTGGTCTAACGCACAGTCGGTGAGTAAGTCTCATCAAATTAAACTCCGTGGAGTTGGGTATTGTTGGAAATTGGTGTATATGGGCCGCTGTAATTAGGAGGCCATTAATATAAGCCCAACAGATTTTGGGTTAGGCACATAAGGGATTTTGGGTCGGATAATTAGAGTTAGGCACATAAGGGATTTTGGGTCAGGCCAAAATCTCTATGGGCCACAATTGGCCCAAAATGGGTCATACCCAATTGTGCTATAGTTCGGCCGAAATTAGGGAGTAGCCCTAGGTGGGCTGTGCTCGCCTCCTCTTATAAATAGGAGGTGTTAGAGGATTTCTTAGGGTTAATCACTCTCTCCCTATGTTGACAAGAAAATAAATCTCTCTCCTTAATACTAGCAAGTTTCGCCCAAACTACATTCAACATAAAGGAGGTGCGAAATTGTGTCAACAATTTACCCCATAGATCCATCCTCTCACCGGATTGAAAGAGGCTTTGTTGTGGAGATAATTTCCTGCAGATTGCACTTTAACCATAGTTCCTGCAGGACCCGTCCGGAAGATCGAGAACTCCCTCAGTGACGATCATGGGCTACGAAAGATAAACTGGTATGTGCTCATTTCCGCTGCGTAATTAGTTTACCTAGCATGTACACGTGTTTAATCTGTAGTAACTATCCCTAAATCCATAAGTGGTATCAGAGCCTGCGTAGGGAGTTCATGATTTTTTATAAAATTGATGTTCATGATTTTTGGTAAAACTGATATTCATGTTTTTAGTAAAATTTGTGATCATGGATGTTCTTACTAAAACATGATATTTATCAAAACTGAACTTTGGATTTGTGATTAAGGTAAAATTTTATCTAGAAATTTGACCACCAACCCCTAATTCATGTTTCGGCCGAACCCATAGTAGTAAAATTTTGATTACTTCGACGCCAAGAAGCACTAATTTCGGTCAGCTAGGGGTATTTTAAGTATTAATTTTTTTTATTAATTATCGATATATTCTATGCATGATTTTAGGGATATAGATATATTTGGTATTAATTTATTGCCTAAAGATTGACAAAATATATTGTTGATATAATTATATCCTTAATATAGAATTTTGAAATTTAAATATATATAGCCGAAATTTATATATATATATATATATTGTGAAAATATTTGGAAATTATATCTATTATATTTATTGTTATTTGGTGGCTACGTTAAGTTTTTTGGTGGATTTTAAAACCCTACATAGCCCACAAGTTACAATATTCAGCCGGACCCTATTGGGTTAATAGGGCGGATCCAAATGCATAACCGGTTCGGGTTCGGGTCGGGTCCCACCGGTTTAAACGGGTCCGGTCGGCCAGACCGAGTTTTCTCAATCGGTTCTATCCGAATCGGGACAGGTCGGACCAAGTGGTCAAATGGGTCGGGTCAAACCCAACCTGGTTTTCACCTTTCGCTTTAGCTGATTCTCTACAAGATTGAGATTGCTCTTAAAGCGCTCAATGGCCCCAGTTTTACGAGTAATCAGATGAGTGATCCTATAACGGGTAAAATCATCAATTAAAGTTAATTTGAGCTTCAAAATAATACATCTTTCCATTAAATTTGTAGTTCGAATCGATGTATTCCTGTTTTACGCGGAACCCATGCGTTGCACGCGCCACACTTGGGTCTTACCCTAGGTGAAATCGTTTCGCTTCCATAATTTAATTTTCGGTTTCACACATGTTCGTCGCTATGATATCAATCATATTTATTGAGTAATAACAAATAAGGAATATGAATCGTTTGATCTAGTTATGAAATTGATGTGTTACTAATGATGATGAAGTGTGTTAATCGTTTTTTCATTCGACCTCTTGACCTGGCCGAAAATTTGGTTTTAATCCCTACTAGCGGATTTTGTTCAGATCGATCCCATTGACCGGGTCAATGGATTGATAAGTAAATTGTATTTCGAATCGAATTTCATTTAATCTAAAAATTTACTTTATTCAATAATCTGAAACATAAACAACCAAAATTAATTCAAATGAACAATGAAAGATAAAACGACAATAATAATAAGGTCTTGATCATAATGCATCAACAATGATAAAGAGAGAGGAGATAGTTGAGAAAACGGTTTAATCGCTACTTTAACCGGAACGGGGAGTTTTTACATATGCCCGATATCGGTTTTTCAAGGACCTTTAAAAAAAAAAATTGAGATATGACTCGAGACAACCTTGGAGGGGTCAACACATTCAAAGTCGGGACGCTAAAGAATAAGGTCGACGACCATTTAAGTCCGCATCAAGGGAACCAAGGAAAAGTATCGACATGCATTCCTTAAGGCGACGATACTGAAGCCAACAATATAAGAAGAGGTTTCGACTCTGTAAAAAAGTCCCTTTTTAGGATCAAGGCGAGTCGATGATCAAACTATATGAGGAAACCCTACCCTTTAAGGAAGATGTACCAGCTGACAACCTGCTTGCCGCCTTCTGATCCAAGGAAACACTCCTCTCAAGGAAAAGCCGAGGTGGAAACCTACTCGTGTCTTGATTACAAGAACCTTCGACGTTAAGAAATGGTGAGGTGGCGACCTGCTTGTCACCTACTGACACATCACCGACCCCCTCAACCAATCAGAGAAAGGTGGCCACCGCCACTGAGCAGCCAATCAGATCATAGCTGCCGTCATTTAAACTCGGTAAACTCTCCCTATAAATAGGGGAGCACTTTCATTATATTTACATTCTCTCGTTTACTTTTCATAGTATTACTCTCATATTCCATTACTGACTTAAGCTTCAAAGTGGAATCAGGGGGAGATCCCCAAGTGCATTTCAGGCTAACGCCCTAAAGACTCCAAAGAAAACTAAGTACCCTGTGAGGTCGAGATAGACACCTAAGTGAGCTAGTTAAAGGCGACATCTCGAAGTCCCCTTCCAGAAGCTAAGGGCAACGTCAACTTGATCCCAAAATTTGGCGCTGTCTGTGGGATGGCTATCAAGAATTCATGGCACCACCAAGGAGTCACCCAAGACGAAACCGTGCATGTGAAAATGCTAGGATCATGGATGAAATACTCCAGGGGTCGACAGAAACATTGGAGAACTATCTCAATCGGTTCCAAGGAACCTACAGCGGAGGCGAACTCTCTGAAAGGGAGGCCATTCGAGAATTCTTCAGATGATAGGGACAACAATCACAGTCTTTAGCCATTACTCAATATACTGAACAAGTAAGAGGATGAGAAGATCTGATCCTAAGAGCAACCCTCCATAACTGAGTATGGCAGGCTCGTGCTGATCGTTCGAATCAACAAGAAGCCCTCCAAAGTCGAGGAGGAAACTCATCCGTGCAAAGATCTATTTCCCCCCTGGGAGGGAGTTCTGACAAACCAAACAAAGGTTGGAAAGACTCCACCTTGCCGAAGAAAGTCGCCAACCCTCACATGTTGTGAGTACCACCAAAGAGAGGGGCATGACACCGAAAGTTGCCTCCTTGCTAGGAGGGAACTTGAGTTTATGCAAGAGGAGATCCAACGTTACCTTTACCATCATCTTCACGAGCGAAGAAGATGGAGGACCTCTCCAGATAACAATATCAGTGTACTCTCATGAGGATTTAGGGCGGGAGGAGAATCAATCGCTGCTCGAGATGTTTATGCGGCCCAAAACGCCTCCTCACCAAGCATGCACAGGAGATCAAGGGAGTTGGAGCCAATGACAGTCACCTTCTCCGCTGATGAATTGGCTAGAGCGACAAAACCCCATGAGGATGCCCTAGTAATCACAACACGGATAGATGATTTCAAGATAAAGAGAGTACTTATCGACGAAGGAAGTTCGGCTGATGTTATTACCTTCAAGGTCGTCGCCGAAATGGGGTATCAGAGGAAAGACCTTTAGGAAATAAATTCCCCCTAGTAGGATTTGCAGGGAGAACGACTTACCCCCTGGGAGTAATCCAACTCCCCGTGATCCTAATGCAATGATGGAAAGCTCTGTTCTTAAACGTGTGTTTCGTAGTCGTCCAGCAGATAAACGCCAACAACGCCATATTGGGAAGGACAACTCACAATTCCAACTATATCGTCCCCTCCACGGCCCATCAAGTTATGAGATTCCCTTCTCATCATGGAATGGGGGAGGTATGGGGCGACCAAAAAGCATCTCGAAAATGCTATGTCAACCTCCTCCGAAGACGCAATAAAAAAGAAACTCTATCTGTCGTCATGGACGAGGACCCCCGAGAAGAAGGTGGACGACGAACTTATGGAGGAACTAGTAGAGGTCGCCATCAATGGTGACGGCAAAAAGGTTAAAATTAGGTCTTTTTTACCTCTGGAGCTGGCATAAAGGGTAATTTCTCTCGTTAAGAAATATAAGGAATTGTTCTCTTGGGAGCCTAGTGACATGCCTGCGATAAGTCCTGACATCATCTCCCACGAGCTAAGAATAAACCCAGCCGTAAAGCCTATAGCTCAGAGGAGAAGATCCATGGGAGCTGAAAAGAAGGTGGTGATACGCAGGGAAGTGGGAAAGTTGGTCGACGCCCGTTTTGTCACGGAAATACGATTTCAAACCTGGGTCGCTAATCCCGTCTTGGTAATAAATTCCAACGGAAGATGGAGGATGTGTGTAAATTTTCTATATCTCAACAAAGCATTCCCCAAAGATTCCTACCCACTACCAAGAATCTACCAGCTTGTTGACGCCACATCATGATATGAGCTTCTAAGCTTCATGGATGCCTACTATTGATATAACCAAATACAAATGCATCCCGACGATGAGGCTCATACCGCTTTCTATGCCGACATCGATATTTATCACTATAAAGTCATGCCCTTTGGGTTAATAAATAATGGGGCCACCTATCAAAGGATGGTCAACAAGCTTTTCAAATCCATGTTAGGAAGAAATATGGAGGTTTACGTCGACGACATGCTGGTCAAGACTAAAAGAGTCCATGATCATGTTCAAGATTTGGAAGAAGTGTTTGCCTGCATGCGACGCCACCAAGTACGTTTAAAACCGACCAAGTGTGCCTTTAGCGTCCAATCAGGAAAATTCAGGGGGTTCATGGTTAGTAAAAGAGGAACCGAAGTCCATTTAGAAAAGGGTTCCGCCATAGGGGAGACGTCCTCGCCTACTTATCATTCCTGAAGTATAGACTTGGTTGAACACAAGTTAAACAGTTGCCTCACATTAGTTGTGAACACGATCCATGTATGGTGGAGGATATTCGAAGCAATGCAAACTATATATTACTATCTCAAACTAAATTTGAACATGAGAAAAGTAGTAAGTGTTTGGTATTATATTTGTTTAATGAACGTCAGGTTGGAATGGGAGCAGCATCTGTTGAGTAATCTGAGCAATGCATCAGCCTTCCTACGGGCTTTGAGGGAGCCATGGGCAGCCAAGGAGTGGAGTGAAGGAATGGTGCTAGGGTTGATGAGCAGATTGCCTGCAACTTCTTCTCCTCCATCCTTGCAAAGCCCCAGAAGTAGAGTTATGGCATTCTCCTTACCCTTTGGAGACCCGAATCTCAGAAGATCAATCAGGAGGGGTACAAGTACTCTGCTCTTTCTCGTCTCCTCCATTCCTTGAGAACTACCCAAGAGTATGGCAAGCAGTGCAAGTGCATCATCAGTAATCCCTGCCTTGTCATCCGTGAGGAGTTGAATCAGTAGAGGTATTGCCCCGGAAACTACAATTCTTGGCTTATTAGGACTGTACAGTGCAAGATTGAATAAAGCAGTGGCAGCATCTCTTTTCCCTGAGGTGGTGCCTTGTGTTAGTAACCCCACAAGTGAGATTATAGCTCTAGCATGGGCTCCTATACTCACCTTGCACTCATCTATTATAGAGAGACTAAAGATTGTGGCTGCAGCGTTCTCTCTGGATTCCATCGTCTTCCCCAGCTCGAGGACACCTATGATGCTGTCCAAAGCCCCCGCAGCAATAATGAGCAACTTATTGTTATGGAATATGGACAAGTTGAGGAGTGCAGTGACTGCATTTTCCTGGATACTGGAGTCGGTAGAGTTGAGAAGTATGACTAAGAAGGGGATTGCCCCAGCCTCTGCAATCATCCTCCGAGTATCCATACCTGTCTTTGCTAGAACTCTCAGCTCGTACGCTGCTTGACGCTGAATTTGCAAAGAGCCCGTGGCAAGCTTCCCTACCAAGAACTCTGCAGTCATTTTCACGGTATCGATGGTAGATTTGGAAGCAGAGATGTGGTCTACTACGACGGGTGGGTGGTGGTTTAGTGATGGGGAGGAGGAAGAGATATTGTTGTGATGACACCATTGGAGGACAAGACTCTTGAGTGCATAGTTTGGGATGAGGGCCATGTGGATGAGCCTCTGTCCACTCTTAGGGCATGTGTGGTGGCCAGAATTGATCCACTGGGCAATTGAGTTGCGATCGTAGGTGTGACCTGATGATACAATCACAGGATCTGTCATCAGGTCTAGTGAAATAGGACATCGGAACTCGTCAGGAAGATTAAGAGAGCCTCCTCCTCCTCTTCCTTGAGATGATGATGATGGATTTTGCAAGGACTCATCAGTTTTGGTGTCTTCTAGTTGTTGGTTGTTATCAAAGATATTGATGGATTTTGCATAGGTGAGGAGAGAGATGAGGTTGTTGATATTGGAGACTACGATAAGTCCGCCGGTCCCAGCCTGCTTCTGCGCCTCTGCTTCCAGCTTTGAGATTTCTCCGTCACAGTCTGCTCCACTTGTCAACCCAATGCTGCTGCTGCTCAATACATGTTTCAGTTTAGCCGCATCCGCAGAAGACAACCCTTTGCTCTTATTATTAGAAAAGGCCATCATCAACTGGACCAAATAATCTCTTCTTTGCTGCACCACCACTTGATCATCTTGGTTTCGTCCTAGTTCATCCACTCTCTTGGCTTGCTTGTGGAGAAGCTCGACTTGTTCCCTCATGTCGGTGGTTATGTGGAGCAAGCTTAAAGGTAGAATGTCGAGTGCTCGTCCCATATCCTTCACCAGAGCATGGAACTGGTTGGAGATATGGTGTGTTTGTGTCAGGTTCCACACACTGCTGCCTTCTTTGCAGGCGGTAATCACCAACTTGGTGCGCTTTAAAACACACAGAAGCTCAGTGAGGCACAGGATGGATGATGGGGGAAGTATTGTGTGTTGAATATCTTGAAACAGACAGGATAGCACCTTCATTCTTCTTAACATCCCTAATGTCTTCTTTTCTTCAACTAAAGGAAGCCTCTCCAAGGATGTCACTTCCCTGCACAATTCAATCAATGACTCCAGAAGAGAGGAACAACACGTTGTAGGAAACCCTCCATCCATTTTTCCACCGATGCTTCTCCTTTTCATTCCAACAACTAACCCACATTCATATCCATCCATCATTTCCTGCTTTGCTCTAATTTTCTTCCGAATATTTATTTTTATAATAAATTAATCCAACTTTCTCTTGTTTGCTTCTATTTGTTCACTACAGGCAATTTAATATTTCCCTAAAAAATTAGCACTTAGCATTTGCAGCTCGACGACTTCTAAGCGGCTGCCACTTGGAGGCTTGTCCGTCCTCCTTTGTAGTAAGTAGAACGGCTTCACAACTGTGTTCAAGTCAATCACACTAATTTTATCAACTTTCCGACAAATTTATTCTAAAAAAGTTTTAACTTTTTTTTTTATTTAATTTTTTTTTTTATCAAGGCAAGCATCTATATTATATATAATTTGGATACAATTTGACTATTAATTAGATTACTTAAAAAGTTACCATGTCAACATAATGAAATTTAATTCGTCTGTTATTTGCACGCTCAATTAAGTTTACCATCTCAGTTAGGTTTGAAGCTGCAGCGTTACATTAACAACATTCTTTCCCTTTACCACGCCTCCTGGTTTCATCGTTTCCTTCACCGGAACTATAACTCTCTTTATCATCAGTCGTTTCCCTCCCATAACTACTCATTAATTACTTTAACCGTTTTGCTGGCCAAAAAAAATAAAATTACCTTAACCGTTTCATAGCTATATCAACAAAAATCTAATGCTTCGGCAAGCTTTTCGGAGATTGGACATACATGCTCTCTCCAATCGTATGGCGATTTGAGCCATCGACGACAGAAATTTCGGCTACTGAGGCAGGGGACTCGACCTTCTTTAATTCATGAAAGGAAGTCATCCCAAATATTGAGTCGCTCATACGTATACGGGCATTAATTTGACCATGTTTCCTGGTGTTCTTGCTATTGATACAAATACTGGGTATGGTGGGTTGGACCTAAAATCCGACCTATGGCGATTTACGTTTTGAAAACGTGCAATTTTAAAAGAGTCGCCACTAGTTAATTATTAGGCTAACTAGAACCCTAAATTTACCTAAGCGAGTAACGAATTAAACATCTAGGTATAAAATCGGTCTACGATAAGAAATTCGAGTTCGGGGGTTCTATTACGAATTAAAACACATGGAATTAATCACGCCCTTTCGGTACTCAATTCACAAATTTGCCAATTTCACTATTTGAACACATGTCACAAATTAATCTAACGATGCCAAGATTTAATTAAATTTCTATTATGTGCAAAATATTATCTAAGTCTAAAAATAAATTATTATCTACAACTCCTAATAAAAATGAAATCTAAAAAACTAAAATAAAACTTCTAATATGCTTAAGTCCATACGAAACTACTATATTATTCAACATATATACATACTTAAGCAATTAAACATCCTATCAAATTAAATTTAATGAACTACAGTTAAACTACTATTAAATTTAACTATTAATTAGCTATTTTTTTTGGTGAATATATAATAATAATAACATATAACAGAAAATATAATAATAATAAACTAATAATAGTAATAATAAAAAAACAAAAAACGCTCACCTAAAACAGCAACTTGAAGAGGGCCACCGGCGGGAGAGCTGGGCAACGTGGGGGACGGAGCGGACAACTGGGAGATCCGGGCTATGAGGCGGACGGAGCGGACGGTGTGGCGGCAGGAGTGGTGGTACGGCGAGGAGGCGGCTGGAGGTGAGACTTAACAGTAGAGAGATAGAGAGAGAAGAGAGAGAGACAGCAGCGGGAACTGGCAAGAGGCCGTGGAGGTGGTCGGTCGCCGGCGTCGGGCGGAGCAGGGCGAACGGAGATGGAGGACACAGGTGCGGCGCGGCCACTGGCGGGCGGAGCGATCACCGGCGGGAAAGGAGAACTGCAGCAACTAAAAAAAAAGGGTTTATAGGTCTTTTGGTACCCTATGTTTGCTCACTTTTGGCTTTTGGTACCACATGTTTGGTTTTGCCTATTTTTGGTACTATATGTTTGCCAATTGTATACTTTCGGTCCGATCGTTGGTTGACCGTTAGAGTTGACCGTTAAGTAGTCACGTGACTTGCACATGCCCAGCCCCAAATTTTGATTTTGTTCAGTTTAGTCCTCAAATTTTTTGTCATAACTTTTTATTTTTGTAATTTGGCCCTTAAACATTTTCAACCACACCCTAGAACTAAATTGACCTAGCCATGGTCTAACCCATGCCTAGATCGGACCATGGCTAGGGTCACCGGAACCAGGTGACCCTAACCATGGTCCGATCTAGTCATGGGTCGGACCATGACTATGTCAATTTAACATAGGGTTCAATTGGGTCAATTGAACCCAATTGCTAAATTGACCTGGTCATGGTCCGACCCATGGCTAGGTCGGACCATGGTTAGGGTTGCCCGGGTCCGGCGACCCTAGCCATGGTTCTACTAGCCATGGGTCGGACCATGGCTAGGTCAATTTAGTCCTAGGGTGCGGTTGAAAATGTTAAGGGCTAAATTGCAAGAATAAAAAGTTTTGACAAAAAATTTGAGGACTAAATTGAACAAAATCAAAATTTGGGGCTAGGCATGTGCAAGTCACGTGACTACTTAACGGTCAACTCTAACGGTCGGACCAAAAGTATACAATTGGCAAACATATGGTACCAAAAATAGGCAAAACCAAACATGTAGTACCAAAAGCCAAAAGTGGGCAAACATATGGTACCAAAAGACCTATAAACCCAAAAAAAAAACTTTTTTCACTAGAGGACAAATATGCACGGGTTCCGAAATCTGATGTAATATTATCGATGGTTGTCTTGTTTACATTGACAAGGGGTCCTTTTATAGCTAAGCTAGACTCTAATATTAGAAAAACAATATATTTGCTCCAATATACACAATAAATCTGAAAATTACATAATATATATTTATGAACATTGCCATTGTCAGACCCTAAAAATCCGACCTACGGCGAAATACGTTTTGAAAACGTGGAATTTGAAAAGAGTCGCCACTAGTTAATTGTTAGGCTAACTAGAATCCTAAATTACCTAAGCGAATAATGAATTAAACACCTAGGTATAAAATCGGTCTACGATCAGAAATTCGGATTCGGGGGTTCTATTACGAATTAAAAACGCGTGGAATTAATCTCGCCCTTTCGGTACTCAATTCACTTAATTGCCAACTTATTTATTTTTCATCTGAAACAAATTTATTTCAATTATAATTGATGTTAAAAAAAAACTAAAATTTAATTAACTAAAAGAAACTAAACCTAACTATAACAATAGAAAGATATGAAACAAATATTATAAAACACAATGAATGAAGTAAAACCAAATAAGAAAACTGTACCCATGTACTTACGAAGACCGGCATTTAACACTTGAGATGGGTGGACAGCAGCAGATCGGAGGGTCGCAGGGTCGTCGGTAGCAGCAATTTAGATAGCGGTGGACGACAACCAGGCTCCCCGGTGGCGGAGTGTCGACGGCGAGCATCCAAGGCAGGGACAGATTGTAGACGGTGGCCGGATCGGGATGAAACGGGAAACTCAGTCGATGTGGACCTCCGTTTCTGCTGTAGACAGAAGAATCGGAATACGACCAAAGGTGGATCCGGCAAGCAGTGGTCGGGTCAGGAAGGAGAACAACCGGTGGAGGTTAGAGTCCGAGAGCGGAGCTTTCAGTGATGGTGATGGTGGGCCGAGACCTGCAACGACATCGAGCAGTGGTGACGAGTCTAGACGTCGGCTCAAGTGGATGAGTAACATCTATGATTGGATCGGAGGTGCAGCGGATTTGTGTTCTGACATTGACGGAGGATGAGTGAATGAGTGACCATGGATGGACCAGCGGCGGCTGTGATGGTGCAGGTCGATGTACAACTGAGAGGAACGGCTGAAGTCAAGCGACCATGGTGTTGGATCACGGTGGAACTCCGGTACGGACTTTGACGGCAATCCTAGCTCCTTTGCTCCACGCAATCCTGCAAGAGGGGATAGACCGGGCGGTGACCCAAAATCCCTCTCCGATGCTTAAATGAGTATCTCGTATGACTGGCAAGTAATAAACTCAGAGTGTATTCAACTCAACGTAAGTCTTTCTGAGGTGATCTCCTGCCCTTTTATAGGCAAAGAGATGCCTCAGGTACCTGGCGAACCGTTAGGGGTGGTTAGCCCGTATCCCGCGTATCTCGGACGTGATCTCGCGTATCTTAGCCATGCCCCGCGTATCTCGGCCACGCTCCGTGTATCTTAATCCACGTTCCGCGTATCTCGGCCACGCCCCACATATCTTGGCTTTATCCTCTGATAACGAGTCCCGACTCCCGTCGGGGACTCCAGAGTTGTCTCGTTGTGTCACCGCTCGGGGCCCCTCGTCATCGTGACAGGGCCAATCATTCTCAGGGATTCATCATCGGGGCCTACTTAAAGGCTTCTCATCGGGAGCTTCCAGCTCCACTGTCGGAACCGACTCTGTCGGGACCTTGCCTCGTCGGGACTCCCTTTGTCGGGACCCTTCTCCTAGGTCATCTTGACCTTCATTTTGGGGCCTGGTGGGCCTGTTTGCCGTTTCCTCGCCGTTAAAGGGCCTGACGGCTATAGTCGGACCCATCATTTGCCCCCAAGACATGAGGGACTTTTAGTTCGTCGTGTCTTTCAACTCCCGATCTTCCAATACTAAAGTCGGGGATCTTTTCCTTGGTTCAGTTACTCAGTTTCCTCAGGGCTTTGTAGATAACTGTTATATCCCAAGGGTCTCCTCGGTTTCCTAGTGCATTAAATGCAGTAGATAATGGAGTGACGTTTTCGACCCACGTGCCTGATTTTTCGCGCCTGTCCTTTTCTGAAAAGTGCTTTTCAGGCCGTTTCATCATTACGCCCGTTGTCCTTCTGCACGTTTCATCTCAACGGTCCAGATTAAGACTCTTCGACTTCGACGACTCGGATCGAAGTGTCCTTTCAACCGTCTTTTTCGACTATAAAACCCTAGCCATGGTCACAATTCAACTTTTACCGTTTTCGAATTCTCAAAAACTCTCTGCGATTCCTCTGCGATTCCAAGCTCTACGGTTTCGAAGGTCTTTGGAGTTTCCTCGATCATCCTTCCGACGACGTTTCGCTCATCTCCTTCAACCTTTGCTTCATCATGTCTGGTAAGGAATCCCTCTTCGTTGCTTATTTGTCTTTTCCTTTCTAATTTTCCAAGAGTCCCACTGTATTTTCTTGCCCTGGTTACTTTTCAGACAGCGGTTCCAGCTCTGAGGGGAGAAAACCCTTTAATTTTGATTATGCTCCAAATGAGATTTCCAATACTGCCTATGATGCAGCTCTCCGAGAGGGTTGCATCACCATCACCTGGGAACCTCGTTTCCCGTATCCTAGGCATCGTCCCTCGAGTAACCTTGAGGTTACTCGTCCCCAGAAAGGGGAGGTATTTGTCTCTACGGGACAAATATCAGCGGGGATCAGGTTCCCCTTTTGCGGTAATCTGGTCGAGCTGTGCCACCATTACAGAACACACCCCACTACCTTTTCTCCTCATGCCATCCGCCTCTGGAACGCCTTTCAAGTCCTCTGTCTCCGACAGAAGTGGGTCTACAGCCTCCAACTCTTCAGAACCTTTTACGGGATGAAGTGCAACGAGGCGGGGGTTTGCGCCTTCTACCCCCGGATGCCCAAGTGGAGTAAGCAGCAGCTTGCCCGATACGGTTGGACCAGTGACACCTGGAAGGTGGTCAAGGGTCTGGGACTCTTGATTGATACAGGGTCCGACAACAGCAGCTGGAAGAAGAGCTATTTCTTTATCCGTCACTCCTCAATTCCCTGGCCTCGCTGGGAGGTGGCAGCAGACCCTCCGCCTGCTTTCCACACTTATGCTGACGAGGATTTCGAGACTCTCCAACTTATCCAGCTCTATCGGTGGGAGGAGTCTTACACTCCTCTCAACGCCAACTCACTCGTGGAGCGGGACCTGGTGCACGCCGGGATCCGACTCCTCGATATTGTTTCTGGGGGGCAGCTCTTCGACGGCCCTTCCAATATGGTTCCTTGGGTAAACTTCTAATTCTTCTTTGTTTACTGTTTGCAGCCAAGAAGGTATCTGTGCTGACCGATCTGTTCCTTAAGCAGGGGGAGACTGATGCTGTCCGCCCCTCGCGGAAGAGGAAGTCTGCCAAGAAGGCTGCTGCTAGATCGGGGTCTCCTTCAGCGGAGCAGCCCAAGCGGAAGCGAGTGGATCTGACCAGCTCTTCGATGTCCAGAACGCTGAAGAAGGTAAACAACTTCGACTTGCTATTAAATCGTACAAGAGGATGGTCCCGTCGGATTTGATTTCCTCGACCAAGGAAGGCCGCATTACTGATGTCAAAAGAATCCTTCGAGGCGAAACTCCCCGAGTCTTGAAGGCAGGCTACTATAATTATCGTGGGAAGGATCAATACGTCTCCCGACGTATCATCTGGTGTAAGAATCCCGATGAACTTCCTGACTACCTTTCTGAAGCTTCTCATCCTCCAGGTGCAGGTCGCTCGGGAGCTTCATCTGGTGCTGCAGCTTCTGTAGACACTCCGCCTTCAGCGGGGGTGCCTTCCTCAGCTGGAGAGAAGGCTCCAACTGGCGAACAGTTTCGTCAGGTGGAAACTTTGGACTCCTCCGAGGAGACCGGCGGGGGTGACCCCCCTCAACAGCGTCGGAAGGCGGGGCAGTCCCCCTTGAAACCGACCCCTCAGGGGCCGCTTCCTTCGTCTTCTCCGCAGCAGCGGCAGCTCTCACCTATCCACGACTTCTCTCCTTCTCCTGTTCGGGCCGAGACGGAGGCGTGCTCTTGATGGGGACTTCTACAAGCCCTTCGATTCTTCGCAGGGGAATGCCCCCTGGACTCCTATCCAGACGCTCCAGGGAGTCCCGCTCACACATGGGGAACAGGACCAGGAACTGGCCCTACATCTGCTGGCGGGTTCTATTCTGCCTTCTATGCGGCATCCGATTTACCTCAATCGGACGCATATGCAGCGGGACATCAGGGGTATGGCTGTGCGCAGCATAGAGGTGAGACTTTGCTTCTTTCTTGTTGATGATAAATCGGGTCGTTTGTTCATTAACACTTTTCCTTCTTATTGCAGGAGCTCGGGGACTACAACCGCCTCATCGGGTACGTTATTGCCTATGATGAGGCCCGGGAGCGGGACAGAGGGGTCCGCGAGCAGCTTCAGACGGATCTCAAGGCCTCCCAGTCTCTGCGGGGGAAGATTGTCAAAGAGCAGGCTGCCCTTAATCAGAAGATTCGGGACCTTCAGCAGCAGATCGCGGACTTCGAGGGGCTCTTGAGGCAAGAGCGGCAGGAGCGGGGGGCGATTGTGGACAGGCTGACCCAGGAGAAGAAGGCTGACGAGGACAAACTGGTCCTTGAGAAGAAGGCTTTGGAGGAGCTAATCGCGGGATTCCCTGCGCAGCTGGCCGAAGCGGAGGAAAAGGGCCGGGAGGACTATCGGAGGTCTGAGGGCTTCCAGGCTGATGCCATGAAGTTCTTTGGCGCGGAGGTGGAGAATACTCTCTTCAATGCGGTTGAGGAGCTCCACCTGGAGTACGGGGACGCCATCAATTTCGACAAGTCTCCTTCCCTCGCTCCCTTTGCGAAGAAGTATTTTGCTCTTTCCGAGGAGAGTGATGGGGGGAGTACCCCCGTAATTGTCGAAGACGCTTCTGAACTTCCAAGTGCGGACGACCCGATAGCCAATCCTCCCGAAGCCAATCCTGTGGATCCCTCTGCTACCGACTCCGTGGACCCAGCTGCTGCCAATGCTGCCGACAAGGACCAAGCTTGAATATCTTTATCTTTTAGAGTCCTTGTATCTTCTTCTCTTGTGTCGTCGTCGGGCCCTTGAGCCCTTATCAATATCAAACTTCTCTAGTTCCGATCTTTTGTTGCACTTCTCCGAGTGACTTTACTTATACGCGCTTAAGTCGAAACTTCGACACTTAAGACATTCTCGTACGTCCTTCCCGACGATTTAATAACTTGCACCACTTAAGGCGACTTAGTATTGAGTGCATCACTTAAGACGACTTAGTTCTTATCAGTCGAAACCTCGACACTTAAGAAATTCTCGTACGTCTTTCCCGGCGATTTAATAACTTGCACCTCTTAAGGCGACTTAATTCCATGCATCACTTAAGACGACTTTATATTACTTAGAGTAAATCTAAGAATCGTGCATCACTTAAGACGACTTAATTCTGCGCACCACTTAAGGCGACTTAGTTCCATGCATCACTTAAGACGACTTTCGGATACTTAGAATAAATCTAAGAATTGTGCACCACTTAAGGCGTCTTTTCTCGGGCACCACTGAAGGCGACTTTACTCGTGCACCACTGAAGGCGACTTTTCTCGTGCACCACTGAAGGCGACTTTTTACGTGCACCACTGAAGGCGACTTTTTACGTGCACCACTGAAGGCGACTTTTTACCGTGCACCCCTGAAGGCGACTTTTACACTTAGCATAAATCTAAGGACAACTCTTATTTGGAAGCAACCTCTTTATTTATTGACGGCATAAGATTGGCTTACATCGAATTAAACGATAAACAGCATACACCACTTAAGGCGATTTTACATCGGGCACCACTTAAGGCGACTTTATCGGGCACCACTTTAGGCGACTTTCTTCAAGCATGGTGTTTCTTCAAGTGTTCGCCACTAAAAGAATGCTTTAACGTTCTGCCATCGAGGTCTTCCAACTTGTATGCGTTCGGAGCTGGCATCCCCACGACCTTATAAGGTCCTTCCCATTTTGGTGACATCTTGTTGATTCGATCCAAAAGGGTGAACTCGTTGCGACGCCAAACCAGCTCCCCGACAAAGAATTGTCGGGACTTCACTCGCCGATTGTAGTATCTGGCCGTCGCTAAGCGCATTCGAGCTTGGACTTCATCGGCTTCCCGCCTTTTCCCTTCGAGTAGGTCCAAGTCCAGACGTCTCACTTCATCGTTCGTTAGGGGCTCGTAATATCTCATCCGATGGGACGCCACAGCTACCTCCACAGGGGCGACAGCTTCCGTGCCATAAACGAGGCCAAACGGAGTCTCCCCTGTTGATCGTTTGGGTGTCGTTCTAACAGCCCAAAGCACATTTTCCAGTTCGTTCAGCCACTTGCCCTTCAAGGCGTAGACCCTCTTTTTCAGGACATCCATCACGATTTTGTTGGCTGACTCCAACTGGCCATTAGTCTGAGCATGGCGTACGGAAGCGGTCCGATGCTCAATGTTCAGTTCTTCCAGATACTGCCTCACCTGAGAGCCGTTAAATGGTGGGCCATTGTCACTGATCACCACCTTAGGAATCCCGTATCTGGATACGATGTGGGTTTGGAGGAACTTGACGATCTGGTTCCCCGTTGTTCTGGCCAATGCCTTCGCCTCTATCCATTTCGAAAAATAATCGATAGCTACAAGTAAATACTTACATTGTCCTTGTGCTTGTGGAAGAGGTCCCACCAAGTCGATGCCCCACAGCGCGAAGGGCCAAGCGCTCTTGATGGATGTTAGGTTGGCGGCCGGAGCCTCGATACTCGGGGCGTACCTCTGGCACGCGTCGCATGATCGGACCAACGCCGTTGCTTCTTTGTTCATCGTGGGCCAATAGTAGCCCAAGTTCAACACCTTCCTCATGATGGATCGGGCCCCTTCGTGACAAGCCGCGACCCCCTCGTGCATTTCCTTCAGGATTCGATTGGTGTCGGGTTCTGCTACACACTTCAAGTACGGAGTCGAGAACCAGCCCTTCTTGTACAGCTGATTGTCCAGCATCACATAATTAGACGCGATCCGACATATCCTGTCTGCTGCTACCTTATCCTCGGGGACTGCTCCCGTAGTCAGATACGCGACTATCGGGGTCATCCAGGTGGGCTTTTCCTCCGATTTTGTCTCAATGGTGCACACCTGCGTTGGGTCGATGTTTGATAAGATCACCTTCTCCAGGAAGTGCACCTTCCGATTTTCTTCTAAGGGTGCCCCCAGGGCAAATTTGCTCAAGGCGTCTGCCTCTACGTTCTCCTCCCTCGGAATAGCCTCAATATCGAAGCTTTTGAAGCTCTCTTTCAGGGCTTGTACCTCTCGTAGATACTTTTTCATTATCGGACTCCTTGCTTCGTATCGCCCTTGAACCTGGTTCACGATTAACGCCGCGTCGCACTTCACTCTTAAGTGATCGATTCCAGTGCCTTTAGCAATTTTTAGACCCGTGATAAGAGCTTCATACTCCGCTTCGTTGTTTGTGGCCTTAAATGTTAAAGCCAAGGCGTATCGGAGCGGTTCACCTTCACCTGGTGGTATCAACAAGAAGCCCGCTCCTGATCCGTCTGAACTCGCGGAGCCATCCGTGTACATCTCCCAGGTATTTTCCTTGTTTGGTTGTTCTGATTGCTCTGCCCTCTCTGGTTGTTCTTCTGTCGGGACCTCTATGGTTGCCCCCTCTACAGGGCCCGCTTCTTCCAGATCGGGGGCTGTAGACTCTGCTATGAAATCTGCTAATGCCTGGCCCTTAATGGCTGTCCTCGGAGCGAAGTGTATGCGAAATTCGCTAAGCTCTACTGCCCATTTCACTAATCTCCCCGACGCATCCGGTCGGTTCAAAAAATGCTTCAAAGGCTGGTTCGTTAGCACAGTGATCTCGTGTGCGTGGAAATATGGCCTTAGCTTCCGAGCAGTAATATTCAACGCAAAGAGGTACTTCTCAACGGCGGGGTAGTTCAATTCAGATTTGGCAAATGCCTTGCTTACATAATAGACGGGGACTTGATTACCCTCGACAATCTTTACTAACACAGAGCTAATGGCAAATTCAGAAACAGCCAAATAAAGAAAGAGTGGCTCGCCTGGAACCGGTTTCGCCAGCGGCGGGAGTGTGCGAAGGTGCTGCTTGAGTGCTTGGAACGCCTCTTCACATTTGGCGGTCCATTCGAATTTTTTGTTGGCCCTCAAGACTTCAAAAAACGGCATTGATCGGTCGCTGGCTTTGGATAAGAAGCGATTCATTGCAGCTAGTCGGCCATTCAGCACTTGTACCTCCCGATGGTTTATCGGAGACTGCATCTCCTCAATTGCCCTCAGCTTCTCAGGATTCACTTCAATTCCTCTTTGGCTCACCATGAAGCCCAAAAACTTCCCTGAGTGGACTCCGAAGGCGCATTTCGTCGGATTCAAGCGAACTTGATGGAGCCTCATCCGCTCAAATGCCATGGTAAGGTTGTGCACGTGATCCTCGGCTTGTCGGGACTTCACCAGCATATCATCCATGTAAGCTTCCATGGTTTCTCCTAGCATATCTCCAAACAGCTTGTTCACCATCCGCTGGTAGGTTGCCCCGGCATTGATCAACCCGAAAGGCATGACATCGTAGTGATAGATGTCACTGTCTGCGTAGAATGCTGTGTGGGGGGCGTCTTCCTTGGCCATCTTGATCTGGTTGTAGCCTGAATACGCATCCATGAAACTTAACAGCTCATGTCCCGATGTGGCATCCACCAGCTGGTCAATCCTCGGGAGTGGATAGCAATCCTTTGGGCAAGCCTTGTTCAAGTCGCGGAAGTCCACGCACATTCGCCATTTCCCGTTGGTCTTCTTTACCAGCACTGGGTTGGCCACCCAATTCTGGAATCGGAGCTCCTTAATGAACCCAGCGTCGAGCAACCTGCCCACTTCCTGCTGGATCGCGATCTTCTTATCCGTGCCCATCGGACGCCTTTTCTGTGTGATAGGCTTGATCGCGGGGTCTATCTTCAGCTCGTGCATGATCACATCGGGGCTGATTCCTGGCATATCGCTGGGGGACCAGGCAAACAGCTCCTTGAACTCCTTCAACAACTCCACCAATTTTTGGGCTGTCTCTTCAGTTAGAGCAGACCCGATTTTCACCTTCCTCTGGGGTCCGTCGATCTCGACTTCTTTCAGATCTTCTACGGGGGCGGGACGCCCAAACTCTTCTCTGGGATCTGTGTCTGTCTAGAGGACAGTCATGGCCTCTCGCCTCCTCCTCCGGGTGGCATTAACATAGCATTTTCGGGAAGCCACCTGGTCGCCCTTGACCTCTCCGACTCCATGGTCGGTCGGGAACTTCATCTTCTGGTGCACAGTCGAGGCAACCGCCATCAGGGGATTAATGGTGGTTCTCCCGATAATCGCGTTGTAGGTCCCCGTGGACTCAACCACGACAAATTCCACGTTCCTCCTTTCTGATTTCCACCCGCTACCAAACTCCACTGGTAAGGTGATTACTCCTAGCGGGTAGGAGGTTGAGCCAGAGAACCCGGCCATCGGGAAGTTTGCCTCCTTCAGATCTTTCTTTGTTTTCCCCATAGCCTCTAGCGCGTCCATGAACAGAATGTCGGAGGAGCTCCCTCCGTCGATTAGAATTCTCTTCATCTCGAACCCGTCTACATCCAAAGGTACCACTAAGGCATCGTCGTGCGGGGTCTCTACGCCTATGAGGTCTTCCGACGAGAAGGAGATTACCATCTCTTCTTTCAAGGTCCAAGATCGGGACCTCTTACCCAGTACCACCGCCGTAGGGATCCTAGAGGCGTAGACCTCTCGAGCGGATGAGGTATCACCTCCAGCAGCAAATCCTCCATGAATCACGTTGATGACTCGTCTCTCCTTGCGAGCACCAGATGACTCTGGATCAGTTCTCTTCTTTTTCGGGGACCGATCGCGGGATCGGGAACGGTACCGCGACCGGGACCGAGAGCGGGACCGGCATCGTTTGTCCCCGACGAATTCCTTGAGCTTTCCCTTCTGGATTAGCTTTTCAATCTCCTTCTTCAGTTCCCGACAGTGATTGGTGTCGTGGCCGTTTGCGCGGTGAAATCGACAATAGCGATCTGTGCGGGACCCCAGGAATTCTCCATCTTTATTCGGGTGGTACCTGGAGATACCTTGTCGTTCCATGACTGTCAGCACTTCCGCCATGGAGCAGTTGAGAGGAATGTCAAAATCCTCCCGCTTATCCTTCCTTGAAGAACGTCTGTCGTCCCTCCGATCCGGACGACCTCGATTCTTGCCACTGTCGGGTTTACTTTTTGACTTACGATCGTCGAAGGGTTTACTTGACTGTTTCCCTTTGTTCGACTTTGGGGGCTCCAGTTCTCCCGCGGCTATCTTTGACTCCTGGACATCAATCTGCCGCTTCACCCTCTTCTGCAATGCCTCCATATTCCACACAGCCTTCTCAGCCACGCTGTGCATCAAGTCGGAGCCATAGGGGGCTGTCAGGTTCCGAATGAAGGTACGGATGGTTTCGCCCTCCGAGATTTCTTCGTCTATCTCTGCTACGCTGGCTGTGTACCTCTGGTAATAATGAGCCAGCGATTTGTCGGGCCTTTGCACCACCTGAGTCAGGGACCTTACGCTTTTCAATAAACGCCTCTGACCCTGGTACTGCTGAATGAATCGGTCGTGCATGTCTGCCCAGCAAGTGATGCAACCTGGGGGCAGACTAAAGAACCAGGTCAAGGCCCTTTCTCCCAGTGTGTTCGGGAACAACGTACACACTATGTCTTCACTTGGGGCTCTTCCCAGACACGCCATGAGGTGCTTCTGGACATGGCGAACTGGATCTCCTTCGCCATCATACTCCTTTATCGTGGGGATGCCTAGCCCAGGCGGGGCTAGGGTGTCAATGAGTCGGGGAACGAAGGGATGAGTGGATCGATCCCTTAGCTCCGACACCAGCGGCTTCTGTTCTCCCATACAGATGTTCACGATCTTTACCACCTGGTCGGGAGTGATGGGACCATTCAGGGGAATGGTCCTGTGCTGTACTGGTCCTGGTCCATCAACCACGAACCTCTCCGGCTGACCGGTTGCCCTACCTCTGTCCGGGCCTCGGGGCGGGGCTTCCTGTGCGTTCCGACCCTCTGTTGGCGGGGTCGCTTCCTCCAACGGGGGCATCTCCTCCTGCCTCCTCGCAGCCTCTCTTCGATCCAAGAGAGCTTCTACAGCCGCCAGAAACATGGGCATAGCTTCCGCTACGGCCCTCGTCAAGTCTGTAGCTGGGGGAGCCTCCTGCCCCCTATTGCCCTGGTGCTGAGGAGCAATATCTTCGGGATCTCCGTTGTGCCCCCCTGTCTGGGAGAGCTCAGCCGGGGGATGGTTCTGGTTTTCCTCTTGTTCCAGTACTGAATCCAAGTTTGTTGCAGCGGGGTGACGGGAACCACCGGATTGTCCCCTTCTGTTCTTGCCAGCCGCCATCGATCGAGTAGAAGGCATATCAGCTTTTTTTTTTTTGTTTCCCACAGACGGCGCCAATGTTGGATCACGGTGGAACTCCGGTACGGACTTTGACGACAATCCTAGCTCCTTTGCTCCACGCAATCCTGCAAGAGGGGATAGACCGGGCGGTGACCCAGAATCCCTCTCCGATGCTTAAATGAGTATCTCGTATGACTGGCAAGTAATAAACTCAGAGTGTATTCAACTCAACGTAAGTCTTTCTGAGGTGATCTCCTGCCCTTTTATAGGCAAAGAGATGCCTCAGGTACCTGGCGAACCGTTAGGGGTGGTTAGCCCGTATCCCGCGTATCTCGGACGTGATCTCGCGTATCTTAGCCATGCCCCGCGTATCTCGGCCACGCTCCGTGTATCTTAATCCACGTTCCGCGTATCTCGGCCACGCCCCGCATATCTTGGCTTTATCCTCTGATAACGAGTCCCGACTCCCGTCGGGGACTCCAGAGTTGTCTCGTTGTGTCACCGCTCGGGGCCCCTCGTCATCGTGACAGGACCAATCATTCTCAGGGATTCATCATCGGGGCCTACTTAAAGGCTTCTCATCGGGAGCTTCCAGCTCCACTGTCGGAACCGACTCTATCGGGACCTTGCCTCGTCGGGACTCCCTTCGTCGGGACCCTTCTCCTAGGTCATCTTGACCTTCATTTTGGGGCCTGGTGGGCCTGTTTGCCGTTTCCTCGCCGTTAAAGGGCCTGACGGCTATAGTCGGACCCATCACATGGGATGAACGGTCATAACGTCAGATCTGCGGTGGTGCCTTAAAGTGGCTGAAGGGAGATCGGCCGGTGGCTAATCGTTTCCCGGGACCTGACTGGGCGCATGGATTGCGACTGGGGTGGTCGTCTTTGCTGGTTTTGTGATGGTCAAAAGGATGGACGAAGTGACATGGTGTAGAAGATGAACATGCAGCCAAAAACAAAACAAAGCAAATAACATGAAATATATAATAATACAATAATTACAAAAGAATTAGATATAAATAATGAGGAGAAGATTTAGAGAAAAGATATGAATGATGATGATGAATGGCAGAACCAGAGCTTCGGTGGTGCTCGATAGGGATGGAGGATGGTGATGGTCGATGGAGATGAAAGATGGTGATGCTGGATTTCCACTCAACCTAATTCAACTAGCATAGATAATGATGGGTTCCGATGTAATCGTTAGCCCCGTTAAACAGCCAATGGACGGCGAGTAGGTCCAGTGGGCCTCGTGAAAGCCTGGAAGGCCCAGAGGCCCAGTACGAAGGGTCCCGACTTAAGCGACCCCGACATAAGAGCTGAATGCTCCCGATGAGAAGCCTCTGAGCAGGCCCCGATATGCCTTAGTAAAGGCCCCGATAATAAAGCCCCGCAGAGGCTGGACCTGTCCCGTAGAGACTGAAGGTCCTGGGTGGTGATCTAGAATGAGACAACTCTGGAGTCCCCGACAGGAGTCGAGACTTGGATCAGAGGATAAGACCGAGAAACCCGCCTACCAGATAGAGTAGTGGGAGACGGTTAAAGATAATAGATAAATTCCCCCGAGATACGCAGGGCGTGCCCGAGATACACGGAGTATGGGTAAGATACGCGGAGCGTGGGGCGAAATATACGGAATCCCCCGAGATATACGGAATCGTGGCGAGATATACGGGATCGTGGCTATAACGGCCAAGCATGGCCTCAGGTAACTGGGTGACTTCTCTGCCTATATAAAGGAGAAGGTTACCCCAAAAACACTCAACGCTCATACGAACTTAGACTTCTGCTTACCACTCCATTGATTACCGTACTCATTTAAGCATCGGAGAGGGATTCTGGGTCACCACCCAGGCCATCCCCTTTTGCAGGACCACGCGGAGCTTAGGAGTCCAATCATTCCGTCAAGGACGTAACAGAGCTTCGCCCGTGATCCAACATTGGCGCCGTCTGTGGGAACTGACAAAAAGTCAAGATAGTCTCTACCAGATCAATGGCCGGTGGTGGCAAGAAGAAGCAAGTTCCGGCCGGCAGTTCTCGTCCCGCAGGAACTGTGAATTCCCCGTTACCGGAACGCGCTGCTGAACAAGGTGAGAACCCTGCCCTTTCTCAGACAGGGGGACATGGTGATGAGGTCTCAGTCCGAGACGCTGGAAGGGATAGGCAAGAGGTCCCTCGTAGGGGGGAGGATAACGCTCCACCAAACCCGGTGGGCCCTGGGGCTGGCGATGTCCCGCGAAGGGAAGAAGGGTCGTCTTCGAACTCAGAGTTGGCCAGGGCAGTGGCGGAGGCCATGCCGATGTTCTTGGCTGCCATGGAGGCCTTACTAGATAAGAGAGAAGCTGCCAGAAGAGCGGAGGAGTTGCCCCCGCAGGAGGAATTGCCGCCACCCCCGCCAAGGGTGGCTCCAGAAGGGCAGGAGGTTCCGCCCCGGGACAAGGGCAAAGAGCCCATACACTCCGAGAAGTTCGTGGTTGATGGCCCTGGCCCAGTGCAGAATAGGACCATTCCCCTGAATGGTCCCATCACCGCTGACCAGGTGGTGAAGATTGTCAGCATCTACATGGGTGACCAGAAGCAGATGACTTCGGAACTAAGGGATCGATCCAGCCATCCTTTCGTACCGCGGTTAATCGACACCGTCGCTCCGCCAGGAATAGGTATCCCGACGATCGAAGCATATGATGGAGAAGGAGACCCGGTCCGCCATGTGCAAAGACACGTTCAGGCATGCATGGGTAGGACTTCAAATGAAGATCTGATATGCTCGCTGTTCCCGATAACCCTAGGGGAGAGGGCCATGACCTGGTTCTTTAGCCTTTCGCCAGGAAGTATCACGTGCTGGGCTGACATGCACGACCGCTTCATCAAGCAGTATCAAGGTCGGAGACGCCTCTTGAAGAGTGTAAGGGCCTTAACCCAGGTGGTGCAGAGGCCCGACGAATCGTTGGCGTACTATTACCAACGGTTCACTGCCAGTGCCGCGGAAATTGACGAAGAAATCTCGGAGGGAGAGATGATACGCACCTTCCTGAGGAACCTAAGTGCCCCATACGGCTCTGACCTAATGCATAGTGTGGCCGCGAAGGCTATATGGAGCATGGAGGCCCTGCAAGCGAGGGTGAAGCAGCAAATTGATGTCCAGGAGTCAAAAATCGCCGCTGGAGAGCTGGACCCCCCGAAGTCGGGGAGAGGAAAGGCGTCATCCAAGCTGTCGGATGATCGCAAGAAAAACGACAAATCGGAGGGGAGTAGAAGCCGAGGTCGTCCCGACCGGAGAGAAGACAAACGTCCCCCGGGGAAAGACAATCGAGAGGGTCGGGCCGCCCCCATCAACAGCTCGATGGCTTCTGTGCTAGCTGTGATGGAGCGACAAGGCCTCGTTCGATACCCTCCGAGGAAAGAGGGTGAATATCTGGGAGGCCGCCCGGACCGTTACTGTCGTTATCATCGAGCCAATGGTCACGACACCGAAAATTGTCGGGAGCTGAAGAAAGAGATTGAAAAGCTGATCCAGAAGGGGAAGCTGAAGGAATTTGTTGGGAAGGGACGGTGCCGATCTCGTTCCAGAAGTAGGTCTCGTTCCCGTTCGAAATCCCGTGACAGATCCCCGAAGAAGAAGAAGGTGGAGCAGGAAGCCTCAGGATCGGGTGCCCGCAAGGAGAGGCGGGGAACTATCAATGTCATCCATGGAGGAATGGCAGCGGGAGGTGATACCTCCGCTTTCAGAGAAAATTACGCCTCGCGCATATCTGCCGCGGTGGTATTGGGGAAAAGGTCCCGATCGTGGACCCTGAAAGAGGAGATGGTGATCTCTTTCTCAGCGGAGGATCTAGTAGGCGTGGAGAGCCCTCATGACGACGCCCTGGTTGTGACCCTGGACGTGGATGGATTCGAGATGAAGCGGATCCTGATAGACGTAGGGAGTTCCTCCGATATTCTTTTCATGGATGCTCTGGAAGCTATGGGAAAGACGAAGAAGGACCTTACGCAGGTGGACTTCCCGATGGTGGGATTCTCTGGCTCCACTTCCTACCCGCTAGGAATGATTACCTTACCAGTAGAGTTTGGTAGTGGCTGGAAGATGGAGAGGCGAAACGTGGATTTCGTCGTGGTGGAATCTGCTGGGGCATATAACGTGATCATCGGAAGGACCACTATCAACCCTCTTATGGCAGTCGCCTCGACGGTCCATCAGAAGATGAAGTTCCCAACTGATAACGGAGTAGGAGAGGTCAAGGGTGACCAGGTGGCGTCGCGGAAATGCTATGTTAATGCCACCCGACGAAGAAGGAGGGAGACCATGACTGTCCTACAAACTGATACCGATCCTCGAGAGGAGTATGGGCGTCCCGCCCCCATGGAGGATTTGAAGGAAGTGGAAATCGATGGGCCTCAGAGGAAGGTGAAGATCGGTTCTGCTTTGTCGGAGGAAAGAGCCCGAGAGTTGATCGAGCTCTTGAAGGAGTTTAAGGAGCTGTTTGCCTGGTCCCCAAGTGATATGCCAGGAATCAGTCCCGACGTGATAGTGCACGAGCTCAAGATTGACCCCGCGATCAAGCCTATCGCGCAGAGGAGGCGTCCGATGGGCGCAGACAAGAGGATCGCGATTCAGCAGGAGGTGGGCAGACTGCTCGATGCAGGATTCATCAAGGAGCTCCGATTCCAGACTTGGGTGGCTAACCCAGTGCTGGTGCGAAAGAGTAATGGAAAGTGGCGAATGTGTGTCGACTTCCGCGATTTAAACAAAGCCTGCCCGAAGGACTGCTACCCGCTTCCAAGGATTGACCAGTTGGTGGATGCTACATCGGGACATGAGCTGCTGAGCTTCATGGATGCGTACTCTGGGTACAACCAGATCAAGATGGCAAAGGATGATGCCCCCCATACGGCCTTCTATGCCGACAGTGATGTCTACCATTATGACGTGATTCCCTTCAGATTGATCAATGCCGGAGCAACTTACCAGCGGATGGTGAACAAGTTGTTCGTGGACATGCTAGGGAAAACCATGGAGGCATATGTGGACGACATGCTGGTGAAGTCCCGACAGGCAGGAGACCATGTCCAGAATTTGGCGGCAGCATTTGAGCGGATGAAGTTTCATCAGGTTCGGCTGAACCCCGACAAATGCGCTTTTGGGGTGAACTCGGGGAAGTTCCTAGGGTTCATGGTGAGCCAGAGAGGAATCGAGGTGAACCCCGAGAAGCTGCGAGCAATAGAGGAAATGCAGTCCCCGAAGAATCATCGAGAGGTCCAGGTACTGAATGGCCGGTTGGCCGCGATGAATCGCTTTTTATCCAAGGCGAGTGATCGAGCTATGCCATTTTTTGATGTGCTGAGGGCCAACAAGAAGTTCGAGTGGACCGACAAGTGTGAGGAGGCGTTCCAGGCACTAAAGCAGCACCTCCGCACCCTTCCGCCGTTGGCGAAACCAGTTCCAGGCGAGCCGCTCTATCTCTATTTGGCTGTTTCTGATGTGGCTGTTAGTTCTGTTTTGATTAAGATTGTCAAGGGCAACCAAGTCCCTATCTATTATGTAAGCAAGGCGTTTGCCAAGTCTGAAATAAATTATCCCGCTATTGAGAAGTATCTCTTCGCGTTGATTATTGCCGCTCGAAAGCTGCGACCTTACTTCCATGCCCATGAAGTCACGGTATTGACCAATCAGCCCTTAAAACACTTTTTGAACCGACCAGAGGCGTCGGGGAGATTGGTAAAATGGGCCATCGAGTTGACAGAGTTCCGCATTCATTTCGCTCCGAGAACCGCTATTAAGGGCCAGGCATTGGCAGATTTTATAGCTGAGTCTACGGCACCCGATCTGGAAGTAACGGGTCCCGCAGAGGGGGCAACCATGGAAGAAGTCGTGACAACAGAACAGCAGCCAGAACAGCCAAATGAGGAGAATACGTGGGAGATGTACACTGATGGTTCATCAAGTGTAGAAGGCTCGGGGGCAGGATTCGTATTGATACCGCCCGGCGGAGGCGAGCCTTTACGATATGCCCTGGCGTTGACATTCAAAGCCACCAATAACGAAGCAGAGTACGAGGCTCTCATCACGGGCCTCAAGATTGCCAAGGGTACGGGGGTCGATCATTTAAAAGTAAAGTGCGATGCTAGCTTGGTTGTAAATCAAGTCCAGGGGAACTATGAAGCTAAGAGCCCGACGATGAAGAAATATTTGCACGAGGTGCAGACTTTGAAGGGAAGCTTCAAAAGTTTTGATATCGAGGCGATCCCGAGGGAAGAAAACGCGGAAGCAGATGCCTTGAGCAAGTTCGCTCTGGGAGTGGCCCCCGAGGAGAATCGGAAGGTGCATTTCCTAGAGAAGGTGATTATCTCAAACATCGACCTGGTGGAGGTCTGTGCTGTTGGGACAGAATCGGAAGAAGAGGAGAAGCCCACTTGGATGACCCCGATGGTCACGTACCTGACTACGGGAGTACTCCCCGATGATAAAGTGGCAGCCGTCAGGTTGCGGCGGATTGCAGATAACTACGCGATGGTGGACAACCAATTATACAAAAAAGGGTACGTAAAACCTTTCTTAAAATGCGTAGCAGAGCCTGATACAAATCGGATCCTGAGGGAGCTCCACGAAGGAGTCGCGGCCTGCCATGAAGGGGCCCGATCTCTAGTAAGGAAAGCATTGAACTTAGGCTACTACTGGCCCTCGATGAACAAAGAAGCGACCGCGATGGTTCAATCCTGTGATGCATGCCAGAGGTACGCCCCAAATATCGTGGCTCCCGCCGCGGACCTGATGCCCATCAGAAGTGCATGGCCCTTTGCGCAATGGGGAATTGACTTGGTGGGACCACTCCCCCAAGCGAGAGGTCAGTGCAAGTACTTACTCGTGGCTATTGACTACTTCTCAAAGTGGATAGAGGCCAAAGCGTTGGCTAGAACGACGGGGCAGCAGATCCTCAAATTCCTTCAGACTCAGATCATATCCCGGTACGGGGTCCCGCGAGTACTGATCAGCGACAACGGCCCTCCGTTCAATGGGACACAGTTGAAGGAGTACTTGGAAGAATTGAATATTGAGCATCGGACCGCTTCAGTCCGCCACGCCCAGACCAATAGCCAGGTAGAGTCAGCCAACAAGATCGTGATGGATGGCTTGAAGAAGAGAGTCTATGCCTTACAGGGCCATTGGCTGGATGAGCTCGAGAATGTGCTATGGGCTGTGAGAACAACACCCAAGCAATCAACAGGAGAAACTCCGTTTGGCCTGGTTTATGGCACGGAGGCAGTTGCTCCCGTGGAAATAGCGGTGGCGTCCCACCGTGCGAAATACTATGAGCCTCTATCGAATGAGGAAATGAGACGTCTGGACTTAGACCTACTCGAGGAAAAGAGGTGGAAGGCTGATGAAGTCCAGGCCCGAATGCGACTGGCAACAGCCCGATATTATAATCGGCGTGTCAGGTCCCGACAATTCTTCGTGGGAGAACTTGTCTGGCGGAGGAACGAGTTTGTTCATCAAGATCAGATCAACAAGCTGTCACCAAAATGGGAGGGACCCTACAAGATCGTGGGGATGCCAGTGCCCAATGCATACAAGTTAGAGGATCTCGAAGGCAAGACGTTGAAACACTCCTTCAGTGGTGAACACTTGAAGAAGTATCATGTTTGATATGAAGCCGCCACGAATGGCGCAAATTGTCTATCAATAAAATCCGATGTAAGCCTACTTTGAATTATTAGTGAATAAAAGAAGTTGCCTTCCGATCAAAATGCTTTCGAATTTATTCTTACTGTTAATAAGACGTCCTGAGTGACGCGACAAAAGCCTTCCGAGGTACGATGAAAGCCCCGCGGGGGACGCATAAGTCGTCTATATGGCGCGGCCAAAAGCCTTAACAGGTACGAACAAAAGCCCTACGGGGTACACGTAAGTCGTCTATATGATGCAACCAAAAGCCTAGGTACGAAAAGACCCTGATGGGTCCGCGTAAGTCGTCTATATGATGCGGCCAAAAGCCTTAACGGGTGTGAAAAAGCCTTAACAGGTCCGCGTAAGTCGTCTATATGACGCGGCAAAAAGCCTTAAAGGGTACGATTAAGCCGTCCAGTAGAGACGCAATGAAAGCCTTAAGTGGTGAAGTCCCGATTGGACGAGAAGCCTTAAGTGGTGAAGTCCCGATTTTGGACGAAAAGCCTTAAGTGGTGAAGTCCCGATTTTGGACGAGAAGCCTTAAGTGGTGAAGTCCCGATTGGACGAGAAGCCTTAAGTGGTGAAGTCCCGACTTTGGACGAGAAGCCTTGAGTGGTGAAGTCCCGATCGGATGAGAAACCTTAAATGGTAAAGTCCCGACTTTGGATGAAAAACCTTAAATGGTAAAAGTCTTAAGTAAAACGTCAGAAGGACGTATGGCGCATCGGAACGTTCTGAGTAACGAATTTAAAGCCACTTTAGATAAAGTGCAAACGAATATCGGATCGGAGCCAAGACAGATGGAAAGAAAACTATTCATATAAAGGCTCGAAGGCCAAAGGAGTTCATTACAAAAGATAAAGGAGAAAAACGACAAGGACTAAAAATGTAAGCATTAAATTTGGTCCTTGTTAGAAGATGGGCCCTCAGCGGTGTCGGAGGGAGCAAGGTTTGGAGGGGCTTGGGCAGAAGGCTCCGCAGTTGGCAGAGTCGGGTCCACGGCAGTAGCCTCTTCACTCTCAGCGGGGAGGTTGAAATACTTCTCCGCAACAGGGGCAAGGGTCTCGGACTTCGTGAAGTCGATGGAATCCGCGTAGGCTGTGTAGAGTTCCTCGACGGCGTTGAATAAAACGTCCTCCACCTCGGACTTGCAGAACTCCACAGCAGCCAGCTTGAATTCTTCAGAATCCCGATATTCCTTGTGGCCCTGAAGGCGCCCCTCCTCGTGCCCTCGCCGGTGGCCTTCCTCGAGACCCTGAGCCTTGGCCTCAGCTAGCTTGGCAGAGAACTCAGCCCTCTCCACCTCAAACTTCGCCTTGGCCTCCGCATGGAGATCAGCGAAGACGTTTTTCTCATGAATGAGTTGCTGCTTCTCCTGCTCATTCCGCTGATGCTCCATTCGGGCCATCTTCTGATCTCGACGCATGACAGCCTCATGGTCGTGGACCTTCTTGAGCAGGCTTGTGGCCATGTCATCAAGGAGAGCCTTCTCCTTGGCCATCTTATTTTCGGCCGCCACCGCCTCGTCACGCTCCATCTGAAGCTTGGCTAAGGCTTCAGGGTTCGCCTGGGCCTGGGCCTCCACCAAAGCACTCTTCAGGGCCAGGATAAGGCCAAAACAGCGCTGTTGGTTGGCGGTGTTCTGTGAAAAAGAAGAGATCAAGATGTAAACAATTGAAGATAAAAGTAGTGAAGAGAATGAAACGAGAATAGAAGTTTTACCTCCATCTGTCGGATGGCCATGTCACGAATCTCCTCCTCAAGGTCCTCCTGCGCGAAGGACAGGGGCCGCTTCAAGGCCGGAGGAACTGACCCCGCCAGCAGATGCAGGGCCAAGCTAGGATCAAGGTCTCCTCGCCGAAGTGGAATTCCTCGGAGAGACTCGATCGGGTTCCAGGGCAGCATCCTCTGGTCGGGAGTAAAAACCTTGTAAAGGTTTTCATCCACAGGGAGTGGGGGGATGACCCCAGAACTCGAAGCCGGAGGAGTCACTTCAACGCGCGGCTCGGGAGTCGGGGTACGAAGAATAGGAGGAGGACTTTTAGACACGTCCCTAGCAGCGGGTCGTGCGCTCCTAGACCTCGACCTGCCGCGAGGAAGCAGGCCCCCCTCTTCAGGCTCCTCGACGGAAGGAGAATCTTCCAAATCGGTCACCTGGCGGAACTGAGCTCCCGCCGAGGCATCCTCCAGCATCAATTCTTGCGGAGCCGCCGTCTCCGCAGGAATAATAGCCTCTGTCGGGGGAGGAATCTCCAAAGGACCTGCGGCAGCGGGACGAATGAAGTCAGGAAGAGTACCCTCAGGGCACCAGATGATCTGACGATCAAAGTATTGTTTCTTCCCAAGGACGTTGTAATATCCCGCCTCAATAACGTGGGGAATCTCTCCTTGAAGGACGAATTTAATCTCTTGAACCCGTGTCTTCCGATCAGCGGGGATAAACTCCTTGGGAATTAATTTTTTATATTTTGTAATCGCACGACGAACGCGCTTACCTTCCTCGACGGTGGTGGCCCCAAAGGCCTGATCTATCTCCTCCCGCCTGGCCTTCTTGGCCCCGACCTGCTCTTCAGTCGGAGGAGCAGTAGATAAGGGAGTAGAGGAAGAAGCCCCTTTCTTCACCAGCTTGCGTTTCCGCTTGGAACCGCTCTGGACGGCATCAGTCTCGCCCTGCTTCATAATGAGATGAGTCAACAGAGAAGCCTTCTTGGCTGCAAAGGTAAAAATAAAATAGTTAGAAATATTACCCAGATGACTAAATCTTTGGAAACAGAGTCGAGGAGTCGAACTCCGATAGTAATCAGGTTCTTCTCCTGGAGCTTGTTGGCATCGATGGGTATGAAATTGTCCCCCCAGCGGTAGAGTTGAACCATCTGGAGGGTGTTGAGGTCATCCTCGGAGTAATCTTGGAGCTTGGGGGCAGGGTCCGCCACAACCTCCCATCGAGGCCAGCGGACAGAGCTATGCTGGACGAAGAAGTAGTACTTCTTCCAGCCGCTATTGTCGGATCCCGAATCACGAATCAGTATCCGATCCTTGTGAAACTTCCAGGTTTCGCTGTCCCAGCCGAAACGTGAAAGTTGTTCCTTTGTCCACTTGGGGAGTCGGGGGGAGAAGGAGCAGACACCAGCTTTGTTGCACTTCATACCGTAGAAAGTGCGGAACAGTAGAAGACTGTACGTCCACTGCTGGCGGTAGCATAGGAGCTGGAAGGCATTCCACACGCGGATGGCGTGTGGAGAGAAAGTACAGGGGTGCGTTTTGTAGAAGTTGCACATCTCCACCATGTTTCCACAGAAGGGGAACCGAATCCCCGCGCTTATTTGTCCCGTGGAAACAAACGCTTCCCCTGCCCGAGGAGGTGTGATAGTATGCTTCCTTCTACCCGCAGCTTGCGATTCGTAGGGGAAGCGAGGCTCCCAATCCGAGGTGATACACCCCTCTCTAAGAGCAGCCTCGTACGAAGCTTCAGAAATCTCATTGACAGCAAACTCGAAAGTGAAGGGAGCCCTAACCTCAGAACTAGCTTCGTCTAGAACGATCGCAGACAAGAGAAATTGAGAAAAGAAGAGTAAACAGTATTCAAATCACGAAAACATGGAAAGAGGTCCTTACCAGACATGATCGGTGGTCAAAGGGTGAGGAGAAGGAAGATCGGAGAAAGATGAAGTTGCCTTGATCGCTTGAAGTACCAGGAGGAGCTCGGAGAGAACTTCGAATGCAAGGAGAACCGAGAGTGAAAGAACGCAGAAGAAGTGAATAAGACCAGGGTCTTCTCTTTTATAGGCAAAAAGGCAAATGGAGGGATATAATCGTGACCGTTGAAGACGAAACGACTTGATCAGAGCCATTGAACTATGGGACGGTACAGAGGAGACAGCTGGATGGGCTTGATCTGCACCGTTGAAGAGGAAACGACACGATCTCAATCGACGAGATTATAGGCACGGAGGAGACGTGTGTGACATCACAGTTGCCTTTTTCAGAAAACAGCAGTCACGCTAGTTCAAACGTCGTTTCTCTATCCTCAGGCATTTAATGCTGCAGTAGCCGAGGAGACTCCTCGGATTTGGCAACTGCCCATGGGGCCTGGTGGGCCCAGCACAATCATAAGAAAGAGACTCTGACATGTAACGATCACACGCAAAGATCAAAACCTCCGACGGTGGTATCGGAAGGTATGAAGACAAAAGCCTCTAACTGAGACATCAAAAATTGCAAAGGTAAAAAACCCCGACGGCGGTATCGGAGGGTGTGAAAACGGAAACCTCCGACAACGAGGTCAAAAAGCATGAATTATAAGACACGGCGAACTAAAAGTCCCCCATGTCTTGGGGGCAAATGATGGGTTCCGATGTAATCGTTAGCCCCGTTAAACAGCCAATGGACGGCGAGTAGGTCCAGTGGGCCTCGTGAAAGCCTGGAAGGCCCAGAGGCCCAGTACGAAGGGTCCCGACTTAAGCGACCCCGACATAAGAGCTGAATGCTCCCGATGAGAAGCCTCTGAGCAGGCCCCGATATGCCTTAGTAAAGGCCCCGATAATAAAGCCCCGCAGAGGCTGGACCTGTCCCGTAGAGACTGAAGGTCCTGGGTGGTGATCTAGAATGAGACAACTCTGGAGTCCCCGACAGGAGTCGAGACTTGGATCAGAGGATAAGACCGAGAAACCCGCCTACCAGATAGAGTAGTGGGAGACGGTTAAAGATAATAGATAAATTCCCCCGAGATACGCAGGGCGTGCCCGAGATACACGGAGTATGGGTAAGATACGCGGAGCGTGGGGCGAAATATACGGAATCCCCCGAGATATACGGAATCGTGGCGAGATATACGGGATCGTGGCTATAACGGCCAAGCATGGCCTCAGGTAACTGGGTGACTTCTCTGCCTATATAAAGGAGAAGGTTACCCCAAAAACACTCAACGCTCATACGAACTTAGACTTCTGCTTACCACTCCATTGATTACCGTACTCATTTAAGCATCGGAGAGGGATTCTGGGTCACCACCCAGGCCATCCCCTTTTGCAGGACCACGCGGAGCTTAGGAGTCCAATCATTCCGTCAAGGACGTAACAGAGCTTCGCCCGTGATCCAACAGATAATATATGACGATGATAATAATAATATTAATAACGATAATAATAAAAATGAAGGAAAATTAGAGATAGACACGGTACTATGTATTATTCACTTTTCTGTTCGTTCCCCCCCTTACATCGATATATCAAACACCTATTTATAGTACCTAGGTCTAGTCTAATCTAAGCAGTAAATAATACTGATTTATTCTCCTAATATACTCTAAATATTCTAAATACTTAATACAAATATTCAGCAAATATACACTGCAATAAATACAGATAACTATCCTAATATTGCTCTGAGCATCTTTGGAAGCTTCGCGACTTGCCAAATTTAGACACTTCCTCATTTAGGTACGCCACACGTCACGCAAGTCGTGCGTGGTCCAAAATTAGGTGTTTACAGCCATAAATATATATTATATATTTTCTGAATTTTACATAATATTTAGTGCATATATATTATCCTAATTTGAGCTAAACCTATTTTTAGCAACCTCGTGACCTTCTATATCCAGATACTTCCTTTTTTAAAACGCGTTACACATAACATTTTTAATGTGTTATATACGTGTCGCGCGTACCAAAATTAGGTGTTTATAGCTTGCCCCTCTTTGGACGGACTCCCGTAGAATGCATTCGAGGGGGTTTGTCCAAAGACGAGTAAACACTAATTTTGGCTAGGAAGTATATCTTCTTTCAAGTCTTCAAGTCTCAAGGGTGGTCTTTGGCTTTATTGATGGTGCGAAAAAGTAAAGCCTCTGTTGGCGGTGCCCCTGTTGGCGGTGCCTCCATTAGCGTGCCCCTGTTGGTTGTGTAGAAAGTAGAACCTCCGTCGGCGATGCCCCTGTTGGCAATGCCGCCATTGGTAGTGCGGAAAAGTAATGCCTCCATTGGTAGTGCGGAAAAGTAATGCCTCCAGTGGCGTGCAGAAAAGTAAAGCCTCGGTCGGCGGTGCCCCTGTTGGCAGCGCCTTCGTTGGCGGTGCATAAAGTAAAGCCTCCAGTGGTGTGCGGAAAAGTAAAGCCTCGGTCGGCGGTGCCCCTGTTGGCGGTGCCTTATTGGCGGTGCAGAAAGTAAAGCCTCTAGTGGCGTGCGGAAAAGTAAAGCCTCCAGTGGCGTGCGGAAAAGTAAAGCCTCCAGTGGCATGCGGAAAAGTAAAGCCTCCATTGGCGAGCGATAAGGAAAAGCCTCCAGTGGCGTGCAATAAAGTAAAACCTTAATCGACGATGCCCCAGTGGCGAGCGATAAGGAAAAGCCTCTAGTGGCGTGACTTGCGAAGGCTGAATACTAAGGCTTCGTTCGTCAGGGGTGACTCTCAGGAAGCTGGAAAACTTCAGATCCTGATTGTCGGTTGTGACCTTTAGGAATAGACTGTAACAGTCCTACTCGTCATTTGAGTGGTGACTTGCGAGAATAGACTGTAATCGTCCCCTTTGTCATGAGACTCGTAGGAACAGACTATAACAGTCCTATTCATCTTTGAATGGTGACTTCCGAGAACAGACTGTAATCGTCCCGCTTGCCGTGAAGCTGACTCGTGGGAAAAAGACTGTAATGGTCCTACTCATCCTTGAATGGTGACTCGCGAGAGCAGACTGTAACCGTCCCGCTTGCCATGAAGTTGACTCGTAGGAACAGACTGTAACAGTCCTACTCATCCTTGAATGGTGACTCGCGAGAGCAGACTGTAACCGTCCCACTTGCCGTGAAGTTGACTTGGAAAACACTGTACCGTAGATAATACCAAGGCGCACGAATGTTCGTCCCTAATTTTTGCCTAAATTGCGCATGGTGCGACAACTTAGCGGGATCTTTTTCTCTTTTCTTTTTTCTTCTTTTTTTTTGTTGAGGATTTCTCTTTTTTCTCTCCTTTTGCCACGGCCGATTGAGGGATTTCCGACCGTGTCCCTCGGTTTTTTTTTATTTTCTCTCCTTTTGCCATGATTGCACTTCCTGAACTTGCAATCATGCTTCTCATTTCCTGATTTTGCCTAGGTCGCCCTTTCGGGTTTTCAACCTAGCGGAAGCGCTCTTTATATGGTAGCCGATTAAACGGTGACTGTGACCCGTACTTTATTTTCCGCCTCGATGCAGGAGTATTTGTAGCCATTTTGGAGGGTGGTTGTGACCTTTTTCTCACTGTCGTCAATGTTACGGGAGCTCTTTTGATTGTAGCCATTTGGAGGGTGGCTGTGGCCCTTTATTCCTCGTCTCTAATCCGGGAAATACTCTTTTAATGTAACCATTTTGAGGGTGGTTGTGGCCATTTCACTTAATACCCGCCGTTGACGTTCCGGGAGCGCTATTTTTGTATAGCTATTTTTCTCAAGGGTGGTTGTGGCCCTTTTTATTTTCCCGTCCTCAGAGGGTTCACGGGGTCACTCTTTTATTTGTAGCTGTTTGGAGGGTGGCTGTGGCCCTTTCACCTATTCCGGCTTTAAATGATGCATGAATGATTTTTATCTGTAACCATTTGAAGGGTGGCTGTGGCCCTTTCTTTGTAGTCGTTTTAGGGACGACTGAGACCCTTTTTATTTGTAGTTGATTTAGGGACAACTGTGACCCTTCTTTTTCTCCATTGCTCTCACAAAATTTGCATGAAAACTCTCTTTATTTTCTGTAGCCGATTAAAGGGCGGCTGTGACCCTAAAAGATTTTTTTTTTGAAAAAGAAATTTTAACTAAAATAATCAACAATAATTATGTACATCCCCTAGTGGCAGATTGAAAATTTCAAATTCTCGGAACTTTTTCTGGAGAAAGACTCGGCTGATCAAGTCAACATATGCCGATGTAGACGCCCTGGACTCACCGTACAACCAATGGATGACATAGGCAATGATTTCTTCTCTCGACTTCTCAAGTGCCATGACTGTTGCTCAATCTCATCTAGGGATGCCCCACGGTTAGCACTGACGAGTTTGGACTTTGCCACATGACGAATGTATGACTTGGTTGGGGTCACACATGGATGACGTGGAATAGTCCACATTGGGGCATAGATATTGCCCGAGGTAACTGGGATAAATTCGGTAGCTGACACAAGAATGGTCGGCGAGCAAAGGGTCGTGCACGAGATGTGCCCTTAAGTGGCTTTGATTTGGTGATTATCCAAGCTGCACAATGAGTAAGGAAAAGTTCAAATTTCGGGGATAAAAATGATCACAACTTCTTACCTGGCTGTTGGATTTCTTTTATAGTGGGCAATGTTGCTCGCTATGCGACTAGCCCTTCTGCATGTCCTGATTTTCCTGCTCCATCTAGAAAACACAACTTCTATATGAATACCGGCCGGAAAGTACATGCCCCTAGACATCTGACGGAAGGCACCAAAAATAATGTTTTCTTTGCTTGTCATCTCAAATGCTCGTTGATCAGCACATTGAATCTTCACGGGATTCTCGATGATCTCTTGATATTTTTCCATCTTCGGACATGTCCGATCTCAATAGGAGATGCCCATTGGTTACCACCGACCGTTTCAGACCTCACTGTAAAATGGATGTACGGCTTGGTTCGGGGACGCGTATGAATTCCACACATGGTAGGTGGAATTTTGGCATTGAAATTCTCTGAAGCAGTCACGTTTCACGTGGTTGCGACCTCGTCGAAGTGGTCGTCTGATCTGCAAAAAGAGTAGGGATTCTCAAATCTCAAGAAAAAATCAAGTACAATTCATCATACCTAAGCGTTGGATATCCCGAGTGCGCAATTCGTGCTTCGTGCAACTGGATGGATGCACGTTTCTTTTTTTTTTTTGCCCCATTTAGCCGACATAGCTTATATGTACAAGATACCTTAACCAATGGTACCTGAAAAGAGTGAATGCAAAATCAGTCTATAGAATATGAGAAATCATGCATGAATTTTTTGAAAGCTCTAATGTCATTCATTTCATAATTTTGATTACATTTCAGAAAGAATCAAAATTTATGATCTAAGGTGTTTAACACAATCATGGAGTTTACTGAGTTTGCTGAGTGCACTATCTGGCTCGAACGCATGACAGATGTTTAAAATAAGACTTGTCAAAAAGATTTTCTCGTCCTTTGCTTAAACTCGAATAATCGCACTCAACTGCACAATTAAACTATTCTTTAAAGAAAACATAATAACTTTTTTAAAACGTTAGCTCATGCGAATGTTGAAATGACAATCTCGCCGCAAAAGTGCAATACACCTTCGATAAAATTGAATGACACTTCGAGGTTTTTTTAAAAATGCTCATGCATGCTCGAAAGTTGAAGTTCTACTGTTAAGAAACTTAAAACTTACAACCAGTTTACCTGAATGATACATATGGAATGTATGTACAAAATGAAAAATCCAGGTAAAAAAATGCAAATGCGATGCATGTCTAAGAATGTGTACAATCTATCAACAAATTATTGTTCCTAAAACAATGCACATGCGATGCACATGAGATGCATATTTGAAATGAAAATTCTACAGTTAAAAAAAAAAAATTACAAGTTATCTGAAAAGATATTTTTGTTTTTTTAACGAGGAAAAAAATCAACGCAACTTGGTTGCTCAAAATAAAAAAAATCAAGTGAAAAGTTTTTTTATAAAAGGATGCAAATGAGATGCACAAAAATAAATACAATATGCAAACTTAAAAATAAAAGTTCTACAACTAAGAAAAATACAATTTACCTAAAAGTTTTTTTCGAAAATAATGCATATGAGATGCACGTCCATTAAAAAAAAAAAAGGTAAAATGTGTATTAAACAAATAGCCTTAAAACTAAGAGAGCATACGATTTATCTAAAAAGTTTTTTTAATTAATGCATACTGGATGCATTATTAAAAATAAAACAATTCAGTTAAAAAGTTTTTTTAAATGATGCATATGGAATGCACGTTTGATATTAGAAGCTCTAATAGCTAAAGAGGAGTCACAATTTTTCTACAATGTTTTTTTTTTTCAAAAGCAACACATATGGGACGCACTGATCAAAATTACAACTTACCTGAATAGTTTTTTTTTAAAATAATGCGTATGAAACGCGGGTTTAAAATAAAAAATTCAGGTAAGAGGTTTTTTTTTTAAAAAATAATGCATACGAAATGCATGTTAAGAGAAAATTTCTACAACAAAATGACTAACTACTTAGCTGAATTTTTTTTTTTTTGTTTTAAATGCAATGAGATGAATGCATGAGAAATGAAGTTACACAGTTAGAAAAGCTTACTGTTTACCTGAAAACCTCTTTAAAAAAATATGGATAGGTTCCCGACACGGTGGTTTCCTCCCCCTAAAAAGGGATCTCGGGACCTACACGAGTGAATGAGTTTTTCCGAACCGTACCGGCGGAACTACCGCTCCGGTCGTACCGTACTAAATCTCTGAAGTTCCTAGTCGCCTTGGGTTTGAGGCGTTTTGGACATTACATTAGAGTGGTGTGTCTGCGAATTCAAATAACACAACAAAGAAAAAGAGTCAGATACCATGAAAAAAATAACTCCACACCTGAAATTACACAAAAACAACCAAGTTAGATGTAAAGTCAAAATAAAATAAAAATAAAGCTACAAAACTCAAACATGGCAAAAAGCGAACATAATGAGCCCGAACCCTCTAACTTCCCTAGTAGAGTCGCCAAATTATTGGACCTAAAATCCGACCTATGGTAGATTACGTTTTGAAAACGTGCAATTTTAAAAGAGTCGCCACTAGTTAATTATTAGGCTAACTAGAATCCTAAATTTACCTAAGCGAGTAACAAATTAAACACCTAGGTATAAAATCGGTCTACGATAAGAAATTCGAGTTCGGGGGTTCTATTCGAATTAACACATGGAATTAATCACGCCCTTTCGGTACTCAATTCACAAATTTGCCAATTTCACTATTTGAACACATGTCACAAATTAATCTAACGATGCCAAGATTTAATTAAATTTCTATTATGTGCAAAATATTATCTAAGTCTAAAAATAAATTATTATCTACAACTCCTAATAAAAATGAAATCTAAAATACTAAAATAAAACTTCTAACATGCTTAAGTCCATACGAACCTACTATATTATTTAACATATATACATACTTAAGCAATTAAACATGCTATCAAATTAAATTTAATCAACTACAATTAAACTACTATTAAATTAAACTAATTACATTTTAACTATTAATTAGCTATTTTTTTGGTGAATATAATATAATAATATTAACATATAACAGAAAACATAATAATAATAATAAACTAATAATAGTAATAATAAAAAAAACAAAAAACACTCACCTTAAACAGCAACGGGAAGAAGGCCACCGGCGGGAGAGCTGGGCAACGTGGCGGACGGAGCGGACGACTGGGAGATCTGGGCGGTGAGGCGGACGGAGCGGACGGTGTGGCGGTGGGAGTGGTGGTCCGGCGAGGAGGCGGCTAGAGGTGAGACTTAACAGTAGAGAGAGAGAGAGAGAGAGAGAGAGAGAGAGAGAGAGAGAGAAGTGAGAGAGACAGCGGCGGGAACTAGCAAGAGGCCGCAGAGGTGGTCGGTCGCCGGCGTCGAGCAGAGCAGGGTGAACGGAGATGGAGGACACAGGTGCGGCACGGCCACCGGCAGGCGGAGCGGTCACCGGCGGGAAAGGAGAACTGCAGCAACAAAAAAAAAAACTTTTTCACTAGAGGACAAATATGTACGGGTTCTGAAATCTGATGTAATATTATTGATGATTGTCTTTTTTACATTGACAATGGGTCCTTTTATAGTTAACCTAGACTCTAATATTAGGAAAACAATATATTTGCTCAAATATACACAATAAATCCGAAAATTCAATAATATATATTTATGAACATTGCCATAAATATATATTATATATTTTCTGAATTTTACATAAAATTTAGTGCATATATATTATCCTAATTTAAGCTAAACCTATTTTTAGCAACCTCGTGACCTTCTATATCCAGATACTTAATTTTTTTAAACGCGTTACATATAACATTTTTAACGTGTTATATACGTGTCGCGCGTACTAAAATTAGGTGTTTACATTGTGTAGTTTTTAACCTCTGTTAAAATCTCTTAGACTTATTTGGGCTTTTATTTCTCATTTTTCACTATTCGGATGCTTAATGGTTCATTTAAAGACAAAATTGAAAATATGATTTACATTGCTGAAAGTGCATAAATTATTTTTCTGCTTGACTTGCAGATAATGATGCTTATTTTAGAGGTGAGACTTTACATTTTCCTTTGTAGAAGTCAAAAGTAGGATTAAAAATTGGTCTCATGATTCCTTGGTTATTAGTAATGTATTGTGTTGTGATATACACTCAACATTATCCAACTATAAAAGATACATGTAAGGAAGAAGTCAATGAAACACCACTGTAGTAAACAACCTAAGTATCGATCGAAGAACGACATTCCCTACTCGGTATACATCCGAAGTAGCGAATGAAAAACTACATTCCCTACTTGACACAAATCCCAAGAAGCGGACGAAGAACGACATTTCCTACTTAGTATACGCCCCAAGTAACGGACGAAGAATAACATATCCACTTGGTATACACCTTAAATAACGGGCGTAGAACGGTATCTCCTACTTGGTATACACCCGAAGTAGAGGGCGGAAAACGACATTCCTTACTTGGTATACAACCTAAGTAGTGGACAAAGAACGACATCGCCCACTTGGGATACACTCCAAGTAACGAATGCATATTGACATTCCGTACTTTGAGATAAATCCAGGAAGCATAAAAATATCAAATTCCCCTATCAGGAAAGTAAAACTGCGAAAAAATAGCAAAATTTGAGTAAAACAACCAAGACCATTTGGATCAACAAAAACTGTGCAAAACAAACGGCTCAGACCATCAGATATTGATTTGATCACATCCACACTGGTCGGCCACTCACTCGGGATAAAATCGACACAAGAAAGTGTATCTTCGTTTGGATGATTATTGCCAGACCTAAATCTAACCTTAGGCGAATTACGTTTTAAAAAACTTGGAATTTGAATAGAGCCGCCACTAGTTAATTAAATCTGTTAACTAGAATCCTAAATTTCCTAAGCGAATAACGAGTTAAACACCTAGGTATTAAATCGGTCTACGATCAGAAATTCGAGTTCGGAGTTCTATTATGAATTAAAAATATAATTTTTAATTACGCCCTTTCGGTACTAAATTTGCAAATTTTCCAATTTGATTATTAAGTAATATCAATTACGACTCGATTCTACGTAAAACAAAGTAACACCCAAGAGCACTATCGAACATATTCATATCAAAACGTAAATTGGTATATTCACACAAGGACAACTTAAGTGATTTAATTTTAATTAAACTAATTGAATTGATTTAAACATTTAAAACTAAATCTAATCTAATATAATAATAATAATAATAATAATAAAACTAATAAAAAAAAAAGGGAAAGCAATTAGTTTACCTTTTGCTATAGAGAAAGATCGGGCAACAGAGAGAAAGATTGGGCAGCAGGGAAGGATAGCCATGGCGCGGCACTTACCTGACAGCGACAGGAGGATGCGAGCTACAGAAACGGCTTCGGAGGGGATGACAGCAGCATGGTGAGGTCAGATCGGCGACTCTGGGCGGACAACGAAGGTGGCCGGTCGAGATGGAGGATGAATGAAATGGAACCGATTTGGAGGTCCCGACCGGATATATCTGGAGCCAGCTATGACTAAACTGATGAGGCAGCGCGGTCACCGGTGCGAGATGAGAGGGAGGTCAAGTGAAGTCGGGAAGGAGGCGTGGCTTTGGTGGGATAGAGCTTCGGCTAGGTGGCGATGGGCATGGACAGAGACTGCTGGAAGAGATGACTGGAAGCGAGGGGATCGTCGGTCGGAATCGCCGTGACTGAGTTGGACGCTCCCATGGCGGACCTCGGAGTCGATGACTGTGCTGGTATTTGATTGAGTCGATTGATGGGTTCCGATGTAATCGTTAGCCCCGTTAACAGCCAATGGACGGCAAGTAGGTCCAGTGGGCCTCGTAAAAGCCTAGAAGGCCCAGAGGCCCAACACGAAGGGTTCCGACTCTAATAGTCCCGATGTAGGAGCTGAATGCTCCCGATGAGAAGCCTCTGAGTAGGCCCCGATATGCCTTAGTAAAGGCACCGATGATAAAGCCCCGTAGAGGCTGGACCTGTCCCGTGGAGACTGAAGGTCCTGGGTGGTGATCTAGAATGAGACGACTCTGGAGTCCCCGACAGGAGTCGAGACTTGTAATCAGAGGATAAGACCGAGAAACCCGCCTACTAGATGAGAGTAGTGGGAAGACGGTTAAGATATAGATAATCTCCCCCGAGATACGCAGGGCGTGCCCGAGATACGCGAAAGTACGAGTAAGATACGCGGAGCGTGGGGCGAGATATATGGAATCCCAACCGAGATATGCGGAATCATGGCGAGATATACGGAATCGTGGTTATAACGGCCGAGCCTGGCCTCAGGTAACTCTGGGTGACTTCTCCTCCTATATAAAGGAAGAAGTTACCCCAGAAAATGATATATTCTGATACGAACTTAGACTCTGCTTACCACTCCATTGATCACCGTACTCATTTAAGTATCAGAGAGGGATTCTGGGTCACCACCCAGGTCATCCCCTTTTGCAGGACCACGCGGAGCCCAGGAGTCCAAGCATTCCGTCAAGGACGTAACGGAGCTTCGCCCGTGATCCAACATTGGCGCCGTCTGTGGGAAGCTTACAAAAAGTCAAGATAGCTTCTACCAGATCAATGGCCGGTGGTGGCAAGAGAAAACAAGTTCAGGCTGGCAGTTCTCGTCCCGCAGGAACTGTGAACTCCCCATTGCCGGAACGTGTTGCTGAACAAGGTGAGAACCCTGCTCTTTCCCAGACAGGGGGGCAAGATGATGAGGTCTCGGTCCGAGACGCTGAAAGGAACAGGCAAGAGGTCCCTCGTAGGGAGGAGGATGATGCTCCACCAAACCCGGTGGGCCCTAGAGCTGGAGGTGTCCCGCGAAGGGAAGAAGGGTCGTCTTTGAACTCGGAGTTGGCCAAGGCAGTAGCGGAGGCTATGCCGATGTTCCTGGCTGCCATGGAAGCCTTGCTGGACAAGAGAGAGGCCACCCGGAGAGCGGAGGAGTTTCCCCCGCAAGAGGAGTTGCCGCCACCCCCACCGAGGGTGGCCCCAGAAGAACAGGAAGTGCAGGAGGTTCCGCCCCGGGACAAGGGTAAGGAACCTATGCATTCCGAGAAATTCGTGTTTGACGGCCCAGGACCAGTGCAGAATAGGACCATCCCCCTGAATGGTCCACTCACCGCTGACCAGGTGGTAAAGATTGTTAGCATCTACATGGGTGACCAAAAGCAGATGACGTCCGAGCTGAGAGATCGGTCCAGTCATCCTTTCGTACCGCGATTGATCGACACCGTCGCTCCGCCTGGGATAGGCATCCCGACAATCAAAGAATACGATGGGGAAGGAGACCCAGTCCGCCATGTACAGAGGCATGTTCAGGCTTGCATGGATAGGACTTCAAACGAAGATCTCATATGCTCGTTGTTCCCGATAATTCTGGGAGAAAGGGCCATGACTTGGTTCTTCAGCCTTCCGCCAGGGAGTATCACGTGCTGGGCTGATATGCACGACCGCTTTATCAAACAGTACCAAGGTCGGAGACGCCTCCTGAAAAGCGTGAGGACCCTAACCCAGGTGGTGCAGAGACCCGACGAATCGTTGGCGTATTATTACCAACGGTTCACTGCCAGCGCTGCGGAGATTGATGAAGAAATCTCAGAGGGAGAGATGATCCGCACCTTCCTGCGGAACCTGAGTGCTCCATATGGCTCCGACCTGATGCACAGTGTAGCCGCGAAGGCTATATGGAGTATGGAAGCCCTGCAGGCGAGGGTGAAACAGCAAATCGACGTCCAGGAGTCGAAGATCGCTGCGGGAGAGCTCGATCCCCCGAGGACGGGAAGAGGAAAGTCGTCGTCCAAGCTGTCGGAGGATCGCAAGGGGAGCGACAAGACGGAGGGAAATAGGAACCGTGGTCGCCCCGAGAAGAGGGAGGACAGGCGTCCTCCGAGGAAGGATAATCGTGAAGGTCGGGTCACCCCCATCAACAGCTCGATGGCCTCTGTGCTAGCTGTGATGGACCGGCAGGGTCTCGTCCGGTATCCCCCGAGGAAAGAAGGCGAATTTCTAGGAGGCCGCCCGTACCGTTACTGTCGCTACCATCGGGCTAATGGTCACGACACTGAGAACTGTCGGGAGCTGAAGAAGGAGATTGAGAAGCTGATCCAGAAGGGGAAGCTGAAAGAGTTCGTCGGGAAGGGACGGTGCCGATCCCGTTCCAGAAGTCGGTCCCGATCCCGTTCCAAGTCCCGTGACCGATCTCCGAAGAAAAAGAAGGTTGAGCATGAAGCTTCAGGATCAGGTGCCCGCAAGGAGAGGCGGGGAACTATCAACGTCATCCATGGAGGAATGGCAGCGGGAGGTGATACCTCCGCTTCCAGAGAGAACTATGCCTCGCGCATATCTGCCGCGGTGGTGTTGGGGAAAAGGTCCCGGTCGTGGACCCTGAAGGAGGAGATGGAGATTTCTTTTTCAGCGAAGGATCTAGTTGGCGTGGAGAGCCCTCACGACGACGCCCTGGTCGTGACTCTGGATGTGGATGGATTCGAGATGAAGCGGATCCTGATAGATGGAGGGAGCTCCTCCGATATTCTTTTCATGGATGCTCTGGAAGCCATGGGAAAGACGAAGAAGGATCTGACGCAGGTGGACTTCCCGATGGTGGGATTCTCTGGCTCCACCTCCTACCCGTTGGGAATGATTACCTTACCAGTAGAGTTTGGTAGTGGCTGGAAGATGGAGAGGCGAAACGTGGATTTCGTCGTGTTGGAGTCTGCGGGGGCATATAACGCGATCATCGGGAGGACCACTATCAACCCTCTTATGGCAGTCGCCTCAACCGTCCACCAGAAGATGAAGTTCCCGACTGATAACGGAGTTGGAGAGGTCAAGGGTGACCAGGTGGCGTCGCGGAAATGTTACGTTAATGCCACCCGACGAAGAAGGAGGGAGACCATGACTATTCTCCAGACGGATACTGATCCTCGAGAAGAGGAGATCGATGGAAGATTTGAAGGAAGTGGAGATCGATGGACCTCAGAGGAGGGTGAAAATCGGCTCTGCTTTGTCGGATGAAAGAGCCCGAGAGTTGATCGAGCTCTTGAAGGAGTTTAAGGAGCTGTTTGCCTGGTCCCCAAGTGATATGCCAGGAATCAGCCCCGACGTGATAGTGCATGAACTGAAGATAGACCCCGCGATCAAGCCTATCGCGTAGAGAAGGCGTCCGATGGGTGCGGACAAGAGGATCGCGATCCAGCAGGAGGTGGGCAGACTACTCGATGCCGGATTCATCAAGGAGCTCCGATTCCAGACTTGGGTGGCTAGCCCAGTGCTGATGCGAAAGAGTAACGGAAAGTGGCGGATGTGCGTCGATTTCCGTGACCTGAACAAAGCCTGCCCGAAGGACTGTTACCCGCTCCCGAGGATTGACCAGTTAGTGGATGCTACATCAGGACATGAGCTGCTGAGCTTCATGGATGCCTATTCCGGGTACAACCAGATCAAGATGGCGAAGGAGGATGCCCCCCATACGGCCTTCTACGGCGACAGTGACGTCTACCATTACGATGTGATGCCCTTCGGATTGATCAATGCCGGAGCGACTTACCAGCGGATGGTGAACAAATTGTTTGGAGACATGCTGGGGAAAACCATGGAGGCATATGTGGATGACATGCTGGTGAAGTCCCGACAGGCGGGAGACCATGTCCAGAATCTGGCGGCGGCATTTGAGCGGATGAAGTTCCATCAGGTCCGACTGAACCCCGACAAATGTGCTTTTGGGGTGAACTCGGGGAAGTTCCTAGGGTTCATGGTGAGCCAGAGAGGAATCGAGGTGAACCCCGAGAAGCTGCGAGCAATCGAGGAGATGCAGTCCCCGAAGAATCATCGGGAGGTCCAGGTGCTGAATGGCCGGTTGGCCGCGATGAATCGCTTCTTGTCCAAGGCAAGTGATCGAGCTATGCCCTTTTTTGACGTATTGAGGGCCAACAAGAAGTTCGAGTGGACCGACAAGTGTGAGGAGGCGTTCCAGGCACTGAAGCAGCACCTCCGCACCCTTCCGCCGTTGGCGAAACCAGTTCCAGGCGAGCCGCTCTATCTCTATTTGGCTGTTTCTGATGTGGCTGTTAGTTCTGTTTTGATTAAGATTGTCAAGGGCAATCAGGTGCCTATCTATTATGTAAGCAAGGCATTTGCCAAGTCTGAAATAAATTATCCCGCCATTGAGAAGTATCTCTTCGCGTTGATTATTGCCGCTCGAAAATTGCGACCTTACTTCCATGCCCATGAAGTCACGGTATTGACTAATCAGCCCTTGAAACACTTTTTGAACCGACCGGAGGCGTCGGGGAGATTGGTAAAATGGGCCATCGAGCTGACGGAGTTCCGCATTCATTTCGCTCCGAGAACCGCTATTAAGGGCCAGGCATTGGCAGATTTTATAGCTGAGTCTACGGCACCCGATCTGGAAGTAACGGGTCCCGCAGTGGGGGCAGCCATGGAGGAAGTCCCGACAACAGAACAGCAGCCAGAACAGCCAAATGAGGAGAATACGTGGGAGATGTACACTGATGGTTCATCGAGTGTAGAAGGCTCGGGGGCAGGATTCGTGTTGATACCGCCCGGCGGAGGCGAGCCCTTACGATATGCCCTGGCGTTGACATTCAAAGCCACCAACAACGAAGCAGAGTATGAGGCTCTCATCACAGGCCTCAAGATTGCCAAAGGTACGGGGGTTGACCATTTAAAAGTGAAGTGCGACGCTAGCTTGGTTGTAAATCAAGTCCAGGGGAATTATGAAGCTAAGAACCCGACAATGAAGAAATATTTGCACGAAGTGCAAACTTTGAAGGGAAGCTTCAAAAGTTTTGATATCGAGGCGATCCCAAGGGAAGAAAACGCGGAAGCAGATGCCTTGAGCAAGTTCGCTCTGGGAGTGGCTCCCGAGGAGAATCGGAAGGTGCACTTCCTAGAGAAGGTGATTATCTCAAACATCGATCCGGTAGAGATCTGTGCCATTGAGACAGGATCGGAGGAAGAAGAGAAGTCCACTTGGATGACCCCGATGGTTACGTACCTGACTACGGGGGTACTCCCCGATGACAAAGTGGCAGCTGTCAGGTTGCGGCGGATTGCGGACAACTATACAATGGTGGAGAACCAGTTGTACAAAAAAGGGTACGTAAAGCCTTTTCTAAAATGCGTAGCAGAACCCGACACAAATCGGATCTTGAGGGAGCTACATGAAGGAGTCGCTGCCTGCCATGAAGGAGCCCGATCTCTAGTGAGGAAAGCATTGAACTTAGGCTACTACTGGCCCTCGATGAACAAAGAAGCAACCGCAATGGTCCGATCCTGTGATGCATGCCAGAGGTACGCCCCGAATATCGTGGCTCCTGCCGCGGACCTAACGCCCATCAGAAGTGCATGGCCCTTTGCGCAATGGGGAATTGACTTGGTGGGACCACTTCCTCAAGCAAGAGGTCAGTGCAAATACTTACTCGTGGCTATCGACTACTTCTCAAAGTGGATAGAGGCCAAAGCATTGGCTAGAACGACGGGGCAGCAGATCCTCAAGTTCCTTCAGACTCAAATCATATCCCGGTACGGGATCCCGCGAGTATTGATCAGCGACAACGGGCCTCCGTTCAATGGGGCTCAGTTGAAGGAATACCTGGAAGAATTAAACATTAAGCATCGGACCGCTTCAGTCCGTCACGCCCAGACCAATGGCCAGGTAGAGTCAGCCAACAAGATCGTGATGGACGGCTTGAAGAAGAGAGTCTATGCCTTGCAGGGCCATTGGCTGGATGAGCTCGAGAATGTGCTATGGGCTGTGAGAACAACACCCAAGCAGTCAACAGGAGAAACTCCGTTTGGCCTGGTTTATGGCACGGAGGCAGTTGCTCCCGTGGAAATAGCGGTGGCGTCCCACCGCGCGAAATATTACGAGCCGCTGACAAATGAGGAAATGAGACGTCTGGACTTAGACTTACTCGAGGAGAAGAGATGGAAGGCTGATGAAGTCCAGGCCCGGATGCGTCTGGCAACAGCCCGATACTATAATCGGCGTGTCAGGTCCCGACAATTCTTGGTGGGAGAACTTGTCTGGCGGAGGAACGAGTTTGTTCATCAAGATCAGATCAACAAGCTGTCACCAAAATGGGAGGGACCCTACAAGATCGTGGGGATGCCAGTGCCCAATGCATACAAGTTAGAGGATCTCGAAGGCAAGACGTTGAAGCACTCCTTCAGTGGTGAACACTTGAAGAAGTATCATGTTTGATATGAAGCCGCCACGAATGGCGCAAATTGTCTATCAATAAAATCCGATGTAAGCCTACTTTGAATTATTAGTGAATAAAAGAAGTTGCCTTCCGATCAAATTGCTTTCGAATTTATTCTTACTGTTAATAAGACGTCCTGAGTGACGCAACAAAAGCCTTCCGAGGTACGATGAAAGCCCCGCGGGGGACGCGTAAGTCGTCTATATGGCGAGGCCAAAAGCCTTAACAGGTACGAACAAAAGCCCTATGGGGTACACGTAAGTCGTCTATATGATGCAACCAAAAGCCTAGGTATGAAAAGGCCCTGGTGGGTCCGCGTAAGTCGTCTATATGATGCGGCCAAAAGCTTAACGGGTATGAAAAGATCCTGATGGGTCCGCGTAAGTCGTCTATATGATGCGGCTAAAAGCCTTAACGGGTACGACTAAGCCGTCCAGTAGAGACGCAATGGAAGCTTTAAGGGATATGAAAATGACCTTAAAAGGCATGAACGAGAAACCTTAAGTGGTGAAGTTCCGATTTTGAACGAGAAACCTTAAGTGGTGAAGTTCCGATTTTGAACGAGAAACCTTAAGTGGTGAAGTTCCGATTTTGAACGAGAAACCTTAAGTGGTGAAGTTCCGATTTTGGACAAGAAGCCTTAAGTGGTGAAGTCCCGACTTTGGATGAGAAGCCTTAAGTGGTTAAATCCCGATTTTTGATGAAGAGCCTTAAATGGCAAAGTCTCGAATAAAACGTCGGAAGGACGTATGAAGTCATCTACAAGGGTGCATCGGAACGTTCTAAGTAACGAATTTTAAGCCGCTTTAGGTAAAGTGCAAACGAATATCGACGCCAAAACAGATAAAAGAAGTTCCTTATATAAAGGCTCGAAGGCCAAAGGAGTTCATTACAAGAGATAAAGGAGAAAGACAACAAGGACTAAAAATGTAAGCATTAAACTTGGTCCTTGTTAGAAGATGGGCCCTCAGCGGCGTCGGAAGGCGCAGGGTTTGGAGGGGCTTGGGCAGAAGGCTCCGCAGTTGCCAGAGTCGGGTCCACGGCAGCAGCCTCTTCACTCTCCGCGGGGAGGTTGAAGTACTTCTCCGCAACAGGGGCAAGGGTCTCGGACTTCGTGAAGTCGATGGAATCCGCGTAGGCTGTGTAGAGTTCCTCGACGGCATTGAATAAAACGTCCTCCACCTCGGACTTACAGAACTCCACAGCAGCCAGCTTGAATTCTTCAGAATCCCGATACTCCTTGTGGCCCTGAAGGCGGCCCTCCTCGTGCCCCCGCAGGTGGCCTTCCTCGAGGCCCTGAGCCTTGGCCTCAGCTAGCTTGGCAGAGAACTCAGCCCTCTCCACCTCAAACTTCGCCTTGGCCTCCGCGAGGAGATCAGCGAAGACGTTTTTCTCATGAATGAGCTGTTTCTTCTCCGTCTCGTTCCGCTGATGCTCCATTCGGGCCATCTTCTGATCTCGACGCATGACAGCCTCATGGTCGTGGACCTTCTTGAGCAGGCTTGTGGCCATGTCATCGAGGAGAGCCTTCTCCTTGGCCATCTTATTTTCGGCTGCCACCGCCTCGTCACGCTCCATCTGGAGCTTGGCTAAGGCTTCAGGAAACGAGAATAGAAGTTTTACCTCCATCTGTCGGATGGCCATGTCACGAATCTCCTCCTCAAGGTCCTCCTGCGCGAAGGACAGGGGCCGCTTCAAGGCCGGAGGAACTGACCCCGCCAGCAGATGCAGGGCCAAGCTAGGATCAAGGTCTCCTCGCCGAAGTGGAACTCCTCGGAGGGACTCGATCGGGTTCCAGGGCAGCATCCTCTGGTCGGGAGTAAAAACCTTGTAAAGGTTTTCATCCACAGGGAGCGGGGGGATGACCCCAGAACTCGAGGCCGGAGGAGTCACTTCAAAACGCGGCTCGGGGGTCGGGGTACGAAGAATAGGAGGAGGACTTTTAGACACGTCCCTAGCAGCGGGCCGTGCGCTCCTAGACCTCGACCTGCCACGAGGAAGCAGGCCCCCCTCTTCAGGCTCCTCGACGGAAGGAGAAGCTTCCAAGTCGGTCACCTGGCGGAACTGAGCTCCCGCCGGGGCGTCCTCCAACATCAATTCTTGCGGAGCCGCCGTCTCCACAGGAATAATAGCCTCTGTAGGGGGAGGAATCTCCAAAGGACCTGCGGTAGCGGGACGAATGAAATCAGGAAGAGTACCCTCAGGGCACCAGATGATCTGACGATCGAAATATCGTTTCTTCCCAAGGACGTTGTAATATCCCGCCTCAATAACGTGGGGAATCTCTCCTTGAAGGACGAACTTAATCTCTTGAACCCGTGTCTTCCGATCAGCGGGGATAAACTCCTTGGGAATTAATTTTTTATATTTGTAATCGCACGACGAACGCGCTTACCTTCCTCGACGGTGGTGGCCCCAAAGGCCTGATCTATCTCCTCCCGTCTGGCCTTCTTGGCCACGACCTGCTCCTCAGTCGGAGGAGCAACAGTTAGGGGAGTGGAGGAGGAAGCCCCTTTCTTCACCAGCTTGCGCTTCCGCTTGGAACCGCCCTGGATGGCATCAGTCTCGCCCTGCTTCATAACGAGATGAGTCAACAGAGAAGCCTTCTTGGCTGCAAAGGTAAAAATAAGACGGTTAGAAATATTACCCAGACGACTAAATCTGCAGAAACGGAATCTAGGAGCCGAACTCCGATGGCAATCAGATGCCGCTCTTGAAGCTTGTTCGCATCCATAGGTATGAAGTTGTCCCCCCAGCGGTAGAGTTGAACCATCTGGAGGGTGTTGAGGTCATCCTCGGAGTAATCTTGGAGCTTGGGGGCAGGGTCCGCCACAACCTCCCATCGAGCCCAGGGGATAGAGCTATGCTGGATAAAGAAGTAGTACTTCTTCCAGCCACTGTTGTCGGAGCCCGAGTCGCGGATCAGAATCCGATCCTTGTGAAATTTCCAAGTTTCGCTGTCCCAGCCGAAACGGGAGAGTTGCTCCTTTGTCCACTTGGGGAGTCGGGGAGAGAAGGAGCAGACACCGGATTTATTGCACTTCATACCGTAAAAAGTGCGGAACAATAGAAGACTGTATGTCCACTGCTGGCGATGGCACAGGAGCTGGAAGGCATTCCACACGCGGATGGCGTGTGGAGAGAAAGTACAAGGGTGCGTTTTGTAAAAATTGCACATCTCCACCATGTTTCCACAGAAGGGGAACCGAATCCCCGCACTTATCTGCCCAGTGGAAACAAACACCTCCCCGTCCCGAGGATGCGTGATAATGTGCTTCCTCCTACCAGCAGTTTGGGACTCATAAGGGAAACGAGGCTCCCAATCCGAGGTGATACACCCCTCTCTAAGGGCCACCTCATACGAACCCTCGGATATCTAATTGACAGCAAACTCAAAGAAGAAGGGGGCCCTAACCTCAGAACTAGCTTCGTCTAAAACAATCGCAGACAAGAAGAATTGAGAAAGGAGGAGTAAACAATAATCAGATTACGAAAACATGGAAGGAAATCCTTACCAGACATGATCGGTGGTCGGAAAGTGAGGGAAAAGAAGATCGGAGAAGTCGAAGTGGCCTTGATCACTTGAAGCACCAGGAGAATTTAGGAGAGAACTTCGGATGCAAGGAGGTCTGAAAGCGAGAGAGTGCAGAAGAAGTGAATTTGACCGAGTTCTTCCCTTTTATAGGCCAAAGGGCAACTGAAGGGACACAATCGTGACCGTTGAAGACGAAACGATCTGATCATGATCGTTGAACGGGGAAGACGATACGGAGGAGACAGCTGGATGGGCTGGATCTGCACCGTTGAAGAGGAAACGACACGATCTTAATCAACGAAATGATAGGCACGGAAGGGACGTGTATGACGTCACAGTTGGTTTTTCAGAAAACAGCAGTCACGCTGATTTAAACGTCGTTTCGTCTTCTCGGATTTGGCAACTGCCCATGGGGCCTGGTGGGCCCAGAATAATCATAAGAAAGAGACTCTGACATGCAACGATCACACGCAAAGATCAAAACCTCCGACGGTGGTATCGGAAGGTATGAAGACAAAAGCCTTTAACTGGGACATAAAAAATTGCAAAGGTCAAAACCCCCGACGGTGGTATCGGAGGGTGCGGAAACGGAAACCTCCGATAACGAGGTCAAAAAGCATGAATTAGAAGACACGGCGAACTAAAGTCCCCCATGTCTTGGGGGCAAATGATGGGTTCCGATGTAATCGTTAGCCCCGTTAACAGCCAATGGACGGCAAGTAGGTCCAGTGGGCCTCGTAAAGGCCTAGAAGGCCCAGAGGCCCAACACGAAGGGTTCCGACTCTAATAGTCCCGATGTAGGAGCTGAATGCTCCCGATGAGAAGCCTCTAAGTAGGCCCCGATATGCCTTAGTAAAGGCCCCGATGATAAAGCCCCGTAGAGGCTGGACCTGTCCCGTGGAGACTGAAGGTCCTGGGTGGTGATCTAGAATGAGACGACTCTGGAGTCCCCGACAGGAGTCCAGACTTGTAATCAGAGGATAAGACCGAGAAACCCGCCTACTAGATGAGAGTAGTGGGAAGACGGTTAAGATATAGATAATCTCCCCCAAGATACGCAGGGCGTGCCCGAGATACGCGAAAGTATGGGTAAGATACGCGGAGCGTGGGGCGAGATATATGGAATCCCAACCGAGATATGCGGAATCATGGCGAGATATACGGAATCGTGGTTATAACGGCCGAGCCTGGCCTCAGGTAACTCTGGGTGACTTCTCCTCCTATATAAAGGAAGAAGTTACCCCAGAAAATGATCTATTCTGATACGAACTTAGACTCTGCTTACCACTCCATTGATCACCGTACTCATTTAAGCATCGGAGAGGGATTCTGGGTCACCACCCAGGTCATCCCCTTTTGCAGGACCACGCGGAGCCCAGGAGTCCAAGCATTCCGTCAAGGACGTAACGGAGCTTCGCCCGTGATCCAACATCGATGAGTGCGGAACTGAACCGATCAGAGGAAGAAGGTCGTATCTTGGACGTCCAGGAAACGAAGTTAGTGATGGATGCCAGGTTTGGAACGTGAGGAAGAAGATTTATTTCCTTTCCCTGTCTCGATATTTTTGTGTATTTTTTTGTGTTTTCAGTGTAGAATTGGACCCCTATTTATAGTGCAACTCACCTAGATTACAGATAAGATCTCCTAAATCTTAAATTAGTTAAATAACTGACAGATAAATTACTATGGATAAATATATATACATAATTATCCCTAAATAATAGGAGATAATACCTACAGATAATTATCTTACAGATAATTCTATTACATATATATATATATATATATATATATATATATATATATATCTGAGATATTTTAAAAATATATATTTATTTATTTACGCTAATATGCACATGGTAATTTTTTAACACTTCGTAATGTTACACATCTGAAAATGACACGTCACAAGTAATGACGTTACGTCCGGGTCAAAATCGAGTGTTTACAGTTTACCCCTCTTTGGACATGCCCCATAAAACTTATTCGAGAGGGCTTGTCCAAAGACAATAAAACACCGATTTTGACTTCTAATGTTTTGAAGTCTTCAAGGTGGCTTGTGTGCTTATTTTGACTAGTTCGGAAACGATAAAAACCTCTGTCGGCGGTGTCCCTGTTGGCGATGCCTCCATTGGCAATGCCGAATGTAAGGCCTCTGTCGGTGGTGCCCCTGTTGGCGGTGCTTCCATTGGTGATGAAGAAAGGTAGAGTCTCTGTCGGCGGTGCCCTTATTGGCTGTGCCTCCGTTGGCGGTGCAGAAAGTAAAGCCTCCAGTGGTGTGCGGAAAAGTAAAGCCTCGGTCGGCGGTGCCTCCGTTGACGATGCAGAATGTAAGCCTCCAGTGGCGTGCAGAAAATTAAAGCCTCGGTCAGTGGAGCCCCTGTTGGGGATTCCTCCGTTGGCGGTGCAGAAAGTAAAGTCTCCGTGACGTGCGGAAAAGTAAAGCCTCAGTCGGCGGTGCACCAGTTAGCGGTGCCTCCGTTGGCGGTGCGGAAAGTAAAGCCTCCAGTGGCGTGCAGAAAAGTAAAGCCTCGGTCGGCGGTGCCCCTATTGGCGGTGCCTTTATTGACGGTGCAGAAAGTAAAGCCTCCAGTGGCGTGACTTGCGAAAGCTGAATACCAAGGCTTCGTTCGTCGGGTTGTGACTTGTAGGAACAGAGACTGTAACAGTCCTACTCATCTTTGAAAGGTGGCTTGAGAGAGCAGACTGTAACCGTCCCACTTGCCATGAGGTTGACTTGTAGGAACATACTGTAAAATTCCTACTCATCTTTGAAAAGCGACTCGCGAGAGCAGACTGTAACCGTCCCGCTTGCCGTGAAGTTGACTTGTAGGAACAGACTATAACTGTCTTACTCTTCCTTGAAAAGCAACATGCGAGAACAGACTGTAACTGTCCCACTTGCCGTGAAGTTGACTTTTAGGAACAGACTGTGAAAGTCCTCTTCGTCATTGAAAAGCGACCTGCGATAGCAGACTGTAACAGTCCCGCTTGCCGTGAAGTTGATTTGTAGGAACAAACTGTAATAGTCCTATCCTTGAATGGTGACTCGCAAGAGCAGACTGTAATCGTTCCGCTTTCCGTGAAGTTGTCTTGTAGGAACATACTGTAACAGTCCTACTCATCCTTGAAATGCGAACTGCGAGAGCAGACTGTAACCGTCCCGCTTGCCGTTAAGTTGACTGGTAGGAACACACTGTAACAGTCCTACTCATCCTTGAAATGCGACCTGCGAGAGCAAACTATAATTGTCTCGCTTGTTGTGAATTTTACTTTGGAAGACGCTGTGACATAGACAATACACATGCGCATGAATGTTTGTCCCTAATTTTTACCTAAATTGCGCATGGTGCGACAACTTAGCGGGATCTTTCTTTCTTTATTTTTTTTTTTAATTTCTCTCATATTCTCTCCTTTTGCCACGGTCGATTGAGAGATTTCCGACCGTGCCCCTCGGTTTTTTTATGATTGCAATTTTTGAATTTGCAACTATGCTTCTCATTTCCTTGCCCAGGTCGCCCTTTCGGGTTTTTAACCTAGTGGAAGCACTCTTTATTGGGTAGCAGATTAAATGGTGGCTGTGACCCTCTCAATTGTTTACCGCATCCTCCGTTGCGGACACTCTTCTTTTTGAGTGGTCAATTTCGGGTTGACTGTGGCTCGTATTTTTTTTTCCGCCCTGAAGTTGCGGGAGCACTTTTGATCTGTAGCCATTTGGAGGGTGGCTGTGGCCCTTTATTTCCTGTCTTTGATATAGGAGTTCCTCTAATTTGTAGTCGTTTGTAGGGTGGCTGTGGCCCTTTCAAATATTCCCACGTTTACGAAATTTGTGGGAATTCGCTCTTTATATGTAGTCATTTTATGGGTGGCTGTGGCCCTTTATTTCATGTATCCGACACAGGAGTGCCTCTAATTTGTAGCCGTTTGGAGGGTGGCTGTGGCCCTTTCAAATATTCCTACGCTCACAAAATTTGTGGAAATTCGCTATTTATATGTAGCCATTTTATGGGTGGCTCTGGCCCTTTCAACAATTTCCCCTCCTCTCATGATTCGGGGAACACTCTCTGTATGTAATCATTTTGAGGGTGGTTTTGGCCCTTTCACTTATTTCCCGGTCTCACAAGATTCACGGGAATACTCTGTATATGTAGCCATTTTTAGGGAGGCTGTGGCCCTTTCTTTTATTTTCCCGTCCTCACTGGGTTCGCGGGATCACTCTTTTATTTGTAGCCGTTTGGAGGGTGGCTGTGGCCCTTTCACTTATTTCTGCTTTTGATTTTGCGGGAGCGCTCTTTATCTGTAGCCATTTGAAAGGTGGTTGTGGCCCTTCTTTATAGTCGTTTTAGGGACGACTGTGGCCCTTTCTTTGTAGTCGATTTAGGGGCGACGGTGACCCTTCTTATTTGTAGTTGATTAGGGGCAATAGTGACCCTTTTATTTCTTCATTGCTCTCACAAGATTTGCATGAATACTCTCTTTGTTTTTTTGTAGCCGATTAAATGGCGGTTGTGACCCTAAAGAAAATTGAGTTTTTTTTTTTTTTTTTTCAGCTCACCTTTTGTCATGACTGTCCCTGCGTGTTTTTCAATCATGCCCCTCTCCCTAACTTTGCCTAGGTTGCCTTTACAGGTTTTCAACCTAACAGGAATTTATTTTCTCTCTTTTTTATTAATGAAAAGTTACCGAAACTAATCAACAACAATTATTTACATGCTCCTAGTGGCAGATTGGAGATTTCTAATTCAAAACATCTTCTAGAGAATAACTCAGTTGATTGGGTCAAAATATGTTGGTCATGTCGACACCATGGATGGACCCTACGACCAATGGATGACACAGACAATGATTTTTTCTCTCGGCTTCTCAAGTGCCCCGACTATTGCTCAATCTCATATGAGGATGCCCCATGGCTAGCACCTATCGAGTTAGGCTCTTTGCATGCATGATGAATTGGCTGTTAAATGAACACACATGGATGGTGTTGAGTTTGGCACAGTAGTCCGCAAATGGTAAACATGGGCATAGATATCGCCCGAGGTATCTAGGATAAATTCAACAGCTGGTACAAGAGTGGTCGGCGAGCAAAGGGCCATGCACGAGATGTGCTCTTCAGGACTTTGATTTGGATGATTATCCAACCTGAAAAATGAGTAAGGAAAAACTCAAATTTCGTGGATAAAATTGATCACAACTTCTCTTACCTGGGTGTTTGATATCTTTAATGGAACTTGTTCCATATGTAAATGGACCTGCTGCAGGTTCTGATTTTTCTGCTCCATCTAGAAAACACTACTTGTATATGTACACATGATGGAAAGTAAATTCCCCTGGACCTCTGACGGAGGGCACTTTTCGCACACGAGTTTCCTCTGTGGGCTTCTCCTTCTGTTCGCTTCTTCTTGCTGGGCTTCTTCTTCCCTGTTGGATCACGGTGGAACTCCGGTACGATCTTTGACGGCGATCCTAGTTCCTTCGCTCCACGTAATCCTGCAAGAGGGGATAGACCGGGCGGTGACCCAGAATCCCTCTCCGATGCTTAAAAGAGTATCTCGTGTGGACTGGCAAGCAGTGATCTCAAGTAACGTATCTCCAAACGTAATTGATCTGAGGTAGCCTCTGCCCTTTTATAGGCGGAGAGGTACCTCAGTTACCTGGTGAACCGTTGGGGGTGGTTAGCCCGTATTCCGCGTATCTCGGGCACGATCCCGCCTATCTAGGCCATGATCTCGCTTATCTCGGCCACGCCCCGCGTATCTCAGCCACGCTCCACGTATCTTAGCTACGCTCCGCGTATCTCGGCCACGCCCCGCGTATCTCGGCCTTAACCTCTGATAGCAAGTCCCGACTAACATCGGGGACTCCAGAGTTATCTCGTTGTGTCACCGATCGGGGCCCCTCGTCATCGTGACAGGGCCAATCATTCTCAGGGATTCGTCATCGGGGCCTACTTAAAGGCTTCTCATCGGGAGCTTCCAGCTCACCTATCGGGACCGACTCTGTCGGGACCTTTCATCATCGGGACTCCCTCTGTCGGGACCCTTCGCCTGGGTCATCTTGACCTCCATTTAGGGCCCAGCGGGCCTGTTCGCCGTTTCCTTGCCGTTAAAGGGCCTAACGGCCATAGCGGAACCCATCATTTGCCCCCAAGACATGAGGGACTTACAGTTCGTCGTGTCTTTCAACTCCCGATCTCCCGACGTCGAAGTCGGGGATCTTTCCCCTGGCATGGTCACTTAGTACAAGTCTTCTCGTTCACGTTTCCTCAATACCTTGTGGATAGCTGCCAAATCCGAGAGGACACCTCGGTTCCCCAGCCATTAAATGCAGCAGATAACGAAGTGACGTCTTCAGTACCCGTGCCTGATTTTTCGCGCCTGCTTTTTCTAAAAAGTGCTTTTCAGGTTGTTTCATCATTGCACCCGTTGCCATTCTGTACGTTTTATCTCAACGGTTCAGATCAGAACGTTTCAACTTCGACGATTCAGATCGAAGCGTCCCTTCGACTGTCCTCTTCGCCTATAAAACCCTAACCGTGGGCACAGTTTCACTTTTACCGTCTCCGTAATTTCAAAAGCTTTCTGCAACTTCTCTGCGAATTCAAGCTCTGCAATTCCAAAGATCTCAGTGTTCCTCCGATCACCTTTCTGACAACGTCAAGTTCATCTCTTCAGCCTTCAACCATCATGTCTGGTAAGGGTTTCTTCTTCATTGCTTGTACCTTTTCCCTTGTTTGTAGTTTTCCGGGAAACCCAATGTGACTTTCCATGGCTGATTTCAGACAGCGGATCTAGTTCTGAGGGCAGGAAACCCTTCAACTTCGACTATGCTTTGAACGAGATTTGCAGCACTGCATATGATGCAGCTCTCCGGGAGGGATGCATCACCTCTACCTGGGAACCTCGTTTCCCGTATCCCTGGCCCCGCCCCTCGGGTAACCTTGAGGTTACCCGTCCCCGAAAAGGGGAGGTATTTGTCTCTACGGGGCAAATATCAGCGGGGATCAGATTCCCGTTTTGTGGTAATCTGGTCGAGATGTGCCAGCACTACAAGACGCATCCGACCACCTTCTCTCCGCACGCCATACGCCTATGGAACGCCTTCCAGGTCCTCTGCTTCCGACAGCAGTGGGTATACAGCCTCAAGCTCTTCAGGACCTTCTACGGGATGAAGTGCAACGAGGCGGGGGTTTGTGCCTTCTACTCCCGGATGCCGAAGTGGAACAAGACGCAACTCGGGTTGTGCAACTGGACCACTGACACCTGGAAGGTGGTCAAAGGTCGGGGACTCCTTGTTGACACGGGGTCCGACAACAGCGGGTGGAAGAGGAGCTACTTCTTCATCCAAAACTCCTCGATCCCGTTGCCCCGATGGAAGGTGGAAGAGGATTCTCCTCCCGCCTTCCACACCTACACCGATGAAGACTTCCAGACTCTTCAGCTTATCCAGCTCTACCGGTAGGGGGAGTCCTATACTCCCCTCGACGCCAATTCTCTTGTGGAGCGGGACCTGGTGAATGCCGGGATCCGACTCCTCGACGTAGTTTCCGGGGGCAGCTTTTCGACGGTCCCTCCAATATGGTTCCCTAGGTAAATCTCTAACCCTTTTTCTTTTACTGTATGCAGCCAAGAGGGTATCCGTGCTGACCAATCTGATCCTTAAGTAGGGGGGACCGATGCTGTCCGCCCATCGCGGAAGAGGAAGTCTGCCAAGAAGGCTGCTGCTCCATCGGAGTCTCCTTCCGCGGAGAGGCCCAAGCGGAGCCGTGTGGAGGTGGACAAGCTCTTCGACGTCCAGAACGCTGAAGAAGGTAAAAAGCTCCGCCTCGCTATTAAATCGTACAGGAGGATGGTCCCGAAGGAGTTGATTCCTTCGACCATGGAGGCCCGCATCGCCAACGTCAAACGACTCCTTCGAGGTGAAACTCCTCGTGTCCTGAAAGCGGGCTACTACAACTACCGCGGGAAGGACCAATACGTCTCCCGACGTATTGTTTGGTGTAAGGGCTCTAATGAATTCCCTGATTACGTTTCTAAAGCATCTTCTCGTCCTTTAGGTGCAGGCCACTCCGGGACTCCATTGGGTGCTGGAGCCTCAGAAGGCGCGCCACCTTCCGCAGGGGCGCCTCCTTCGGCAGGGGCACCACTCCTCTCCAGTGGTGGGACCCCGACCGGCGAACAATTTCGTCGTGTGGAGAGCTTGGACTCCTCCGAGGAGACTGATGAGGGTGGCTCCCTTCGCCATCGTCGGAGGACAGGGCAGTCCCCGTTGAAACCAACCTCTAAGGGGCTGCCCCGCTCGTCTTCTTCACAACCAAAGCGACAACCGTCGCCCGTCCACGACTTCACTCCTTCCCCAACCCGGGATGGGTCGGAGGCATGCCCCTCTACGTCCCCAGGTGGCCCTTCTCCTCTTCCACTCGACGGGAGCTTCTACAAGGCCCTCGACTCCGACGAGGAGGATGCTCCCTGGACCCCACTCCAGACGCTGCAAGGGGTCCAGCTCCGACAAGGGGACACATATCCGAAGCTAGCCCTACACCTGGTAGCAGGCTCGATCCTGCCTTCTATGAGGCATCCGATTACCTTAAATCGGGAGGAGATGCACCGGGATGTCAAGGAGATGTGCATGCGTTGGATAGAGGTAAGTTTTCCACCCTTCATTTCTTCATCAATAAGACCGATCGTTCATTTTCTAATGCTTCTTTTCCTTTCTTCGCAGGAGATGGCGGACCTCAACCGTTCCATCGGGTACCTCCTCGCCTACAAGGAGGCTTTAGAGCAAGAGCGGGCGGTCACGGCCAAGCTCAAGGAGGATCTCACGGCCTCCGAGTCTTCGCGGGGAAAACTGGCCAAGGAGCAGGCCATCTTCGACCGCAAGACTCGGGACCTCCAAAAGCAGGTCCATGACTTTGAGGGGCTCCTCAAGCGGGAGCGGCAAGAGCGGCAGGTTGCCGAGGACAAGCTGGTCCTTGAGAAGAAGGCTCTGGAGGAGCAAGTTGCGGGGGTTCCCGCGCAGCTGGTTGCGGCCGAGACCAAGGGCCGGGAGGATTATCGGAGGTCTGAAGATTTCCAGGCTGATGCTGTGAAGTTCTGCAGCGTAGAGGTGGAGAACACCCTCTTCAACGCGGTCGAGGAACTCCTCCTGGAGTATGGCGACGCCATCAACTTCGACAAGTCTCCTTCTCTCGCTCCCTTCGCGAAGAAATATTTTGCTCTCTCGGAGGAGAGAGATAGGGGGAGCACTCCCACGATTATTGAAGACACAGCAGAGCCTCCAAGTGCTGATACTCCGATTGTCGACCCTCCAGCGGCTGACCCTGTTGAGCCTTCTGCCACAGACCTCGTGGACCCTGCCCTCGTTGATGCCGCTGACAAGGACCAAGCCTAACTGCTTATCTTTAGAGTCCTTGTATTCTCCTCATTCTTGTAATCATCGAGCCTTTGAGCCCCATTAATATCAAACATTCTTAGTTCCGATTTTTCATTGCACTTCTCAAAGTGACTTTATTATACTTACTTAAGTCGAGACCTCGACACTTAAGATATTCTCACACATCACTTAAGACGATTTAATCTCGTGCATCACTTAAGACGACTTTAACAACACTTAGAGTAAATCTAAGGATCATGCGTCACTTAAGACGACTTAATCTCGTGCATCACTTAAGACGACTTAATCTCGTGCATCACTTAAGACGGCTTTAACAACACTTAGAGTAAATCTAAGGATCATGCGTCACTTAAGAAGACTTAATCTCGTGCATCACTTAAGACGACTTAATCTCGTGCATCACTTAAGACGGATTTAACAACACTTAGAGTAAATCTAAGTATCATGCGTCATTTAAGACGACTTAATCTCGTGCATCACTTAAGACGACTTTTCTCATGCACCACTCAAGGCGACTTTTCTCGTGCACCACTCAAGACGACTTTTCTCGTGCACCACTCAAGGCGACTTTTCTCGTGCACCACTCAAGGCGACTTTTCTCGTGCACCACTCAAGGCGACTAAGTAACGCTTAGAATAAATCTAAGAATAATTCTTATCGGATGCAACCTCTTTATTCATTGATGGCAAAAAACTTGCTTACATCGAATCAAACGATAAATAACATACACCATTTAAGGCGATTTTACATCGGGCACCACTTAAGGCGACTTCTCATCGGGCACCACTTAAGGCGACTTTTCATCGGGCACCACTTAAGGCGACTTTTCATCGGGCACCACTTAAGGTGACTTTTCATCAAGCATGTTGTTTCTTCAAGTGTTCGCCACTAAAAGAATGCTTTAACGCTCTGCCATCGAGGTCCTCCAACTTGTACGCATTTGGAGTTGGCATCCCCACGACCTTGTAAAGGGTTCTTCCCATTTTGGTGACATCTTGCTGATTCGATCCAAAAGGGTGAACTCGTTGCGACGCCAAACCAGCTCCCCGACGAAAAATTGTTGGGACTTGACTCGCCGATTGTAATACCTGGCCGTAACGCATTCGAGCCTGGACTTCGTCGGCTTCTCGCCTCTTCTCCTCGAGCAAGTCCAAATCTAGAAGTCTCATCTCATCATTCGTCAGAGGCTCGTAATATCTCATCCGATGGGATGCCACAGCCACCTCCACGGGAGCAACAGCCTCCGTGCCATAAACATGGCCAAACGGAGTCTCCCCAGTTGATCGTTTGGGTGTCGTTCTAACAGCCCAAAGCACGTTTTCCAGCTCGTTCAGCCATTTTCCCTTTAAGGCATAGACCCTTTTCTTCAGGCCATCCATCACGATTTTGTTGGCCGATTCTACCTGGCCATTAGTCTGAGCATGGCGGACAGAGGCTGTCCGATGCTCGATGTTCAAATCCTCCAGATACTCCTTCACCTGAGACCCGTTAAACGGTGGACCATTGTCGCTGATCACCACCTTAGGAATCCCGTATCTGGATACAATATGCGTCTGGAGGAACTTGATGATCTGGTTCCCCGTCGTTCTGGCCAACGCCTTTGCCTCTATCCATTTTGAAAAATAATCGATAGCTACAAGCAAATACTTACATTGACCTTGTGCTTGTGGAAGAGGTCCCACCAAGTCGATGCCCCACTGCGCGAAGGGCCAAGAGCTCTTGATGGGTGTCAGATTAGTAGCCGGAGCCACAATACTCGGGGCGTGCCTCTGGAACGCGTCACAGGACCGGACCAACGCCGTCGCCTCCGTGCTCATCGTAGCCCAAGTTCAGCACTTTCCTCATAATGGATCGGGCCTCTTCATGACAAGCCGCGACCCCTTCATGTACCTCTTTCAGGATTCGACTTGTGTCAGGCTCAGCCACACACTTCAAGTACGGAGTCGAGAACCAGCCTTTCTTGTATAGCTGATTGTCCAGCATCACGTAATTAGCCGTGATCTGACGTATCCTGTCAGCTACTACTTTATCATCGGGGACTGCCCCCGTAGTCAGGTACGCGACTATCGGGGTCATCCAAGTGGGCTCCTCCTCCGATCCTGCTTCAATAACACACACCTGTGTCGGGTCGGTGGTCGACAAGATCACCTTCTCCAAGAAGTGCACCTTCCGATTTTCCTCCAAGGGTGCCCCCAGGGCAAATTTGCTCAAGGAATCTGCCTCCACGTTTTCCTCCCTCGGGATCGCCTCGATGTCGAAACTTTTAAAACTCTCCTTCAAGGCTTGCACCTCGCGCAGGTACTTACTCATCATCGGGCTCTTCGCCTCGTATCGCCCTTGAACCTGATTCACAATCAGGGCTGCGTCACACTTCACTCTCAAGTGAGCAACTCCCGTACCTTTGGCAATTTTCAGGCCCGTGATAAGAGCCTCATACTCAGCTTCGTTGTTCGTTGCCCTAAATGTTAGAGCCAAAGCATATCAAAGCGGTTCGCCTCCACCTGGTGGTATTAATTCAAACCCTGCTCCTGATCCATCTAAACTCGAGGAGCCATCCGTGTACATCTCCCAGGTATTTTCCTCGTTTGGCTGTTCTGATTGCTCTGCCATCTCTGGTTGTTCTCCTATCGGGACCTCCATGGTTGCCCCATCTACAGGGCCCGCTTCTTCCAGATCGGGGGCTGTAGACTCTACTATGAAATCCGCCAATGCCTGGCCCTTAATAGCCATTCTCGGAGCAAAGTGTATGCGAAACTCACTAAGCTCGACTGCCCATTTCACTAATCTCCCCGACGCATCAGGTCGGTTCAAAAAATGCTTCAGAGGCTGATTTGTCAACACAGTGATCTCATGCGCGTGGAAGTTAGGCCTCAACTTCCGAACAGTAATAATCAACGCAAAGAGATACTTCTCAACGGCGGGATAATTCATTTCAGACTTGGCAAACGCCTTGCTTACATAATAAACGGGGACTTGATTACCCTCGACAACCTTCACTAACAAAGAGCTAATGGCAAATTCAGAAACAGCCAAATAAAGGTAGAGCGGCTCGCCTGGAACCGGTTTCGCCAACGGCGGGAGAGTGCGAAGGTGCTGCTTGAGTGCTTGGAATGCTTCTTCACACTTGGCGGTCCACTCAAACTTCTTGTCGGCCCTCAGGACTTCAAAAAATGGCATTGATCGGTCACTCGCCTTGGACAGGAAGCGATAAATTGCAGCTAGTCGGCCATTCAGCAATTGCACTTCCCGATGGTTTATCGGAGACTGCATCTCCTCGATCGCCCTCAGCTTCTCGGGGTTTACCTCAATTCCTCTTTGGCTCACCATAAAGCCCAAAAATTTCCCTGAGTGGACTCCGAAGGCGCATTTTGTTGGGTTTAAGCGAACCTGATGAAGCCTCATCCGCTCAAATGCCATGGCTAAGTTGTGCGCATGATCTTCAGCTTGTCGGGACTTCACCAGCATGTCATCCACGTAAGCCTCCATGGTCTCCCCTAGCATATCTCCGAACAGCTTGTTCACCATCCGCTGGTAGGTTGCCCCGGCATTGATCAACCCGAAAGGCATGACATCGTAGTGATAGATGTCACTGTCTGCATAGAACGCTGTGTGAGGAGCGTCTTCCTTAGCCATCTTGATCTGGTTATAGCCCGAATATGCGTCCAGGAAGCTCAACAGCTCATGTCGCGACGTGACATCCACCAATTGGTCAATTCTCGGGAGCGGGTAACAGTCCTTCGGGCAAGCCTTATTCAGGTCACGGAAATCAACGCACATTCGCCACTTCCCGTTGCTCTTTTTCACCAGTACCGGATTAGCAACCCAGGTCTGGAATCGGAGCTCCTTGATAAACCCAGCATCGAGCAACCTGCCCACCTCCTGCTGGATCGCGATCCGCTTGTTTGTGCCCATTGGACGCCTCTTCTGCGGGATAGGCTCGATCGCGGAATCAATCTTCAGCTCGTGCACAATCACGTCGGGGCTGATTCCAGGCATGTCACTCGGGGACCAGGCAAACAGCTCCTTGAACTCCTTCAATAGATCGATCAACTCTCGGGCTGTCACTTCGGTCAAAGCGGACCCGATTTTTACTTTTCTCTGAGGTCCTTCAATCTCGACTTCCTTCAGATCCTCTACGGGGGCAGGACGCCCAAACTCCTCTCTAGGATCAACATCTGTCTGGAGGACAGTCATAGCCTCTCGTCTTCTCCTTCGGGTGGCGTTAACATCACATTTCCTGGAAGCCACCTGGTCGCCCTTGACCTCTCCGACTCCATGGTCGGTCGGGAACTTCATCTTCTGGTGAACGGTCGAGGCAACTGCCATCAGGGGGTTGATGGTAGTTCTCCCAATAATCGCGTTGTAGGTCCCCGCGGACTCGACTACCACAAATTCCACGTTCCTCCTCTCTGATTTCCACCCGCTACCAAACTCCACTGGTAAGGTGATCACTCCTAGCGGATAGGAGGTGAAACCAGAGAATCCGACCATCGGGAAGTTCGCCTCCTTTAGGTCTTTCTTCATTTTCCCCATGGCCTCCAGCGCATTCATAAATTGAATATCGAAGGAGCTCCCTCCATCGATCAGAATTCGCTTCATCTCGTACCCGTTCACATCCAAGGTCACGACCAGAGCGTCATCGTGTGGAGTCTCCACGCCTATGAGATCCTCCGACGAAAAGGAGATCACCATCTCTTCCTTCAGGGTCCAGGATCGGGACCTCTTACCCAGCACCACAGCAGTAGGAATTCTAGAGGCATAAACCTCTCGGGAGGACGAGGTATCACCCCCCGCGGCAAACCCTCCGTGAATCACATTGATTGTGCCTCACTTCTCCTTACGGGCATCGGAAGACTCCGGGTCGGGCCTCTTCTTCTTTGGGGACCGATCGCGGGATCGGGAACGGGAACGGGACCGTGATCGGGATCGAGAGCGGGATCGACACCGCTTATCCCCGACAAACTCCTTAAGCTTCCCCTTCTGGATCAGCTTTTCGATCTCCTTCTTCAGCTCCCGACAATGATTGGTGTCGTGGCCATTCACGCGATGGAATCGGCAGTAACGGTCGGTGCGGGAGCCCAAAAATTCTCCTTCCTTCTTCGGGGGGTACCTAGAGATACCCTGTCGCTCCATGACCGTCAACACCTCCGCCATGGAGCTATTGAGAGGAATGTCATGATCCTCCCGCCTGTCCTTTTTCGAGGAACGTCTATCATCCCTCCGATCAGAGCGACCTCGACCCCGACTGCTTTCGGCTTTATCCTTCGACTTGCGCTCGTCTAAGGGTTTGACCGATTGCTTTCCCTTATTCGACTTCGGGGGCTCGAGCTCTCATGCGGCTATCTTTAACTCTTGGACATCGATTTTCCGCTTCACCCTTTTCTGCAGTGCCTCCATATTTCACACAGCCTTCTCAGCCACGCTGTGCATCAGGTCGGAACCGTAGGGGGCTGTTAGGTTCCGAATGAAGGTGCGGATAGTTTCACCCTCCGAAATCTCCTCGTCAATCTCCGCCACGCTGGCAGTGTACCGCTGGTAATAGTGTGCCAGTGACTCGTCGGGCCTCTGTACCACCTGGGTCAGGGACCTCACACTCTTCAGCAAACGTCTGCGACCTTGGTACTGCTGTATGAAGCGGTCGTGCATATCAGCCCAGCAAGTGATGCAGCCTGGGGGCAGACTGAAGAACCAGGTTAGGGTTCTCTCGCCCAGTGTGTTCAGGAACAACGTACACACAATATCCTCATTCGGGGCTCTGCCCAGACACGCAATGAGGTGCTTCTGGACATGACGAACCGGATCTCCCTCGCCATCATACTCCTTAATCGTGGGGATACCCAGTCCTGGCGGGGCGAGGGTGTCTATGAGTCAAGGAACGAAGGGATGGGTGGATCGATCCCTCAGCTCCGACACCAGCGGCTTCTGCTCTCCCATGCAGATGTTCACGATCTTCACCACCTGATCGGGGGTGATGGGACCATTAAGGGGAATGGTCCTGTGCTGTACTGGTCCTGGCCCATCGACCACGAATCGCTCTGGCTGAATGGACTCCCTATTCCTGCCCTAGCTTCGGGGCTGAACCTCCAGAGCATTCTGAACCTCCGGTGGCGGGGGCGCTTCCTCTTCTAGCGGAGGCATCTCCTCTTGCCTCCTCGCAGCTTCTCTCCGATCTAAGAGGGCCTCCACAGCTGCCAAAAACATTGGCATGGCTTCCGCCACAGCCCTCGTCAGGTCCGCAGATGGAGGAGCCACCTGCTCCCTGTTCCCCTGGTATTGAGAAGCCGCATCTTCGGGACCTTCATTATGCCCCCCTGTCTGGGAGACCTCGGCAGCAGGAAGATTCTGGTCCTCCTCGCGTTCCGGTGGTGAATTCAAAGTCGTCGCAGCAGGATGACGGGAACCACCAGATTGTCCTTGTCTTCTTTGCTTGCCAGCCACCATTGAACGAGTAGAAGGCATATCAGCTGTTTGTTACGTATCCCACAGACGGCGCCAATGTTGGATCACGTTGGAACTCCGGTACGATCTTTGACGGCGATCCTAGTTCCTTCGCTCCACGTAATCCTGCAAGAGGGGATAGACCGGGCGGTGACCCAGAATCCCTCTCCGATGCTTAAATGAGTATCTCGTGTGGACTAGCAAGCAGTAATCTCAAGTAACGTATCTCCAAACGTAATTGATCTGAGGTAGCCTCTACCCTTTTATAGGCGGAGAGGTACCTCAGTTACCTGGTGAACCGTTGGGGGTGGTTAGCTCATATTCCGAGTATCTCGGGCACGATCCCGCCTATCTAGGCCATGATCTCGCTTATCTCGGCCACGCCCCGCGTATCTCGGCCTTAACCTCTGATAGCAAGTCCCGACTAACATCAAGGACTCCAGAGTTATCTCGTTGTGTCACCGCTCGAGGCCCCTCGTCATCGTGACAGGGCCAATCATTCTCAGGGATTCGTCATCGGGGCCTACTTAAAGGCTTCTCATCGGGATCTTCCAGCTCACCTATCGGGACCGACTCTGTCGGGACCTTTCATCATCGGGACTCCCTCTGTCGGGACCGTTCGCCTGGGTCATCTTGACCTCCATTTAGGGCCCAGTGGGCCTGTTCGCCGTTTCCTTGCCGTTAAAGGACCTAACGGCCATAGCGGAACCCATCATTCCCGTTTTCCTACTTCGTGGATTTCTCCTTCTGGTATTCCCGCTTTGTGGGCTTCCTCTTTCTATATGTCCGCCCCGTGGGCTTCTTCTTCTCGTTGACCTGTAGATTGGCACCGTAGAGGGGGTTCCCGGTAAGCCCACTATTTGCACGTGGTGTCCTGAGTGCCTTCTTTCTTGGGACCTCTGCCCTTCCTTCTCCTCGTGATACCTGCAAAAGGGGCAATAACCAGACCAAAGGGGGTGGTGCTCGGTGTGCCCTCTTCAATGCTTAAATGAGTATAGGCCTTTTAGAGAGATAAAATAGAGAGAAGGCAGAGCTTGAGTGAGAGATACTAAGATTGTTCTTAAATGAGGAGAGGAGGCCTCTTCATGACAAGCCGCGACCCCTTCATGTACCTCTTTCAGAATTCGACTTGTGTCAGGCTCAGCCACACACTTCAAGTACGGAGTCGAGAACCAGCCTTTCTTGTATAGTTGATTGTCCAGCATCACGTAATTAGCCGTGATCTGACGTATCCTGTCAGCTACTACTTTATCATCGGGGACTGCCCCCGTAGTCAGGTACGCGACTATCGGGGTCATCCAAGTGGGCTCCTCCTCCGATCCTGCTTCAATAACACACACCTGTGTCGGGTCGGTGGTCGACAAGATCACCTTCTCCAAGAAGTGCACCTTCCGATTTTCCTCCAAGGGTGCCCCCAGGGCAAATTTGCTCAAGGAATCTGCCTCCACGTTTTCCTCCCTCGGGATCGCCTCGATGTCGAAACTTTTAAAACTCTCCTTCAAGGTTTGCACCTCGCGCAGGTACTTACTCATCATCGGGCTCTTCGCCTCGTATCGCCCTTGAACCTGATTCACAATCAGGGCTGCGTCACACTTCACTCTCAAGTGAGCAACTCCCGTACCTTTGGCAATTTCCAGGCCCGTGATAAGAGCCTCATACTCAGCTTCGTTGTTCGTTGCCCTAAATGTTAGAGCCAAAGCATATCAAAGCGGTTCGCCTCCACCTGGTGGTATTAATTCAAACCCTGCTCCTGATCCATCTAAACTCGAGGATCCATCCGTGTACATCTCCCAGGTATTTTCCTCGTTTGGCTGTTCTGATTGCTCTGCCATCTCTGGTTGTTCTCCTATCGGGACCTCCATGGTTGCCCCATCTACAGGGCCCGCTTCTTCCAGATCGGGGGCTGTAGACTCTACTATGAAATCCGCCAATGCCTGGCCCTTAATAGCCATTCTCGGAGCAAAGTGTATGCGAAACTCACTAAGCTCGACTGCCCATTTCACTAATCTCCCCGACGCATCAGGTCGGTTCAAAAAATGCTTCAGAGGCTGATTTGTCAACACAGTGATCTCATGCGCGTGGAAGTTAGGCCTCAACTTCCGAACAGTAATAATCAACGCAAAGAGATACTTCTCAACGGCGGGATAATTCATTTCAGACTTGGCAAACGCCTTGCTTACATAATAAACGGGGACTTGATTACCCTCGACAACCTTCACTAACAAAGAGCTAATGGCAAATTCAGAAACAGCCAAATAAAGGTAGAGCGGCTCGCCTGGAACCGGTTTCGCCAACGGCGGGAGAGTGCGAAGGTGCTGCTTGAGTGCTTGGAATGCTTCTTCACACTTGGCGGTCCACTCAAACTTCTTGTCGGCCCTCAGGACTTCAAAAAATGGCATTGATCGGTCACTCGCCTTGGACAGGAAGCGATAAATTGCAGCTAGTCGGCCATTCAGCAATTGCACTTCCCGATGGTTTATCGGAGACTGCATCTCCTCGATCGCCCTCAGCTTCTCGGGGTTTACCTCAATTCCTCTTTGGCTCACCATAAAGCCCAAAAATTTCCCTGAGTGGACTCCGAAGGCGCATTTTGTTGGGTTTAAGCGAACCTGATGAAGCCTCATCCGCTCAAATGCCATGGCTAAGTTGTGCGCATGATCTTCAGCTTGTCGGGACTTCACCAGCATGTCATCCACGTAAGCCTCCATGGTCTCCCCTAGCATATCTCCGAACAGCTGGTTCACCATCCGCTGGTAGGTTGCCCCGGCATTGATCAACCCGAAAGGCATGACATCGTAGTGATAGATGTCACTGTCTGCATAGAACGCTGTGTGAGGAGCGTCTTCCTTAGCCATCTTGATCTGGTTATAGCCCGAATATGCGTCCAGGAAGCTCAACAGCTCATGTCGCGACGTGACATCCACCAATTGGTCAATTCTCGGGAGCGGGTAACAGTCCTTCGGGCAAGCCTTATTCAGGTCACGGAAATCAACGCACATTCGCCACTTCCCGTTGCTCTTTTTCACCAGTACCGGATTAGCAACCCAGGTCTGGAATCGGAGCTCCTTGATAAACCCAGCATCGAGCAACCTGCCCACCTCCTGCTGGATCGCGATCCGCTTGTTTGTGCCCATTGGACGCCTCTTCTGCGGGATAGGCTCGATCGCGGAATCAATCTTCAGCTCGTGCACAATCACGTCGGGGCTGATTCCAGGCATGTCACTCGGGGACCAGGCAAACAGCTCCTTGAACTCCTTCAATAGATCGATCAACTCTCGGGCTGTCACTTCGGTCAAAGCGGACCCGATTTTTACTTTTCTCTGAGGTCCTTCAATCTCGACTTCCTTCAGATCCTCTACGGGGGCGGGACGCCCAAACTCCTCTCTAGGATCAACATCTGTCTGGAGGACAGTCATAGCCTCTCGTCTTCTCCTTCGGGTGGCGTTAACATCACATTTCCTGGAAGCCACCTGGTCGCCCTTGACCTCTCCGACTCCATGGTCGGTCGGGAACTTCATCTTCTGGTGAACGGTCGAGGCAACTGCCATCAGGGGGTTGATGGTAGTTCTCCCAATAATCGCGTTGTAGGTCCCCGCGGACTCGACTACCACAAATTCCACGTTCCTCCTCTCTGATTTCCACCCGCTACCAAACTCCACTGGTAAGGTGATCACTCCTAGCGGATAGGAGGTGAAACCAGAGAATCCGACCATCGGGAAGTTCGCCTCCTTTAGGTCTTTCTTCGTTTTCCCCATGGCCTCCAGCGCATCCATAAATTGAATATCGAAGGAGCTCCCTCCATCGATCAGAATTCGCTTCATCTCGTACCCGTTCACATCCAAGGTCACGACCAGAGCGTCATCGTGTGGAGTCTCCACGCCTATGAGATCCTCCGACGAAAAGGAGATCACCATCTCTTCCTTCAGGGTCCAGGATCGGGACCTCTTACCCAGCACCACAGCAGTAGGAATTCTAGAGGCATAAACCTCTCGGGAGGACGAGGTATCACCCCCCGCGGCAAACCCTCCGTGAATCACATTGATTGTGCCTCGCTTCTCCTTACGGGCATCGGAAGACTCCGGGTCGGGCCTCTTCTTCTTTGGGGACCGATCGCGGGATCGGGAACGGGAACGGGACCGTGATCGGGATCGAGAGCGGGATCGACACCGCTTATCCCCGACAAACTCCTTAAGCTTCCCCTTCTGGATCAGCTTTTCGATCTCCTTCTTCAGCTCCCGACAATGATTGGTGTCGTGGCCATTCACGCGATGGAATCGGCAGTAACGGTCGGTGCGGGAGCCCAAAAATTCTCCTTCCTTCTTCGGGGGGTACCTAGAGATACCCTGTCGCTCCATGACCGTCAACACCTCCGCCATGGAGCTATTGAGAGGAATGTCATGATCCTCCCGCCTGTCCTTTTTCGAGGAACGTCTATCATCCCTCCGATCAGAGCGACCTCGACCCCGACTGCTTTCGGCTTTATCCTTCGACTTGCGCTCGTCTAAGGGTTTGACCGATTGCTTTCCCTATTCGACTTCGGGGGCTCGAGCTCTCATGCGGCTATCTTTAACTCTTGGACATCGATTTGCCGCTTCACCCTTTTCTGCAGTGCCTCCATATTTCACACAGCCTTCTCAGCCACGCTGTGCATCAGGTCGGAACCGTAGGGGGCTGTTAGGTTCCGAATGAAGGTGCGGATAGTTTCACCCTCCGAAATCTCCTCGTCAATCTCCGCCACGCTGGCAGTGTACCGCTGGTAATAGTGTGCCAGTGACTCGTCGGGCCTCTGTACCACCTGGGTCAGGGACCTCACACTCTTCAGCAAACGTCTGCGACCTTGGTACTGCTGTATGAAGCGGTCGTGCATATCAGCCCAGCAAGTGATGCAGCCTGGGGGCAGACTGAAGAACCAGGTTAGGGTTCTCTCGCCCAGTGTGTTCAGGAACAACGTACACACAATATCCTCATTCGGGGCTCTGCCCAGACACGCAATGAGGTGCTTCTGGACATGACGAACCGGATCTCCCTCGCCATCATACTCCTTAATCGTGGGGATACCCAGTCCTGGCGGGGCGAGGGTGTCTATGAGTCGAGGAACGAAGGGATGGGTGGATCGATCCCTCAGCTCCGACACCAGCGGCTTCTGCTCTCCCATGCAGATGTTCACGATCTTCACCACCTGATCGGGGGTGATGGGACCATTAAGGGGAATGGTCCTGTGCTGTACTGGTCCTGGCCCATCGACCACGAATCGCTCTGGCTGAATGGACTCCCTATTCCTGCCCTAGCTTCGGGGCTGAACCTCCAGAGCATTCTGAACCTCCGGTGGCGGGGGCGCTTCCTCTTCTAGCGGAGGCATCTCCTCTTGCCTCCTCGCAGCTTCTCTCCGATCTAAGAGGGCCTCCACAGCTGCCAAAAACATTGGCATGGCTTCCGCCACAGCCCTCGTCAGGTCCGCAGCTGGAGGAGCCACCTGCTCCCTGTTCCCCTGGTATTGAGAAGCCGCATCTTCGGGACCTTCATTATGCCCCCCTGTCTGGGAGACCTCGGCAGCAGGAAGATTCTGGTCCTCCTCGCGTTCCGGTGGTGAATTCAAAGTCGTCGCAGCAGGATGACGGGAACCACCAGATTGTCCTTGTCTTCTTTGCTTGCCAGCCACCATTGAACGAGTAGAAGGCATATCAGCTGTTTGTTACGTATCCCACAGACGGCGCCAATGTTGGATCACGTTGGAACTCCGGTACGATCTTTGACGGCGATCCTAGTTCCTTCGCTCCACGTAATCCTGCAAGAGGGGATAGACCGGGCGGTGACCCAGAATCCCTCTCCGATGCTTAAATGAGTATCTCGTGTGGACTAGCAAGCAGTAATCTCAAGTAACGTATCTCCAAACGTAATTGATCTGAGGTAGCCTCTACCCTTTTATAGGCGGAGAGGTACCTCAGTTACCTGGTGAACCGTTTGGGGTGGTTAGCTCATATTCCGAGTATCTCGGGCACGATCCCGCCTATCTAGGCCATGATCTCGCTTATCTCGGCCACGCCCCGCGTATCTCGGCCTTAACCTCTGATAGCAAGTCCCGACTAACATCAAGGACTCCAGAGTTATCTCGTTGTGTCACTGCTCGAGGCCCCTCGTCATCGTGACAGGGCCAATCATTCTCAGGGATTCGTCATCGGGGCCTACTTAAAGGCTTCTCATCGGGATCTTCCAGCTCACCTATCGGGACCGACTCTGTCGGGACCTTTCATCATCGGGACTCCCTCTGTCGGGACCGTTCGCCTGGGTCATCTTGACCTCCATTTAGGGCCCAGTGGGCCTGTTCGCCGTTTCCTTGCCGTTAAAGGACCTAACGGCCATAGCGGAACCCATCATTCCCGTTTTCCTACTTCGTGGATTTCTCCTTCTAGTATTCCCGCTTTGTGGGCTTCCTCTTTCTATATGTCCGCCCCGTGGGCTTCTTCTTCTCGTTGACCTGTAGATTGGCACCGTAGAGGGGGTTCCCGGTAAGCCCACTATTTGCACGTGGTGTCCTGAGTGCCTTCTTTCTTGGGACCTCTGCCCTTCCTTCTCCTCGTGATACCTGCAAAAGGGGCAATAACCAGACCAAAGGGGGTGGTGCTCGGTGTGCCCTCTTCAATGCTTAAATGAGTATAGGCCTTTTAGAGAGATAAAATAGAGAGAAGGCAGAGCTTGAGTGAGAGATACTAAGATTATTCTTAAATGAGGAGAGGAGGCCTCTATTTATAGAGTTCCCATCGGACCGCCCCGGTTCCAGTGGTTTCCTGGTCCGGGTGTGGCAGGTTCATAATATAAGTTGGCCTTGACCGTAAATAAGGTGCGTTTGACCCCGGTCCGACCGTAGATAGGTTTATCATGGCTAAGTGTAGGTATGTGGCCTCTAAGGGTAAGCCCCGGGCGAAATATCGTCCAGGGGTGGGGGTCTGAAGGAGGGGGACTCATCTGGACGGATGGGGGTACCCGGAGGGATACCCCCAAGGCCTTGCTCGGGTTACCCGAGCAAGGGGAACCTTGCTCGGGTAAACCGAGAAAGGAGTCCCTTGCTCAGGTTACCCGAGCAAAGAGTCCCTTGCTCGGGTAACCCGAGCAAGGGTCCCTTTTTTGGGTTCCCCCCGGGTGGGCCTTCCACTCGGGGTCTTCCCGAGTGGATTTCGCAACTCGGGGTGTTCTCCGAGTGGATTTCGCCACTCGTGGTGTTCTCCGGGCCTACGCGATGGGCCTCGGTTGTCCGTGTTCCACGTTTTGAATTCTATTCGGTTAAGGACCATTTATCGGGGTCCAATCTATAATAGATTGGGCGTATATCCAACATTTTCCCCTGAGTCAGGCAATTTTTTAACCTTTACTTGACTCTATTTTCGTGGAGTATCGCCCAAGCGAGTTGTGAAATGTACCTTTGTTACGATCTCGGCATTTATCGAGTGCTCAAGGAACGTCGCGATTTTCCTTGCCCCGTGTTTAAAGGAGCTTTAAGACTGTTCCGACCTTCGTTGAGTGCCCGAGGAACGTCGTGATTTTCCTAGCCCCCTGTTCAAGGAAGCTGGATACACAAAATGCTATTGCTGATTTAAGCAAATTTATGCTATGTACAGATATTGGATAAGGGTAAAAGTGGCACAAGCCTTGGTCTCGTTTTACTTAGCCTTAGGGCTGTGTCCTTTTTGGAGGAACCTTCTTTTTAGGCTCTTAGAGCCGGTAGGGCGCTTTGGAAGCGGTGTTGCGCTCCGTTTGCGAGAGTGCGATTACGATCTTCTAGGTTTGGCCTTCAATGGGCATGGCATTTTTCTCCCCGTTTGTCGGAGTGTGGGCATGGTCCTTTAATCATATCCATGCAATTCACCTCCCTTTGTGTAGGTTAATTGACTTCCCGACGGTGATTTTGCCTTCGTGGCTCAGTGCTGAGGCTACCTCCATTGTATGCACACCTTACACCTCCAGAAGTGGGGGCTTGGTCCTTGTGTTATTAATGCTCTGTGACTGGAACATATAGAGTTGTATCTATATGTTTGCCCGCGTAGTGGGCATGCTTCGGATGCTGAGGGGTTAGCCCTTGCATTAATTGCGAAACCTGCATGTATGAGATTGTATATATATAGTTGTCCCTTACAGTGGATATGTTCGGCGTTTTGGACGCGGGGGGGTTAACCCTTGAGGTGACTACGCTTGGTAGTCCATGTATGCGTGCCCTCGTAGTGGACACGTTGTTGTACGTAAAGGGATACTCCTCGTATTGGCTACGCTTGGTAGCTCATATACGCGTGCCCCCGTAGTGGACACGTTACTGTATGTAGAGGGACACTATTCATAATGGCTACGCTCAATAGATCATATATGCGTGCCCCCATTTTGGACACGTTGTTGTACGTAGAGGGATATTCCTCGTAATGGCTACGCTCGGTAGCTCATATATGCGTGCCCCCGTAGTGGACACGTTGTTGTATGTAGATGTTGTTTGGGTGCCCTAGTCCCATGCCTAGGTCCCCTTGTTTGTATAGATGATATATGCTCTCATGGAGTATATTTGGTTCCACCTTTCATTACCTTAGGTAGTGTTGAGATGATTTTATTTGTCCCTCCTTGTAGGAGTATTTTCCATGCTTTATCCATTATAGTCCCCCCTTTGACAAGTAATATCGTCCATGCACGTGTCTTTCGCCCCCGTAGTAAGCATTTGATCTTTATGCACTTTGGGACGTATCCTTGAGTAGGTTGGTCTTGGTGGATTTATATGGTGTCATGTAGGACCGCTGTTTTTTTCCAAACGGACCGCTTTTTTTTCCTGACGGACCGCTTTTTTTCCTGATGGACTCCTGTTTTTTCCTAACGGACAACTGTTTTTTCCTGACGGATTGCTCTTTTTTCTGACGGACTGCTGTTTTTTTCCTGACGGACCGCTGTTTTTTCCTGACGGACTGCTTTTTCTCCCTAACGGGCTTGATGGGTTCGATTACAGCCGTCAGGCCCTTTAACGGGGAGGAAACGGCAAACGGGCCCACCAGGCCCAAAATGAAGGTCAAGATGACCTAGGAGAAGGGTCCCAACGAAGGGAGTCCCGACGAGGCAAGGTCCCGACAGAGTCGGTCCCGACAGTTGAGCTGGAAGCTCCCGATGAGAAGCCTTTAAGTAGGCCCCGATGATGAATCCCCAAGAATGATTGGCCCTGTCACGATGACGAGGGGCCCTGAGCGGTGACACAACGAGATAACTCTGGAGTCCCCGACAGGAGTCGGGACTCGTTATCAGAGGATAAAGCCAAGATATGCGGGGCGTGGCCGAGATACGCGGAACGTGGTTAAGATACACGGAGCGTGGCCGAGATACGCGGGGCATGGCTGAGATACGCGAGATCATGGCCTGGATAGACGGGATCACACCCGAGATACGCGGGATACGGGCTAAACACCCCTAACGGTTCACCAGGTACCTGAGGCATCTCTTTGCCTATAAAAGGGCAGGAGGTCACCTCAGAACATTTTACGTTGAATTCAATACACTTTGAGATTACTGCTTGTCAGTCATACGAGATACTCATTTAAGCATCGGAGAGGGATTCTGGGTCACCGCCCGGTCTATCCCCTCTTGCAGGATTGCGTGGAGCAAAGGAGCTAGGATTGCCGTCAAAGTCCGTACCGGAGTTCCACCGTGATCCAACATTGGCGCCGTCTGTGGGAAACAAACAAAAAGCTGATATGCCTTCTACTCGATCGATGGCGGCTGGCAAGCACAGAAGACAGGGACAATTCGGTGGTTCCCGTCACCCCGCTGCAACAAATCTGGATTCAGTACCAGAACAGGAGGAAAACCAAAACCATCCCCCGGCTGAGCTCTCCCAGATAGGGGGGCACAATGGAGATCCCGAAGATATTGGTCCCCAGCACCAGGGCAATAGGGGGCAGGAGGCTCCCCCAGCTACAGACTTTACAAGGGCCGTGGCGGAAGCCATGCCCATGTTTCTGGCGGCCGTAGAGGCTCTCTTGGATCGGAGAGAGGCTGCGAGGAGGCAGGAGGAGATGCCCCCGTTGGAGGAAATGGCCCCGCCAACAGAGGGTCGGAACGCACAGGAAGCCCCGCCCCGAGGCCAGGACAGAGGTAGGGCAACCGGTCAGCCGGAGAGGTTCGTGGTTGATGGGCCAAGACCAGTACAGCACAGGACCATTCCCCTGAATGGTCCCATCACTCCCGACCAGGTGGTAAAGATCGTGAACATCTGTATGGGAGAGCAGAAGCCGCTGGTGTCGGAGCTAAGGGATCGATCCACTCATCCCTTCGTCCCCCGACTCATCGACACCCTAGCCCCGCCTGGGCTAGGCATCCCCACGATAAAGGAATACGATGGCGAAGGAGATCCGGTTCGACATGTCCAGAAACACCTCATGGCGTGTCTGGGAAGAGCTCTGAGTGAAGACATAGTGTGTACGCTGTTCCCGAACACACTTGGAGAAAGAGCCCTGACCTGGTTCTTCAGTCTGCCCCCAGGCTGCATCACTTGCTGGGCAGATATGCACGACCGATTCATTCAGCAGTACCAGGGTCGGAGACGTTTATTAAAGAGCGTGAGGTCCCTGACCCAGGTGGTGCAGAGGCCCGACGAATCGCTGGCTCATTATTACCAGCGGTACACGGCCAGCGTGGTAGAGATCGACGAAGAAATCTCGGAAGGTGAGACCATCCGTACCTTCATCCGGAACTTAACGGCCCCCTATGGTTCCGATCTGATGCACAGCGTGGCTGAGAAAGCTGTGTGGAATATGTAGGCACTACAAAAGAGGGTGAAACGGCAAATCGATGTCCAGGAGTCGAAGATAGCCGCGGGAGAACTGGAGCCCCCAAAGTCGAACAAAGGAAAGCAATCGGTCAAACCCTTCGACGATCGTAAGACAAAGGGTAAACCCGAGAGTAGTCGGAACCGAGGCCGACCTGATCGAAGGGACGATAGGCGTTCTTCAAGGAAGGATAAGCGGGAGGATCTCGACATTCCTCTCAACTGCTCCATGGCGGAAGTGCTGACAGTCATGGAACGACAAGGTATGTCCAGGTACCCCCCAAAGAAGGATGGAGAATTCTTGGGATCTTGCACGGATCGCTACTGCCGATTTCACCGCGCAAATGGTCACGACACCAACCACTGTCGAGAACTGAAGAAGGAGATCGAAAAGCTGATCCAGAAGGGGAAGCTCAAGGAATTCGTCGGGGATAAGCGATGTCGATCCCGCTCTCGGTCCCGATCGCGGTCCCGTTCCCAATCCCACGATCGGTCCCCAAAAAAGAAGAGAACCGATCCAGAGTCATTCGGTGCTCGCAAGGAGAGACGGGGCACTATCAATGTGATTCATGGAGGGTTTGCTACTGGAGGTGATACCTCATCCGCCCGAGAGGTCTATGCCTCTAGAATCCCTACAGCAGTGGTGTTGGGTAAGAGGTCCCGATCCTGGACCTTGAAAGAAGAGATGGTAATCTCCTTCTCGTCGGAAGACCTCATAGGCGTGGAGACTCCGCACGACGATGCCTTGGTGGTAACCTTGGATGTAGACGGGTTCGAAATGAAGAGAATTCTAATCGACGGAGGGAGCTCCTCCGACATTCTATTCATGGACGCGCTGGAGGCTTTGGGGAAGACGAAGAAAGATCTAAAGGAGGCAAACTTCCCGATGGTCGGGTTCTCTGGCTCAACCTCCTATCCGCTAGGAGTAATCACCTTACCAGTGGAGTTTGGTAGCGGGTGGAAATCAGAAAGGAGGAACGTGGAATTTGTCGTGGTTGATTCCGCGGGGACCTACAACGCGATTATCGGGAGAACCACCATTAATCCCCTGATGGCGGTTGCCTCGACAGTGCACCAGAAGATGAAGTTCCCGACAGACCATGGAGTCGGAGAGGTTAAAGGCGACCAAGTGGCTTCCGAAAAATGCTATGTTAACGCCACCCGAAGAAGGAGACGAGAGGCCATGACTGTCCTTCAGACAGACACGGATCCTAGAGAAGAGTTTGGGCGTCCCGCCCCCGTAGAAGATCTGAAAGAGGTCGAGATCGACGGACCCCAGAGGAAGGTGAAAATCGGGTCTGCCCTGACTGAAGAGACAGCCCAAAAATTAATTGAATTATTGAAGGAGTTCCAGGAGCTGTTTGCCTGGTCCCCCAGCGATATGCCAGGAATCAGCCCCGATGTGATTGTACACAAGCTAAAGATAGACCCCGCGATCAAGCCTATCACACAGAAAAGGCGTCCAATGGGCACGGACAAGAAGATCGTGATACAGCAGGAGGTGGGCAGGTTGCTCGATGCTGGGTTTATCAAAGAGCTCTGATTCCAAACCTTGGTTGCTAATCCAGTGCTGGTGAAGAAAACTAACGGGAAATGGCGAATGTGTGTGGACTTCCGCGACTTGAACAAAGCTTGCCCAAAGGACTGTTACCCACTCCCGAGAATCGACCAGTTGCTGGATGCCACATCGGGACATGAGCTATTGAGTTTCATGGATGCGTATTCAGGCTACAACCAGATCAAGATGGCCAAGGTAGACGCTCCCCATACAGCGTTCTATGCGGACAGTGACATCTATCACTACGATGTCATGCCTTTCGGGTTGATCAATGCTGGGGCCACCTACCAACGGATGGTGAACAAACTGTTTGGAGATATGCTGGGAGAAACCATGGAAGCTTACGTGGATGATATGCTGGTAAAGTCCCGACAAGCCGAGGATCATGTGCACAACCTAACTATGGCATTTGAGCGGATGAGGCTCCATCAAGTTCGCTTGAACCCGACAAAATGCGCCTTCGGAGTCCACTCCGGGAAATTTTTGGGCTTTATGGTGAGCCAAAGAGGAATCGAGGTGAATCCCGAGAAACTGAGGGCAATCGAGGAGATGCAGTCCCCGATAAACCATCGGGAGGTACAAGTGCTGAATGGCCGACTAGCTGCAATGAATCGCTTCTTATCCAAAGCCAGCGATCGATCAATGCCGTTATTTGAAGTCCTGAGGGCCAACAAGAAATTTGAATGGACCGCCAAGTGTGAAGAGGCGTTCCAAGCACTCAAGCAGCACCTTCGCACCCTCACGCCGTTGGCTAAACCGGTTCCAGGCGAGCCGCTCTACCTTTATTTGGCTGTTTCTGAATTTGCCATTAGCTCTGTGTTAGTAAAGATTGTCGAGGGTAATCAAGTCCCCGTTTATTATGTAAGCAAGGCGTTTGCCAAGTCTGAATTAAACTATCCCGCCGTTGAGAAGTACCTCTTTGCGTTGATTATTACTGCTCGGAAGCTAAGGCCTTATTTCCACGCACACGAGATTACTGTGCTGACGAACCAGCCTTTGAAGCATTTTTTGAACCGACCGGATGCGTCGGGAAGATTAGTGAAATGGGCAGTAGAGCTTAGTGAGTTTCGCATACACTTCGCTCCAAGAACAGCCATTAAAGGCCAGGCATTGGCGGACTTTATAGCAGAATCTACAGCCCCCGATCTGGAAGAAGCGGGCCCTGTAGAGGGGGCAGCCATGGAGGTCCCGATAGAAGAACAACCAGAGAGGGCAGAGCAATCAGAACAGCCAAACAAGGAAAATACCTGGGAGCCGGCTTTTTGTTGATACCTCCAGGTGAAGGTGAACCGCTCCGATACGCCTTGGCTTTAACATTCAAGGCTACAAACAACGAAGCGGAGTATGAAGCTCTTATCACGGGCCTAAAAATTGCTAAAGGCACGGGAATCGATCACTTGAGAGTGAAGTGCGACGCAGCGTTAATCGTGAACCAGGTTCAAGGGCGATACGAAGCAAGAAGTCGAGTAATGAAGAAGTATCTGTATCTACGCGAGGTACAAGCCTTGAAGGAGAGCTTTAAAAGCTTCGATATCGAGGCAATCCCAAGGGAGGAAAACGTAGAGGCAGACGCCCTGAGCAAATTTGCCCTGGGGGCACCCTTGGATGAAAATCGGAAGGTGCACTTCTTTGAGAAGGTGATCTTATCAAACATCGACCCAACACAGGTGTGCGCCATTGAAGCGAGATCAGAGGAGGAGCCAACTTGGATGACCCCGATAGTCGCGTACCTGACTACGGGGGCAGTCCCCGATGATAAAGTAGCAGCGGACAGGATACGTCGGATCGCGGCCAATTATGTGATGTTGGACAATCAGCTATATAAGAAGGGCTGGTTCTCCACTCCGTACTTAAAGTGTGTGGCAGAACCCGACACCAATCGAATCCTGAAGGAAATGCATGAAGGGGTCGCGGCTTGTCACGAAGGGGCCTGATCCATTATGAGGAAGGTGTTGTACTTGGGCTACTATTGGCCCACGATGAACAAAGAAGCGACGGCGTTGGTCCGATCCTGCGACGCGTGCCAGAGGTACGCCCTGAGTATCGTGGCTCCGGCCGCTAATCTGACATCCATCAAGAGCGCTTGGCCCTTCGCGCAGTGGGGCATCGACTTGGTGGGACCTCTTCCACAAGCACAAGGTCAATGTAAGTATTTACTTGTAGCAATCGATTATTTTTCGAAATGGATAGAGGCGAAGGCATTGGCCAGAACCACGGGGAAACAGATCGTCAAGTTCCTCCAGACCCACATCGTGTCCAGATACGGGATTCCTAAGGTGGTAATCAGTGACAATGGTCCACCGTTTAACGGCTCTCAGGTGAAGGAGTATCTGGAATAATTGAACATTGAGCATCGGACCGCCTCCGTACGCCATGCTCAGACTAATGGCCAGGTGGAGTCAGCCAACAAAATCGTGATGGATGGCCTGAAGAAGAGGGTCTATGCCTTGAAAGGCAAGTGGCTGAACGAACTGGAAAATGTGCTTTGGGCTGTTAGAACGACACCCAAACGATCAACGGGGGAGACTCTGTTTGGCCTCGTTTATGGCACGGAAGCTGTCGCCCCTGTGGAGGTAGCTGTGGCGTCCCATCGGATGAGATATTACAAGCCCCTGACGAACGATGAAGTAAGACGTCTGGACTTGGACTTACTCGAAGAGAAGAGGCGGGAAGCCGATGAAGTCCAAGCTCGAATGCGATTGGCGACGGCCGGGTACTACAATCGGCGAGTGAAGTCCCGACAGTTCTTTGTCGGGGAGCTGGTTTGGCGTCGCAACGAGTTCACCCTTTTGGATCGAATCAACAAGATGTCACCAAAATGGGAAGGACCTTATAAGGTCGTGGGGATGCCAGCTCCTAATGCATACAAGTTGGAAGACCTCGATGGCAGAACGTTAAAGCATTCTTTTAGTGGCGAACACTTGAAGAAACACCATGCTTGAAGAAAGTCGCCTTAAGTGGTGCCCGATAAAGTCGCCTTAAGTGGTGCCCGATGTAAAATCGCCTTGAGTGGTGTATGCTGTTTATTGTTTAATTCGATGTAAGCCAATTTTGTGCCGTCAATAAATAAAGAGGTTGCTTCCAAATAAGAGTTGTCCTTAGATTTATGCTAAGTGTCAAAGTCGCATTCAGTGGTGCACAAGAAAATTCGCCTTCAGTGGTGCACGAAGAAAAGTCGCCTTCAGTGGTGCACGAGAAAAGTCGCCTTCAGTGGTGCACGAGAAAAGTCGTCTTAAGTGATGCATGGGGCTAAGTCGCCTTAAGTGGTGCACGATCTTTAGATTTATTCTAAGTATCAAAAAGTCACCTTAAGTGGTGCACGATACTAAGTCGCCTTAAGTGGTGCACGATACTAAGTCGCCTTGAGTGGTGCACGATCCTTAGATTTATTCTAAGTATCAAAAAGTCGCCTTAAGTGGTGCACGATACTAAGTCGCCTTGAGTGGTGCACGATCTTTAGATTTATTCTAAGTATCAAAAAGTCGCCTTAAGTGGTGCACGATACTAAGTCGCCTTGAGTGGTGCACGATCCTTAGATTTATTCTAAGTATCAAAAAGTCGCCTTAAGTGGTGCACGATACTAAGTCGCCTTGAGTGGTGCACGATCTATAGGTTTATCCTAAGTAGTAATTAAGTCATCTTAAGTGATGCACGGAACGAAGTCGCCTTAAGTGGTGCAAGTTATTAAATCGTCGGGAAGGACGTACGAGAATGTCTTAAGTGTCGTGGTTTCGACCTAAGCACGTATAGTAAAGTCACTCGGAGAAGTGCAACGAAAGAATCAGAACTAAAAAATTCTGATATTGATAAGGGCTCGAGGGCCCGACGATGACAAAAGAGAAGAAGATACAAGGACTCTAAAGATAAAAACATTCAAGCCTGGTCCTTGTCGACAGCATTGGCAGCAGCTGGGTCCGCGGAGTCGGTAACAGAAGGATCCACAGGGTTGGCTTCGGGAGGATCGACTATCGGGGCGTCCGCACTTGGAAGTTCAGAGGCGTCTTCGACAATTACGGGGGTACTCCCCCCATCACTCTCCTCGGAAAGAGCAAAATACTTCTTCGCAAAGGGAGCGAGGGAAGGAGACTTGTCGAAGTTGATGGCGTCCCCGTACTCCAGGTGGAGCTCCTCAACCGCATTAAAGAGAGTGTTCTCCACCTCCGCGCCAAAGAACTTCATGGCATCGGCTTGGAAGTCCGCGAACCTCCGATAGTCCTCCCGACCCTTTGCCTCCGCCTCGGCCAGCTGCGCAGGAAATCCCGCTACCTGCTCCTCCAGAGCCTTCTTCTCGAGGACCAGTTTGTCCTCGGCAGCCTTCTTCTCCTGAACCAGCTTGTCCACAGCCGCCTCCCGCTCCTGCCGCTCTTGCCTCAAGAGCCCCTCGAAGTCCCCGATCTGCTTCTGGAGGTCCCGAACCTTCTGCTCAAGGACAGCCTGTTCCTTGACAAGCTTTCCCCGCGAAGACTGGGAGGCCTTAAGATCCTCCTGGAGCTGCTCTCGGATCCCTCGGTCCCGCTCCCGGGACTCATCGTAGGCAATGACATACCCGATGAGGCGGTTGAAGTCCCCGAGCTCCTGCAATAGGAAGGAAAAGTGTTAATGAACAAACGACCTGATTTATCATCAAAAAGAAATAAGCAAAGTCCTACCTCTATATGGCGCATGGCCATATCCCTGACCTCCCGATGCATGTGCGTCCGATTGAGGCAAATCGGATACCGCATAGTAGGCGGGATCGAGCCTGACAGCAGATGCAGGGCCAGCTCCCGGTCCTGCTCCCTTGTGTAAGCGGGACTCCTTGAAGCGTCTGGATAGGAGTCCAGGGGCATTCTCTTGTGAAGGATCGAAGGGCCTGTAGAAGTTCCCGTCGAGAGCAAGAGGAGAAAGAGGACGATGAGTGGAAGGGCATGCCTCCGTCTCGGCCCGAACAGGGGAAGGAGTGAAGTCATGGATGGGCGAGGGCTGCCGCTGCTGCGGAGAAGATGAAGGAGGCGGCCCCTGAGGGGTTGGTTTCAAGGGGGATTGCCCCGCCTTCCGACGCTGACGAAGGGAGCCACCCTCGTCAGTCTCCTCGGAGGAGTCCAAGGTTTCCACCTGACGAAATTGTTCGCCAGTCGGAGCCTTCTCTCCAGCTGAGGAAGGCACCCCCGCTGAAGATGGTGTGTCCGCGGAAGCTGCGGCACCTGATGGAGCTCCCGAGCGACCTGCACCTGGAGGATGAGAAGCTTCAGAAATGTAGTCAGGAAGTTCATCGGGATTCTTACACCAAATGACACGTCGGGAGACGTATTGATCCTTCCCGCGGAAATGATAGTAGCCCGCCTTCAAGACACGAGGAGTTTCGCCTCGAAGGATTCGTTTGACGTCAGCGATACGGGCCTCCTTGGTCGAAGAAATCAAATCCTTTGGGACCATCCTCTGGTATGATTTAATAGCAAGTCGGAGTTTTTTACCTTCTTCAGCGTTCTGGACATCGAAGAGCTGGTCCAGATCCACCCGCTTCCGCTTGGGTTGCTCCGCTGAAGGAGACCCCGACCGAGCAGCAGCCTTCTTGGCGGACTTCCTCTTCCGCGAGGGGCGGACAGCATCAGTCTCCCCCTGCTTAAGGAATAGATCGGTCAGCACAGATACCTTCTTGGCTGCAAATAGTAAACAAAGAAGAGTTAGAAGTTTACCCAAGGGACCATATTAGAAGGGCCGTCGAAGAGCTGCCCCCCCAGAGACAATATCAAGGAGTCGGATCCCGGCGTGCACCAGGTCCCGCTCCACAAGTGAGTTGGCGTTGAGGGGAGTGTAAGACTCCCCCCATCGATAAAGCTGGATAAGTTGGAGAGTTTCAAAATCCTCGTCGCTATAAGTATGGAAAGCAGGCGGAGGGTCCGCTGCCACCTCCCACCGAGGCTAGGGAATCGAAGAGTGTCGGATGAAGAAGTAGCTCTTCTTCCAGCTACTATTGTCGGACACTGTATTAACCAAGAGTCCCCGACCCTTGACCACCTTCCAGGTGTCATTGGTCCAACCACATCGGGCAATCTGCTGCTTACTCCACTTGGGCATCCGAGGGTAGAAGGCGCAAACCCCCGCCTCATTGCACTTCATCCCATAGAAGGTTCTGAAGAGCTGGAGGCTGTAGACCCACTTCTGTCGGAAGCAGAGAACTTGAAAGGCGTTCCAGAGGCGGATGGCATGGGGAGAAAAGGTAGTGGGGTGCGTTTTGTAATGATGGCACAGCTCGACCAGATTACCACAAAAGGGGAATCTGATCCCCGCTGATACCTGTCCCGTAGAGACAAATACCTCCCCTTCTTGGGGACGAGTAACCTCAGGGTTACTCGAGGGGCGAGGCAATGGATATGGGAATCGGGGATCCCAGGTAATAGTGATACAACCCTCTCGGAGGGCTGCATCATAAGCAGTATTGGAGATCTCATTCAGAGCATAGTCAAAGTTAAAAGGTTTTATCCCCTCAGAGCTGGAACCGCTGTCTGAAAAGAAACCATGGCAAGAAAAATACAGTGGGACTCTCGGAAAGTATAAACAAGGAAAAGACGAACAAGCAATGGCTAGGGTTTTATAGTCGAAGAAGACGGTTGAAAGGACACTTCGATCCGAGTCGTCGAAGTCGAAGAGTCTTAATCTGGACCGTTGAGATGAAACGTGCAGAAGGACAACAGACGCAATGATGAAACGGCCTGAAAAACACTTTTCAGAAAAGGACAGGCGCGAAAAATCAAGCACGTGGGCTGAAAACGTCGCTTCATTATCTACTGCATTTAATGAACTGGGGAACCGAGGAGACCCCTAGGATTTAACAGTTATCTACAAAACATTGAGGAAACGTCTGATAATTGAGTAACTGAACCAAGGGAAGGATCCCCGATTCCAGTATCGGAAGATCGGGAGTTGGAAGACACGAAGAACTAAAAGTCCCTCATGTCTTGGGGGCAAATGATGGGTTCGATTACAGCCGTCAGGCCCTTTAACGGGGAGGAAACGGCAAACAGGCCCACCAGGCCCAAAATGAAGGTCAAGATGACCTAGGAGAAGGGTCCCAACGAAGGGAGTCCCGACGAGGCAAGGTCCCGACAGAGTCGGTCCCGACAGTTGAGCTAGAAGCTCCCGATGAGAAGCCTTTAAGTAGGCCCCGATGATCAATCCCCGAGAATGATTGGCCCTGTCACGATGACGAGGGGCCCCGAGCGGTGACACAACGAGATAGCTCTGGAGTCCCCGACAGGAGTCGGGACTCGTTATCAGAGGATAAGGCCAAGATATGCGGGGCGTGGCCGAGATACGCGGAACGTGGTTAAGATACACGGAGCGTGGCCGAGATACACGGGGCATGGCTGAGATACGCGAGATCATGGCCTGGATAGGGGGGATCACACCCAAGATACGCGGGATACGGGCTAAACACCCCTAACGGTTCACCAGGTACCTGAGGCATCTCTTTGCCTATAAAAGGGCAGGAGATCACCTCAGAACATTTTACGTTGAATTCAATACACTTTGAGATTACTGCTTGTCAGTCATACGAGATACTCATTTAAGCATCGGAGAGGGATTCTGGGTCACCGCCCGGTCTATCCCCTCTTGCAGGATTGCGTGGAGCAAAGGAGCTAGGATTGCCGTCAAAGTCCGTACCGGAGTTCCACCGTGATCCAACAGGGCTGTTTTTTTTTCCTGATGGACCGCTTTTTTTTACTAACGAACCTCTTATTTTTTCCTGATGGACCGCTGTTTTTTCCTGATGGTCTGTTGTTTGATACATAGCTTGTTGTAGGTGTTTGGTCCCTCCCCCGACTACCTTGGTTAGTGTTGGGATGGTTTTTCTTATCTCCCCCTGAGGGGTCCTTGTGATGTTTATTTATCTACCATAGTCCTTTCTTTAGCAAGTGGTATCATCCCTGCACATGTCTTTGCCCCGGTAGTAAGCATTAGGTCTTTGTGCACATTGGGACGTACTCCTGGGTAGGTTGGCGTTGATGGCTTAGCATAGTGCGTCATGGCAGGGTTAATTGTACCTGACGTGTTATTGATCCTACTCCTGGAGTACTTTTTCTATGTCATTCGTCCCCCTGGTTTGCTATGGTTGACGGTCTCCTTGTGTTTGATTGCTACTTCCTTGAAGTTTCCTTACTTGCTTTTGAGGTTGGCTGGAGGACGTACGTTACTTAATTAGGCGTGTATCCTGATTTTCCCCCGAGTTAAGCAATGGCCCTAACCTTGCTTGACTCTATGATTGTCGGATAGGCGTTCGATTAGGCTATTGGTAGTTGTTTGACAGCTTGGTGGAGGCTATCTCCTTAGCTTGTCCCTTCGACCACCGAACTTTCGGTTGTTGGACTTGGAATAAGGAGGATGCCTTCATGGTGATGGAGTCTCATACTTGGCTAACCCGAGTATTGTTGGATCTAGGGTACGAGCCTTTTGATGACCATTTATAGTGTACTAGTTTTTTTTATATATGTTGAACCTTCTTCCCTGGACATGATAGCTTCCTTTGTGATATAGGGGTATGGTTTTCTCCTTTGATACCTTCGGCTTGTGTCGGACCTAAAATTTGACCTATGGCGAATTACGTTTTGAAAACGTGGATTTTGAAATGAGTCGCCACTAGTTAATTATCAAGGCTAGCTAGAATCCTAAATTACCTAAGCGAATATTGAATTAAACACCTAGGTATACAATCGATCTGCGATCAGAAATTCGAGTTCGGGGTTTCTATTACGAATTAAGAAAAAATATTTCCTAATTACGCCCTTTCGGTACTTAATTAACCTATTTGCCAATTTTAAAATTTAAATATGCGTTCTGACTAATTAATCTAATGTTATCAAAATTTAAACTAATTTTTATACACGAGTTTTTATTAATGACAGATTTAAATCTAAAAAAAAAATATTAAACATTTAAAACTCCTAATCGAGATAAATTCCGAACAAAACTAAACATGCTCGAGATTACAACATAATTTAATAATGCATGTCATACATATATACAAATCATGCTATATAATTTATTTACATTTAAACTACCTAATTAATATGAAATAATAATCATAATAATAAATATTAAAATAATAACAATATCAGTAAACAGTTAAAAAAAACTAAAATTAAAATTACCTGCGCAAGATTGTAGGGAAACAACAGTTGGAACACGCCAGGGACAGAGCTCCGGCGGGGCGCACCTCCGACGACGGCAGATCGACCGGGACGGGCAGCAGCAGGACCAGACCGCGGCGGCAGATCGGATTCCGTGATGGCAGGCCGACCGGGACCAGCAGCAGCACAGGTCCGACGATGCTGGGCAGGGAGCCTGGGAGCAGCGGGCGGTCTTGGTCGGGCCGGGGAATGCCAATTGGACGACGGCGAAGGTGTGGTGGGCGAGTCCGGCAGGTGGTCGTGGCTTCGCCGGCGATGGGGCTTGGAGGAGCTGCAGATGGCCGGCGAAGGTAGCGCGGGAAAGAGGAGAAAAAAAAATTATTCTGGCACGAATTTCGAAAAAATAACATTATTTTATTCTGATTTTTCTGTGTCTTTTTTACATGTACTAGGGACCTATTTATAGCCACTCTACCCCCTAATATTAGGAAAACAATATTTGCTCAATATACACTTTAATAAATCCGAAAATATATATATAAATATATATATATTATATATTTTCTGATTATTACATCATATTTATTGCATATGTATTGTCCTAATTTAAACTGAGTCTATTTTTGGTAATCCTGTGACCTTCCATATTTAAACATTTCCCTTTTTAAACGCGTTACACATAACTTTTTTAACATGTTACGTACGTGTCGCGCGTACCAAAATTAGGTGTTTACAGCTTGCCCCTCTTTGGACGGACTCCCGTAGAATGCAATCGAGGGGGTTTGTCCAAAGACGAGTAAACACTAATTTTGGCTAGGAAGTATGTCGTCTTCTGGGTCTTCAAGTCTCCAAGGTGGCCTTTTTATTGTTGGTGCGAAAAAGTAGAGCCTCTGTCAGCGGTGCCCCTGATGACAGTGCTTCCATTGGTATCGCAGAAAAGTAAAGCCTCGGTCGGCAGTGCCCCTGTTGGCGGTGCCTCCGTTGGCGTGCGGAAAATAGAACCTCCGTCGGCGGTGCCCCTGTTGGCGGTGCCTCCATCGGTAGTGCAGAAAGTAAAGCCTCCAATGGCGTGCGAAAAAGTAAAGCCTCGAGTGGCGTGCAGTAAAGTAAAACTATTGGTGATGATTGGTAACAGAAGACCTCTACGTCAGACAGTACCAACATCCTCTGGTGACGCCTCTAGTGGCGAGTGGTAACGGAAAAACCTCTACGTCAGACCGTACCGGAAAACCTCTGGTGATATCTCTGGTGGCGAGAGACCTCTACGTCAGATCGTACCAGAGAACCTTTGGTGATGCCTCTAGTGGCGAGTGTCGGAGATGAGCCTCTAGTGGCGTCCGTTGGAGAAGTGCCTCTAGTGGCGTGACTTGCGAAGGCTGAATACTAAGATTTCGTTCGTCGGGGTTGACTCTAGGGAAGCTGGAAAACTTCAGATCCTGATTGTCGGTTGTGACTTGTAGGAACAGACTGTAACATTCCTATTCATCATTTGAGTGGTGACTTGCGAGAACAGACTGTAACCGTCTCGCTTGCCGTGAAGTTGGCTCGTAGACACAGACTGTAACAGTCCTACTCGTCCTTGAATGGTGAATCGCGAGAACAGACTGTAACCATCCCGCTTGCCGTTTGGAAGACGCTGTGTCGTAGAAAATACGCTTGCGCATGAGTATTTGTCCCTAATTTTTGACTAAATTGTGCATTCTGCGATAACCTAGCGGGATCTTTTTTTTTTCTCTTATTTATTTTTTTTTTTTCTCTTCTTTTTTTGTGGAGAATTTCTTCTTTTTCTTTCTCTCCTTTTGCCACGGCCAATTGAGAGTTTTCCGACCGTGTCCCTCTTATTTCCTGATTTTGCCTAGGCCGCCCTTTCGGGTTTTCAACCTAGCGGAAGCACTCTTTATTTGGTGGCCGTTTAAGAGGGTGGCTTTGGCCCTATCTTTGTTTTCCTCATTCGCTGTTGCGGAAGTTCCTTTTTAGTAGCCAATTTCGGGTTGACTGCGACCCGTCCTTTATTCTTGCCTCGACACAGGAGTATCTGTGGCCTTTTGATGGTGGTTGTGACCCTTCTCTCACCTTTTTCAATTTTGCGGGAGCTTCTTTTGATTGTAGCCATTTGGAGGGTGGCTGTGACCCTTTCAATAATACAGTTTGAAAATCTCAGGTAAGTAGCTCAGGATGTGCAATGAAGCTTGTCGTCATCGCTACTTAAGGCCCAGTTTTTTTTTTTTTTTTTTTTTTTGACTCTCCCTTTTACCATGACTGTCCTTTCAGATTTTCAATCACGCCTCTCATCCCTAACTTTTGCCTAAGTCGCCTTTACAAGTTTTCGACCTAGCGGGAAATTTTCTATTATTTTTTTTAAAAACTTTACACGGAGAAATTGCTCTTTTCAGGTATAATACCTTTTAAATGCGTCTGCGTTGACTGGACTAGGAAGGTCATGACCATCCATATCCGTGATGATCAACGCACCTCCCTTGAATACCTCTTTGACCACGTAGGGTCCTTCGTACTTTGGCGCGAACTTCCCTCGCGAATCAGGATTGATACGCAGTACTTTAGGCAACACCAGGTCTCCTGGTTGGAAATTACGTGGTCGCACCTTCTTTTCAAAGGCCCTAGCCATCCGTTGTTGGTAACATTGCCCATGACATAGTGCCGTGAGCCTCTTTTCGTCGATGAGGTTCAACTGTTCATACCTTTGTTTAGCCCATTCTGCCTCGTCGAGCCCTGATTCTGCTAGGATCCTTGCAGAGGGGATCTCCACTTCCACGGGCAGAACAGCTTCAGTTCCGTACACGAGAGAAAACAGAGTTGCCAAGGTTGAAGTACGGATCGATGTTCTGTATGCCAAGAGTGCCCAAGGTAGCATATTATGCTAATCATTGTATGTGACTGTCATTTTCTCAATGATCTTCTTTATGTTTTTATTCGCTGCTTCCACTGCGCCGTTCATCTGAGGGCGGTATCGGGACGAATTCCTGTGCTTGATCTTGAGTTGAACACATAAATCGTTTATCAACTTGTTGTTGAGATTCTTGGCGTTGTCCGTGATTATTGTCTCGGGTACCCCGTAACGGGCAACGATGTCTCTTTGTAAGAAACGCTCAAACGCTTTTGCAGTAACTGACGCAAGTGTGACAGCCTCTATCCACTTGGTGAAATTATCAATTGCCACCAAAATGAACCTGTGGCCATTAGATGCATTTGGTGAAATGGGACCGATCACGTCGATTCCCAAATTGAAAAAGGCCATGGAGAAGACATCGGATGCAACTCATTTGGCGGCGCATGAATCTGACTAGAGTACACCTGGCATAAGTGGCATCGCCGGACGTGCTCCACGCAGTCTGACATCAGGGTAGTCCAAAAATAGCCCATCCTCAAGATTTTTCTCGCGAGCATGTGACCGCTCATGTGCGGTCCACAGCTTCCTTAGTGGACTTCCTCCATCAATCGCTTCGCCTCTTCCGAACCTACACATCTCAAAAGGGTGGCATCAAAAGATTTTCTATAAAGAACCTCACCACTAAGAAAGTAATTGCATGCCATCCTGCGGATGGTTTTCCGATCTTTGCTACTTGCACCCTCGGGAAACTCGCCCGACTGCAAGTATCTCTCTATATCGGGGAACCAAGGTTCGCCGTCTGATTCTTCAAGTGTGCAACAATATGCTGGGCGCTTGTTTACTTCAATCTCGAGAGGCTCTATGGAATGCCCGTCCGAGATATTCACCATCGATGCGAGGGTCGCCAACGCATCTGCAAATTGATTTTTACTCCGAGGCATCTGCGTGAATGTTATTTCCTCAAAATTCTCGCTCAACTCTTCGATATGCTGATGATATGGTTGCAACTTGGGATCTCTCGTTTTCTATTCTCCCGAGGTTTGGAGAATGATCAGCATGGAATCTCCATAAACCTCCAATTCATGTATCTTGAAATCAATTGGCGCTCGCAACCCGAGAATGCACGCTTCATATTCCGCCACGTTGTTGGTGCACGGGAAAGTGATCTTTGCTGCTACAGGAAAATGTTGACCTTTTGGGGATACAAGTACTGCCCCTATACCACATCCGGTGGAGTTCGCAGCTCCATCAAAATACATTCTCCACATGCTTCCATTTTCTGTCTCTTCCTCTACGTGAAGTATGTCACTATCCGGAAGCTCGTGACTTGCTTGACGATCGTCATCAATGGGAAACTCGGCTAGATGATCTGCAATAGCCTGCCCTTTTATAGAAGTACGAGGAATGAATTGTATGTCTTACTCAGCAAGCTGGACCTGCCATTTTGCGACATTCTTCACTAATGCCGGCTTCTCTAGTACGTATTTCAAGGGATTCAGCTTAGAAATTAGATGTATGGTGTAATACAACGTATAATGTCGGAGTCGCTGCATCACCCATACTAATGCATAACTTGTCCTTTCAACCTCCGTGTACTTGGCCTCTCCTTCAGTGAACTTCTTGCTGAGGTAATAAATGGCGTGCTCTGTCTGGCCATCTTCATCTAATTGCCCCAACATGCATCCCAATGAGCCTTTTCGAAACCGCTAGATACAAAATGAGCGGCCGACCCGGAGTGGGCGGGACCAGAACCGGTGAATTGACGAGATATTCTTTGATTGACTCGAAGGCATGCTGACACTCTTCATCCCATTCAATCAATGAATTTTTCCGCAGGAGGCGGAAAAAAGGTTGACACTTGTTTGTCATATTGGCGATGAACCTCGAGATGTAATTCAAACGTCCGAGCAAGCTCCTGACCTCCTTGACGGTAGACGGTGTTGGAAGGTCTAGTATCGCTTTGACCTTGTCGGGATCCACTTCTATACCCTTCTTGCTGACTATAAAGCCCAGCAACTTACCGGATGTTACTCCGAATGTCCATTTTGCTGGATTTAGCCTGAGTTTAAACTTCTTGAGCCGTTCAAAGAGCATCCGCAGGTTGACAAAGTGGTCTTCGTCTTCGCGGGACTTTGTGATCATATCATCGATGTACACTTCTATCTGCTTATGCATCATGTCATGGAATAATGTCACCATTGCTCTCTGGTAAGTTGCCCCCGCATTCTTGAGTCCGAAAGGCATGACCTTGTAGCAAAACGTTCCCCACATTGTGATGAAAGTGGTTTTTGACTTGTCCTCTTCTGCCATCTTGATTTGATTTTATCCAGAAAATCCATCCATGAACGAGAACATGTTGTGTCGTGCCGTGTTATCGACTAACATGTCAATATGAGGGAGTGGAAAGTTGTCCTTCGGACTAGCCTTGTTGAGATCTCGATAATCAACACAGACTCGAACACGACCATCCTTCTTCGGTACAAGGACAATATTGGCGACCCACTCGGAGTACTTGCACACCTCAAGGAACCCCGCGTTAATTTGCTTGATGATCTCTTCCTTGATCTTGAGGAGTAACTCTGGAATCTGCCGCCTTAAATGTTGTCTTTTGGGCTTGAACTTCTCAGTATCTATGGGCAGAGTATGTTGCACAATCGTTGTATCTAAACCTGGCATATCAGAATATTACCAAGAAAATATCTCTTTGTACTCGTCTAATAGCTCGATCATCTGGGCTTTCTGAGAAGGATCAAGGGTCGCCCCAATTTTGAGCTCCCGGGGTTCTTCCTTCGTACCGATGTTAACTATTTCGATAGTTTCGTCAGTTGATGGCTTTCTCTTTTCGAATCTCTCGAGGTTCTCTCTTATTTCGATCGGAACATGGTCATCATTATATTCCTTTGATGGAATCACATCGTCATGGCTTTCGTGTTTTCTTGTATTTTTCCTACGGTAAGGAAAATAACCGGAATCAATGCGAATTTGACGGAAAATAAAAGAAAATGAGTAAAATTGAAATAAATGGATTTATTTATATTGATAAGATCATGAAAATATCCCTCTTTCCAATGCGGGGCTCATGATATTGCCGCGCAAAAGAGTACAACGGAAACTCATAAATCTTACTCATCGCTAAGCAAAAGAGCATAAACTGGAATCGAAACCAATTGGTGATTGCTTCTCCTTCAACAAATGGTCGGACATAAATGCCTGGGGGAACTTCTTCGAGGATGGCTCCAACTATGGTGTCGGTGTTGAACAGTCCGGCTATGGCTTGTAATGCTTCATCTTCATCAGTTCGAATGACCTGAGGTGGCCCTGGGAAAGTCACTGACAGGGGCGGAATGTTCATAGGCCTCCACCTTCTAGCAAATCGTCCCCTCTGGAAACCCATCAGTTGTTGCTCCCCATGTGCACTTTGATCATCTTCTTGGAACGGGGAATACCCTAGCCCGTATCTGCACACACTTTCCTTCAGCTGGAGTGGACGCGGGATTCCTTGACACCTGATACCCAGGCCTTGAACTGGGACGAAATTATTCTTCAAATGAACCTTCCTAACATGATGTCTGCTTTGCTCAGTGTTGGCTCTCCCCAATCCCTGATGACGGAGATTAGCTCAAAGGAATGGTATGCGGGTGGCTCATCTCCACTAGTGTTGATGACAGGGAGCGCCGTTTCCTGATAGATGTTGTGATCACCTTCTCCCCTGATTTCTACAAGGCAATTGTCGGTCACGTACTTCAGCTTCTGGTGTAGGGTGGATGTAACCGCCCCAGCCGCGTGGATCGATAGTCTTCCCAAGAGAAGACTGAAAACATTCGGTATATCCATGACCCTGAAAGTGACATCAAAAACATTCGGACCAATCTCGAGCTGTAACTCAATCTCTCCATAAACTCCCTTTCTCGTGCCATCGAAAGCTCGAACTGCCGACTTACTCGTACGGATATGGGACATGTCAATCTTCATTTGCTTGAGGGTGGATAGTGGGCAAACATTGACTACCGAGCCACCATCAACCATGACCTTCGAAAGCACGAATCTGGTACACTTGCAGACGATGTGGAGGGCTTTCACATGGTTCCGACCGTCGACTCCTAGATCATCATCCCCGAAATATATCTGGTTCGAGAATATAGAGCCAATAACATTACCCATCTGTTCAGCAGAGGTCTCCTTCGGCACTAACGCTTCTTTGAGCACATTCATGAAAGCTTCACGATGACTTTCTGAGCTTAAGAGGAGAGCAAGCAAAGAAATTTGAGCCGGAGTCTTGCAGATCTGATCAATCACTTTGTCCTCTCCTTCCTTCATGAACTTTACAAAGTCCACGATTTCTTCGTCAGTCACCTTCTTCTTCGGTGCTACTTCTACAGCCTTATCTTTAGCAACATCCTCCATGTACGAACGACCCGAACGTGTCATGATCATAACATGATCGTCTGGTTTTGCCGCTCCGACTATCTGAGCTTCGTAATTCCAAGGGACCTTTTGGTTGCTTTCATATTGGAAAGGAGTCGGGCCCTGCATCACTAGTGGCAACCTGGCCGACTGTTCAGGCACGTAATTAAGTACGAATGGCGTGATTACTGCAATAGTGACATCTTCTGATGACTCCTCTTCGAGACAGATCATGTTGATGGATGATGATGAACCAGCATTGTGCTGCGGCAAAGGATTTTTCTTGACATTAGGAGGAGGGATTCGGTTGAGAATAAGGAGCTTATTGTCAATGAGGTCCTGAATCTTGTATCTCAGACAGGTGCATTTCTCTATCGAGTGTCTAGCTACTCCTATGTGGAACTCGCATCTCAATTTTGGATCGTCATTGAGTACTCTCGAATCTGGCCTCATGAACTCGGGGCCGATGAGGTTTTGTTCCAACATCTTCTGGTACACCTTAGCCATCGACACAGGTAAAGGGGTGAAGGCCCTTGTTTCTCTCTGCCTGAAATTAGCTCGATTTGCTTGTCCGCCTGTAAAGGAGGGTTGTGGAGCCGGGGGTACTTGAGTCACTGGCTGAGCCGTGGGGGTTGTCAGCTGCATTGGGTAGACAGCGCCTACAGTTGCATCTTTCGGGAGCGGCTTTTTAGCGCCACCCTTTTTTAGACCATCTCCTTGGTAGCCTTTGAGAGGATCTTCAATCTTCCCCATTCGGATTCCTTGCTCAATCATCTCTCCGGATTTTACCAGGTCGGCAAAATTTGCAGAAACATGTCCCAATAAGTGGGAGTAGTAAGCTCCCTTTAAAGTTCCGATGAACATAGATACTGTTTCTGTGTCTTCCAGTGGTGGTCGGACTCCAACGGCCTTCTCTCTCCACGCCTGCATGTAGTTTCTGAAGGATTGTCCGCTAGTCATCTCAATGCCTTGAAGATCCATGCGAGTCGGAGCGGTGTCCAGATTGAACTTGTATTGGCGAACAAAAGCGTTAGCCATGTCCTCCCAGGTTGAGATATTACCGGCCTTCAAGCTGACGAACCAAACCAAAGCTGCTCCTTTCAAGCTCTCCTGGAATGTCTGGGTTAAGAACTTCTCGTACTGCTGATAAGGGGCCATCTTTGCAAGGTAAATCCTCAGGTGGACGATGGGATTTCCGATGCCATCATACTTCTCGAAGTCAGGCACTTTGAACTTCTCTGGTCTTGACATGTCAGGGAACAAGCATAAGTCAGAGTAACCAATGCCCCCGTACTGCTCAAGTCCGGACAGAGCCTTCATCTTTTCCTCCATTTTCTTCAAGCGGCGATCCTGCTTGGATCCTGCATCGGCAACACCCCCTTTGTTCATGTGCCCATATATTGTTGTTGGATTCTGAAGGACATATGGCTTTGGTGCGGATTGGTCTGGTATGACTAAAGTCGGGGGTTGGTCACGAGGAGGTTCTACCGTGACTTCGGGAAGCACGACGGCAGCTGGCGTCGTCAATCCGGTGCTTGCTACGGGCGTTTTGGAGGAGGTAGGACTTGTGAATTCTGGCAGCAAAGCTGGGTTTGGGACGGTGAGCTGACTGAGCTTCAAGTAGTGCCATGATGCGTTCCATGCTAGATGACATGTCGGCCATATCCCGATGCATCTTTGCATTGGCTGCCTCGATCTCGGCCATACGCTTGTCGTGTTGCTCGATCTTCTCAGTGTTTTCCATTTTAGTTGTTAGTTGCGTTCGTGCCAGTATTAGCTAAATATTTCCTACATTGGGAAAAAACCGACGATTCAAAATGTGGACACCGAATGCCATGCATGATTTTTTCAAAAAATGTGCCATTCATTTCAGCGTTTTATTCATGAAGGAAACGATTTTACAAATAATATTTAAACTCTAAAACGCTTTACACGAATGCGCATCTCGCCGAGTGCGTCGAGTGCTTATTCTTTAGTCCTAACGAATGCGACGGACAGATGCTTTGAAAAAAATTCCAGTCTTCTTGCTCTCCGTTTGAACTTTTCAAGATCAGTGCTTAACCGCGTCTTCTGTCTCTCTTTCACTTTAATAGTCCACTGCTGGTGCATGACGGTGGCTCGCGCTTCAGAGAGTTCTCCTTTTAAACGCCTAATTTCTTCTTTGGAACGTGCGCAATCCTGGGCCCAGGTGGCAAATTGGATTTCGACTCAGGCAGCTAGCGTGTCATACACGTCTTCATGGGAAGGTGGCGCGCCTCGCGGCTTTTGTCCGATAATCTCTGCGGGGTCAGTAATTGGATCTTCAACGTTAGTATGAAAGCGGTAGATGTACTCCTTAGTGGCATGGTACATCCGCTCTTCTTCTCTGATATCCCCTGGCGGTTGGATTTTCTCCTCAATTTGACTTTCCCAAATTGCATGTATTCTTTCAGCTGCCTGTTTGAGCGCATCTTGAGTAACTTTGTTGTCATTCCAGTCGAACATCGGGAGAGGTTCCTTTGTGCTAGTTCGTATGCCCTGAAGACCTTCGAGTTGTCGAACGACTCGGGCTGGGTAGGTGACCGACGAGCTTAAGTGACTAATAAGAGGAATACCGTTGAAATCTTTACACCTTAAAAATACAGGCTTTTGTGAAAACCATCGAGCGACCCATAAAATGTCTTAAGGTAAAAGTTTTGAAAAATGTTTTTTCAATTCACGGGTGCTCCACCCCTTGTTCACATGATGAGTATAATCTACCATTCTTGATATAATTTGCTTTCCAATAAGAAAATGAGCTTTGGGGAAACCAGCACCGATCTCCTTTAAGTGACTTAAAAACCATAATTGCAATAATGCGGGACTTGCTCTTAATCCTCCTCTCCCTTTAGCCTTTATGAAGTTTAGAGACGTGATTGTTTCAGTAAGCAACGCCACTACAAAACTTCTGCCTTCGACCACTTGAAGGACGACGTCGGCTAATGCCTCGTCTATATGGCTTTGGGAGTGGGGGAACAGGAGAGTTCTGAAAAATAACAGGAGATAGGCGTGAGTTGCCCCTCGAATCATTCGGTTATCTTTCATCCTAAAAACAACCCAATTTATCAAGCGATTGATAGATAAACCCTGATGTGTGGCCACCATAAGCTCGTCAGCCATCTTCCCTCTGTTGGCCTGTAAGAGTTTAGAAACCCTTTGTTTCTCGGACGCTTCGAATCTTGGTAAGACAATTCCCTTATTCCATCCCGGGCCTTGTATTAGCTGGCGATACTCTTCGAGGGTAGGGGTGAGCTCTATGCCGTTGATGACGAACACTGCCTTCTCCGAATTCCAATGGTCGGCTAAAGTCTCTAGCAAGTGCCACTCTATCTTGTAATTGGCAAGGCGTTGAATTCCTCCAATGAGTTGGGTGACATAATCCTGCTCCGTTTTCAGCATGGCGTTCCAAAGGCGGTTAATGTCGTCCCTAGGAACCGGAACAATCGTAATGCGAGGGCACTTGAGCAGTCTTTCCATCCTTACTAAAATGGAGTGTAAAGCGATTTAGAGTTGTGAAGTGAATGGCACATATTTTTTTATGTTTTTTTAAAAAAATGATGTTCAATGAATGCTTGAAAAGTAAATTTCCACTAATATCCATTTCACGTTTACATACATGGTGCAATAAAAAGAAGTTACATTAGATCCAAATCATACACAAGATAAATTACAGGGGCCGAGAACAATTAGAAGGAGAACACACGCAATTACGCATAGCAGTAGGATAGAAGCTTCAGGTGTGTGTTTTTGCTTTGTTCTAAAAGGTGAGTTCCACTGATAGGCTTCCGACACGGTGGTTTCCTCACCCCATTATAGGGATCACGGGACCTTCACGAGTGGTGGAGTTGTTACGAATCGTTCCGGCGGCTCGGCCGCGCGGTCGTACTCTTACTAACTCTCCGGGGTTCCTAGTCGCCCTGGGTTTTAGGCGTTTGGTTCTTATTCTAGAGTGGTGTGTGCATGTTTTAATCAAGAAGAACAAACGTTAGTAAAAAAACTTGTACCTTCCAAAAAGACAAAAATTAGAGTAACACTTATGCAAAACTAAAACATGGCAAACATGCAATTTTGACAAGCCCGAACCCTCTAAAAAAATTTCCCCAGCAGAGTCGCCAAATTGTCGGACATAAAATCGGACATATGGCGAATTACGTTTTGAAAACGTTAATTTTGAAAAGAGTCGCCACTAGTTAATTATCAAGGCTAACTAGAATCCTAAATTAACTAAGCGAATAATGAATTAAACACCTAGGTATACAATCGATCTGCGATCAAAAATTCGAGTTCGGGGGTTCTATTTCGAATTAAGAAAAATTATTTCCTAATTACGCCCTTTCAGTACTTAATTAACCTATTTGCCAATTTTAAAATTTAAATATGCGTTATGACTAATTAATCTAATGTTATCAAAATTTAAACTAATTTTTATACACGAGTTTTTATTAATGACAGATTTAAATCTAAAAAAAAAATATTAAACATTTAAAACTCCTAATCGAGATAAATTCCTAACAAAACTAAACATGCTCGAGATTACAACATAATTTAATAATGCATGTCATACGTATATACAAATCATGCTATCTGATTAATTTACATTTAAACTACCTAATTAATATGAAATAATAATAAAAAATATTAAAATAATAACAATATCAGTAAACATTTAAATAAAAAAAAAATCTAAAATTAAAATTAACTACGCAGGATTGTAGGGAAACAGCAGTTGGAACACGCCAGGGACAGAGCTCCGGCGGGGCGCACCTCCGACGACAGTAGATCGACCGGGACTGGCAGCAGTAGGGCTAGACTGCGGCGGGAGATCGGATTCCGTGATGGCAGGCCGACCGGAACCAGCAGCAGCACAGGTCCGACGATTCTGGGCAGGGAGCCTGGGAGTAGCGGGCGGTCTTGGTCGGGCCGGGGAATGCCAATTGGACGACGGCGAAGGTGTGGTGGGCGAGTCCGGCAGGTGGTCGTGGCTTCGCCGGCGGTGGGGCTTGGAGGAGCTGCAGATGGCCGGCGAAGGTAGCGCAGGAAAGAGTTAAAAAAAAAAAAAATTAATTCTGGCACGAATTTCAAAAAATAACAATATTTTATTCTTATTTTTCTGTGTGTCTTTTTTACATGTACTAGGGACCTATTTATATCCACTCTACCCCCTAATATTAGGAAAACAATATTTGCTCAATATACACTTTAATAAATCCGAAAATATATATATTAATATATATATTAATATATATATTATATATTTTCTGATTATTACATCATATTTATTGCATATGTATTGTCCTAATTTAAACTGAGTCTATTTTTGGCAATTCCGTGACCTTCCGTATTTAAACATTTCCCTTTTTAAACACGTTACACATAACATTTTTAACATGTTACGTACGTGTCACGCGTACCAAAATTAGGTGTTTACAGCTTGATAGCCGTTGTTGAGGTATAGGGGGATGGTATCCTTCTTTGATATATGGACATGATAGCCATTGTTGATGTATAGGGGGGATGGTACCCTCCATTGATATATGGACATGATAGCCAATTTTTATGTATAGGGTGGATGGTACCCTCCTTTGATATATGGACATGATAGCCATTTGATGAAGGATACGGGGGATGGTGCCCTCCTTTGATATATGGACATGATAGCAATTTGATGAAGTATAGGGGGGATGGTGCCCACCTTTGATATATGGGCAGGATAGCCCTTTGATGATGTATAGGAGGAATGGTACCCTCCTTTAATATACATGGACATGATAGTCACCTGTTGAAATACTTACGTTCTAAATCTTGTTTGATGAGTTGCCCTTTGATTGGGGACTTATTTCTCATATCATTTTGTAACGGTGGCCATGTGGGTCTTATGTCATTTTTCTGTTGGAAGGGTGGCTGTCTCGTCCCAAAATCTACCCTAGAAATTAAGGGTGATAAATACTAATGATCCAATTAACTAAACTAAATATTTGAGCCCAAATTGTTCGAATCGTAAATCTGATACCCAAATTAACATCCATAAGCATATATCAACTATAAGATACCTTTCTGAGGAAGCTTTCGTTGCACACTCTAATAACTCAACCGTCTTCTTCTGTCTCTACTTTCAAATTCCACAATTGATAATATACTATCCTGAAACTGTTAATTGAGTTGGGGGATAGGTTGCGGGAACAACCTAGTAAGTAATCCTAACCTTAACCCTACCGGATCAAGTATAATTTGAAACATTATTCTGACCAATAACAAATCAAACAAAGCTTTGATGCAAGTTTCATAATCGCATTTAAAAAGAGTATTTGAACGGATATCAAAACGTATCGAAAACCCCTTAAAACATTTTTGAAATTCTTTTCTTTAACATTGGGATGACTCGCGCGCTACGCCTCTTTGACCAAACAAACTCCCAGCATTCACCTGATGGATGGGGAATCACCAGATCTCCCGCTGGGTCGGGCCGGCATATCATTTCAAAATAGGATTCTTTACCGTATCGATACGTTGTCTTGCGTAGTTGACGTTGAAGCAAAAAAAAAACACCTATATAAAACGTCTCATTCAAACAAATCTGAGTCCAAATCCAAATCCAAATCACATACATATATACATATCCAATCATCTATTTACATGAGACATTTACCTATCAAAACACATTTAATAACATCACCACATTAAACAATAACATGTCAAATCATACTCAAATAAAACACATTTCGTCAAACTGTTACGCATGACAACACTTTCATATAAAATCATAATCCAATGAAGATTTTCAGTACTTGATCCTCTTTATAAAAAAACCATGAAACGTTATATCTAAAAAATATTTCATGAGCATTTCATAAAAGTAGAAATAAGGGTCGGATCACTTACCTCAAATGGTTAATCCAAAATACTACAAGTCTGCACTAGGCCCCCAACTCGTAATCATAACGTATAACGAACCCTTCAAAATTTCTATAACACTGAAAAACATATATTAATGTAACCCTTGAAGCGAATGTATCTCAGTCCTGACCGCGCACTCAACTAGGCATCGTAATCAACAGACCATTCTCAACCGACAGAAGCATCTGAATCAATCTTATATCTTCAGATATTTGACCAAGCTAAGCACTCTTAAAAATTAATATTAATTTACCGAACATAGCTTATTCAGTTAAGGTCCCAATAGCGCAAACGGAGCATCAATCAAACGTCAGGATAATCCGAATGAGCCTCAAGAAGCAGCTGTATTCGTGTCTGTTAACTGCAGAATTTCTGATTCATATATCAATTTCAAAAGACCATAACTTCCACAATGTAAGTCCAATCAAAACGATCTTTGTGTCCACGGAAATCTTATCCAATTTCCTTGAGGTCTACGTGATTCGTACAGTGGCCCTATGGGTCTTATGTTCCTTTTAGGTTGTAAGGGTTGTCCTTATAGATCTTCCTCTTTCCATATGTAAGGGTTGTTGATCGCCTTATCATATTTCAGAGTTGTCTTTTTGGATCTTCCCATTTTCGGTTGGAAGGGTGTACCTATAGGTCTTATGTCCCTTTTCGCTTGTAAGGGTTGTTCATATAGATCTTCCTCTTTCAATATGTAAGGGTTGTCTATCGCCTTATCATATATCAGAGTTGTCTTTTTGGATCTTCCGCTTTTCGGTTGGAAGGGTGGCCCTATTGGTCTTATGTCCCTTTTCGGTTGTAAGGGTTGTCCTTATAGATCTTCCTCTTTCCATATGTAAGGGTTGTCGATCGCCTTATCATATTTCAGAGTTGTCATTTGGGATCTTCCCCTTTTCGGCTAGAAGGGTGGCCCTATGGGTCTTATGTCCCATTTCGGTTATAAGGGTTGTCCTTATAGATCTTCCTCTTTCCATATGTAAGGGTTGTTGATCACCTTATCATATTTCAGAGTTTTCTTTTTGGATCTTCCCCTTTTCGGTTGGAAGGGTGGCCTTATGGGTCTTATGTCCCTTTTTGGTTGTAAGGGTTGTCCTTATAGATCTTCCTCTTTCCATATGTAAGGGTAGTCGATCGCCTTATCATATTTCAGAGTTGTCTTTTTGGATCTTCCCCTTTTCGGCTGGAAGGGTGGCCCTATGGGTCGTATGTCCCTTTTCGGTTGTAAGGGTTGTCCTTACAGATCTTCCTATTTCCATATGTAAGGGTTGTCGATCACCTTATCATATTTCAGAGTTGTCTTTTTGGATCTTACCCTTTTCGGTTGGAAGGGTGGCCCTATGTGTCTTATCTCCCTTTTCAGTTGTAAGGGTTGTCCTTATAGATCTTCCTCTTTCCATATGTAAGGGTTGTCTAACGCCTTATAATATTTCAGAATTGTCTCTTTGGATCTTCCCCTTTTCGGCTGGAGGATGTCCGTCCACTAGTTGATGCCTCGACATAGTGTTGTTGGCAAGACGCTACTTCCGTTGTGTTGACACGTTTTGTGACTGCATATCCGATGCCTCGGGATAGCGTTGTGAACAAGACGCTATTTTTTAGTTTGACACGTTTTAACCACTTACCCGATGCCTCGTGGTAGTGTTAAGGAAAGACGTTACTTGCGTGATTTGGTACGTTTTATTCCGCTTACTCAATGCCTTCAGATAACATTGGGGTGAGGTGCTACTTACAAGTGCGTTTTTCCGCCGCTTGGAGTTCCAAGATTTGGCGTTGGTGCAAGATGCTACTTGCAACTTTTGAATGCTTTGTAGATGATGCCTCCTCTTTTGTGAGTGATGGTGTCTTTCTTCTTTCCCTTGTGTCCTGAAAAGCATTTGACTCATTTAGTGCTATTGTCATTTCTTTTAGAAAGGAAAGTTTAAGTGGAGTCTGTAGATCTTCTTTTGGTAATAACAAATTATGTAATGGAATTGGATATTCCCTTCAGATGTAGAAATTCTTCAAATGTTCTCCACTGAAAAGTGTTAGTTGATATCCGCCCTTCCGCATCCTCTAATCGATATAAATTGTGGATGTCACCTTAAGAGGGCGGTCACTATTGCCTTTCACACAGGAGCTAGTCCTTTTAGTGGTTTTATGTTGTATCCTTCCTTTGTGGTTTCCTTTGTGGTTTCCTTTGTGACCTTCTATTTCGGGGTTCGGGTGGACTATCAAGCACTAGCTCTCATGGTGCCCCCTAGTTGCTTCGTAGTTGCACCGTTTGTTCTTGTTTAGCCTGTTAAGGCTTATCCTCCTGTTTCTCGGTTGGGTGCTGAGCACTTGTTCGTTTGTTGCCCCCCAAGTTGCTCGGTCTCCTTCCTCTTTTGTGCTCTTTGAGTATGCCTTTCTTGTATGAACCTTCCAAAATTGGCGAGGTGGCTGGGAGTATTCAATTTTGATCTTCGTTACTGTTTCTTCCCCTTACTCTTTGTAGGTGTTGGTTTGGCGTGGTGCCCCCAACCCTGTGCTGTTAGCACACTTGGGTGTAGAATGTTTTTTTTGCAAATCCAATATCCTTTTGAACATTGGAGTTATTGATAATCCTTGCGATGAGCATAGGTTTGGTGTTACCCCCTCATTTAAAGCTACCTCTCCTTTGGTGTGGAAGTGACTTTTGGCACAAAATGAGTATTGTGCTGGGTAGGAGGAGAGGGAGGTGTTTGCCTTGTAGGCTGGGCTGGAGTGGTATTCCCTGCTTTTTTCCGCGTGTTGTCCCGTCCCTTGGGCGGGCGTCTGGTGGGTGTAACTTATGTATATAGATATATTGTAGGATGGGATTGTATATGATGGCCCTCCATATGGTACTCCATGGAAATGCATATCGTATTGGAATCCCTTGAATGACATTTTCTCAAGGTACGCGATGTAGACCTACTGGTTGTAGTGGCCCTCCTTGTTTGGGGTAATCCTTATGCTCATAGAGGGGGGAGGTGTATGCATGCACACTCCTTCCTATCATTGGCGATGCTTGGCCCCCACCGTATGTGGTAGCTTTTACTAATGCCTTATTTTTCTGGGGATGGAGTTATTGATCATCTCTCCCCCTAGTGTTGCCATATTCTTCACAGAGTGGTTGTTTTCAGTGGCAACCTCCATTTGCCTCCTATAAATGTGCTCTGGAAGAGCTGATCTAGTAGAGTTTATGAAGGGATGGGATGGTGTGCTCATCCTTGTGGAGAGGTTGTTATTCTGCTCCATCGTCTTCTTGCCCCATATTGGTATACTCTGGAAGAGCTACCATGGGTGCATTTTGTTGTAGCCACTACTTTAGCCTTCTGCCCTCCTTCTGGTTATTTAATTGTTGCCCTTGTAAGCATATGGTGATGAGCGCCGTAATTGGTAGCTCATAATATGTATAGTTTACCTAATGAAATTGGGTAAATTTCACATTAGGGTAATTGGGCTAGACCCAAATCCCAATTGAAATGGGAGGCCCAAAATTGGGCCTCCCCAAATACATAGACCGGCTGAAACATATAGTGAGGGTAAAGTGGACTTTTGTCCACTTTACTCCTCCTATAAATAAGAGGTGTTAGGGAATATTTTAGGGTTAATTATAATTCCCTCGCAAGAGTGTTTTAGAAAGAAAAATCCTCCTCCCACACCAAGCATAGTTTCGGCCGAACCATTCCCTACACTAACGGTGTGCCAAATTGCTTTCGAGCAAACTCTCCGAAGATCTGTCCCCATGCCAAGAATTGATCTGAGGCTTTGTTGTGGAGCTAACACCACGTAGGGCTTCTTTCACAAGAACCTCTATGGGTTCCGTCCGGTGGATCGAAAACTCCCTCGTACAAAGAATCTTGGACTACGGTAACTGTTGATGTATGTGTAACTCTTCCGCTGCGTAATTTCGATTACATGCACGTACCATGTTTTAGTGTTTCCGTAGTGATTACTCCCCGTAATCTAACAGTGGTATCAGAGCCTGTGTTAGGAGTTCATGATTTTGATAAATTGGTGTTCTTGAAATTTTAAATTTTGGACCGAAATTTTAAAGTGTAAAATTTAAAAATTTCGAATTTTTAAGTATAAGGGTGGTCCGAAATTTTCACGATGTTCTTGGTTAAATTGATGTTCATGATCTTCAAGAAAAATGTGATATTTGTCAAAATCAAATATTTGATTGTAGATCTTATTAAAATTTTATCTTAAAATTTGGCCACTTGTTCCCAACTAGTGTTTGGGCCGAAATTTTAATTATTTTTCAAGGTAAAATTTTTAATTTCTTGGTTACCAAGTTAGATATTTCGGCACAAAGATGTAAAATTATATTGTTTACCATATTTGAATTTTTAATTAACGTAACAATATATCTATAATTGGGAACATAAGGATAGACTTACATTAAAATATATAGAAATATATAAATATCAATATATCTAAATATTTAACTAGGGTTAAAGATATTGTTGATATATTTAGTTACCTAAAAGATTGAGAAAATATATTGTCAGATATTTGTTTCCCTATTAAAGATATTAACAATAAATAAAATATATATTGTGCCGGTTTAACATATATATATATATTGTTGCAATAAATATATATATGTTTTATATAATGGCCGTAATATATATATATATTTTTAATATTCAAAATTATTTTATACAGTTAATGTTACTTGGTGACTAAGTTTAATATTTTCAATGGATTTAAAACCCTACTTGGGCCATAAGTAAACATTTCGGCCCAACCTTTTAAAATTTTAATTATTGGGCCGGTCCAATATGTTAAACGGGGATGAAATAAAACCTAACTAGATTTTCTCAATCGGTTCGACCTATTCGGGTCGGGTCGGACCGGGGTAATCAAGTGGATCTAACCGAACAGGTTTTGAGTGTTACCAGATTTTAAATTTAAAACCGGACCGAATCGTATTTTTCCCGGACCGAACCGAACCAGATTCTCCGGACCGGACCGAACCGGATTTTCTGAACAGGACCGAACCGGACCAAAACGGACTTAAATTGACTGAACCGAACAATGTTTTCTAAACCGAATTCAAGTCAAATAAAATAGGGAGGTCAAGTTTTAAAATCCAAATGTTTTTTAACCTCGAAATGGACTACACAGTGCTTATAGGGTTGCGAACCTTTATGCCTTGTTTCGATTATGGAGGTGGATCTCGGAGATACATTTTTTTTGGGACTGGTTAAATTAGTGGGCTGAATTGCAATTGTTTATTATTCAATATATATTTATGCATGATTAGAACTGTTGTCTTGACTAAGTCAAGCTAGCTGGATATTACATGTTGTGGGCGGAGCCCTGGTTAAATATATGGTATGCGCATTAGAATAGACATGCTGTGATGGTTGAAAATGCCTAGGATTCATGTCTAGAAGCTTGCGTGATTGAATATAAGCATGAATTGCAAATTAGCCCCTAATATTTAAAATTATTTTAAAACCGTAAACCAGTCGCCGAATATGTATGATTGATGTGGATGCTACATGTTTGACACGTATGCTAGATTGTTAAGGATGTGGTTGTGTTTGATAATTTACTTAGAAATAGATTTATTAATGCAAGCATGAGTTCCTCGCAACATTAGACGCATGACGCGTAAGCATGTATGTGGTATGAATAATGAATGTTACTAGCATATGATAATTTGCATGGATTGTAGAATTGTATATGCATGCGTGAATTCATCAGAATGAATTTTCCAAAAAAAAAAAAGGTCTTGGGAAAGCCAAGATCGGGTATGCTTATTTTAAAATTTCGTTTCCAGTAATTTGCGATTTTAACCGTTTTTAACAGACTGGTCTATAGGATAGAAGACGACAATGGTGTGAACTCTTTCACAGCCATCTTCCATTGGTTTACTGGTTGTCGGTTGGTTTAGATGACTAAGGAATCACTATCTGTCAGACGCTATCTTAATAGATATTTGACGTGTGCAATTCTTTCTCAAAATGTTATTGTCTCCATGATTTTGCTTGATCATCGATGTAGTAGTTTTCATGGCTGGCCCGGTATGGATTATGATGCTTGGAGAGATAATGTTATGGATCTTATAATCGCTTCGGAACTTGACGATCAAGTAAATCCAACGACAGAGAGACTGAGGCTGGACGAATATAAGGAACCACATGAGAGAAACAACAAGAAAAGGTTGAGGAAGGATCATAATGCACGAGAGTTGATCCTCGCACTGCTGAAAATAGAAGTTGAAGGAGATTATATACAACTCAGCGCATTGCATCTTTGGTGTTCCATGTACCTTCGCTTCGGTAAGGGTAAGGCAGCGAAGCTAGAGCCTTAATGGCAGAATACTACACTATTCAATGCGATGATGACGGCAAAATAGCCGTTCATGACCCCGCTAATGAGTTGGACGTGTGGACACGGGCTCGGAAGGTAATGAAAATATTTCCTCTTTGATGGTTTGTTAACGAAAAAGGCCTCACGCTTTTGATCAAATCAATTAAAACTACGATAGACCTATTCGAAACAGATGAGAAAGAAGGAAATTTTCCAAAAGAGCCCGAGGCATTCGATGAAAGGTTCATCGCTATGCGAAATTTCTTGGCAGCCCCAAGCAAAAAGAAGTTTAAACGATAATCTGATGCTCTACTCACCATGATTACAGTACCTTGAAGGCCCATACAAGATTGTCTCAGTCCCTTATGTTAGCGCATACCGCCTCCAAGATACTGAAGGCAACATCCTCCCAAACACATTCTACGGAGGACACTTGAAGAAATTCCACGGATAAAGGAAGGACATTATATTACAAAAGAGCTATTGTATCAAGTTCTTTTTTCTTAAACTTTTATAGGTAACTCCCCACATTATGCACCATACTCTGGATTAACATCAAGTAGCAAACAACGTGCATACTACTCATATCAACAAATCATCACGCCATGCAACTTATAATAGGCGACATCAACAAGTTCATCTTCAACAAATTCAAAGTAATATTCACTCAAAAGAAACATCATGCAATGCTCCAAAACTGACATGGTGCAATGTCCTCCTTAAAAGGATAAAACCATGTTCACATCTATCAAAAGTAACATGTTGTGAAATCCTTTCCAAAAGGGCAAACCCCATGTTTACTTCTAAAAAATGGAATGTTGTGAAATCCTTCGGGCAAATCCTCATGTTCATAGCCATTCCCTGAAAAAAAAAAAAAAAAAAAAAAGGATGCAGCAAATACAATGATGGGACTGATAACCCCACCGTGGCGGAAATCCTCTTAATAGACGACAACCCCACACACTAAAAGTATGGATACTCTCTTAAGGGTTCATACACCATGAAGACATAGGGCCGAAAAGGGACAGCTTCATGTTATACGCTTTTTAAAGCAAACCTTGTACAAAACTCATCAAACCTACAAGTCGAGTTTTGTATAACGTTATCTTGCTCTTTAGCATTTAACGCAAAAACAGCAAAATAAACAAGAAGTATCTTGCAACAACGTCGCCTTAGAGTGGAACTAAGAGACGGTATAAACTTAAGTCTTGCTTTGTCAAGACAATACTGCTACATGTCAAGTGCCCGCGCCGAGTACATTACTACTTACAACGCTACAAGTACCTAGTGTACACATCTTGCCATGCCTTGGAATCCAACCAAGAGGGGCGCTCATAACACTCAACAATGAGCGACATATAGTCGCAACTATGGACATCATGTTCATCATCTAAGGATGTCTATCCTATTTTCCAAAACATACGGACATCATAGATAACTCAAGGTATGAAATATTACTAACAAGTTATCACATGATTATTATTATTATTGAAAAGCAGGTCCAAAGGACGAAGTATCATACAAGCAAACATACCATCACCTCCAAAGGACTAAGACAGCATGTCCAGGAAATCAACACCAAGTTCAAACATCAACTCAAAGACACATGAGAAGTCCCACTATCCCCAGTAAGCTGTGGAACAACATCCATAAGTTCGGGAGGAGTAACAACAACATCAGCACCTCCTCCATCTTCAATCATATCATAGGCGGTTACATCAAGCCCCAAAGTGTGCAATGCCTTAAGATAGTTAACGGCATAGTCAGAACAAGGCCCAAGCTTCTCAAAAGGAAAATTGGGGGCAAGCGCGTTGACACGACGAAAGTAATACTCGGCACGCTTTCCCATCATGGTATCAGTTATCTTCTTAGCGGCAATACTAAAATCAGGAGTACTCAAATACTGGGGAAAACCCGCTTCAATTCCAAGCGCATAATGTTCCTCACGTGCGGCAATCAAGGCAGCCTCTCGAGACGTTATGTCATCAGAAATCTGTTTCTCAAGCGCAATCATCTCAGCTTCAAGATCAGAAATTCGAATCTCCTGCACCTGATACTTGGTCTCGAAATCAACTATCTTCAAGCCAAGTGCACACACCCTCACCTTAGAACGAGCAAGTTCAAGACTAACAGTGTTACATTTGTTGACAACAGCTCTTCTAGCACTAACAAGCTCCACAACATACGACGACATATTAACCATCTGAGACACAGCCTGAAAATCATACAAGAACACAAGGCCATAAACATTACACAACAAAGGCGTACGGCACGAAAGTTATCAAGGAATAGAACTTGTTAACTTACAGGAGCAAAGTTGGCCAAATCATGTTCGACACACTCTTCGGCTTCTCATCAGTCCTCGGACAAGCACGTCGATCGCCTGGGGGAACACTCCTATGCAGCACACGAACGCCAACCCGCGGCATATTAAGTTTCGCCTCCTTAGGAAAGCGAAGACCACCCCTACCAAGAGGTTTCCAAGCATCACCAGATAAATCACCTTCCAAGGGACGAAGAAGATGATCACGCATCAAAGCGGGGATCACTGCAAGGAAAAGATAAAAAATAAAAACCAAGTGTTAAAAATTAGAGTATAATGAGAAATGCGAAGTACATCTCATACCAACAGACAAGGAGCGATCCTCTGCGAGTCGATCTCTCGACTGGGGGGCAGAAGATACCATCGTACATTCAGTGACTTCCTTTCCCTTATCAAAGGTGGAGGGAGGAAGGGCAGCATTCGTCCTTACACGCTTAGGATCACTCGAGACATGCGACACCACCTCGGATCGCTTGACAGGAAGTTGGTAATCGTCCACGGAAACATCAAGAGCAGGGGAACGTACTGGATAATCAAAAAAGACAAAACAAATGATGAGTTAATGAAATAAAAGATAAGGAAAAAGTTACAAGGAAAAACACCTTACCCATGAGCCCCTTTCCGCGACCATATCCAGAAGTCACGGGGGCAGCAAGAACAAGTGATGTAGCGGACGTCTCGGATGGAGGAGTGTTGCGAATAGACTCCGCGTGAAAGGAAGAGTTCTTACCAATAAACCAGTCTACAAGGATGATATAAGTAAGGTTACGAGGAATGTCAACATGTAGCTCGTCACCAACATCTGAACATAATATCACTCGCGGAACGGGGATAGAAGGCTTACTCATAGTAACTGCGGCAAGAAGACTAACTCTGAAAAGAAGACTGCGTAACTCGAAACCCTGAAAATTACAAGTAACAAGTCAATCAGTGTGTGAGCTCTATGTATGTACACGCATATCGACATGGATACATGATTACAAGGGCGAAATATTTTCTAAATGTTTTGCTCAAAATGACAGTCAGCATATTGCAAGCGGACAGCATGCTACTATGTGTCAGCACATTACCAAGTGTTAGCATATAACAAGGTGTTGACATACAACATGCGTTCACATCAAGCATATAGATACAGCGTACATAGTCAGGGATAGAGAAAAAATTCTAAGTGTGGTGGCAAGTGCGCACATACAAGCACATACATACATGTCGACAAGGATGCATTTCGACAAGGATGCATGTCGACAAGTGAATAATATTTTCTAAGTATTTCCATGTAGGTACATACATGTCGACAAGGGTGCATGTCGACAAGTGAAGAATATTTTCTAAGTATTTCCATGTACGTACATACTTGTCGACAAGGATGCATGTCGACAAGTGAAGAATATTTTCTAAGTATTTTCATGTACGTACATACATGTCGACAAGGATGCATGTCGACAAGTGAAGAATATTTTCTAAGTATTTCCATGTACGTACATACATGTCGACAAGGGTGCATGTCGACAAGTGAACAATATTTTCCAAGTATTTCCATGTACGTACATACATGTCGACAAGGGTGCATGTCGACAAGTGAATACTATATGTCGACAAGGATATATGTCGACAAGTGAAGAATATTTTCTAAGTATTTCCATGAACGTACATAGATGTCGACAAGGATGCATGTCGACAAGTGAAGAATATTTTCTAAGTATTTACATGTACGTACATACATGTCGACAATGGTGCATGTCGACAAGTGAAGAATATTTTCTAAGTGTTTCCATGTATGTACATACATGTCGACAAGGGAAGAATATTTTCTAAGTGTTTCCATGTACCTACATACATGTCAACAAAGGGAGAATATTTTCTAAGTGTTTCTATGTATGTACATACATGTCGACAAGGATGGATTGTGTGCATCAAGTAGCTATTTTCAACATCTACACAATACCTCATAAGAATTCCTACGATGCTTATCGACAAAGCTCATACGACAACATCTATGCTATCATTACCAACATACAACCATTGACGGTCATGTACGTACAACTACCAATCATCAATATCGAGCATGCTAAAACAACGACTAAGGCATGGAACAACATGTCAGCAATGAACACTATGCATAAGGGAAGTATAATGATTCATTTACACTTTTCTAAAATTTTAGCACATAATGCAATTTATCAAACACCTTGTATGCATGATAAGATAACTAGGTACATTGTGATTTCAAGACTAAATCAAGGCCAAACAAAGTCACGAAAGGTCCAGCCATGTACGAAATTGGACTCACCGACACGAAGCAAGTTCAAATTGCTAGTCGCCCTCACAAGAAGACCCACGCGCCGCCGCTACAACTTCACGCGCCGCTGCTGCCGTCTCACGCGCCGTATCCCCTGCCTCACGCGCCGCCTCGGTCCCCTCCTTGCCCGGATTCGATCTTGATCGATGTCAAATGTGATGTGACTACTCCAAATTCACACCTCCATGAATTCCATCTTCATCAAGAATGGAGAGCTTCTTGAGGACTTATCTATTAAGGATGTAAGATAATGGGTATTCTCTCTCCTAATTCTCATTAATAGTGCCTACACCATGTGCTAAGGACTAAACTAATATCTATTTTCACACAAGTCCTTAGTATCATGTATGAGCATACTTACACCTCTCCTATGCTTGTTTTACGTATATGCTCCCTAGTGTTGCATGACGCGCTTCGTAGATCGCTACGCATGTTATTATTCTTATATGTGCATAATGCTAACTCATTGTTGTTGTATGATTACTTTTAGAATTTGAGTATGAATTGAATGTTTGTATCATACTACATGCTTGCATCATTTACTATGTTTACATCATGTTCAATGTTGACAAACATGCTTTCCGTTTTCATATTATTCTAAGTGTTTTGCTTACTGCATGATCACGTCGTCCGTTTACAATGTCGTCATCTAGATATTGACAACGTGTTACATGTTTACATCGTATACCATGATATTATCACGTTGCATGATTCTTTATTATTACAAGTATTTCATTTATTACATGATATTGCGAATATAGTTGCATGTAGTTGTACGCATATTGTCCATTACGCTAACCCTGTAAATAGATTACGTACGTACGGCGGAAAATTAAAGTTGGTCAAATTTATGATCTCAACACTCGAATTGACAAAAAGGCCACCCCTGAGCTCAGTACCGAACCTAAAATGGACGAATATCTTATCTTTAAAAAGAGTCAAGCACGGGTTTTGAACCACTACTTGACTCGGGGGCATGTGTTAGATATCTGTCCAATTCGGGTTCGTATTTACATTTCGGGCCTCGCAAAATACTCCAAAACCCGTAAAAGAACTCTTTCGCGGACACCCAAGTCTAAAACGGTCCGGAATATGCGCAGTACCCGGACCGGAGGACTTCCGGATAGCCCTAAGGCGATCCGGAGGCCCGGATCGCCCTAAGGCAATCCGGGTAGGTCCGGATTACCGATTTTCTTCGTACGCTCATCCCGATTATTTTGCCAAGTGCGAGAAGTCGGTGCATGCATAGTCCACCTTGGTGACGGTATACGTCTTCCTTCATACCGACATCAAGCCGTTTGAAACTGGGCATGATCCTTAGGATCCCTATAAATAGGGGCCTAGGTCTCCCATTCTAGACAACTCCCTCATTTTGGACTTTGGATGCTCTGACTTCTCTCTAAAAGGCTTTCTCTCTCTAGAAATTCTGACTTGAGCGTCGGAGAGGGCCCAACCATCATTCCCCCCCTCTCCCACGCTGGTTACTGCCCCTCGTGCAGGATCCGAAGTTCGAGAGTTCGAGGTCGAGAACTAGAAGATTAGTTTGAGGATTGTGTTTCAAGGATCGCGGCGTTCCCATCCTGTACACACGTCCCAAGCCCGCTCGTGAAAAAGAAGCCCGAAGCTACCCAAGTGGAAGCAGACATAACAGTCGACGTTTGTTATCAGTCGACTGCTGACATAGTGGAACACTTAGAAAATATTCCTTGATAGTCGACGCTTTTTATCAGTCGACTGCTGACATGGTGGAACACTTCAAAAATATTCATTGATAGTCCTCGCTTGTTATCAGTCGACTGCTGACATGGTGGAACACTTAGAAAATATTCATTGATTGTTGAGCTCCATGACCATACTAGTATAATGACTAGCATGTCGTCAACTCATGCATGCGTCCACTTGATATCATAAACATGATTGTTGTGGAAGTTGATTTTAATCTTCTCTTGACTAATAGGAACACACGTCATGTACGTGATTACTGAACGCGTGTTCATTGTGCGCGTCGTTTGTTGCATGCATGATCGTAGTGTGCGTGGTATAATATCTTGAACACTTAGAATTTCCTAAGCATGCTGAGGCATATATTGTAATCATTAAGCAATGGTGTAGCATTATGCAATCGCGTCGCTTGTCATGTACGTGCTTGATGCGCGCGCAGTTAGCGCGTGTGTTGTAACCACTTGAACACTTAGATTTTTCCTTAGATTGTTGTAGAGTTGTTACCTCATACATGGGTTTACCCTTGGTAATACCAAATGTTACCTGGACATTGTTCAAATAGAAGGAATCGTCCTTCGAGGACGATGCTTGGTGTTTCCCTCTTGGGACCAATCCATAAAAGATGTTGAAGTTGTATTCCTCGTTTGTGCATTTTCTTAGAGGAGCGGTACCGCGTTTTCTTGCAATGATTCGCTTTTCCACTTCGGTGGAATGTCGAGCACTTGTCAGCTTGGAGCCCCCAAGTTGCTTGGTAGACGCACCTTTGTTTCTTGATAGATTATAATGATTGTATCCTGTACGGGGGATGTTGTGTCCTGTACGCGGGGGTTCAGTAAGATGCCCCCGCTTTTGCGTCGAGTGTTATGCATGTCTCTCGGTGAATTTCATGCGGCAATGCTCATATTTGAGGGAGACTTGTAAATTCGTTCTCCTCTCTTCCTGCATTTTGATGCAAGTGTGTTTGTTGCTAGGAGTGGGTAAGAGTAACCCTTCCCCTCTCGGACGCGCGTCGCACGTTGTTGAGTATAGTGTGTATGCTTTGCGTTGTACGCTTCACATGTTTGCTTCCATGAGGCCTTGGTTTAGTTGATGTGTTTCTTCATACACTCGTGACTCTTCACGGTGTTGTGTCTGTGCGACGGGTTCTGAGTGGTACGACCCTCTTATGTGCTCGACGAAGGTAGACTTGCTGTATGTTGGAGATACTTTTCTAACTTTTCTCACGTGATGAGTTTAGCACATGCATGCGTATAACATAGGAGTCCCTCCTGAATTCCTATCTTCCCCAATGGTGGTGGCGTTGTCACTTGAGTGGTGTCCCCCTTTTTTTATTACCGCGACGCAATATTTAGATCCCTTGAGGTTCCGTCGTATGGGCGTAATCAGCGCATGCCCCCGTTGGATATTTTTTGAAAAATCCTGGATTTGTACAGACGCGTCGGGTGCGGACGCGACAGAGCGCGTTGTTGTGTCCCAATCTCCTTATTCTGGTGTTGAGGCTTCCCTTGATTGCCGAGTGTTGGAACATCCGTCGTATGAAGTGTGCAATTTGGTTTCTTACTTGCGCGTCGTCAGAGGTCGAACTCTCGTATACCCATGACTTGGGTGTGTTGTAAGGACACGGGTACGCACGCTTTCCATCGATGTGCGCATTTGACAGGTATTGATCAGGGGACACCACAAGTTTGAGCTGCGTGCGCTTTGGAAGTGAACGTAGCCTTGAAATATGCGCACTTTGGAAATGTGCTTGTTTGTGAACGTCAACATTGTCTTCTTGATTGATCAGTGCGGAAGCGACCACTTTGATGATTGTAAAGGGATCCTCGGAAGACAGTGAACTTGTCAAACGACGAACGTTGCTCATATAGTGGTCAGCTCAGGCGTAGCGTATGTAATCTGTGATGATTTCTGTTGGCGACGATGATCCTCGTCAGGTCATATTCGAATTAATTCGAAAATATGAGGGGTCGTCCTTCCCCTACTTCTTATTTCCCTTGGTTCCTAATCTGTGTGCGCATATTGTAGTAACGATAGCGAACACTTGTAGATAAATGCCAAAGATTGATGGTAACAGCGGTTACAACGACGTCCAAGGCAGCGGTTGCTACTATAGTGGTGAACACTGTCACAAAACCGGTGGTAGCAGCGATTGCTGCAGCAGCTATACGCGCAATTGCGACGCTGACGGTTCCAGTGACGTAGTAACACAGCACAGCGTTCTAGTGTTGGTCTGTGCCTGTCTCTTGAGTAGAGCGATGCGCCACTCCTTGGAAAGTTCCCTTGTGTACTTATTCTTGAGTTGGTTTCTTGGTAGGAACTTTCCTTGTAGTATTGCTATGAGCATGGAGGCGGAGGCTTCCTTCATGACTTTTCCTGACCATGTGCCCTTACATAGGGAGTGTATGAGCGCGTCGCTTCTTGCCTTGGCTCGTTCCTTGCCTGTTGGTACTGGTATGTACCTTCTGAATATTGTTTTCTACCCTGGAATGGGGCCTCTTGGCGGGAAGTTTCCCGTGACATGGCCCTTGCTAGGATGGCCTGACCATTGACTGTCGGCGGTGGGGGATGTGGTATATGGATTCTCAAAGTCTCCCTAAAAGCTAGCAATTTTTCAAGTGCTACAATCATGGCAGGGGTGGCTGGTAGTGCTGGGTTTGCACCTCTTGTTGTAGGGGAACTGTTGATTTGTGTGCACTCCGTGCTCGTACCCTGGTGAGGGTGTGTTGTGTATTGCGATGTGCACTCATGGTTCGTGATGTGTGGCACGCATGATTCTTGCGGGCATGGAGGAAGCAGTCGAGGTAGCCTCAGGGATGTGAGAAGGTCCAGGCTGACTCCTTACTGGCGCCTGCTTACTTGTCTGCTCGACAATTGTCTTCTTCCCTAGGCCTTTCTTCTTTTCCTGCTGGTTGACATTGTCAGGAGGAGGATGATTGCTCGTCATAGCTTGTAGTGCAATATGGCTTCTTGTTCGAATCCTGCGGACGGCACCAAATGTTTTGTCCAAACCCGCTTGATGTAACGGACTCGACGAATCTTCAATTTGTTCGCTGTGTTTGGTACTTCAACTCCTCGCTCCTAACTTCAAGCTTGTCGTCCGGACCTGCACACAGGGACCGTAACCAACACGGAGGGGGGTGGTGCCGGTTGAGCCCTCTCCGATGCTAAAATGATAATTCTAGAGAGAGAAACCTAGAGATAAGTCAGAGCTCTTAAGCCAATCTCAAGTGAATGTAAAGTAAAAATGGATGGCCTAGGTTCCCTATTTATAGGCAACCTTACAACCGACCCCGGTTTTTGTGCGGTCCGACACCGGTTTAAAGGAAAGTGTGAACCGTCTTCTGGTTTGATCAATGTTGGCTATTACAAAACTCTAACATGGTGTGAAGACACAAAGGGAATACGCGCACTGCAGACGACGAATCGGATCACGTCGGGTTCAGACAATCCTGGCGCGATCCAGGTCGTCTAGGGCAATCCGGACCTCTCTGGATCGCCTAAGGCAATCCGGAGGTCTGGTCCGGACGCGTGTGTCGCGCGTCCGGACCGTTTTGATCCTCAGGAGCGTATTTTGTCGGTTTATGTGATTTTGACGTGGTTGCAAAGTTCGGAATGTAAATACGCTCAATTCGGGTTCGTATTTACATTCCGGACATCGCAATTCGGGTTCGTATTTACATTCCGGACATCGCAAACACGTCGAAATCACATAAATCGTCAAAACACGCTCCCGAGGTTTAAAACGGTCCGGACGCGCGACACACGCGTCTGGACCGGACCTCCAGATTGCCCTAAGACAAACCGGATCGCGCCAGGATCGTCCGAACCCGACGTGGCCCGAGTAGTCGTCTGTAGCACGTGTATTCCGTTTGTGTCCTCACACCAAGTTAGAGTTTTCTAATAGCAAACTTCAATCAAACCAGACGACGGTTCACATTTCCTTTAGACCGGCGTCAAACCGCACAAAAACCGGGATTAGTTCTAAGGTTGCCTATAGATAGGGAGCCTAGGCCATCCATTTTATTTACATTCACTTAAGATTGGCCTTAGAGATCTAACTTCTCTCTAGCTTTCTCTCTCTAGAATACTCATTTAAACATCGGAGAGGGCTCAACCGGTATCACCCCCTCCGTGCTGGTTATTTCCCTTGTGTGCAGGTTCGAACAACGAGCGTGAAGTCAGGAGTGCAAGTTGAAGGACCGAACACAGCGAACAAAGAAAGATTCGTCAAGTCTGTTATATCAAGCGGGTTTGAACGAAACAAGTTTGATGCGTCTCCCACAGTGGCTGAAAGTGGTTCTTTCCAATGCTTAAGGACCTTCATGACATGTTGAATTCGCTTGTACAGTTTAGTAGCACGGAAACCCTTTTGGGGAATTGTCCAGAGAGAATGAATCACATTCAAGCAAGTCTCATCTTTAGTAGCAGGGAAACCCCTTTGGGGAATTGTCCAGAGAGAATGAATCACAAGTCTCATCTTTAACCACGTGGCTGAAGTAATAAATGTGAATGGTCTGACATTGTACTAGGGAGATGTCGTATGATTGCTCGAGTGAATTCAAGGCGCCACGTCATGTTTTCTATTCCCCTGTCAAGTCTCTGTCTAATGTGAGTTGTAACCTTACGACCGCTAGCCCAAGTGAATCTCCCCCACAAAATCAACATCCACCAATCCAATCATGTCCAAGAAATCTTTGAACGAGTCTGAAGACAAAGATGCAAATGGTCTTCCACCCATTTTTTCATCTGCACTTAACACCCTGTTAAAATCTCCATTATATGTCGAAAGACTTGTATGGGTGTTAAGAATGTGTTACAAAGAGTCGAGAAAAGTGTGTTCTGAACATTTAGGGTAACGGTAGACTCCAAAGAACAACCATTGTTTTTCATGACAAAAAAGATTAGGAGCAACAACCGCTATTGCATGACGATTCTCAAAAACAACATTCAACTGGAACTCGTCTTTATAGGCTAAACACAAGCCACCTCCGTTGTGATAGAGGATACAACAATGCAGTAATCAAAACCAAGAGACCTCATAATACTACTAGCCTTGGCACTAGATATCAGAGAGGATTGGGCAAGCCCTCTACAGTTCCAAACAAGATCACTCATGGCTCACGTATAAACACTGCTCGGAAGGGGCTCAAATCAATACTAGCAAAAACTGACTTCATTGCGGCAGTATGTCAATCACTTAGAGTGCATGCTTAAATAGACAAGGAAAACAAATAATCACCAAACAGGGCCCCACTAGACAATGAGTAGAAGCCCATAAGCAGCCACGAGGAGAAAGTGTCGTCACGAAGGAGGGTGAGACTCCGCCCCTGGAGACAATCGCTCTTAGGAGACTCCCGCTCCATCGCTCCAACAGAAGCTGAACTAGTTGAGAATGAAAAAAATCATTTAAAAGAATGGAGTTGTGGAAACAGTTGCTGCTTGTTCAGTGGTGGCTTACAATCTAATAAAAGAATGCAAGTTAAGTTTTCAATTAAATGCATATGCGAAGTGTATTCTAAAAATAATATAAAAGAAAAATGGATATGTATATATTCAGGAGTGGGATATGATACGCGCGTAGATCAACTCATTCCATGTATCAGGTAATCCCGGGAGGCACCAATGGATGCAGTCGGCAAATTTGAGAGGGTTTTGTTTCTCTTGAGACGTGAGAAGTTTTCCCTGTCTAGTTGTGTAGATAGAAGTGTGAGCCTCCTTTCTGTATTCTGATAGGGTTGTGATGTTCATAAAGTTAGCGCCTATTTTCATATTTTGTGTCACCTTCAATGCGATATCAAACAGTCTCCAATCTGTCCCAACATTCAAAGTTGTGGATGTGTTCGCCGATATCGGGTAGTATTCCTTGGCGCACTTCACACCATTCGGGTTGTTCCAATCCGTGCTTCTGTCCCCACAAACATTATTAACTTAATTATTTAAAGAAATTGAATGTAATGTAATAAAATGAAATGTGTATTGATTATTTATTTTTCAAAAAATATTATAATATAATTTTACAAATTATTGCATTAAAATTTAATCTGTATCTGTATCTAATTTATTTCTTTTTAATTAATAAACACAGTTAGTTTCAGTTCAAAGAAAGGAAAAATTATACAATATATACAACATGTTTGAAAAAGATAGTTTTTAGTACCAAAAACCCTAAACCCTACATATATATATATATATGTACATGTTTCAAAAACTAATGTTACAAATGAGTATAATCAGAACAAGAATATTTTGGGATCAGTTGAGTCTCAATCGAGTCGATATATTATTTTAATATTATTAAAAGTTATTTAGTTTTAATTTTGATATTTAACAAAAAAAACACTTGATTAATTGTGTAAATTAAAAATGTAAATAAGAATATTCGTGAACCAACGAGTAACCGAAGTATTAATTAATACAATCGTTTTGAAATATATACATTTAAAAAATGTTAATACTAAGAGTATACTTTTTCTAAGATGGTTTATATTTTCCGTTAAAGAAACAACTTTCTGCACGTAGTAATTAAATAAGTTCGCAATCAATTAACTCAATGAAGCGTGTCCGTCGGGAAAAATATATATTCGTCTGACACAAAAGTGATAATTAGAGCATCTTTTAAATTAAACTACCTTTTCATGATTCGTTGACTAATTCTGTAGCATGTAATCCATATAATCTATTATATTCTATAGGAAAAAGAATGAGAAATGCTAAATCCCGTTTTACAGAAAAGTAGACTTAATCAGTGATATACTATTTTCCACTCCTAATCTAAATCTCGTATTAGTTAGTGCTTTATATATATATATATATAATAAATACACATTATAAAAAATTATACCACATGTTCTGTATGATAATTGTGTTTTGGAAAATATACAATTAGATAATATTCAAGAAAAAATTGTATGAATCCTACACTGTTATCAGCTTTCACATTATACATGCCATTACATAATGGATAAGTAATAAAGAAGTATAATATGTATAATTGTATATATGTAACTTTTTTTATATGATTATCATTTATTTTTATAGACAAAAATAGTATAAAAATAAATGTACAATCTTATTTAAAAATATAGCAAGGACTTTAAAATACAATTATATTTGACTAAATAAGATAATAAAATTTGATAAAATTAATTATAAAGCTATTAATATCAATTATGTATTACGTAGTATGTGGTACACAATCGATGATTTTTAACACTAAAACTTACTTGAAAATTTTGCGTACTTAAAATTATATTATATAACATAATTGTATATATAAAATTCCATACTTTATGTGCTATAATATTATTTATTTTTAAATATTGCAATTACGAGTGATGACATTTTATACACCACTATGATTAATGAATGACTTTTTATTGAAAAAGTAGAAGTAAATACATTTTAACAGAATTATGATATTATATTTTAACATACGTAATCTAGAATTTAGAACCTAAAATTAGTCTCAATTATAAATCATGTTGCTAATCGATGTCTCATTTAAAATGTTGATATTCAATGCCCAAACTATCATATTTGTTGCTTTCTAATTTTTTCAAATGATTTTGGCATTAAAATTCGTGATTTAGTAAATAAAAACATGTTGTTTTCCACTTTTCCGAAGTATTATATTTGTTGGTCATGATTTAGATTTATGTGAAATTTTAAGAGAAAAAGTGTAAATAAACCAATTTGATAGTTGGAGTACTGAATATCAACACATTTTAAATCTAAAACAACAATTAGCAACATGACTTATACGTATATTGTTTTTGTGTTCTTAACCCCATAATCTATTTCAGGATTATTCTCAAACTTTAAATTCCACGTTAATTATGAGGTTCCTTTCGTCATAAAATTTATACGAAAGTGTTAAACTGTAGCAATAATCCTTTTTGTTGACAGAAATACTATAGATGAACATGGGTTTATTTTGTTATGTTGACAAACTTTAGAGTATGTTTGCATTACTCTTATAGTTAGATGGTTAGAAGGCTTACTATAATAGCCTCTTGTTTGTTTTCTGCAAATTAAATGAAGTAATAATCGGAAACTATCAATTGGGAGATCCCTTGCTCTCGATTGATTAGTTCTCCTCAATTTGATCAAGTTTATCATGGTATCAGAGCTTGTGATCCAATGATTTGAGTTCTAATCTTCATTCTCTTCTTTGTTCGTCGTTTGGAGAAGAAGTTTCGTCGGATCTGAAATTTACGTCGTTTGGTTGATTCCTGTCTGCTTTGATATTCGATTCCTTTCAAGATGACCGGAAATAGTCTGATTCCACCTCCACCAGCTAGAGAAGCTTGGCCTCGAGTTGGTACAGCTGGTTCAGCTGGATTTACAGAGATTCCGTCAGATGATCGCCACTATTTGCATCCTTCTGACACCACTGATTTATCACTCATACCTGGTTCAGAGTAGCTCACTAGATCGGGAAACTATCATAATTGGGTGTTAGCAATTTCAGAAGCTCGTCTTGTCAAGAACAAACAGTGTTTCATTGATGGACGTTGCACTCTTGACTCTGTTGCTGAATCTATGAAAGAACGTTGGGTTTGTTGCAATGCAATTGTCAAAGCTTGGCTGATTAATTCGATCTTCAAGGATTTGACGCACGGGATTGATGGGTTCGACTACAGCCGTCCGGCCCTTTAACGGCGAGGAAACGGAAAACAGGCCCACCAGGCCCAAAATGAAGGTCAAGATGACTTAGGAGAAGGGTCCCGACGAAGGGAGTCCCGATGAGGCAAGATCCCGACAGAGTCGGTCCCGATAGTTGAGCTGGAAGCTCCCGATAAGAAGACTTTAAGTAGGCCCCGATGATGAATCCCTGAGAATGATTGGCCCTGTCACGATGACGAGGGGCCCCGAGCGGTGACACAACGAGATAACTCTGGAGTCCCCGACGGGAGTCGGGACTCGTTATCAGAGGATAAGGCCAAGATATGCGGGGCGTGGCCGAGATACGCGGAACGTGGTTAAGATACACGGAGCGTGGCCGAGATACGCGGGGCATGGCTGAGATACGCGAGATCACGTCCGAGATATGCGGGATACGGGCTAACCACCCCTAACGGTTCGCCAGGTACCTGAGGCATCTCTCTGCCTATAAAAGGGCAGGAGATCACCTCAGAAAGACTTACGTTGAGTTCAATACACTTTGAGATTACTGCTTGCCAGTCATATGAGATACTCATTTAAGCATCGGAGAGGGATTCTGGGTCACCGCCCGGTCTATCCCCTCTTGCAGGATTGCGTGGAGCAAAGGAGCTAGGATTGACGTCAAAGTCCGTACCGGAGTTCCACCGGGATCCAACAGGGATGAGATATATTCCAACTGCACAGCTCATTTGGAATGAAATCAAGGAACGATTCAGCAAAGTCGATGGAACCAGAGTCTATCACTTGATGAGGGAGATCTATCATGTTAAACAAGGTACTCTTTCGGTGGCTCAGTATTTTAGCCAACTGAAGATTATGTGGGATGAATTAGTGCTTGTAGATGATGATTGGCTGTGTAATCAGTGTTCTAGTTCATCCAAGGCATTAGCTAAGAAGGATAAGGAGAAGCTGATCCAATTTTTTATTGGGCTAAATGAGACTTTTGGTGGAGTATGTTCAAATCTCTTGATGATGAATCCTTTGCCTATGTTGAATTATGCTCACTCTGTTGTGGTGCAAGAAGAGAATCAACGATTAGTTGCTAATGCTAGTTATGGTGATGGATCTGCTGCATTATATTCATCTAACCATGGTGGTTCTGGTTCCTCTTATGGTGGTTCTTCTAGTAGCAGCAATGTTAATGTTTCTGGTGTTTTTCCCAATAATAATAACTCTGGAGGATCTAGTGCTTTTTATGGTGGTAATGCTGGAAATATGAGAGGTCGATCAGGAAACAATCAGTCAAGCAAACCACGGAGAGATATCCTCTGTAATTACTGTGGTAAGAGAGGACATAAGATAGAGAACTGTTGGAATTAAAATGGGATCCCAGAGGATGTCTTGAAGCGTTGGAAGATGAGTGCTGCTAGTTTGGCAGAATATGAGGCTAATGCTGCTGCTCATGTTGCTCATCAGTCTCAACACCAATTTGGTGGTATGCAAACACATCATGGTGGTATGCAAACACATCAGTCACACCAATTTGGTGGTATGCAAACACACCAGTCACAGCAGCATGGAGGAGTTTCTGGTACTCAAGGATCTATTTCTGGACCTCGTGATCATTATTCACTTGATACACCACTTCATCAGAACCAAGCTAGTGTCAATCAAGTGATGGCAGGTATTTCCTTTTCTGGACTGAGTAGTGGTGTTTCTTCCAAAACACATTGGATTGTTGACAGTGGTGCAACAAACCATATGTGCTGTTTTAAAGATTGGTTATCAGACCTCAGAGAAAACATTTCTATAACCAAGCATGTGACTCTTCCCAATGGTCATCTTGCTGAAGTATCACACACTGGGAGTTGCAGTGTCCATGGTTTGAAGTTGACAAATGTGCTATATGTTCCAGCCTTCCATTACCATTTAATTTCAGTCAATCAACTTTGCAAGGAGAATGGGTTTACAGTTGAATTCTCCTGTGGTTATGTGACATTACAGGCCCACTTAAATGGGAGAAGGCCATCATTGATAAACAAGACCGAGGATTATACTGGTTGACTGGAAGTGAAGTGGTGGCCTTGCAAACCCAAGCTCTGGGTGAAGTTTCTTTATGACATCAACATTTGGGGCATTTACCTTTTCAGAAGATGCAGCACATGTTTCCTTTTAAGAATTGTATTAAGGATTGTTTAGTATGTCCTCTAGCTAGACAGACAAGACTTCATTTTCCTCACAGTACTTCCCATGCTAAGCACCCTTTTGATTTGGTGCATATGGACCTATGGGGACCTTATAGAGTCTCAACTATGGATGGTTGTCGTTATTTCCTTACTGTGGTCGATTATTGTAACAGAACTACATGGATTTTCTTGTTGAAATACAAAGATGAGACTATTTTATATATCCAGAGTTTTTTTGCTATGGTGGAGACTCAATTTGGGTTGATCATCAAAGTGTGCAGGAGTGATAATGGTACAGAGTTTGTAAACTCTTCTGCAAAGGATTTCATTAACAAGAAGGGCACGATTCATCAAACGAGTTGTGTTGGCACACCACAACAGAATGGTATTGCAGAGAGGAAGCGCAGACATTTGTTAGAGGTGGCACGGGCAATTAAGTTACAAGCTGCTGTTCCAGAGTGCTATTGGGAATTTTGTATTCTCACCTCTTGTTACTTAATCAATGTAATGCCATCATCGACCCTGAATGGTCTATCACCTTTTGAAGCTCTTTACAAAGAGAAATTCAATCTGAATCATCTGCGTGTTTTTGGATGTTTGTGTTTTGCTGCAAACTTTCAAAACACAGACAAGCTTGGTCCAAGATCTATTCCCTCAGTAATGTTAGGGTATGCTCCAACTCAAAAGGGATATAGGCTCTTGAATTTGTTGACTAACACCATTTTTGTTAGTCGTGATGTTCATTTTAAGGAACATTTGTTTCCTTTTAAGATGGATAGATCAATTTTTAAGAAGGGGAGACAGCAAACCAATACAGATATTTGTTGTGACTGGGAATTCTTCTTTAATGATTCTTCATTTACTGTTGCTGGTCCTAATGAGGAAGCTCCTGCTACTGCTTCTAATGATGAGGTTGTCGAAGAATCCTCAATTCTTGATGATACACATGAGGACTTACCTCAGCAAGAAGTTACTCATATAGCAAGGAGATCAAATCGAACTAGACAACTACCCAAATGGTCTTCTGATTATGTTTTTACATGTGGAAGTTTGGATTATTCCAATATCACTGATTCTTACAAATGTTTTCTCAGTGAAATTGGGAAAGTGCATGAATCATTGACTTTTTTTTAGGCAGGTGCAGATCCTAATTGGAGAGAGGATATGACAGCTGAGATTATTGCACTTCAGGATAACAAGACTTGGGAAATTGTGAGTTTACCAAGTGACAAGGAGGCCATAGGGTGCAAGTGGGTCTATAAAGTGAAGTATAATCAAGATGGAAGCTTGGATAGATACAAAGCCAGATTGGTGGCAAAAGGTTACACACAAAAGGAAGGGAAAGACTTCAAGGAGACATTTTCACCTGTTGTTAAGATGGTGACAGTTCGTATTATGTTGAGTATGGCAGCAGCAAATGATTGGCATGTTTATCAACTAGATGTGAACAATGATTTCTTGCAAAGAGACCTTGTTGAGGAAGTTTACATGAAGATTCCACAGGGTTTTGATCAAGAAGTTCAAGTTGTTGGATCAGGACAACCTGTTTGTAGACTTTTAAAGTCTCTCTATGGACTCAAGCAAGCTTCCCGTCAATGGAATATCAAGTTGACTCAATCTCTGATCAAGAATGGCTATGTCCAAAGAAGCTACGATTACTCTTTATTCAGCAAGTTCAAGGGGAAAGATCAGGTACATTTATTAGTTTATGTTGATGACATTCTGATAAGTGGATCAGATGAAGGAATGATTAGAGATTTGAAATGTGTTCTCAGCTCCCATTTCAAACTGAAAGATTTGGGTGTTTTGAAGTATTTTCTTGGACTTGAAGTTATAAGGTCCAAAGTGGGTATTGTTATCAACCAATGCAAGTATGCATTGGAGTTAATTGAAGAGGCAGGCTTAATAGACAGTAAAGAGGATGCAACTGCGATAGAACAGAATGTGAAATTCACTTCTGCAGATTATGATGTTCATCTTAGACTGAATGGTGATAACAAACCTCTGGTTGATATAGAGGTCTATAGAAGGATCGTTGGAAGGTTGCTCTATTTGACAATGACTCGTCCCGACATATCCTATGTTGTATAGACCCTTAGTCAATTCATACACGCCCCTAAGAAATCTCACTTGGAAGCAGCTCGACGGGTGGTGAGATACATCAAGTCAAGACCAGGTCAAGGGATTTTATTTGCTGCTGATAATGATATGAAAAAGATGACAGTTTACTGCGACAGCGATTGGGGGACATGTTCAGTCACAAGAAGGTCTGTTTCTGGATTCTGCGTAAAGGTTGGTTCTAGCATGATTTCTTGGAAATCCAAGAAACAGCAGGTGGTATCTTGCTCAAGTGCTGAAGCAGAGTACAAATCGATGAGAATGGCAGTGACAGAGGTCATATGGATCAAAGGATTGCTTGAGGAATTGAAGGTTCAAGTTGATTATCCTGCTGTCATGTATTGCGACAACAAGGCAGCAATTCAAATTGCCAGGAATCCCATGTTTCATGAACGTACGAAACATATCGAGATCGATTGTCATTTGATTCGTGCAAAATTGGAGGATGGAACCATTATTCCAGTACACGTGAAATCTGAATTTCAAGTTGCTGATATTTTTTACTAAAGCTTTATCAAGAGAGCTGCATTATAATCGGAAACTATCAATTGGGAGATCCCTTGCTCTCGATTGATTAGTTCTCCTCAATTTGATCAAGTTTATCAAATACTATAATAATATGATAAATTCTAGGCCAACTCTATTTATGAACCATTAATTAATTATTTTATAGACCTTCAAATTTTAATGTTTATTAAGTTAATCTTTAAATATTATTATCTTTTATTATAAAAAAAAAAAAAAGATAAACATATTTCAACATATGAAAAATAAATGTCGAAATAAATTTGATACAAAAAATAATAAATATGCTATGAATTTTGTTTTAAATGATTTTTTTTTATAAAAATAAATCTTAAAGGTTAGGTTTTTCCTTAGAGAAATGTAGTTTTTCATTATGATTTTTACATAAATTATGGTTTAAAAAATAAAAGATCATAATGATATAGTTAGAATAATTCTAAATTGTCGTTTGCAGAAAACAGTTTTTCAAAAAAAAAACAGTTGATGATCCAAAGATAGTATTTGTCCCAAAATTGGGCTATGCTACAATCTGTGAAATTTCTTGTGAAATTTCCCTAGAAAGTGATATAAGGTCCATCAATAACCAATACATTTGTTCATTTACTTTCTCTATCTTACTTTCTATTGAAATTTCACAAGAAATTTCACATTTTAAAGAATTGGCGACCATTTTATTAGTTTCTAAGAGCATCTATGGTAGTTTTAAATAAAATGTATTCCTTAAATTTGTCACGTAAATATTTATGCACACTTTAAGTAATAAGTAAAGTTAAAATATACATAAATAATAATTTGTACTCCAATCGTTTTACTTAACTATATTTCTTAAATATATTTTATTATTAAAATTTTCAACAATCACTAATAAGATATTAGCATTAATTATACAACGAATTAATTTATAATAAAAAAAATTAATTACTTAATACATAGTGCATTCCTTAAATTTAAATAATAAGTCATGAAAAATAGGTGAGTCTCACTTTTAAGGAATGCTATGTAAAACCATTATAGCGCGTTTTTATACATTTTACATAAAATGTATGTTTAACCCGTATTTAAGTAATAATACTTTGTAATACCATTTGTGGATGTTTTAAAAACTGTAAGTTTCTTTGTAAATAAATAAATAAATTGCACATCTAATGAATTTATCCTTTAATTATATTAGTTTTTTAATCTAAAAAAAATACATAATACTATTAAAAATTCGAAATTTTCTGAAATAAAGTTTATACAAATAAATATAACATGTATTTAAAAAAAATTACATTTACATACTTAAAAAATTCTTTAAAAAATATTTTTTCGATTTTTTAAATATATTTTTTTGGCCATCGATTTTTTAAATATTTACTGTTATAATTCTCTACATAAATTATTTTAATTCGTGTTGGGATATTTTAATAAACTTATGATATTTTCTATTTTTATAAGAGCATCCACAATGCAAAACTCCAGCTCCTACCCCAACTTGCTGTCACATCAACGCCACCTAATTATTTTGTTATAAAAATAAGAGTGTCTAGGAGTTGTCAATCACTACTCCAATGGTGTCTACATGTTTCAACCCAACTTTAATTATATATATATATATATATATATATATATTAAAAAGCTAAAACAATAAAACAAAAAGTATGAGAGAAGATTACAAAAATAATGAGATAGTAATGGTGTGATGAGAGAGACTAAACCCCTTCAAGAAGGGATGAGACATAAAAATGAAGACTACTCTAATGGCAAGAGACAAGACATAATCCTAGGTGGAGGAGTTGGGGCTTAACATTGTCGATGCTCTTAAAGCATCCGCAACTCCAATCTCACTTTGAGCCACATATGTGCCAACTATGATGGTTCTGTCATAGGAAATCCAGGTCCTGCTGGAACTGGGGGTGTTCTAAGAAATGAATGGGGAGGCTGGATTAGCGGCTTTCAAAGGAGGGTGGGGATAACAAACAGTCTTGTTGCCGAGCTTTGGGCTCTCAGAGATGGCTTGACATTAGCAAAAGATTTGGATATAGATTTCATCTATGTCGAATCAGATGCGAAAGAAGCCATAAACTTAATCTTACATGAGTCTAACGATGATAGACCTTTAATGCCTTTAATTTTTGATTGCAGGACTCTCCTTGAATCATTCAGAGGATGCAAGTTTAGACACATTTTTCGGGAAGCTAACAAAGTAGCTGATGTACTCGCAAAGAATGCGGGGAAGATGGATAGTGTGTTTATTGTGCACTCTAGGCCTCCAGATTTTGTATCTCTTCCAGTCTTGTTCGATTGTCAAGGACAAACAGAATCACGTGTGATTGCTGACTAGATCAGCTGACTATTGTAGTTATTTTTCTCTTATTTACCAAAAAAAAAAAAAAAAAAGTAAAATTGTTTAGAAGTTGTCCATGACTACTTCAATGGTGTCTCATGTTCAAGTCCCATATTTATTTTTGTATTATCATCTCTCTTTTTTTCATGAATTAAAAGTAAGAAAGATGTGAATTTAAAAATGGTGGAATAATGGTGGGATGAGAGATAGTAACCGAGTGGTGCTACAAAATGTGAAAATTACTGTGAAATTTTTATAGAAAGTGGAACTGGCCCACAACAAGCACCAATACATTTGTTCATTTACTTTTTCTTTCTTACTTTCTATTGGAATTTCACAAGAAATTTCACATTTTAAAGAATTCACAAGAAATTTCACATTTTAAAGATTTACACATAGTAAGTAACCCCTTCCAAGGAGGGATGGGACAAGAAAAACAAAGCTACTCAAATGCAAAGAGACAAGACATTATGCCACATGGATGAGTTGTCCTTTAAAAAATTGATGTAATGTGAATGCAATAATAAAATAAGCAATAATGATGATATTTATTAAATTTTAATCCAAAACAAGGAATATAAATAAAATAATTAAATAAAGGATTAAATTCGAATGAGGGTAGAATAGAAAGTAGAAAGTTCATCATTATTTTATTTTTTGTTAATTCATTATTTATCTTTTTATTAAACGGTAATAGTAATACACCTAAAAGCCACGTTGAGTAATTTTTACTTTTGGAATACAAAATATACCTAAAAAATATACAGAATTTAACTTATTCGCAAATCACAAAAGACAAAACATACAATTTCAAGAAGAAAAAAAATTACCGTTGAATTAAGTAATTTTTTATATATGAAGTACATAAGTAATTTATTTAACAAACGGTAACACACCTCTGTAAATTTATTTTCAAGGATATATAAAGTGTAAAAACATGAGGAAATATTTTATCCAATCTATAAGGCGATGTACGAGCACCTCATAAAACATTTACGGGACGTGTTTGATATGTTGTGAGTTAAATATTGTAGTTAATGTAAGTATGGAATATTTTGTGTTGTAATAATGAAATGTAGGGATTGCAACGGGGCGGGGCGGGTTTTCGCAGCCCCGGACCCGCCCCGCGGATTGGCCTGGCTGACCCGCTCCCGGCCAAATGGACCTTCCGGGGCGGGTCGGGTCGGGTCAACAATCCCGCGGGTCGACCCGCGGGGCCCCGACCCGCCATGTGAACAACTTTTTTTTTTCACTTTTCAATATTAAACATATTTTTTTTGTCAAAATATTACATTATATATAAATTCAAAACATAAATCTACCACTAATCAAATATAAACAACAAACACATCAAATTCATTACAAATACAAATTCAAATCCAAACACCAAATAAACAAATCCTAATAATCTAAATATACATCTATTTGTAATTTGGTCAATGTTATATATATAGGTACTATATTAACCATATTGTTTAGTAAATGTTAAATCATATTAACATAAAAAAAAATAAAAAAATATATATTATATATATATATGCATTTCGGGGCGGGTCTACGGGGCCCGGGGTCTCTAGACCCGGACCCGCCCCGACCCGGACCCGACCCGTGACCCGCGGGTCGGCGGGTCAAAACCGGGTCGGGGTCCCGCGGGTCAGCGGGGCCCCGAGACCCGTTGCCATCCCTAATGAAATGTACTCTTAAATTGCAGTGTTTTGTATGTTTTATAATGTAAATTGTAAGTAACTTATTAATTATTATAATATTAATTCATTTAAAGATTTAAAGAGACTTTTGGTGCCATATGTTTGATAAAATGTTAATTTTTTGTGGTTTGATACATATGCTTGCATTTTGTAGACTTTTGGTGCATAAGTTAGTCAAATGTCATGTTTGGACATTAAATACTTTTATTTTGTATAATTTAGTCCTCCAATTTATACAATTTATTTTGTATAATTTAGTCCTCCAATTTATACAACTAACTTTTATTTTTGCAATTAAGTCCCTAAAAAAACTCAATTGGACCCTAGCCACGGCTGGGTCGGACCACAGCTGGGGTCTCCCAAGTACAGCGAGCCGAGCCGTGGCCCACCCAGCCATTGGTCGCTCCATAGCTAGTTCAATTAGACAATAGGGTCAAATTCTGATTTTATTTTTTTTTAAAAAAAACTTCTAATAAGACAATAAATCACTGCTTATGTGTCAATTACTTCTGTACTGATCCCCTACGTTAGCGCTAATTGACGACGCCGCCGTACTGATGATCCCTACTATTGTTATGTCCGCCTCCATTCTTCTCCGTTGTTGTCGACTAGACCTCTTTGGGCTTCCCCGGTTGACGAATGAACTACTCTGGGTGCTTCCTCCATTGTTGAATGGACCTCTCCGGGCTTTCGTCATTGCCGACTGGACCTCTCTGGGTTTCTGCCGTTACTGAGCGACTAGACATCTCTGGGCTTTCGCCGTGTTGGTTGGACATCTTCGGGCTTTCTCCGTTGTCAACTAGACATATCGGGTCTTCCGTCGTTGCCGAATGGACATATCCGATCATCCGCTGATGATGATTAGACTATTCATGAATTTATTGGTATTCTTCGTTCCAAGATCGGCATTCCTACCAGCATGCCCGTCTTGCGGAGGCATATTAGGGATATTATGAAGATATATTTTATTATATACTGATAAATTTACGTTAGGAATATATATATTTTTAATATATTATCAGATTGTATTTTTTTATTATATTATTATTAAATTTAATCGTGTATCTGTATACATGTGTTATATCATATACCATTATTATTCTACCATTATTATTCTACTATACTCCATTGAAAAAAAAAATTGAAAGATAGGACCATATTTGGTTTTGAAGTAAACTTACTTACGGATCTCACTTAAAGTAAATCTGAAGTCTCATTATATTATATAGTAGCGGATTAACATTAATTTTGTATTAGCTAGGAACGAAAAAAAAAAAAAAAAAAAAAAAAAAAAAAAAACATAATCACTATTTACTTATAAGGCATATCATTTTTGTTAACTTATATATATTTTTTAAATATTTCATACAGTACTTCTCCTAATTGGTTTAAGATTTAAGTTAACATGACATTTAAAATGGATAGAAAAGACACAAGTTGCCCAGTCGTCAGTTCATAGTTAACATAATATTACATTTTAAAATTTATTATTTTCACTTCCAATTAAGTTCTCAATTTTGTTCTTTAAAAAAACTTAGCCTAACCATGAGTCTCGCCTAGACTTGGTCACCTAACCTAGACTTTATAAATATGTATGTTTATTAAATAAATAAAATATTATTATGGGGATGGAGACTGACTTTATAAGTATGGGGATGGGGGAATGGTCAATGAAGAGGTAGGTTTAGGTTGGGTACCTGATGTGCATTGGAGACATAGTGTTGAAGAAGACACGTGTTAGATTGGGATCCACATTTTGGTCAATCCAGTTAGCCCATGTCCTAAGCACTTTCCCATATGCTGTTGTTCTCTCAACTTCTTCATCGTAGTCTGTTGTTGATGAATATGATCCTTCTTCTTCCTCAACTCTTCTTCTTGCCCGCCTTCATTCAATCAATCAATCAATCAAGATGAAATCAAACCAAAACAACATATATATAATCGAAATATAGATAGATATACTTACAATTGTAGTTTGATGGTTGGGGTATTTAGCCACCATATATAAGAGTTGAAGATAAGAAAATGTACTCCTTTCCAGTGTTGTGCATGTTTGTTAATGGAGCGTGGGATTAAGATACGATTGGGGATGCTGTGCATAGATGGATGATCCGAGTTGGACTCCACTAAGAATGGTGCCCAATAGAACTCTATTGTTGCATTATAATCCTGCATTCGGAAGATGGTAAGGGACCCAATGGTTGTGATACTGCTGCTGTTGCTGCTACTACCACTCCCAGATTCAGCCATACACACCATTGATTCCCATTGGTTTCTATTCAGCGAATCCCCAACAAACATCAATCTCTTGTTCCGTAGCTTTTTCAACAACAATTTCGCGTTGAACCTACCCAATTCAACTACCAATCATCATCATCTGCACTACTGTTTAATAATTCCTTCCTTCAAATTAATTAATCATACATTTACATACCTGGGCAGCGAACACTGTTTGGGCTTCCATCTCCAATTCTGGTATAGCGAGTCCTTTCTGCCATTCTTGAGGCAAGTCACCTGCGCTGACAACAACCTGCACTCCTCTTCCTTATATAACGGCCGTGTTACCTCATCAAACACCCATTCTCCACTGAATATATCACATCCACTTAAATCAACTCCTTCTTCTTCTTCTTCTTCCTTTATTTTTACAGGTATCTCCAACTCCGGTGGATAGGGATACCATAAAGACGATATTGTTAATTCACCCATTTTGTCTTCATTGTATATCAAAACTCCCAATACCAGAAGCCCCACAACCAAGATACCACCCAGGTTTCGCCCGCCTTTTAAATCTCCATGTTTCATCGACCAACACTCCTGCCCTGTTTTCCGGCGAGGGGTTTGCATCTCACTCTCTCTCATTCACTAGTCAGCCAAGTTTGATGAGAATGGGATTATACCATTAGCTAAGCTCCTGTCATTTATTAACCCCCATCCCCATGATCCTCTTCTTTAATTCTTTTACCTCTTTCCTTTTATTCTTTTTTTATTCATGGAAAGAATAGAAGACTTTGGAATTGACAACTAGTTGTACTTTTTTCTACTTTTAAAACAAAAATGGTTCCATTCTATTACCATCTTGCGTGATCTCCCCCCTATTTATTGTTTGGGTGTTGCTACAAACTGTGAAATTTCATGTGAAATTTCTATAGAAAGTAAAATAGGGTCCCACCAAGCACCAATACATTTGTTCATTTACTTTCTCTTTCTTACTTTTTATTGAAATTTCACAAGAAATTTCACATTTTAAAGATTTACTCTTATTGTTTTTTTATGGAAATATAAATTCACTACCTAGTTGACCCAGTGTTATCAGAACCGGACCGGACCGGCGGTCTGACCGCGGTCGGACCGGAACCGACCCCTCAACGGTCTGGTTTGCTTATTTCTGGAGGATGTAAGCGAACCCGGTTCTGAAGTCCGGTTTTCACCGAACCGGCCGGTTTTGGGCGAACCGGGCGGTTCGCCGGTTCGGACTCTTTTCATTAAAAAAAAAATTTAAAAAAAAAATAAACAAAATTTTAGGGTAAACTTATAGAGAGGCAGGCCCCGGTCCGGACTAAAACCTACAGAAGGGTCAACTTACAAAGAGGATATGCAAATCTGCATTTTTTTATTAAAACCGGTCGGACCCGGTTCGGACAGGCCGAACCGGGAACCGGTGGCCCTGCCGGTTCAGGCCCCGGTCCGGTTCTGATAACACTGAGTTGACCCGTGCTGAGGTAAATAATTTATTTCAATAATTTCTATAATATTTCAAAAATTTTAATTTGACATTGATAATTAATTTGATTAGGTTTTTTGATTTACAAATATTTATTCAACCCAAATGAAATTCTACTACACATTTAAAGTGTATATATAATCTTATATACTTCTATCATAGCTCATGTATTTTTAATATTTGTATCTACTTTTATTATTTTTCACATGTTTTCTTATGTGTCTATTTTGTTTATTCCGTGTAAACACATAATTTTAAGACCGCTCGCTACACGCGTGACATGTGGCGCGCTAAATGAGAATATATTTAATTAAAGCAAGTCGCGAAACCTAAAAAAATGCTCAGGCAATATTCGTATAGTTATTTATATTTATTGCAAATTATATTTTCTGAATATTTAGATTAATGTTTAGAATATATTGTATTTATTAGTAAAATAAATCTGCAATATTTGTTGTTTAGATTAGATTAAAGCTGAATATTATAAATAGGGTGAGATATTACAAATAAAAATACACATAAGGATCGGACAACGGAAAAGACGAGACCGAAAAATAAAATTGTTGTTATTGCAGTTTTAACTTTGTTTAATTTTATTATCTACTATATTATATTAATTCGGCATCGGAAGCACTCTGGCTGACACGTGGACAGTTTGTCTAGTCAGAGTTGCCTAATTTAATCGAAATTTAATAGGGGTTCTCTAAATTTATATACGTAATATTAATTGATTCAAAATTAAGAAGTATTTTTATATTTGGTCTCTACGCAAAATAAAGAAACAAATTAAATATAAATTTCATTTTCAATTAATTATCTATACAGTTTGGTTTCGGAAGACCATATACCGCCACGTAAGCTCTACATAAATAAAATAATAAACAGTTATATAAATCGGTTTAATAATAAATAACAAACAATAATCATAAATCTTACCATCATATAATTTACCAAAACAAGTGCCGCAATACACACATTTTTTCAAATATATGTTATCATAAATTATATATATTAATATTACTATTATAGATAAGCATGAATGAAATATTATAAATCAATAATATTACTAGAAATTATAAGCACAAATCAAAGCCGCCATACAATTTACCAAAAAAATTGGAAAATTTTTTCAAACAACCCCCAAAAACCATTAACAAATGGACCCTCCTAGGAAAACTAATCACAAATCTGCCATTTAATCCAAGAGCCTCTCAGGCTTTTTAGAAAAAAAAAAGTGTTAGGCTAAAATGCCCGGCGGGCAGCCGGGTATTTGATTTACCTTATTGATCACATCAGTGATGTGATCAGTCACGAGAAGGAAGCCCAACTTCCTTCTCCAATTGAGGAGGGACCCACCGGTCCCTCCTCCATTCAAACCCCATCGACAGCTAGGGGTGAAACCAAAATCCGGTTGGTCTGAAAAACCGGTGAAAACCGAACCGGTCCGGACCGAAAAAACCGAATACGAAATATTCGGTTTGGTTTTTGGTCGGATTTTTTTGCTCTAGTTCGGTTTTTCGGTCCGGTTCGGATTTTGATTTTTGAGGACTGTGGGGACCGAACCGACCGTTATACTAAGTAAATATATATAATATGTATTATATTAGTTCATACTTCTTAATATAATTAATTAATTAGGTTAATATAAATTGTAAAAAAAGCACTTATGAAAATTATTTTTTCTACTTTTATTTTATAGCTTATTTAATTATAATAATGGAAGTTATTTATCATTTCGATTGGTAATAGTCCATGAAAATAACAAGAATTTATAATGGTAATTACTAATATTGGATTTTCGGTTTAAACCGAAAACCGAACCGAAAAAACCGTACTACTAATGGACGGTTTATTTTTCCTCAAACGGTTTTTTGGTCGGATTTTTTTAAGAAAAAAAACCGGACCGGAAATTTAGGTACCCGACCGAAACAAGCTAAAAACCGGTCCGACCGGTCCGGTTTCACCCCTATCGACAGCGATGGGGTTTTACTAAATTTTTTTTTTTTTTTTTTAAATAATTGGGTTTTTTTCTATTAAACCATGCATGTATGAAAAAAAAAAAAAGAAGGAAACATAAAAGCAAGGTGCATGTATTTGTCGAATCGTTAGCTAGTATAGCGAATGGAAAGTATAGCCGGCTATTCTTTTTTATAAAAATAAGGGTTAATTATCAAATTACTAACTCAACTTTATGTGAAAGCGTAATTCGCTAGCTAAACTTATTTTTGTAGCAAATTACTAGCCGAACTTTCACTAACTTGCAATTTTCTAACTCTGTCAATTTTTCCTTTAATTATGGACAGAATATATATTCTAAATTAATAAAAAAATACTCTATAGTTCGTACTATTATTCTAAAATAACCTCAAATACTATATAAAAACAAATACAAAACTCAAATAAAATTTAAAATTATACATAGTATATAAAAAAATATGTAAGTTAAATACATAACCCCCAAAGTTCAAAAATTAAAATTAATTTTTTTAAGTTTATATTTTTTATATAATTTTTTAAAAAAAATTTAAATTTTTTAAAAAAAAATTAAATTTTTTTTTAATTTATTTTCAAGCTACGTTATTTCTTTAATATATTTCTTAACGTGTATTATTTTGAAAATTTGATTTTATATAAAACATCATGTCTTTATATTATCATATTAAACTTTGGGGTGAATTTAGCAATTATTGAAATTATTTTCCGTCCAAGACTAACGAAAAAATTGACGGAGCTAACTTTTTGCACAATATCGAAAGTTCAGCTAGTAATTTGCTATCAAAAAAAGTTTAACTAACAATTTGCACATTCATATAAAGTTTGATTAGCAATTTGATAATTAACACTAAAAATAAAATATTTATTAAGTGGAACATGATGAATTTATCTATACAATTCATGTCTATCATTTAATAATTATCTTTTTAATTTATAAAATGAACTAGATTGTATTATTGAATAAAAAAAAAAACCAAAACCATATCTATCCCAGTAGCTATGAATCGGTATATATATATGGACAGTGTAGGGGAGTGGACATAGTTAGCATGGTTTAATGAGAAAAATACCCAATTATTAAAAAAAAAATAACAATTTTTTTTTAGTAAAACCCCATCTCTGTCGATGGGGTTTGAATGGAGGAGGGACCTCAATTAGAGAAGGAAGCTGGGCTTCCTTCTCTTGACTGATCACATCACTGAAGTGATAAGTCAGGTAAATCAAATGCCCGGCTGCCAGCCGGGCATTTAAGCTTGATACTTTTTTTTTTTTTTTTTTTTTGCTAAAAAGTCCGAGAGGCTCTTGGGCTAAAGGGCAGATTTGTGATTAATTTTCCTAGAAGGGTCCCTTTGTTATTGGTTTTTGCTTAAGGGGTTGTTTAGAAAAAAATTTCAAAAAACTGCAGCCACACTTTTCCAAATATATATTATCATAAACTATATATCTTAATATATTAATTTGCCTAAAAAAATTCTGTCATACATACACTTTTCCAAATATACATTATCATAAAGTATATATATATATGTTATGAATATATTATGTGGATGTTCAATATTATGTGTATATATTAACTTCCTTATTTAGACTTTCCATATAATAATTTTACTTCATCTTCAAGTCTGTGTAATCCCTATATAAGGGCCCCTATGTGTGATAATAAGATTATTCTCAAGTTCTCTTTTCTATTACCTCTCTACTTTCGTAACACGTTATTAGCACGATTTAGCTAGATTATTTTCTTATCTTAATCTGGTGAAGCCAAACACTTTCGTTCATTCACCGCAACCAAACAACTCGAATTATCCATACACATTAAGCAAGCCACACTATACATTACATTCATCATCGACAAAGGATCCAGCATTTAGTGTTATCTGCTTGATTTACTCAATTCATTACTCCCAATTCCTTTTCTTTTTGTTTGATTTATTAATTTATAAATTTTTCTTTTTTTGTTTAGAAATAACTAATGGACATATTTGTCTTGCAGAACAAAAATGTTAGCAACCATCAAAGCAAAATAAGCACAGACTAGATTTTACGACATACGACATCAAACAATATATCAAATCTTGTCGGACTCAATTTATGGTACATGAAACCAGGTGATATCAAATATTAAGTATATATACATATGAAAAGTGCTTTCTTATATAAAGTTATATTTATTGATATGCTCCACTCCTTGAAGCGAGTGTAGAGGCACATGAGTTATTAAAAAGAAACGTGGCTTAGCACATGAAAGCTCGATGATAAAATATATTCAGATATGAACAACGAAAATTATATAAATCACCCACTAAATATGCTTCGCTCCCTGAAATGAGCGTTGCAATTTATTATTATAACGAGAATCCTCCACAACCTGAAGCGAGTGTATGATTATAATGAGGATATACTCTACTCCTGAAGTGAGTGTCGTAACTCGTGATATGCTGATAATATTATCAACTCCCTGAAGTGAGTATTGCATATTGTGATTACAATAAAAATATTTGTTACTCCCCGGAGTGAGTGCGGCAATTTATGATTGACTTTGAAGGAATACGATTTTGCTATAATTATCATGGTCATGGTTGAATTTTTAAAAAGATAAAATAATTGGCATCATCATGATATCGATAAAGAACGATGATGCCTCTAACAAAAAAAAAATGCATGAAAAGAATGCACAGCCCAATTTATTTGGAAGAATGAAATTTTGAGAAGCGTGATGACGCTATCAGAAAATTGATGATATTATGCAGCGCAAAATTTGATGATTTTATGAAGCGCAATGAAATTAGGCAAAGTTTGGCATCAATAGCAAATATTATTCGATACTGGGATATTGAGATAAAGAAAAATGCATTCTATACTAATATCGTATCCTGAAGATTCGATATTATGATCGTAAAGATCAAAATTATGAATATTCATATTTATTAAATTCCGCATTTATAGTTATATTTTATATTTATGCACTACATTTACAATTTTTTTTATTTCTTGCACTGCAAAATATTTAGTTATTATATATATTTATATTTCTCGCACTCAGTATATTTATTAAATATATATTTATGCTCATTGCATTTCATTATAAAATAATCTAGAAGATCAAGAGTTATTCAAAAGATAAAAAATTGTTGATTTTAGGATCCGGAAGATCCTAGAATGTATGAAAAAGTGGATCCGAAACATTATATTTATGAATTAAATATCTTCATGTATAACAAGAAATCATGTATAACATGAATAAATAAATGATTTTAAATATCATAAGAGTTCATGGGTTATGAATAAAGGATCATGAAGATCCTAGAAGATCTGGAAATGAATAAAGGATCCTGAAGATCCTAAATATATCGGACTATGAATTAACGAGATTGGATCCCTTTAGATTTTGAATTATGAACAGAGATCCTAAAGATCTTGAATTATTTCGAGTAAATGATCTTGATGAAGATGGATCTGAATATCCTAAGAGATTTTGAGATATGAAAAAAAAACAAAAGTATCCTTAAGGATATTGAGCTACAAAAAAAGGATAATAAAGATCCTAAAAAAATTGAGCTATAAATGATCCTGAAGATCATGAAATCGAGCATTGAAGTTATTTATTTACGTTTTATGCATTTTTTTTATTAATATTATTTATATGCTTTCATATACTTCATATTTTTTTATTATAAAAAATGTGAATACTCCGCAATCATTATTGAGATGAAGATGGATAAAATAAAAACATGCGGAATGTGTTACAAAAGAAAAAAAAACTCTTGCAGATTATGAAAGAAATACATATCAGGTAAACCAGAAGTTTACCGCCAATATTGACATGATTGATTAAATATCCCGGTAAACCAGAAGTTTACTGATGCATAGATGTAAACCAGAAGTTTTACCCATATAATACAATATTTGGCGTGACCGGTTACAGACCATTCCGGTTCAATTACGATGCGCGAGACATTATTTGGAAGAACCTGAAGATTCTCCATAAATCATTACGATAATTGCTCTCATGGAAAATTCATTGTGTGATCATCATCAATAAAATCAGGATTGAATCCCCTTTATTTATGGAAATTATAAAAGGTGAATATGAGCCCGTTCACCTGCCATGTGGACCGATATATTATTTTGAAATATGCATCCACAATATGGTCACATGTGCGTTGATTATGAATTTGCAAATTTTCAGAGTATGCAATAAAGAATGATGATTATATTAAAAATTGATATTTACTACAAGATTCAGACAATTACATGTCTAGATTTGCAGTTTAGTATGAAAGTTACAAAGATCCTCCAATTAATTAGCTAAACTGCTACCAATTAGAGCAAATTGAGTACAAATGCATGCTATTATGAAAGCAGCAATATAACTGCGCCTCAAGTCAATGTTAAATCACAGTTCTCCTCATTACAACCAATTTTTGGTGAAGAGACACATTTCCTGTATATTAATTTATGATGTGCGATATATGTTTAAATTGCTCCACCACAACGCACAAATATGGGTCTGGAATGTTGGAAACATATTTCGTCTATAAATTAATTATTAGAGAACAATGACTGATATATATATATTTAAAGCAAGAGTGTTGATTGTCATTGTAGAACAACTTTTCCCAACATTAGGGGGAGAAAAGAAGCAGTTGGCAGAAAAGATATTGACTGGATTTTTTTTTTGTTAGTATCTCATTTAGATCCTCGCACAATGATAATATGAACCTGAAATTCAAAGAGATAACCATTTTTAGATACTGTCTATATGAGACCCAAAAGTCACAAATCAATTGTCGACTGCGAATGCTCCAATTTGAAATGTCCTGATAAGACAGATTATAATAAAAAATAACTCACGCCTGAAGTATTAGCATATGGTGACGTGGCGGCGTAATTGGTAGCCCGTTAATATATGTGGTTACCTAAGATAATTAGGTATATGTCACATTAGGGCCAGACTCAATTCCCATGTGACATAGGAGGCCCAAAATTGGGCGTCCACCCACATAGCATAGTCGGCCGAAACCCTAGTAGTAGGGAGGAGAATTTTCTCCTCCTCCCACTATATAAGGAGGTCTTGGGGACACTCCCAAAACACACCTTGATCACAACTCCTCCTAAGTTGTGATTTGAGAGAAATCTCTTTCTCTCTACAAGCATATTTCGGCCGGCCCCCTAACACCACCATTGGTGTGCCAAATTGCTTCCGAGCATTCAGTCCGAGGTTCTGTCCTCGTTGAAGAATCGATCAGAGGATTTGATGTGGAGCTTATACCGCGTAGGACTTCTTCTCACGAAGAACTTGTACGGGTTCCGACCGGAGGATCAGAACTCCCTCCACAATGTTCTTGGGCAGGAAAGCTATTGAGGTATGTGTACATTATTCCACTTCGTAATTATATTACTTACAATTACACGATTAGCATTCCGTAGTATTACGTCCCCGTAATCCAACAGTGGTATCAGAGTATAGAAGTGTATATGAAGACTACATTCACTACACTATGCATACACCTAGTTACACTATGAATACACCCTGCCCTATGTATGCACCTGGTTATACTATGCATGCACCCTGCACTATGTATGCACCTGGTTCATAGTTTATTGTATAGTCTTAGTTGGTGAGCCTAGTTCTACTTAGTATATATATTGTATCATCTTGCTTGTAATACCTAGTGATCAATGAAGTAAATTTCCAGCATATATGGTATCAGAGCTATGTAGTGGCGGCGCAAACTTGGAGATGAAGCAACCTAGTTCTTCTTCATTTCTACTTGTGATTTCCCATTGATCCAACTTTGATTCAGCTTGGATTACTTCTAGGTTACTCAATTCAGCTTGTATTAACCTTTCTTTTGCTTAAGAAAGGCTTTGGGTAAGTCTCATTTCAAGATCTGAGCTGCGTAGGAATCATCTTGGTGATTTGAACTAGTCTTCAAGCTGATTTGCCTAGTTCTTCCTTGATTGAGCTATGTATTGCTATTTGCGTGGATTCTCTTGTTGAATTCTTGGGTTTGCACTTATTTGCTGGTTATTATAGTGGATATATTTCACTATTGAGCTGTGCTTATAGCTTGATCTACATTGTTTCTTTGCGTTTTGAGCTTTGATAGTTCATTGCTCGACTGAGGTGTTCTTCCAGCTTGTTGAAGAATTTTGCACTGAGATTGTGAAATTCTGCTTCCACAATCATTGGAGATTGTTCATATTTGATTTTTGGTGGCTTCTCTTGATTGGTCTGCTCAGATTTGTGGGCGGAATTGTACGAATTCAGTTGGATATTGCTAGGTGATTCTTTGTCCTATTGCAAGTTTGATTGTGTGCCGGTTTTGTCACTTTGTGGTGGCTGCTTCATTTCGGTTTTCTTGGAAATCTTCTGAATATATTCCTTGAATTATCCCATGTTTGAATTAAGTTCCTGAATTGTAAGATGGCTAATGAATATAGCATTGATGATCCCCTTTACATTCATCCCTCGGATACAACTGGCCACCTCCTTATCCCTTTTCAATTGCAAGGCACTTCCAACTACCATGCTTGGAGCACTTCAATCAAAGAAGGCTTGTTGGTCAAAAACAAGTTGGGTTTCATTGATGGAACCTTCACAAGGCTCAATGTTCCACTTTATCAAAGGGTGAAATGGGATAGAGCCAATGCCATTGTAAAGGCTTGGCTCAGAAACATAGTGGCAAAGGACTTGGTTTCTGGATTGATTTATAACCCAACTGCTGCTTCAATTTGGAATGATTTGAGGTAAATGTATGACAAGGTGGATGGAACTCAAATCTTTCAACTGACAAGAGAAATTTACCAAACTTCTCAAGGTACACTTTTCATCACTGAGTATTTTGCCAAGATGAAGCAACTTTGGGATGCTCTTGCTTCCATTGATGACTTGGAACTTGAATGTTCTGGAGACATTGCCATTGTAAATGAACACAAAGAAAAGCAAAAGCTAATGGCATTCCTCTTGTGACTGAATGACTCCTATGGCCACATTAGGAGTAGCTTATTGATGAGGCAACCACTTCCTTCCTTAAGCATTGCCTTCTCTGTTTTAGTTCAAGAGGAGAGTCATAGATCAATCTCTGTTCTATTGGAGATATTGGTGAGACTACTGCCCTATATACAAGAAGGAATCAATCATTTGGAGCTGGAAGGGGCAATGGTGGCCTTGGCAGGGGCAATTGAAGGAATGGTGGCAATTCTGGTAGGGGCTATGGAAGATCTAATGACACAAGGTTTTGTAACTATTGTGGAAAAAGGGGTCATTTGGAAGATACTTGTTTCATCAAGAATGGTGTACCACCACATCTTAAACCATCCAAGAAGCCTAGGGCCAATGTTGTTGAAAATGGTGGAAGCTCAAGTGCAATCATGCATGTGGCAGCTGGGGACAAAAGGATTGTACATGACACAACTAAGAAGAGAATTCAACATGTAGCTGTTCATGATGATCACTTTGATCATTTAACCTTTGAAGATGTTGACCAAGCTCATGTCAATATGGCAGGTACCACTAATGAGTCTATGATTTGGATAGTTGATTCAGGTGCAACTAACCACATCACTCACCAAATTGATTGGCTAGCATGACTTGAGAAGAAGTGATTCAGATCATCAATTTGTTCATTTACCAAATGGTCACAAGTGCAAAGTGACTCATATTGGTTCTTGCTCTTTCTCAAGTGGATTCACATTGACCAACATACTTTTGGTCCCTGATTTCAAATTCAACTTGATCTCAGTTTCTAGGCTTCCTAATCAATTGAATTGCAAAGTGATCTTTACTTGTTATCATGTGTTGCTCCAGGGCGAGAGTGGCAAGTCCATGGTGATTGGGGAATGGAATAAAGGACTCTACACCTTGAAGGATGTGGTGCCTTCAGACTCAAGAAAGATAGCTAATGCTTGCTTGGGAAATAAGGAGGATGTTTTGAAATGGCACAAACGTTTGGGTCATGTGTCAGAAACTTATTTGAATCATTGGATGTTTTAGGTTTGAATAAGTCTTATGGTTGTATCAAACAATGCACTATTTGCCCCCTTGCAAAGCAATCTAGATTTTCATTCCCAATCAGTGATTCAATTGCTACTAGACCTTTTGATTTGATTCACATGGACTTATGGGGTCCCTACAAGGTGCCTACATTCAAGAACAATCAATACTTCTTGACCATTGTTAATGATTACTCAAGAGCAACTTGGGTCTATTTGATGAAGCACAAGAGTGATACTTTCTTGCACATCAAGAATTTCTTGATCATGGTGAAGAATCAGTTTGCAACTATGGTGAAGACTTTGAGGAGTGATAATGGGACTGAGTTCATCAACTCAATTTGCAAGGATTTACTTCACCAATTTGACATCCATCATCAAACTAGTTGTGTGCATACACCACAACAAAATGGAAGAGTGGAACGCAAGCATAGGGATATCCTAAACATTGCTAGAGCAATAAGGTTCCAAGCTTCCATGCCATTGAGACATTGGGGGTATTGCATACTCAATGCTTGTTATTTGCTCAACAGGCTACCATCTTCTATTTTGAAATTCAAGTCACCCATGGAGGTATTATATGGAAAGGTGCCTTCTCTCCAACATTTAAGGGTGATAGGTTGTTTATGCTTTGCAACTAGACTAAATAACCATGACAAATTTAGTCCAAGGGCTGAGCCATGCATTCTTATGGGTTACTCTACATCTCAAAAAGGGTACCTTCTAATGAACTTAACCAACTCAGCCTTTCATGTATCTAAGGATGTTACATTCCATGAGGACATTTTCCCATTCAGTATGTCAAATGAGGCCTTGAGAGCTTTGATCCCCTCTTGCTTGGATGCCAGGCAACATCTTGAGGAGTTTCCAACTGAGACTCCAATATACTTTGATGACCCTTTACCTCAACATGTTGATCAAGCTCAGAATCAGATACCAATTGATGTTGCTCCACAGCCACATATCTTGAGGAGAAGTGCTAGAATTGCCAAACAACATCCACCACCTCTTAGGAGGAGTGCAAGGATTGCTGAACTACAAAACAAGGCTACTTCTAATGCTACTTTTGGCATGGAGAAATTTGTGTCTTATGAAACTTTGGGGCCTCAATACAGGTGTTTCTTGACTGCCATTGACAAAGTCAAGGAACCAACTACTTATAAGCAAGCCATCAAGGATCCTAAATGGATTATGGCAATGAAGGAGGAGATACAAGCTCTTCAAGACAACAACACAAGGGAATTGGTGGATTTTCCTCTAGAAAAGTCATCAATTGGGTGCAAATGGGTCTTCAAAGTAAAGTACAATTCAGATGGATCAATTGAGAGATACAAGGCTAGATTGGTTGCCAAGGGATTTACTCAAATTGAAGGGACTGATTTCAATGAGACATTCTCACATGTGGTCAAAATGGACACAGTGAGGATTATCTTAGCATTGGCAGCTGCCAAATCTTGGGGTCTATATCACATGGATGTTAACAATGCATTTCTTCAAGGTGATCTAACTGAAGAGGTGTATATGGATATTCCCCAAGGTTTTGATCATTCCAAACCCAATGATGGGTCTCCTAAATGTATGTGCAAGCTTATCAAGTCATTATATGGCCTCAAAAAAGCATCAAGACAATGGAATATCAAGCTCGCACAAACCTTGGTGAAGAATGGATATAAGCAATGTGCCTCTGATCATTCCTTGTTCACCAAGATACAAGGTGTTGACAAAGTATTCTTGCTCATTTATGTTGATGATTTGCTAATCACAGGTTCCAATGCCAAGATGATCAATCAATTGAAGTGTATTCTACAAACACACTTCAAGTTGAAGGATTTGGGGGAATTGAGATATTTTTTGGGGTTGGAAATTGCAAGATCCAATCAAGGACTTGTGATTAACCAAAGAAAGTATGCTATGGAATTGATTGAAGATGCTGGCCTAGGAGCAGCTAGGCCTATTGATACACCAATGGAATTCAATGTCAAACTCACAACATATGAGTATGACAAGGCCACCAACTCAAATTCAAATGATCCCCTTTTAGAGGATGCCACTTCTTTTAGAAGATTGATTGGTAAGTTACTATACCTTACCATGACAAGGCCTGACATTAGTTTTTCAGTGCAAAGGCTTAGTCAATTTGTGGACAAGCCTAAGAGATCACACTACAATGCAGCCATTAGAGTGATCAAATACATCAAGGGCACCTCTGGCCAAGGGTTGATCTATCCTTCAAACAACAACCTCAATTTGAGCTTGTTTTGTGATTCTGATTGGGCTCCTTGTCCTTTTAGTAGAAAATCAGTGAGTGCCTATTGTGTAAAACTTGGAGCAGCTATGATAGGTTGGAAGGTCAAGAAACAGGATACCATTTCACTATCAAGTGCTGAAGCAGAGTATAGGTGCCTAAGAGTTGCAATTCAAGAGGCACTTTGGGTAGGCAGAATTCTCAAAGAACTTGGTTTGCAAGTTACCCTTCCTATTCCCATATACACAGATAGTCAAGCAGCTGTGAAGATTGCCAAAAATCCAATGTTTCATGAGCGTACAAAGAATATTGAATTGGATTGTCACTTCACAAGGCACCACATTGAACTAGGGATGATTGGTGTCCACTACATTCCTTCAAAGGATCAACTAGCTGACTTGCTTACCAAGGCTTTAGTGAAAAATCAGCATTTAGCCTTGTTGAGATTATATGGAATTAAAAGATGTCTTCCAAGAAAGAAAAGAAGAGGAAGAAAAGGATGGGAGAATATAGAAGTGTATATGAAGACTACATTCACTACACTATGCATACACCTAGTTACACTATGCATACACCCTGCCCTATGTATGCACCCGGTTATACTATGCATGCACCCTGCACTATGTATGCACCTGGTTCATAGTTTATTGTATAGTCTTAGTTGGTGAGCCTAGTTCTACTTAGTATATATATTGTATCATCATGCTTGTAATACCTAGTGATCAATGAAGTAAATTTCCAGCTTATACAGAGCTTGTGTTAGGAGTTCTAGAAATTTTGATAAACTGATGTTCTTGAAAATTTTATAAAAACCGAAATTTTTATGATGAACACCATGAGTAATCCAAAATTTTTAAACAAATTTCATATGTTTGATCTTTAAAAACTTAAATTTTTCGAAATTTACATGTTTTTATAGATCAAAACCGAAAATTCATGTTTAAATTTAAGTTTGATGTTCATGATCTTCAAGAACACGATGAGTTTTATCAAGAACACTTTTTGGATTCAGATCATAATAGTGTTTGATCTTAAAATTTGACAATTTTTCCTATTTTTGGTGTTATGGTTGAAACCCTAGGTGAATTATTAGGTAAAAATTTTAATTTCTTGGGGTGCCAGTAAAATTCAGCCGGCCCTAGCATATGGATATATTTGTTACCATATTTTAATTTTATTAAAAGGAGACAATATATCTATAAATTGGAAAGATAAGGAAAGATTCACATTATATAATCAAATATATAAACTATCAATATATTTAGCTAAAAGATATGGATAAAGATATATTGATAGGATTTGGTTATTTAAAAAGATTAAGAAGATATATTGTCTATATATTTTATCCCTAAATATATATTTGAAAATTTATATATATATATATATATATATATATATATATATATATTTGGCCGAAAATTATATATATATATATATATATATATATTATATTGTTAATTGATTTACATCTTAAAGATAGAATCTTGACAATATTTATATATATTAATAATATATAAGTGTCGTATTTTATATATATATCAGCAATATTGGAAATTATTTTACATAATTAATGTTAATTGTGGGCTAAGTTAAGTTTTTAGTGGACTTTAAAACTCTATTTAGCCCAAAAGAAATGTTTCGGCCGAACCCTATGCGTTTATTGGGCCGGTCCATTTGGCAAAACCAGAACGGTTTAAACCAATCCAGGTTTTTCTTAATCGGGTCGACCTAGTCGGGTCGGGTCGGACCAAAGTAACTAAGTGAATCTAAACCGAACCGGTTTCGAGTGATGAACCGAATCACAATCTTATTTTATTGAACCGTTTCGGACCAACCCGGATTTTTAAAATCGGACCGACTCAAACCAGATTTTAAATTGGACCGAACCAAACAGTGCTCTTAGGGTTTACGTTTTAACACGTTTTCGGATAAAAAACCCTAATACCTGGTTACGATTATGGGGATGGATCTCGGATATGCATGTTTTTGGGACTGGATTAAATTAGTGGGCTGAATTGCAATTGTTTACTTTCTGAAATATATATTAGAACTGTCGTCTTGACTTAGTCAAGCTAGCTGGATAATAAAATGCGAGCATTGAGCTCTGAGATTTAAATGTATGGTATGCGCAATAGGATAGACATGCTATGCTGATTAAAATTGCCTAGAATTCATGTCTAGAAATTTCCCATGATTGATTTAAAGCATGAATTGCAACTCAACCCCTAATATTTTCAAAACGTTTTTAAAACTGAAAATACCAGTCGCCAATTATGCATGATGTATGCGGAAGTTGCATGTTTTGACACGTATGCTAGAATTCTGACCGTTGAGAGCTCCTTGGAAAGTTGAGAGAGTCACCTCGTTAGCCTATGGACAGGTGCAGGGCAATGGTCTTGTTGTCAGTGAAGGTATCAATGGATGGCTGACCTCGGGAAGGCTTCGCTGGGAAGTTACCCAAGCGACTGAGCTCTTCAGTATAAATAGGGCTTCCACTTTCACTATTTTACCTCGGCTCTTATTTCTTCTCTCATCCTGGCGAAAAAATATAGCGCGTTTTTCATTAATCCCAATTCTCCTCAACCGTGCACTCTTGAAGAGAGGATTTTAGTTGGAGTCGCCACCGCCGGCCCTTCTGATCCTGAAAAAGAAGCTTCTTTTCTCAAGTCTCTCTCTAAAACTCCCATGGCTGTTCAAATTCCCTCAGATAGTTCTCAAGGGTTTATTCCTTCCTTTCCTTCTCCCAAAAAGAACAAATTAACTTGTCATGGCTTCATAAAAGCCATGTATTTAGGCAATCTGAGCGACGCCGAGAACCCTCGATACGCCGGTCCCGTTGGGGAAAAATATCGACCTAGAGAGTGAGAGGTCCCGGTGTATCTAGGTCAGCTCGAGGCGGGACTCCGATTCCCTTTCTGTGATGATTTGAAAGAGCTCTGCGAGCATTATTCTATTCATCCTTGCCAACTGACGGAGAATGTTATCCGTTTCTGGGTGGGTTTTCGTTGCTTGTGCAACGTCTACCAATGGACGTATTCTTTACGAAATTTTCGGTGCTTTTACCAACTGCGAAAGAGTCGGGAGCTCGTTTGTAGCTTTAATAGTCGATGGCCTACTGATGGCGAGTATTCTTGGGAGTCGGCCACAGAGTTGGTGACCAATCTCAGGTCTTATAACGCCAACTGGAAGAATTACTACTTCTTCTGTCGAGAAGGCGTCTCCTGGCCTTTAATTCCCTCACTTTGTCCTGATTCTGCCCCGACTCTGCGGGGCTTGACTCCGGAGGAGCTTATCACTATTGGCGAAATTCACACTATAGTTTCCTCTCCCGACTTTGTTCCCTGGAAGTCTGTGGTTGACACCACAGAGGAGGCCCTCATCAATGCCTCGATCCGTCTACGACTTGAGGATCCTCCTCTAAATTGGGTAATTTCTTCTTTCATTTCATAGTCGCCTTTTGAATCTTTTATCTGCTTTCTGTAGGTCTTTTTAAGCATCTTTTTTGACGCTCAGGCGGCGACAGGAGTGCCTCTTGCCGAGGATCCGGTAGCAGCCCCGGAGATCGCCCCTGAACCCACTGACTTCCATGAGGCTCAGCCTATTTTTGAGGGGTCTTCTCTTGATGCCGTTGTAGATTCTGCTGAGGCAGGGGAGGCAACTGAAACTGTAGAGGAAGTAAGGACCCCTTGAGGAAGGATTAAGAGACCTGCCAAGAGGGGAGACGCCAAATCTTCCAAGAAGGCGAGGGTTACCGTCGCCACCCCTATTTCCGAATTCCAGGAGACTGTTCCTACAGTCACTCCTATTGTTACTGGCCCTTCTTCCTCCAAAGGTATAGAACCTCATTCTTCGTCGATCTTTTCTTAAGGCTTATAGAATCTCTTTAACATTTTTCCTTTGTAGGAGATGATCCAAAGGGTAAGGCTCCTATGGAGCCTTTTTCTCCGCAAGCCATGACAGGCTTGAGGTTTGAGGGTCCTCCTTTTGCTTGGAGGATGCTCCATTCTGCCCCCGATTCTTCAAGGGGGGATGTCAACTGGGATCCACTCGCCTCTTGAAGGGGTATCAACTGAAGGAGGGCCACTCCATTGCCAATAAAGAGTTGGCTCTCCACATGGTAAACGCCTCCGTCCCCCCTCAAGATCGCCTCCGCCTGCCAATTGATTATGCGGAGGAGGCTACTCGACAACTCCTGCATCGGCAAGCTAAGGTAAGGGTTTTCGATGTTTTTTCTTGCTGTTATCTTTTTGGTATAATTTCATACTGAACACGTTTATTCTTTTTCAGGTCACCCGCGACTTCCTGCAGGTTGGTCAATTGATCCTCGACTTGAATGAGGAAGTTTCTCTCCTGAGGGGGAAACTCGCCTCTATAGAGTTGGAGGTGGAGGTGGGGCAACATCTTTGAAGAGAGGTTGCTCGTTTTGAAGAGGAGCTCACTCGCCTGACTACCATCTTGACGAGTACGACCAAAGAGCTCTCCTCCTGCAGAGATTCCTTGAGGGTTTTTATGACTCTTTCGGCAGTTTTCAGCGAGGCTTACCGAGATTCGGCTGCTTTTCTGAAGATTTTTCGAACCAAGGTGGTTTTCTTGTCAAGAGGAGATTGCCATGCTGAAGGCGGAGGTGGAGAAGCACAAGAGATCTGATTCTGAGGTCATTGCTAGCTATAAAGCTAGTGAGGCGTACCAGAATGATGCTGCCATGACTTGCGGGCAGATGCTTCTCTTGACCTTTGCCTTAGTGGTGAAGGATATTAGGGCTATGGACCCTAATTTCGACTTCTCGAAGGTGGAGGCTCTTCGAGGGTATTTGGTGGAGTAGGCTAGGGCTAGGGAGAGGAGGAGGAAGCTTGTATAGATGTTTTAATTTCCTTCCCGACTCAATGTAAACTTTTGTTTGTTTAATGAAGGGAGGTTTTATCCATCTTTGACGATCTTTGCTTACTCGTTCCTTTATTACCCTTTTGCACTTTTCGCCAAACTTAAAGTACTATTAGATCTTTTTAGAAAGTCTAATCATTCCCAATAAACATACCAAAGATAGTTGCTCATTGAACATGCTCGATTTTTAGAATAGATATCGAAATTATACACAATCGAACTTTAAGAAGGGTAAAATTTCTCAAGTATCTAACCTGTCTTCCGAGTCGTCGACCTTTCTGAGTGATTTGGCTGATATCATATTTTGGATGGTCGATTCGTGACTTTGGGAAGATCAGTCTTTAAGAACTTCATTTAATCGATTCGTCTGAGTGATTTAGTGGATATCAGGCCGTTAGCGATCCTCGAGTTCTTCTGTAATGCAAGTAGTAGATCCATCTGAGTGATTTGACTGATATCAGATGTTTTGATGATAGACTCTTGAGTTCTTCTGCACTAAAAGTAGTCGATCCGTCTGAGTGATTTAGTGGATATCAGACGTTTTGATGATCGACTCTTGAGTTCTTCTGCACTACAAGTAGTCGATCCATCAGAGTGATTGGACTGATATCAGATGTTTTGATGATCGACACTTGAGTTCTTCTGCACTGCAAGTAGTCAATCCGTCTGAGTGATTTAATGGATATCAGACGTTTTGATGATCGACTCTTGAGTTCTTCTGCACTGCAAGTAGTCGATCCATCTGAGTGATTTGACTGATATCAGATGTTTTGATGATCGACTCTTGAGTTCTTCTGCACTGCAAGTAGTCGATCCGTCTGAGTGATTTAGTGGATATCAGACGTTTTGATGATCGACTCTTGAGTTCTTCTGCACTGCAAGTAGTCGATCCATCTGAGTGATTGGACTAATATCAGATGTTTTGATGATCGACTCTTGAGTTCTTCTCCACTGCATGTAGTCGATCTGTCTGAGTGATTTAGTGGATATCAGACGTTTTGATGATCGACTCTTGAGTTCTTCGTAACTTTTCGACGCCGCATCGACTAATCTAAGTGATTTGGATGATATCAGATTGTTGTTAGTCATTTTTTTCTTGAGTGCTGGTCGCCTAGAGAGAAAAGCTCGGATATCTTGAAAAAGGGAGGGCCTTTTTAAAAAAGGCTTGCATTCATTTATCCGTCCTGAATCTTACAAAGAAAAAGCATCATAGAACAAACATTAGCCTTCAAAATAGCGAAATTATTTTCTTAATAGGGCACCGTTTCTATGACTTTTCTCTGGTTCCGGCGTCTCATCGTACTGACGTAACATTGTCGAGATGCAGTTTGATCGCCTCTTACTTCCCCTATCCCGTGTGGTGTCGGGAATTTCATTACTTGATGAGCTGTTGAAGGGATTATTCAGTGAGGATTAAGATTCGTTCTTCCAATAATGGCATTGTATGTTGAGGCGGCGTCGACGACTACGAAGAGCACATCTATGGTTAGAGTCGTCTTCCCTTTTCCCAGAACCATTGGGAGTTTGATAGTGCCCATTGGATAGGTGGTCCTTCCGGAAAATCCTATGAGAGGAAAGTCGACCTTCAGGAGATCCCTCAGTGTTAATCCCAGACTCTGGAAAGCTTCGTAAAAAAGTATATCGGTCGAGCTTCCACTGTCGATTAGAATTCTCCTGACCTCGTAATCTGCCAAAGTGGCAGTGATGACCAGAGCGTCGTCATGCGGTTGGGTGACCATTATAAGGTCGTCGGTGGTGAAATTTATAACCACTGGGTCGACTTCTCCTGGTGCCTTCCCTTTATCTCTGCCTTGTGAGATCTGGGTGGCATAAACTTCTCGAGCAGTGCTGGTTTCCCCTCCTGAGGCGAATCCTCCAGCAATGACGTTGATTGTCCCTCTTGGGGGTGGATTGTTATAAGGGGGAGATCGAGAATTTCTTCTGGGGCTTCGGCTCCGTTTTAGAGCCTTGGAAGGTTTGTCGATGAACTTGAGTAATTTTCCCCTTCGAATTAAAGCCTCGATGTCATGTTTCAAGGCAACACGTTCGTTAGTGTCGTGCCCCTGAACCCGATGGTATCGATAATAATCGTTCATCTGAGATCCCATCGGTCCCTTTTTAACCAGGGGAGGATCATCCAGCTTAAGTTTTTCCATCTCCTGGAGTACAACAAATATATTGTGTGTGAGAGGAGTAAACTTTCCTGGATAGGGGTTAGGATTCCTCATTCCGGGATGATTTCCGGGTCGGAAGTTTCCCTCTCGTCTTTCTTCCCTCTTATGTGGTCGAGAAGCGGAGCCTTCTTCGGTTTTTGTTGGCACGCCTGGGCGCTTGATTTCTCGAGGCGACTTCTCGTGTGATCTTTCCAGATCTATGTACTTCTTCACCTTCGTGGCGAGGGCATCGATCTTTCTCATCGGCTTTATCACCATGTTGTCCTTCAGAGCTTGGCTCTGCGTCCTAAGACCTCTCCAGAAGGTCCTGATCAACTCGCCATCCGTGGCGTCTTCGTTCAACTGTTAGAGTATCTTATGGAACCTAGTGTAACAATCGGCCAAGGTTTCATCAGAACGTTGTTCAATTTTATCTAGGAAATCCATACTCTTCAGGCGCTGTCTTTGGCCTATATGGCCTTCGGTGAATTTAGCCTTCAGTTCCTCCCATGAATCGATCGAGTTGTCGGGGAGGCCATAGAACCAAGTGGACGCCTCTTCTTTCAATGTAGTTGGGAAGAGGGCTACATAGTGATCCGGAGTTGCCCGTCTTCCCAGGAGGGAAGAGTTATGGGCGTTGATGTGGCGAACAGGATCTCCTTCGCCTGTGTAGTCATCGATGTTCCTCGCAAAGAGTTGCGGAGAAACTCGAGTGTTGAACACCCTTTTAGAGAAAGGATGGGAGGTATGATCGCGAACAATCAGCAAATCGTTCGTCCCCCCTTCTCTTTTTCTCTAACAACTCTTCCACCTGTCCCATAGTGAATAGGACAGGTTCTTTGCTCGCTCTTTCTCCTTCAGGAGTCTTAGGAATTTCTTTCTTCAGGGGTTCTTTCTCCTGGATTTTTACGCTGGACGCCACCTCCTCCTTTTGGGAAGTTTCTTGAGCGGGTGCCTTCTCGGGGATGGTGCCTTCCTGGGCTTGATTCCAAAAGGTTATGAAGGCTGCCAATACTTCTTGGGGGACAGCCGGGGGGACTGTCCTTTCTTCTTCTGGATTTGGTAATGACTTGGAATGATTGAGATTTCCATTATTACCTCCACCATTAGCTTGTGGAATTGATGGATCTTCTCTGGTGATTGGCCTCGAGGTGGTAGGATCCACTGGGGGATTATTTCCTTCCACTGGGAGGTTGGACATCTTGTTGCTTTTCTTAGAGGTCACGAATTTTTGATCGGAGTTCCCACAGACGGCGCCAAATGTTGGGATCAAAATGACGTGGCCTTGAACTTCGGGAAATGGACTTCCGAATATCGCCTCGGACTTAGCTCTCTCGAACGCTAAGTTTTCCTCTAAGAGGTTGTGTGCGGCGAGAACCTAAAAAAGGGGTGGAGATGACCCCTGATTCCACTCCGAAGCTTAAGTCAGTAATGGATTTGAGAGTAATAATATATGAATGTATTTAGAACTGACTGAATGTACTAAAGTAAATAGTAATAGTCCATATTTATAGGGATAAGTTACCGACTTTATATGGCGGTTACCCTCCTTGGGGGTTTCTCTTCAAAGTCGGCCAAGCAGGTGACAAGCAGGTCACCACCTGTCTTTACTTCTAGAGGAAGGTTTCCTCTGATGACGGTTGAAGCAGGCCGCCACCTGTGTTTACTTCCGGAGGAAGGTTTCCTTTGATGATAGTGACAAGCAGGTCGCCACCTGTCTTTACCTTCGAAGGAAGGTTTCTTCTGATGATAGTGATAAGCAGGTCGCTGTTGGATCACGGTTGGAACTCAGGTACGGTCTTGACGGCGATCCAAACTCCTTCGCTCCACGTAATCCTGCAAGAGGGGAATAGACCGGGCGGTGACCCAGAATCCCTCTCCGATGCTTAAATGAGTATCTCAATAATCTCAATAAACTGGCAAGCAAGAGTCTCAGTAAAAACGTATCTGATCTGAGGTAACTTCCTCCTTTATATAGGAAAAGAGCTATCAGTTACCTAGTGAACCGCTGGGGCAGTTAGCCCACGATCCCTCTTATCTCGGCCACGATCCTGCCTATCTCGGCCATGATCTCGCCTATCTCGGCCACGCTCCGCGTATCTCGGCCACGATCCCGCCTATCTCGGCCATGATTTCGCCTATCTCGGCTACGCTCCGCGTATCTCGGCCTCAACCTCTGATAGCAAGTCCTGACCAATATCGGGGACTCCAGAGTTATCTCATTGTGTCACCGCTCGGGGCCCCTCGCATCGTGACAGGGCCAACATCCTCAGGGATTCATCATCGGGGCCTACTTAAAGGCATCTCATCGGGATCGCCCAGCTCGCCTATCGGAACCGACTCTGTCGGGACCTTTCACCATCGGGACTCCTCTCATCGGGACCCTCCGCATTGGTCTTCTTGACCTCTCTTAGGGCCCAGTGGGACTATTCACCGTTTACTCGTCGTTAAAGGGTCGGCTACAGCGGAACCCATCATTTTCCCCCAAGACATGAGAGACTTAAAGTTCGTCGTGTCTTTCAACTCCCGTCCTCCCGACATCGGAGTCGGGGACCTTTCCCTTGATAAAGTCTCTTGATACGGATCTTCTCGTCCACGATTCCTCGATACCTCGAGGATAGTCACCAAATTCGAGAAGACTCCTCGGTTACTCAGCCATTAAATGCAGCAGGTGATGAAGTGACGTCTTTGGCACCCGTGCCTGATTTTTCGCGCCTGCTTTTTCTGAAAAAGTGCTTTTCTGGCTGTTTCATCAGTACGCCCCTTTCCATTCTGTTCGTTTCATCTCAACGGCTCAGATTGAAACGCTTCAACTTCGACGACCCAGATTAGAACGTTCTTTCACTTGTCCCTTCTCCTATAAAACCCTATCCCTGGGCACTGTTTCTCTCTTACCGTTTCTGCAATTTCAAAAGCTCTGCGATTTCAAAAGCTCAGGTTCTTCTTCAGATTTCCATTCTCCGATCAACTTTCCGGCAATCATCAAGACCATCCTTCCCACTTCGAATCATCATGTCTGGTAAGACTTCCTTCCCTGATGTTAGTGTAACCTTTCCTTCATCTTCGATTATTTTGCTCGTAATTTTCCGAAAAACCCAATATGCCTTTCCTTGCCATGGCTGATTTTCAGACAGCGGATCCAGTTCCGAGGGGAGAAAACCCTTCCATTTTGATTATGCTCCCAACGAGATCTCGGTGACTGCCTACGACGCAGCTCTCCGAGAAGGATGTATTACCCAAACCTGGGAGCCTCGTCTTCCTTATTCTCGCCACCGTGCCTCGGGTGACCCCGTGGTCACTCGTCCCGAGGAGGGGGAGATATTTGTCTCTACGGGACAGATATCGGCAGGGATCCGATTCCCCTTCTGCGGGAATTTGGTTGAGATGTGCACCCACTACAAGACGCATCCAACTACCTTCTCCCCACACGCCATCCGCGTGTGGAATGCTTTCCAGGTGCTTTGCTACCGCCAGAAGTGGGTCTACAGCCTCCAACTCTTCAGAACCTTCTAAGGAATGAAGTGCAACGAGGCTGGGGTTTGTGCCTTCTATCCTCGGATGCCCAAGTGGAATAAGGCGCAACTTGCGCTGTGCAGCTGGACCAGCGACACCTGGAAGGTTGTCAAGGGTCGGGGACTCCTAATCGACACGGGGTCCGATAATAGCGGGTGAAAGAGGAGCTATTTCTTCATCAAGAACTCTTCGATCCCATGGCCCCGATGGGAGGTGGAAGCGGACTCTCCTCCCGCTTATCACACTTACTCTGATGTAGACTTCCAGACCCTCCATCTTATCCAGCTTTTCCGTTGGGGGGAGTCCTATACTCCCCTCGATGCTAACTCTCTAACGGAGCGGGACCTGGTGAAGGCCGGGATCCATCTCCTCGACATAATCTCTGGGGGTCAACTCTTCGACGGCCCCTCCAATATGGTTCCCTGGGTAATGTTTCTGATCTCTGTTTTCCACTTTTTGCAGCTAAGAAGGTATCCGTGCTGACCAATTTCATCCTTAAGCAGGGGGAGACCGACGCTGTCCAACGCCCCGCGCGGAAGAGGAAGTCGGCCAAGAAGGCTGGTGCTCCGTCGGGATCTCCCTCCGCGGAGAGGACTAAGCGGAGCCGCGTGGAGGTGGAAAAACTCCTCGATGTCCAGAATGCTGAAGAAGGTAAACAGCTCCGCCTAGCTATTAAATCATACAGGAAGCAAGTTCCTAAGGATTTGATCCCTTCGACCATGGAGGCCCGCTTCGAAGAGGTTAAACGTGTCCTCCGAGGGGAAACTCCCCGCATCCTGAAGGCGGGCTACTACAACTTCCACGGGAAAGACCAATACGTTTCTCGGCGCGTCGTTTGGTGTAAGGACCCTGATCAACTTCCTGACTATATTTCTGAAGCATCTCGTCCTCTAGGTGCAGGTCACTCGGGGACTCAGTCGGGTGCTGGAGCTTCAGCAGGGGCACCACTTTTCGGGGCTGGAGAAACCCCGACCGGCGATCAATTTCGTCGGGTGGAAAATCTGGACTCCTCCGAGGAGACAGATGAGGGCGCCCCCTTGATTCGTCGCCGGGGGACGAGGCAGTCCCCACTGAAACCAACCTCCAAGGGACTGCCCCCCTCACCTTCTTCGCAACAACGGCAGCCGTCGCCCATTCACAACTTCACTCCCTCTCCGACCCAGGGCGAGTCGGAGATGCGCCCCTCCACGACTCGAGTCGGTCCTTGCCCTCTCTCCTTGGACGGGAGCTTCTACAAAGTTTATGACCCCAGCCAGAAAGAGGCTCCCTGGACCCTGATCCAAACGCTGCAAGGGGTCCAGCTCCGACAGGGTGACACATACCCAGAGTTGGCTCCGCATCTGCTGGCAGGCTCAATTCCGCCATCTCTGAGGTTTTCGATTTCCTTGGATCGGGAGGGCATCCGCAAGGATGTTCACGAAATGTCTATCCGTCGGATAGAGGTAAGGCTCTTATTTTTCTCCCCTTCATCAATAAGGCAGGTTGTTCATATGCTAACACTTCTCTTCTTTCCTTCGCAGGAGCTGGCGGACATAAACCGCTGCTTCGGGTACATCTTCGCCTTCGAGGAGGCCCTGGAGCAGGAGCGGGCTAAGGGGGATCCCGCAGTTATAGCCAAGCTTGAGGAGGATCTCGCAGCCTCCGAGTCTTCGAGGGGAAAATTGCCCAAGGAAGAGGCCCTCCTCGACCGAAAGACTCGGGACCTCCAAAAGCAGGTTCATGACTTCGAGGGGCTGCTGAAGCGGGAGCAGCAGGAGCGACAAAAGGATGCAGAAGCTCGGGACAAACTTGTCCTTGAGAAGAAGGCACTGGAGGAGCAATTGCTGAGGTTCCTGCGAAGCTGGTCGCGGCTGAGACCAAGGGCCGAGAAGATTATCAGGGGTCCGAGGACTTCCAAGCTGACGCGGTGAAATTCTGCACCGCGGAGGTGGAGAACACCCTCTTCAACGCGGTCGAGGAGCTCTGTTAGGTTCTAAGTTTCAGGTCAACGGGCAGTCGACCTAAGTCTTATTCCTCACTGGAGATGTTGCGGATTCGGTGCTCTTGAGTCTTGTCGTCCTAGCTCGTATCTTTCTGTCCTTCGCCTTCTCTTCTCTTCTCGCCCTGCAAGAAGGGCAATACCAAGCACGGAGGGGGGGGGGTGGTGCTTGATGTACCCTCTCCGATGCCTAAGTCAGTACGGTATTTGTAGAGAGATAAAGCTAGAGAGATATCAGAGCTAAATTATGCACTTAGCCAAGATGTTCAAATGAATGGTGGAAGAGTTGTATATAGGCAACGGTGTCATTAAGGTGACTTAATGACATCGTTAACCTTTAAACACAATTAATTAGCCCTTAATCACGTAATTAAGACCTTAAGGCACAGAGAAGGTTGGCGGAAATAAACCGAGTATGGGAGTCGGAAAATGGTGTCGGGGCCCTTGGGGGGAGGAAAATCCGACCCCCAAGGGTAGGGGTTGGGTGTGACCACCCAACCCCTCCCTAGGGGAGGTCGGGTGTGGCCACCCGACCTCACCTAGGTGAGTTTACCTCGGTCCGGATGAGTATTTTGGCCTCGTCCGGACCGTTGGTGTTCCCGCGGGGTGTTTGGGTCGAAGTTTCGATTTACAATCATTAACGGGGTGATCAAAATAGAGCGATTCGGAAGTCAACAGATTCAAATTGGGCGTATATCCATCACATGCCCCCGAGTCAACCAATGGCCTGACCCTTGATTGACTCTATTTTAGGATGGTATGACACGCGCAATTTGAAGCCGGGATTTTACCTTTTGTCGGAATACTTACTTACCTATGGATGTGTGTCTCTGACCCTGCCCCCCTGCCTTATAAGATAGAGGAATTGCAAACGTCAGAATAGCACGGACACGTGTTTGGACACGTGTCCGTCTGAGATGGAAATAATAAATCTATCCCCGCCATTGGCGTATACTTGGAAAATATATGCTCGCGTGGGGATGTAATACGGATACAGCTAAACGAGACCATGCTTCAATTTCATGTCGGGGTAAGTCTAAATGGAGAAATTTTTTAATTTTGGTCTAAAATTTTTCTAAGTATGGGATGCTTAAAAATAAACCCATGGGGTGTTAACTTGAGTGGAAATATGCCTAACCATAGTCTAAGGGAGGTAAAGATGATAGTTTTCCTTTAACCCTTAGATATCCTCTAATTTTAAATGGAGGGTTGTGATTATGTCACCTTAAAAAACCCTACACCTTTTCAAATATATAGAGGGGTAAAGAAATTACCTCACTTAGCCACCATTGTCATCTTTTCCTTTTTTCCTCACACTTGGAGACCAAGGGAGGAATTCTTGCACACCAAGGGAGAGGGGCCGGCCAAAATTCCGGTGGGGCACCAGGAATTCCGACCAGCACGGACAAGGGGAGATCACCGGCACGGGGCGAAGGCGGCAGGTGGACCAGCGGAGGTCGACGGCGCGATTCTGGCTGGGCGGAACGGACCTCAGCTCACGGCGGTGCTTGGCGAGGCTACGAAACAGCAGCGGCGTGGCGGGGACGTCGACGGCGCGGAGGACGGCGACTGAGGTTCCGGCGGGTCACGGCGGAGGTGGGATAAGTGAGCTCCGGTGCGGCTCGGTCCCGGCGGCGGCGAAGGGTGATCTCCGGCGAGGGGCTGATTTCCGGCGACTTTCATACTCGAATTCCGGACCCGTTTATCACATCGGGTCGGGTTTTCCAAAGGTCCACTCTTTTCCTTTCCATTACCGTATAGTATGTCGATACTTGACTTGCCGATATTTGATTGCCGATTCTTGATTGAATATGTGATTGCCGTAGATAGCCGTGGATTTGGGGAAATTTTTTTGACCGATTAAACTATTTCCGTTTTAAATTTGATGTCGAGGCGCCATTTGTGTGTTGATTTCCGTTGAGGGGCGTAATTGTAATTTTGTCCGGGAACTGATTTTCGGTTTGAGCAAAATTGTCCGATTTCATCGTTGGGGTGTCCTTGGCGCGTGTTTGTTACCTTTGTTGGATGCCTTTGGATTTTTGTTTGTTGTTTGTCGGATGCCGGGGTATGCTCGGTCTTTCCGGAAGTTTTCTTGTTTTGACATCTGTCGTGCCGTGGCAGGTACTATATTCGTGGTGGTGTCCCCGTACGCAAACTCTGCAAAGGCGTTACATCCTTCGAAGGATGAGTAAGTTTCTCTTCCTTTTCTATTCATCGCATTACTTCCTTTCCTGCCGTTAGCTTAGTGTCGAAATCTGAGCCGGGGTGTTAGTCGGAGCCTGATTCGATCTTTGGAATTTCTCGCTGCCTTTGATTTAGGTCTCGCTGCTTTGTCGGAGAACTACTTGATTAGGTCTGACTATAACGAGCACGTTACTTTAGGTGATATTTGCCCCTTAGATTGAGCCTTTATATCCCTTCCTCCCTTCTTTGGGGAATACCCGCCAGACAGTGACAGAGCCCCCCAGGGGGAAGGTTGTTGTTTATCCTTCCCAGATTCGATTTGGATTGCGGCTGCCTTATTGCGATGATCTTGTAGAATTGAGTAGGTTCTTTAGGATCTCCCCTGTGAACCTTGCTCCTAGTGCTATCCGTGTCTGGGTGGGCTTCCGGGTGTTATGCCACTGGTACTCCTGGAAGTACTCACTGGTCTTGTTCCGATGCTTCTATCGATTCCAGTATCAGAGGAAGGTAGGCTTCGCGAGTTTTGTAACTCGCCATCCGTCCCTCAAAGATTCCCGAATTGCTGATTTCGGGTTGAGCGGGGTCGAGTGGGATACTTCTCTTCGCTTCGTGGCCCGGAGCGATAACTCGGCGAGCCACTGGGCCAAACATTATTTCTTCATTACGGATCGATATGTTACTTGGTCGGTCTTGAATGAGGATCGGTCAGACGGCTGGCCTGCCTTTGGGGAGTTCTCTTCTATGGATTTAGAGACTATGAAGACCATCTATGAGAGCAACAGGACCCAGTCATACTGCCCCGTGTCCTTGGTGACCGAGACAGATCTTTATGAGGCAGGGATTAGTTTGACTCCTGACTCCGGGGGTTCGGTATATTACTTAGTCTTCTCATCTACATTTACTTTCTGCTCTTCCCTTGTAGGTTGGTTTCACGGGAAAACGTATATCGTGCAGGCAGCTCCGGTCGATCTGAGCAAGAGGAAGGCTCCCTCCAGCTCTACACCAAATAAATCCCCTATGCTTGGGAAGACCGCTAGGGCCTCTGGTATGCTTCCTTCTCTTTTCCTCTTATAGTATACTTGTGTTTTTTCTTACACTGTTTTCCTTGTATTGTTAGGGCGCTCTCCTTTGGTGACTGAGAGAGTTGTCTCCGTGGGCAAGGGCTCTGGACCTTCCAAGTCCAAGTCGCGGAAGTCCGACTCTGAGGCCGGGGCCTCGGCTGTCAAGAAGAAGAAAGCTGCAGATCCTCCTCCACCTGGTGTTCGTCCCCCGACCCTGTCTCGCGACAAAGAGATAGTGGTCGAAGAGGCGCCTTCCCGAGCTGATAAAGGGAAGCGACCTGTTGGTGATGGTGGAGTGGTCATTGGTTCTGCATCCCCTGCCCCCCAGCCGAGGGCACGGTCGTCAGGTTCGATCTCCTCCATGTCACTAATGCTTCTATGTTTGTATTTTTCTTTATCTTGCTTTGTTTGTATAGGTGGGCCTCCGGCTTTGAGTCGGAAGGATTTCACGCGTCTTACTGACGAGGATATCGTTGGGTCTGAGTGGACTCCTTTTGCTGGGTTGAAGGAGTTCCACCTTGATAGCGGGTCTTCCTTGCGCACTCCGGAGGTTGGTATCCGTGTGCTTCGCGGTGCCATCCCTCCTGGTGATCGTGCTGCTAAGCCTAAGTCTCCTAGGGAGACCCGGCGTTTCGTTTAGGGTGTACTATCCCGTTATGTGCCTGTGAGTGGTGTCTCGCTTTCCCCTTTTTACTTTCATGTGGTTGCTTTTCCAGTTACTCATCTCTTGTTAAATTTTCAGGGTATGTCTGACATGGTGAACATGTCATCCCTTGTGCTCGAGCTATCCGACGAGAAGAAGGCTCTTGAGGATAGCCAGGTATCCCTGAAGGCGGAGCTTGCCACTGCCACTGAGAAGGCACGCCTGTCCGATCTGAAGATGCAGGAGCTCAGGGACCAAGTGTCTTTACTTGAGACTACCGTAGGTAGCTTACGCCGGGAGGCTGAGGTCGCATCTTCACTCCATTCTAAGGAGTTGCGGAAACTTGAGGCAAGGTGCTGGACAGAGGAGAGGACTGTCGCAGTGTCTGAGTACAAGGCTTCCTCTGCCTTTACTGCTGACTACAGTGTGCGGTTTACTCAGGAGATGAACCAGTTTGGCGAGTATCTTGTTGACCATATTTTTCGTATTGATCCTCAGTTTCCGGTTGGCGATCTGGGTGATTTTGGACCGTACGCTACTGGTTAAATGGCTGTCCTTAGGGGTCAGGCTGCTGTTGCTGACGAGCCTGCCCCTGCACAGGTGGATGCTACGCCTGTGGATATTGACACTTCGGACAGTTCCTCCTCTTCCTCTATCTCTGCTGGTGGTTCGACCTCAGAGGGTCAAGGGGACTCCCCAGAGGGCTCTGGTTGATGTATTGACATCTTTCTATCTTTGTATATACGACTATACTCTTCCTCCCCTTTGATGGGTTGAGTATCTTTTGGGATTGCTGTAGGATTTTGTGTTGCTTTCCTTTTTCGTATTGTGTTGCTGGCAGTGTGGATCACTTGCCTTTTGATGGGTACTTTGTACGCTTTTGTATGTATTCCTTTGATGGTGGACTCTTCTCTTGTTGTGTTTCCTTTACTTATCCTTCTTTTGTGTTTTCCTTCATGCCATACCTGCTATCTCATCAAGAAAAAACATTATGTGTTCTTTATACAACTTTACTTTGCCATTATTTTCTCATGGGATCCTTCTTAGTATGGTGCAATGATCTCTTCTGATACCCTTTAAATGGTATGTACGGTACTGCTAGACCAAAGATACGCTCTTGGTGGGCGTTGAAAACTGTTCACGAGATACGCTCTCGGAGGGCACCAGTAGTTAGACCGAAGATACGCTCTTGGTGGGCGTCGAAACTGTTCACGAGATACGCTCTCGGAGGGCACCAGTAGTTAGACCAAAGATACGCTCTCGGTGGGCGTCGAAACTGTTCACGAGAGACGCTCCCGGAGGGCACCAGTAGTTAGACCAAAGATACGCTCTTGGTGGGCGTCGAAACTGGTAGTTTGAAATTTACCTCAAGATACGCTCTTGGGGGCGTCGAATCTGGTAGTTTGAAATCTACCTCAAGATACGCTCCTGGGGGCGTCAAAGGTCGTAGTTTTTAGAAGCTACTCTCAAGATACGCTCTTGGGGGCGTCGAAATTCGTAGTTTTTGGAAACCACTCTCAAGATACGCTCTTGGGTGCGTCGAAGGTCGTAGTATAGAAACTACTCTCAAGATACGCTCTTGGGGGCGTCGAAGGTCGTAGTATGAACACTACTCTCAAGATATGCTCTTGGGGGCGTCGAAGGTCGTAGTATAAAAACTACTCTCAAGATACGCTCTTGGGGGCGTCGAAGGTCGTAGTATAAAAACTACTCTCAAGATACGCTCTTGGGGGCGTCGAAGGTCGTAGTATAAAAACTACTCTCAAGATACGCTCTTGGGGGCGTCGAATCTGTTCGCGGGATAGGCTCCCGGAGGGCACAGGGTTCGTAGTTTTAGAACTACTCTCAAGATACGCTCTTGGTGGCGTTGAAGGTGTTGTTGACTTGATGTCATATCTGTGTAAGGATAACTCAATGATTATATCACCACATTCATTGGAAAATACTTTTTGAGTAACTCCTACTCCCTTAGGAGCATTCATGTTTTTTGTACACATGGGATGCCTTGGGTGGATCAAGACACCCTTTGGAGGAAATCAAAGATAGTTGTAGAGTTGGAGTAACTTCTTGAGTTCTTCTTCTCAAAAGTTGTTTTTGGAAAACTTAGAATGCTTGAACATGCAAAGTGCTAAATATGAAACTAAGGATATGGGGTGGTGAGTTTGTCTGTTGCCACGTACTCCCTTAGGCCTCCATTATAAATCATCTCCTCCACTTCTATCTTCAGCATCATGCAGTCGTTAGTTTGATGCCCCCAGGTCCCATGGTACTCACACCAACCCTGTGCATCTCTTCCTAGGAAGGCCTTGCCCTCCTCCTTGCATGTGGGTAGTTCTTCCTTGAGGTACTTCTGAAAAATTTCTACTATCTTCACTGTAAGGGGTGTGAATTTGACATTTACACCTCCTTCCAGCGTGTCAGTCTCTCTTTCTTTTTCCAGGACTTCTTCCGATTGCTCCATCTCCTTTGCAAATGCCTTGTCCAGCTTCTCTTTGAGCTCTCTCATTGTGCTTGTCATGACCATTTCATAGAGCCCTCCATATGCTTTGAATGAGTTTGGATGCATGTTTCTAAGGAAGGCTCTAACGGCCTCTCTTCTTGTGATGTCCATGTTGGCACCATAACTGGAGAATCTCTCAAAGTAGCTTGATATGGACTCCCTCGGCATTTGTTTGATATCATCTATGTATCGGAAACCTTTTATGATGGAGTCCCTTGTTCTCTTTCCTTCTACGCTCTCTGGCTGCCAAGGTATGCTTGTTACCTTTACAGCCTTGCTCATGTGTCTCTTCTTAGCCATTCCTTGAAAAAGCTGCCTGCTCAGGCGGAGTGCAACTCCGTTTTTCATCTTTCTTTGCCTTTGTCTCCTCATCACCTTCTCGTTGTCTTCGTTGGCCCCTATCATGACCATTGCCACTGTGTCTGTCCTGTGTGATCCACGTCTCATGGAATTGACATAGCACTGCCTTGCAGTGCGTTGATCACCCAAGACTTCTCCAATTCCATTCTCAGTGATGTATTTCAACTTCTGATGCACGGTAGATGGCACGATTTCGTATGGATTTATGGTTGTTCGTCCTAAGATCCTATTGTAGGCTCCCAGGCTTTCAACAACCAAGAAGTTAACGTTTACCTTCAGTTGTGTCCATCCTTGGCCCATGGTCACTGGCAGGGTTATCATTCCCAGGGGGTAACTTGTTGCCCCTGAGAAGCCAACCAGAGGGAAGTTGACTGGTTTGATGTCTGCCTTCGTTTTTCCTATTTCTTCTAGGACCCTTAGGCTTAGGAGGTCTGCTGAGCTGCCCCCATCTACCAGTATTCTCTTTACATCAAAATTATCAATGTCTATTGTGATGACTAAAGAATCTTCATGTGGGAAGACAATGTGGCTCTTGTCCTTCTCCGATAATTCAATCTTCATCTCCTCTCCTTCTCGTGGTCTCTTTCTCCACCTTAGTACTGAGCTCAGTTTGGATGCGTAAACCTCCCTTGCATTAGCAGTTGGGCCACCTGATGCTACTCCTCCGTGTATCATGTTTATAGTCCCCCTCTTGTTGGGTGGGGGATTATAGTCTACTTTGTTTTTCCCCTTGTCCTTGTATGATGGCCCTAACTGTATGCTGTTGCCCCCATGATCCACGAACTGTTTTAGCTCCCCCCTTTGGATGATATTGTTGATGCTTAGCTTCAGGCTAAAGCATTCGTTCGTATCATGCCCGTATGCCTCATGGTTATCACACCATCTATCCTTGTGTGTCCCTACCATAGGCGCTCTCCATCTTCCGGGGGGTGACCAGAGTTTCTGATTTCTCATCTCTTTTAGGACCACTGCTGGGGTGGCGTTCAATGGTATGAACTTGATGACATTTATTTCCCTAGCCTTCAGTGGTTCGCCCATCTGATATCTTTGCTGAGGCAGACGCCACTCCTGCTGCCTTATTGGTTGAGGTGCCTGAGGTGGCTTTCCTCTGTTCGGCTTTGCATTGTCCTCCTTAGCTGCTTGAATCTTGGCTTTCTTACTCGCCCTGTGCCTCTCCAGGTCTATATGAGTTTTACTCTCCCTGCTAGCTCCTCTAAGGTGCTTGCTGGTTTCTTGGCCATCTTTTCTACCAGTGTGGACCCGAAGCGGCCTAGGTTTCTTATGAAGGCTCTTATTATCTCACCCTCAGTGATGTCGCCCTGTATGTCTGCTATGTTCTGGTTAAACCTAGTGTAGTATTCAGCTAGAGATTCATCATTTTCTTGCTTCACATCATCGATGGAGCCTGTTCCTTTGAGTAGCTTCCTTTCTCCTAGGTATCTCTGAAGAAATTTTGCCTTTAGCTGCGTCCATGAGTGGATGCTCTCAGTAGATAGGCTAAAGAACTAGTGTGAGGCCACCTCTGATAGGGTGTTTGGAAATAGGAGTGCCTTGTATCTTTCATTAGTAGTTCTCCCGAATAGAGAGGCTTCATGCTGTTGAATATGCTCCAAAGGGTCTCCCTTGCCATTGTACTTTGCTATCTGTATTGTATGTGATGGGTTCCGATGTAATCGTTAGCCCCGTTAACAGCCAATGGACGGCGAATAGGTCCAGTGGGCCTCGTGAAAATCCTGGAAGGCTCAAAGGCCCAGTACGAAGGGTCCCGACTTCAGCGGTCCCGATATATGAGCTAAATGCTCCCGACGAGAAGCCCCTGAGTAGGCCCCGATATGCCTTAGTAAAGGCCCCGATAATAAAGCCCCGCGGAGGCTGGACCTGTCTCGTGAGACAAAGGGTCCTGGATGGTGACCTAGAATGAAGACAACTCTGGAGTCCCCGACAGAAGTTGGGACTTGTGATCAAAGGACAAGACCGAGAAACCCGCCTACTAGATAGAGTAGTGGGAAGACGGTTAAAGATATAGATAAACTCCCCCGAGATACGCAGGGCGTGCCCGAGATACTCGGAGAGTGGGCAAGATACGCGGAGCGTGGGGCGAGATATATGGAATCCTGAACGAGATATACGGAATCGTAGCGAGATATGCGAAATCATGGGTAAAACGGCCAATCACGGTTACAGGTAACTGAGTAGCTTCCCCTCCTATATATAGAGGGAAGTTACCTCAGAAAACAATCTATCTAATACGCACTTAGATTACTGTTGCCACCCCATTAATGATATACTCATTTAAGCATCGGAGAGGGATTCTGGGTCACCACCCAGGTCATCCCCTTTTTGCAGGATTACGCGGAGACCAGGAGTCCAAGCCTTCCGTCAAGGACGTAACGGAGCTTCGCCCGTGATCCAACATTGGCGCCGTCTGTGGGAAACTAACAAAAAGCTAAAATAGTTTCTACCAGATCAATGGCCGGTGGTGGCAAGAAGAAGCAAGTTCAGGCCGGCAGTTCTCGCCCCGCTGGAACTGTGAATTCCGCGTTGCCGGAACATGTTGCTGAACAAGGTGAGTACCCTGCTGTTTCTCAGACAGGGGGGCATGGTGATGATGAGGTCTCAATCCGAGACACGACGCTGAACAGGCAAGATATCCCGCGAAGGGAGGTGGATGCTCCCCCAAACCCGGTGGAGCTCAGAGAGGAAGTCCCGCGAAGGGAAGTAGGCTCTTCCTCAAACTCGGAGTTGGCCAAGGCAGTAGCAGATGCCATGCCTATGTTCTTGGCGGCCATGGAGGCTCTGTTGGACAAAAGAGAGGCTGCCAGGAGGGCAGAGGAGTTGCCTCCGCGAGAAGAGCTGCCCCCACCCCCTCCGAGGGTGGTTCCTGAAGAACAGGAGGTTCAAGAGGTTCAGCCCATGAATAAGGGTAAGGAGCCCGCGCACTCGGAGAAGTTCGTGGTTGATGGTCCCGGACCAGTGCAGCACAGGACTATTCCCGTGAATGGTCCCATCACCCCCGATCAGGTGGTGAAAATTGTCAGCATCTGCATGGGTGACCAGAAGCTAATGACATCGGAGTTGAGGGATCGATCCAGTCATCCTTTCGTTCCACGGCTACTGGATACTGTCGCCCCGCCAGGGCTAGGCATTCCGACCATCAAGGAGTACGATGGTGAAGGAGACCCGGTCCGCCATGTTCAGAGGCATGTCCAGGCCTGTATGGGTAGGACCTCGAATGATGACCTCGTGTGTTCGTTGTTCCCGATCACCCTGGGAGAAAGGGCCATGACCTGGTTTTTCAGCCTACCGCCGGGAAGCATTACGTGCTGGGCTGATATGCACGATCGCTTCATCAAGCAATATCAAGGTCGGAGGCGTCTCCTGAAAAGTGTAAGGTCCCCGACCCAGGTGGTGCAGAGATCCGACGAATCGTTGGCATATTACTACCAACGGTTCACTGCGAGCGCGGCGGAGATCGATGAAGAGATATCGGAGGGTGAGACCATCCGCACTTTCCTTCGGAACCTTACTGCTCCGTATGGTTCCGACCTGATGCACAGTGTAGCCGCGAAGGCTGTGTGGAGTATGGAGGCCCTGCAAGCGAGGGTGAAACAGCAAATCGACGTCCAGGAATCGAAGATTGCCGCCGGAGAGCTTGATCCTCCGAAGTCGGGAAGAGGGAAGACATCGTCCAAACTGTCGGATGATCGTAAAGGGAGCGACAAATCGGAGGGAAGTAGGAATCGTGGTCGCCCCGAGAGAAGGGAGGATAGGCGTCCTCCGAAGAAGGATAACCGCGAAGGTCGTAGTCTTCCCATCAACAGCTCGATGACCTCCGTACTAGCTGTGATGGATCGGCAAGGTCTCGTCCGATACCCCCCGAGGAAGGAAGGAGAGTTCTTGGGAGGCCGCTCGGATCGTTATTGTCGGTACCATTGAGCCAATGGTCACGACACGGATAACTGTCGGGAGCTGAAGAAGGAGATAGAGAAGCTGATCCAGAAGGGGAAGCTGAAAGAGTTTGTAGGAAGGGGAAGGTGCCGATCCCGCTCCAAAAGTCAGTCACGGTCCCGTTCTAAATCCCGTGATCGATCCCCGAAGAAGAAGAAGGTTGAGTCGGAGCCCTCTGGTTCTGGTGCCCGTAAGGAGAGACGAGGGACTATTAATGTCATCCACGGAGGAATGGCAGCGGGAGGTGACACCACCGCTTCTCGGGAGAATTATGCTTCCCGCATATCCGCTGCTGTGGTGCTAGGCAAGAGGTCCCGGTCGTGGACTCTAAAGGAGGAAATGGTGATTTCTTTCTCAGCGGAGGATTTGATAGGCGTGGAGAGCCCCCACGATGACGCCTTGGTTGTAACACTGGATGTGGACGGATTCGAGATGAAGCGGATCCTGATTGACGGAGGGAGCTCCTCCGACATTCTTTTCATGGATGCCCTAGAGGCCATGGGTAAGACGAAGAAGGACCTGACGCAGGTGAACTTCCCGATGGTGGGCTTCTCCGGATCGACTTCCTATCCGTTGGGGATGATTACCTTACCGGTGGAGTTTGGTAGTGGCTGGAAGATGGAACGGCGGAATGTGGACTTCGTCGTAGTAGAATCCGCGGGAACATACAACGCTATCATCGGGAGAACCACCATCAACTCTCTCATGGCAGTTGCTTCAACCTTCCACCAGAAGATGAAGTTCCCAACTGACCATGGTGTCGGAGAGGTTAAGGGCGACCAGGTGGCGTCACGAAAGTGCTATGTTAACGCCACTCGACGGAGAAGAAGGGAGGCCATGGCTGTCCTACAAACCGATGCCGATCCTCGAGAGGAGCTTGGGCGTCCCGGCCCCATGGAGGATCTGAAGGAGGTTGAGATTGATGGACCTCGAAGGAAGGTGAAGATCGGGTCTGCTTTGTCGGAGGAAAGAGCCCGAGAGTTGATCGAGCTCCTGAAGGAGTTCAAGGAGCTGTTTGCCTGGTCCCCGAGTGATATGCCAGGAATCAGCCCCGACGTGATCGTACACGAGCTGAAAATTGATCCCGCGATCAAGCCTATCGCGCAGAGGAGGCGTCCGATGGGCGCGGATAAGAGGATCGCGATCCAGCAGGAGGTGGGCAGACTGCTCGACGCTGGATTCATCAAGGAGCTCCGATTCCAGACATGGGTCGCTAACCCAGTCCTGGTGCGAAAGAGTAAATGGAAGTGGCGGATGTGTGTCGATTTCCGCGACTTAAACAAGGCCTGCCCGAAGGATTGCTACCCGCTCCCGAGGATTGACCAGTTGGTGGATGCAACATCGGGACATGAGCTGCTGAGCTTCATGGATGCCTACTCCGGATACAACCAGATCAAGATGGCGAAGAAGGATGCCCCCCATACAGCCTTCTATGCTGATAGTGACGTCTATCACTACGACGTGATGCCCTTCGGATTGATCAATGCCGGAGCAACTTACCAGCGAATGGTGAACAAGTTGTTCGGGGACATGCTGGGAAAGACGATGGAGGCGTATGTGGATGACATGCTCGTAAAGTCCCGACAGGCAGGAGACCATGTCCAAAACTTGGCGGCGGCGTTTGAGCATATGAGGTTTCATCAGGTTCGGTTGAACCCAGACAAGTGTGCTTTCGGGGTGAACTCGGGGAAGTTCCTAGTGTTCATGGTGAGCCAGAGAGGGATCGAGGTGAATCCCGAGAAGCTGCGAGCGATCGAGGAGATGCAGTCCCCGAAGACTCATCGGGAGGTTCAAGTATTGAATGGCCGGTTGGCCGCGATGAATCGATTCCTATCCAAGGCAAGTGACCGAGCCATGCCATTTTTTGATGTGCTAAGGGCCCACAAGAAGTTTGAATGGTCCGACAAATGCGAGGAGGCATTCCAAGCACTCAAGCAACACCTCCGTACCCTCCCGCCGTTGGCGAAACCGGTGCCAGGCGAGCCGCTTTATCTCTATTTGGCTGTTTCTGAAGTTGCTGTTAGTTCTGTTTTGATTAAGGTTGTCAAGGGCAACCAAGTGCCTGTCTATTATGTAAGCAAGGCGTTTGCCAAGTCTGAAATAAGTTATCCCGCTATTGAGAAGTATCTCTTTGTTGATTGTTGCCGCTCGAAAGCTACGACCTTACTTCCATGCCCACGAAGTTACGGTGTTAACTAACCAGCCCTTGAAGCACTTTTTGAACCGACCGGAGGCGTCGGGGAGATTGGTGAAATGGGCCATCGAGCTTACGGAGTTCCGTATCCACTTTGCTCCGCGAACTGCTATTAAAGGCCAGGCATTGGCAAATTTTATAGCTGAGTCTACGGCACCCGATCTAGAAGTAACGGGTCCCGCAGAGGGGGCAACCATGGAGGTCCCGATAGCAGAACAGGTCCCGATAACAGAACAGCCAGAACAGCCAAATGAAGAGAACACTTGGGAGATGTACACTGATGGTTCGTCTAGTGTAGAAGGATCGGGGGCAGGATTCGTATTAATACCGCCCGGTGGAGGTGAGCCCTTGCGATATGCCTTGGCCTTGACGTTTAAGGCCACCAACAACGAAGCGGAGTATGAGGCTCTCATCACGGGCCTTAAGATCGCCAAGGGTACAGGAGTCGACCATTTGAAAGTAAAGTGCGATGCCAGCTTGATCGTGAATCAAGTCCAGGGGAACTATGAAGCCAAGAGCCCGACAATGAGGAAGTATTTGCACGAGGTGCAGACTTTGAATGGAAGCTTCAAAAGCTTCGATATCGAGGCAATCCCGAGAGAAGAAAATGCGGAGGCAGACGCCCTAAGCAAGTTTGCTCCGGGAGTGGCCCCCGAGGAAAATCGGAAGGTACACTTTCTGGAGAAAGTGATCATCTCAACCATCGATCCGATAGAGGTTTGCGCCATTAAAACAGGATCGGAGGAAGAAGAGAAACCCACCTGGATGACCCCGATGGTCACATACCTGACTACGGGGGCACTCCCCGATGATGAAGTGGCAGCTGTCAGGCTACGTCGAATCGCGAACGACTACGTGATGGTGGACAACCAGTTATACAAGAAGGGGCATGTAAAGCCTTTTCTGAAATGTGTGGCGGAGCCTGATACAAATCGGATCCTAAGAGAACTACACGAAGGAGTCGCGGCCTGTCATGAAGGGGCCCGATCCATTGTGAGGAAGGCGTTGAATCTAGGCTACTATTGGCCTTCGATGAACAAGGAAGCGAAAGTAATGGTCCAATCCTGTGATGCGTGCCAGAGGTACGCTCCGAATATCATGGCCCCTGCCGCGGACTTGACGTCCATCAGGAGTGCATGGCCCTTCGCGCAGTGGGGCATTGATTTGGTGGGACCTCTTCCACAAGCAAAAGGTCAGTGCAAATATTTACTCGTGGCCATCGATTACTTCTCGAAGTTGATAGAAGCAAAGGCGTTGGCCAAGACGACGGGGCAGCAGATCCTCAAGTTCCTTCAAACTCATATCATATCCCGATATGGGGTTCCTCGAGTGTTGATCAGCGACAATGGCCCTCCGTTCAACGGGGCTCAGTTGAAGGAGTACCTGGAGGAATTAAACATTGAGCATCGGACAGCTTCCGTCCGCCATGCTCAGACCAATGGCCAAGTAGAATCAGCTAACAAGATCGTGATGGATTGCTTGAAGAAGAGAGTCTACGCCTTGCAGGGCCATTTGTTGGATGAGCTTGAAAACGTGCTGTGGGCTGTTAGAACAACACCCAAGCAATAGACGGGGGAAACTCCGTTTGGCCTTGTTTACGGCACGGAGGCAGTTGCTCCCGTAGAGATAGCGGTGGCGTCCCATCGCAGGAGATATTACGAGCCTCTGACGAACGAGGAAATGAGACGTCTAGACTTGGACTTGCTCGAGGAGAAGAGGTGGAAGGCTGACGAAGTTCAGGCTCGGATGCGTCTGGAAACAGCCCGATATTACAATCGGCGTGTCAAGTCCCGACAATTCTTCGTTGGAGAACTTGTCTGGCGGAGGAACGAGTTCGTTCATCAAGATCGGATCAACAAGCTATTGCCGAAATGGGAAGGACCTTACAAGATCGTAGGGATGCCAGCCCCCAATGCATACAAGCTAGAGGACCTTGATGGCAAGACGTTGAAGCATTCCTTCAGTGGCGCACACTTGAAGAACTATCATGTTTGATATTAAGTCGCCGCGAATGGCGCAAGTTATCTATCAATCTGATGTAAGCGAAGCTTTGAGTTATCCATGAATAAAAGAATTTGCTTCCGATTAAATTGCTTTTAGATTTATTCTAACTGTTAGTAAGACGTCCTGAAGGACGCGACAAAAGCCTTCCGAGGTACGATAAAAAGCCCTCCGAGGTACGATAAAAAGCCTTCCGAGGTACGATAAAAATCCTTCCGAGGTACGAGAAAAAGCCTTACGAGGTACGAGTAAGTCGTCTTTATGGCGCGACAAAAAGCCTTTCGAGGTACGGACAAAAGCCTTACGGGGTATGAATAAGTCGTCTTTATGATGCAACCAAAAGCCTAGGTACGAAAAGGCCCTAATGGGTCCGCGTAAGTCGTCTATATGATGCGGCCAAAAGCCTTAACGGGTACGAAAAAGCCTTAACAGGTCCGCGTAAGTCGTCTATATGATGCGGCAAAAAGCCTTAAAGGGTACGATTAAGCCGTCTGGTAGGACGCGATAAAAGCCCTTAAGGGGTGCGATTAAAGTCGTCTGATTTGGCGCGGTAAAAGCCTTAAGGGGTGTGAAAAATCATCTTAAGTGATGTGTAAAATGGCCTTGAAAGGCAGGGATGAGAAACCTTAAGTGATGAAATCCCGATAGGACGAGAAACCTTAAGTGGTGAAGTCCCGATTGGATGAGAAACCTTAAGTGGGAAGTCCCGATTGGATGAGAAACCTTAAGTGGTGAAGTCCCGATTGGATGAGAAACCTTAAGTGGTGAAATCCCGATAGGACGAGAAACCTTAAGTGGTAAAGTCTCGAGTAAAGCGTCGGAAGGACGTATGAAGTCATCTTAAATAGTGCATCGGAACGTTCTGAGTAACGATTCTAAAGTCTCTTCAAATAGCACAAACGATTATCGGGACTAAAATAGATGGAAGAAATTTCTTATATAAAGGCTCAAAGGCCTGAAGGTTCCGATACAAAAGAGATAAAGGAGAAAAACTACAAGGACTAAAAAGATAGAGCATTAGGCTTGGTCCTTGTTGGAAGCCGGGTCCTCAGCAGCGTTGGAGGGAGCAAGGTTCGGATAGGCCCGGGCAGAAGGCTCCGCAGTCCGCGAAGTCGGGTCCCTGGCATCAGTCTCCTCACTCTTCGCTGGGAGGTTGAAGTACTTCTCCGCGAAAGGAGCGAGAGTCTCGGACTTTTTGAAGTTGTTGGAATCCTCATAGGCTGTGTAGAGTTCTTCGACGGCATTGAACAGGACGTTCTCCACCTCGGACTTGCAGAACCCTATAGCATCCGCCTTGAAATCTTCAGAATTCCGATACTCCTCGCGGCCTTGCAGACGACCCTCCTCGCGACCCTTCAGCCGACCTTGCTCGTGGCCTTGGGCCTTGGCTTCAGCCAGCTTGGCCTCGAGCCCCGCCTTGGCCTCCGCGAGAGCTTCCGCAAGAACACCCTTCTCGTGGATGAGCTGCCTCTTCTCCGACTCGTTCCGCTGCTGATCCGCCTGGACCATCTTCCGCTCCCGACGCATGACAGCCTCGTGATCCTGAACCTGCTTGAGCAGGCCCGAATCCATCTCGTGAAGAAGAGCTTTCTCCTAGGCAATCTTATTCCTGGCCGCCACAGCCTCGTCGAGGTCCACCTGGAGCTGGGCCAACGCTTCGGGGTTTGACTTAGCTTGAGCTTCCCCCAAAGCACCCTTGAGAGCCAGGATGAAGCCGAAGCAGCGCTGCTGGTCCGCGGTTTCCTAAAGATGGAAGGGAAAAAGGATTAGAATCCGATGGTCGAAGGCAAAGAACACTGAAGAAAATAAAGCAAAGGTAAAGTTTTACCTCCATCCGACGGATGGCCATAGCACGGAGCTCCTCCTCGATGTCCTCCCGCGCCAAGGATATTGGCCGCTTCAAGGCGGGAGGAATTGACCCTGCCAGCAGATGCAGGGCCAAGTCAGGATGAAGGTCCCCCCGCTGAAGTGGAACCCCTTGGAGAGACTCGATCGGGTTCCAGGGAATCGCCTCTTGATCGGGGGTGAAAATCTTGTAAAGATTTTCATCCACCGGGAGAGGAGGGATGACCCTGGAATCATCAGCTGGAGGAGCCACCTCGGCCGGAGGCTCGGGAGTAGGAGTGCGGAGCTCGGGAGGAGGACTCCGGGACACGTCCTCCACGACGGGCCTCAGGGTGCTCCGGCCTGGCTTGCGGCGGAGCAGGCCACCTTCATTGGGCTCCTCGGAGGAAGGAGAAGCCTCCAAATCAGTCACCTGACGGAACTGAGCTTTCGTCGGGGTTTCCTCCGTCATCGGCGCCTGTGGAGTCGTGGCCCGGGCTGGAGTAACAGCTCGCCTCGGAGTGACAGCCTCCGATGGACCTGCGGTGGCGGGACGAATATAGTCAGGAAGAGTACCACGAGGACACCAGATGATTTGACGATCGAGGTGTTGGTTCTTTCCGAAGATGTTGTAATATCCCGCCTTGAGAACGCGGGGGGTTTCTCCTCGAAGGATGTATTTGATTTCTCGAACCCGCGATTCCCGATCAGTGGGGATAAATTCATCGGGAACTAGCTTTTTATATCTTTTAATAGCACGACGGACACGCTTACCTTCCTCGGCGCTAGTGACCCCGAAGGCTTGGTCAATTTCCTCCCTCCTGGCTCGCTTGGCCACGACTTGCTCCTCGGTCGGAGGGGCAGCAGAAGGAGTGGCGGAAGAGAAAGCTCCCTTCTTCAGCGATTTTCGCTTCCTCTTGGAGCCACCTGGGACGGCATCAGTCTCGCCCTGCTTCAACATGAGATGAGTCAGCAGAGAAGCCTTCTTGGCTGCAAAAATAAAAAGACAAAGTGGTTAGAAGAATTACCCAGATGACCAAATCTTTGGAAACAGAGTCGAAGAGCCGGACTCCGATATGAATCAAGTCCTTCTCCATGAGCTTATTGGCGTCGAGGGGTATGAAGGAGTCCCCCCAACGATAAAGCTGAACCAGCTGGAGCGTGTTGAGGTCATCCTCGCTATAGACCTCGAGCTTGGGGGCAGGGTCCGCCACGACCTCCCATCGGGGCCATGGGACAGAGCTGTTTTGGACGAAGAAGTAATACTTCTTCCATCCGCTATTATCAGACCCCGAGTCGCGAATCAGCACCCGATCCTTGTGGAACTTCCAGGTCTCGCTATCCCAGCCAAAACGTGAAAGTTGCTCCTTTGTCCACTTGGGGAGTCGGGGGGAGAAGGAGCAAACACCAGCCTTATTGCACTTCATTCCATAAAATGTGCGGAAGAGCAGTAGACTGTACGTCCACTGCTGGCGGAGGCACAAGAGTTGGAAGGCATTCCACACGCGGATGGCGTGTGGAGAAAAGGTACAAGGGTGTGTCTTGTAGAAGTTGCACATCTCCACCAAGCTCCCGCAGAAGGGGAATCGAATTCCCGCGCTTATCTGTCCGGCGGAGACGAACACTTCTCCCTCCCTAGGACGCGTGACGATATGCTTCCTCTTGACAGTAGGCCGAGACTCATAGGGGAAACGAGGTTCCCAATCCGAGGTAATGCACCCCTCTCGAAGAGCAACCTCATATGAGGTCTCAGAAATCTCGTTAACAGCAAGTTCAAAGGTGAAAGGGGTCCTAGCCTCAGAACTAGCCTCGTCTAAAAACGGTTACAGACAGAAAAATTCAAGAAAGAAGGAAAAGATAATATTAACAAACCACGAGAACAGAGAAGAGAAACCTTACCAGACATTGTCGATGGATGCTTGGTGAAGATGAAGAAGGATCGGGGAGATTGAAGGCCTTGGATCACTTGAAGAGCAGAAGAACCTTGGGGAGAAAACTTCGAATTCGAGAATGGTAGAACTTCCAGAAACTGAGAGCGTGAAGAAGAAGTGAATAATGCCAGGGTTTTAGCTTTTATAAGCAAGAAGACAACTGGAAGGATTTAATCTTGACCGCAGAAGATGAAACGATTCGATCCTGATCGTCGAGATTAAGAGGATGGTACGGAAGAGACGTGGTGACGTAATAAGTGCTTTCTCAGAAAGCAACAGTCACGCCGATTTAAGCGTCGTTTCATTATCCCCAGCATTTAATGCTGCAGTAACCGAGGAGTCTCCTCGGATTTGGCAACTGCCCTCAAAGTCCAGTGGGCCCAAGACAATCATGAGTAAGAAACTCTGTCATACGACAATTGCGCGCAAGGCAAAAGCCTCCGATTGAGGTATCAAGAGGCTTGAAGACAAAAGCCTTCGATGGCAATATCGGGAGGTATGGACATAAAAGCCTCCGACGGTGAGGTCGGAAGACCTGGAACTGGAAGACACGACGAACTAAAAGTCCCCCATGTCTTGGGGGCAAATGATGGGTTCCGATGTAATCGTTAGCCCCGTTAACAGCCAATGGACGGCGAATAGGTCCAGTGGGCCTCGTGAAAAGCCTGGAAGGCTCAAAGGCCCAGTACGAAGGGTCCCGACTTCAGCGGTCCCGATATATGAGCTGAATGCTCCCGACGAGAAGCCCCTGAGTAGGCCCCGATATGCCTTAGTAAAGGCCCCGATAATAAAGCCCCGCGGAGGCTGGACCTGTCTCGTGAGACAAAGGGTCCTGGATGGTGACCTAGAATGAAGACAACTCTGGAGTCCCCGACAGAAGTTGGGACTTGTGATCAGAGGATAAGACCGAGAAACCCGCCTACTAGATAGAGTAGTGGGAAGACGGTTAAAGATATAGATAAACTCCCCCGAGATACGCAGGGCGTGCCCGAGATACTCGGAGAGTGGGCAAGATACGCGGAGCGTGGGGCGAGATATATGGAATCCTGAACGAGATATACGGAATCGTAGCGAGATATGCGGAATCATGGGTAAAACGGCCAATCACGGTCACAGGTAACTGAGTAGCTTCCCCTCCTATATACAGAGGGAAGTTACCTCAGAAAACCATCTATCTAATACGCACTTAGATTACTGCTGTCACCCCATTAATGATATACTCATTTAAGCATCGGAGAGGGATTCTGAGTCACCACCCAGGTCATCCCCTTTTTGCAGGATTACGCGGAGCCCAGGAGTCGAAGCCTTCCGTCAAGGACGTAACGGAGCTTCGCCCGTGATCCAACAGTATGCAGGGAGTCTGGCACTTTGTTCATTTCCAACTCCCTTGTTAAGGGGTGGTTCGTTTTGTCATTCAGACAGTGTAGTCCGCTTTTCTTTGACTCATTCATTTTTCTCACTATCATGGCTTCTATCTCCTTCGGGGTAATCATCACCGGCGTCGGAGTATAGTCTCTCTGATATCCTCCATATTTATAAACTGGGCTTGCTGGGATCCCTTGTCCGTGTTGGTACGGACTGTAGGCGTATCCCTGATATCCCTGCTGGGGTACTTGGTGGAATTCTTGCCTCCTTGGAGGTCTTGCCTGTCTGTCTGCCCCAGCGGGGTGTAAGCCCTGGCGTCCTGTTGTGTCTGTTGCTGCCTTGGAGGCACAAACTGCTGCCTTCCCTCTGGGGTGGTCTTTGGTAATTTCTCCTTTGTTCTTCTCGCTGCCCAGCTCGAGGGTGCGAGTGGTGTTCTTCTTCTGGGACTTGTTCTTGTTCATGGACTTCTTCTTCTTCATGCTGGTGTTGCCTTTCCTGCCTGTTCCTTAGAGTCTCTCTATAGGCTAGTAGGTCATCCAACGCGCTCATCATCCCTGGAGTCACTGTATGTGCTCCTTGTGTGTGTGTTGGCCTTATGTTGGTTGTGTGGGCGCGATTGTCGTTCCTTTGAGCCGGCATCCCATATGGAAATCCTTGAGGTTGCGCCTCTTAGTAGTATCCCTGAGGAGGTGCCGTGTTTTGGGATGGCACTCCCTGTTGCTCCCCCTCTCTCTGTGGCCTCCTTGCTAATGAAGTTGAGGCTGTGGAAGACTCAGCCCCAGCTGGGCGTGAGGGTCCTCCTTCCTGGTTGTTGGGCTGGGGTGCCTGTGGGGTTACTTGAGGCTCTGGGTGTACAGGCTGTTTCTCTGGGTTAGGCTGCCTTGCTGGAGGTATAGGCTGTCTCCCTCGCCTATTGCCCCCAGGTGGGCGGTGATGCCTAGATGCTAAGCTGTTCGTCATCGCTCTCGTGATTGCTATGCTTTCTGTTCGAAGCCCACGGACGGCGCCAAGTGTTAGGTTCTAAGTTTCAAATCAACGGGCAGTCGACCTAAGTCTTATTCCTCACTGGAGATGTTGCGGATTCGGTGCTCTTGAGTCTTGTCGTCCTAGCCCGTATCTTTCTGTCCTTCGCCTTCTCTTCTCTTCTGGCCCTGCAAGAGGGGCAATACCAAGCACGGAGGGGGAGGGGTGGTGCTTGATGTACCCTCTACGATGCCTAAGTCAGTACGGTATTTGTAGAGAGATAAAGCTAGAGAGATATCAGAGCTAAATTATGCACTTAGCCAAGATGTTCAAATGAATGGTGGAAGAGTTGTATTTATAGGCAACGGTGTCATTAAGGTGACTTAATGACATCGTTAACCTTTAAACACAATTAATTAGCCCTTAATCACGTAATTAAGACCTTAAGGCACGGAGAAGGTTGGCGGAAATAAACCGAGTATGGGAGTCGGAAAATAGTGTCGGGGCCCTTGGGGGGAGGAAAATCCGACCCCCAAGGGTAGGGGTTGGGTGTGACCACCCAACCCTATCTCCCCTAGGGGAGGTCGGGTGTGGCCACCCGACCTCACCTAGGTGAGTTTACCTCGGTCCGGATGAGTATTTTGGCCTCGTCCGGACCGTTGGTGTTTCCGCGGGGTGTTTGGGTCGAAGTTTCAATTTACAATCATTAACCGGGTGATCAAAATAGAGCGATTCGGAAGTCAACGGATTCAAATTGGGCGTATATCCATCAAGCTCCATCTGGAGTATGGCGACGCCATCAATTTTGACAAGTCCGCGACTCTCGCTCCCTTTGCGAAGAAGTACTTCGCCCTCTCGGAGGAGAGTGATGAGGGGAACACTCCCGCGGGTGTTGAAGACATGGCGGAGCTTCCAAGTGCCGATCCTCCGACAGTTAACCCCCCGATAATCGACCCTCCAGCAGCTGAACCCGTGGAGCCTTCTGCCACAGATCTCGTGGATCCTACTCCCGCTGACGCCAACAAGGACCAAGCTTAAATGCTCTATCTTCATAGTCCTTGTAATTTTCCTTTCCTTGTAATGCATCCTCGGGCCTTTGAGCCCTCATCAATATCAAAACTATCTTAGTTCCGATTTTCCATTGCACTTCTTAAAATGACTTACCTATGCCACTTAAGGTGAAACCTCGCCACTTAGGACATTTCAACACATCACTTAAGACGATTTAGCCCACACCACTTAAGGCGATTTAATCGTGCCAACTAAGGAAATTCAATCCGCATCACCTAAGACGACTTAACCACTTGCACCACCTAAGGCGACTTAATATCGTGCACCACTTAAGGCGACTTTTCAACACTTAAAATAAATCCAAGAACCATCCATCTCTTAGGACGACTTAATCTTGTGCACCACTTAAGGCGACTTAACCTCGTGCACTACTTAAGGCGACTTAACAACACTTAGAATAAATCTAAGAACCATGCATCACTTAAGACGACTTAACAACTTGCACCACTTAAGGCGACTTAGCAACACTTAGAATAAATCTAAGAATAATCTGATCGGAAGCAACCTCTTTATTCATTGATGGCACAAAATCTGCTTACATCGAATCAAACGATAAATAACTTACACCACTTAAGGCGATTTTACATCGGGCACCACTTAAGGCGACTTTTCATCGGGAACCACTTAAGGCGACATTTCATCAAGCATGACATTTCTTCAAGTGTCCGCCACTGAGAGAATGCTTCAATACCCTGCCATCGAGGTCTTCCAACTTGTACGCATTTGGAGCTGGCATCCCCACGACCTTACAAGGTCCTTCCCATTTTGGTGACATCTTGTTGATCCGATCCAAAAGGGTAAATTCGTTCCGACGCCAAACCAGCTCCCCGACGAAGAACTGTCTGGACTTGACTCGCCGATTGTAATGTCTGGCCGTCGCGAAACGCATTCGAACCTGGACTTCATCGGCTTCCCGCCTCTTTTCCTCGAGCAAGTCCAATTCCAGACGTCTCATTTCCTCATTCGTCAGAGGCTCATAGTATCTCGTCCAATGGGACGCCACAGCTATTTCCACGGGAGCAACAACCTCCGTGCCATAAACAAGGCCAAACGGAGTCTCCCCAGTTGATCGTTTGGGTGTCGTTCTAACAGCCCAAAGCACATTTTCCAGCTCGTTCAGCCATTTGCCCTTCAAGGCATAGACCCTCTTCTTCAGGCCATCCATCACGATTTTGTTGGCTGACTCCACCTGTCCATTAGTCTGAGCATGATGGACAGAGGCAGTCCGATGCTCGATATTCAACTCCTCCAGATACTCCTTCACTTGAGCCCCGTTAAACGGTGGACCATTATCGTTGATCACCACCTTAGGAATCCCGTATCTGGATATAATATGGGTCTGGAGAAACTTGACGATTTGGTTCCCCGTCGTCTTGGCCAATGCCTTAGCTTCTATCCATTTCAAAAAATAGTCAATGGCCACAAGCAAATATTTACACTGACCTTGTGCCTGTGGGAGAGGTCCCACCAGGTCGATACCCCACTGCGCGAAGGGCCAAGCACTCTTGATGGACATTAGATTAGCAGCCGGAGCCATAATATTCGGGGCATACCTCTGGCATGCATCACAGGATCGGACTAACAACATCGCCTCCTTGCTCATCGAAGGCCAGTAATAGCCCGAATTCAGCACTTTCCTCGTAATGGATCGGGCCCCTTCGTGACAAGCCGCGACCCCTTCATGCACCTCCCTCAGGATCCGACTTGTGTCGGGCTCAGCCACACATTTCAAGTAAGGAGTCGAGAAGCACCCCTTTTTGTATAACTGATTGTCCATCACCACGTAATTGACCGCGATCCGACGTATCCTGTCAGCTACTACTCCATCATCGGGGACTGCCCCCGTAGTCAGGTACGCAACTATTGGGGTCATCCAAGTGGGCTCCTCCTCCGATCCTGCTTCAATGGCACACACCTCCGATGGGTCGGTGGTCGAGAAGATCACCTTCTCCAAGAAGTGCACCTTCCGATTTTCCTCTAGGGGTGCCCCCAAGGCGAATTTGCTCAAGGCATCCGCTTCTGCGTTTTCCTCCCTCGGGATTGCCTCGATGTCGAAACTTTTGAAGCTCTCCTTCAAGACTTGCACCTCGCGAAGGTACTTTCTCATCATCGGGCTCTTCGCCTCATATCGTCCATGGACTTGATTCACAATCAGGCCCGCGTCACATTTCACCCTTAAGTGACCAACTCCCGTACCTTTGGCAATTTTGAGGCCTGTGACAAGAGCCTCATACTCAGCTTCGTTATTGGTGGCCCTAAACGTTAAGGCCAAAGCATATCGGAGGGGCTCACCCCCGCCTGGTGGTATCAATACGAACCCTGCTCCTGATCCGTCTGAACTCGAGGAGCCATCTGTGTACATTTGCCACGTATTTTCCTCATTTGGCTGTTCTGATTGCTCTGCCATTTCTGGTTGCTCTGTTATCGGGACCTCCATAGTTGCCCCCTCTACAGGGCCCGCTTCTTTCAGATCGGGGGCTGTAGACTCTGCTATGAAATCCGCCAACGCCTAGCCCTTAATAGCCGTTCTCGGAGCAAAGTGAATGCGAAACCCACTAAGCTCGACTGCCCATTTCACCAATCTCCCCGACGCATCAGGTCGGTTCAAAAAATTCTTCCGAGGTTGATTCGTCAACACAGTAATCTCATGCGCATGGAAGTAAGGCCGCAACTTCCGAGCAGTAATGATCAACGCTAAAAGATACTTCTCAACAGCGGGATAATTCATTTCAGATTTGGCAAACACCTTGCTTACATAATACACGGGGACTTGATTACCCTCGACAATCTTCACTAAGACAGAGCTAATAGCAAACTCAGAAACAGCCAAATATAGATAGAGCGGCTCGCCTGGGATTGGTTTCGCCAATGGCGGGAGGGTGCGAAGGTGCTGCTTGAGTGCCTGGAATGTCTCTTCACACTTGGCAGTCCACTCAAACTTCTTGTTGGCCCTCAACACTTCAAAAAATGGCATGGATCGGTCACTCGCCTTGGACAGGAAGCGATTCATTGCAGCCAGTCGGCCATTCAGCACTTGCACCTCTCGATGATTTGTCGGAGACTGCATCTGCTCGATTGCCCTCAGCTTCTCGGGGTTCACCTCAATTCCTCTTTGGCTTACTATAAAGCCCAAAAACTTCCCCGAGTGCACTCCGAAAGCACATTTGGTCGGGTTCAAGCGAACCTGATGAAGCCTCATCCGCTCAAACGTCGTGGCTAAGTTGTGAACATGATCCTCGGCCTGTCGGGACTTCACCAGCATATCGTCTACGTAAGCCTCCATGGTTTTCCCCAACATGTCTCCGAACAGCTTGTTCACCATCCTTTGATAAGTTTCCCCGGCATTGATCAATCCAAAGGGCATGACATCGTAGTGATAGATGTCACTATCGGCGTATAAAGCAGTGTGGGGGGGCATCTTCCTTAGCCATCTTTATCTGATTATAGCCCGAGTAAGCATCCATGAAGCTCAGCAATTCATGTTCCGACGTGGAATCCACCAACTGGTTGATTCTCGGAAGCGGGTAACAGTCCTTCGGGCAAGCCATATTGAAGTCGCGGAAATCAACACACATCCGCCACTTCCCATTGCTCTTCTTCACCAGAACCGGGTTGGCAACCCAAGTCTGGAATCAGAGCTCCTTGATGAATCCATCATCGAGCAACCTGCCCACCTCCTGCTGGATCGCGATTATCTTGTCCGCGCCCATCAGATGCCTTTTCTGCGCGATGATGGGTCCGACTATAGCCGTCTGGCCCTTTAACGGCGAGGAAACGGCAAACAGGCCCACCAGGCCCAGAGTAAGGGTCAAGATGACCTAGGAGAAGGGTCCCGATGAAGGGATCCCGACGAAGCAGGGTCCCGACAGAGTCGGTCCCGACAGTGGAGCTAGAAGCTCCCGATGAGAAGCCTTTAAGTAGGCCCCGATGATGAATCCCTGATAATGATTGGCCCTGTCACGATGACGAGGGGCCCCGAGCGGTGACACAACGAGATAACTCTGGAGTCCCCGACGGGAGTCGGGACTCATTACCAGAGGATAAAGCCAAGATATGCGGGGCGTGGCCGAGATATACGGAACGTGGTTAAGATACACGGATCGTGGCCGAGAAACGCGGGGCATGGCTAAGATACGCGAGATCGTGTACGAGATAAGCGGGATACAGGCTAACCACCCCTAACGGTTCGCCAGGTACCTGAGGCACCTCTTTGCCTATAAAAGGGCAGGAGGTCACCTCAGATCACTTACGTTGAGTTCGATATACTTTTGAGATTGTTGCTTGCCAGTCATACGAGAGACTCATTTAAGCATCGGAGAGGGATTCTGGGTCACCGCCCGGTCTATCCCCTCTTACAGGATTACGTGGAGCAAAGGAGCTAGGATTGCCGTCAAGATCCGTACCGGAGTTCCACCGTGATCCAACATTGGCGCCGTCTGTGGGAAACAAACAAAAAGCTGATATGCCTTCTACTCGATCAATGGCGGCTGGCAAGAACAAGAGAGGACAATCCGGTGGTTCCCGTCACCCCACTGCAACGAACCTGAATTCAGTACCGGAACAAGGGGAAAACCAGAACCATCCCCCGGCTGAACTCTCCCAGACAGGAGGACACAATGGATCGCATCCCGAAGACGTTGCCCCTCAACACCAGGATAACAGGGGGCAGGAGGCTCCCCCAGCTGCAGATTTGACGAGGGCCGTGGCCGAAGCCATGCCCCTGTTTCTGGCGGCTGTCGAAGCTCTCTTGGACCGAAGGGAGGCTGCCAGGAGGCAGGAGGAGATGCCCCCGCTGGAGGAAGCAACCCTACCAACAGAGGGTCAGAATGCACAGGAAGCCCCGCCCCGAGGCCAGGACAGAGGTAGGGCAACCGGTCAGCCGGAAAGGTTCGTGGTTGACGGGCCAGGACCAGTACAACACAGGACCATTCCCCTGAATGGTCCCATCACTCCCGACCAGGTGGTAAAGATCGTGAACATCTGTATGGGAGAACAGAAGCCGCTGGTGTCGGAGCTGAGGGATCGATCTACTCATCCCTTCGTTCCCCGACTAATAGACACCCTCGCCCCACCTGGGCTGGGTATCCCCGAGATTAAGGAATATGATGGCGAAGGAGATCCAGTCCGTCATGTCCAGAAGCATCTTATGGCGTGTCTGGGTAGAGCCCCGAATGAAGATATAGTGTGTACACTGTTCCCAAACACCCTTGGAGAAAGAGCCCTGACCTGGTTCTTTAGCCTACCCCCAGGCTGCATTACCTGTTGGGCGGACATGCACGACCGTTTCATTCGACAATATCAAGGCCGCAGACGATTGTTGAAGAGCGTGAGGTCTCTGACCCAGGTGGTGCAGAGGCCCGACGAGTCGCTAGCACACTATTACCAGCGGTACACAGCCAGCGTGGCAGAGATAGACGAGGAAATCTCGGAGGGCGAGACCATCCGCACCTTTATTCGGAACCTGACAGCCCCCTATGGCTCCGACTTGATGCACAGCGTGGCTGAGAAGGCTGTGTGGAATATGGAGGCTTTGCAGAAGAGGGTGAAGCGGCAGATTGATGTCCAGGAGTCAAAGATAGCTGCGGGAGAACTGGAGCCCCCAAAATCGAACAAGGGAAAGTAGTCAAGCAAGCCTTTCGATGATCGTATGTCAAAGGGCAAACCAAAGGGCAGTCGGGACCGAGGTCGCTCTGGTCGAAAGGAGGATAGGCGTCCTCCAAGAAAGGATAAGCGGGAAGATCTCGACATTCCTCTTAACTGTTCCATGGCGGAAGTACTGACAGTCATGGAACGACAAGGTATCTCCAGATACCCCCCGAAGAAAGATGGAGAATTCCTGGGGTCCCGCACAGATCGCTATTGTCGGTTTCACCGCGCAAATGGCCACGACACTAATCACTGTCGGGAGCTGAAGAAGGAGACTGAGAAGCTAATCCAGAAGGGAAAGCTCAAGGAGTTCGTCGGGGACAAACGCTGCAGGTCCCGCTCTCGGTCTCGATCGCGCTCCCGTTCCCGATCCCGCGATCGGTCCCCGAAGAAGAAGAGAACTGATCCAGAGTCATCTGGTGTTCGCAAAGAAAGACGAGTCATCAACGTGATTATGGAGGATTTGCGGCTGGAGGCGATACCTCATCCGCTCGAGAGGTTTACGCCTCCAGGATCCCTACAGCGGTGGTGCTGGGTAAGAGGTCCCGATCTTGGACCCTGAAGGAAGAGATGGTGATCTCCTTCTCATCGGAGGACCTCATAGGCGTGGAGACTCCGCACGACGATGCCCTGGTGGTAACCCTGGATGTAGATGGGTTCGAGATGAAGAGAATCCTAATCGACGGAGGGAGCTCCTCCGACATTCTATTCATGGACGCGCTGGAAGCCATGGGGAAGACGAAGAAGGATCTGAAGGAAGCGAACTTCCCGATGGTTGGGTTTTCTGGCTCAACTTCCTACCCGCTGGGAGTAATCACCTTACCAGTGGAGTTTGGCAGTGGGTGGAAGTCAGAAAGGAGGAATGTGGAATTTGTCGTGGTTGATTCTGCGGGGACCTACAACGCAATTATCGGGAGAACCACCATCAATCCCCTGATGGCGGTTGCCTCGACTGTGCACCAGAAGATGAAGTTCCCGACCGACCACGGAGTCGGGGAGGTCAAGGGCGACCAGGTGGCCTCCCGGAAATGCTATGTTAATGCCACCCGGAGGAGGAGGCGAGAGGCTATGACTGTCCTCCAGACAGACACAGATCCCAGAGAAGAGTTTGGGCGTCCCGCCCCCGTAGAAGATCTGAAAGAAGTCGAGATCGACGGACCCCAGAGGAAGGTGAAAATCGGGTCTGCCCTAACTGAGGAGACAGCCCAGAAATTGGTGGAATTGCTGAAAGAGTTCAAGGAGCTGTTTGCCTGGTCCCCCAGCGATATGCCAGGAATAAGCCCCGACGTGATCGTGCACGAGCTGAAGATAGACCCCGCAATCAAGCCTATCACGCAGAAGAGGCGTCCGATGGGCACGGATAAAAAGATCGCGATCCAGCAGGAGGTGGGCAGGTTGCTCGATGCTGGTTTCATTAAGGAGCTCCGATTCCAGACTTGGGTCGCCAACCCAGTGCTGGTGAAGAAGACTAACGGGAAGTGGCGAATGTGCGTGGACTTCCGCGACCTGAACAAGGCTTGTCCAAAGGATTGCTATCCACTCCCGAGGATTGACCAGCTGGTGGATGCCACATCGGGACATGAGCTGCTGAGTTTCATGGATGCATATTCGGGCTACAACCAGATCAAGATGGCCAAGGAAGACGCCCCCCACACTGCGTTTTATGCAGACAGCGACATCTATCACTACGATGTCATGCCTTTCGGGTTGATCAACGCCGGGGCAACCTACCAACGGATGGTGAACAAACTGTTTGGGGTTATGCTGGGAGAAACCATGGAATCCTACGTGGATGATATGCTGGTGAAGTCCCGACAATCCGAGGATCACGTGCACAACCTTACCATGGCGTTTGAGCGGATGAGACTTCATCAAGTTCGCTTGAACCCGACGAAATGCGCCTTCAGAGTCCACTCAGGGAAGTTCTTGGGCTTCATAGTGAGCCAAAGAGGAATTGAAGTAAACCCTGAGAAGCTGAGGGCAATCGAGGAGATGCAGTCTCCGATAAACCATCGGGAGGTGCAAGTACTGAATGGCCGACTAGCTGCAATGAACCGCTTCTTGTCCAAAGCCAGCGACCGATCCATGCCATTTTTTGAAGTCTTGAGGGCCAACAAAAAATTCGAATGGACCGCCAAATGTGAAGAGGCGTTCCAAGCACTCAAACAACATCTTCGCACACTCCCGCCGCTGGCGAAACCGGTTCCAGGCGAGCCACTCTTCCTTTATTTGGCTGTTTCTGAATTTGCAATTAGCTCTATGTTAGTAAAGGTTGTCGAGGGTAATCAAGTCCCCGTCTATTATGTAAGCAAGGCATTTGCCAAATCTGAATTGAACTATCCCGCCGTTGAGAAGTACCTCTTTGCGTTGATAATTACTGCTCGGAAGCTAAGGCCATATTTCCATGCACATGAGATCACTGTGCTAACGAACCAGCCTTCGAAGCATTTTTTGAGCCGACCGGATGCGTCGGGGAGATTGGTGAAATGGGCAGTAGAGCTCAGTGAGTTTCGAATACACTTTGCTCCAAGAACGGCAATCAAGGGTCAGGCATTGGCGGACTTTATAGAAGAATCTACAGCCCCCGATCTAGAAGAAACGGGCCCTGTAGAGGGGGCAACCATGGAGATCCCGATAGAAGAACAACCAGAGAGGACAGAGCAATCAGAACAGCCAAACAAAGAAAATATCTGGGAAATGTACACGGATGGCTCCGCAAGTTCAGACGGATCAGGAGCGGGCTTCTTGTTGATACCACCGGGTGAAGGTGAACCGCTCCGATATGCCTTGGCTTTAACATTCAAAGCCACAAACAACGAAGCGGAGTATGAAGCTCTTATCACGGGCCTAAAAATCGCTAAAGGCACTGGAATCGATCACTTGAGGGTGAAGTGTGACGCAGCGTTAATCGTGAACCAAGTTCAAGGACGATACGAAGCAAGGAGTCCGATAATGAAGAAGTATCTGCGAGAGGTACAAACCCTGAGAGAGAGCTTCAAAAGCTTCGATATCGAGGCTATCCCGAGGGAGGAGAACGTAGAGGCAGACGCCTTGAGCAAATTTGCCCTGGGGGCACCCTTAGAAGAAAATCGGAAGGTGCACTTCCTGGAGAAGGTGATCTTGTCAAACATCGACCCCACGCAGGTGTGCACCATTGAAGCAAAATCGGAGGAGGAGCCCACTTGGATGACCCCGATAGTCGCGTATCTGACTACGGGGGCAGTCCCCGAGGATAAGGTAGCAGCAGACAGGATATGTCGGGTCGCGTCTAATTATGTGATGCTGGACAATCAGCTGTACAAGAAGGGCTGGTTCTCGACTCCGTACCTAAAGTGTGTAGCAGAACCCGACACCAACCGAATCTTGAAGGAAATGCATGAAGGGATCGCGGCTTGTCAGGAAGGGGCCCGATCCATCTTGAGGAAGGTGTTGAACTTAGGCTACTATTGGCCCATGATGAACAAAGAAGCACCGGCGTTGGTCCGGTCATGCGACGCGTGCCAGAGGTACGCCCCGAGTATCGTGGCTCCGGCTGCTAACTTGACGTCCATCAAGAGCGCTTGGCCCTTCGCACAGTGGGGCATCGACTTGGTGGGACCTCTTCCGCAAGCACAAGGACAATGTAAGTATTTACTTGTAGCTATCGATTATTTTTCGAAATGGATAGAGGCGAAAGCATTGGCCAGGACAACGGGGAACCAGATCGTCAAGTTCCTCCAAACCCACATCGTGTCCAGATACGGGATTCCTAAGGTGGTGATCAGCGACAATGGCCCACCGTTTAACGGCTCTCAGGTAAGGGAGTATCTGGAAGAACTGAACGTCGAGCATCGGACCGCCTCCGTACGCCATGCTCAGACTAACGGCCAGGTGGAGTCAGCCAACAAAATCGTGATGGATGGCCTGAAGAAGAGGGTCTATGCCTTGAAGGGCAAATGGCTGAACGAACTGGAAAATGTACTTTGGGCTGTTAGAACGACACCCAAACGATCAACTGGGGAGACTCCGTTTGGCCTTGTTTATGGCACGGAGGCTGTCGCCCCTGTGGAGGAAGCCGTGGCATCCCATCGGACGAGATATTATGAGCCCCTGAAGAACGAGGAAGTGAGACGCCTGGACTTGGACCTACTCGAAGAGAAAAGGCGGGAAGCCGATGAAATCCAAGCACGAATGCGCTTAGCGACGGCCAGGTACTATAATCGGCGAGTGAAGTCCCGACAGTTCTTCGTCGGGGAGCTGGTTTGGCGTCGCAACGAGTTCACCCTTTTTGACCGAATCAACAAGATGTCACCAAAATGGGAAGGACCTTATAAGGTCGTGGGGATGCCAGCTCCGAACGCATACAAGTTGGAAGACCTCGATGGCAGAGCCTTAAAGCATTCTTTCAGTGGCGAACACTTGAAGAAACACCATGCTTGAAGAAAGTCGCCTTAAGTGGTGCCCGAGAAAGTCGCCTTAAGTGGTGCCCGATAAAGTTGCCTTAAGTGGTGCCCGATAAAGTCGCCTTAGGTGGTGCCCGATGTAAAATCGCCTTAAGTGGTGTATGCTGTTTATCGTTTAATTCGATGTAAGATTATCTTATGCCAATTAATAAAGAGTTCGCTTCCAAATAAGATTTGTCCTTAGGTTTATGCTAAGTGTAAAGTCGCCTTCAGTGGTGCACGATGAAAGTCGCCTTCAGTGGTGCACGACGAAAGTCGCCTTCAGTGGTGCACGATGAAAGTCGCCTTCAGTGGTGCACGATGAAAGTCGCCTTCAGTGGTGCACGATGAAAGTCGCCTTAAGTGGTGCACAATACTTAGGTTTATTCTAAGCATCCGAAAGTCGCCTTCAGTGGTGCACGACGAAAGTCGCCTTCAGTGGTGCACGATGAAAGTCGCCTTCAGTGGTGCACGATGAAAGTCGCCTTAAGTGGTGCACAATACTTAGGTTTATTCTAAGTATCCGAAAGTCGCCTTAAGTGGTGCACAACGAAAGACGCCTTCAGTGGTGCACGACGAAAGTCGCCTTCAGTGGTGCACGATGAAAGTCGCCTTCAGTGGTGCACGATGAAAGTCGCCTTAAGTGGTGCACAATACTTAGGTTTATTCTAAGTATCCAAAAGTCGCCTTTAGTGGTGCACAACGAAAGACGCCTTCAGTGGTGCACGATATTAAGTCGCCTTAAGTGGTGCGCGATCTTTAGGTTTATCCTAAGTAACGATTAAAGTCGTCATAAGTGATGCACTCGATATTAAGTCGCCTTAAGTGGTGCAAGTTATTAAATCGTCGGGAGGGCGTCTGAGAAATTCGTAAGTATCGAAGTCTTGACTGCCAAGAACTAAGTCGTCTTAAGTGACGCACTCAAGGATAAGTCGCCTTAAGTGGTGAAAGTTGTTAAATAGTCGGGAAAGACGAAAGACCACAAATGATCGGAATTAAAGGAGTCTAATATGGATAAAGGGCTCGAAGGCCCGACGACGACGCAAGAGAAGAAAATACAAGGACTCTGAAAGATAAAAGCATTCAAGCTTGGTCCTTGTCAGCAGCAGCAGAGGGGTCCGCAGGATTGGCTTCGGGAGGATTGGCTATCGGGGCGTCTGCACTTGGAAGCTCAGAGGCATCATCGACAATTACGGGGGTACTCCCCCCATCACTCTCCTCGGAAAGAGCAAAGTACTTCTTCGCAAAGGGAGCGAGGGAAGGAGACTTGTCGAAATTGATGGTGTCCCCGTACTCCAGGTGGAGCTCCTCAACGGCGTTGAAGAGAGTGTTCTCCACCTCCGCGCCAAAGAACTTCATGGCGTCAGCTTGGAAGCCCTCCGACCTTCGATAGTCCTCCCGACCCTTGGCCTCCGCTTCGGCCAGCCGTGCCGGGAATCCCGCGATCAGCTCCTCCAGAGCCTTTTTCTCGAGGACCAGCTGGTCCTCGGCGGCCTTCTTCTCCTGGGTCAGCCGATCCACGAGAGCCCCCCGCTCTTGCCGCTCTTGCCTCAAGAGCCCCTCGAAGTCCGCGATCTGCTGCTGAAGGCCCCGAATCTTCTCATTGAGGGCAGCCAGCTCCTTGGCCAGCTTCCCCCGCGAAGACTGGGAGGCCTTGAGATCCGCCTGAAGCTGCTAGCGGACTCCTCGGTCCCGCTCCCGGGCCTCATCATAGGCAATAACGTACCCGATGAGGCGGTTGTAATCCCCGAGCTCCTGCAATCAAAAGAAAAAAGTGTTAGAAGGACAAAAGACCCGATTTATCGATCAACAAGGAAAAAGCGAAGTTTCACCTCGATGCGGCGCACAGCCATGTCCCTGACGTCCCGCTGCATATGCGTCCGATTGAGGTGGATCGGATGTCGCATAGAGGGCAGGATGGAACCCGCCAGCAGATGAGGGCCAGCTCTTGTTCCTGTTCCCCTTGCCTGAGCGGGACTCCCTGGAGCGTCTGGATCGGAGCCCAGGGGGCATCGGCCTGTGAAGAGTTGAAGGGCCTGTAGAAATCCCCATCAAGAGCTAGGGGAGAGATGGGACGGGGAAGAGAAGGGCACATCTCCGTCTCGGCCCGGACAGGAGAGGGAGAAAAATCATGGATAGGAGAGAGCTCCCGCTGCTGTGGAGAAGACGAAGGAGGCGGCCCCTGAGGGGTTGGTTTCAAGGGGGATTGCCCCGCCTTCCGACGCTGCTGAGGGGGGTCAACCCCGCCGGTCTCCTCGGAGGAGTCCAGAGTCTCCACCTGGCGAAACTGTTCACCAGATGGTGCCTTCTCTCCAGCTGAGGAAGGCACCCCCGCTGAGGGCGGTGCATCTGTAGAAGCTGCAGCACCCGAGGAAGCTCCCGAGCGACCTGCACCTGGAGGATGAAGAGCTTCAGATAGGTAGTCAGGAAGTTCATCGGGATTCTTACACCAAATGATACGTCGGGAGACGTATTGATCCTTCCCGCGGTAGTGATAATAGCCTGCCTTCAAGACTCGGGGAGTTTCACCTCGAAGGATTCTTTTGACATCAGCAATTCGGCCTTTCTTGGTCGAGGAAATCAAGTCCGACGGAACCATCCTTTTATACGATTCAATAGCAAGTCGGAGTTGTTTACCTTCTTCAGCATTCTGGACCTCGAAGAGTTGGTCCAGATCCACCCGTGGCCGCTTGGGCTGCTCCGATGAAGGAGACCCCGACCTGGCAGCAGCAGCCTTCTTGGCAGACTTCCTCTTCCGCGAGGGGCGGACAGCATCGGTCTCCCCCTGCTTAAGGAATAAATCGGTCAGCACAGACACCTTCTTGGCTGCAAACAATAAACGAAGAAAAAGTTAGAAATTTTACCCAAGGGACCATGCTAGAAGGGCCGTCGAAGAGCTGCCCCCCAGAGACAATACTGAGGAGTCGGACCCCGGTGTGCACCAGGTCCCGCTCCACCAGAGAGTTAGCATTGAGAGGAGTCTAAGACTCACCCCAACGATAAAGCTGGATCAATTGAAGAGTCTCGAAGTCCTCATCAGCATAGGAGTGGAAAGCAGGCGGAGGGTCTGCTGCCACCTCCCACCGAGGCCAAGGGATAGAAGAATGTTGGATGAAGAAGTAGCTCCTCTTCCAGCTACTGTTGTCAGACCCCGTATCAATCAAGAGTCCCCGACCCTCGACCACCTTCCAGGTGTCACTGGTCCAACCGTGCCGGGCAAGCTGCTGCTTACTCCATTTGGGCATCCGGTGGTAGAAGGCGCAAACCCCCGCCTCGTTGCATTTCAGCCCGTAAAAAGTCCGGAAAAGCTGGAGGCTGTAGACCCACTTCTGTCGGAGACAGAGGACTTGAAAGGCGTTCCAGATGCGGATGTCATGAGGAGAGAAGGTAGTAGGGTGTGTTTGGTAGTGTTGGCACAGCTCGACCAGGTTACCGCAGAAGGGGAACCTGATCCCCGCTGATATTTGTCCCGTTGAGACAAATACCTCCCCTTTCTGGGGACGAGTAACCTCAGGGTCACTCGAGGGACGATGCCGAGGATAAGGGAAACGAGGTTCCCAGGTGATGGTGATGCAACCCTCTCAGAGAGCTGCATCATAAGCAGTGGTGGAAATTTCATTTGAAGCATAGTCAAATTTAAAGGGTTTTCTCCCCTCGGAGCTGGAACCGCTGTCTGAAAAGCAACCAGGGCAAGAAAATACAGTGGGATTCTGGAAAAAATTAAAAATAAGGGGACAAACAAACAACGAAGAGTGTTTCCTTACCAGACATGGTGGAGTAGAGGTTGAAGGAGATGAACGAGATGTCGCCGGAAAGATGATCGGAGAAGACTCCAAGGATTTTCGAAAGCACAGAGCTTGGAATTGCAGAGGAATCGCAGAGAGCTTTTGAGAATTCGAAGACGGTAAAAGTTAAATTGTGACTGTGGCTAGGGTTTTATAGTCGAAGAAGACAGTTGAAAGGACACTTCGATCCGAGTCGTCGAAGTCGAAGAGTCTTAATCTGGACCGTTGAGATGAAACGTGCAGAAGGACAACGGGCGTAATGATGAAACGGCCTGAAAAGCACTTTTCAGAAAAGGACAGGCGCGGAAAATCAGGCACGTGGGTCGAAAACGTCACTCCATTATCTGCTGCATTTAATGCACTAGAGAACCGAAGAGACCTTCGGGATATAGCGGTTATCTACAAAACCCTGAGGAAACGTGGAGGAGAAGAACTGATAACATTAAGTAACTGAACCAAGGAACAGATCCCCGATTCTAGTATTGGAAAATCGGGAGTTGGAAGACACGACGAACTAAAAGTCCCTCATGTCTTGGGGGAAAATGATGGGTCCGACTATAGCCGTCTGGCCCTTTAACGGCGAGGAAACGGCAAACAGGCCCACCAGGCCCAGAGTAAGGGTCAAGATGACCTAGGAGAAGGGTCCCGATGAAGGGAGTCCCGACGAAGCAGGGTCCCGACAGAGTCGGTCCCGACAGTGGAGCTAGAAGCTCCCGATGAGAAGCCTTTAAGTAGGCCCTGATGATGAATCCCTGATAATGATTGGCCCTGTCACGATGACGAGGGGCCCCGAGCGGTGACACAACGAGATAACTCTGGAGTCCCTGACGGGAGTCGGGACTCGTTACCAGAGGATAAAGCCAAGATATGCGGGGCGTGGCCGAGATATACGGAACGTGGTTAAGATACACGGATCGTGGCCGAGATACGCGGGGCATGGCTAAGATACGCGAGATCGTGTACGAGATAAGCGGGATACGGGCTAACCACCTCAGATCACTTACGTTGAGTTCGATATACTTTTGAGATTGTTGCTTGCCAGTCATACGAGAGACTCATTTAAGCATCGGAGAGGGATTCTGGGTCACCGCCCGGTCTATCCCCTCTTGCAGGATTACGTGGAGCAAAGGAGCTAGGATTGCCGTCAAGATCCGTACCGGAGTTCCACCGTGATCCAACACGCGATAGGCTTGATCGCGGGATCAATCTTCAACTCATGCTCAATCACATCGGGGCTGATTCCTGGCATGTCACTCGGGGACTAGGCAAACAGCTCCTTGAAATCCTTCAGCAGCTCAATCAATTCTCGGGCCCTCTCATCGGACAAGGCGGACCTGATTTTCACCTTCCTCTGAGGTCCGTCAATCTCGACCTCCTTCAAATCCTCCATAGGGGCGGGACGCCCAAACTCCTCTCTGGGATCAGCATCGGTCTGGAGGATAGTCATAGCCTCCCATCTTTTCCTTCGGGTGGCATTAACATAGCACTTCCTGGAAGCCACCTGGTCGCCCTTGACCTCCCCGACTCCGTGGTCAGTCGGGAACTTCATCTTCTGGTGAACAATCGAGGCAACAGCCATCAGCGGGTTGATGGTAGTTCTCCCGATAATCGCATTGTAAGTTCCTGCAGACTCAACCACCACGAAGTCCACATTCCTCCTCTCCGCTTTCCACCCGCTACCGAACTCTACTGGTAAGGTGATTATTCCCAGCGGATAGGAGGTAATACCAGAGAATCCAACCATCGGGAAGTTCACCTCTTTGAGATCCTTCTTTCTTTTCCCCATGGCCTCCAGAGCATCCATAAACAGAATATCGGAGGAGCTCCCTCCATCGATCAAAATTCTCTTCATCTCGTACCCATCCGCGTCCAGGGTCACGACCAAAGCATCATCGTGTGGACTCTCCAAACCTACCAGGTCCTCCGCTGAAAAGGAAATCACCTCTTGCCTAGCACCACAGCAGCAGAAATTTTAGAGGCATAGACCTCCCGAGAGGCTGTGGTGTCACCTCCTGCGGCAAATCCTCCGTGAATCACATTGATGGTGCCCCGCTTCTCCTTACGGGCACCAGAGGACTCTGGCTCCGTCTTCTTCTTTTTCAGGGACCGATCGCGGGATCGGGAACGGGACCGCGATCGAGATCGGGAGCGGGAACGACACCGCCTTTCAGCCACAAACTCCTTAAGCTTCCCCTTCTGGATCAGCTTTTCAATTTCCTTCTTCAACTCCCTGATGGGCTTCGCTGTGGCCGTTAGGCCCTTTAACAGCGCGCAAACGGTGAATAGAGCAAACGGTCAATGGAGGTCAAGATGACCCAGGCGAAGGGTCCCGACAGAGGGAGTCCCGATAATGAAAGGTCCCGACAGAGTCGGTCCCGATAGGTGAGCTGGATGCTCCCGAAGAGATGCCTTTAAGTAGGCCCCGATGACGAATCCCTGAGAACGATTGGCCCTGTCACGATGACGAGGGGCCCCGAGCGCTGACACAACGAGATAACTCTAGAGTCCCCGATATTAGTCGGGACTTGCTATCAGAGAATGAGGCTGAGATACACGGGGCGTGGCCAATATACGCGGAGCGTGGCCGAGATACGCGGGGCGTGGCCGAGATAAGCGAGATCATGGCCTAGATAGGCGGGATCGTGCCCGAGATACGCAGAATACGGGCTAACCACCCCAACGGTTCACCAGGTAACTGAGGTACCTCTCCGCCTATAAAAGGGCAGAGGCTACCTCAGAGCACATTACGTTTTGATATACGCTACTTGAGATTACTGCTTGCCAGTCCATACGATATACTCATTTAAGCATCGGAGAGGGATTCTGGGTCACCGCCCGGTCTATCCCCTCTTGCAGGATTACGTGGAGCGAAGGAGCTAGGATTGCCGTCAAAGATCGTGCCGGAGTTCTACCGTGATCCAACATTGGCGCCGTCTGTGGGAACGTAACAAAAAGCTGATATGCCTTCTACTCGTTCAATGGCGGCTGGCAAGCAAAGAAGACAAGGACAATCTGGTGGTTCCTGTCATCCTGCTGGGACGACTCTGAATTCACCACCAGAGCATGCTGAGGACCAGAATCTCCCCGCGGAGGTCTCTCGGACAGGGGGGCATAATGAAGCCCCTGATGATACTGCTGCTCAACACCAGGGGAATAGGGAGCAGGAGGCTCCTCCAAATGCGGACCTGACGAGGGTTGTGGTGGAGGCCATGCCGATGTTTTTGGCAGCCGTGGAGGCTCTCTTAGATCGGAGAGAGGTTGCGAGGAGGCAAGAGGAGATGCCCCCACTAGAAGAGGAAGCGCCCCCACCAGCAGAGGTTCAGAATGTGCGGGAGGTTCAGCCCCGAAACCGGGCAGGAGTAGGGTGTCCCATCACCCCCGATCAGGTAGTGAAGATCGTGAACATCTGCATGGGAGAGTAGAAACCGCTGGTGTCGGAGCTGAGGGATCGATCCACCCATCCCTTCGTTCTCGACTCATAGACACCTTCGCCCCGCCAGGGCTGGGTATCCCCACGATTAAGGAGTATGATGGCGAGGGAGATCCGGTTCATCATGTCCAGAAGCACCTTATGGCATGTCTGGGCCGAGCCCCGAATGAAGATATCGTGTGTACGCTGTTCCCGAACACACTTGGTGAGAGAGCCCTGACCTGGTTCTTCAGTCTGCCCCCAGGCTGCATCACTTGCTGGGCTGATATGCACGACCGCTTTATTCAACAGTACCAGGGTCGCAGACGTCTGTTGAAGAGTGTAAGGTCCCTGACCCAGATGGTACAGAGGCCCGATGAGTCGCTGGCGCACTATTACCAGCGATACACGGCCAGCGTGGCGGAGATTGACGAGGAGATTTCGGAGGGTGAAACCATCCGTACCTTCATTCGGAACCTAACAGCCCTCTACGGTTCCGACTTGATGCACAGCGTGGCTTAGAAGGCCGTGTAGAATATGGAGGCACTGCAGAAGAGGGTGAAGCGGCAAATTGATGTCCAGGAGTCGAAGATAGCCGCTGGAGAGCTTGAGCCCCCGAAGTCGAATAAAGGAAACAGTCGGTCAAACCCTTAGACGAGCGCAAGTCGAAGGATAAATCTGAGAATAGTCGGATCCGAGGTCGCTCTGATCGGAGGGATGATAGGCGTTCCTCGAAGAAGGACAGGCAGGAGGATCATATTCCTCTCAACAGCTCTATGGCAGAGGTGTTAACAGTCATGGAGCGACAGGGTATCTCCAGGTACCCCCCGAAGAAGGAAGGAGAATTTTTGGGATCCCGCACCGATCGCTACTGTCGATTCCACCGTGTAAACGGTCACGATACTAACCATTTTCGGGAGCTGAAGAAGGAGATCGAAAAGCTGATCCAGAAGGGGAAGCCGAAGGAGTTTGTCGGGGAGAAGCGTTCTCGATCCCGATCACGGTCCCGTTCCCGATCCCGCGGTCGGTCCCCAAAGAAGAAGAGGTCTGACCCGGAGACTTCTGGTGCTCGTAAGGAGAAGCGGGGCACTATCAATGTGATTCACGGAGGGTTTGCCGCGGGAGGTGATACCTCATCCTCCCGGGAGGTTTATGCCTCTAGAATTCCCGCTGCTGTGGTACTGGGTAAGAGGTCCCGATCCAGGACCCTGAAGGAAGAGATGGTGATCTCCTTTTCGTCGGATGATCTCGTAGGCGTGGAGACTCCGCACGATGACGCTTTGGTCGTGACCTTGGAGGTGGATGGGTACGAGATGAAGCGGATTCTGATTGATGGAGGGAGCTCCTCCGATTTTCCGTTCATGGATGCGTTGGAGGCCATGGGGAAAACAAAGAAGGACCTGAAGGAGGCGAACTTCCCGATGGTCGGATTCTCTGGTTTTACCTCCTATCCGCTAGGAGTGATCACCTTACCAGTGGAGTTTGGTAGCGGGTGGAAATCGGAGAGGAGGAACGTGGAGTTTGTGGTAGTTGAGTCCGCAGGGACCTACAACGCGATTATCGGGAGAACTACCATCAACCCCCTGATGGCAGTTGCCTCGACTGTTCACCAGAAGATGAAGTTTCCGACCGATCATATGGAGTCGGCGAGGTCAAGGGTGACCAGGTGGGTTCCAGGAAATGTTATGTTAACGCCACCCGAAGGAGGAGACGGGAAGCTATGACTGTCCTCCAGAAAGATGCTGATCCTAGAGAGGAGTTTGGGCGTCCCGCCCCCTTGGAGGACTTGAAGGAGGTCGAGATTGACGGGCCTCAGAGGAAGGTGAAAATCGGGTCTGCTTTGACCAATGAGACAGCCCGAGAATTGATCGATCTACTAAAGGATTTCAAGGAGCTGTTTGCCTGGTCTCCGAGTGACATGCCAGGAATCAGCCCCGATGTGATCGTGCATGGGTTGAAGATTGATCCCGCGATCAAGCCTATCGCGCAGAAAAGGCGTTCGATGGGCGCAGACAAGAGGATTGCGATCCAGCAGGAGGTGGGCAGGTTGCTCAATGCTGGGTTTATCAAGGAGCTTCGATTCCAGACTTGGGTTTCTAACCCGGTGCTGGTGAAGAAGAGCAATGGGAAGTGGCGGATGTGTGTTGATTTCCACGACCTGAATAAGGCTTGCCCGAAGGATTGTTACCCACTCCCGAGAATCGACCAGCTGGTGGATGCCACGTCGGGACATGAGCTGTTGAGCTTCATGGATGCGTACTCGGGCTATAACCAGATCAAGATGGCTAAGGAAGACGCCCCCCACACTGCCTTTTATGCTAATAGCGACATCTATCATTACGATGTCATGCCTTTCGAACTGATTAATGCTGGGGCAACCTAGCAGCGGATGGTGAACAAGCTGTTCGGAGATATGCTGGGGAAGACCATGGAGGCTTACGTGGATGATATGTGGGTGAAGTCCCGACAAGCTAAGGATCATGTGCACAACCTAGCCACGGCGTTTGAGCGGATGAGACTTCATCAGGTTCGCTTGAACCCGACAAAATGCGCCTTCGGAGTCCACTCGGGGAATTTCTGGGCTTTATGGTGAGCCAAAGAGGAATTGAGGTGAACCCCGAGAAGCTAAGGGCGATCGAGGAGATGCAGTCTCCGATAAACCATCGGGAGGTGCAAGTGCTGAATGGTCGACTAGCTGCAATGAATCGCTTCCTGTCCAAGGCAAGTGACCGATCAATGCCATTTTTTGAAGTCTTGAGGGCCAACAAGAAGTTCGAATGGACCACTAAGTGTGAAGAAGCGTTCCAGGCACTCAAGCAGCACCTTCGCACCCTCCCGCCGTTGGTGAAACCGGTTCCAGGCGAGCAGCTCTATCTTTACTTGGCTGTTTCTGAATTTGCCATTAGCTATGTGTTAGTGAAGGTTGTCGAGGGTAATCAAGTCCCCGTCTATTATGTAAGCAAGCTGTTTGCCAAGTCTGAAATGAATTATCCTGCCGTTGAGAAGTATCTCTTTGCGTTGATTATTACTGCTCGGAAGCTGAGGCCTTATTTCCATGCACACGAGATTACTGTGTTGACGAACCAGCCTCTGAAGCATTTTTTGAACTGAACGGATGCGTTGGGGAGATTAGTGAAATGGGCAGTCGAGCTTAGTGAGTTTCGCACACACTTTGCTCCGAGAACGGCTATTAAGGGCCAGGCATTGGCGGATTTCATAGCAGAGTCTACAGCCCCCAATCTGGAAGAAGCGGGCCCTGTAGAGGGGGAAACCATGGAGGTCCCGATAGCAGAACAACCAGAGATGGCAGAGCAATCAGAACAGCCAAACGAGGAAAATACTTGGGAAATGTACACGGATGGCTCCTCGAGTTCAGATGGATCAGGAGCAGGGTTTGTACTGATACCACCAGGCGGAGGTGAGCCGCTGCGATATGCTTTGGCCTTAACATTTAGGGCCACGAACAACGAAGCTGAGTACGAGGCTCTTATCACGGGCCTGAAAATTGCCAAAGGTACGGGAGTTGCTCACTTGAGAGTGAAGTGTGACGCGGCCCTGATTGTGAACCAGGTTCAAGGGCGATACGAGGCGAAGAGCCCGATGATGAGGAAGTACCTTCGCGAGGTGCAATTCTTGAAGGAGAGCTTTAAAAGCTTCGACATCGAGGCGATCACGAGGGAGGAAAACGTGGAGGCAGATGTCTTGAGCAAATTTGCCCTGGGGGCACCCTTGGAGGAAAATCGGAAGGTGCACTTCTTGGAGAAGGTGATCTTGTCGACCACCGACCCGACACAGGTGTGTGCTATTGAAGCAGGATCGGAGGAGGAGCCCACTTGGATGACCCCGATAGTCGCGTACCTGACTACGGGGGCAGCCCCCGATAATGAAGTGATAGCTGACAGGATACGTCAGATCGCGGTTAATTACGTGATGCTGGACAATCAGCTATACAAGAAGGGCTGGTTCTCGACTCCGTACTTGAAGTGTGTGGCTGAGCCCGACACAAGTCGAATCCTGAAGGAGGTGCATGAAGGGGTTGCGGCTTGTCATGAAGGGGCCCGATCCATTATGAAGAAAGTGATGAACTTGGGCTATTATTGGCCTACGATGAGCAAGGAGGCGACGGCATTGGTCCGATCATTTGATGCGTGCCAGAGGTACGCCCCGAGTATCGTGGCTCCGGCTGCTAATCCGACGTCCATCAAGAGTGCTTGGCCCTTCGCGCAGTGGGGTATCGACTTGGTGGGACCTCTCCTGCAGGCACAAGGTCAGTGTAAATATTTGCTTGTGGCTATCGATTATTTTTCGAAATGGATAGAAGCAAAGGCGTTGGCCAAGACGACGGGGAACCAGATCGTCAAGTTTCTCCAGACCCATATTGTATCCAGATACGGGATTCCTAAGGTGGTGATCAGCGACAATGGTCCACCGTTTAACGGGGCGGTGAAAGAGTATCTGGAGGAGTTGAACATCGAGCATCAGACAGCCTCTGTCCACCATGCTCAGACTAATGGCCAGGTGGAGTCAGCCAACAAAATCGTGATGGATGGCCTGAAGAGCAGGGTCTATACCTTGAAGGGAAAATGGCTGAACGAGCTGGAAAACGTGCTTTGGGCTGTTAGAACGACACCCAAACGTTCAACTGGGGAGACTCCGTTTGGCCTTGTTTATGGCACGGAGGCTGTTGCTCCTGTGGAGGTAGCTGTGGCATCCCATCAGATGAGATATTACGAGCCTTTGACGAATGATGAAATGAGACGTCTGGATTTGGACTTGCTCGAAGAGAAGAGGCAGGAAGCCGACGAAGTCCAGGCTCGAATGCGTTTGGCGACGACCAGGTATTACAATCGGCGAGTTAAGTCCCGACAATTTTTCGTCGGAGAGCTGGTTTGGCATCGCAACGAGTTCACCCTTTTGGATCGGATCAGCAAGATGTCACCAAAATGGGAAGGACCTTATAAAGTCGTGGGGATGCCAGCTCCGAATGCGTACAAGTTGGAAGACCTCAATGGCAGAGTATTGAAGCATTCTTTTAGTGGTGAACACTTGAAGAAACACCATGCTTGATGAAAAATTGCCTTAAGTGGTGCCCGATGAAAAGTCGCCTTAAGTGGTGCCCGATGAAAAGTCGCCTTAGGTGGTGCCCGATGAAAAGTCGCCTTAAGTTGTGCCCGACGAAAAGTAGCCTTAAGTGGTGCCCGATGTAAAATCGCCTTAAGTGGTGTAAGTTATTTATCATTTGATTCGATGTAAGCATATTTTGTGCCATTAATGAATAAAGAGGTTACTTCCGATCAGAATTATTCTTAGATTTATTCTAAGCGTTACTTAGTTGCCTTTAGTGATGCATGAGAAAAGTCGCCTTGAGTGGTGCACGGGAAAAGTCGCCTTCAGTGGCGCACGAGAAAAGTCGTCTTAAGTGATGCATGAGATTAAGTCGTCTTAAGTGATGCGTGATTCTTAGATTTACTCTAAGTGTTGTTACAGTCGTCTTAAGTGATGCACGAGATTAAGTCGTCTTAAGTGATGCATGATTATTGGATTTATTCTAAGTATTGGAAAGTCGCCTTAAGTGGTGCGTGATAGTAAGTCACCTTAAGTGGTGCAAGTTGGTAAATCGTCTTAAGTGATGTGTGAGAATATCTTAAGTGTCGAGGTTTTGACTTAAGTAAGTATAGTAAAGTCGCTTTAAGAAGTGCAATGGAAAATCAGAACTAAGAAAGTCTGATATTAATAAGGGCTCGAAGGCCCGAGGATTACAAAAATGAGGGAAATACAAGGACTTTAAAGATAAGCAGTTAGGCTTGGTCCTTGTCGGCGGCATCAACGGGAGCAGGGTCCACGAGGTCTGTGGCAGAAGGCTCCACAGGTTCAGCCGCTGGAGGGTCGATTATCGAGGTGTCAGCACTTGGAGGCTCTGCTGTGTCTTAAACAATCGCGGGAGTGCTTCCCCCATCACTCTCCTCCGAGAGAGCAAAATATTTCTTTGCGAAAGGGGCGAGAGAAGGAGACTTGTCGAAGTTGATAGCGTCGCCATACTCCAGGTGGAGTTCCTCAACTGCGTTGAAGAGGGTGTTCTCCACCTCCCCACTGCAGAACTTTACAGCATCAGCCTGGAAGTCTTCGGACCTCCGATAATCCTCCCGGCCCTTGGTCTCGGCCGCGACCAGCTGCGCGGGAACCCCCGCAACTTGCTCCTACAGAGCCTTCTTCTCAAGGACCAGCTTGTCCTCAGCAACCTGCCGCTCCTGCCGCTCCCGCTTTAGGAGCCCCTCGAAGTCACGGACCTGCTTTTGGAGGTCCCGATTCTTTCGGTCGAGGATGGCCTACTCCTTGGCCAGTTTTCCCCGCGAAGACTCGGAGGCCGCGAGATCCTCCTTTAGCTTGGCCGTGACCGCCCGCTCTTTCTCCAGGGCCTCCTCGAAGGCGAAGAGATACCCGATGGAACGGTTGATGTCCCCCATCTCCTGCGAAGGAAGGAAAAGAAGTATTAGTAGATGAGCAACCGGTCTTATTGATGAAGAAAAGAAAATTGAAAGTCTTACCTCTATCCGACGCATGCACATCTCCTGTACATCCCGGCGCATGTCCTCCCGATCTAAGGAGATCGGATACCTCATAGAAGGCAGGATGGAGCCTGCCACCAGGTGTAGAACCAGCTCCGGATATGTGTCCCCTTGTCGGAGCTGGACCCCTTGCAGCGTTTGGATCGGGGTCCAGGGAGCATCCTCCTGTGCGGGGTCGAAGGCCTTGTAAAAAATCCCGTCGAGGGGAAGGGCCGACTGAGGTCGTGGAGGGGCGTGCCTCCGACCCATCCCGGGCTGGGGAAGGAGTGAAGTCATGGATAGGCGACGGTTGTCGCTGCTGTCGTGAAGAAGGCGAGGGGGCAGCCCCTTGGAGGTTGGTTTCAGCGGGGACTGCCCCGTCCTCCAACGATGGCGAAGGGAGCCACCCTCATCAGTCTCCTCGGAGGAGTGCAGGCTCTCCACCCGACAAAATTGTTCGCCGGTCGGGGTCTCTCCACTGGAGAAAAGTGGTGCCCCTGCAGAAGGAGGCGCCCCTGCTGAACGTGGTGCGCCTGTTGAGGCTCCAACACCCGACGGAGTCCCCAAGTGACCTACACCTAGAGGACGAGAGGAGGCTTCAGAAACGTAGTCAGGAAGTTTATTAGAGCCCTTACACCAAACAATGCGTCGGGAGACATATTGGTCCTTCCCGCGGTAGTTGTAGTAGCCCGCCTTCAGGACACGAGAAGTTTCTCCTCGGAGGACACGTTTGACATCGGCGATGCGGGCCTCCATGGTCGAAGGAATCAACTCCTTCGGAACCAGCTTCCTGTACGATTTAATAGTGAGGCGGAGCTTTTTACCTTCTTCAGCGTTCTGGACGTCGAAGAGCTTATCCACCTCCACACGGCTCCGCTTTGGCCTCTCCGCGAGGAGATCCCGATGGAGCAGCAGCCTTCTTGGCCGATTTCCTCTTCCGCGTGGGGCTGACAGCATCGGTCTCCCCCTGCTTAAGGATCAGATTGGTCAGCACGGATACCTTCTTAGCTGCAAACAGTAAAAAATAAAGGTTAGAGATTTACCTAGGGAACCATATTGGAGGGGCCGTCGAAGAGCTGCCCCCCGGAGACTATGTCGAGGAGTCGGATCCCGGCATTCACCAGGTCCCGCTCCACGAGAGAATTGGCGTCGAGGGGAGTGTAAGACTCCCCCCACCGGTAGAGCTGGATGAGTTGAAGAGTCTGGAAGTCTTCATCGGTGTAGGTGTGGAAAGCGGGAGGAGAGTCCGCTTCCACCTCCCATCGGGGCCACGGGATCGAGGAGTTTTGGATGAAGAAGTAGCTCCTCTTCCACCCACTGTTATCGGACCCCGTGTCGACCAGGAGTCCCCGACCCTTGACCACCTTCCAGGTGTCATTGGTCCAGTTGCACAACCCGAGTTGCGTCTTGTTCCACTTCGGCATCCGGGGGTAGAAGGCACAGACCCCCGCCTCGTTGCACTTCATCCCATAGAAGGTCCTGAAGAGCTTGAGGCTGTACACCCACTTCTGTCGGAAGCAGAGGACCAGGAAGGCGTTCCACAAACGTATGGCGTGGGGAGAGAAGGTGGTCGGATGCGTCTTGTAGTGCTGGCACATCTCGACCAGATTACCACAGAAGGGGAATCTAATCCCCGCTGATATTTGCCCCGTAGAGACAAACACCTCCCCTTTCCGGGGACGGGTAACCTCAGGTTACCCGAGGGGCGGGGCCAGGGATACGTGAAACGAGGTTCCCAGGTAGAGGTGATGCATCCCTCCCGGAGAGCTGCATCGTACGCAGTGCTGGAAATCTCGTTCAGTCGAAGTTGAAGGGCTTTATTCCCTCGGAACTAGATCCACTGTCTGAAATTAGCCACGGCATGGAAAGGCACATTGGGTTTTTCCGGGAAATTGCAAACAAACTAAGCAGAGATAAAGGAAAAAGATATACGAACAATAAAGAAGAAACCCTTACCAGACATGATGATTGGAGGTTGGAAGGATGAACTTGACGTTGCCGGAAAGGTGATCGGAGAAACACTTGGGCCTTCGGAATCGCAGAGCTTAAATTCTCAGAGAAGTTGCAGAGAGCTTTTGAAATTTCGGAGACGGTAAAACGGAAACTGTACCCAGGGTGAGGGTTTTATAGGCAAAGAGGACAGTTGAAAGGACGTTCTGATCTGAATCGTTGAAGTTGAAGCGTTTTGATCTGAGCCGTTAAGATGAAACGTGCAGAATGGCAATGGGTGTAATGATGAAACGGCCTGAAAAGCACTTTTTCAGAAAAATCAGACACGGGTGCCAAAGACGTCGCTTCGTTATCTGCTGCATTTAATGGCTGGGGAACCGAGAAGTCTTCTCGGATTTGGTAGTTATCCTCAAGGCATCGAGGAAGCATGAACGAGAAGATTTGTATCAAGTGACTATGCCAAGGGAAAGGTCCCCGACTCCGACGTCGGGAGGTCAGGAGTTGGAAGACACGACGAACTGTAAGTCCCTCATGTCTTGGGGGAAAATGATGGGCTTTGCTGTGGCCGTTAGGCCCTTGAACGGCGAGCAAAAGGTGAATAGGGCCACTGGGCCCTCAATGGAGGTCAAGATGACCCAGGCGAAGGGTCCCGATAATGAAAGGTCCCGACAGAGTCGGTTCCGATAGGTGAGCTGGATGCTCCCGATGAGATGCCTTTAAGTAGGCCCCGATGACGAATCCCTGAGAACGATTGGCCCTGTCACGATGACGAGGGGCCCCGAGCGGTGACACAACGAGATAACTCTGGAGTCCCCGATATTAGTCGGGACTTGCTATCAGAGGATGAGGCCGAGATACGCGAGGCGTGGCCGAGATACGCGGAGCGTGGCGAGATACGCGGGGCGTGGCCGAGATAAGCGAGATCATGGCCTAGATAGGCGGGATCGTGCCCGAGATACGCGTAATACGGGCTAACCACCCCAACGGTTCACCAGGTAACTGAGGTACCTCTCCGCCTATAAAAGGGCAGAGGCTACCTCAGAGCACATTACGTTTTGATATACGCTACTTGAGATTACTGTTTGCCAGTCCATACGAGATACTCATTTAAGCATCGGAGAGGGATTCTGGGTCACTTCCCGGTCTATCCCCTCTTGTAGGATTACGTGGAGCGAAGGAGCTAGGATCGCCGTCAAAGATCGTGCCGGAGTTCTTCCGTGATCCAACACTGCCGACAATGGTTAGTGTCGTGACCGCTGGCGTTGTGGAACCGACAGTAACGATCGGTGCGAGATCCCAAAAACTCTCCTTCCTTCTTCGGGTGGTACCTAGAGATACCCTGCCGATCCATCACCATTAACACCTCCGCCATGGAGCTATTCAGAGGGATGTGTTAGTCCTCTCGTTTGTCCTTCCCCGGGGGACGTCTGTCCTCCCTTCGATCAGAACGACCTCGACTCCGACTACCTTCGGATTTATCCTTCCGCTTATGGTCGTCCAATGGCTTGAGCGACTGATTCTCTTTATTGGACTTCGGAGGATCAAGCTCTCCAGCAGCTATCTTCGACTCCTGCACATCGATTTGCTGCTTCACCCTCTTTTGCAGTGCCTCCGTGTTCCACACAGCCTTCTCAGCCATGCTGTGCATCAAGTCGGAACCATAGGGGGCTGTCAGGTTCCGAAGGAAGGTGCGAATAGTCTCTCCTTCCGATATCTCCTCATCGATCTCCGCCACACTAGCAGTGTACCGCTGGTAATAATGTGCCAGCAATTCGTCGGGCCTCTGCACCACCTGGGCCAAGGATCTCACGCTCTTCAAGAGGCGTCGACGACCCTTGTACTGCTGAATAAAACGATCGTGCATATCGGCCCAGCTTGAGATGCATCCTGGGGGCAGGCTTAAGAACCACGTCAGGGCCCTCTCACCGAGTGTACCTGGGAACAGCACACACACAATATCGTCATTCGGGGCTCTGCCCAAACAGGCCATGAGATGCTTCTGGACGTGGCGAACTGGATCTCCTTCGCCATCATACTCCTTAATCGTAGGGATCCCCAGCCCTGGCGGGGCGAGGGTGTCTATCAGTCAGGGAACAAAGGGATGGGTGGATCGATCCCTCAGTTCCGACATCATCGGCTTCTGGTCCCCCATGTAGATGTTCACGATCTTCACCACCTGGTCGGGGGTGATAGGACCATTAAGGGGAATGGTCCTATGCTGCACCGGTCCTGGCCCATCGATCACAAATCGCTCCGACTGAGCAGGCTCCTTGCCCTTGTCCTAGTTTCTGGGTTGGGCCTCCTGTACATTCGGAACCTCCCTTGGCGGAGGCACCTCCTCCTGTCTCTTGGCAGCCTCTCTTCGCTCTAGGAGAGCCTCCATGGCCTCTAAGAACATTTGCATGGCATCCGCCACAGCCTTTGCCAAATCCGCGTTCGGAGGAGCATCGGGAGCATCCTCCTCCCTATTCTCTTGGTGTCTAGCTGTGTCCTCGAGAACTTCGTTGTGCCCCCCTATTCGGGAAACATCAGCAGGGAGATTTTGGTCCTCAGCACGCTCCGGTGGCGAATTCAGAGTTCCGGCAGGATGACGGGAACCACCAAATTGTCCTTGCTTTCTCTGCTTGCCAGCCGCCATTGAACGAGTAGAGGTCATTGTTGCTTTTCGTTGCGATTCCCACAGACGGCGCCAATGTTGGATCACGGTTGGAACTCCGGTACGGTCTTGACGGTGATCCGAACTCCTTCGCTCCACGTAATCCTGCAAGAGGGGAATAGACTGGGCGGTGACCCAGAATCCCGCTCCGATGCTTAAATGAGTATCTCAATAATCTCAATAAACTGGCAAGCAAGAGTCTCAGTAAAAACGTATCTGATCTGAGGTAACTTCCTCCTTTATATAGGAGAAGAGCTACCTCAGTTACCTGGTGAACCGCTAGGGCAGTTAGCCCACGATCCCGCTTATCTCGGCCACGATCCCGCCTATCTCGGCCATGATCTCACCTATCTCGGCCACGCTCCGCGTATCTCGGCCATGATCCCGCCTATCTCGGCCATGATCTCGCCTATCTTGGCTACGCTCTGCGTATCTCGGCCTCAACCTCTGATAGCAAGTCCCGACAAATATCGGGGACTCCAGAGTTATCTCATTGTGTCACCGCTCGGGGCCCCTCGTCATCGTGACAGTGCCAACATCCTCAGGTATTCATCATCGGGGCCTACTTAAAGGTATCTCATCGGGAGCGCCCAGCTCGCCTATCGGAACTGACTCTGTCGGGACCTTTCACCATCGGGACTCCTCTCATCGGGACCCTCCGCTGTGGTCTTCTTGACCTCTCTTAGTGCCAGTGGGCCTATTCACCGTTTACTCGTCGTTAAAGGGCTTCACGCTACAGCGGAACCCATCAGTCGCCATCTGTCTTTACCTTCGGAGGAAGGTTTCTTTTGATGATAGTGATAAGCAGGTCGCCACCTGTCTCTACCTTCGAAGTAAGGTTTCTACTGATGGCGGGCAGTCGTACTTTGGAAGTCGACATTTTCATAAGTTTTTGTCGACCTTTCATCCTTATCTCGTTAAGACGAGTCAGGAAGGTCGACGACTCTTCTTTCCCTGCCCTTGAACGTACTCGACTCTTGTACTTGGGCGAGTTTAATCAATCATAACCCAACACTAAAAACATATTTTCTCAATCTTTTAGCCAACTAAATCTATCAATAATATCTTTAACCCTATTAAATATTTAAATATATTGATAGTTATATATATTTCTATATATTAATGTGAATCTATCCTAATGTTCCCAATTATAGATATATTGTTACATTGTTTAAAAATTAAAGTATGGTAAAAAATATAATTTTAAAATACGTGCAGAAATTTCTCTACTTGGTGACCAAGAAATTAAAAATTTTTACCTTATAATTTTAATTAAAATTTTGGCTAATAACATCAAATTGGGAACAACTGGTCAAATTTCAAGATCAAATTTTAATAAGATCTACAATCCAATGTTTGATTTTGATAAATATTACTCTTTTCTTGAAAATCATGAACATCAAATTAACCAAGAACATCATGAAAATTTCGGTTTTTCCAAAACCCTAAAAATCGAAAATTTAAAACTTTTCTTCTTAAAATTTTCAGTTTTTTAATCTTAAATTTCAAGAACACCAAAAATTTATCAAAATCATGAACTCCTAACATAGGCTCTGATACCACTGTTAGATTACGATGACTAATCACTACAGAAACTTAAAATATTGTACATGCTAGTAATCGAAATTACGCAGCGGAAGATTCGCACATACATTTACAATTCTTCGTAGACCCAAGATCTTCACAGGAAGGAGTTTACGATCCTCCGGTCGGAACCCGTAGAGGTTCTTGTTAAAGAAGCCCTACGCGGTATAAGCTCCACAGCAAAGCCTCTGATCGAATCTTGGCAAGGGACAGATCTCCGGAGTGTTTGCTAGAAGGCAAATTGGCACACCCTTGGTGAGGTAAAGGGTTCGGCCGAAACTACTATTGTGGGGTGGAGGTTTTTTTCTCTCTAAAACACTCTAATGAGGAAATAGTGATTAACCCTAAAAATCCCCTAGCACCATGTATTTATAGGAGGAGCAAAGTGGACAAAACTCCACTTTGCCCTTCCTACATGTTTCGGCCGGCCATGTATAAGGGAGGCCCATATTTTGGGCCTCTCATGTCAATTGGGATTTGGATCTAGCCCAATTACTATAACGTGACAAGTACCTAATTTCCTTAAGTAAACTATACATATTATGGGCTACCAATTACGACGTCCATCACTCTATGCTTACATGTTGTACATTTTAAAACATAATAGTAGTAATATCCAATTTTCATACATATATGATTTACATCATTTTCATTTTTCTTATTAGTTGGTCCTCCCGCAGGACACTATATTAAATTAACTACAATAATTCATAATCAGTGGCAAAAAAGTTACAATTCATAGTCTATTAAATATCTAAATAATAAAATTTACAACCATATTTCAAGTAAAAAACTAACTGGTTGAATTAGGCATTACAAAATAATAATAAGGTCTTATAAAATAATAATGAGGATCTTAGTGTCACACACAAAATAATGAGGATCTTACATGGAAAATAATGGGGATCAGGGTGTATTATCTTTCAGAAATAAACCTAGAGTTTCAATAAAAGCACTCAATAATGGGGTTACTGTAACCCCATTATTGCACCTGGGTACGCAACTAGTATGTTCGTATGCCATGCTATCATGGATGTGTGTAAAATACTTAGTAAAAATTATACTTATGTCAATATATGTGAGTGTACATCTATCAATCATTCAATATGAGGAGGGCGCTAACTAATGCAATACATACATACGTGTCAAATGTCATGGAAAAATTTCTTAGTGTTGGGAAACACTAGTATTTATGTATATGAGTCTATACACAAAATACCATTGAAAAATTCAAGTGTTGAAACAACACTAGTAGTAATGCATATGAATGTATGCATGTAATGATCCATGAAAGAATTCTAAGTGTTGGACCCACACTATTAGTGATGCACATGGGTGCATGTATGTAATGATCAATGAAAAATATTAAGTGTTTGATGCATATGGATGCATGTATGTAATAATGATCTCATATATTAACATGTGATAGTGTGTCAATATTGATGCAACTAGGTGCATATATGTTAAATGTGAGCATATATATGCCTAAGCATATTATATTATAATTGAATAATTAGAAAATGATAGTTTTTTTCATTAGCACTTAGATCTTGCTTTTTGAAATCAATGGTGGAGATTATATCCATTTTAAAAACCCTAAAGCAAACACCTTTATAAATGTTGCTTATGTTTCAAATCACCATAGCCACCATCATCAAAGTTGTCTTCTTTTATCTCTAAAAACATTATATTGCTCTAGAAAAATAGTTTAGGCATACCTCACTTTACTTGAAGGCCAAGAAATCATCATGGAATCGAGTTATGGACCGTAAATCGGTTTTATTTGGTCCGATTAAGCCGTGGTTCGGCTTGGTTTTGGTTCAACTGAGAGGAGCGGCTCACGGCGGGGGTTCCAGCTCATGGCGTGGTCCCGGCGGGTGGCTCGGTGAGGTCGCAACGGTTTCGTTCCATCAGAGGGAGACCGACGACTTGGAGGGGGGTCGAGGGCGGTTTTGCGGTGATTACGACCTCGATTAACAGACGGGGGAGGTGCTGGTAACCTCGTCTCGTCGCAGCAATGAGTTCTTAGGCGAGAAGAGGCGGTTCGTGACGGTGACAGCCAGCAGCGGAAGGCGAATTCCCGTGGCTATCGAGGCGGCTCGGCCTTGACTGGGCGATTCCGGCGATTGGCAGCGGCGGCACGTGGAGGGGCGAACTTCGATGGCGGAAGCGTAGGTGGTGGCTCTCATTTCCGGCGAGCTCCTTTTTTGGTTCAACCGAACCATTTTGCATTGGACTGGGCTGGTTTGTCTCGGTTTTTTCGGGTCGATTTCACATTCAATCCCAATTTTTAAGGTCCGATCTTTCTCCTTTTTGCTCGTTCTGTATCTTTAAATTGATTGAGACGATACTTGCAATATATTATTATATCAAATTTGTCGAATTATAACATAATCATAGGAAAGGTATTACCTTTATGTCAATTTTGTGAGTAAATACCTCGGCTGAAAATTTCGAGTCTCCCCAAGTAAATGTGATGATATTTTTTGCTCGGGTTATCTCTTGAATTGGTTGGTTTTTATATGCCTTGACACCATGTGATCGATATGTAGATATTCACCCTTGAAATGAGTTTGTCGAATGTAAATGTGAGGTGTTGAGTCTCGCGTCTATGGCGCCCTGTAGTACACCTGCATAAGAATTTTTAGTTATCAAATTTAGTATATAAACATTTCCCTCGAAGTAGGCTTGTTGATATGTTAGAAGTAAGGTGTTCGACCTTATGTCGATGGCGTCGTGTGACGCGGCTGTATATAACCGTATTGCCCCCGAAGTAGGCGTTGTAACTGTTGACATAAGGACTCCCCCTTTTTTTCGTTGCCCCCCTAAGTAGGCGTATAGTTATAGACATAGGGATTAACCCTTTTTTTCATTGCCCACGAAGTAGGCGTAATAGTTGTTTGAGACGTAAGATATCGAACCCTGTATAGGTCGCTCCTTATGATATGTGAATGGCATGACGCTTTTGTGTTAGATATAGTACTCTTTTGATATATAGAGAGTGTTGACCCTTGTATGTTGCTTCTTGTAGCATGTTGTTGATGTATTGTTTCGCATAGTGGATGTAGGTGGTTCGTTGCCCCCTTAATAAGTGTAGTAAGTACGTAACCCCTTAGAATGGACTTAGGAAGTGCGCTACCCCCTCTTGAGTATAGGAGGTACGTTGCCTCCGTGATAGATGTAGAAAGTATACAACTTTTAAGATGGACTTAGGAATTGTGCTATCCCCTCTTGAGTATAGGAGGTACGTTGCCTCCGTGATAGATGTAGAAAGTATACAACTCCTTGGGATGGACTTAGGAAGTGTGCTACCCCGCCTCATTAGTGTGGGGGGTACGTTGCTTCTATAGAAGACGTAGAAGGTGTGTTGCCCCCTTGATAGATGTAGGAGGTATGTTTCCTCTGAAGTAGTTGTAGTATTCATTTTTTCGGGTAAACGACTTTGAATTTTCATAAGTGTTGATGAGACTCCCGTTTTTTCATTGTAGGCTGCTCGTGCTTCTTTAGCTTTGGAAATTCATTTTTGGGTGTGGGCTTCTTCATCATTGTCGTGGCATTAATGGAGTCTTCAATATGAGTAAGTCTCCTTTTACAAGAGATCCTTTTTTTATATTCCTTGATCGTTATTGGACATAGGGTTCTAGTGAGGAATGGGATTTTTCCCTTAGATCTGAGTTGGTTTCTGAGTTGGAACCCGTATCCGACACTGAGATAGGCAATTTGCTAGAGACTAGCCTAGAGCTTTCTTCTGAGATGGGGTCGGGTTTTGAGACCTCGTCTAATTCAGAGTCTAGTGAAGAGTCGGCGCGGGGGTCGTCGGCTCAGACTGCGTTGGAGTCAGCTGATTATGTTGAGCATGTGGGTCGACGGTATTCTGGAAATATCCTTTGTGCTAAGGAGTATCACTCTCATATTACCTTGGCGGGGTTGAGTGACATTGACAAAGCCGTGTACCCTTTTGATCATTATCAGAAGTATAAGATAGGTGATATTACTGTTCCTCTTCCTGGTATGGCTGCATTATACACTGTCCAGGTGCGTAGCGGGCTGCGTTACCCTTTATGTCCATACTTCTTGAGCTGAGTCGCTATTACAGGATATCTCCCCTCGACCTTGCTCCCAACGCCATTCGGGGTTGGGTTGGTTTCCGAGTTCTGTGTCAGTGTCAAGGTTGGAACTACACCTTTGCGCTTTTCTGATGCTTCTTCAGGCTTCAATATCATAAGTTGACCAAGATGTTTACCATGGTCACTCGCTTTCTTTCGTTGCCGAAGTCGACATCCGGAGATAATAATGAGTTTGTATGGAACAATCGTGTTTTCTTTGTTGCTCCCATTGATAGGTCGAGCAAACAGTGGAGGAACCACTATCTCTTTGTCAGGGACAATCAGGTGTCCTAGCAAGCTGATCATTGTTCTATTAAGGATGCTGCCATGGACTTTTATGAGCTTTCTTCAGCCGATAGGAAGGCGATTAGAGTTATATATGCATCTCACAAAGTTCGGGGTTATCAAGCTGTGAAGGCATATTCCGTGTCCGATCTGCGTGGAGCGGGCATTTTACTAACGCCTTCCTTGATATGCTATTAATTTTCTCATTTTTACGTTTCTTTTGCCTTTTCCCTTGCAGATTGGTTCGCTGACAAAACCTCATGATCACAGGTGGGTGGTGCTACCCGAGGTGCTACTTCATCCTCCAAGAGAAAAGCGCCACTGGGCGATGTTCCTCGAGCTCCCAAAGCGTCTAAGCCATCTATGGGTGTTGAGGCCTCATGTATGTATTTATCTATAGTCATTGTATGTGTTATATACTTCATTTCCTGCTTATTCCCTTGTTTACTTTATTTTGTTTGCATGCCCTGCTGCTCCAGCGAGTAAGAGTCCAGCGTCGAAGCTGAAGAGATCTTCATTTGAGGGTGGATCTTCGAGGGACCCCTCTGGCATGAAGAACAAAGTGATCACTCTAGATGATTTCCCGAAGGTTCCTTCTTGCTACAAAGAGAAGGTATTTGTTGACAAGGGCAAGAGCCTGGCAGTGGAGGAGGGAGTTAATCATGAGGGAGGTGGCCCATCTGATCCTTCTGCCCCCGACTTGAGGAAGCCCCTTGCAGGTATCTTTTTGCTTTTACTACTGCATCCTTCGACTATGCTTTGCGTTATTCATGTGTTAATATGTAGGCCACATACGCCTTCCTAAGTTGTCTCAAAGAGATTTGATTCGTCCTTTGAAGGATGACGTTGTCGGCTCGGCGTGGAAGCCTTATGCCTCTGTTGGGGATTATAACTTTGATCATTTGTCTACTGTTGGGACTCCTGAGATTTGTGTGATTATGTTGAACGCGTTTGTTGCTCCTTGCGATCGTCGAGCTGTGCCCAATAGACGCTTTATTGCGAATAGCTATGTTCGAGAGTCGTTATCTCGATTTCCCCCCTGTTGTGATCAAAATGACGTGGCCACAAACTTCACGGAATGGACTTCTAGGCTTCGCCTTGGACGTAGCTCTCTCGAGGACTTGATTTCCCCCGGGAGACTTTTAAGGTCGAGCACCTAAAAAGGGGTGGGGATGGCCCCTGATTCCACTCTGAAGCTTAAGTTAGTAATGTATTTGAGAGTGTAATATATAAGTATTCAGAGCAGATTGTTTTTAATTGAATAAGATAGGTCCCTATTTATAGGGGAGAGTTACCGACTTATGTAGAGGCGGCTACTGGCCTCTGATTGGTTGCCAAGGGGCGCAATCAGCCCTTTGTGATTGGCTGATAGAAGTGGTTGTCAGTCAGCTGGTGACAAGCAGGTCGCCACCTCATGTTTACTTCGGAGTAGGGTTTTCCTTTTAAGCAGGTGACGAGTAGGTCGCCACCTCACCTTTACTTCGGGGGAAGGTTTTCCCTTGGAGACGGTGGGAAGCAGGTCGCCACCTGTCTTTACTTCGAGGGAAGGTTTCCCTTTGGAGACGGTGGGAAGCAGGTCGCCACCTGTCTTTACTTCGAGGGAAGGTTTTCCCTTTGGAGAAGATGGGAAGCAGGTCGCCACCTGTCATTACTTCGAGGGAAGGTTTTCCCTTGGAGACGGTGGGAAACAGGTCACCACCTGTCCTCTGGAAGATTTTCTAAGTCTCCATAGTCGACCAGCCATTCTTTTGAAGTCGACTTCTTCATGGTTGGTAGTCGACCTTTTATCTCAAAATGGTTGGAATAAACAAGAAAGGTTGTCGACTTCTTCTCCTCGCCCTGAAAGCGTACTCGACCCGTCACCTGTAGGAAATCACCATAGACCAAGAACGTACATACATAGTCGGGTTTATTTATAACCTAACACTTGCCCCCGAGACTCGAGTCGTCAGCTTCAATTACTTAAGGTGAAAGCTTGAGTCGAGTAAAGCCCCATTTTGTGGTGAGATAATCTAATTCTCCGGACTTGTGGATATCCCGGACTTTGAAGAAGTTGAAGAGGCCCTCCCTCGGGGTTAGGATTTCTAACCGTTGGGAGAAGAGATGACTTCGGTATGCAGAGATCTCCTAGGGAAGCTAAAAGATCAAGTCCTTCCCGCTTGACAAGTGTACAACAATGGTCAGGTTGTCAGAGAATGTTCCAATGAGCGGCTGACCTCGGGAAATCTTCCTTTGGAAGTTGTTCCTCTGCTTGTGGCTATAAATACCAGACTCTCTTCTCTTATGTTCTTACTTCTGTTTCTCTCTTCAAGTTTCGATTGGATATTTCAGGATAGATCATCGTCAACATCACTTTTGAAGAACATGGCTGGTGATTCTACCTCAGGTATTTGCGAAGTTTTCTTTTTCTTTTAGTAAAGATTTCATTAATTTGTAGATCTTTTTCCTGCCAGCTTTCATTAGGGCGATTTTTCAGCGTCATCTTCAGGCCACGGCCGACGCTTCGTCTGCCCTTATTCCGTCAATCGAAACAAACCCTATTTCTTCTCCAACCCCAACAGTTCCATGTAATACCCAAACCCGAGCTCCTTCTAACGTAGGGGCGAGCTCAGTGGTACCTCATGCAGATCCTTCTAGTGCGGGTAGGACGAGGGGTACCCCTCGTCGTTCTGGTTGGGATAGGGATGAGGTCCCCTGGCGAAGAAAGAGACATGATGGCAGCTCTTCTTCTTCTTCGACTCCAGTGCCTCCTTCAAGGGCTGATAAGTCGACTCGGCCATCGCCAAGTGATGTGGCGTCCTCTCACGATCCCATCAATTATGAAGGTCCTTCCTTTAATTGGGATATGTTACTAGACCCTCTTACCAGCTCCTCTTCCCTCTGGAATCCTCTTTCGTCCTTACAAGGGTATTCCCTCAAAGAAGGACATTCCATACCAATGTCGACCTGGCCCTTCACCTATTGAATGCCTCCATCCCTCCTCAAGACCGCTCTTTTATGGGAACAAAACCAGAGGAGGTGGAAGAGGCCTTACGCCACTTTTTTTTAAAAACAAGCAGAGGTAATGGTACTTTTCTTTTCTTTTTATAAAACTTCCCTTACGCTGAATATTTCTAACTTTTATTGACAGGCTTCCAAAGATTCTCCACGCCTTTCCCGTCTAGTGATCGATCTTTCCAGGGAATTACAATCCACCAAGGAACGACTATCCTCTGGTGAAGATAAGGGATTAGTGCGGTTTCTTAAAGAAGAAAATGCGCATTTAAAGAGGGATCTTGAGTGTGCTCAGGAGAGATCGACTACTCTTCAAAAAGAACTCAAAAGGAGCGAGGAGTCTCATACAAACCGTTTCTCTACTAGCTAAAGAGTATCGGTACCTAATGGAAGGGAAGAATAAGGAGAATGTGACTCTGAATCAGGAGAACGTTAAGCTTCTCAAGGAAGTCGATACATGGCGCCAGGAGGCGTCGGATTTAACGAAATCAAAGGCCAAAGTTATAGAAGAGTACAAGGCAAGCTCGGACTTTGAAGCGGAGATGGTTATCGCAACCTCTGACTTACTCCACACCACCCTAAAGGAGATGGTGGTCAACTTGAGGGCTTACTAGGCGGATTTTCCTTTCTCTCAAGTTCCGATCCTCGAACAATTTTTACGACTTCCCACCGAGGAGGAGGATCAACCATAAAAAAAACACGACCGTTCGTCTGACGAAGACGACAGTGTTATTGTCTCTCCTTCTAAGGGGAAGAAACCCGTGTAAAATGGACTATCTAGAGACTCCCATATCTTCTATGTATGACTTTTTATAATAAATAAATTTATCTGGGCAACACCTAGTTTTTGACATTCTTAACTAGGATCATATAAGTAGGAGGTAGTCTTTGATACCTTTAGATCGACAACTTGAGGACTGATTTGTTGATCCTCTTTAGAGTCTTTTTGATCGGGTCCTTATTGTGCCTCAGCTCTTGTCGCTATTTTGAGCGTTAGGACATCCGAGTTGTAGACTTCGATCGAATCGTCGCCGTACCTAGGCTTTGGTCGCCATTTTGGGCACATAATGGTCGACGACCGATTTGTAGACCTTCCATCGAATTGTCGCCGTACCTAAGCTTTAGTCGCCATTTTGGACACATAATGGTCAACCACCGATTTGTAGACTTCGATCGAATCGTCGCCGACTGTATGAAGTCGAGGAGTCAGTGAAGACTGATCCTTTGTAGATGGCGACTTTCGGAAGTCGAGGAGTCGGTTAAGACCGATCCTTTGTAGATCTTCGCCGACTATATGAAGTCGAGGAGTCAGTGAAGACTGATCCTTTGTAGATCTTCACCGACTGTATGAAGTCGAGGAGTCAGTGAAGACCGATCCTTTGTAGATGGCGACTTTCGGAAGTCGAGGAGTCGGTTAAGACCGATCCTTTGTAGATGGCGACTTTCGGATGTCGAGGAGTCGGTTAAGACTGATCCTTTGTAGATCTTCGCCGACTGTATGAAGTCGAGGAGTCGGTTAAGACCGATCCTTTGTAGATCTTCGCTGACTGTATGAAGTCGAGGAGTCAGTGAAGACTGATCCTTTGTAGATGGCGACTTTCGGAAGTAGAGGAGTCGGTTAAGACCGATCCTTTGTAGATGTTCGCCGACTGTATAAAGTCGATGAGTCAGTGAAGACTGATCCTTTGTAGATCTTCGCCGACTGTATGAAGTCGAGGAGTCAGTGAAGACTGATCCTTTGTAGATCTTCGCCGACTGTATGAAGTCGAGGAGTCAGTGAAGACTGATCTTTTGTAGATAGCGACTTTCGGAAGTCGAGGAGTCGGTTAAGACCGATCCTTTGTAGATCTTCGCCGACTGTATGAAGTCGAGGAGTCGGTTAAGACCGATCCTTTGTAGATCTTCGCCGACTGTATGAAGTCGAGGAGTCAGTGAAGACTTATCCTTTGTAGATGGCGACTTTCGGAAGTCGAGGAGTCGGTTAAGACCGATCCTTTGTAGATGGCGACTTTCGGAAGTCGAGGAGTCGGTTAAGACTGATCCTTTGTAGATCTTCGCCGACTGTATGAAGTCGAGGAGTCGGTTAAGACCGATCCTTTGTAGATCTTCGCTGACTGTATGAAGTCGAGGAGTCAGTGAAGACTGATCCTTTGTAGATGGCGACTTTCAGAAGTAGAGGAGTCGGTTAAGACCGATCCTTTGTAGATGTTCGCCGACTGTATGAAGTCGATGAGTCAGTGAAGACTGATCCTTTGTAGATCTTCGCCGACTGTATGAAGTCGAGGAGTCAGTGAAGACTGATACTTTGTAGATCTTCGCCGACTGTATGAAGTCGAGGAGTCAGTGAAGACTGATCCTTTGTAGATAGCGACTTTCAGAAGTCGAGGAGTCGGTTAAGACCGATCCTTTGTAGATCTTCGCCGACTGTATGAAGTCGAGGAGTCGGTTAAGACCGATCCTTTGTAGATCTTCGCCTACTGTATTAAGTCGAGGAGTCAGTGAAGACTGATCCTTTGTAGATGGCTACTTTCGAAAGTCGAGGAATCGGTTAAGACCGATCCTTTGTAGATCTTCGCCGACTGTATGAAGTCGAGGAGTCGCTTAAGACCGATCCTTTGTAGATGGCGACTTTCGAAAGTCGAGGAGTCGGTTAAGACCGATCCTTTGTAGATCTTCGCCGACTGTATGAAGTCGAGGAGTCAGTGAAGACTGATCCTTTGTAGATCTTCGCCGACTGTATGAAGTCGAGGAGTCAGTGAAGACTGATCCTTTGTAGATCTTCGCCGACTGTATGAAGTCGAGTAGTCAGTGAAGACTGATCCTTTGTAGATAGCGACTTTCAGAAGTCGAGGAGTCGGTTAAGACCGATCCTTTGTAGATCTTCGCCGACTGTATGAAGTCGAGGAGTCGGTTAAGACCGATCCTTTGTAGATCTTCGCCGACTGTATGAATTCGAGGAGTCAGTGAAGACTGATCCTTTGTAGATGGCGACTTTCGAAAGTCGAGGAGTCTGTTAAGACCGATCCTTTGTAGATCTTCGCTGACTTTATGAAGTCGAGGAGTCAGTGAAGACTGATCCTTTGTAGATCTTCCATCGAATTGTCGCTGTACTTAGGCTTTAGTCGCCATTTTGGGCACATAATGGTCGACGACCGATTTGTAGCGAGTTTGAGGGTGATGACATTAGAATGATGATTTCTTTATGAAGAAAGTAGATCGAAGGATCTTTTTTATTCATCAATTCCTTAATATTACTTCAAGAAAGGAAAACTCGACATTAGTTATAACAAATATCTATCATAGAATTTGATTATGACTTCTCTACTTGTCGTGTCGCGGCTTGATAACAATGTCAAGCCATGTTTTGGTCCCCCGGGACCTCACCAATTCCTTGTGGTGTTGAGAACCTCATTACTTGGTGTGCCGTGGACAAGATGATTTGACAAGGATTGAGAGTCGTCCGTCCGATGATAGCATTGTATGATGATGCAGCATCAACCACTACTAAGAGTATATCTATTTGCAACGTTTTATCTTCTCCTATGATGACGGTTAGTCGAATGGCTCCCAAGGGATATGTAGTTTCTCCTGCAAAACCTATCAAAGGGAAATCGACCTTCTTCAAGTCCTTTTTAGTAAAGCCTAAATACCTAAAGGCTGAATAAAAGAGAATATCTGTTGAACTTCCACTATCGATGAGCACTCTTTTGACTCTATACGTGGCGATCAAAAGAGTAACCACCAAGGCGTCTTCATGAGGTTGATTCTCTTCCGCCAAATCGTCCATTGTAAAACTGATAGTTTCAAGATCAGGCTCTCTAGGCCTTTTTCCCATTGCCGCCGCTGTAGATATTTGGGTAGCATACACTTCTCGAGCCGCATTTGTTCCTTCTCCCGAGGCAAATCCCCCGGTGATAAAGTTGATCGTTCCTCTTGGGGGGGGGGGGGGGTGGGGGGTTGATCACGAGGAGGAGATCGAGATTCCTCCCTTGGGCTACGATTTTGCTTCTTCGGAATATTGGGGTTATTTTCCACAAATTTTAACAATTTGCCCCTCTGGATAAGGGTATCTATATCTTGCATCAAGAGGGTACACCCATTTGTGTTATGCCCCCTTACCTGATGGTAGCGACAGTAAGCATTTACCTGGTGACCCAGCATGTTTCTTCTTGCCGGTGGCGGGTTAGTAAGGCGGAGCTTCTCCATTTCCTGAAGTACTACCGATACATTATGGGTAAGAGGAGTATATTTGGAGGGATAAGGATTAGAATCTCTCCTTATTCCTTGTCGATTCCCTGGTCGGAAGTCTCGCCCACGTCTTTCTTCCCTCCTGGGCGGTCGGGAAGCGGAGCCCTCCTCGATCTTGGCGGGCACCAGTTGTTTCTTGACTTCTTCGGGCAACCCTTCATGCGACCTTTCTAGGTCGATGAATTTCTTTACTTTGACGGCGAGGGCGTCAATCCTTTGCACGGGCTTCATCACCATGCTGTCCTTCAGAGCTTGGCTCTGCACTCTAAGACACCTCCAGAAGGTCCGGATCAGCTCGCCATCCGTGGCGTCCTCGTTTAGCTGTTGGAGTATCTTGTGAAACCTTGTGTAGTAGTTGGCCAAGGTTTCATCTGGGTCTTGCTCGATCTTGTCGAGGAAGTTCATGCTCTTGAGGCGCTGCCTCTAACCTATGTTCCTTCAATGAATTTGGTTTTCAGCTCATCCCATGAGTCTATAGAGTTGTCGGGGAGACCATAAAACCAAGTAGACGCCTCTTCCTTCAGCGTGGTTGGGAAGAGTGCTGCATAATGATCAGGCGTTGCCCCTCTTCCCAAGAGGGAGGAGTTGTGGGCGTTGATGTGGCGAACAAGGTCGTCTTCTCTGGTATAATCGTCGATGCTCCTCGTGAAGACTTGCAGGGGAACTCGAGTATTGAATAGCCTTTTGGTGAAGGGGTGAGAAGTATGATCGCGAACGATGAGCAAATCGTTCGCACCTCGCCTCTTCTTTTCCAACAGTTCTTCGACCTGCCCTATTGTGAACAGGACAGGTTCCTTGCTCACCGTTTCGGCCTCGGGGGCTTTAGGGGTTTCTTTCTCCAGGGGATTCTCCTTCTGAATTTTCACACTGGAAGCTACTTCTTCCCTTTATGAGGACTCTCGGGTTGGCTCTCTTTTCTTTGGAACAGCCCCTGCTTGGGTTTTATTCCAAAAAGTAATAAAGGCAGCTATTATCTCCGGAGGAACAGCCTGGGGAGCTGTCCTCACATCTTCCAAAATTTGCAGAGATTTGGAATGGTTGAGGGTTTCATCGTCGCCAACACCATTAGATTGGTTTATTGGGCGATCTTCTTGGGGGATCGGCCCCGATATGGTAGGATCCACTGGTGGACTGCTCCTTTCTTCCACCGGAGTGTTGGAAATCTTGCTCTTTTCGGCAGCCATGACTTTTTGATCTGTTCCCACAGACGGCGCAAAATGTTGGGATCAAAATGACGTGGCCACAAACTTCACGGAATGGACTTCTAGGCTTCGCCTTGGACGTAGCTCTCTCGAGGACTTGATTTCCTCCGGGAGACTTTTAAGGTCGAGCACCTAAAAAGGGGTGGGGATGGCCCCTGATTCCACTCCGAAGCTTAAGTTAGTAATGTATTTGAGAGTGTAATATATAAGTATTCAGAGCAGATTGTTTTTAATTGAATAAGATAGGTCCCTGTTTATAGGGGAGAGTTACCGACTTATGTAGAGGCGGCTACTGGCCTCTGATTGGTTGCCTAGGGGCGGCAATCAGCCCTTTGTGATTGGCTGATAGAAGCGGTTGTCAGTCAGCTGGTGACAAGCAGATCGCCACCTCATGTTTACTTCGGAGGAGGGTTTTCCTTTTAAGCTGGTGACGAGTAGGTCGCCACCTCACCTTTACTTCGGGGAAGGTTTTCCTTTGGAGACAGTGGGAAGCAGGTCGCCACCGGTCTTTACTTCGAGGGAAGGTTTCCCTTTGGAGACGATGGGAAGCAGGTCGCCACCCGTTTTTACTTCGAGGGAAGGTTTTCCCTTGGAGACTGTGGGAAACAAGTCGCCACCTGTCCTCTGGAAGATTCTCTAAGTCTCCATAGTCGACCAGTCATTCTTTTGAAGTCGACTTCTTCATGGTTGGTAGTCGACCTTTTATCTCTAAATGGTTGGAATAAACAAGAAAGGTCGTCGACTTCTTCTCCTCGTCCTGAAAGCGTACTTGACCTGTCACTTGTAGGAAATCACCATAGAACAAGAACGTACATACATAGTCGGGTTTATTTATAACCCAACACCCCCGTAAGTGCATTCACTTGTCTTTGTACATATGTTGTATCTTCATTCTTTGATGTTTGGCCTTTGTGTTCAGGCTGTTTCCGACATGGTGGAGATGTCTTCTTTCGTTGTCGAGCTTGTCTAGAAAGTTGAAGTTCAACAATCCGAGTTGAAGTAACTTGAAAACACAGTGCGCGTGCTGAGGAGTAAGTTGTCTCACTATGTTTCTGACGTGTCGTTTTTCCGAAGATAGCATCGCCTCGCTCGAAGCTGACATTGCTCGCCTTCGAAAGGAAAATAAGAGTGTTGATCTCACGGCCAAGGAGTGCATGAAAGCTGTGTTCGATCACAGGGTAATCACTACGGAAACTAAATCATGGTACATGCTAGTAATCGAAATTACGCAGCGGAAGATTTGCACATACCTCTATAGTTGTCTGTAGTCCCAAGATCTTTGCAGGAGGGAGTTCACGATCCTCCGGTTGGCACCCGAAATTTTATCCCTTGGTGCCTAAGAAATAAATAAATTTACCTTGTAATTTACCTAGGGTTTCGGCCAAAAACACTAATTTGGGAACAAGTGGTCAAATTTTAAGATCAATTTTTAATAAGATCTACAATCCAATGTTTGATTTTGATAAATATCATCTTTTTTTGAAGATCATGAACATCAAATTTCCTAAGAACATCATGAAAATTTTTGACCTCCTTGACAACAAAAATTAGAAAATTTTAAAATCCTCCTTTTAAATATCATCTTTTTTTGAAGATCATGAACATCAAATTTCCTAAGAACATCATGAAAATTTTGGACCTCCTTGACTACAAAAATTAGAAAATTTAAAAACCCTCCTTTTAAAATTTCGGTCAAAAGTTTAAATTTTCAAGAACATCAATTTATCAAAATCATGAACTCCTAACACAGGCTCTGATACCACTGTTAGATTACGGGGAGTAATCACTACAGAAACTAAATCATGGTACATGCTAGTAATCGAAATTACGCATCAGAATATTCGCACATACCTCTATAGTTGTCCGTAGTCCCAAGATCTTTGCAGGAGGGAGTTTACGATCCTCCGGTCAGCACCCGTAGGGGTTCTAGTGAAGAAAGCCCTAAGTGGTATATTCTTCACAAGAAAGCCTCTGATAGATTCTTGGCAAGGGACAGATCTCTGGAGTGTTTGCTCGAAGGCAAATTGGCACACTCTTGGTGAGGTAGTGGGTTCGGCCTAACTATGGTGTATTTGGGGGGAGGGTTTTCTCTCAAATCCCCACTTGAAGGGAATTGTGATTAACCCTAATAAAACCCCTAACTCCCCATATATACAGGAGGAGTAAAATGGAATAAAGTCCACTTTACACACCTACATAATTCGGCCGGCCACTATGTATAGGGAGGCCCAATTTTGGGTCTCTCATGTCAATTGGGATTTGGGTCTGGCCCTGATGGGACCCAAACTGGAGAGAATGTCGGATCCTGGTATTGACATGGGAAGATGCCTCTGGTGACTCACTCTTCGGGGCTTTGCACGTGTCGGGGCTCGTGCGTCTCCGTAAACCTGCAAGAGGGGCAGTATCGCACACCACGCAAGGGAGGGGGGTGGAGTGCGATGAACCCTCTCCGAAGCTTAAGTCAGGTATTTTAAAGAGAGAAAGTAAGAGAGTGGTCATAGCTTCTGCTGTCAACTTCGAATGACTTGAAATGAGATGGGTGAGTGGATTCCATTAAATAGGAGCTCCTAAACGCAAACCTGGTTTTGAACAGTCCAACGCCGGTTTAGTGTAAAATACGAATCGGGCGTAGACGGGAGTAAAGCTGACATCGAGAGGGTCTGCATGTGTAGTGTTTACGTAGGGGTTTACACGTCATCAAGAGGGGTAATCCGGACCGCCCCGGAGTATCGCGGGAATCCCGGGAGGTCCGGAGTGTCGGGACAATCCGGAGGGTTGGATTGTCCCACAATCCGGACCAGGTTCAGATTGTCTTGCAATCCGGACGAGGTGTAAGTCCGGGGCGCGTATGCGCGTGTCCCGGACTTTTAACACTCGCGGGTGAATTATTCGAAATCGTTTGGTGGGTTTGACGTGTGAACGAAGTCCGAATAATGTAAAATGAACCTGAATCAGACGTATACCCATCATTTGCCCACGAGTAAAGTGGTGGCGCAGCCCCTGCTTGACTCTATTTTTGATAGAGTATACGTTCGATATAAGTTCGGGCGTCACCTCGAGATGGGCTTACTGTCCGTTGGCGCGTGGGCCTTATTATGATGCATCCCTCCTTGGGCTTGGACGGGAGTAGTTGTATCTGCCGACATGGTTAGTGTAGCAAGCATGTATATATGAAGTATACGTATATGACAATTCTAGTCAGTGTATGCGATCATGGATATGATTGCTAACATGTATGTGAACATGATGTGTGCGCGTACGTGAGTCGGCACGTGATGCATAATGTCATGAAATTAAATCATAAGTATGGGCATGTATATATGCGATGACATGGGTATAAGTATATACATGTCGGGATTGTAATAATAAACACGTGATATGGATGTGCAAACGTGTGTATGTATGTAGACATGAATATGTACGCGAGGGTATGTAAACATGTGAAAGTGTTAGGGAAATCTCCCAAAAGAGTTAGAAAAAACATGGGGTGGATAAAATATTACCCACAAGTGTATACAAGGGAGTGTGTATGTGAACATATCCATACTTAGTCTTCAAATATTGGTTTCCTCCTTATTGCTTGGTGGAAGAGATCGTAACAGCTGACATGGTTAGTGCAGCGATTATATGTGTATAACAAATACATATATAATTATGCAAGTATATATTAGTAACATAGACGTACACATTGATATGTATACAAACATGGTGTACGCATGCGTGAATATGTAAGCATGGGCGTATGCTGAAGACTCATAAAAAGAGTTAAAAAATTAAAGATAGGTAAACCTTCACTCTCACACAACACAGAGGAGTGTGTTTTATGGACGCGAAGGTCCTGAGATTGCGAGGCGTCATGCATCCGTCGCTCGTTGACGAACGCCTTATAATAGGAGTATTGCCCCCGGAGGGGGAGCGTTTGTAATGACGTGGCCGAGTAAGTGCATGTATGCGTTGTATAGGTGCGTAGATCGCATAGGTGTATGTAAGTGCCGATTCTAATCATGGGCGCACTAGTCCCTTATTCGCGAGGTGTTAGGCCTCCGACGTGTTGTCGATGAACGCTCCATAATAGATGCGTGTTAAGTTGCACCGACACGCGTAGTGTTAGGTCGTGCAGACGCGCGTAGAGCCGTATAGGCTGTATAAGTGTCGGGACGAGGCCCTTACTGACGTAGAGTTACCCTCGTATAGAGGATGTTCGTTATGTCGTAGTTGTGAACTTACAAGTTCGAAGGTATGGAGTTGCCCCCGTGTCGGGTATGTTCACCACATAGTTGTCTTGGACGCGGGGTGTTGACCCTCGTGTCGACTGCTAATTGGGTTTTTCGAAGGTTGGGTGCATTCAGCGACAACTACTTGATGTTTCTGAGGTAGGGAGAAGGCTAGAGATCGACGAGGCGACGTACCCTTCCATGGTGTTGGTCAGAGGTCGTCCAGGCGACGTGCCTATCCATGTTGTTTCCGTAACCTGGTTTTTTTAAGGTAGAGTGCTTCCTGCGGCCGCTACATGGTTATATGTATATTGATGTGACGCATAGACATAAAAGTCGTTCAGCGATTCGTGGGTACAACAGCCACTTAGAGTTACGTGGACATGATAGCTACTTAATGATGCGCGGACGTGATAGCCGCTTCCAGATACGCGGACATGATAGCCGCTTAAATACGCGCGGACTTGCTAGCCACTTGGTGTATTAGTTAGGTGCTTCGTATGTGAGGTGGTAGATCTCGCATTGACGTGTCGACGTGTGTGCACGGTGTTGCGCGTGCATAGTGTGGCGTTCGTGGTATTCTTACACTTATAATTTAGAAGCGAATCGTCACACCTTGTTGATGTGTCTAAGCATGCACGCGTTGCGCCATGTATGTTGCCATTATACTTAGTTTCTGAAAGAGAGGCGTGTTGGATCACGGTGGAACTCCGGTACGGATCTTGACGGCAATCCTAGCTCCTTTGCTCCACGTAATCCTGCAAGAGGGGATAGACCGGGCAGTGACCCAGAATCCCTCTCCGATGCTTAAATGAGTCTCTCGTATGACTGGCAAGCAACAATCTCAAAAGTATATCGAACTCAACGTAAGTGATCTGAGGTGACCTCCTGCCCTTTTATAGGCAAAGAGGTGCCTCAGGTACCTGGCGAACCGTTAGGGGTGGTTAGCCCGTATCCCGCTTATCTCGTACACGATCTCGCGTATCTTAGCCATGCCCCGCGTATCTCGGCCACGATCCGTGTATCTTAACCACGTTCCGTATATCTCGGCCACGCCCCGCATATCTTGGCTTTATCCTCTGGTAACGAGTCCCGACTCCCGTCGGGGACTCCAGAGTTATCTCGTTGTGTCACCGCTCGGGGCCCCTCGTCATCGTGACAGGGCCAATCATTATCAGGGATTCATCATCGGGGCCTACTTAAAGGCTTCTCATCGGGAGCTTCTAGCTCCACTGTCGGGACCGACTCTGTCGAGACCCTGCTTCGTCGGGACTCCCTTCATCGGGACCCTTCTCCTAGGTCATCTTGACCCTTACTCTGGGCCTGGTGGGCCTGTTTGCCGTTTCCTCGCCGTTAAAGGGCCAGACGGCTATAGTCGGACCCATCATTTGCCCCCAAGACATGAGGGACTTTTAGTTCGTCGTGTCTTCCAACTCCCGATTTTCCAATACTAGAGTCGGGGATCTGTTCCTTGGTTCAGTTACTTAATGTTATCAGTTCTTCTCCTCCACGTTTCCTCAGGGTTTTGTAGATAACCGCTATATCCCGAAGGTCTCTTCGGTTCTCTAGTGCATTAAATGCAGCAGATAATGGAGTGACATTTTCGACCCACGTGCCTGATTTTTCGCGCCTGTCCTTTTCTGAAAAGTGCTTTTCAGGCCGTTTCATCATTACGCCCGTTGTCCTTCTGCACGTTTCATCTCAACGGTCCAGATTAAGACTCTTCGACTTCGACGACTCGGATCGAAGTATCCTTTCAACTGTCTTCTTCGACTATAAAACCCTAGCCACAGTCACAATTTAACTTTTACCGTCTTCGAATTCTCAAAAGCTCTCTGCGATTCCTCTGCAATTCCAAGCTCTGTGCTTTCGAAAATCCTTGGAGTCTTCTCCGATCATCTTTCCGGCGACATCTCGTTCATCTCCTTCAACCTCTACTCCACCATGTCTGGTAAGGAAACACTCTTCGTTGTTTGTTTGTCCCCTTCTTTTTAATTTTTTCCAGAATCCCACTGTATTTTCTTGCCCTGGTTGCTTTTCAGACAGCGGTTCCAGCTCCGAGGGGAGAAAACCCTTTAAATTTGACTATGCTCCAAATGAAATTTCCACCACTGCTTATGATGCAGCTCTCCGAGAGGGTTGCATCACCATCACCTGGGAACCTCGTTTCCCTTATCCTCGGCATCGTCCCTCGAGTGACCCTGAGGTTACTCGTCCCCAGAAAGGGGAGGTATTTGTCTCAACGGGACAAATATCAGCGGGGATCAGGTTCCCCTTCTGCGGTAACCTGGTCGAGCTGTGCCAATACTACCAAACACACCCTACTACCTTCTCTCCTCATGCCATCCGCATCTGGAACGCCTTTCAAGTCCTCTGTCTCCGACAGAAGTGGGTCTACGGGCTGAAATGCAACGAGGCGGGGGTTTGCGCCTTCTACCCCCGGATGCCCAAATGGAGTAAGCAGCAGCTTGCCCGGCACGGTTGGACCAGTGACACCTGGAAGGTGGTCAAGGGTCGGGGACTCTTGATTGATACGGGGTCTGACAACAGTAGCTGGAAGAGGAGCTACTTCTTCATCCAACATTCTTCTATCCCTTGGCCTCGGTGGGAGGTGGCAGCAGACCCTCCGCCTGCTTTCCACTCCTATGCTGATGAGGACTTCGAGACTCTTCAATTGATCCAGCTTTATCGTTGGGGGGAGTCTTACACTCCTCTCAATGCTAACTCTCTGATGGAGCGGGACCTGGTGCACACCGGGGTCCGACTCCTCAGTATTGTCTCTGGGGGGCAGCTCTTCGACGGCCCTTCTAGCGTGGTCCCTTGGGTAAAATTTCTAACTTTTTCTTCGTTTATTGTTTGCAGCCAAGAAGGTGTCTGTGCTGACCGATTTATTCCTTAAGCAGGGGGAGACCGATGCTGTCCGCCCCTCGCGGAAGAGGAAGTCTGCCAAGAAGGCTGCTGCTGCCAGGTCGGGGTCTCCTTCATCGGAGCAGCCCAAGCGGCCACGGGTGGATCTGGACCAACTCTTCGAGGTCCAGAATGCTGAAGAAGGTAAACAACTCCGACTTGCTATTAAATCGTATAAAAGGATGGTTCCGTCGGACTTGATTTCCTCGACCAAGAAAGGCCGAATTGCTGATGTCAAAAGAATCCTTCGAGGTGAAACTCCCCGAGTCTTGAAGGCAGGCTATTATCACTACCGCGGGAAGGATCAATACGTCTCCCGACGTATCATTTGGTGTAAGAATCCCGATGAACTTCCTGAAAACCTATCTGAAGCTCTTCATCCTCCAGGTGCAGGTCGCTCGGGAGCTTCCTCGGGTGCTGCAGCTTCTACAGATGCACCGCCCTCAGCGGGGGTGCCTTCCTCAGCTGGAGAGAAGGCACCATCTGGTGAACAGTTTCGCCAGGTGGAGACTCTGGACTCCTCCGAGGAGACCGGCGGGGTTGACCCCCCTCAGCAGCGTCGGAAGGCGGGGCAATCCCCCTTGAAACCAACCCCTCAGGGGCCGCCTCCTTCGTCTTCTCCACAGCAGCGGGAGCTCTCTCCTATCCATGTTTTTTCTCCCTCTCCTGTCCGGGCCGAGACGGAGATGTGCCCTTCTCTTCCCCGTCCCATCTCTCCCCTAGCTCTTGATGGGGATTTCTACAGGCCCTTCAACTCTTCACAGGCCGATGCCCCCTGGGCTCCGATCCAGACGCTCCAGGGAGTCCCGCTCACGCAAGGGGAACAGGACCAAGAGCTGGCCCTGCATCTGCTGGCGGGTTCCATCCTGCCCTCTATGCGACATCCGATCCACCTCAATCGGACGCATATGCAGCGGGACGTCAGGGACATGGTTGTGCGCCGCATCGAGGTGAAACTTCGCTTTTTCCTTGTTGATCGATAAATCGGGTCTTTTGTCCTTCTAACACTTTTTTCTTTTGATTGCAGGAGCTCGGGGATTACAACCGCCTCATCGGGTACGTTATTGCCTATGATGAGGCCCGGGAGCGGGACCGAGGAGTCCGCGAGCAGCTTCAGGCGGATCTCAAGGCCTCCCAGTCTTCGCGGGGGAAGCTGGCCAAGGAGCTGGCTGCCCTCAATGAGAAGATTCGGGGCCTTCAGCAGCAGATCGCGGACTTCGAGGGGCTCTTGAGGCAAGAGCGGAAAGAGCGGGGGGCTCTCGTGGATCGGCTGACCCAAGAGAAGAAGGCCGCCGAGGACCAGCTGGTCCTCGAGAAGAAGGCTCTGGAGGAGCTGATCGCGGGATTCCCGGCACGGCTGGCCGAAGCGGAGGCCAAGGGTCGGGAGGACTATCGAAGGTCGGAGGGCTTCCAAGCTGACGCCATGAAGTTCTTTGGCGCGGAGGTGGAGAACACTCTCTTCAACGCCGTTGAGGAGCTCCACCTGGAGTACGGGGACACCATCAATTTCGACAAGTCTCCTTCCCTCGCTCCCTTTGCGAAGAAGTACTTTGCTCTTTCCGAGGAGAGTGATGGGTGGAGTACCCCCGTAATTGTCGAGGATGCCTCTGAGCTTCCAAGTGCAGACGCCCCGATAGCCAATCCTCCCGAAGCCAATCCTGCGGACCCCTCTGCTGCTGCTGACAAGGACCAAGCTTGAATGCTTTTATCTTTCAGAGTCCTTGTATTTTCTTCTCTTGCGTCGTCGTCGGGCCTTCGAGCCCTTTATCAATATTAGACTCCTTTAATTCCGATCTTTTGTTTTCTTTCGTCTTTCCCGACTATTTAACAACTTGCACCACTTAAGGCGACTTAACCGTGAGTGCGTCACTTAAGACGACTTAGTTCTTGGCAGTCAAGACTTCGATACTTACGAATTTCTCAGACGCCCTCCCGACTATTTAATAACTTGCACCACTTAAGGTGACTTAATATCGAGTGCATCACTTAAGACGACTTTAATCGTTACTTAGGATAAACCTAAAGATCGCGCACCACTTAAGGTGACTTAATATCGTGCACCACTGAAGGCGTCTTTCGTTGTGCACCACTGAAGGCGACTTTCGGACACTTAGAATAAACCTAAGTATTGTGCACCACTTAAGGCGACTTTCATCGTGCACCACTGAAGGCGACATTCATCGTGCACCACTGAAGGCGACTTTCGTCGTGCACCACTGAAAGCGTCTTTCGTTGTGCACCACTGAAGGCGACTTTCGGATACTTAGAATAAACCTAAGTATTGTGCACCACTTAAGGCGACTTTCATCGTGCACCACTGAAGGCGACTTTCATCGTGCACCACTGAAGGCGACTTTCGTCGTGCACCACTGAAGGCGACTTTCGGATGCTTAGAATAAACCTAAGTATTGTGCACCACTTAAGGCGACTTTCATCGTGCACCACTGAAGGCGACTTTCATCGTGCACCACTGAAGGCGACTTTCATCGTGCACCACTGAAGGCGACTTTCGTCGTGCACCACTGAAGGCGACTTTCATCGTGCACCACTGAAGGCGACTTTACACTTAGCATAAACCTAAGGACAAATCTTATTTGGAAGCGACCTCTTTATTAATTGGCATAAGATAAGCTTACATCGAATTAAACGATAAACAGCATACACCACTTAAGGCGATTTTACATCGGGCACCACCTAAGGCGACTTTATCGGGCACCACTTAAGGCGACTTTATCGGGCACCACTTAAGGCGACTTTCTCGGGCACCACTTAAGGCGACTTTCTTCAAGCATGGTGTTTCTTCAAGTGTTCGCCACTGAAAGAATGCTTTAACGCTCTGCCATCGAGGTCTTCCAACTTGTATGCGTTCGGAGCTGGCATCCCCACGACCTTATAAGGTCCTTCCCATTTTGGTGACATCTTGTTGATTCGGTCCAAAAGGGTGAACTCGTTGCGACGCCAAACCAGCTCCCCGACGAAGAACTGTCGGGACTTCACTCGCCGATTATAGTACCTGGCCGTCGCTAAGCGCATTCGTGCTTGGATTTCATCGGCTTCCCGCCTTTTCTCTTCGAGTAGGTCCAAGTCCAGGCGTCTCACTTCCTCGTTCGTCAGGGGCTCATAATATCTCGTCCGATGGGATGCCACGGCTACCTCCACAGGGGCGACAGCCTCCGTGCCATAAACAAGGCCAAACGGAGTCTCCCCTGTTGATCGTTTGGGTGTCGTTCTAACAGCCCAAAGTACATTTTCCAGTTCGTTCAGCCATTTGCCCTTCAAGGCATAGACCCTCTTCTTCAGGCCATCCATCACGATTTTGTTGGCTGACTCCACCTGGCCGTTAGTCTGAGCATGGCATACGGAGGCGGTCTGATGCTCGACGTTCAGTTCTTCCAGATACTCCCTTACCTGAGAGCCGTTAAACGGTGGGCCATTGTCGCTGATCACCACCTTAGGAATCCCGTATCTGGACACGATGTGGGTTTGGAGGAACTTGACGATCTGGTTCCCCGTTGTCCTGGCCAATGCTTTCGCCTCTATCCATTTCGAAAAATAATTTTGATAGCTACAAGTAAATACTTACATTGTCCTTGTGCTTGCGGAAGAGGTCCCACCAAGTCGATGCCCCACTGTGCGAAGGGCCAAGCGCTCTTGATGGACGTCAAGTTAGCAGTCGGAGCCACGATACTCGGGGCGTACCTCTGGCACGCGTCGCATGACCGGACCAACGCCGTTGCTTCTTTGTTCATCGTGGGCCAATAGTAGCCTAAGTTCAACACCTTCCTCAAGATGGATCGGGCCCCTTCGTGACAAGCCGCGATCCCTTCATGCATATCCTTCAAGATTCGGTTGGTGTCGGGTTCTGCTACACACTTTAGGTACGGAGTCGAGAACCAGCCCTTCTTGTACAGCTGATTGTCCAGCATCACATAATTAGACGCGACCCGACATATCCTGTCTGCTGCTACCTTATCCTCGGGGACTGCCCCCGTAGTCAGATACGCGACTATCGGGGTCATCCAAGTGGGCTCCCCCTCCGATTTTGCTTCAATGGTGCACACCTGCGTGGGGTCGATGTTTGACAGGATCACCTTCTCCAGGAAGTGCACCTTCCGATTTTCTTCTAAGGGTGCCCCCAGGGCAAATTTGCTCAAGGCGTCTGCCTCTACGTTCTCCTCCCTCGGGATAGCCTCGATATCGAAGCTTTTGAAGCTCTCTCTCAGGGTTTGTACCTCTCGCAGATACTTCTTCATTATCGGACTCATTGCTTCGTATCGTCCTTGAACTTGGTTCACGATTAACGCTGCGTCACACTTCACCCTCAAGTGATCGATTCCAGTGCCTTTAGCGATTTTTAGGCCCGTGATAAGAGCTTCATACTCCGCTTCGTTGTTTGTGGCTTTGAATGTTAAAGCCAAGGCATATCGGAGCGGTTCACCTTCACCCGGTGGTATCAACAAGAAGCCCGCTCCTGATCCGTCTGAACTTGCGGAGCCATCCGTGTACATTTCCCAGATATTTTCTTTGTTTGGCTGTTCTGATTGCTCTGCCCTCTCTGGTTTTCTTCTATCGGGACCTCCATGGTTGCCCCCTCTACAGGGCCCGTTTCTTCTAGATCGGGGGCTGTAGATTCTGCTATAAAGTCCGCCAATGCCTGACCCTTGATTGCCGTTCTTGGAGCAAAGTGTATTCGAAACTCACTGAGCTCTACTGCCCATTTCACCAATCTCCCCGACGCATCCGGTCGGCTCAAAAAATGCTTCAAAGGCTGGTTCGTTAGCACAGTGATCTCATGTGCGTGGAAATATGGCCTTAGCTTCCGAGCAGTAATTATCAACGCAAAGAGGTACTTCTCAACGGCGGGATAGTTCAATTCAGATTTGGAAAATGCCTTGCTTACATAATAGACGGGGACTTGATTACCCTCGACAACCTTTACTAACACAGAGCTAATTGCAAATTCAGAAACAGCCAAATAAAGGAAGAGTGGCTCGCCTGGAACCGGTTTCGCCAGCGGCGGGAGTGTGCGGAGATGCTGTTTGAGTGCTTGGAACGCCTCTTCACATTTGGCGGTCCATTCGAATTTTTTGTTGGCCCTCAAGACTTCAAAAAATGGCATGGATCGGTCGCTGGCTTTGGACAAGAAGCGGTTCATTGCAGCTAGTCGGCCATTCAGTACTTGCACCTCCCGATGGTTTATCGGAGACTGCATCTCCTCGATTGCCCTCAGCTTCTCAGGGTTTACTTCAATTCCTTTTGGCTCACCATGAAGCCCAAGAACTTCCCTGAGTGGACTCCGAAGGCGCATTTCGTCGGGTTCAAGCGAACTTGATGAAGTCTCATCCGCTCAAACGCCATGGTAAGGTTGTGCACGTGATCCTCGGATTGTCGGGACTTCACCAGCATATCATCCACGTAGGCTTCCATGGTTTCTCCCAGCATATCCCCAAACAGTTTGTTCACCATCCGTTGGTAGGTTGCCCCGGCGTTGATCAACCCGAAAGGCATGACATCGTAGTGATAGATGTCGCTGTCTGCATAAAACGCAGTGTGGGGGGCGTCTTCCTTGGCCATCTTGATCTGGTTGTAGCCCGAATATGCATCCATGAAACTCAGCAGCTCATGTCCCGATGTGGCATCCACCAGCTGGTCAATCCTCGGGAGTGGATAGCAATCCTTTGGACAAGCCTTGTTCAGGTCGCGGAAGTCCACGCACATTCGCCACTTCCCGTTAGTCTTCTTCACCAGCACTGGGTTGGCGACCCAAGTCTGGAATCGGAGCTCCTTAATGAAACCAGCATCGAGCAACCTGCCCACCTCCTGCTGGATCGCGATCTTTTTATCTGTGCCCATCGGACGCCTCTTCTGCGTGATAGGCTTGATTGCAGGGTCTATCTTCAGCTCGTGCACGATCACGTCGGGGCTGATTCCTGGCATATCGCTGGGGGACCAGGCAAACAGCTCCTTGAACTCTTTCAGCAATTCCACCAATTTCTGGGCTGTCTCCTCAGTTAGGGCAGACCCGATTTTCACCTTCCTTTGGGGTCCGTCGATCTCGACTTCTTTCAGATCTTCTACGGGGGCGGGACGCCCAAACTCTTCTCTGGGATCTGTGTCTGTCTGGAGGACAGTCATAGCCTCTCGCCTCCTCCTCCGGGTGGCATTAACATAGCATTTCCGGGAGGCCACCTGGTCGCCCTTGACCTCCCCTGTTAAGTTATGAGATCTAGGTCAACGGGGCGTCGACTTTGATCTCACTCCTTACGGGGGATGTGTGCGATCCGGTGTTCCCGAGTTACCCTGCCTTAGCTTGTCTTCTTCTTTCCTTCCTTCCTTCCCTTGCTTCTTCTCTCCTTCTACCCTGCAGAAGGGGCAATACCAGACACGGAGGGGGGGTGGTGCCTGGTGAACCCTCTCCGATGCCTAAGTCAGTATTCTTCTAGAGAGATAAAGCTAGAGAGATGTCAGAGCTAAAATGTCCAAATGGCCAAGATGATCAAATGAGTTGTGAAGGTGGAGTATTTATAGGCAACGGTGTCATTAAGGTGGCTTAATGACATCGTTAACCTTTAAACACAATTAATTAACCTTTAAGCGCATAATTAAGACCTTAGGATTCGGAGGAGGTAGGCGGAGTGGACCGAGCGTGGGAGTCCGAAAGTGGTGTCGGGGCCCTTGGGGGGGAGAAATCTGACCCCCAAGGGTAGGGGTTGGGTGAGGACACCCAACCCCTCCTAGGGAGGGTGGGGTTGGCCAACCCCATCCCTCCTAGGAGGGATCGGGTTGGCCGACCCGATCTCTCCTAGGAGAGATCGGGTTGGTCCACCCGATCTCCCCTAGGGGAGATCGGGTCGGCTGACCTGATCTCCCCTAGGGGAGGTCGGGTGTGGCCACCCAACCTCACCTAGGTGAGTTCGCCCCGGCCGGACGGGCACTTCGGCCCCGTCCGAGCCGTCGATGTTCTCGCGAAGTGTCCGGGTTGAAGTTTCGATTTACAATCATAAATGTGACGATAAAAATACAACGGTTCGGAAGTCAACGGGTTCAAATTGGGCGTATATCCATCACATGCCCCCGAGTCAACCAATGGCCTAACCCTTGATTGACTCTATTTTAGGATGGTATGACACGCGCAATTTGAAACCGGGGTTTTACCTTCTTTGTCTGAATGTTTGCTTACCCATGGATGCGTGCCTCTGACTCTGCCCCCTGTCTGATGAGATAGAGGAATTGTAAATGTCAGATTAGCACGGACGTGTGCCTAGGCACGCGTCCGTCTGAGATAGGAGTAATAAACTTATCTCTGCTACAGGTGCCTACTCAAAAAAATACACACTTGCACAGGGGTGTGATACGAATGTAATTAAATGACTTATGCTTCAATTTCACGCCGGGATTCTATCTGGGTGAGGAAAAATTTTAATTTTGGCCAAAATTTTTTCTAAGTATGAAGTGCTCAATAATGAAATTAACTTGATAATTTTTCTAAGTATAGAGATATACTTAGCCATAGTTGAAAATAATAAAAATGATGACCTCTCCTTGGCCCTTAGATCTCATTTAAAGATAGATGGAGGGTGGTGATTAAAACCCTTTTAAAAAACCCTATCATCTTTTAATATAGAAAGGAGTTAGGAAAATACCTCAAAGAATCACCATAGCCACCATCTTCCCTCTTCACTTACCCTTGGAGAGCAAGAAAAGTTTTGAGAGCACCCCCAAGGTTAGGGCCGGCCGAAATTTTCACCAAGGAGTAAAAATCCGGCCAGCAGCTCCGGCGGGAGGGAACCACCAGCACGGGCGAAGGCGATTGGCGGACCAGCAGATCGAGACGGCAGCTGACGGACCTGGGCGACACGGCACGAGCTTGGCCGGCGGAGGGTGGTGACCAATCGAGCAGCGGCGTCGGGATGCTTCGACGGTAAGTCTTCTTCCGGCGACGGCATTGGACGGACGACGACGGTGATCGACGACGAGCTCACCTCTGACGACGACGGCACCAGGTCCAGCGGGGGTTGTCGACGGCGATAGGAAGCAGCTCCGGTGTGACCCACGGCGGCTTCCGGCGACGGTGGGGCGACCGAAACCAGCTCCGGCGACGACGGGGTCCGATTTCCGGCGAGGACCTGATTCCCGGCAACGTTCAAATTCGAATTCCGGACCCGTTTATCACATCGGGTCGGGTTTTCCGAAGGTCCGCTCTTTTCCCTTCCGTTACCGCGTGAAACGTTGATTTTTGAATCGTTGATATTTGATTGCCGATGCTTGATTGCCGATGCTTGATTGCCGATGCTTGATTGCCGATGCTTGATTGAATGTGGGATTGTCGTAGATGGCCGTTGGTAGTTGTGGATTTTGGGAAAAATGTTTGCCGGTCGTCCGGATATGGTTTTTTGTCCGATTGGGCTATCCCGGTCTTGAATTTGATATTGTACCGCCGTTGGTGCGTTAATCTTTGTTGGAGGGCATAACGGTAATTTTTTCCAAAGCCCGACCTTAGGCTCGGATAAATTACTCAACTTGATTGTCGCGGTGTTTTTGGTTCACGGTGACTATCTTTGTTGGGTGTTTTTGGATCTTTGATTGTTGTCATTGGTCGGGTGTCGGAGTATTTCCGGTTCTTCGGAAATCTTCCTTGTCCTGATATTTGTCGTGTCGTGGCAGGTACTATACTCCTGGTGGTGTCCGCGTACGCAGACTCTTCAGAGACGTCGTATTCTCCGAAGGATGAGTGAGTTCCTTTTTCTCTTCCTTTTCGGTCGCATTATTTCCTTTCCTTCTGCTAGCTTAGTACTGTGACCTTCATTGGGGTGTTAGTCGAAATTTGATTCGTACTTTGGGATTTCGTCCTACCTTTGCCTTAGGTCTTGCTATCCTGTCGGAGAACCATCTCACTAGGTCCGATTACAATGAACATGTTACCCTAGGAGATATCTGTCCCCTAGATGAGCCTCTGTATCCTTTTCTCCCCTCCTTGGGGAATACTCGCGAGACGGTGACGAAGCCTCCTATAGGGAAGGTCGCTGTGTACCCTTCCCAGATCCGATTCGGGCTGAGGTTGCCTTACTGTGACGAGCTTATAGAGTTGAGCAGGTTCTTCAGGATTTCTCCTGTGAACCTTGCCCCCAGTGCCCTCCGTGTCTGGGTGGGCTTCCGGGTATTGTGCCATTGGTACTCCTGGAAGTACTCTCTCGTTCTATTCCGATGCTTCTATCGGTTCCAGTACCGGACGAAGGTGGGGTTTGCGAGTTTCGTAACTCGCCATCCGACCTTCAAAGATCCCCGATTCGCTGACTTCGGGTTGAGTGGGGTCGAGTGGGATACCTCCCTCCGTTTCGTGACCCAGAGTGACAATTCGGCCAGTCACTGGGCTAAGCATTACTTCTTCATTACGGACCGATACGTCACTTGGTCGGTCTTGAATGAGGATCGGTCCGATGGTTGGCCTGCTTTTGGAGAGTTCTCTTCAGTTGATTTGAAGACTATGAAGATCATTCACGAGAGCAACAGGACTCGGTCATACTGTCCCGTGTCCTTAGTGACTGAGACGGATCTTTACGAGGCCGGGATCAGTCTGACTCCTGACTCCGGGGGTTCGGTATGTCACTTGGTCTTTCCATCTTTATTTACCTTCTGCTCTTCCTTTGTAGGTTGGTTTCATGGAAAAACCTATAACGTGCAGGGAGCCCCTGTTGATCTGAGCAAGAGGAAGGCTCCTTCTAGTTCTGCTTTGAAGAAATCCCCCCTGCCTGGGAAGAAGGCTGGGGCCTCTGGTATGCTTTCTCCTATTTGCTTCTTTATGGTATAACCTATGTTTTCCTTATCTTGTTTTTCTTACCTTGCTAGGGGGTCCCCCTTGGTGACTGAGAGGGTCGTCTCCGTTGGCAGAGATTCTGGACCTTCCAAGTCCAAGCCGCGGAGATCTGATTCTGAGGCCGGGGCCTCGGCTGCTAAGAGAAAGAAGGCTGTGGATCCTGCTTCGCCTACTGCTCGTCCTCCGATCCCATCTCGTGATAAGGAGATGGTGGTCGAAGAGGTGCCTTCCCTGGCTGACAAAGGGAAGCGACCTGCTGGTGGTGGTTCCCCTGCCCCCCAGCCGAGGGCGCGGTCCTCAGGTATGATCTCTACCTTGTTGCTGATCCTTCTATGTTTATGTTCTCCCTTGACTTGCTTTGCTTGTGTAGGTGGGCCTCCGACTTTAAGTCGGAAGGATTTCGCACGGCTTACTGATGAAGATGTTATTGGGTCTGAGTGGACTCCCTTCGCTGGTCTGAAGGAGTTTCACCTCGATAGCACCTCCTCTTTGCGGACTCCTGAGGTTGGCGTCCGCGTACTCCGCGGTGCCATCCCCCCTGGCGATCGCGTTGCTCCGCCCAAGTCTCCTGGGGAGACTCGGCGCTTTGTTCAGGGGGTACTTTCTCGTTATGCACCTGTGAGTTGTTCCTTGCTTTCCTCTTATTACTTTCATAATGGCTATCTTTCGGTTACTCATCCCTTGTTTGAATTGTTAGGGTATGTCTGACATGGTGAACATGTCCTCGCTCGTGCTCGAGTTATCTGACGAGAGGAAGACCCTTGAGGACAGCCAGGTCTCTCTCAAGGCGGAGGTCGCCACTGCTGCTGAGAAGGCGCGTATATCTGATTTGAGGATGCAGGAGCTCCGGGACCAGGTGTCCTTGCTTGAGACTACTGTGGGCAGTTTGCGCCGGGAAGCGGAGGTTGCCGCGTCGCTCCATTCTGAGGAGCTGCAGAGGTTGGAGGCTAAGTGTCGGGCGGAGGAGAGGGCTGTCGCGGTGTCTGAATACAAGGCCTCCTCTGCCTTCACCGCCGATTATAGCGCGCGTCTCACTCAGGAGATGAACCAGTTCGGCGAGTATCTGGTTGATCACATTTACCGGATTGATCCTCAGTTCCCGTTTGGTGACCTTGGTGACTTTGGGCCATACGCCACTGGCTACGCGACTGTTCTGATGGGTCAGGCTGCTGTTGCAGACGAGCCTGCCCCTGCCCAGGTGGATGCTACACCTGTGGAGATTGGTACCTCAGACTCCTCCTCTTCATCCATTTCCGCTGGTGGTTCAGCTTCAGGGGGTGAGGGTGACTCCCCCGAAGGTTCTGACTGATGTGTTTATCTCATGCTATCCTTGTATATATAACTACACTCCTTCTCCCCTTCTATGGGTTGAGTGTCTTTTGAGATTGTGATGGTGTTTGTTGTTACTTTTCTTTGCCGCATTGTGTTGTTGACTACGTGGTTCGTTTGCCTTTACATTAGTGCTTCTCATCTTTTTGTATATATCTCTTTGGTTATGGGCTCTTCTCTTGATGTGTTTCCTTTACTTGTCGTTCTTTCGTGCTTTCCTTCATGTCTTACCTGCCATTTCATAAAGAGAAAACATTACTTGTTCTTCACATTACTTTACTTAGAAATTTCTTTCTCATGGTATCCTTCTGAGCATGGTATCCTTCTGAGCATGGTGTGATGATCTCTTCTGATACCCCTTACACGGTATACGTTGTACTGTTAGACCAAAGATACGCTCTTGTTGGGCGTCGAAATCTGTTCACGAGACAGGCTCTCGGACGGCACTTAACGTTTCACAGGATAGGCTCCCGGAGGGCACATGTTAGTCCACCGATAAGTTCTTGACGGGCGTCAGAATCTGTTCACGAGACAGGCTCTCGGACAGCACTTAACGTTTCACAGGATAGGCTCCCGGAGGGCTCAGGTTAGACCAAAGATACGCTCCTGGTAGGCGTCGAACTGGTAGTTTGAAATCTACCTCAAGATACGCTCTTGGGGGCGTCGAATCTGGTAGGTTGCAAATCTACCTCAAGATACGCTCCTGGGGGCGTCGAATTCGTAGTTTTTGGAAACCACTCTCAAGATACGCTCTTGGTGCGTCGAAGTCGTAGTGTAATAACTACTCTCAAGATACGCTCTTGGGGGCGTCGAAGGTTGTAGTATGAACACTACTCTCAAGATACGCTCTTGGGGGCGTAGAAGTTCGTAGTTTTTGGAAATCACTCTCAAGATACGCTCTTGGTGCGTCGAAGTCGTAGTGTAATAACTACTCTCAAGATACGCTCTTGGGGGCGTCGAAGGTCGTAGTATGAAAACTACTCTCAAGATACGCTCTTGGGGGCGTCGAATGTCATAGTATGAAAACTACTCTCAAGATACGCTCTTGGGGGCGTCGAATGTCGTTGACTTGAAGTCATATCTGTGTAAGGATAACTTGGTGATTATAATATCACATTCACTGGAAAATACTTTTGAATAACTACTACTCTCTTAGGAGCATTCATGTTTTTGTACACTCGGGATGCCTTGGTGCACCAAGACATCCTTTGTAGGAAATCAAAGATAGTTGTAGAGTTGGAGTAACTTCGTGAGTTCTCCTTCTCAAGAGTTGTTTTTTAAAAAGCTTGTAAAGCTGAAACATGCGAAATGCTAGATATGAAACTAAGGATATGGGGTGGTCATTGTGTCTGTTGCCACGTATTCCTTGAAGTCTCCATTGTAAATCATTTCTTCCACTTCCACCTTCAACACCATGCAGTTATTGGTTTGATGCCCCCAGGTCCCATGGTACTCACACCAACCCTGTGCATCTCTTCCTAGGAAGGCCTTGCCCTCCTCCCTGCATGCTGGCAGCTCTTGCTTGAGGCGCTTGTGGAATATTTCTTCTATGCTGAGTGTGAGGGGTGTGAATGTGAAATTGACACCTCCTCCCAATGTGTCTGTTTCTCTTCCTCTTTTCGGAACTTCCTCCAACTGCTCCGCTTCTTGTGCAAATACTTTGTCCAGCTTTGCCTTGAGCTCTCTCATTGTGCTCGTCATGACCATCTCATAGAGCCCTCCATAGGCTTCGAATGAGTTTGGATGCATGTGTCTGATGAATGCTCTGACTGCTTCTCTCCTTGTGATGTCCATGTTGGCACCATAATTGAAGAATCTCTGGAAATAGCTTGATATGGGCTCCTGCGGCATTTGCTTGATATCATCTATGTAGCGGAAGCCTCTTAGGATGGAGTTCCTTGTTCTGTTCCCTATTATGGTGTCTGGCTGCCAAGGTATGGATGTCACCTTCACAGCCTTGCTTTTGTTTCTCCTTGTAGGCACTGTTTGAAAAAACTGCCTGCTCAGACGGAGTGTCACTCCGCTCTTCATCCTTTCTTGTCTTTGTCTCCTTCCCCTCCTTCCTCTATCCTGGTTGGCTCCTACCATGACCACCGCCACTGTGTCTGTCCCGTGTGATCCACGTCTCATTGAGTTGACGTAGCACTGCCTTGCAGTGCGTTGATCACCCAGGACCTCTCCAACTCCGTTCTCCGTGATGTACTTCAGCTTCTGGTGAACAGTGGATGGCACTATTTCATGTGGGTTTATGGTTGTCCTTCCTAGGATCCCATTGTAAGCTCCCAGGCTTTCAACCACCAAGAAATTGACATTTACCTTCAGCTGGGTCCATCCTTGGCCCATGGTTACTGGTAGGGTTATCATTCCCAGGGGGTAACTTGTTGCCCCTGAGAAGCCAACTAGAGGGAAGTTGACCGGTTTGATGTCTGCTTTGGTTTTCCCTATCTCTTCTAACACTCTCAAGCTTAGGAGGTCAGCTGAGCTGCCCCCATCCACCAAAATTCTCTTTACATCAAAATTATCAATATCTAAAGTAATAACTAGAGCATCGTCACGTGGAAGATAATGTGGCTTTTGTCCTTCTCCGAGAACTCTATCTTCACTTCTTCTCCTTCTCTTGGCCTTTTTCTCCATCTTGGCACTGAGCTTAGCCTGGCTGCATAAACTTCCCTTGCATTGGCGGTTGGGCCATCTGATGCTTCTCCTCCATGTATCATATTTATGACTCCTCTTTTGTTGGGTGGAGGGTTGTAGTCTATCTTTCCTTTGCCCTTGTCTTTCTGTGGTGGCCCCAGTTGCATACTGTTGCCCCCATGGTCTACGAACTGCTTCAGTTCTCCCCTCTGGACGATGTTGTTTATGCTTAGCTTTAAGCTAAAGCATTCATTTGTGTCGTGACCATAAGCCTCGTGGTTGTCACACCATCTATCCTTGTGATTTCCCACCATTGGGGCTCTCCACCTTGCAGGGGGTGACCATAGCTTTTGGTTCCGCATCTCTCTAAGTACGGTGGCTGGAGTGGCGTTCAGTGGGATGAACTTAACGACGTTGATTTCTCTAGCCTTTAAGGGTTCACCCATTTGGTTTCTTTGCTGTGGCGGACGCCACTCCTGCTGCCTTGCATGCTGCGGTGCCTGGGGTGGCTTGCCTTTGTTTGGCCTTTGAGTATCCTCCTTGGCTGCCTGAATTTTGGCCTTCTTGCTTGCCCTGTGCCTCTCAAGGTCAATATGCGTTTTAACTCTCCCTGCAAGCTCCTCCAAGGTGCTTGCTGGCTTTTTGGCCATCTTTTCAGCCAATGTTGACCCAAAGCGACCTAAGTTTCTGATAAAGGCTCGGATTATCTCCCCTTCGGTGATGTCTCCCTGGATGTCTGCAATATTCTGGTTGAACCTAGTATAGTAGCTGGCCAGGGATTCATCGTATTCTTGTTTCACGTCATCAATGGAGCCTGTTCCCTTGAGGAGTTTCCTCTCCCCTAGGTATCTCTGCAGAAACTTAGCTTTTAGCTGCTCCCATGAGTGGATGCTCTCAGAGGGCAGGCTGAAGAACCAATGTGAGGCCACCCCTGATAGGGTGTTTGGGAAAAGGAGTGCCTTGTATCTTTCATCAGTGGTCCTCCCAAATAGGGAGGCCTCATGCTGTTGGATATGCTCTAGGGGGTCTCCCTTCCCATTGTACTTTGCAATTTGCACTGTGTGCAGGGAGTCTGGCACCCTGTTCATCTCCAGTTCCCTTGTGAAAGGGTGGTTCGTCTTGTCACTTAGACAATGCAGGTTGGGCTTCTTTGACTCATTCAATTTCCGGGTTATCATGGCTTCTATCTCCTCCGGGGTGATCATCACCTGTGCCGGAGTATAACCCCTCTGATACCCACTGTAGTTGTAGACTGGGCTTACTGGGTTCCCTTGTCCATGCTGGTATGGACTGTAGGTGTACCCTTGATACGCCTGCTGGGGTGCTTCATAGAAGTCCTGCCTCCTTGGAGGTCTTGCTTGTCTTTCCTCTCCCAGCGGGGTGTAAGCCCTGTTGCTCTGCTGTTGTCTAGGAGGCACGAATTGTTGCCTTCCCTCTGGGGGTGGCTCCTGGTAATATCTTCTCTGTTCCTCTCGCTGCCCTGCTCGAGGGTGCGAGTAGTGCTCTTCTGTTGGGATCTGCTCCTCTTCATGAGCTTCAGTGTAAGTCCCTTGGGTGTATGCCGGCCTTGCATATGCTGTGTGGGCGCGGTTGCCATCTCTCTGTGCTGGCATCCCATACGGGTACCCTTGGGGTTGCTCTTCATAATAGTATCCCTCAGGGGGTGCCGTGTTGTGGGAAGGCACTCCCTGTTGTTCTCTTTCTCTCTGTGGCCTTCTTGCCCGAGGGGTGGAGGCTGTGGAGGACTCAGCCCCAGCTGGGCGTGAAGGTCCTCCCTCCTGGTTGTTCTGTTGTTGAGGAGGTTGTGGTATTTCTTGGGGCTCTGAATGCATTGGCTGCTTCCCAGGGTTAGGCTGCCTCTCTTGGGGTATGGGCGCTCTCCTCCGCCCATTGCCCCCGGGTGGGCGTTGGTGCCTGGACACCCTACTGTTCGTCATAGCTCGTGTAATAGCCAGGCTTTCTGTCCGAAGCCTACAGACGGCGCCAAGTGTTAAGTTATGAGATCTAGGTCAACGGGGCGTCGGCTTTGATCTCACTCCTTACGGGGGATGTGTGCGATCCGGTGTTCCCGAGTTACCCTGCCTTAGCTTGTCTTCTTCTTTCCTTCCTTCCTTCCCTTGCTTCTTCTCTCCTTCTACCCTGCAGAAGGGGCAATACCAGACACGGAGGGGGGGGGGTGGTGCCTGGTGAACCCTCTCCGATGCCTAAGTCAGTATTCATCTAGAGAGATAAAGCTAGAGAGATGTCAGAGCTAAAATGTCCAAATGGCCAAGATGATCAAATGAGTTGTGAAGGTGGAGTATTTATAGGCAACGGTGTCATTAAGGTGGCTTAATGACATCGTTAACCTTTAAACACAATTAATTAACCTTTAAGCGCATAATTAAGACCTTAGGATTTGGAGGAGGTAGGCGGAGTGGACCGAGCGTGGGAGTCCGAAAGTGGTGTCGGGGCCCTTGGGGGGGGAGAAATCTGACCCCCAAGGGTAGGGGTTGGGTGAGGACACCCAACCCCTCCTAGGGAGGGTGGGGTTGGCCAACCCCATCCCTCCTAGGAGGGATCGGGTTGGCCGACCCGATCTCTCCTAGGAGAGATCGGGTTGGCCAACCCGACCTCTCCTAGGAGAGATCGCGTTGGCCGACCCGATCTCTCCTTGGAGAGATCGGGTTGGTCCACCCGATCTCCCCTAGGGGAGATCGGGTCGGCTGACCTGATCTCCCCTAGGGGAGGTCGGGTGTGGCCACCCAACCTCACCTAGGTGAGTTCGCCCCGGCCGGACGGGCACTTCGGCCCCGTCCGAGCCGTCGATGTTCTCGCGAAGTGTCCGGGTTGAAGTTTCGATTTACAATCATAAATGTGACGATAAAAATACAACGGTTCGGAAGTCAACGGGTTCAAATTGGGCGTATATCCATCATCCCCGACTCCGTGGTCGGTCGGGAACTTCATCTTCTGGTGCACAGTCGAGGCAACCGCCATTAATGGATTGATGGTGGTTCTCCCGATAATTGCGTTGTAGGTCCCCGCAGAATCAACCACGACAAATTCCACATTCCTCCTTTCTGACTTCCACCCACTGCCAAACTCCACTGGTAAGGTGATTACTCCCAGCGGGTAGGAAGTTGAGCCAGAAAACCCAACCATCGGGAAGTTTGCTTCCCCATGGCTTCCAGCGCGTCCATGAATAGAATGTCGGAGGAGCTCCCTCCGTCGATTAGGATTCTCTTCATCTCGAACCCATCTACATCCAGGGTTACCACCAGGGCATCGTCGTGCGGAGTCTCCACGCCTATGAGGTCCTCCGATGAGAAGGAGATCACCATCTCTTCCTTCAGGGTCCAAGATCGGGACCTCTTACCCAGCACCACCGCTGTAGGGATCCTGGAGGCGTAAACCTCTCGAGCGGATGAGGTATCTCCTCCAGCCGCAAATCCTCCATGAATCACGTTGATGACTCGTCTTTCTTTGCGAACACCAGATGACTCTGGATCAGTTCTCTTTTTCTTCGGGGACCGATCGCGGGATCGGGAACGGGAGCGCGATCGAGACCGAGAGCGGGACCTGCAGCGTTTGTCCCCGACGAACTCCTTGAGCTTTCCCTTCTGGATTAGCTTCTCAATCTCCTTCTTCAGCTCCCGACAGTGATTAGTGTCGTGGCCATTTGCGCGGTGAAACCGACAATAGCGATCTGTGCGGGACCCCAGGAATTCTCCATCTTTCTTCGGGGGGTATCTGGAGATACCTTGTCGTTCCATGACTGTCAGTACTTCCGCCATGGAACAGTTAAGAGGAATGTCGAGATCTTCCCGCTTATCCTTTCTTGGAGGACGCCTATCCTCCTTTCGACCAGAGCGACCTCGGTCCCGACTGCCCTCTGGTTTGCCCTTTGACTTACGATCATCGAAAGGCTTGCTTGACTGCTTTCCCTTGTTCGATTTTGGGGGCTCCAGTTCTCCCGCAGCTATCTTTGACTCCTGGACATCAATCTGCCGCTTCACCCTCTTCTGCAAAGCCTCCATATTCCACACAGCCTTCTCAGCCACGCTGTGCATCAAGTCGGAGCCATAGGGGGCTGTCAGGTTCCGAATAAAGGTGCGGATGGTCTCGCCCTCCGAGATTTCCTCGTCTATATCTGCCACGCTGGCTGTGTACCGCTGGTAATAGTGTGCTAGCGACTCGTCGGGCCTCTGCACCACCTGGGTCAGAGACCTCACGCTCTTCAACAATCGTCTGCGGCCCTGATATTGTCGAATGAAACGGTCGTGCATGTCCGCCCAACAGGTAATGCAGCCTGGGGGTAGGCTAAAGAACCAGGTCAGGGCTCTTTCTCCAAGGGTGTTTGGGAACAGTGTACACACTATATCTTCATTCGGGGCTCTACCCAGACACGCCATAAGATGCTTCTGGACATGACGGACTGGATCTCCTTCGCCATCATATTCCTTAATCTCGGGGATACCCAGCCCAGGTGGGGCGAGGGTGTCTATTAGTCGGGGAACGAAGGGATGAGTAGATCGATCCCTCAGCTCCGACACCAGCGGCTTCTGTTTTCCCATACAGATGTTCACGATCTTTACCACCTGGTCGGGAGTGATGGGACCATCCAGGGGAATGGTCCTGTGTTGTACTGGTCCTGGCCCGTCAACCACGAACCTTTCCGGCTGACCGGTTGCCCTACCTCTGTCCTGGTCTCGGGGCGGGGCTTCCTGTGCATTCTGACCCTCTGTTGGTAGGGTTGCTTCCTCCAGCGGGGGCATCTCCTCCTGCCTCCTGGCAGCCTCCCTTCGGTCCAAGAGAGCTTCGACAGCCGCCAGAAACGGGGGCATGGCTTCGGCCACGGCCCTCGTCAAATCTGCAGCTGGGGGAGCCTCCTGCCCCCTGTTATCCTGGTGTTGAGGGGCAACGTCTTCGGGATGCGATCAATTGTGTCCTCCTGTCTGGGAGAGTTCAGCCGGGGGATGGTTCTGGTTTTCCCCTTGTTCCGGTACTGAATTCAGGTTCGTTGCAGTGGGGTGACGGGAACCACCAGATTGTCCTCTCTTGTTCTTGCCACCCGCCATTGATCGAGTAGAAGGCATATCAGCTTTTTGTTTGTTTCCCACAGACGGCGCCAATGTTGGATCACGGTGGAACTCCGGTACGGATTTTGACGGCAATCCTAGCTCCTTTGCTCCACGTAATCCTGCAAGAGGGGATAGACCGGGCGGTGACCCAGAATCCCTCTCCGATGCTTAAATGAGTCTCTCGTATGACTGGCAAGCAACAATCTCAAAAGTATATCGAACTCAACGTAAGTGATCTGAGGTGACCTCCTGCCCTTTTATAGGCAAAGAGGTGCCTCAGGTACCTGGCGAACCGTTAGGGGTGGTTAGCCCGTATCCCGCTTATCTCGTACACGATCTCGCGTATCTTAGCCATGCCCCGCGTATCTCGGCCACGATCCGTGTATCTTAACCACGTTCCGTATATCTCGGCCACGCCCCGCATATCTTGGCTTTATCCTCTGGTAACGAGTCCCGACTCCCGTCGGGGACTCCAGAGTTATCTCGTTGTGTCACCGCTCGGGGCCCCTCGTCATCGTGACAGGGCCAATCATTATCAGGGATTCATCATCGGGGCCTACTTAAAGGCTTCTCATCGGGAGCTTCTAGCTCCACTGTCGGGACCGACTCTGTCGGGACCCTGCTTCGTCGGGACTCCCTTCATCGGGACCCTTCTCCTAGGTCATCTTGACCCTTACTCTAGGCCTGGTGGGCCTGTTTGCCGTTTCCTCGCCGTTAAAGGGCCAGACGGCTATAGTCGGACCCATCAAGGCGTTGCTCCTCCTCTTAATGCGTCGTCACGCGTGTGCCACGCTAGGTGTCTTTGTACTTAGTTTTTGAATCGGTAGGTGTTACTCCTCCTTCCTGGTGCGTCGATGCGCATGTGCTGCGCTTAGCGTCTTCATACTTGTCCTTTGAACGAGAGGCGTTGTTTCCCCTCTTGGTGCGTAGACGCGTGTGTGTTGCACTTAGCGTCTCCATACTTAGTTTTTGAACGAGATGTGTTGTTTCCCCTCTTGGTCCGTAGACGCACGTGTGTTGCTATTGCGAACACTCCGCCTCGTTCCAAGACCAAAAGAGCTGACTCCGAGGTGCGTCCCTCGAGCGATCCCAAGTGGTCAAAATTCGGCAGTGCCGAGGCATCGAACGTTTGAGGGTCAAGCTCGCACACCTGCTATGTCTGCCCCCCGGTTGAGGGACCGGACCTTGGAGGAGGAGTCCTCGTGAGGATGTGTAACTTGCCTTTAATTTCTTGCTGTACTGTGATGCTTGACCCTTCTTATTTATCCTTGTATGTGTTCATAGGTATTGCGCCTCTTACTGCGCTTACTCGTGCTGCTTTGGTTCGTCCTGAAAGGATGCTATCATTGGTGGGGAGTAGGCACCCTTTGATATTGGGAGGCCATGCTTTGTCAAGGAGGCCCTCTTGACTACTCCCGAGGTGGCAGTACGTATGTTCCAGGAGATTATCACTCCTGGCTATTGAAGGGTTCGTCCCAGCGAACCTAAGAGTGCGTGCTCGTATGCTGAGGGTGTACAGATATGTTTTGCGCCTGTGAGTATTCATCCTTACTCTTTTATAAGTTGTATGCATGTTTGTGTTGTTGTTATAAGAAGGCTCTCCAGGAGAAGTGCGACATGGTGTGTCGCGAGCTGGCGAGCGCGAAGGAGAAGACGTGCTTCTTGGATTCCAAGGTCGCTGATTTGGAGGCGGGAACCTCATCTCGTCAGGCTCGAGTTGTTGCACTCGTGTCCGATGTGATTGGCTTTCAGAAGAAGGTTGCTGAGGATAGCGAGGCGTACAACCTTGTCTTGCAGGCTATGCAGGAGGATGCATATGCAGAGGGGAAGGTTAATGGAGTGACGGAGTACAAGGACTCAGAGTTCTATTGCGCTGGCATTCGGGCAGGTGTTGACGACCTGATGTATGACTCCACCGAAGGTTTTGTTGAGCAAGTATGTGTCGTTGCCCCTATTTCTGCTTTTATTAGTTGGGTACTCCACGTTTACCACTGGACATGTGCTTGTATTGCGTCTTAGAGACGAGATTGCTCTCCCGGCTGCTGAGGCGAATGCCCCCCAGATTGCTGAGGCGCGTGCCCTTGAGGTTGTTAAGGCGAATGCCCTCGAATGTGTTGCAACTTGCATGTTTCTAGCCCTTGTATATATTGACTTGGTAGTTTGGTATTGTTCGCAATGATGGTCGAAACTTGGGACTCCTCGTAGAGTATGTAAGTAGACATATATGTCCTGCAAACATTGATCGATATATATGTATAGGCGTTAGTACAATAACTATGTATGTACCGTTACCCTGAATAGTCGCATAGTGCCATGTTAGACACACGTGTAGATGCCGTGTAGGCGATTTCGTAAGAGCCATAAAGGCTATGTAGGTGTTGAGTGGAGTTTATCACTCGAGATGAGAGTGTTGTTCATCCCGCTGGAGGTGTTGGTACCTCACATGTGGCATTAGGTTGATTGTGTTTAATCTACCAGGCTTTGTGCATGGTCTTGGCTCCCCGTGTTTGGGTTGAGGTTGCTTGTTGGGGTGTTGTCCCTTTGAACCCTTTATGTTTATCTTTCGACGTTTGACGTTGTCGTTTAAGACCTGTCATGAATGGTTTAGTAATGCATGGTAACATGGTAGTAATATTTCATAACTTTGTTTTTATGATTTTTCATGTGGTGTGGACTATAGAGTAGAGTTGAGAATCGTCCTCTTGTTGGATATAGCATCCGTAATTGTTGTTAGGAGACATGTGTCCCTGTATTGCGCGCCCCTCTTGGTTATACCAAGGCATGGCGAGGTGGATGTGCGTTAGACACATGTGTTATATGCTTGCCGTATTTCACGAGTAGTAACGCACAAGAATTAAGAGTGACGCTTAGCATTTATGGGTAGTAATGCGTAAGGCCATTGTCCTGGCACTTGGCATTTATGAGTAGTAATGGGCAAGTCCTTATAGTGACCCTTGGCATTTATGGGTAGTAATGCACAAGGTCATTTTCCCGGTACTTAGCATTTGTTAGTAGTAATACGCAAGACCCATGTATACACGCAAGCGTGTCGTCTCGACGAGGCGAGACCTTAGTTTTTACCGTTTCTTAGTCCACTCTATGGTGACGTTGTTGCAAGACGCTACTTGTATGTTTGGTGCATTTTTCCATCCGTTAGTTGGGAACACCCCTCGTAACGTTGTTGCAAGGCATTCTGTTGGCTATCCCAATTACTTGCCCTGCGATGCTCGTACGCATCCACTTTGTTAGTCAAAGGGGCGTGACAAAGGTCGTTTGATACGCCTTGTAGTTTACACCGTCTTTCGGGCCATTCCGAAGCGACGTTGTAGCAAGACACGACTTGCCAAATTTTGAATGTGTTTTGATCCGCTATTTCGGTACCCACGTTATAGCGTTGAGGTGAGGTGTTCTTTGGCTTGTTCTTGTACTGACCTTGCAATGCTACTACACCTCTACCCGGTTATTCCAGGGGGCTGTACATGTTCGCATTACACGACTTGTAGTTTTTCCCGTCTCTTGGGCCATTCCAAGGCGACGTTGTTGCAAGACACTTCTTGCTTAGTTGGAGTGTTTTATTTCCGTTATTTTTTCACGGACAAGATAACGTTTTACAAGACTCGACCTGTATGTTTGGTGAGTATTTCTCTGCGTTGTGTATTGCGGTGATTGTTGTCTACGCTCCTGCTGGCGTAGAGAGTTGGTACGTAATAATGAACGCTACTTGTGGTAGTAGTAGGTTCCCATGGGGTTGCCTTCGTATAGAGGATGTCGGGCCATGTAAATGTTTAGTAATCTATACTGGGTGTCTCGTTCCTCAGTAAGATGTCATGGGGTTGCCCTCGTAAAGAGGATGTCGCGCCATGTAAATGTGTGGGGTTGCCCTCGTAAAGAGGATGTCGTTCCACTTAGTTGTGTGGGGTTGCCTATGTATAGAGGATGTCACGCCACGTAGTAGATGATTGCCTCTTGGTTGAGAAACCAATGAATGGTTGTTGTAATCATGGGGTAGCCCCCGAGCGGGGATGTCGCGTCATGTTACTTGTATGTAGTACTTAAAAAAATTTATAGGATTTAGCTGTATAGAGTAGACATAATAGATGTCGCATGAGAGAGCGTATTGAGTGCTCGTTGTTGATGTCGAGTATTGACATATAGATGGCGTATAATATAGGTCGTTTGTTGTATGTAGCGTAATAGCTTGCGTTGTTGATGCAAAATAAATGCATAGAGTCCACTACTTGGTATGATTCCAGAGTAGGGAGTATTGTTGATGTATAAGTAAGGTTGTACCTACGAGAAGGTATGAACTTTATTAGATAGTTGCAATATTTGCAGTATGATTGATAATAGATGAAGTTTTATGGTTTCTTCAATTAGTGCATGTATTGAAATATTAGTATGAATACTCCCTTTGGTTGACGACGCATGTTAGGTATGTGACTTTTCAAGGGTCCCTAGTTGCTTGTGTTCGTTGATATATTGTTGTTTTCTCTTTTGAGTCGATACGCGTCGATGCTTCCATAGCGTGATGCGTATGTACGTATGTGATCGCTACTTGGTATTGTTTCAAAGGTAGGATCTTGTGTTTGAGAAATTCGCTCAACTAGACGTCGTGTGCTGAAATTAGCTTGGAGACTTGCTGCGACGATGCAAGTGGTACATATGCGACCGCAATTTGGCTTAGATGCCTAAGTAGGGTGCTTGTAGATAGAGTATTCCAGGGAGTGTTGTATATAACCTCTACTTGGTATTGTCTCCTAAGTAGAGTGTGTTTTTGATACATCTCTTGTATCTCTACATGAAATGTCTCAAATTGTTTCGCATTGATTCGAGATGTATATTGGTTAGTAAATAATATGGAGTTATAAATCTCCTTGTAAGGCTATGTCACCTGTCATGTTGTCCCTCTGGACTAGATTAGACTTAACTACTCGATCCTCATATCAGGTTCGGCTAGTTCGTTCTTTTTAGCTTGTAATGTCAATATGACTGGATCAGACTGTTCGCGACTAGTCTATTCTGTTCAGCTTGCATTTTTGTCTGATTAAATGAAACTATTCAAGGTAGATATCTTACCTGAGTAGTCTATTCCATTTAGTTTAGTATTTCGAATAGAGTTATTACCTCTCATTCGAGTTTTGGCAATATGCCGGTTACCTAGACCTTTTCGAGTAGAAGAGATCGCCTTTCGAGGGCAATACCTGATGTTGATATCATGGGTTGGATCCTTATAAGTTGTTGAGGTTTTTTTTCTTCATATGTGGTTTCCTCTTAGGAAGAGAGGTATCACGTATTCGCGTGTTCACGCGCTCGCGTGTTTGCGTGCTCGCGTGTTCGCGTCTTGTCATTCGATGCCCCCAAGTCATTTGGTGGTCGTATTGTCTTTCTTACTCAGTTGTAATGAGTATCTCTTGTAAGTAGAATATCGCTAAGGCTTTGTAAGAGTTGTGGTTCATGACGTGCCCCCGCTCTTACAATGAGTGTTGGGTATTCCCTTTGATGACTGCCATGTGACAACACCCTTATATGAGAAAGACTTAGAATTTTATTCTCACTTACTCCTTGCATTTTGATGAAAGTGTATTTGGTGGGATTGAGTAGGGGTAATGGCTCTCGTCTGGACGTGTGTGGCACTTAGTTTTTCCTTTGGAGGGTTCCAAGTTTGTGCGGAACCTCGAATGCCGTAGTTTCCGTACCAGAGGTAGGTAATACCTTATGTTTCTCCATGGCGGTGTGTCCCCCGTTGTGGTTATGACTTGTAGTTAACTTCTCTTGAAGTTGTGCTTGTTTCACGGATGTATACATGGTTGAGGAATGTCAAACTGACAAGGTCCCCCTCTTTTCCTTGTGTCATTATCGGAGATAGTGTTTATGTTACCTTTAACATCCGCATTATGCCACATCTGCGTAGGTAGGCGCATGTAAGCACATGTAGGTGCGTGTAGGCACATGTAGGTGCGCGTAGGCACATGTGTTTGCGCCGGATTGTCTGGGACCCCTCTATCCGTGTTAGAGTCACCTCCTTCTTATTTGCTTGACGAAGGAGTATTTGTAGCATATCGGAGATAGCTATGTTGCCTTCTCCACGTGATGGTTTTAGCACAGGTGTGCGCATAGCGCAGGAGTCGCTCTTGAGTAATGCTCCATAGTGCTGGTGGAGTTGTCCCATAATGGTGCCCCCTCTTGTTTATTGTTGCGGTGCGATGTTTAGAACCTTTGTGTTCCACCACTGAAGTGTAATCAACATATGCCCCCGCTTGGTGATTGTTGGGTGATGGTGCTTGTGCGGACGCGAGGGACTAAGTTGTCGTGTTGTAATCTTTGATTTCGCTTTTGTAGGCACCTGTCAGTCGGGTGTTTGACCGGATGTGTCTATTTGTTTCCACCCATTGGTGAGGGTTGGCACTGTTGTCATTGTTTCCATCGTCACAGCGCAACGAGACATGTGTAGTCTTGTTTGTCTCTTGTTACAGAGGCATGGGGTGTTGCTATGTCTAGCATTGGTTGTTTGTGCGTTGGCTGTTGCACTTTGTCCCTGTGTGGAATTGCTTCCCATGACTTGGGTGTGTTGTAGAGACATACGGACTTTGGAGGTTTATGCGTTTGACAATTAATGTTCTTCTTTGACGTTGCTTGCTTGATAGAGCAAGGCGGTTGCGACCACTCTGATAATCGAAGAGGGGTCCTCTGAAGGCTGTGCGCTTGAACGGTGAACGTTGTTCACTGAGTGGCCAGCTCAGACTGAGCTTAAGTGGCCTTCGACAATTTTCCGGCGGCGATGGTGGTCTGCGTCAAGTCGTTTTACGAGTTGGATCGAATTTTCGAAGGTTCGACCTTCCCTTGCTTTGTATAATCCTTTGTTCCTATCATTCATTGCTAGGAGATAGAAGTATGTAATGTTTAGAAATAGTTAAGTGCTTGAAACACTGAATGTAAAGTAAGAAGTTATTCCCTGCGTTGGTCGTGAGCGTTCCTCGGTTAGAGGTTTCGACAGCGCTTACGATAGTTGTGGTAACGAGCGTGTGGGGGCTTCGCGTTGTTATCCATACCATGAGGTCTGGGTTAGGTTGTATCGTCAGTATTTTTGGTTGACGACGATTTCTGGTGATAGTGATTCCCTCGCCGGGCCGGAGTGGCCGTGACGCGTCCAACTTGTTGGTCGGACGTCGATGATTGGTGGTAGTAGGGATGCTACTGCGGTGATGCACACTGCCACAGGGGTGCATGATGTCGGTACACCTTCTTTTAATTGCAATAAACTTGGTGGTATGTCTGCGGTGTAAGCATATGGTGATGGGCGCCGTAATTGGTTGCCCATAATATGTATAGTTTACCTAATGAACTTGGGTAAATGTCACATTAGGGTAATTGGGCTAGAACCAAATCCCAATTGACATGGGAGGCCCAAAATTGGGCATCCCCAAATACATAGGCTGACCGAATTATTAGGGTACGATAAGTGGACTTTTGTCCAATTTACTCCTCCTATAAATAAGAGGTGTTAGGGAATATTAGGGTCAATCATAATTCCCTCACAAAAGTGTTTTAGAGAGAAAACCCTCCTCCCACACCTTGATCTTTCGGCCAAACCACCACTACACCAAGGGTGTGCCAAATTGCTTTCGAGCAACTCTCCGAAGATCTGTCCCCGTGCCAAGAATTGATCTGAGGCTTTGCTGTCCACGTAGGGCTTCTTTCACAAGAACCTCTACGGGTTCCGTCCGGTGGATCGAGAACTCCTCGTACAAAGGATCTTGGACTACGGTAACTGTTCAGGTATGTGTAGCTCTTCCGCCGCGTAATTTCGATTACATGCACGTACCATGTTTTGTGTTTCGTAGTGATTACTCCCCGTAATCCAACAGTGGTATCAGAGCCTGTGTTAGGAGTTCATGATTTGGATAAATTGGTGTTCTTGAAAATTTAAAACTTTGGACCAAAATTTTTAAAGAAGATTTTAAAAAGATTCGAATTTTAGGGTTTGGTGTGATAGGTTCGAAATTTCATGTTCATGGTAAAGTTGATGTTCATGATCTTCAAGAAAAGTGTAATATTTATCAAAATCAAACATTGGATTGTAGATCTTATTAAAATTTGATCTTAAAATTTGACCACTTGTTCCCAATTGGTGTTTGTGCCGAAATTTTAATTATTTTTCAAGTTAAATTTTTTAATTTCTTTGTCACTAAGCAAAGAAATTTTGACCAAACATATAAAATTTTTTAAAATTATATTGTTTATCATAATTTAATTTTTAATTAAGGTAACAATATATCTATAATTTGGAACATAAAGATAGATTCACATTAATATATAGAAATATATATCACTATCAATATATCTAAATATTTAAATAGGGTTAAATATATTATTGATAGATTTAGTTACCAAAAAGATTGAGAAAATATATTTTCAGTTATTTGTAACCCTATTAATGATATTGACAATAAATAAAATATACATAATATGTTTTGTGCCAATTTTACATATATATATTGATTTAATCTTAGAGATATAATCTTAGGAATAAATATATATATGTTATATAATTGCCGAAATATATATATATATATATTTAATATTGGAAATTATTTTATATAGTTAATGTTACTTGGTGGCTAAGTTTAATATTTTTAATGGATTTAAAACCCTACTTGGGCCACAAGTAAACATTTCGGCCCAACCTTTTAAATTTTAATTATTGGGCCGATCCAATTTGTTAAACCGGGATGAAATAAAACCGAACCGTATTTTTTCAATCGGTTCGACCTATTCGGGTCGGGTCCCGGGGTAATTAAGTGGATCTAACCGAACCGGTTTTGAGTGTTGAACCGAACCCTATTTTTATGGATCGGTTCGGACCAAACCTGATTTTAAATTTAAAACCGGACCGGACCGGATTTTCCGAACCGGACCGAATCGGACCAAAACGGACTCAAATTGACTGAACCGAACAATGTTTTCTAAACTGAATTCAAGTCAATTAATATAGGGAGGTCAAGTTTTAAAATCCAAATATTTTTGAACCTCGAAATGGACTACACATGGCTCGTAGGGTTGCTAACCTTTATGCCTTGTTTCGATTATGGGGATGGATCTCGGAGATACATGTTTTTGGGACTGGTTAAATTAGTGGGCTGAATTGCAATTGTTTATCATTCAATATATTTATGCATGATTAGAACTGTTTTCTTGACTGAGTTAAGCTAGCTGGATATTACATGTTGTGGGCGGAGCCCTGGTTAAATATATGGTATGCGCACTAGAATAGACATGCTGTGATGGTTGAAATGCCAAGGATTCATGTCTAGAAGCTTGCGTAATTGAATATAAGCATGAATTGCAAATCAGCCCCTAATGTTTAAAATTATTTTAAAATCGAAAACCAGTCGCCAAAGATGTATGATTGATGTGGATGTTAAGGATGTAGTTGCGTTTGATAATTTACTTAAAAGTAGAATTATAAATGCAAGCATGAGTTCCTCGGAACATTAGACTCATGACGCGTAAGAATGTATGTGATATGAATGATGAATGTTACTAGTATATGATAATTTGCATGGATTGTAGAATTGTGTATGCATGAGTGAATTCATCGGAATGATTTTCCAAAAATAAAAAAAGGTCTTGGGAAAGTCAAGATCGTGTATGCTTATTTTAAAATTCCCGTTCCGATAATTTGTGATTTAAACCGTTTTTAACAGAATGATCTATTGGATAGAAGAAGACAATAGTGTGAACTCTTTCACATCCATCTTCCATTGGCTTACTGGTGGTCGGTTGGGTTAGATGACTGAGGAATCACTATCTGCCGGACTCTATCTTAATAGATATTTGATGTATGCAATTCTTTCTCAAAATGTTATTGTCTCCCTGATTTTGCTTGATCATCGATGTAGTAGTTTTAATGGATGACCCGGTACAGTTCTACGAGTCACGCAATCTGGACGGCATGGATTATGATGCTTGGAGAGATAATGTTATGGATCTTCTCATCGCTTCGGATCTTGACGATCAAGTCAATCCAACGACAGAGAGACTGAGGCTGGACGAAAATAAGGAACCACATAAGAGCAACATCAAGAAAAGGTTGAGGAAGGATCATAATGCACGAGAGTTGATCCTCTCACAGCTGACAATAGAAGTTGAAGGAGATTATATACAACTCAGCGCATTGCATCTTTGGTGTGCCATGTACCTTCGCTTCGGTAAGGCAGCCGAAGCTAGAGCCTTAATGGCAGAATACTACACTATTCTATGCGATGATGACGACATAATAACCATTCATGACCCTGCTGATGAGTTGGACATGTGGACACGGTCTCGGAAGGTAATGAAAATGTTTCCTCTTTCATGGTTTGTTAACGAAAAAGGCCTCACGCGTCTGATCAAATCGATTAAAACGTCGATAGACCTATTCGAAACGGATGAGAAAGAAGGAAATTTCCCGAAAGAGCCCGAGGCATTCGATGAAAGGTTCGTCGCTATGCGAAATTTCTTGGCAACCCCAAGCAAAAAGAAGTCTAAACGATAATCCGGTGCTTTACTCACCATTATTACAGAACCTTCACAGTACATTTCGATTAAGTCATCTTGTCCACAAAATTTCATAATGATTACTTCAAAGTTTGAGATCTAAGACCCCAGTATTGTTATGTTGGTATGTTTCATATTTGTTCAATTTCTTTTCGTGATTGGATTACAATGTTTCAGTTTCATTAAATAAAGTAGTTACCTTTCGTTTCGAAAAGTGTTCTGCTTATCAAGGTTAATCGACTCGGTTAAGAACGGGATCGATCCGAAATAAGTATAAAACCAACATGATATTGACATCAAATATGCCAGAATCAAGCAAATCCATAGATTTCCTCCTACATCTAAATCTCTAGTTGAGATCATGCCATTAAAATCCATTGACTGCGTAGTTCCAAGAATTAACCGGGTATAAATCTTATTTTATTATTATCACTCCATTGAATGAAATAAACTGTAATGATAATGTTGAAACAGTTAAAACCGATTAAATTGAATTAAATTCAGAAATGAAACGATTTAACCAAGGGGTTAACCCCAGAGTAAATTGCGCCTTACGCAAGTGGACCTCGATAGACGATACACATTGTTTCATTACATGAGTTTAATATTGAAGTTTTTATATGATGATGTGCTGAATTTTCGTTTGCACTCCTTCGGAAATATGACTTATTGATAACATTTATATCGGTATGAAGTAAGCTACATAAGCTACAATGACCTTGTAAAAGTATCAACTGACACATAAGGTGAATACCTAAGATGCTCAGTTCGGAGATGAGATAAAATCTTTGAGATAAGTCAGGAAACGAAGAAGGATAAAGTTTGTTAAACGATTTTCCTTCCAAACTCCTTGAACGACTAAATCAGGTTAGGCATTCAAGTTAAATAATGATGGGTTTCGATATAGCCGTTAGGCCCATTAACGACGAGTAAACGGTGAAGTAGGCCCACTGGTCTCCAAAAGAAGCCTAGAGGGCCAATATGAGGGGTCCCGACAAGGTCGGTCCCGACGTATGATCTAAATGCTCCCGATGAAATGCCTTTAAGTAGGCCCCGACGATATGCCTTTAAGTAGGCCCCGACGATATGCCTTTGAGTAGGCCCCGATATTGAATCCTTGAGGATGTTGGCCCTGTCCCGAGGACGAGGGGCCCCGAGCGGTGACCAAAGGAGATAACTTTGGAGTCCCCGACATCCGTCGGGACTTGCCACCAGAGGTTGAGGCCGAGAAACACGCTCACTATCAACATAGTGGGGAAGTGGCCTAAAAAGACGGAACGTGGGCAAGTGGCCGAGATAAATGGAACGTGGGCTAACTGCCCCCGGCAGTTATCGCAACAGGTAACTGGGGTAACTCCTCCCCTATATAAAGGAAGGAGTTACCTCAGGATGGACACATTGACATTCACATACTGATACTTGCTTGCCTACATCGAGATACTCATTTAAGCATCGGAGAGGGATTCTGGGTCACCGCCTGGTCTATCCCCTTCTTGTAGGATTACATGGAGCGATGGAGTTCGGACTTCAGTCAAGAACGCGCCGGAGTTCCAACTGTGATCCAACATTGGCGCCGTCTGTGGGAAACGTAACAAAAAGCGAAGATAGCTTCTACCCAATCGATGGCTGGCAAGCAGAAGAAGAAACAAGGGCAATCCGGCGGTTCCCGCCATCCTGCTGGAACTCTGAATTCAGGGCCGCCGGAGCGCACTATTGACCAGAATGATCCTCTCCCTGCTGTTTCCCAAACAGGGGGGCATCATGATGATCGCGAGGATTCCATTCGAAACTCGTCGGAGGGCAGAGAAGAGATCCCGAGGAGGGACCAGGATGCTCCGACCAAGGTGGACTTGACGAAGGCTGTGATGGATGCCATGTTGATATTCCTGGAGACTATGGAGGCTCTCTTGGACCGAAGGGAGGCTGCCAAGAAGAAGGAGGAAGAGCTGCCTCCGCCTCCGCCGAGGGAGAATAAGGACGGGCAGGAGGCCCAACCCGAGCACCGGGACAAGGGCAAGGAGCCCGCTCAGTCGGACCAGTTCGTGATTGATGGGCCTGGACCGCTGCAGCACAGGACCATCCCTCTCAATGGTCCCATCAACCCCGACCAGGTGGTGAAGATCGTGAGCATCTGTATGGGGGACCAGAAGAAGATGATGTCGGAGCTGAGGGATCGATCCACTCATCACTTTGTCCCCCGATTGGTGAACACCACTGCCCCGCCAGGACTTGGTATCCCAAAAATCGAGGAGTATGATGGCGAGGGAGATCCAGTTCGTAATGTCCAGAAGCATGTTATGGCTTGTCTAGGCAGAGCCCCGAATGACGATATAGTGTGCGTTCTGTTCCCGGCCACGCTTGGTGAGAGGGCCCTGACGTGGTTCTTCAGCCTTCCTCCAGGGTGCATCTCTACCTGGACCCAGATGCATGAACGTTTCATCCAGCAGTACCAGGGCCGTCGGCGTCTCCTGAAAAGCGCGAGGTCCCTGGCTGAGGTGGTACAGAGGCCCGATGAGTCGCTGGCGCATTATTACCAGAGGTACACCGCCAGCGTGGCCGAGATTGATGAGGATATTTCGGAGGGAGAGACCATCCGCACCTTAATTCGGAACCTGACAGCACCATATGGTTCCGACCTGATGCACAGCGTGGCTGAGAAGGCTGTGTGGAACATGGAGGCGTTGCAGAAGAGGGTAAAGCAGCAAATCGACATACAGGAGTCGAAGATAGCTGCCGGAGAGCTCGACCCTCCGAAATCGTACAAGGGGAAGCAGTCGTTCAAGCCCTCGGACGATCGCAGGAGGAAAGATAAACCCGAGAGCAGTCGGGGTCGTGGCCGCTTTGATCAGAGGGAAGACAAGCGTCCCTCGAAGTCGGACAATCGGGAGGACCGTTACACTCCTCTCATTTGCTCCATGGGTGCTGTGTTGGCGGTGATGGTCCGACAGGGTATCGCCCGGTACCCTCCGAAGAAGGATGGAGAGTTCACGGGAGCCCGCACCGATCGTTATTGCCGTTTCCATCGCGCCAGCGGTCACGACACTAACCACTGTTGGGAGTTCAAGAAGGAGATTGAGAAGCTGATCCAGAGGGGGAAGCTTAAGGAATTTGTGGCTGGGCAACGGGGCCGATCCCGTTCCTGGTCCCGATCGTGGTCCCGTTCCTGATCCCGCGATCGGTCCCCGAAGAAGGAGAAGCCCGAGCCTTCCAATGCCTGGAAGGAGAAGCGGGGAACCATTAATGTGATCCATGGAGGACTTGCTGCAGGAGGTGACACCACGGCATCTCGAGAGGTCTATGCTTCTCGAATTCCTATTGCTGTGGTGCTGGGTAAGAGGGCCCGAACTTGGACTTCGAAGGAAGAAATGGTGATTCCCTTCTCAGCGGAGGACCTGATAGTATTGGAGACCCCGCACGATGATGCTTTGGTCGTGACCCTGAACGTGGATGGGTACGAGATGAAACGAATCTTGATATATGGAGGGAGCTCCTCTGATATTTTGTTCATGGATGCACTGGAGGCCATGGGAAAAACCAGGAAGGACTTGAAGCGTGCATACTTCCCGATAGTCGGATTTTCTGCGTCTACCTCTTACCCGGTGGGAATGATTACCTTACCGGTTGAGTTCGGTAGTGGCTGGAAGTCAGAGAAGAGGAACGTGGAGTTCGTGGTGGTCGAGTCTGCGGGGACTTATTGTGCAATTATCGGGAGGACCACCATCAACCCGCTGAGGGCAAATGATGGGTTTCGATATAGCCGTTAGGCCCATTAACGACGAGTAAACGGTGAAGTATGCCCACTGGGCTCCAAAAGAAGCCTAGAGGGCCAATATGAGGGGTCCCGACAAGGTCGGTCCCGACGTATGAGCTGAACGCTCCCGATGATATGCCTTTAAGTAGGCCCCGACGATATGCCTTTAAGTAGGCCCTCGGCGATATGCCTTTGAGTAGGCCCCGATATTGAATCCCTGAGGATGTTGGCCCTGTCCCGAGGACGAGGGGCCCCGAGCGGTGACCAAAGGAGATAACTCTGGAGTCCCCGACATCCATCGGGACTTGCCACCAGAGGATGAGGCCGAGAAACACGCTCACTATCAACATAGTGGGGAAGTGGCCTGAAAAGACGGAATGTGGGCAAGTGGTCGAGATAAATGGAACGTGGGCTAACTGCCCCCGGCAGTTATCGCAATAGGTAACTGGGGTAACTCCTCCCCTAAATAAAGGAAGGAGTTACCTATGGACGGACACATTGACATTCACATACTGATACTTGCTTGCCTACATCGAGATACTCATTTAAGCATCGGAGAGGGATTTTGGGTCACCGCCCGGTCTATCCCCTTCTTGCAGGATTACTTAGAGCGAAGGAGTTCGGACTTCCGTCAAGAACGCGCCGGAGTTCCAACCATGATCCCTCATTTAGTGTGCGTTCTGCTCCCGGCCACGCTTGGTGAGAGGGCCCTGACGTGGTTCTTCAGCCTTCCTTCAGGGTGCATCTCTACCTGGACCTAGATGCATGATCGTTTCATCCAGCAGTACCAGGGCCGTCGGCGTCTCCTGAAAAGCGCGAAGTCCCCGGCTGAAGTGGTACAGAGGCTCGATGAGTCGCTGGCGCATTATTACCAGAGGTACACCGCCAGCGTGGCCGAGATTTATGAGGAGATGTCGGAGGGAGAGACCATCCGCACCTTCATTCGGAACCTGACAGCACCATATGGTTCCGGCCTGATGCACAGCGTGGCTGAGAAGGCTGTGTGGAACATGGAGGCGCTGAAGAAGAGGGTAAAGCAGCAAATCGACGTACAGGAGTCGAAGATAGTTATCGGAGAGCTCGACCCTCCGAAATCGAACAAGGGGAAGCAGTCGTTCAAGCCCTCGGACGATCGCAGGAGGAAAGATAAACCCGAGAGCAGTCGGGGTCGAGGCCACTCTGATCGGAGGGAAGACAAGCGTCCCTCGAAGTCGGACAAGCGGGAGGACCGTTACACTCATCTCATTTGCTCCATGGGTGCTGTGTTGGCGGTAATGGACCGACAGGGTATCGCCAGGTACCCTCCGAAGAAGGATGGAGAGTTCATGGGAGCCCGCACCGATCGTTATTGTCATTTCCATCGCGCCAGCAGTCACGACACTAACCACTGTCGGGAGTTGAAGAAGGAGATTGAGAAGCTGATCCAGAGGGGGAAGCTTAAGGAATTTGTGGCTGGGCAACGGGGCCGATCCCGTTCCTGGTCCCGATCGCGGTCCCGTTCCCGATCCCGCGATCGGTCCCCGAAGAAGGAGAAGCCCGAGCCTTCCAATGCTCGCAAGAAGAAGCGGGGAACCATTAATGTGATCCATGGAGGATTTGCTGCAGGAGGTGACACCACGGCATCTCGAGAGGTCTATGCTTCTCGAATTCCTATCGCTGTGGTGCTGGTTAAGAGGGCCAAACTTGGACTTCGAAGGAAGAAATGGTGATTTCCCTTCTCAGCGGAGGACCTGATAGTATTGGAGACCCCGCACGATGATGCTTTGGTCGTGACCCTGAACGTTGATGGGTACGAGATGAAGCAAATCTTGATATATGGAGGGAGCTCCTCCGATATTTTGTTCATGGATGCACTGGAGGCCATGGGAAAAACCAGGAAGGACTTGAAGCGTGCAGACTTCCCGATGGTCGGATTTTCTGGGTCTACCTCTTACCCGGTGGGAATGATTACCTTACCGATTGAGTTCGGTAGTGGCTGGAAGTCAGAGAAGAGGAACGTGGAGTTCGTGGTGGTCGAGTCTGCGGGGACTTATAATGCAATTATCGGGAGGACCACCATCAACCCGCTGGGGGCAAATGATGGGTTTCGATATAGCCGTTAGGCCCATTAACGACGAGTAAACGGTGAAGTAGGCCCACTGGGCTCCAAAAGAAGCCTAGAGGGCCAATATGAGGGGTTCCGACAAGGTCGGTCCCGACGTATGAGCTGAACGCTCCCGATGATATGCCTTTAAGTAGGCCTCGACGATATGCCTTTAAGTAAGCCCTCGACGATATGCCTTTGAGTAGGCCTCGACGATATGCCTTTAAGTAAGCCCTCGACGATATGCCTTTGAGTAGGCCCCGATATTGAATCCCTGAGGATGTTGGCCCTGTCCCGAGGACGAGGGGCCCCGAGCGGTGACCAAAGGAGATAAATCTGGAGTCCCCGACATCCGTCGGGACTTGCCACCAGAGGATGAGGCCGAGAAACACGCTCACTATTAACATAGTGGGGAAGTGGCCTGAAAAGACGGAACGTGGGCAAGTGGCCGAGATAAATGGAACGTGGGCTAACTACCCCCGGCAGTTATCGCAACAGGTAACTGGGGCATCTCCTCCCCTATATAAAGGAAGGAGTTACCTCAGGATGGACAGATTGACATTCACATACTGATACTTGCTTGCCTACATCGAGATACTCATTTAAGCATCGGAGAGGGATTCTGGGTCACCGCCCGGTCTATCCCCTTCTTGCAGGATTACTTGGAGCGAAGGAGTTCGGACTTCCGTCAAGAACGCGCCGGAGTTCCAACCGTGATCCAACATTGGCGCCGTCTGTGGGAAGAAATGGTGCTGGGTAAGAGGGCCCAAACTTGGACTCCGAAGGAAGAAATGGTGATTCCCTTCTCAGCGGAGGACCTGACAGGATTGGAGACCCCGCAAGATGATGCTTTGGTCGTGACCTCTGATATTTTATTCATGGATGCACTGGAGGCCATGGGAAAAACCAGGAAGGACTTGAAGCGTGCGGACTTCCCGATGGTCGGATTTTCTGGGTCTACCTCTTACCCGGTGGGAATGATTACCTTACCGGTTGAGTTCGGTAGTGGTTGGAAGTTAGAGAAGAGGAACGTGGAGTTCGTGGTGGTCGAGTTTGCGGGGACTTATAATGCAATTATCGGGAGGACCACCATCAACCCGCTATGTCAATGCCACTCGAAGGAGGAATCGAGAGGCTATGACTGTTTTCCAGACTGATGCTGATCCCCGAGAGGAGTTTGGGCGTCCCGCCCCGATAGAGGATTTGAAGGAGGTCGAGATCAATGGACCTCAAAGAAAGGTAAATATCGGGTCCGCTCTGTCTTAGGAGACTGCCCGAGAACTGATTGATTTGTTGAAGGATTTCAAGGAGCTGTTTGCCTGGTCCCCGAGCGACATGCCAGGAATCAGCCCCGATGTGATTACTCATGAGCTAAATATTGACCCTGCGGTCAAGCCGATTACATAGAGAAGGCGCCTGATGGGTGCCGACAAGAAGATCGCGATCCAGCAAGAGGTAGGCAGGTTGCTCGATGCTGGATTTATTAAGGAGCTCCGATTCCAGACCTGGGTCGCAAACCCAGTCCTGGTGAAGAAGAGCAATGGCAAGTGGCGGATGTGTGTTGATTTCCGCGACCTAAACAAAGCATGCCCGAAGGATTGCTATCCGCTCCCGAGGATCGACCAGCTGGTGGATGCCACATCGGGACATGAGTTGCTGAGCTTTATGGATGCCTACTCCGGCTACAATCAGATCAAGATGTCCAAGGAGGATGCCACCCACGCCGCTTTTTATGCTGATAGTGACATCTATCACTATGATGTCATGCCTTTTGGACTGATCAATGCAGGTGCAACTTATCAGAGGATGGTGAACAAGCTGTTCGGGGATATGCTAGGAAAAACGATGGAGGCCTATGTGGACGACATGCTGGTGAAGTCCCGACAGGCCGAGGATCATGTTCACAACTTGGCCACAGCGTTTGAACGGATGAGGCTTCATCAAGTTCGCTTGAACCCGACCAAGTGTGCCTTCGGAGTGAACTCAGGGAAGTTTCTGGGCTCCATGGTGAGCCAGAGAGGAATCGAGGAGATGAAGTCCCCGACGAACCATTGGGAGGTGCAGGTGTTGAATGGCCGATTGGCCGCGATGAATCGCTTCCTGTCCAAGGCAAGTGATCGATCTATGCCGTTCTTTGAAGTGCTGAGGGCCAACAAGAAGTTTGAGTGGACTGCCAAGTGCGAAGAGGCGTTCAAGGCACTCAAGCAGCACCTCCGCACCCTCCCGCCGTTGGCGAAGCCCATTACAGGCGAGCCACTCTATATGTATTTGGTTGTTTCTGAATTTGCTGTTAGCTCTGTCTTAGTGAAAGTCGTAGAGGGTAACCAAGTCCCCGTCTATTATGTAAGCAAGGCACTCGCCAAGTCTGAAATAAATTATCCCGCCGTTGAGAAGTATCTTTATGCGTTGATTGTTACTGCTCGGAAGCTGAGACCTTACTTCCATGCCCATGAGGTTACTGTTTTGACGAATCAGCCCTTGAAACATTTTTTGAACCGACCTGATGCGTCGGGGAGATTAGTGAAATGGGCAGTCGAGCTTAGTGAGTTCTGCATTCACTTTGCTCCGAGAACGAATATTAAGGGCTAGGCGTTGGCGGATTTCATATCAGAGTCTACAGCCCCCGATCTAGAAGAATCGGGCCCTGTAGAGGGGGCAACCATGGAAGTCCCGATAGCAGAACAGTCAGAACAGTCTCTTGGACTTGGTCGAAGAGAAGAGGCGGAATGCCGAGGAGGCCCAGGCTCGGATGCGCCTGGTAACAGCCCGATATTACAATCGGCGAGTCAAGTCTCGACAGTTCTTTGTCAGGAAACTGGTCTGGCGTCGGAACGAATTTACCCTTTTGGATCGGATCAACAAGATGTCACCAAAATGGGAAGGACCTTATAAGGTCGTGGGGATGCCAGCTCGAAATGCGTATATGTTGGAAGACCTCGATGGCAATGTGTTGAAGCATTCTTTCAGTGGTGAACTCTTGAAGAAATGTCATGTCTGATATTAGTCGCCTTTAGTGGTGCAAGTTGTTTATCGTTTTGATATGATATAAACAGGTTTTGAGCCATCAATGAATAAAGATGTTACTTCCGATTAAATCGCCTTAGGTGGTGTAGCTAAATCGCCTTAAGTGGCGTGGTTTCGCCTTAAGTGCGTGGTTTCGCCTTAAGTGGCGTGGATAAATCGCCTTAAGTGGTGTGGATAAATCGCCTTAAGTAGTGTGGATGAATCGCCTTAAGTGGTGTGGATAAATCGCCTTAAGTGGTGTGGATAAATTGCCTTAAGTGGTGTGGATAAATCGCCTTAAGTGGCGTGGTTAAATCGCCTTAAGTGGCGTGATTAAGTCGCCTTAAGTGGCATGGTTAAATCGCCTTAAGTGGTGTGAGTAAAATGTCTTAAGTAACGTATCGAATCACTCTAAGTGGTATGATCAAATCGCCTTAAGTGGCGTGGTTAAGTCACCTTAAGGGGTGCAGCGATAATCGGAACCAAAATAGATTGATGTTATAAAGGCCTGAAAGGTTCACGACAAAAGAAGGAAATTACAAGGATTCGAAAATAAAGCATTAAGCTTGGTCCTTGGCAGCATCGAGGGGAGCAGAGTCCACGAGGTCCGTGGCAGAAGGCTCTGCGATCGGAGGATCGGATCCTGGAAGATTGGCCGCGGGAGGATCGGACCCCTTGAGGTCAGCCATTGAAGGGTCGATTGTCGGGGGATCAGTTGTCGGGAGATCTGTACTTGGGAGCTCCACCGTGCCTTCAGCACCCGTAGTCCCCTCGGGGGTGTTGGCCCCGTCGCTCTCCTCTGAAAGGCTGAAATACCTCTCCGAGAAGGGGGCGAGAGTCCGAGACTTGGTGAAGTCGATGGCACCGCCATACTCCAGATGGAGCTCCTCGACAGCATTGAGCAAGGTGGTCTCCACCTCCGCCTTACAGAACTTCACCGCGTCCACTTGGAAATCCTCGGAGCCCCGATAATCTTCCTGACCCTTGGCCTCAGCCTCAGCCAGCTTGATGGGGAACTCAGCGATCTCCCGCTCCATCTGTTGGGACCGGTTGGTGAGAAGGACCTTCTCAACCTCCAGTCCCGCCTTGACGTCCTCATGGGCCTTCTTCTCGAGGACAAGCGTGTCCCGATCCTCCGCGCGCCCCTGCTGCTCTTCCTTGAGCTTTTGTCGCTCCTGCTTCAGCAGCCGCTCGAAGTCGTGGACCTTCCTCAGGAGGTCCCGAGTCTTATGGTCAAGGAGGGCCTGCTCCTTAACCAGCTTACCCTTCGACGATTCGGAGGCAGCCAAATCCTCCTCGAGCTTGGCCAAGACCTCGGGGGCCGCCTTGGCTCGCTCCTGCTCAAGGGCCTCCTCCAGGGCCAGGATGTACCCGAAACAGCGGTGTTGGTCCGCCATTTCCTTTGAAAAAGGAAGGAAGAGGTTAGTACATGAGAATATTTTAACTTATATACTAAGTGTAAAGATAGGAAACCTTACCTACACGCGACGAACGGCCATTTCGCAAATGTCCGTGTGGATGTCCTCTCGAGCTAAGGAGAGCGGGAGCTTCAAAGATGACGGAACTGAACCTGCCAGCAGGTGCAGACCCAGTTCCGGTGGTGCATCACCCCGACGGAGCGGGACCCCTTGCAGTGACTCGATCGGGGTCCAGGGAGCCGCCACCTGGTCGGGGGTGTAAAGCTGATAGAAACTCCCGTCTAAGGGGAGAGGAGGAAGGAAGACCTTAACGTCGGAGGTGCGTGCCTCCGAGCCGCCATGAGACCCAGTCGTCTCTTCAGGAGTCAGGCTCAAGATCGGCGAATGCTGTTGTGGCGGGGAGGATGGAAGCAGCCCCTCGGGAGTCGGCTCCAACGGGGTCTGCCTTACCCCCCGACGACGAATCAGGGCTTGACCCTCGCTCGCCTCCTCAGAAGTGTGAGAAACGTCCAGGTGAACCACCCGACAGAATTGATCATCCGTCGGGGCGTCTTCAGTCCCCCATCCTCCCGGGGTAGGAAGAGAAAGGAGGGGCTCTCCGACCCGGGCGTCGGAGGGTGGCACCCCCGCTGAAGCTCTAGCTCCCGATTGACCTGCAGCTGGAGGACGAGAAGCTTCAGAAAGATAATAAGGGAGTTGATCGGGATCCTTACACCAAATGACGCGACGGGAGAGATACTGGTCTTTCCCGTAATAATTGTAATAGCCCGCTTTTAGGATGCGGGGAGTTTCTCCTTGCAGGATGCGGTTGATCCCTTCGATTCTGGCTTTCTTATCGGAGGGGATTAACTCCTGGGGAATACGCTTTCGGTACAATCGGATGGCTAATCGGAGCTACTTACCTTCTTCGGGAGTCTGGGTGTTGAAGATCCTCTCCATCTTCGCCACTCGGGCCCGCTTGACCTCCTCCGCAGTTGGAGCTGCCGATGAGGAGGCGGCCCTCCGCAGTTGGAGCTGCCAAAATTGGGCCTCCCCAAATACCTAGTCCGACCGAATTATTAAGGTGGGGTAAAGTGGACTTTTGTCCACTTTACTCCTCCTATAAATAAGAGGTGTTAGAGAATATCTAGGGTTAATCATAATTCCCTCACAAGAGTGTTTTAGAGAGAAAACCCTCCTCCCACACCTAGAAGTTTTGGCCAAACCACCAGTACACCAAGGGTGTGCCAAATTGCTTTCGAGTAACTCTCTGAAGATCTATCCCCGTGCCAAGAATTGATCTGAGGCTTTGCTGTGGAGCTAACACCACGTAGGGCTTCTTTCACAAGAACCTCTACGGGTTCCGTCCGGTGGATCGAGAACTCCCTCGTACAAAGGATCCTGGACTACGGTAACTGTTGAGGTATGTGTAACTCTTCCGCTGCTTAATTTTGATTACATGTACGTACCATGTTTTGTGTTTCCGTAATGATTACTCCCTGTAATCTAACACGCGGTATGTCCGCGGTATGTCCAGGGTATGTCTGCTGGGAGTATGCCTGCTGAGGGTATGTCCGCTATGATGTTTGGGTAGCGTAACGTAGCACTACAGTGTTGGTCTCCGCATGTCCTTTGAGTAGGACTATGCATCTCCTCTTTGGAAGTCTTTGTGAGGGCCAATGTTTGTATTGGCTACTTAGATTTTGTAGGCGAGTAATGACTTTTTTTTCGAATCTCGCAGACGACGCCATAATGTTGGGACCCAGACAGGACAGAAAGTCGGATTCTGGTATTGACTCGGGAAGATGCCTCAGGTTACTCACTTTTCGGGGCTTTGCACGTGTAGGGGCTCGTGCGTCTCCGTAAACCTTCAAGAGGGGCAGTATCGCACACCACGCAAGGGGGGGGGGTGGAGTGAGATGAACCCTCTCCGAAGCTTAAGTCAGGTATTTTAGAGAGATAAAGTAAGAGAGAGGTCAGAGCTTCCGCTGTCAACTTCGAATGACTTGAAATGATATGTGTGAGTGGATTTCCTTAAATAGGAGCTCCTAAACCCGAACCCCGTTTTGAACGGTCCAACGCCGGTTTAGTGTAAATTACTAACCGGGCGTAGATGGGAGTAAAGCTGACATCGGGAGGGTCTGCACGTGTAGTGTTAGCGTAGGGGTTTACACGTCATCAAGAGAGGAAATCCGGACCTCCCCGGAGTATCACGAGGATCCCGGGAGGTTTGGAGTGTCGGGACAATCCGGATCCAGTCCGGATTATCCTACAATCCGGACCAGATCCAGATTGTCTTACAATCCGGACTGTTAAATAATTCGGACCCGGTCCGGATTTTGATGACAATCGGTGTAAGTCCGGGGCGCGTACACACATGTCCCGGACTTTTAACACTCGCGGATTAATATTTCGATACCGTTTGGTATGTTTGACGTGTGAACGAAGTTTGAATAATGTAAAACGAACCTGAATCGGACGTATACCCATCAGGCCCAATGTCCTAAAGTCACATGTACCTAATTAACTTATGTAACATATACATATAACGGGCTTCCATTTACGACGCCCATCACCATATGCTTACAGGCTGCCCTTGCCAGTGCCATTAATGAGGCGTTTGCTCTTGGTAATGAGGAGTATAATGTTAGCATATGGTGATTGGGCACCGTAAATGGAAGCCCATTAATATGTATATGTTACCTAAGAAATTGGGTAGCTGTCACACTAGGGAAACTGGGATCGACCCAAATCCCAATTGACATGAGAGGCCCAAAATTGGGCCTCCCTTATACACCATAGGCCGGCCGAAAATTAGGAGAGGGCAAAGTGGACTTTTATCCACTTTGCTCCTCTTATGAATAGGGAGTTTTAGGGGTTTTATTAGGGTAATTCACAATTCCTCCTCGGTGGTGATTTGAGAGAAAAACACTTCCCCCCTAAACACTAGTTTCGGCCGAACCACCTAAGACACCATGGGTGTGCCAATTTTCTTTGAGCAAACACTCCGAAGATCCGTCCCTCCTAAGAATTGATCAGAGGCTTTGTTGTGGAGACTATACCGCGTAGGGCTTCTTTAACAAGAACCTATACGGGTTCTGTCTGGTGGATTGAGAACTCCCTCAGCAAGATCTTGGGACTACGGAAAAGGTTTATGGTATGTGCACATCTTCAGCTGCGTAATTCTGATTACAAGCATGTACCTTGTTTATGTTTCCGTAGTATCTAGCGCAGTAATCCTACAATGGTATCAGAGCCTGTGTTAGGAGTTCATGATTTTTGATAAATTGATGTTCTTGATTTTTACATGTTTTGGCCGAAATTTTAAAGAACGAAAATTTAAAATTTCCGATTTTTATAATTGTAAGTGCCGAAATTTTCATGGTGTTCTTAGTAAAATTTTATGTTCATGATCTTTAAGAAAAATGTGATTTTTATCAAATCAAACATTGGATTGTAGATCTTATTAAAATTCGATCTTGAAATTTGACCACTTATTTCCAATACTTGTGTTTCGGCCGAACCCTAGGGGAATTAAAAGGTAAATTTTTTTAATTTCTTAGGCCCAAAGTTTCAATAATTCGGCTGAATGTGACTATAATATTATTTACCATATTTTAATTTTTATTAAAGGTGACATTATATCTATAATTGGAAATATATGGATAGGTTCACATTAAATATATAGAAATATATTTAATTATCAATATATATAGCTAATTTATAGGGGTAAAGATATTATTGATAGATTTAGTTACCTAAATGATTAAGAAAATATATTTGTCATATATTTGTTTCTCTATTAAAGATATTGACAATAAATATAGTGTATGAAATTTACATATATATATATATATATACTAGTTATTAACGCGTGTGTTGCACGCGTATCAATCGTCTAAATTTTAAAATACATAATTTATCTTCAGTTTTCTAATATTTTAATATGTAGTTAATACATGACCAAGTCTAGGGGTTGCGAGAATGACACAAAGTAATTCAAAACAGGGAAAATAGAAGAGGATAATTAAGTCAAAAAATTAACTATTGTTTTAAATTACGATACTAATTTACTGTTATAACTAATAATGAGTTGGATTGAGCATGACGTGAGTTATTAATGACAAATTTGTATCTAATTTATCAACTTGAGGAGTGAAGAATGTAAGCCCGTAATTAGCCACTTAGAGTCATCGGTGGAGCAGTTTGACCTATACAAATGTAACTATACACTTTTCATGCAATTTTATATCATAATACCAACAAAAATTGATTTAACACTAAAGGAATTTTTTTTCTTTTGCCAACGGGACGCTAAAAGAAATTTCAATTCATTAAAATCTAAAGTTTATACTTGATATGTCAATTACTTATTTAACTACTAATTATGTTACAATTTGATTTAATTGACAGACGGAAGAACTAAATTAATGATTCGAGACCCTAAATGTTGGACAATGAGTACCAGGTTATCTGTAAAAGATCAAAATTCAAGAACCGTGGTTGACTAATATTTTGACATTTGATATGATTTGATAAGTGACTGATCAATGTGATACAAAAAAATCTCAACATGTACTTGAAGTTTGCATGAGTTGAGTACATATCATACTTTATGGGTGGCTCGAATTTATAGGTATATTGTATTAATAAGTTAATGATAATTAATGTAACATGTCAATTAAGCGACCTTAACAAAAAAGTTAATGCAATTTTTATAATGAAAGTTTTAGTAATACTCAAATATCGTAGGGACTAAATCATCAATTTTTTTAAAACACTAATGTCTAAAGTTTATACTTGAATTCAACTTAACTATTTATTCAACTATCAATTAGGATATACCAAATATGATTGAATTTACAAACGCAAGAACTAAATCGATAGTTCTAGTCATTAAGTATTAAACATTGAGTAAAATGTTATATGTAAAGTCAAACTTCAAGAACAACGTTTGATCCATATTTGATATGTTATATGAGTTAGAAAGTGACTAATTTATTTAATACAAAAATGTCAACAAGCAGAACATCCCCAAATAGGTGATATAGTGAATGGAAAAATGCATCTACCTTACATTTGCACCTATTGAATGCATGTTGACTCTAATTGATAAGTATATTTGATGGAGAAATTAATAATATCTACGGTGACCTACCAATTAAGCGACCTAAAAAACTAAAAATAACAAAATGTAACTAAATGATTTTTTTAGTAATAGTAAAGATAAATAGATGGGTCTCAAAGATAAAAGACTAAATCGCCAATTTTATAAAAATAGGGGAACTAAATATAACACATATATATATATATAATAAAATAAAAACTATGGAAACTAAATATTATATATATATATATATATATATATAATAAAAATAAAAAATTCAAGAGGTACCTTTTGGGGGTGAGGACAACTCTCACATTTTATATTGGTATAAAGATATATATATATATATATATATATATATATTGTTGACTGATTTATGTCTTATAGATAGAATTTTGGCAATAAATATATATATGTAGATATAGGCGAAATTTATATATATATATATATATATATATATATATATATATATGCACTATTGGAAATTACTTTACATAGTTAATAATTCTTGGTAGCTAAGTTAAGTTTTTAGTGGACTTTAAAACCCTACTTAGCCCACAAGATTATTTCAGCTGAACCCTATGGGTTAATTGGGCCGGTCCAATTTGCAAAATCGGAGAGGATGAAACCAAACCGGGTTTATTTAATCTGTTCGACCAAGTCAGGCTGGGTCGAACCGGGGTAACTAAGTGGACCTAACCGAACCGGTTTTGAGTGTTGAACCGAACCGAAATCCTATTTTATTGAACCGGTTCGGACCGAACCAGATTTTAAATAAAACCGGACCGAACAAGATTTATTGTACCGAACCGAACCAGATTGAACCGAAATTGATTAAACCGAACCGGATTTTTTCAAAATCGAATTCAAGTCAATTAATAAAATAGGATGGTCAAGTTTTAAAATCCAAATAATTTTGAAATTTAAATAGTCTACACAGTGCTCGAAGGTTTAAAATTTTTACGTTTTGATTAAACCTTAATGCCTAGTTTCGATTATGGGGATGGATCTCGGAAATGCATGATTTAGGGACCTGATTAATTAGATGGATGAATTACATTGTTTACTTTTCCTCACATATATTTATTAGAACTGTTGTCTTAACTATGTCAAGCTAGCTGGAAGTTGGGGCAGAGCGCTGGTTAAATATATGGTTTGCGCACTAAGACATACATGTTGTGATTGTTGCGATTGCCTAGGATTCATGTCAACAAACACGCATGATTAATTGTAAGCATGAATTGCAAGTCAGCCCCTAATATTTTAAAATGTTTTAAAAATAAAAGCCAGTCGCCAAATATGAATGTTTGATGTGCAAGTTTCATGTATGACATGTATGCTTGAATGTTGAGGGTGTAGCTGCATGTTATACTTTACTTAGAAAGTAGAATTATGTATATGATAGCATGAATTCCTCGGAACATTAGACGCATGACGCGTATGCATGATGTGTTGTTTGGATGATGAATTTGGCTTGCTATGATAATTTACTTGTGAAGTAGAATTGTATATGCATGCGTAAGTTCATCGGAATATTTTTCAAATACAAAAGGGCATTGGGAAAGCCAAGATCCGGTATGCTTATTTTAAAATTCCCGTTCCGGTAATTTTCGAATAAAACTGTTTTAAGAGACTGATCTATTGTATTGAAGACGACAGTAATGTGAACTCTTTCACGAATCCCCCTCCCTCGGTTTACTAGCGGTTGATTGGTTTAGACGGCTGAGGAATCATTATTTGTCGTATTCCATCTTAATAGATATTTGATGTATGCAATTCTTTCTCAAAATGTTATTGTCTCCCTGATTATGCATGATTATCAATTTGTTAGTTTTCATGGTTGGGTCAGTACGCTTCTATGAACCTCGCAATCTGGATGGTATGAATTATGATGAATGGAAAGATAGTGTTGAGGATCTCCTTATTGCTGCGGATGTTGATGAGCGAATCAATCCAAAAGCAAACATGATCGAGACGGACGAATATGGAAAACCATACCCCTACAATAGCAAGAAAAGGTTGAGGAAAGATCTCACAACACGAGAATTGATTTACTCGAAACTGTCAATTGAAGTGGAGGAGGAGTTTATGGAGTGCAGCGCATTGCATCTTTGGTGTGCCATACGCCTTTGCTACGGTGTTGGAAAGGCCACTGAAGAAAAAGACCTCATGACAGAATACTACAGTATTCTATGCAATGATGTCGGTATTATAACCGCTCATGATCCCGCTGACAAAGTAGACCTATGGACAAGAGCTCGGAAAGTAATGAAGATGTTTCCTCTTACATGGTTTCCTAATGATGATGGAATCACACGTCTGATCACATGGATTAAGACGACCGTGGATCTGTACGAGGCCAACCATGAGGAAGGAAACACCTTCAAAGAACCCGAGATAACAGACGACAGATTCGATGGTCTTCGGAAATGCTTGGCTAACCCCAACAATAGAAGTTCTAAACGATGATCCGGTGCAAACCACCTTTGATACACGTGCCATAAAGTTACGCCTCATTTTCCACACATACGTAGAACTGAAATATGATTTATCTGATGCAGGACATCTGATCAAATTCACTTGTGAATTCTTTTCAGGTGAAATGTTGAGCGTGGTTGTGACTGCTTGTCTATCTTACCTTCATTATAGCTTCAATCTATGATCAGAGACCTTATTATTGTTGTTGATGGATTTCCTGTTCGTTCATTTAATGTTTGAATTTTTGGATTAATTAATATTCGAATTTATTGAATAAAGTAGTTTCCGTTCGATTCGAACGAGATCTACTTGTCAAAATTAATCGACCCAATTAAACGGGATCGATCTGAAATTGAAACCGAAATATCCGCCAAGTGCAGTTGGTCGGATCAAACAAGAGACACACTCTCCTTCGTCTAATTTAGTGAAACATCGAAATACCATTAGTATTCATCGATTAGTAGTTCTAAGAGCGAACCGATTTAAAATCTTTCTTACTTGTTAGTACTTAGTACTCCCGTTTGATTACAGGGCAGATTACTACGGAAACATAAACACAGGTACATGCTTGTAATAAGAATTACCAAGCGGAAGATGTGCACATACCTTAAACCTTTTCTGTAGTCCTAAGATCTTGCTGAGGGAGTTCACGATCCACCGGACGGAACCCGTAGAGGTTCTTTGTTAAGGAAGCCCTACGCGGTATAGTCTCTACAGCAAAGCCTCTGATCGATTCTTGGCCATAATAGATCTACGGAGTGTTTGCTCGAAGCAAATTGGTCCCCCTCTCCTACAAGACGACCGTGCCCATGTGATAAGGCAAGGCCCACATTCGACATAATTTAGGCAGAGGATTGCATCCTTCTACGACTCAGTTTATAGACCGTAAAACCCGATGTAATCAAACATTATGACGTCGTTGAATCATAAACTCGAAATGCAATTCTCTCATTTATCAAAAGGTAACTTTCAATTATCAAAATATTATCATAGATTGTACGCCCACTTTTAAACCCTACGCAATCCAAGCAGTTTAACATGCTTTTCAAATATCTCCTTGTGTAGTGATTTAGTTAATGGGTCCGCCACCATGTCATCAGTTGGCGAGTATTCTAAAGTGATTATATTGTCTTCTACCATAGATTTAGCATAATTATATTTCACATCAATGAGTTTAGTCTTACTATGGTACTTTGGATTCTTTAATGCCGCAATAGCTGCCTGACTGTCAGAGTACACCTTCACAGACTTACTCCCGACGTCGCCACTGAGCAGCGCAGTAAGAAGCCTTTTCAGCCAGACCCCTTCCTGTGCATTTTTGGAGAGAGCAACGAACTCTTATTCCATTATATCTAGCGCAACACATGATTTTTTTCTTGCTAGTCCATGAAATGACGGCATCAACAAGGGGAAACACTCCTCCTGTGGTGGACTTACGATCGTCTGGACTGCCACCATGGTCGGCGTCACTGTATCCAGTCAATTCTGATTTCCAGACCTCATAGCACAGTACGTAGTCGGCAGTAACTTTAAGATATCGCATGATCCGCTTTACAGCTTTTGAATGTTGATAGCCAGGGTCTGATTGGAATCTTGCTACTAGGCCCACAGTGTAACATATGTCCGGATGAGTGCAAAGCATGCGTACATGAGACTTCCGACCATGCTTAAATACTCTGCACTGTTCATCAGTTCACGCTCTTGCTGGTTCTTTGAGCCATCGCAGTTTGACAACGCGCACCCAAATACTACCGGCGTTTCCACGGGTTTGGTATCTTGTAATCTAAACCTTTTCAACAGTTTGTTGATGTAGGCTTCTTAATGCCCAAGATGTACGTAGCCTCTCCCATGTCTTTCATCTCAAATAGAGATGCCAACTAGGACATTGATTCATGCATGAAACTCACATTGTTCGCAGCAGTGAGTATGTCATCGCGTATAAAGTTAAGATGATGTACTTAGACCCAGAGGTCTTTGTATACACGCATGGATCCTCGTGAAGATTCACGAATCCGTTTCCAATGATCTTCTCGTGTAATCTACGGTACCATTGCCGAGACGATTGTTTAAGATCGTAAATGGATCATAGTTTACAAACTTTACGTTCGTTACCAGGAGTAATGAAACCCTCTGGTTGCTCCATATAGATCTCTTCCTGCAAGTTTCCGTGGAGGAATGTGGTCTTAACATCCATTTGGTGCAGCTCTAGATCGAGGCATGCGACCAGGGCTAGAATTGCCCTGACTGTGGTGTACCGCACATTCAGTGAGTATGTCTCATCAAAGTTAACTCCGTGAAGCTGGGTGTATCCTTTTGAACCTAATCGAGCTTTGTATCGCTCGAAATTTCCATCAGCAGTAAGATTCAGTTTCAGAACCCAATTAGCCCCTATGGCCCTGCGGTTAGCAGGTAAATCAATTAAAGACAATACCGAATTGGCTTTCATTTGAGGCGATCTCTTCCTCCATTGCTTTCCCCCATTCCTTCGCTTGAGGTCCTTTAAACGCTTCTCGAACCGTTACCGGTTCATCAACAGAATTTAGGGTGAATATCCCACCCTTCTCGATGGGATACTTCTTGGGAGAAGTTTGATGCCTTTGACTTCGTCTAGGTTCGTTAATCCAATCTTGAGTCTGAACGTTGCTCCCACTCGGAATAATGCTTTCTATCGGAGCATCACTCCCACTTGGAACAAGGGAAGTGCTCGAACCTTGACCTAAAATGTTTCTTGGACGACCTCTTGGTCTCGGGTTTCTACCTCCGAGATTAATTCCTTGATCACTAGAACATGGAACCAAGTTGGTTAATCCACTCCTACTGGGAACAATGGGTAGTTTTTGTTGGATTACGAGATTGACTACTTCGGAAACATAACCAGAGGTACATGCCAATAATAAGAATTACACAGAGGAAGATGTGCACATACCTTAAATCTTTTACGTAGTTCCAAGGATTCTGCTGAGGGAGTTAACGATCCACCGGACGGAACCCGTAGAGGTTCTTGTTAAGGAAGACCTTCGCGGTATTAGCTCCACAGCAAAACCTCAGATCGATTCTTGGTTTGAACGGATCTCCATAGTGTTTTGGTCTAAGAAAATTGGCACACTCTTTGTGTAGGAATATAGTTCGGCCGAACTAGTACATTTAGGGGGGAGGGTTTTCTCTCAAATCACCACTTAGGAGGAATTTTGTATTGCCCCAAATAAAACCATAACACCCTTTATTTATAGGAGGAGCAAAGTGGACAAAAGTCCACTTTGCCCCTAGTAAGTTCGGCGGCCTATAGTGTATAAGGGAGGACCTATTTTGGGGCTCTCATGTCAATTGAGATTTGGGTCAATCCCAATTTCCTAACGTGCCATTTACTATATTTCTTAGGAACAGTATATATATTAATAGGCTACCAATTACGGCGCCCAATCACCAGCTCCCACTCGCCGGAATGGGAGGGTGCCTGTTAATGTATTGTTGTCCAAATTGCATCAACATTTCACTCTTCTGATCCTGCCCTGCTTCCGAATAGTTTATACGAGGTTTGTCGTGCGACCAGCGGATACGACGGGCATCGTGCTATTCATCTGTTAGGAGTGTTGTAGCGCCCGCGGAACATTGATTCCTTGTCTCAAATCAACCTGTTAAAAATATCAGTATGTATCACGTTGTATCCTAGGTCAACTGTTAATTCTGCAATTGTCCAGTTCCCACATAGGAATACTTCTCCAGGGAATACGCACAAGTATTCACAAGCTTCAACTAATATCCGGCTGGTGGCCACCTAGTGAATACAAGAGTTAGTGAATTACAGGTGAACTCGACCATCCCCGTCGCTCATACCCTTAGTCAAACCCAACCGATTTCAAAAGACGTGGAGACTTACTTTTTTTTCAGCACTGCTCTCATACGCAGGGAAGGGAACATTGAGCCTGACCTTAGGGATGAGTTCTGAGTCCATGAGGATACTTCGGGTGCCTCTTCATAAGGCTCCCGGGATCAATCACACGTTCAGAACCCACTTAGCCCTATGGCCCTACGGTTAGCAGGTAAATCAACTAAAGACCATATCGAAATTGGCTTTCATTGAGGCGATCTCTTCCTCCATTGCTTTCCCTCATTCCTTCGCTTGAGGTCCTTTCAACGCTTCTCGAACCGTTACCGGTTCTTCAACAGAAGTTAGGGTGAATATTCCACCCTTCTCAATGGGATACTTCTTGGGAGAAGTTCGATGCCTTTGACTTCGTCTAGGCTCGTTAATCCCATCTTGAGTCTGAACGTTGCTCCCACTCGGAATAATGCTTTCTATCGGATTATCACTCCAACTGGGAACAAGGGAAGTGCTCGAACCTTGGCCTACAACTTTTCTTGGACGACCTCTTGGTCTCGGGTTTCTACCTCCGAGATTAATTCCTTGATCACTAGGACCTGGAACCAAGTTGGTTAATCCACTGTCACTGGGGACAATGGGTATTTGTTGTTGGATTACAGGGTTGACTACTACGGAAACATAACCACAGGTGCATACCTTAAACCTTTTCCGTAGTCCCAAGGATCCTGCTGAGGGAGTTCACGATCCACCGGACGGAACCCGTAGAGGTTCTTGTTAAGGAAGCCATGCACGGTATTAGCTCCACAACAAAGCCACATATCGATTCTTGGCAGGGACAGATCTTCAGAATGTTTTGCTCTAAGAAAATTGGCACACCCTTGGTGTAGGAATATGGTTCGGCCGAACTAGTACTTTTAGGGGGGGAGGGTTTTCTCTCAAATGACCACTTAGGAGGAATTGTGAATTCCCCAAATAAAACCATAACACCCTATATTTACAGGAGGAGCAAAGTGGAAAAAAGTCATTTACCCAATTTCTTAGGTACAGTGTACATATTAATGGGCTTACAATTATTGCGCCCAATCACCATAGGCTAACAGCTCCCACTTGTCGGAATGGGAGGGTGCCTGTTAATGTATTTTTGTCCAAATTGCATCAACATTTCACTCTTCTGATCCTGCCCTTTCTTCCGAATAGTTCATACGAGGTTTGCCGTGCGACCGGAGGATACGACGGGCATCGTGCTACTCATCTGTTAAAAGTGTGGTAGCGCCCGCGGAAAGTTGATTCCCAGTCTCAAATAAACCTGTTAAATAATCAATTTGTATCACGTTGTATCCTAGGTCAATTGTTAATTCTCCAATTGCCCAGTTTCCACATAGGAATACTTCTATAGGGCATCTGCACAATTAATCACAACCTTCAACTAATATCCGGCTGGTGGCTACCTAGTGAATACAAGAGTTGGTGAATTACAGGTGAACTTGACCATACCCATCGCTCATACCCTTAGTCAAAACCAAGAGGTTTCCAAAGACGTGGTAACTTGGCTTTTTTCTTCAGCAATGCGCACATACGCCGGGAAGCGAACATTGAGCTTGACCTTAGGTTATAGTTATGAGTCCATGAGGATACTTCTGGTGCCTCTTCATAAGGCTCCCGGGATCAATCAGACGCTCGAGGTGAACAAGTTTGCTCCCATTCAAATCGCGAGAATTCTATCTAGTATAACCAAGCATGACCCCGTGGTCGAACGTGGCACGCGTAGTATGAAGCACACGTCGATAGCATACCCGAACTTTGTCAGGTGTGGTATATGTCAATGATGCTATCACAAACTTTCATCTGGCCTATAATGTGGTTAATGACGAACATAGTTCATCACCGGCGAAGTGGAAAACTAAGATCATGCCGTGTTACTCCGAAACCAAATGATTGTTTTTGCATAACCAAGTTTCCCAATTGGTTCTTAGCCAGTCTTGCTTCGGAATAGGTCCCCCTCTCCTACAAGAAGACCGTTTCCGTGTGACAAGGCATTGTCCACATTCGACATAATTTATGCAAATGATTCCATCCTCCTACGACTTAGTTTATTGACCGTAAAATCCGATGTAATCAAACATTATGACGTCGACAAAGCATAAACTGAAATTGAAATTCTTTTATTTATCAAAATGTTACTTCCAATTCATCAAAATGTTATCACATATACATGCCCAATTTTAAACCCTATGCAATCCAAGCAGTTTAACATGTTTTTCAAATGTCTCCCTGTGTAATGGTTTAGTTAGTGGATCCTCCACCATATTATTAGTGTGAGAGTATTCTAAAATGATTATATTATCTTCTACCATAGATTTAGCATAATTATATTTGATATCAATGTGTTTAGTCCTACTATGGTTTTTTGGATTCTTTATTGCCACAATTGTTGCTTGACTGTCAGAGAACACCTTCACAGGTTTACTCCCAACAACGCCATCAAGCAGCACAGTAATACGCCTTTTCAGCCAGACCGCTTCTTGTGCATTTTTAGAGAGAGCAGCGAATTCTGATTCCATCGTAGACATCACGACAAAGATTTCTTATTGCTCGTCCATGAAATGGCAGCACCAGCAAGGAGAAACACTCCTCCTGTGGTGGACTTACGATCGTCTAGATCGCCACCATGGTCGGCGTCACTGAATCCGGTCAATTCTAACTTCCTGCCCTCTTAGTACAGTACGTAGTCGACAGTACCTTTCAGATATCGTAAGATCCTCTTTACAGCTTTTAAATGTTGGTAGCCAGGGTTTGATTGGAATCTTGCTACTAGGCCCACAGTGTAACGAATGTCCGGAGGAGTGCAAAGCATCGCGTACATGAGACTTCTGACCATGCTTAAATACTCTGCACTCATCATCTGTTCACGCTCTTGCTGGTTCTTCGGGTCGTCGCGCTTTGACAACGCGCACCCGAATACCACCGGCGTTCCACGGGTTTAGCATCCTGTAATCTAAACCTTTTCAACAGTTTGTTGATGTAGGCTTCCTTGGATAGACATAACCACCGGATGACACGACCTCTAGCAATTTTAATGCCTAAGATGTACGTAGCCTCTCCCATGTCTTTCATCTCAAATACAGATGCCAACCAGGATTTTGATTCATGCATGAAATTCACATCGTTTGCGATAATGAGTATGTCATCTACGTACAAAGTAAAGATGACGTACTTAGACCCGGAGGTTTTTGTATACATGCATGGATCCTCGTGGAGATTCATGAATCCGTTTCCAACGATTTCCTTGTGGAACCTGCGGTACCATTGCGGAGACGATTGTTTAAGACCGTAAATGGATCTTCGGAGTTTACAAACTTTACGTTCTTTACCAGGAGTAATGAAATCCTTCGATTGTTCCATATAGATCTCTTCCTCCAGGTTTTCGTGGAGGAATGCAGTCTTAACATCTATTTGGTGCAGCTCTAGATCGAGGCATGCGAGCAGGGCCAGGATTTCCCTGACTGTGGTGTACCGCACAGTCGGTGAGTCTGTCTCATCAAAGTCTACTCCGTGAAGCTGGGTGTAACCTTTCACAACCAATCAAGCTTTGTCTCGCTCGAAATTTCCATCAGCAGTGACTTTCAGTTTAAGAACCCACTTCGCCCATATGGCCCTGCGGTCAGCAGGTAAATAAACTAAAGACCTTACCGAATTGGCTTTCATTGAGGCGATTACATCTTCCATTGCTTTCGTCCATTCCTTCGCTTGAGGTCCTTTCAACGCTTGTTGAACAGTCACTGGTTCATCAACAAAAGTTAGGAAAAATATTTCAACCTTCTCGATGGGTTACTTCTTGGGAGAAGTTTGATGCCTTTGACTTCGTCTAGGCTTGTTAATCTCATCTTGAGTCTGAACATTGCTCCCACTCAGAACAATGCTTTCTATCGGACCATCGCTCCCACTGGGAACAAGGGTAGTGCTTGAACCTTGACCTACAATTTTTCTTGGACGACCTCTCTATCTCGGAACCAAGTTGGTTAATCCATTCCTACTGGGAAGAATGGGTAGTATTGGCATTATAGGATTTTCATCTAGCGGTCCGGCAACGTGATTATCAGGTTCAACTTGATCCGCACCTGCAGCAACAGTGATTTGTGTGGCAGGATTGGCTCCTCTCACTGGATTTAATATGAAAATGTCACAATCTTCATTTACCATTTCATTCACATGCGTTGCTGCCTCAAATCTCCCACTCGAAGTAAGTAGGACCTGATCATCATCGTTATCCTGCTCCAATTCGATCAATAATTCGTCTGTTTTGATTTCACCAAGCGTTGGAAATCTGTCCTCAAGGAATGTAACGTCTCTGGACTTATGTTCAACCATGCCACCATTTCCTTGAGCTGACACAAATACATAACCCTTAGAGTTCTCTGAATATCTTATGAAGATACACTTTAGTCCTCTCGGTCACAACTTGTCAAAACGGCTATCAGGTTTATGTGTATAGGCCGCGCAACCCCACAGTCGGAACCTGGTAAGGTCTAACTCTTTACCAGTCCATAGCTCATATGGTGTCGTGTCTACCGCTTTAGTCGGAACAAGGTTTATTATATGAGTGGCTGTCAACAACGCGTCTCCCCAAAAGGAGATTGGCAGTTGTGCTTGCGACATCATAATTCTGACCATGTCCAGGAGTGTTTGAATACGACGTTCAGCCACACCATTTTGTTGCAGCGTGTTTGGGATTGTCGTTTGACGAGCTATTCCCTTTTCTTTGCACAACTTATTAAACTCATTAGAGAGATATTCTCCAACTCTATTAGTGCGTAGGATTTTCACCTTTCGCTCCTGATGATTCTCTACGAGCTTTAGAAAACTTATAAATCAATTTATAACTACGAATTTTGGAGTAATCAAATGAGTAAACCCCGTCGATGAAAGTTACAAGTACCGTTTACCACCCCTTGCGGTAATGTTCATTAGTCCACATACGTCGCAATTAATCAGAGGCAATGGATACTCGGCTCGTTGAGCTTCGCCAAATGGCTTGCGGGTGGACTTCCCAGCTAGACAGTCATGGCAAGTGTGCTTAACCACGTTGTTAGTTCCGGGCAAAATCCCTCGTCGAGCTAACGACTGAACCCTATCATAGCTTATATGTCCGAACCTCGCATGCCATCCAGCCGCGTCAGTTTCTGCATCCCTGGAAGATAATGCATACATTCTATTCAAGTTTATACTACCATTCAAATCCATGATAATGAGACCATTAGAGGAAAGAGCATGTCCATATAAGACGTTTCCTTTATTGATCCGAACAAGGGTCTTCTCAAATGATAAAACAAAGTTATTATTCATAAGAGTGTAAACAGAAATATCATTTCTACGGATTCTAGGAGAAAAAGGACATTATCAAGAAGTATGGTCCAGCCATTGTTCATAGACAACTTGCAGTTCCCTACTCCTATGACATCAACTTGTGAGTTGTCGCCAATGTATATATCCTCTTAGAATCTTTCACAATCGTCTAAACTTGGCAAATAGTCCTTTATCATTGGCTATGTGGTTTGTTGCACCTGAATCAAGAATCCAAGAAGGATTTGAGTCAGTTAACATGACGGTTGAGGAAACTAAAGCTTCCAAAACATAACCAACATCGCGTACCTTTTTAGGGTGCGATTTGCTGGACCCTGCCCCATCGCCTATGCGGCATGGGCTGGAGTTCCCGCAGACTATCTAAGATTTTAATCTGAGACAACCCTGTTTAGGCTTAGTCAATGTTTTATCATCGACAACCTGTTGTTTCTTCCCCTTGTTCCTGTTTTTCCTTTTTCTCTGCTCAGCTTGCCCTAATATCTTAGTATCTTTCGATATTGATGCCAATCGAGCCTCTTCCATCTCGATCAATATCAGGACAGATGCAAGATCTAGCACGGAACCACTAATAGTCAATAAAGCATTGGCTGCTCTCCAAGATCAAGGGAGAATCCCGATGATGGCTTGAATTTTATCCCATTCACCCATCGGACTTTCTTCTTATAATGGTTTCCACATTCGGTGGAGCTCGTATACCTTTTCAAGTTCACTATTGCTGTTGTTTTTAGACAATCTTCCACGGTTGGTATAAGTGGGTGCAGTATAACTGCTATGCCACTTACGTGTTTCAGGAAGAGTGCATCCCAGATGTCTTTTATTATTGAAACATCATTACACTCGTCATGGTAGTCCTGAGACATCTCAGAGAGCAGCATCTCCTTTGCTTTCTTATCATCTTGCTCCCATTGGAAATGAACGAATGCTAGTCCCTTTGTGAGACCATCATCGGGGCAACGAATCTTCTTTTGAGTGTGGTCTATAAGACCTTGTTCTTCCAGGAGTGTACTGACGCGTTTGCTCCACGAGTCATGGTTCGTCTCAATCAAAAGCTCATTAGCACATGATGAAGCCATCTATGCTGTAATTCGTGACTAACACATTGATAATCATGCATAAACATGGAGACAATAACATTTTGAGAAAGAATTGCATACATCGGATATATATTAACATGGAATACGCCAAATAATGATTCCCCAGCCATCTAAACCAACCGACCGCCAGTAAACCGAGGGAAGGGGGTTCGTGAAAGAGTTCACATTACCGTCGTCTACAATCCAATAGACCAGTCTCTTAAAAACGGTTTTGTTCACAAACTAGTGGAACGGGAACTTTAAGATAAGCATACCCGATATTGGCTTTCCCAAAGCCCTTTTGTGTTTAAAAATGTTCCGATGAACTTACGCATGCATATATAATTCAACTTCACAAGTAAATCATCATAGCAGGCCAAATTCATCAACCAAACCACTCATCATGCATACGCGTCATGCGTTTAATGTTCTGAGGAACTCATGCTAGCATATATATAATTCTACTTTCCAAGTAAACTATCACATGCAGCTACATCCTCAACATTCAAGCATATGTGTCATACATGGAAACTTCCACACCAAACATGCATATTTGGTGACTGGCTTTTGTTTTTAAAATATTTAAATATTAGGGGCTGACTTGCAATTCATGCTTACAATTAATCATGTGAGTTTCTAGACATGAATCCTAGGCATTCGCAACCATAACAGCATGTCTGTCCTAGTGCGCAAACCTTATATTTAACCAGGGCTCTGCCCCCAGCATCCTGCTAGCTTTACGTAGTCAAGACAGCAGTTCTAATAAATACATGTGACGAAAAGTAAACAATTGCAATTCAGCCCACTAAATAATCCAGTCCCTAAATCATGCATTTCCAAGATCCATACCCATAATCGATACAAGGCAATAAGGTTTAATTAATACATGAAAGTTTTAAATCTTCGAGCACTGTGTAGACTAATTAAAGTTGAAAAATATTTGGATTTTAAAACTTGACCATCCCATTTTATTAATTGACTTGAATTCGATTTTGAAAATTCGGTCCGGTTCAGTCAATTTCGATCCGGTTCTAGTCTAGTAAATCCGTTTCAGTTCGGTTTTATTTTCAAAATCTGGTTCGGTCCGAACAGGTCCAATAAAATAGGGTTCGCTTCAACACACAAAACCAGCTCCGTTAGGTCTACTTAGTTACCCCGGTTCGACACAACCCAACTAGGTCGAACCGATTAAGAAAATCTGGTTTGGTTTTATTCCTATCCAGTTTAGCAAATTGGACTGGCCCATTAAACCCATAGGGTTGAGCCGAAATAATCTTGTGGGCTAAGTAGGGTTTTAAAGTCCACTGTAAACTTAACTTAGCCTCCAAGAATTATTGTCTATATAAAATAATTTCCATTAATGCATATATATATATATATATATATATATATATATTTCGGCACGGATAATAAACATATGTACATTTATTGCCAAGATTCTATCTATAAGACAAAATCAATTAACAATATATATATTTATTTATGTAAATTTCGGCACATACCTACGTATATATATTTTATTTATTGACAATATTTTAAATAGGGAAACAAATATATGGCAATATATTTTCTTAATCTTTTAGGTAACTAAATCTATGAATAATATCTTAATCCCTATAAGTTAGCTAGATATATTGATAGTTATATATTTCCATATATTTAATATGAACCTATCCTTATCTTTCCAATTATAGATATAATGTTACCCTAATTAAAAATTAAAATATGGTAAACGAAAATACAAACAATTTCGGCCGAAACTTGCTTACTTGGGGCCTAAGAAATTAATTTTTTTTTTGTTAATTTACCTAGGGTTAGGCCGAAACACATAATTGGAGACAAGTGGTCAAATTTCAAGATCAAATTTTAATAAGATCTACAATCCAATGTTTGATTTTGATAAAAGTCCCATTTTTCTTGATGATCACAAACATAAAATTTTACTAAGAATATCATGAAAAATTTCAGAACCATCAACTTAAAATTTCGAAAATTTTAAAAATCACATCTTTAAATATTTTGCCAGAACTTTAAATTTTCAAGCAGATGGTGATGGCCGTCGTAAATGGAAGCCCATTACATGCATATGTTACCTAAGTTAATTGGGTACATGTCACTTTTGGACATTGGGCCAGACCTAAATCCGAATTGACATGAGAGGCCCAAAATTGGGCCTTCCTATACTATACATGGTCGGTCGAATTATGGGTGGGGGTAAAGTGGACTTTTGTCCACTTTACTCCTCCTATATATATGGGAGTTAGGGGTTTTATTAGGGTTAATCACAATTCCCTTTAAGTGTTGTTTTGAGAGAAAACCCTTCCCCCAGAGTCACCATATTCGGCCGAACCATATATCCACCAAGGGTGTGCCAATTTGCCTTCGAGCAAACACTCCGGAGATCCGTCCCTTGTCAAGAATCGATCAGAGGCTTTGTTGTGAAGAATATACCACGTAGGGCTTCCTTCATAAGAACCCCTATGGGTGCCGACTGGAGGATCGTGAACTCCCTCCTGCAAAGATCTTCGGACTACGGACAACTGTAGATGTATGTGCGAATCTTCCGCTGTGTAATTTCAATTACTAGCATGTACGATGATTTAGTTTCCGTTGTGATTACTCCCCGTAATCTAACAGTGGTATTAAAGCCTTTGTTAGGAGTTCATGAGTTTGATAAATTGGTGTTCTTGAAAAGTCATTAATTTGACCGAAAATTTTAAAAGAAAAATTTTATATTTTCGATTTTTGGTTGTAGGTGAAACCAAAGTTTTCATGATGTTCTTAGTAAATTTGATGTTCATGATCTTCAAGAAAAAAATGATATTTATAAAAATCGAACATTGGATTATAGATCTTATTAAAATTTGATCTTGAAATTTGATCACTTGTTCCTAATTATGTGTTTTTGGCCGAAACCTTAAGTGAATTACAAGGTAAAATTTTTTAATTTCTTAGTCACCAAGGAACAAATTTCAATCGAAATTTTTTAATAATATTTTTTACCATATTTTAATTTTTATTCTAGGTAACAATATATCGATAATTGGGTGTTAGCATATGGTGACGTGGCGCCGTAATTGGTAGCTTGTTAATGCTAAGGAAATTACCTAAGTTAATTGGGTAATTGTCACATTAGACTAATTGGGCCAAACCCAATCCCTAACTGACATGGGAGGCCCAAAATTGGGCCTCCTCCTTTAATAGCATGGTTCGGCCAAATGTTGTCCCACATTGGTTGGAGTGGACTTTTGTCCACTCCACCAATCCTATATATAGGGGACTCACCTAAGGGGTTTATACATTCATTCATACTAAGAAGTACCTCCATTTAGGAACTTGAGAGAAACCCTCTCACCCCCTTAGTTGATATTTTCGGCACATCTTAGTCCGAGGTTCTGTCCCCGTTGAAAAATCGATTAGAGGCTTTGTTGTGGAGCTTACACCGCGTAGGACTTCTTCTTACGAAGAACTTGTACATGGTTCCGACCGTTCTTGGGCAGGAAAAGCTAAAAGGTATGTGTACACTATTCCGCTGCATAGTTAGAATACTTGCATGTACACGTTTATCATTCCGTAGTATTACGTCCCCGTAATCCAACAGTGGTATCAGACCGTGGTTAGGACTTCTTAAGTTTTTGATAAACTGATGTTTTTGAGTTTTGAAAAATCCGAAATTTTTATGTTCATGAACACCATGAGTATTCCGAAATTTTTATGTAAATTTCATGTGTTTGATCTTTAAAAACTTAAAATTTTCAAAATTTATATGTTTTTATAGATAAAAACTGAATTTTATGTTCGAATTTAAGTTTGATGTTCATGATCTTCAAGAACACTGTTGGATCACGGTAGAACTCCGGTACGATCTTTGACGGCGATCCTAGCTCTTTCGCTCCACGGAATCCTGGAAGAGGGGATAGACCGGGCGGTGACCCAGAATCCCTCTCCGATGCTTAAATGAGTGTCTCGTGTGGACTGGCAAGCAGTAATCTCAAATAACGTATCAAAAAACGTCCTTGATCTGAGGTGACCTCTGCCCTTTTATAGGCGGAGAGGTACCTCAGTTACCTGGTGAACCGTTGGGGCGGTTAGCCCGTATCCCGCGTATCTCGTGCACGATCCCGCCTATCTAGGCCATAATCTCGCTTATCTCGGCCACGCCCCGTGTATCTCGGCCTTAACCTCTGATAACAAGTCCCGACTAACATCGAGGACTCCAGAGTTATCTCGTTGTGTCACCGCTCGGGGCCCCTCGTCATCGTGACAGGGCCAAATATTCTCAGGGATTCGTCATCGAGGCCTACTTAAAGGCTTTTCATCGGGAGCTTCTAGCTCACCTATCGGGATCGACTTTGTCGGGACCTTTCATCATCGGGACTCCCTACGTCGGGACCCTTCACCTGGGTCATCTTGACCTTCATTTGGGGCCCAGTGGGCCCGTTCGCCGTTTCCTCGCCGTTAAAGGGCCTAACGGCCATGGCGGAACCCATCATTTGCCCCCAAGACATGAGGGACTTACAGTTCGTCGTTTCTTTCAAGTTCCGACCTCCCGCCGTCGAAGTCGGGGATCTTTCCCTTGGCACGGTCACTTAGTACAAGTCTTCTCGTTTGCGTTTCCTCAATACCTTATGGATAACTGCCAAATCCGAGAGGACTCCTCGGTTCCCCAGCCATTAAATGCAGCAGATAACAAAGCGACGTATTCAGTACTTGTGCCTGATTTTTCGCGCCTGCTTTTTCTGAAAAGTGCTTTTCAGGTTGTTTCATCATTGCGTCCGTTGCCATTTTGCACGTTTCATCTCAATGGTTCAGATCAGAACGTTTCAATTTCGACGGTTCAGATTAAAGCGTCCCTTCGACTGTTCTCTTCGCCTATAAAACCCTAACCGTGGGCACAGTTTTACTTTTACTGTCTCCGAATTTTCAAAAGCTCTCTGCAACTTCTCTGTAAATTCAAACTCTTGCGATTCTGAAGACCTTAGTGTTCCTCCGATCTCCTTTCCGGCAACGTCAAGTTCATTCTTCCAATCTCCAATCATCATGTCTGGTAAGGGTTTCTTCTTTATTGTTCGCCTATCTCCTTCCCTCATCTCTGTTTGGTTTGTTTGTAATTTCCCGGGAAAACCCAATGTGCCTTTCCATGCCTGATTTCAGACAGCGGATCTAGTTCCGAGGGGAGGAAGCCTTTCAACTTTGACTATGCTCTGAACGAGATTTCCAGCACTGCTTACGATGCAGCTCTCCGGGAGGGATGCATCATCTCCACCAGAGAAGCCGATGCTCAAGGCAGGAAATGCATACCACAAGTTCAGAGTGAAGAGGAGCTACTTCTTCATCAAAAACTCCTCGATCCCATAGCCCCTATAGTCGACCCTCCAGCGGCTGACCCTGTGGAGCCTTCTGCCACAGACCTCGTGGACCCTGCTCCCGTTGATGCCGCCAACAAGGACCAAGTCTAACTGCTTATCTTTAGAGTCCTTTTATTCTCCTCCTTTTGTAATCATCGGGCCTTTGAGCCCCATTAATATCAGACATTCTTAGTTCCGATTTTTCATTGCACTTCTCAAAGTGACTTTACTATACTTACTTAAGTCGAAACCTCGACACTTAAGATATTCTCACACATCACTTAAGACGATTTACCAACTTGCACCACTTATGGTGACTTACCATCATGCACCACTTAAGGCGTCTTTCCAATACTTAGAATAAATCCAAGTGTCGCGCATCAATTACGACGACTTGATCTCATGCATCACTTAAGACGACTTAATCTCTTGCATCACTTAAGACGACTTAATCTCGTGCATCACTTAAGACGAATTTAACAACACTTAGAGTAAATCTAAGAATCATGCATCACTTAAGACGACTTAATCTCGTGCATTACTTAAGACGACTTAATCTCGTGCATCACTTAAGACGACTTTTCTCATGCACCACTTAAGGCGACTTTTCTCGTGCACCACTCAAGGCGATTTTTCTCACACACCACTCAAGGCGACTAAGTAACGCTTTAGAATAAATCTAAGAATAATTCTGATCGGAAGCAACCTCTTTATTCATTGATGGCACAAAACTCACTTACATCGAATCAAACGATAAATAACATACACCACTTAAGGCGATTTTACATCGGGCACCACTTAAGGCGACTTTTCATCGGGCACCACTTAAGGCGACTTTTCATCGGGCACCACTTAAGGCGACTTTTCATCAAGCATGGTGTTTCTTCAAGTGTTCGCCACTAAAAGAATGCTTTAATGCTCTGGCATCCCCACGACCTTGTTAGGTCCTTCCCATTTAGGTGACATCTTGGTGATTCGATCCAAAAGGGTAAACTCGTTGCGACGCCAAACCAGCTCCCCGACGAAGAATTGTCGGGACTTGACTCGCCGATTATAATACCTGGCCGTCGCCAAACGCATTCAAGCCTGGACTTCGTCGGCTTCTCGCCTCTTCTCTTCGGGCAAGTCCAAATCTAGACGTCTTATTTCATCGTTCGTCAAAGGCTCGTAATATCTCATCCGATGGGACGCCACAGCTACCTCCAAGGAAGTAACAACCTCCGTGCCATAAACAAGGCCAAACGGAGTCTCCCTAGTTGATCGTTTGGGTGTCGTTCTAACATCCCAAAGCACGTTTTCCAGCTCGTTCAGCCATTTGCCCTTCAAGGTATAGACCCTTTTCTTCAGGCCATCCATCACGATTTTGTTGGCTGATTCCACCTGGCCATTAGTCTGAGCATGGCGGACAGAGGCTGTCCGATGCTCGATGTTCAACTCCTCCAGATACTCCTTCACCTGAGACCCGTTAAACGGTGGACCATTGTCGCTGATCACCACCTTAGGAATCCCGTATCTGGATACGATATGCGTCTTGAGGAACTTGATGATCTGGTTCCCCGTCGTTCTGGCCAACGCCTTTGCCTCTATCCATTTTGAAAAATAATCGATAGCTACAAGCAAATACTTACATTGACCTTGTGCTTGTGGAAGAGGTCCCACCAAGTCGATGCCCCACTGCGCGAAGGGCCAAGCGCTCTTGATGGACGTCAGATTAGCAGCCGGAGCCACAATACTCGGGGCGTACCTCTGGCACGCGTCACAGGACCAGACCAACGCCGCTGCCTCTTTGCTCATCGTAGGCCAATAATAGCCCAAGTTTAGCACTTTCCTCATAATGGATCGGGCCCCTTCAGGACAAGCCGCGACCCCTTCATGCACCTCCTTCAGGATTCGACTTGTGTCGGGATCAGCCACACACTTCAAGTACGGAGTCGAGAACCATCCCTTCTTGTATAGCTGATTGTCCAGCATCACGTAATTAGCCGCGATCCGACGTATCCTGTCAGCTATTACTCTATCATCGGGGACTGCCCCCGTAGTCAGGTACGCGACTATCGGGGTCATCCAAGTGGGCTCTTCCTCCGATCCTGCTTCAATAGCACATACCTGTGTTGGGTCGGTGGTTGACAAGATCACCCTCTCCAAGAAGTGTACCTTCCGGCTTTCCTCCAGGGGTGCCCCCAAGGAAAATTTGCTTAAGGCATCTGCCTCCACGTTTTCTTCCCTCGGGATCGCCTCGATGTCTAAGCTTTTAAAGCTCTCCTTCAAGACTTGTACCTCGCGAAGGTACTTCTTCATCATTGGGCTCTTCGCCTCGTATCGCCCATGGACTTGGTTCACAATCAGGGTCGCGTCACACTTTATTCTCAAGTGAGCAACTCCCGTACCTTTGGCAATTTTTAGGCCCGTGATAAGAGCCTCGTACTCAGCTTCGTTGTTCGTGGCCTTAAACGTTAAGGCCAAGGCATATCGAAGTGGTTCACCTCCGCCTGGTGGTATCAATACAAAGCCTGCTCCTGATCCCTCTGAACTCGAGGAGCCATCCGTGTACATGTCCCAAGTATTTTCCTCGTTTGGCTGTTCTGATTGCTCTGCCATCTCTGGTTGTTCTGCCATCGGGACCTCCATGGTTGCCCCCTCTACAGGGCCCGCTTCTTCTAGATCGGGGGCTGTAGACTCTGCTATGAAATCCGCCAATGCCTGGCCCTTAATAGCCGTTCTCGGAGCAAAGTGTATGCGAAACTCACTAAGCTCGACTGCCCATTTCACTAAACTCCCGACGCATCCGGTCGAATAAAAAAATGCTTCAGAGGCTGGTTCGTCAACACAGTAATCTCGTGTGCATGGAAATAAGGCCTCAGCTTCCGAGCAGTTATAATCAGCGCAAAGAGTTACTCTCAACGGCAGGATAATTCAATTCAGACTTGGCAAACGCCTTGCTTACATAATAGACCAGGACTTGACTACCCTCGACAACCTTCACTAATACAGAGTTAATGGCAAATTCAGAAACAGCCAAGTAAAGATAGAGCGGCTCGCCTGGAACCGGTTTCGCCAACGGTGGGAGAGCGCGAAGGTGCTGCTTGAGTGCTTGGAACGCTTCTTCACACTTGGCGGTCCACTCAAACTTCTTGTTGGCCCTCAGGACTTCAAAAAATGGCATTGATCGGTCACTTGCCTTGGACAGGAAGCGATTCATTACAGCCAGTCGGCCATTCAGCACTTGCACCTCCCGATGGTTTATCGGAGACTGCATCTCCTCGATCGCCCTCAGCTTCTTGGGGTTCACCTCAATTCCTCTTTGGCTCACCATGAAGCCCAAAAATTTCCCTGAGTGGACTCCGAAGGCGCATTTTGTCGGGTTTAAGCGAACCTGATGAAGCCTCATCTGCTCAAATGCCATGGCTAGGTTGTGCACATGATCCTCAGCTTGTCGGGACTTCACCAGCATATCATCCACGTAAGCCTCCATGGTCTCCCCTAGCATATCTCCGAACAGCTTGTTCACCATCCGCTGGTAGGTTTCCCCGGCATTGGTCAACCCGAAAGGCATGACATCGTAGTGATAGATGTCACTGTCTGCATAAAATGCTATGTGAGGAGCGTCCTCCTTAGCCATTTTGATTTGATTGTAGCCCGAGTACGCGTCCATGAAGCTCAGCAGCTCATGTCCCGACGTGGCATCCACCAGCTGATCGATTCTCGAAAGCGGGTAACAATCCTTCGGGCAAGCTTTATTTAGGTCGTGGAAGTCAACACACATCACCCACTTCCCATTGCTCTTCCTTACCAGCACCGGGTTAGCAACCGAAGTCTGGAATCTTAGCTCCTTGATAAACCCGGCGTCGAGCAACCTGCCCATCTCCTGCTGGATTGCAATCCTCTTGTCCGTGCCCATCGGACGCCTTTTCTGAGCGATAGGCTTAATCGCGGTATCAATCTTCAACTCGTGTACGATCACATCGTGGCTGATTCCTGGCATGTCACTCGGGGACCAGGCAAACAGCTCCTTGAACTTTTTCAGCAGATCGATCAACTCTCGGGTTGTCTCTTCGATCAAAACAGACCCGATTTTCACCTTCCTCTGAGGTCCGTCAATCTCGACTTCCTTCAGATCTTCACGGGGGTGGGACGCCCAAACTCTTCTCTAGGATCAGCATCTGTCTGGAGGACAGTCATGGCCTCTCGTCTCCTCCTTCGAGTGGCGTTGACGTAACAATTTCTGGAAGCAACCTGGTCGCCCTTGACCTCTCCGACTCCATGGTCAGTCGGGAACTTCATCTTCTGCTGTACAGTCGAGGCAACTGCCATCAGGGGGGTTGATGGTAGTTCTCCCGATGATCGCGTTGTAAGTCCCCGCGGAATCAACTACAACAAACTCCACGTTCCTCCTCTCTGATTTCCATCCGCTACCAAACTCCACTGGTAGGGTGATCACCCCTAGCGGATAGGAGGTAGAGCCAGAGAATCCGACCATCGGGAAGTTCGCCTCCTTCAGGTCTTTCTTCGTTTTCCCCATTGCCTCCAGTGCATCCATGAACAGAATATCAGAAGAGCTCCCTCCGTCGATCAGAATCCGTTTCATCTCGTACCCATCCACGTCGAGGGTCACGACCAGAGCGTCATCGTGCGGGGTCTCCACACCTACGAGATCCTCCGACGAGAAGGAGATCACCATCTCTTCCTTCAGGGTCCAAGATCGGGACCTCTTACCCAGCACCACGGCAGCCGGAATTCTGGAGGCATAAACCTCCCGGGAGGACGAGGTATCACCCCCTGCGGCAAACCCTCCATGAATCACATTTATAGTGCCCCGCTTCTCCTTTCGAGCACCGGAAGACTCTGGGTCGGAGCTCTTCTTCTTTGGGGACCGATCGCGGGATCGGGAACGGGACCGTGATCGGGATCGGGAACGGGATCGACACCGTTTCTCCCCGACAAACTCCTTAAGCTTCCCCTTCTGGATCAGCATTTCGATCTCCTTCTTCAGTTCCCGACAATGATTGGTGTCGTGGCCATTCGCGCGGTGGAACCGACAGTAGCGATCGGTGCGGGAACCCAAAAATTCTCCTTCCTTCTTCGGGGGGTACCTAGAGATACCCTGTCGCTCCAGGACCGTTAACACCTCCGCCATAGAGCTGTTGAGAGGAATGTCATGATCCTCTAGCCTGTCCTTTTTCGAGGAACGCCTATCATCCCTCCGATCAGAGCGACCTCGACCCCGACTTCCTTCGGCTTTATCCTTCGACTTACGCTCGTCTAAGGGTTTGACCGACTGCTTTCCCTTATTCGACTTTGGGGGCTCGAGCTCTCCAGCGGCTATCCTCGATTCCTGGACATCGATTTTCCGCTTTACCCTCTTTTGCAGTGCCTCCATATTCCACACAGCCTTTTCAGTCACGTTGTGCATCAGGTCGGAACCGTAAGGGGCTGTTAGGTTCCGAATGAAGGTGCGGATGGTTTCACCCTCCGAAATTTCCTCGTCAATCTCTGCCACGCTAGCAGTGTATCGCTGGTAATAGTGCGCCAGCGAATCATCGGGCCTCTGTACCACCTGGGTCAGGGACCTCACACTCTTCAGCAAACGTCTGCGACCTTGGTACTGGTGAATGAAGCGGTCGTGCATATCAGCCCAGCAAGTGATGCAGCCTGGGGGCAGACTGAAGAACCAGGTTAGGTCTCTCTCGCCAAGTGTGTTCGGGAACAATGTACACACAATATCTTCATTCGGGGCTCTGCCCAGACACGCCATGAGGTGCTTCTGGACATGACGAACCGTATCTCCCTCACCGTCATACTCCTTAATCGTGGGGATACCCAGCCCTGGCGGGGAAAGGGTATCAATGAGTCGAGGAACGAACAGATGGGTGGATCGATCAATAAGCTCCGACACCAGCGGCTTCTGCTCTCCCATGCAGATGTTCACGATCTTCACCACCTGATCGGGGGTGATGGGACCATTAAGGGGAATAGTCCTGTGCTGCACTGGTCTTGGCCCGTCGACCACGAATCGTTCTGGTTGGGTGGACTCCCTACTCCTGCCCAGGTTTCGGGGCTGAACCTCCTGAACATTCTGATCCTCCGGTGGCGGGGGCGCTTCCTCTTCTAGCGGAGGCATCTCCTCTTGCCTCCTTGCAGCCTCCCCTCGATCTAAGAAGGCCTCTACAGCTGCCAAAAACATTGGCATGGCTTCCGCCACAACCCTCGTCAGGTCCGCAGCTGGAGGAGCCAGCTGCTCCCTATTCCCCTGGTGTTGAGCAGCAGTATCTTCAGGACCTTCATTATGCTCCCCTGTCCGAGAGACCTCCGCGGGGAGATTCTGGTCCTCAGCATGCTCTGGTGGTGAATTCAAAGTCGTCGCTGCAGGATGACGGGAACCACCAGATTGTCCTTGTCTTCTTTGCTTGCCAGCCACCATTGAACGTGTAGAAGGCATATCAGCTTTTTATTACACTTCCCACAGACGGCGCCAATGTTGGATCACGTTAGAACTCCGGTACGATCTTTGACGGCGATCCTAGCTCCTTCACTCCACGCAATCCTGCAAGAGGGGATAGACCGGGCGGTGACCCAGAATCCCTCTCTGATGCTTAAATGAGTGCCTCGTGTGGACTTGCAAGCAGTAATCTCAAATAACGTATCAAAAAACGTCCTTGATCTGAGGTGACCTCTGCCCTTTTATAGGCGGAGAGGTACCTCAGTTACCTGGTGAACCGTTGGGGAGGTTAGCCCGTATCCCGCGTATCTCGTGCACGATCCCGCCTATCTAGGCCATGATCTCGCTTATCTCGGCCACGCCCCGCGTATCTCGGCCACGCTCCGCGTATCTCGGCCACGCCCCGCGTATCTCGGCCACGCTCCGCGTATCTCGGCCACGCCCCGCGTATCTTGGCCTTAACCTCTGATAACAAGTCCCGACTAACATCGAGGACTCCCGAGTTATCTCGTTGTGTCACCGCTCGGGGCCTCTCGTCATTGTGACAGGGCCAAATTTCTCAGGGATTCGTCATCGGGGCCTACTTAAAGGCTTCTCATCGGGAGCTTCCAGCTCACCTATCGGGACCGACTCTGTCGGGACCTTTCATCATCGGGACTCCCTACGTCGGGACCCTTCACCTGGGTCATCTTGACCTTCATTTGGGGCCCAGTGGGCCTGTTCGCCATTTCCTCGCCGTTAAAGGGCCTAACGGCCATGGCGGAACCCATCAAACACCATGAGTTTTATCAAGAATACCTTTTGGATTCATGATCAAGTTAGGGTTTGATATTAAAATTTGACAACTTTTCCAACCGTGCATGTTTGGTTGCCATTTTTAAATTTTATTAATAGGTAACTATATATCTATAAGTTGGAAATAAGGATAGGTTCATAATATAATATTGTAAAAGATATTAACTATCAATATATATAGTTAAAGATATGGTTAATATACATTGATAGATTTAGTTGCTATATAAGGTTAAGAAAATATATTGTCTACATATTTTAATCCCTAAAGATATATTTGACAATAATATATATATATATATATAGGTGCCAAATATTTTATATATATACATATGTTGTTGATTTATTTACATGTTAAAGATAGAATCTTGACAATATATATATTTATATATGTGCCGAATTATATATATATATATATATATATATATATATATATATATATATATATATTAGCAATATTGTAATTGATTTTTTATATAATTAATATTTCTTGGTGGCTAAGTTAAGTTATTAGTGGACTTTAAAAAACCCTACTTAGCCCACAAGACATATTTCGGCCGAACCCTAGGGTTTATGGGCCGGTCCAATTTCTAAACCGGAGCGGGTAAAAACCAATCCGGGTTTTCTTAATCGGGTCGACCTAGTCGGGTCGGGTCGGACCAAGGTAACTAAAATGAACCTAACCTAACCGGTTTTGAGTGATAAACCGAACCACAATCATATTTTATTGAACCGCTTCGAACTAAACCGGATTTTGAATTGGACCGGACCAGAATTTTTAAATTTCTCGGAAATTTTAAAATGTTCAATAAAATAGGATGCCAAATTTTAAATCCAAATATTTTCGAACAATAAATTTAGACTAAACAGTGCTCTTAGGGTTTGCGTTTTAACACGTTTTTCGGTTAAAACCCTAATACCTAGTTTCGATTATGGGGATGGATCTCGGATATGCATGTTTTTGGGACTGGATTAAATTAGTGGGCTGAAATGCAATTGTTTACTTTCTGCTGCATATATATTAGAACTGTAGTCTTGACTCAGTCAAGCTAGCTTGATATTAATTGCGAGCATTGAGCTCTGAGATTTAAATATATGTATTGCGCAATAGGATAGACATGCTATGCTGATTGAAAGTGCCTAGAATTCATGTCTAGAAATGACGCATAATTGATTGTAAGCATGAATTGCAAAATAGCCCCTAATATTTTCAAACATTTTTAAAACTGAAAATTCCTTTCGCCAATTATGCATGATTTGTGCGGATGTTGCATGTTTTGACACGTATACTAGGATGTTCAAGAATAGAAAGCATGTGATAATTTACTTTACGTAGAATTATATACGCTAGGAACATTAGACGCATGATGCGTAAGCATGTTTTGGTTTGTTCAATTTTTATAGCATCATATGGCATTATGCATGCGTAAATTATCAGATAATTCCTTTTAAAATTATGAGGGCCTTGGGAAAGCCAAGATAGGGTATACTTATTTGAAAATTCCCGTTCCGGTAATTTGCAAAATAATAACCGTTTTCAAAAGACTGATCTATTGGATTGAACACGACAATAGTGTGAATTCTTTCACGACACCCCCTTCCCTCGGTTTACTGACGGTCGGTTTGGTTTAGTGACCGAAGGATCGCTATTTGTCGTATTCCATCCTATAGATAATCCAATGTTTGCAATTCTGTCAAAATGTTGTTGTCCTCCCAACCGTAAACTATTATCAATGAATAGATGGCATTATCATGTTAATCTGAGCTATTAGTTGAGACGAATTATGACTCGTGGAGCAAACGCGTCGTTACGATCTTGGAGGGACAAGGTCTGAGTGACCACATTCAAATAACAATGAATTACCCGAATGCCGGATTAACCAAAGATCTAGCATTCGCCCATTTCAAGTGGGAGCAAGACGACAAGAAGGCAAAGGAGATGATACTGTCTGAGATGTCAGAGGATTTCTATAACCGTTATAAGGATGATCCAACATCAAATGACATCTGGGATGCCCTCTTTCTGAAATATGGAAGTGGCATGGCAGTTACTGTGCACCCACTTATACCGGCACTAGAAACCTGTCTGAACAACAACAGTAAAAACATACTTGAAAAAGTGTACGATCTTCTTCGCCTATTCAAGCCATTGGAAGATGACAGTCAGATGGATGAATGGGATTAAATTCAGGCCATAATAGGGATTCTCCCAAAGTCTTGGAGAGCTACCTAGACTATATTGACTGTTTGCAATTCCTTGCTTGATCTTGCATTTGTCCTGAAACTGATCGAGATTGAAGAGCCTCGATTAAATTCGGTGTCGAAAGAACCGAAACTGGCAGGATAAGCTAGTCGTAAGAAGAGAAAATTCAGGAACAAGGGAAAGAAACAACAGGCAGTCGACAGTAAAACGTTGACTACGCCTAAACAAGGCAGTCACAGATTAAAATCTGAGATAGTTTGCGGGAATTCCAGCCCACGCCGAATAAGCGATGGTGCAGGTTCCAGCAAATCCTATCCTGAAAAGGTATGCGAATTTGGTTATGTAGATGAAGCTTTAGTTTCCTCAACTGTCATGTTAACTGACTCAAGTCCGTCTTGGATTCTTGATTCAGGTGCAACGAACCACATAGCCAACGACAAAGAACTATTTGCCAAGTTTAGACGATTGCCGAAGGATTCTAAAAGGATATACATTTGCGACAACTCACAAGTTGAAGTCATAGGGGTAGGAACTTGCAAATTGCCAATGGGCAATGACAAATCCTTACTTCTAGATAATATCATTTTTGCTCCGAGAATCTGTAGAAATGTTGTTTGTGTTTCTGCTCTTATGAATAATAACTTTTTTTTTATCATTCGAGAGATCCTTGGTCCGGATAAATAAAGGGGATACTTTATTTGGATATGCCTTTTCTTATAATGATTTATTTATCATGGATTTACATGGGAATGTAAATTCATATAGAATGCATGCTATGTCCTCCAAAGAAGCATAAACTGACGCGACCAGATGGCATTCGCGGCTTGGACATATAGGTTATGACAGAGTTCAATCGTTAGCAAGACTAGGGCTTTTGCCCGGAACAAACAGTGTGGTAAAACACACTTGTCATGACTGTCTAGCTGGAAAATCCACCCGTAAGACATTCGGTGAAGCAAAACGAGTAGAATTTCCATTGCAAATAATCCATTCTGACGTATGTGGACCAATGAACGTAACTGCAAGAAATGGAAAGTGATACTTCGTAACTTTCATTGACGACTACACCAGATTCGGGTTTACTCATTTGATTACTCGTAAATCTGAAGCTATAAATTGCTTTAAAAGTTTTCTAAAGCTCGTGGAGAATCAACAGGAGCGAAAGGTGAAAATCCCTACGCACCGATAGAGGTGGAGAATATCTCTCTAATGAGTTTGATAAGTTATGCAAAGAAAGTGGGATCGCCCGTCAAACGACGATCCCCAACACACCACAACAGAATGGTGTGGCTGAACGTCGTAATCGAACTCTCCTAGACATGGTAAGAACCATGATGTCAAAAGCACAATTACCAATTTCTTATTGGGGAGATGCATTGCTTGCTGCCACTCATGTAGTAAACCTTGTCCCATCAAAAGCAGTTAACACAACACCGTATGAGCTATAGACTGGTAGAGAGTTAAATCTTACCAGGCTGCGACCTTGGGGATGCGCAGCTTATACACATACAACTGACTGTCGTTTTGGCAAGTTAGGCCCCAGAGGACTTAAAAGTATCTTCATAAGATACTCTGAGAACTCAAAATATTATGTATTTATGTCAGCCCTAGAAAACGGTAGTGTATACGAACATGAGTCCAGAGACGTCACTTTTCTTGAGGACGAATTTCCATCTCTACGAGAAATAAAGACAGACGAAGTTCTGACTGAACTGGACCATGATGACGATGATTCTCAGGTCCCACTTTCTTCGAGTGGGAGATTTGGCACAGCAACAAGTGATTCAGTTAATGAGGACAAAATCCCCATTATAAATCCAGTGGGAGGGCTCACTCCCCCCCAAACACAAATCACTATTGCTGGCAATGCGAATCAAGTAGCACCTGACAAACATGATAGACAACTACCTATTATTCCCATGATTTCATGTGGGAGTAGGATGATCACTTCAGTTCCAGGTCCTAGAGATCAAAGAACTAATCTCGGAGGTGAAATCCCGAGACAAAGGGGTCGTCCTAAGAAAGTTTTTGCTCAAAGTTCTAGTCCCGCCATCATTCCCAGTGGGAGTAATTCTCCGATAAGAAGCATTATTCCATGTGGGAGTATGGATCAGACTCAAAATGGGACGAATAAGCCTAGACGCAATCAAAGGCAACACACTTCTCCTAAGAAGTATCCCATTGAGAGAGGCGAAATATTCACTCTCGCGTCTGTTGATGAACCGGTAACGGTTAAACAAGCGAAGGAAGAACCCCAGGCAAAGGAATGGTGAAAAGCAATGGAGGATGAAATCGCCTCAATGAAAGATAATTCGGTATGGTATTTAGTTGATTTACCTGCTAACCACAGAGAAATAGGAGCCAGGTGGGTATTGAAACTCAAACTCACTGCTAATGGAGAAGTCGAGCGATACAAAGCTCGACTGGTTGCGAAAGGATATTCCCAAATTCATGGAGTGGACTTTGATGAAACATACTAACCAACTGTGCGTTACACCACAATAAGGGCCATCCTTGCCCTTGTTGTATGTCTAGATCTAGAGCTGCACCAAATGGATGTTATGACCGCATTCCTCCATGGAAACTTAGAAGAAGAGATCTATATGGAGCAGCCAGAGGGTTTTATTACTCCTGGCAAAAAACGTAAAGTTTGCAAACTCCTAAGGTCTATTTACGATCTTAAATAGTCGTCTCGGCAATGGTATCGCAGATTCCGCGAATAATTGTTGGAAACGGATTTGTGAATCTTCACGAGGATCCTTGCGTATACACTAAGACCTCTGGGTCTAAGTATGTCATCATAACACTATACGTAGATGACATACTCATTGCTGCGAACGACGTGGTTTCATGAACAAATCAAAGTCTTGGTTAGCGTCAGCATTTGAGATGAAAGACATGGGAGAGGCCACGTACATCTTATGCATTAAGATTGCCCGAGATCGTGCCGTCCGGACATTATGTCTGTCTCAAGAATCTTATATCAACAAACTGTTGAAAAGATTCAGAATGCTCGATGCTAAACCCTTGGATACGCCGGTTGTGTTCGGGTGCACGCTGTCAAAGCGTGATGGACCGAAAACCAGCAGCAGCGTGAACAGATGAAGGAGGAAAGAATACCTAAGAATGGTATGGAGTCTTATGTACGCCATGTTATGTACTCGGTCAGATATCTGTTACGCTGTGGGCCTAGTAGCAACATTCCAAACAGATCCTCTTTATCAACATCTAAAGGCCGTAAAACGAATTATAAGGTATCTGAAAGGTACTGCCGACTATGTTCTGTGCTATAAGGGAAAGCAAATAGAATTGACAGGTTATAGTGACGTCGACCACGGTGGCGATCCAGATGATCGTATGTCCACCACGGGAGGATTTTTTCTTCTTGCTAATGCTGCCATATCATGGGTAAGCAAGAAGCAATCACGTGTCGTGCTTTCCACTATGGAATCGGAATTCGTTGCCCTTTCTACAAATGCACAGGAATTGGTCTGGCTGAAAAGGCTTCTTACTGCATTGATTGGCACTGGCAAAGAGAGTAATCTCATCAAGGTATACTCCGACAGTCAGGCAGCCATTGCAGCAGTTAAGAATCGGAAGTACCATAGTAGGACCAAACACATTGATGTGAAATACAAATATGCTAAATCTGTTCTGGAAGACAACATAATCGCCTTAGAATACTTGTCCACGGATAAAATGGTTGCAGATCCATTAACTAAGCCATTACGTAGAGAGATTTTTGAAAAGCACGTAAAACTGCTTGGATTACGTAGGGCTTAAATAAGTGACTTGTATAACCGATAACATTTTGACATTGGAAATAATATTATTTCGATTGAATAAAATAATTTCAAACTGAATATATGATCTATCGACGTCATAATGAAATATAACATCGGATTTTACGGTCTATAAACTAAGTAGTAGGAAGAGGTAAAACTATTCCACCAAAATTATGTCGAATGTGAACCATGCCTCGTCACACAGGAACGGTCATCTTGCAAGGAGAGGGGGACCTCTACCCCAACAAGATTGGCTAAGAACCAGGGGATAAATCTGGTTAAACGAAACGATAACCTTGTCACGCTTAATGCATGACTTAATCTTCGTTTTGTAAATCGCCGTGTTGGACCGAGTCCATCATTAAAATCACATTCAGGGCCAGATGAAAGATTCTGCGATAGCATGATTGACATATCCCAATCCTGGCTAGTCCAGGTGTGTTATCGACGCGTGGTTCATACTGCGCGTGCCATGTTCGACCACGGGGTCATGCTCGGTTGTGATAGCTAGAATCCTGGTGATTCAAAGGGCGCATACTTCTTCACCTTGAGTGTGTGATGGATCCCGGATGTCTTATGAAGAGGCATCCAAAGTATCCTCACGGATTCAGAACTTATACCTAAAGTCTAGCTCAATGTTCGCTTCCTGGCATACGAGCGTAGAGCCAAAGAAAACGGCCAAGTGACCACGTCTTGGAAACTGGTTGAGTTAGACTAAGGGTATAAGCGATAGGGATGGTCAAGTTCACCTATATTCACCGACTCTTGTGTTCACTAGGTGTCCGCCAACCGGATATTAGTTGAAGGTTGTGAACACTTGTAACAGATGCTCTGGAGAAGTATTCTTATGTGGAAAACTGGGCAATTTGAGAATTATTAGTTGACCAAGGATACAGTGCGGTACATGTTTTATTTTAACAGGATTGATTTACGAAAGGGAATCAACGTTCTGCGGGCGCTACAATACTCCTAACAGATGAGTAGCACGATGCCCGTCGTATCCGTCGATCCCACGGCAAACCTCGTATGAACTATTCGGAGACAGAGACAAAGACTGAAAACTGAGATGTTGATGCTATTGTATAACTATATATTAACAAGCACCCTCCCATTCCGGCGAGTGGGAGCTGTTAGCATATGGTGACGTGGCGCCGTAATTGCTAGCCCGTTAATGCTAAGGAAATTACCTAAGTTAATTGGGTAATTGTCACATTAGGCTAATTGGGCCAAACCCAATCCCTAATTGACATGGGAGGCCCAAAATTGGGCCTCCCCCTTTAATAGCATGGTTCGGCCGAATATTGTCCCACATTGGTTGGAGTGGACTTTTGTCCACTCCACCAATCCTATATATAGGGGAATCACCTAAGGGGTTTATACATTCATTCATACTAAGAAGTACCTCAATTGAGGAACTTGAGAGAAACCCTCTCACCCCCTTGGTTGATATTTTCGGCACATCTTAGTCCGAGGTTCTGTCCCCGTTGAAGAATCGATCAGAGGCTTTATTGTGGAGCTTACACCGCGTAGGACTTCTTCTTACGAAGAACTTGTACGTGGTTCCGACCGGAGGATCAGAACTCCCTCCACGACGTTCTTGGGCAAGAAAGCTAAAAGGTATGTGTACACTATTCCGCTGCATAGTTAGATTACTTGCATGTACACGTTTAGCATTCCGTAGTATTACGTCCCCGTAATCCAACATTGGGAACATTAGGATAGATTCACATTAATATATAGAAATATATATAACTATCAATATATCTAAATATTTAAATAGGTTAAAGATATTATTGATATATTTTAGTTACCTAAAAGATTGAGAAAATATATTGTTTGAATTATGGTTATTATTATTGTTTCGGATTTATTGAATAAAATATTTACCATTCAATTCGAAATGAGTTCTGCTTATCAAGATTAATCAACTCGGCTAGAAACGAGATCGATCCGAAATGTAAGCAAACCGAAGCAATAAGGCTATTAAATAGCAGAAATCAAACAATTCCATACATTTAATCCTACATCTAATTCATTGAGTAAAATCAAAATGCCATTAAAATCCATTGATTGCGTAGTTCTAAGAACGAACCAGTTATGAATCTTATTTTATTATTAGTACTCCATTAAAATGAAATAGTTAGTGTTGGATCACGGTTGGAACTCCGGTACGGTCTTGACGGCGATCCGAACTCCTTCGCTTCACGTAATCCTGCAAGAGGGGATAGACCGGGCGGTGACTCAGATCCCTCTCCGATGCTTAAATGAGTATCTCGAATAAACTGGCCAGCAAGAGTCTCAAAGAGTGTATAACAAAAACGTATGTGATCTGAGGTAACATCTGCCCTTTTATAGGCGAAGAGCTACCTCAGTTACCTGGTGAGCCGCTGGGGCGGTTAGCCCACGTTCCGCGTATCTCGGCCACGATCCCGCCTATCTCGGCCATGATCTCGCCTATCTCGGTTACGCTCCGCGTATCTCGACCTCAACCTCTGATAGCAAGTCCCGACCAATATCGGGGACTCCAGAGTTATCTCAATGTTTCACCGCTCGGGGCCCCTCGTCATCGTGACAGGGCCAAACATTCTCAGGGATTCGTCATCGGGGCCTACTTAAAGGCATCTCATCGGGAGCGCCCAGCTCGCCTATCGGGACCGACTCTGTCGGGACCTTTTACCATCGGGACTCCCTCTGTCGGGACCCTTCGCCTTGGTCACCTTGACCTCCTTTTAGGGCCCAATGGGCCTATTCACCGTTTCCTTACCGTTAAAGGGCCTAACGGCCATAGCGAAACCCATCATTTGCCCCCAAGACATGAGGGACTTACAGTTCGTCGTGTCTTTCAACTCCTGACCTCTCGACCTTGGAGTCGGGGACCTTTTCCTTGATAACGTCACTTGATACGAATCTTCTCGTTCACGTTTCCTCGATATCTCGAGGATAATCACCAAATCCGAGAAGACTCCTCGGTTCCTCAGCCATTAAATGCAGCAGATGACGAAGTGACGTCTTTGGCACCCGTGCCTGATTTTTCGCGTCTGCTTTCTCTGAAAAAGTGCTTTTCAGGCCGTTTCATCAGTACGCCCGTTGCCATTCTGTACGTTTCATCTCAACGACTCAGATTAAAACGCTTCGACTTCGACGATCCAGATTAGAACGTCCTTTCGACTGTCCCTTCTCCTATAAAACCCTAACCCTGGGCACTGTTTCTCTTTTACCGTTTCCGTGATTTCGAAAAGCTCTGCAACTCTGAGAACTCAAGCTCTTCCTTGGCTTTCTGCTCTCCGATCAACTTTCCGGCGACTTTTCAGATCATCCCTTCCAGTTCGAGTCATCATGTCTGGTAAGGATTTCTTCCCTGATGCTTGTATATCTTTTCTTTCATCTTCGATTAGTTCGTTTGCAATTTTCCGAAAAACCCAATGTGCCTTTCCTTGCCATGGCTGATTTTCAGACAGTGGATCCAGTTCCGAGGGGAGAAAGCCCTTCAATTTCAACTATGCACCCAACGACATTTCCAGCACTGCCTATGAGGCCGCTCTCCGGGAGGGCTGCATCACTTCTACCTGGGAGCCTCGCTTCCCTTATCCTTGGCCCCGTCTCCCGAGTAACCTTGAGGTTACCCGTCCCCAGAAAGGGGAGGTATTTGTCTCTACGGGGCAAATATCGGCAGGATTCGATTCCTCTTCTGTGGCAACCTGGTTGAGATGTGCCAACACTACAAGACGCATCCAACTACTTTCTCTCCCCATGCCATCCGCCTATGGAATGCCTTCCAGGTCCTCTGCTTCCGACAGAAGTGGGTTTACAGCCTCCAACTCTTCAGAACCTTCTACGGGATGAAGTGCAACGAGGCGGGGGTTTGTGCCTTCTACCCCCGGACGACCCCGGGCAACTTGCGCTGTGCAGCTAGACCAGTGACACCTGGAAGGTTGTCAAGGGTCGGGGACTCCTAATCGACACGGGGTCCGATAACAGTGGGTGGAAGAGGAGCTACTTATTCATCAAGAACTCTTCGATCCCCTGTCCCCGATGGGAGGTGGAAGCGGACTCTTCTCCCGCTTACCACACCTACTCTGATGAAGACTTCCAGACCCTTCATCTTATCCAGCTTTACCGATGGGGGGAGTCCTATACTCCTCTCGATGCTAATTCTCTAACGGAGCGGGACCTGGTGAATACCGGGATCCGTCTCCTCGACATAGTCTCTGGGGGTCAACTCTTCGACGGCCCCTCCAATATGGTTCCTTGGGTAACGTTTCTGATCTCTGTTTTCCATTTGTTTGCAGCTAAGAAGGTATCCGTGCTGACCAATCTCATCCTTAAGCAGGGGGAGACCGACGCTGTCCGCCCCGCGCGGAAAAGGAAATCGGCCAAGAAAGTTGCTGCTCCGTCAGGATCTCCCTCCGCGGAGAGGACAAAGCGGAGCCGCGTGGAGGTGGACAGACTCTTCGATGTCCAGAATGCTGAAGAAGGTAAAAAGCTCCGCCTAGCTATTAAATCGTACAGGAAGCTAGTTCCTAAGGAGTTGGTCCCTTCGACCATGGAGGCCCGCATCGAAGATATTAAACGTGTCCTCCGAGGGGAAACTCCTCGCGTCCTGAAGGCGGGCTACTACAACTTCCACGGGAAAGATCAATATGTTTCTCGGCGCGTCGTCTGGTGTAAGGGCCCTAACCAACTTCCTGACTATGTTTCTGAAGCCTCTCGTCCTCTAGGTGCAGGTCACTCGGGAACTCCGTCGGGTGCTGGAGCTTCAGCGCGGGCACCACTTTCAGCAGGGGCGCCTCCTTCAGCAGGGGCACCACCTTTTGGGGCTGGAGAGACCCCGACCGACGATCAATTTTGTCGGGTGGAGAATCTGGACTCCTCCGAGGAGACGGATGAGGGCGGCTCCCTGATTCATCGTTGGAGGACGGTGCAGTCCCCATTGAAACCAACCTCCAAGGGGCCCCCTTCACCTTCTTCACAACAGCAACGTCCGTCGCCCATCCATGACTTTACTCCCTCTCCGGCCCAGGGCGAGTCGGAGGCGCGCCCCTCCACGACTCGAGTCGGTCCTTCACCTCTCCCCTTCGATGGGAGTTTTTACAAAGACTACGACCCCGTGCAGAAAGAGGCTCCCTGGACCCCGATCCAAACGCTGCAAGGGGTCCAGCTCCGACAGGGGGACTCATATCCAGAGCTGGCCCCGCATCTGCTAGCAAGCTCAATCCTGCCCTCTCTGAGGTTTCCGATTTCCCTGGATCGGGAGGGCATCCGTCTGGATGTCCAAGAAATGTCTATCCGCCGGATAGAGGTAAGACTCTCATTTTCCTCCTCTTCATCAATAAAGCAGGTTGTTCATATGCTTACACTTCTCTTCTTCCCTTCGCAGGAGATGGCGGACATCAACCGCTGCTTTGGGTACATCTTCGCCTTCGAGGAAGCCCTGGGGTAGGAGCGGGCAAAGGGGGCTCCCGCGGTCATAGCCAAGCTTGAGGAGGATCTAGCGGCCTCCGAGTCTTCGTGGGGAAAACTGGCCAAGGAGCAGGCCATCCTCGACAGAAAGACTCGGGACCTCCAAAAGGAGGTTCGTGACTTCGAGGGGCTGCTGAAGCGGGAGCGGCAGGAGCGGCAAATTGCTGAGGACAAACTTGTCCTTGAAAAAAAGGCTCTGGAGGAGCAAATTGCTGAGGTTCCTTCGAAGCTGGTCGCGGCTGAGACAAAGGGCCGGGAGGATTATCGGGGATCTGAGGACTTCCAAGCTGATGCGGTGAAGTTCTGCAGCGCGGAGGTGGAGAACACCCTCTTCAACGTAGTCGGGGAACTCCATCTGGAGTACCGCGACACCATCAACTTCGACAAGTCTCCGTCTCTCGCTCCCTTCGCGAAGAAATACTTTGCCCCCTCGGAGGAGAGTGATGAGGGGAACACTCCCGCGGGTGTTTAAGACATGGCGGAGCCTCCAAGTGCCGACGCCCCGATAATCGACCCTCCAGCAGCTGAACCTGTGGAGCCTTCTACCAAAGATCTTGTGGACCCTGCTCCCGCTGATGCCAACAAGGACCAAGCTTAAATGCTTTTATCATTATAGTCCTTGTAATTTTCCTCTTCCTTGTAATGCATTCTCGGGCCTTTGAGCCCTCATCAATATCTGACTATCTGAGTTCCGATTTTCTATTGCACTTCTCAAAGCGACTTAACTATGCCACTTATGGCGAAACCTCGCCACTTAAGATATTTCAACACATCACTTAAGACGATTTTGCAACACTCAGAATAAATCCAAGAACCATGCATCACTTAAGACGACTTAATCTCGTGCACCACTTAAGGCGACTTTTTATCGTGCACCACCTAAGGCGACTTTTCCTCGTGCACCACTTAAGGCGACTTAACAACACTTAGAATAAATCTAAGAATAATCTGATCGGAAGTAACCTCTTTATTTATTGATGGCACAAAATCCGCTTACATCGAATCAAACGATAAATAACTTACACCACTTAAGGCGATTTTACATCGGGCACCACTTAAGGCGACTTTTCATCGGGCACCAGTTAAGGCGACTTTTCATCAAGCATGACATTTCTTTAAGTGTTCGCCACTGAAAGAATGCTTCAATACTCTACCATCGAGGTCTTCCAACTTGTACGCATTCAGAGCTGGCATCCCCACGACCTTATAAGGTCCTTCCCATTTTGGCGACATCTTATTGATCCGATCCAAAAGGGTGAGCTCGTTCCGACGCCAAACTAGTTCTCCGACGAAGAATTGTCGGGACTTAACTCGTCGGTTGTAATATCTGGCCGTCGCCAAACACATTCGAGCCTGGACTTCATCGGCTTCCCGCCTCTTTTCTTCAAGCAAGTCCAATTCCAGACGTCTCATTTCATCATTCGTCAAAGGCTCGTAGTGTTAGGTTCTGAGTCTAGGGTCAACGGGCGGTCGACTCAAGTCTCGTTCCTCACTGGAGATGTTGCGGATTCGATGCTCTCGGGTTGTGCTGTCCTAGCTCGTGTCCTTCCGTCTTTAGCTTCTCTTCTCCTCGCGCCCTGCAAGAGGGGCAATACCAGGCACAGAGGGGGGGGGTGGTGCCTGATGAACCCTCTCCGATGCCTAAGTCAGTACGATTTTAGAGAGATAAAGCTAGAGAGATGTCAGAGCAAAATTATGCAACTTGCCAAGATGTCCAAAGATGTTCAAATGAATGGTGAAAGAGTTGTATTTATAGGCAACGGTGTCATTAAGGTAACTTAATGACATCGTTAGCCTTTAAACACAATTAATTATCCTTTAAACACGTAATTAAGACCTTAGGGTACGGAGAAGGTTGGCGAAAATAAACCGAGTATGGGAGTCTAAAAATGGTGTCGGGGCCCTTGGGGAAAGGAAAATCCGACCCCTAAGGGCAGGGACCGGGTGTCGGAACCTTCGGGGTCGGGTCGAGGATCCGACCCCGAGGACTTAGGGTCGGGTGAATGGGCCCGGTCAAACAAGTTTGACCGGGTGAGGGGGGTCTCCCAGTCAAACCAAGTTTGACTGGGAGCCCCCCCCCCCCCCCTTTCCCCTTCCACCCGATCTCTCAATAGAGAGATCGGGTGGGGGGACCCGATCTCTCAGTTGAGAGATCGGGTGGGAGGACCCGATCTCTCAGCTGAGAGATCGGGTGGGAGAGGCCTCCCAGTCAAACTTTTGACTGGGAGCCTCTCCCTCCTCCCAATCTCTCAACTGAGAGATTGGGAGGGGGCCACCTCCCAATCTCTCTTACGAGAGATTGGGAGGGTCTCCCACCCGGTCAAACCTTGGTTTGACCGGGTCGGAAAATTCGGAAGTTCGGGCTGGCGCGTTTTTTCTGGTTCGGACCGTTTCTTTTTGTGGGTAACATACTTGGGCCAAAAGTTTCGATTTACAATCATTAACGGGGTGATAAAGATAAAACGATTCGGAAGTCAACGGGTTCAAATTGGGCGTATATCCATCACATTCCCCCGAGTCAACCAATGGCCTAACCCTTGATTGACTCTATTTTAGGATGGTATGACACGCGCAATTTTAAACCGGGGTTTTACCTTTCGTCTGAATGCTTACTTACCCATGGATGTGTGTCTCTGACCCTGCCCCCTGCCTTATAAGATAGAGGAACTGCAAACGTCACAATAGCACGGGCACGCGTCCAAGCACGTGTCCGTCTGAGATGGAAATAATAAGTCTATCCTCGCCATGGGTGTATACTTGAAAAATACACACACGCATGGGGATGCAATATGAACATAGTTAAACGCATCCACGCTTCAATTTCATGCCGGATTTGTCTAAGTGGAGAGAAAAATTAATTTTGGTTTAAAATTTTTCTAAGTATGGGATGCTTGAAAATAAACCCATGGGATGTTAACTAGGAGTGAACATGGATGTATCATGAATATGAAAATGTGTACTAGCATACATGCAAGTAGGGTCACAAGTATGGGAGTGGGTGTAGACATGCTGCGATTGTAGTCATGAATGTATGCATGAATATATGGCGGCCATGTGCATGGACGTCTAAATGTTTGAACACACGGGAGTGTGTATGTAGGCATGCATATGAGTGCAAGCATGAACATGTATGTATGTATGGACGGGTTGTGAGTATAAGCATGAGTGATGATATTGATGTACCTGTAGATGTTAATCATGAATATGAGCATAAGTGCAAAGGTGAGAGCATAGACCTCTCCTTTACTTGAGGGTGGGAACTCTGCCACTCAATGGGACACAACGTTCCGCCTCCCTCGTACTAGCGTGAGCATTGTCCATTAACCTCGACCTTCGGTTATGTGTAACATTTTTCCTTCATTCGTTGGAGCGTGTGTATAGCTCTTGACCTTTACCCTGCAATTTGTTCCCCATAAAAGTGAGGGTGAAAAAGCTTACAAGCTTTCTTCTTACCGCCGCGAGCGAAGGGGTCTATTGACATGTGTTAAGGGTTGACCCTTCCTTCGGATGTGCTGGAGCGTTGCTCTATTTGGGGAAACTAAAAGTTCGCCCTCTTCCCTTGGTGTTAAGGTTGCCCCCGTAGTAGGCGTATCTCGCCCCTCCATGAGTAAGGATCGATCTTTGCGTTGGTTGCTCGTATAGATGACTCACTTTTGGGAAGCTTTCTTCTTCAGACAGGGAGACCGTTGAATCGGATGAGAGGGAAGAACCCTCTAGTTTTGCTTATCAGGCCAAGAAATTCTCTAAGTCAGGGATGGCTGCTAATGCTTCCAGTATGTTCTTTTCCCCTTCTTTTTTCTTTGTGATATATTTATGATTGTTCTCATGCTGCTTCCTTCTTGTTGTTAGAGCGTTCTTCCCTGGTTACCGAATGGTTCTTGTGGTGGGTGAGAGTTCAAGTCAATCTAAATCCAAGGCGCGGAAACCTGACTCTGAGGTCGGGCCCTCGGCTGCCAAGGAGAAGGAAACCGCGAGAGGCTCTCCTTCAAGTGCCCCCTTGCTGACTCCCTCCCATGATAAGGAGGTAGTGGTTGAAGAGGCGCCCTCTTTGCTTGACAAAAGGAAACAACCTGTGGCTGGCGATGGGGTGATCATAGGTCTTGATGTCTCTTCTTTATCCCCTGCCCCCCAGCCGAGGGGCCGAGTCTCAAGTTTATTTCATCTTCATGTAGATTTGACGACTTTTGAAGTTGTTTTTGTCTTTCCTATGGGTTATGTTATTAACCCCTGCGTTGAAGATTTTTCTTTTGGTGATGGGTGTGATCATCGCCTTTTATTGAGGTTCCTTTCTCTTGCCATGGCTCTGATTAAGATAGCAAATTCTTGCTTTGGAGTTTGGTGGAGACTGCTCTTGAGTTAGCCTCTACTAGTATCGTAGTTGTGATCGTTGTGGGGATCGTTTTGTTATATGCCCTCAATAGTGCTTGTCGTGATTCTTTGCTTCATGGTTGATTTCGTGAGATATGAAGGTTGTTTTCATAATGAGGACGTTTCCTTCCTGGTATCACCCAGTGGGTTGAAATATAAGTGCCTACCTTTGATGAGCGTACGAAGGGTGTTGTTTTTCCTTTTTCTTGAACCTCCTCCTAAAGCTAGGCGTAGCCTTTTGATGTTTGTGGTCGGGATGGTGTCTTTACAATGCATGTCTTTGACAGATGTTTTATGATGTGCTGCCATGATAATCACTTCGGGGTATGTGGACGTGATAGCCACTTCGTGATGCGTCGGAGTAATAGCCCTTCTGTAGTGTGTGGACATGATAGCCAGTTCAGGGTATGTGGATATGATAGCCACTTCAAGGTATGTGGACATGATAGCCACTTCAAGATATGTGGACATGATAGCCACTTCAGTGTATGTGGACATGATAGCCACATCACGATGTATGGAGTTGTGCTTTAGTATTCCTTTCTCATTGGAGAGCCTTCATTGCTATAGTTGCCTTTTGTTTAGGCTATGTTTGTTGGGTTAGGTCCCGATGTCTCGTCTTGTCGGATGTTGTATCCTTTATGCTCTTTAGATGTCTCATTCATGAGTTGTGCTTGACGATGTTCAAGTCTGATACGAGCATAGGTCACGCGAGGGCGACATGCAAGACAATAACGTTTGTCGGAGGTTGATTTGTGCGACTTGTAAGGCAATTCTCTTTTTGATAGGTCGAGTTTATTTTGAGAGCCTTGAACTTTAGATTTCATGTCTTTGCTATCCTCCTTGGTGGTGTTGGGTTCCTTTGAGATACTTCTCTTGACTTGTGCTATGGATGGTAGGATAACTCGCTACTTTTCATGATAACCTCTTGTGCTTCTGTGTATGATCCTTTGGTCATGGACTTCTCCTTTGTATATGCTTTCCTTTCCTTATCTTTCTTTTGTGCTTTTCTTCACATCATACCTGCTATCTCATCAAGAAAAAACATTATGTGTTCTTTATACAACTTTACTTTGCAATTATTTTCTCATGGAATCCTTCTCAGTATGGTGCGATGATCTCTTCTTATACCTTTTAAATTGTATATATGGTACTGTTAGACCAAAGATACGCTCTTGGTGGGCGTTGAATCTGTTCACGAGACAGGCTCTCGGAGGGCACTTAACGTTTCACAGGATAGGCTCCCGGAGGGCGCAAGTTAGACCAAAGATACGCTCCTGGTTGGCGTCAAAAACTGTTCACGAGACAGGCTCTAGGAGGGCACTTAACGTTTCACAGGATAAGCTCCCGGAGGGCACAAGTTAGACCAAAGATACGCTCCTAGTTGGCGTCGAAAACTGTTCACGAGACGGGCTCTCGGAGGGCACTTAACGTTTCACAGGATAGGCTCCCGGAGGGCACAAGTTAGACCAAAGATACGCTCCTGGTTGGCGTCGAAAACTGTTCACGAGACAGGCTCTCGGAGGGCACTTAACGTTTCACAGGATAGGCTCCCGGAGGGCACAAGTTAGACCAAAGATACGCTCCTGGTTGGCGTCGAAACTGGTAGTTTGAAATCTACCTCAAGATACGCTCTTGGGGGCGTCGAATCTGGTAGTGTATTTTCTACCTCAAGATACGCTCTTGGGGGCGTCGAATCTGGTAGGTTGCAAATCTACCTCAGGCTACGCTCCTGGGGGCGTCGAAATTTGTAGTTTTTGGAAACCACTCTCAAGATACGCTCTTGGTGCGTCGAAGGTCGTAGTATAGAAACTACTCTCAAGATACACTCTTGGGGTCGTCGAAGGTCGTAGTATGAACACTACTCTCAAGATACGCTCCTGGGGGCGTCGAAGTTCGTAGTTTTTGGAAACCACTCTCAAGATACGCTCTTGGTGCGTCGAAGGTCGTAGTATTGAAACTACTCTCAAGATACGCTCTTGGGGGCCTCGAAGGTCGTAGTATGAACACTACTCTCAAGATACGCTCTTGGGGGCGTCAAAGTTCGTAGTATAAAAACTACTCTCAAGATACGCTCTTGGGGGCGTCGAAGTTCGTAGTATAAAAACTACTCTCAAGATACGCTCTTGGGGGCGTCAAAGTTCGTAGTATAAAAACTACTCTCAAGATACGCTCTTGGGGGCGTCGAATCTGCTCGCGGGATAGGCTCCCGGAGGGCACAAGGTTCGTAGTTTTAGAACTACTCTCAAGATACGCTCTTGGGGGCGTCGAATGTGTTCGCGGGATTGGCTCCCGGAGGGCTCATAATATTACCTTATCTTGTGTCCCTTCTCATGTATGGTGCATTTTTGGTATGCTTTTCGAGTCTTTACTTGACTTTTCCTTCTATGATATTGCCTGTTACCACGCTTTTTCTTCAATGTGGGAGATCACCTTTCGAGGGCGATGTTTGTGTGTTGCCAACTTAGGACGAGTTCGTGCATGGAGTTGAGGATGTTTTCCTCTTATGTGACCTCTTCTAGGAGAAGTGGTATTGTATGTTCTTGTGATCTTCTGCCTCTAATCTCTTCTTTTACACTTAGGTGGACTACCAAGCACTTATTCGTTTGGTTCCCCCCAAGTTGCTTGGTGTTCATACCGCCTTTCATATTTGGCCATTGAAGGCCCCTCGTTCATTTTCTTGGTTGGGTGCCTCTTATGCTCGGGGCTCCCTTATCTGCTTGTTTGAATGCGATGAATGTCTCTTGTAGGATTTACTCTTTCTCATGCTTGCTTGTTTCAGTCATAGGCATGGTTTGGATAATGCCTTTGTCGGATGTATCTTTAGGGGTGCTTGTAAATTCTTCCCCCCCCCCCCTTCCTTGTGTTTTTTAGAAAAAACACTTCTGCGGTGATGATATAGTAGGAGTAACGTATCTTGGAAGGGATTGTATTTAGATTGAAAAGCTCTCTCATAGAATGGTGTCTTGAGTTGTTAATCTTGTAGGTGTGTTTAAGAATAGTTAATCTGATCCATGATCTTTGCTCGGGCACGGGGGGGTCTGACCAGGCTGGGATAATCTTCTTGGAGTGTTGTGGCACTTAGTGTGCTTTGCCTTTTCCTTCACATTGGAGTATTCTTCAATGCCTTTAGGGGGTGTCACATTGGTCATGGTCCTCCCACCTTGAATGTTGATTATAGACTTCCCTTTGAATTAGGAATTGAATCTAAAAAGGGTGTTTTCCTTTAGGTTTGCAGGTGATGCTCCATGATTTTCCATGGGTTTGCCCCCGTATTGGCTATTCCTTGTTGGATAACTTCATTAGAGGCTGCATTTGTATTGCGTACGTATACGTGTTTGAGGTGTGTTGAGCTGACAAGTCCCTCCTTTTTTGTTTTGTCATAATCTTCATTCATCATGTATTCGGCGTATGGCCTTAAAGGCGGGATATTTTTCTACTGCCCCTTTTATCGGGGTTCTCCTCTTGATGGGACGCAAGAGTCAAATGTCTTATCATTTGCAGACAAGGTGGTTAATCGGGATGTGCGTCTAGTGTGAGGGTCGATCTTGAAACCTTACTCTCCAAGCTTTTGAGCTCCTCTTTGGTTGATCTTGTAGAACTATTATCCTGCCCTGAGGCTCTTGATAGGAGATGTATCTCCTTTTTCATACTCTAGTTGTTGCACTATCTCTTTTGCTAATCTTGCATCTTTAGAGTTTCTCTCTTGGTGCATGACTTCAATGAAAGGATTTTCTACCGATGTTTATTCTATTAGGACTTGTATCCTTGGTTGCCTTCCTTTCTTGTGAGATGGCGAAGGAGTGTTTATGAAAACTCCAATGTGTCGTACTTGGTAGAGGTATGCGCCTAATCTTTATGGCGCTGTCTTGAATCTTCGTGTACCTATCTTTGATGAGCATGTTATTCATTGCATATATAATACGGAGTCCAAGGATCTCCGGGTTAGGATCATATATAATCGATCACATAGTCATCTATTAGATAACCTCTTTATCTACGGAGTTTATTTTTGCAAGGATAAATGCAAGGATACTTGTAAGGATACTTGTAAGGATATGTGTTCCATCCTTATTCCTGGTTCATTTGCAGTGCCGTGTCCCTAATGGGTGTGTTGATGTTCTGACCACCTTTACTAGTAGGGGGTCCTTTGGTATTAGGTATGCCTGACTCTTCTCTAGTACCATCAATGGTTGGTCATGGGAGATGTCTGACGGACTCCCTTCATGCACTATGGTTCTCTTCATGTCAAAGTTGGTGATTCCCTCTCTTATGACTAATATATCATTGTGTGGAAATACTATGTTTTCCATATCACTTTTTAAAATCTTGATGATGGTGTCGCCATTCTTCCTTTGCTAGGTTTGGTGTCCTTGAGCATTTTTGATGGAAGTGTATTCCATTACCTGGGATGAGCTTACTAGGTGAAAACATAAAGATCCGCTGGAGGTGTTTGTCTCTGATGGTGGGTGTTGCCCATGTGATATGGTTTCCTCCATTTTTGGAGTTATGTGTTCGCGGCTACCCCCTCTCATGCTAATGGGCGTTTGTGGGGAGGGCATGTTGTGACTGGTGCCCCCCTTGCATACCAATGCTCGATGGGATCCTTTGACGGACTTGGCCCTAGGATGCTTAGTGGAAGGTTATAGTAGGGGTAATCCTTTGTGACCTTCATGGTAGTTCCTCTATAGGATGTTGGGAGTGCTCAACTTATTTTTGTAAGTGAGCCTTCCATCTTGTGATCTTTCCCAGAAACTTGACCTTATAGGTGTTCTTTGGGATTGAGGAATCTGTTGCTTGTGCATCTCTTGATTGGCGACAGCCTTTTACGGATTCTTCTAGTGGTCCACCTGTGTATATATATATCACGGAACCCGAATGCGTCCGGTATGGTCATTCTTGGAAAACATGTTGATATCAAGTATCAAAATCTACCCCTTTTAGGGAGTTGACTTGTTATGCAGTTAAATTAAATAAGAGGATATGGGAAGGATATGGGTGTGGGGGTGTTGATATCCCCTGCTTCCTTGGTAATGTAACTGTTTTCCTCCATTAGTCTGTGTGTATTCCTTCCACTTGAGGAATATAAGGTCGCATCCTTGCAGGACGGACTAGGTGGAGGTGTATCCTTCATGTATGCTATGTGCGATCTCCCTCTACTACATCTCTCCATGAGACTTCCCATTGTAGTAGCTATGTGCTAACGTGGTGTGGTACTCTATGAGTCCCCTGTTCAAATCCTTGTCTTTTCAACTCCTCCCCTGTCCTAGGGGGATGTGTGCCAAGGGTTGTCATGCACAAGGGGTTTGGATCTGTCGTGCTGTATCATGGGTAGGTGGTTGCCTTGTTGTGTTGTTGGGACTATGTTCCCGTTGGGGTACTTGGTTGAATTCATGCCTCCTTGGAGGTCTTGCCTGTCTGTCTGCCCCCAGCGGGGTATATGCCCAATGTCACAGGTAGTGTGATTACCCCCAGTGGGTATGTTGGCTCTCCTGAAAATCCCACCAAGGGGGAGTGAACCTGTTTTATGCTACTTGGCCTTACTCCCAGTATGTTGAGGACTTTGTTGCTAATGATGTTGGGTGAGCTTCCACTGTCTACCAGGATTCTTCCAATGTCCATATCAGTGATCTTCATTGTTATGACTAGGGCATCCTTGTTGTCTGGTAACACATGCTTCATGTCTCTTCTTGAAAATTGTATTATATCCTCTCTCTTTCCTTCTGCTTGTTCTTCCTTTGGTTTATGGTCCTCTAACTGTGCCATATACACTTCTCTAGCATTCACTGACTCTCCTCCAGCTCCATAACCTCCATGAATGACATATACGCTTGCCATCTAGCTGGTGATAAATAGGCTTTCTATTCGAAACCCACGGACGGCGCCAAGTGTTAGGTTCCGAGTCTAGGGTCAACGGGCGGTCGACTCAAGTCTCGTTCCTCACTGGAGATGTTACGGATTCGATGCTCTCGGGTTGTGCTGTCCTAGCTCGTGTACTTCCGTCTTTAGCTTCTTTTCTCCTCGCGCATTGCAAGAGGGGCAATACCAGGCACAGAGGGGGGGGGGGTGGTGCCTGATGAACCCTCTCCGATGCCTAAGTCAGTACGGTTTTAGAGAGATAAAGCTAGAGAGATGTCATAGCAAAATTATGCAACTTGCCAAGATGTCCAAAGATGTTCCAATGAATGGTGAAAGAGTTGTATTTATAGGCAACGGTGTCATTAAGGTAACTTAATGACATCGTTAGCCTTTAAACACAATTAATTATCCTTTAAACACGTAATTAAGACCTTAGGGTACGAAGAAGGTTGGCGGAAATAAACCGAGTATGGGAGTCTAAAAATGGTGTCGGGGCCCTTGGGTGGAAGGAAAATCCGACCCCTAAGGGCAGGGACCGGGTGTCGGAACCTTCGGGGTCGGGTCGAGGATCCGACCCCGAGGACTTGGGGTCGGGTGAATGGGCCCGGTCAAACAAGTTTGACCGGGTGAGGGGGGTCTCCTAGTCAAACCAAGTTTGACTGGGAGCCCCCCCCCCCCTTTCCCCTTCCACCCGATCTCTCAATAGAGAGATCGGGTGGGGGGACCCGATCTCTCAGTTGAGAGATCGGGTGGGAGGACCCGATCTCTCAACTGAGAGATTGGGAGGGTCTCCCACCCGGTCAAACCTTGGTTTGACCGGGTCGGAAAATTCGGAAGTTCGGGCTGGCGCGTTTTTTCTGGTTCGGACCGTTTCTTTTTGTGGGTAACATACTTGGGCCAAAAGTTTCGATTTACAATCATTAACGGGGTGATAAAGATAAAACGATTCGGAAGTCAACGGGTTCAATTTGGGCGTATATCCATCACGTAGTACCTCGTCCGATGGGACGTCACAGCTATCTCCACGGGAGCAACGGCCTTCGTGCCATAAACGAGGCCAAACGGAGTCTCCCTAGTTGATCGTTTGGGTGTCGTTCTAACAGCCCAAAGTACGTTTTCCAGCTCGTTCAGCCATTTGCCCTTCAAGGCATAGACCCTCTTCTTCAGGCCATCCATCACGATTTTGTTGGCTGACTCCACCTGGCCATTAGTCTGAGCATGATGGACAGAGGCTGTCCGATGCTCGATATTCAACTCCTCTAGATACTCCTTCACTTGAGCCCCGTTAAACGGTGGACCATTATCGCTGATCACCACCTTAGGAATCCTGTATCTGGATATAATGTGGGTCTGGAGAAACTTGACGATTTGGTTCCCCGTCGTCTTGGCCAATGCCTTAGCTTCTATACATTTCGAAAAATAATCGATAGCCACAAGCAAATATTTACACTGACTTTGTGCTTGCGGGAGAGGTCCCACCAAGTCGATACCCCACTGTGCGAAGGGACAAGCACTCTTGATGGACATCAGATTAGTAGCCGGAGCCACGATATTCGGGGCGTACCTCTGGCACGCGTCACAGGATCGGACTAACGCCGTCGCCTCCTTGCTCATCGAAGGCCAGTAATAGCCCAAATTCAGCACTTTCCTCGTAATGGATCGGGCCCCTTCATGACAAGCCGCGACCCCTTCGTGCACTTCCCTAAGGATCCGATTTGTGTCGGGCTCTGCCACACATTTCAAGTAACGAGTCGAGAACCAGCCCTTTTTGTACAGCTGATTGTCCACCACCACGTAATTAACCGCGATCCGACGTATCCTGTCAGCTAGTACTCCATCATCAGGGACTGCCCCCGTAGTCAGATACGCGACTATCGGGGTCATCCAAGTGGGTTCCTCCTCTGATCCTGCTTCAATAGCACACACCTCCGACGGGTCAGTGGTCGACAAGATCACCCTCTCCAGAAAGTGCACCTTACGATTTTCCTCTAGGGGTGCCCCCAAGGCGAATTTGCTCAAGGCATCTGCTTCCACGTTTTCCTCCCTCGGGATTTCCTTGATGTCGAAACTTTTGAAGCTCTCCTTCAAGACTTGCACCACGCGAAGGTACTTTTTCATCATCGGGCTCTTCGCCTCATATAGTCCTTGGACTTGATTCACGATCAGGCCCGCGTCACATTTCACCTGTAAGTGAGCAACTCCCGTACCTTTGGCAATTTGGAGGCCTGTGATGAGAGCCTCATACTCAGCTTCGTTGTTCGTGGCTCAAAACGTAAAGGCCAAAGCATATCGAAGGGGTTCACCCCCCCTGGTGGTATCAACACGAACCCTGCTCCTGATACGTCTGAACTCGAAGAGCCATCCGTATACATTTCCCAAGTATTCTCCTCATTTGACTGTTCTGATTGCTCTGCTATCGGGACCTCCATTGCCATTTCTGGTTGCTCTGCTATCGGGACCTCCATGGTTGCCCCCTCTAGAGGGCCCGCTTCTTCCAGATCGGGGGCTGTAGACTCTGCTATGAAATCAGCCAACGCCTGGCCCTTAATAGCCGTTCTCGGAGCAAAGTTAATGCGGAACTCACTAAGCTCGACTGCCCATTTCACCAATCTCCCCGACGCATCAGGTCAGTTCAAAAAATGCTTCAAAGGCTGATTCGTCAACACAGTAATCTCATGCGCATGGAAGTAAGGCCTCAACTTCCGAGCAGTAATGATCAACGCAAAGAGATACTTCTCAACGGCGGGATAATTCATTTCAGATTTGGCAAACGCCTTGCTTACATAATACACGGGGATTTGATTACCCTCGACAATCTTCACTAAGACAGAGCTAATGGCAAATTCAGAAATAGCCAAATATAGATAAAGCGGCTCGCCTGGGAACGGTTTTGCCAATGGCGGGAGGGTGCGAAGGTGCTGCTTGAGTGCCTGGAACGCCTCTTCACACTTGGCAGTCCATTCAAACTTCTTGTTGGCCCTCAGAACTTCAAAAAACGGCATAGATCGGTCACTTGCCTTGGACAGGAAGCGATTCATTGCAGCTAGTCGGCCATTCAGCACTTGCACCTCCCGATGATTTATCGGAGACTGCATCTCCTCAATTGCCCTCAGCTTCTCAGGGTTCATCTCGATTCCTCGCTGGCTTACCATAAAAACCAAAAATTTCCCTGAGTGGACTCCGAAGGCACACTTGGTCGGGTTCAAGCGAACCTGATGAAGCCTCATCCGCTCAAACGCCGTGGCCAGGTTGTGAACATGATCCTCAGCCTGTCGGGACTTCACCAGCATATCGTCCACGTAAGCCTCCATGGTTTTCCCCAGCATGTCCCCGAACAGCTTGTTCACCATCCTTTGATAGGTTGCCCCGGCATTGATCAATCCAAAGGGCATGACATCGTAGTGATAGATGTCACTATCAGCGTAAAATGCGGTGTGGGGGGAATCCTCCTTAGCCATCTTGATCTGATTATAGCCCGAGTAAGCATCCATGAAGCTCAGCACTTCATGTCCCGACGTGGCATCCACCAACTGGTCGATTCTCGGAAGCGGGTAAAAATCCTTCGGACAAGCCTTATTCAAGTCGCGGAAATCCACACACATCCGCCATTTCCCATTGCTCTTCTTCACCAGAACCGGGTTGGCAACCCTGGTCTGGAATCGGAGCTCCTTGATAAACCCAGCGTCGAGAAACCTGCCCACCTCCTGCTGGATCGCGATCCTCTTGTCCGCGCCCATCGGACGCCTTTTCTGCGCGATAGGCTTGATCGCGGGATCAATCATCAACTCGTGCTCAATCACATCGGGGCTGATTCCTGGCATGTCACTCGGGGACCAGGCAAACAGCTCCTTGAACTCCTTCAACAGCTCGATCATTTCTCGGGCGCTTTTGTCGGACAAGGCGGTCCCGATTTTCACCTTCCTCTGAGGTCCGTCAATCTCGACCTCCTTCAAATCCTCCATAGGGGCGGGACGCCCAAACTCCTCTCTGGGATCTGCATCGGTCTGGAGGATAGTCATAGCCTCCCGTCTTTTCCTTTGAGTGGCATTAACATAGCACCTCCTGGAGGCCACCTGGTCGCCCTTGACCTCCCCGACTCCATGGTCAGTCGGGAATTTCATCTTCTGGTGAACCGTGGAGGCAACAGCCATCAGGGGTTGATGGTGGTTCTCCCGATAATCACATTGTAAGTCCCCGCAGACTCAACCACCACGAAGTCCACATTTCTCCTCTCCGCTTTCCACCCGCTACCGAATTCCACTGGTAAGGTGATCATTCCCTGCGGATAGGAGGTAATACCAGAGAACCCAACCATCGGGAAGGTCACCTCCTTCAGATCCTTCTTCGTTTTCCCCATGGCCTACAGCGCGTCCATAAACAGAATGTCGGAGGAGCTCCCTCCGTCGATCAAAATTCGCTTCATCTCGTACCCATCCACGTCCAGGGTCACGACCAAAGCGTCATCATGTGGGGTTTCCACTCCTATCAGGTCCTCCGCTGAAAAGGAAATCACCATCTCTTCCTTCGCGGTCCAGGATCGGGACTTCTTACCCAGCACCACAGCAGCGGAAATTCTAGAGGCGTAGACCTCCCGAGAGGCTGTGGTGTCACCTCCCGCGACAAATCCTCCGTGAATCACATTGATGGTGTCCCGCTTCTCCTTACGGGCACCAGAGTACTTCGGCTCCGACTTCTTCTTCTTCGGGGACCGATCGCGGGATCGGGAACGGGACCGCGATCGAGATCGGGAGCGGGAACGACACCGCCTTTCAGCCACAAACTCCTTAAGCTTCCCCTTCTGGATCAGCTTTTCAATCTCCTTCTTCAACTCCCGACAACGGTTAGTGTCGTGACCACTGGCGCGGTGGAACCGACAGTAACGATCAATGCGGGATCCCAAAAATTCTCCTTCCTTCTTCGGGGGGTACCTGGAGATACCCTGTCGATCCATGACCGCTAAAACCTCCGCCATGGAGCTATTCAGAGGGATGTTATAGTCCTCCCGCTTGTACTTCCTTGGGGGACGTCTGTCCTCCCTTCGATCAGAACGACCTCTACTACGACTGCCCTCTGACTTATCCTTCCACTGATGGTCGTCCAATGGCTTGAGCGACTGCTTCCCCCTATTGGACTTTGGAGGATCCAGCTCTCCAGCAGCTATCTTTGACTCCTGCACGTCGATTTGCTGCTTCACTCTCTTCTGCAGTTCTTCCATATTCCAGACAACCTTTTCAGCCACGCTGTGCATCAGGTCGGAACCATAGGGGGTTGTTAGGTTCCGAAGGAAGGTGCGAATGGTCTCTCCCTCTGATATCTCCTCATCAATCTCCGCCACACTAGCAGTGTACCGCTGGTAGTAGTGCGCCAGCGATTCGTCGGGCCTCTGCACCACCTGGGCGAGGTACCTCACATTCTTCAAGAGGCGCCGACGACCCTGGTACTGCTGAATGAAATGGTCATGCATGTCCGCCCAACTGGAGATGCATCCTGGGGGCAAGCTGAAGAACCACGTCAGGGCCCTCTACCCGAGCGTTCCTGGGAACAGCACACACACAATGTCGTCGTTCGGGGCCCTGCCTAGACAGGCCATGAGATGCTTCTGGACGTGGCGAACTAGATCTCCCTCGCCATCATACTCCTTAATCGTGGGGATCCCCAGCCCTAGCGGGGCAAGGGTGTCTATCAGTCGGGGAACAAAGGGATGAGAGGATCGATCCCTCAATTCCGACATCATCGGCTTCTGGTCCCCCATGCAGATGTTCACGATCTTCACCACCTGGTCGGGGGTGATGGGACCATTAAGGGGAATGGTCCTATGCTGCACTGGTCCTGGCCCATCGATCACAAATCGCTCCGACTGAGCGGGCATGGGTCGGGTCTCCTGTGCATTCTGAACCTCCCTTGGCGGAGGCACCTCCTCCTGTCTCTTAGCAGCCTCTCTTCGCTCTAGGAGAGCCTCCATGGCCTCTAAGAACATCGACATGGCATCTGCCACAGCCTTGGCCAGGTCCGCATTTGGAGGAGCACCGGGAGCATCCTCTTCTCTATTCTCTTGGTGTCTAGCCGTATCCTCAGGAACTTCGTTGTGCCCCCCTGTTCGGGAAACCTCAGCAAGGAGATTTTGGTCCTCAGCACGCTCCGGTAGTGAATTCAATGTTCCAGCAGGATGACGGGAACCACTAGATTGTCCTTGTCTTCTTTGCTCGCCTATCTCGGTTACGCTCCGCGTATCTCGGCCTCAACCTCTGATAGCAAGTTCCGACCAATATCGGGGACTCCAGAGTTATCTCATTGTGTCACCGCTCGGGGCCCCTCGTCATCGTGACAGGGCCAATCATTCTCAATCGGGGCCTACTTAAAGGCATCTCATCGGGAGCGCCTAGCTCGTCTATCGGGACCGACTCTGTCGGGACCTTTTACCATCGGGACTCCCTCTGTTGGGACCCTTCGTCTTGGTCACCTTGACCTCCTTTCAGGGCCCAATGGGCCTATTCACCGTTTCCTCACCGTTAAAGGGCCTAACGGCCATAGCGAAACCCATCAGTTAATAATGATGATCATGTGCGAAACCGGTTGGATTAAATTAAACTAAATTCATAAATGAAACGATTAAACCTAGGGTTGAAACTACGGTGAAAAGCGCTACGCGCAAGTGGACCTCGATAGACGGAACACATCGTTTCAAAATACGAATGTAATGATGAAGTGTCTAAATAATGATGTGATGAATTTTCGTTTGTATTCCCTTGGAAACAACTTATTGATACCATTTACATCGGTACGAAGTAGGCTTCGAAACTACCACGACCTTGTAAAAGTACCAACTGACGCATATGGTGAAAACCCAAGATGCTCAGTTTGGAGATGGGATAAAATCCCTGAGATAAGTTTTGCAACGAAGAAGGATGAAGTCGGTTAAACGATTTTCCTTCTAAACACCTTGAACGATAAGTCAGGCTAGGCATTCAAATCAATTAAAACACACTTCAAGAAGCACAGTTCAAGAACATAATGTTAGAGTCACTCTATCAGTTGTTCCCTAAGGGATGAAAAAAAAAGATGACTCACATGTATGTAAACTGTGTTCCAATAAAATCGGCAAGACACGTTGCCATAAAGGCTAAAGAATGATAATGACTTAAATCATATCATCTCGCGACATTAAATTGCGCACTAAACACGCATTTAGGACAAGAGCATGATAACTAATCTTAGAAAATGCATGTTTAAAAGCTTATGAAAATGGTGTCGTGATCGAACATGTAGACATTATATCTCTTGAGGGCGAATATTCCAAATGCATGGACAGTTTAAATCTATGTAGTGATGATCAAAACGGAACAGGATATCACTGACAATCAGATCACACTTAGTTCGAGTGGGAGAGATATTTGAACCAACAACTCAAGTGAATGACATGGTAAATGAGAATGTGAACATTTTCATAATAAATCTAGTGTGAAGAATAAACCCTACCACACGAAATCACTGTTGCTGTTGAGACGAATCAAGTTGAACTTGATGGTCATATTGCTGAACCGGGAAAGCCACAACTTCCTCGACTACCTGTTGTTTCCAGTGGGAGTGATACCCATTATTTCCAGTGGGAGTGATCCGACCAGACTTGGTTCCAGATCCTAGTGATCAAGGAATTCATCTGGGAAGTGAAACCCTGAGACCGAGAGGTTGTCAAAAGAAAGTTGATGGTCAAGGTTCAAGCACTGCTCTTGTTCCCAAAGGAAACGATTCTCCGATAAGAAGCATTGTTCCGAGTGGAATAATTGTTCCCAATAGAAGTGATGCTATGATAAGAAGCATTGTTCCGAGTGAGAGAAATGATCAGACTCTAATGGGATTAACCAAGCCTAGACGAAAGTCAAAGGCATCGAACTTCTCCTAGAAGTATCCCATTGAGTAAGGTGAACATCTCGATCTAACAACTGTTGGCAAGCATTGAAAAAAACCTCAAGTGGATAAATAGAGGAAAATAATAAAAGAAAGAGATCGCCTTAAATGAAAGCCATCATAGTCTATAGTTGATTTACCTGCTAACCACAGGGGCACAAGTATAAGGCGAGTCCTGAAAGAAGGCTCACCACTGATGGAAAAGGTCAGGAGGTGCGAAACCCGACTTGATGCAAAAGAATATACCCATTTCACGGAGTTGACTTTGACAAAACAAACTCACTGACTGTGCGTAAAACCACGGTAGGGCCAGTCATGGTCCTGGTCGCAAGACTCGATCTCGAGCTAGACTAAATGAATGTTAAGACTGCATTCCTCCACGGAAACCTGGAGGAAGCGATCTACATGGAGCAACCAGAGGGTTTCATTACTCCTGGTAACGAACGTAAAGTTTGTAAACTCCAAACCATCTACGGTCTTAAACAGTCGCCTCGGCAATGGTACAACAGATTCCACGAGGAAGGAAAGGGATTCGTGAATCTTCACGAGGATCCGTGCGTGTATTATAAGACCTCCGGGTCTAAGTATGTCATCTTAACCTTATATGCGGACGACATACTCATTACCGCAAACGATGTGAGTTTTATGAACAAGTCAAAGTCATGGTTGACATCTGTATTTTATATGAAAGACATGGGAGAGGCCACGTACATCTTGGGCATTAAAATTGCTATAGATCGGGCAACCCGGAAATTGTGTTTGTCTCAAGAAGATTATATCAATAAACTGTTGAAAAGATATGCCAAACTCGTGGATACGCCGGTGGTGTTTGGGTGCGCACTGTCAAAACCTGATGGCCCCAAGAACATGATAGAGCATGAACAGATGAAGGGTGTGGAGTATTTAAGCATGGTCGGTAGTTTGATGTACGCCATGCAATGCACCCGTCCAGATATCTGTTACGCCGTGGGCCTAGTAGCACGTTTCCAATCAGATCCTGGCTATCATAATTTAAAGGATGTAAAACGAATTATTCGTTATCTGAAAGGTACTGCCGACTACGCACTGTGTTGTGAGGGTGGGAAGTTAGAATTGGCCGGTTACAGTGACGCCGACCACGGTGGCGATCCGGATGATCATAAGTCCACCACAGAAGGAGTGTTTCTCCTTGCTAATGCCGCTATATCATGAACGAGCAAGAAGCATACCTGTTTCGCGCTATTCACGATGGAATCAGAATTCGTTGCTCTCTCCAAGAACGCACATGAAGCAGTCTGGCTGAAAAGGCTTCTTACTGCACCTTGATGGTGACGTCGGGAGTAAACCTGTAAAGATGTTCTCTGACAGTCAGGCAGCCATTACGGCAGTAATGAATCTGAAGTATTAGGACCAAACACATTGATGTGAAATATTTTTATGCTAAATCTATGGTAGAAGACAATATAATCACTATGGAATATTGTCCACTGATAACATGATTGCGGACCCATTAACTACACCACTACGCAGGGAGATATTCGTAAAGCATGTAAAACTGCTTGGATTGCGTAGGGTTTAGAAGTGGCTTGTATCTGTGATAACATTTTGATATTAGAAAGTAACTTTTTGTAAGCAATAGAATTACAACTGAGTTTACGATCAATCGACGTCATAATGTTTTGATTACATCAAATTTTCGGTCTATAAACTAAGTCGTAGGAGGACGCAATCCTCTGCCAAAACTATGTCGAATGTGGAGCTTACCTCGTCACACAGGTACGGTCGTCTTGCGGTGGAGGGAGGCCTTTACTAAGCAAGGCTAGCTAAGAATCAGGGGGTTAAACTTAATTACGCAAAACGATCATCTAGTGTCCAAGTAACTCGACATGATATTCGCTTTACAGGTCGCCGTGATGAACTTTGTTCATCATTAATCCACATTTTGGGCCAGATGAAAATCTGCGATAGCGTGATTTGACATATCCCATTCCTTTGAACTTAAACGTTCAGGTATGCTCTCGATGCGTGCTTCATACTACGCGTGCCACGTACGACCACGGGGTCACAACTCGGTTGTGCTAGGAAAGAATCCTCATGATTATGGAGGGCGCAGACTTCTTCACCTCGAGTGTGTGATTAATCCCGAGAGTCTTATGAAGAGGCACCCAAAGTATCCTCACTGACTTAGAACTCATATCTAATATCAGGCTCAATGTTCGCTTCCCGGCGTACGAGCGTAGTGCTGAACAAAAAGGCCCAGTGACCACGTCTTTGGAAACCGGTTGGGTTTGACTAAGGATATGAGCGATGAGGATGGTCAAGTTCACCTGTAATTCACTGACTCTTGTATTCACTAGGTGGCCACCAGCCAGATATTAGTTGAAGGTTGTGAATACTTGTACGGATGCCTTGGAGAAATTTTCCTATGAGGAAACTAGGCAAAACGAGATTTATCAGTTGACCTAGGATACAACGCGACACTATATAAATGTTTTTTATAGCAGGTTGATTGGATAAAAGGGAATCAACGTTCCTCGGGCGCTACAACACTCCTAACAAATGAGTAGCACGATGCCCGTCGTTCCGCCGGTCGCACGACAAACCTCGTATGAATTATTCAGAAGCATAGGACGAGATCAAATGAGTGAAATGTTGATGCAGATTTGGACGACAATACATTAACAAGCACCTTCCCATTCCGGTGAGTGGGAGCTGTAAGAATATGGTGATGGGCGCCGTAAATGGAAGCCCATTATATGTATATGTTACCTAACTTAATTAGGTACATGTAACTTTGGGACATTGGGCCAGACCCAAATCCCAATTGACATGAGAGGCCCAAAATTGGGCCTCCCTATACTATAGATGGCCGACCGAATTATGGTGGGGGTAAATTGGACTTTTGTCCACTTTACTCCTCCTATATATATGGGGAGTTAGTGGTTTTATTAGGGTTAATCACAATTCCCTTTAAGTGGTTTTTTTAGAGAAAACCCTTCCCCCAGAGACATCATATTCGGCCGAACCGTATATCCACCAAGGGTGTGCCAATTTGCCTTCGAGCAAACACTCTGAAGATCCGTCCCTTGTCAAGAATCGATTAGACGCTTTGCTATGAAGAATATACCACGTAGGGCTTCCTTCACAAGATCCCCTACGGGTGCCGACCGGAGGATCGTGAACTCCCTCCTTCAAAGATCTTGGGACAACGGACAACTGTAGAGGTATGTGCGAATCTTCCGCTGCGTAATTTCGATTACTAGCATGTACCATGATTTAGTTTCCGTAGTGATTACTCCTCGTAATCTAACACGTATACATATTAATGGGATACTAATTACGGCGCCTAATCACCGTATGCTAACAGTTGTGCCATTATTGGATTTTCATCCAGCGGTCCGGCTACGTGATTATCAGGTTCAACTTGATTCGCACCTGCAGCAACAATGATTTGTGTGGTAGGACTGTGTCTTCCCATTGGATTTACTATGAAAATGTCTCCATCTTCATTTACCATTTCATTCACTTGCGTTGCTGCCTCAAATCTCCCCCTCGATGTAAGTGGGACCTGACTATCATCGTTATCTCTCTCCAATTCGATCAAGACTTTGTCTGTTTTCATTTCACCAATCGTTGAAAATTCGTCCTCAAGGAATGTAACGTCTCATGTTCGACCACGGCGCCATTGTCACAGGCTAATTTAAACATGTATCCTCAAGAGTAGTTATCATACATCTTGGTTCAAATACTTGTTTAATGCGCAGATTAATGTCGCATGATGATAAGATTTAACTCGTTATGATTCCCTTTTAGCTTTTATGGCGTCATGTTTGACCGAGTTCTTTTGGAACATAGTTCTACATTGATGTGAGTCAACTGTTTTTCATCCCATAGGGAACGTCCATTGTTGAACTCAAACATTATGTTTCAAACCATGCCAGTTGAAGTGCGTTATCGATATGAATGTCTTGCCAAACTATTCGTTCAAGGTATTTAGTGGGAGAATCATTTTACCGACGTCATCCTTTTCATTAGCTAATTCATCTCAAAGACTTATTCATCTATGAACTGTGCATTGGGCTTTCGCATTATGCGTCAGTTAATACTTTACGAGTTCGTGGTAGCTTGTGAAGCTTACTCTTTTCATCGCGTAAGTATTGAATGAATTATTCCCAAAGGGAGGCAAATGAAAATTTTTACATTATTCATTAAAACACTTCATCATTAAATTCGTACTCCGAAAACGATGTGTTCCGTCTTTTGAGGTACACGCGCACGTGGCGCCTATTCCAGGTTCAATCCATGGTATAAATCGTTTCATTTCCAAAATTTAATTTAATCCAATCTGGTTTCGCACATGTTCATCATTACGGAATTTATCATATAATGGAGTACTAACAAGTAAGAAAGAGTTAAATCGGTTCGTTCTTAGAACTACGCAATCGTTGAATACTAATGGTATTTCGATGTTTCACGATATTAGATGAAGTAGAGTGTGTGTCGTGTTTTATCCGACTAATTGCATTTGGTGGATATTTTGAGTTTCAATTTCGTTTCGGATCGATCCCATTTAATTGGGCCGATTAATTTTGACAAGTAGATATCGTTTCGAATCGAACGGAAACTACTTTATTTAATAAATCTGAATCTTAATAAATCCAAAAATTCAAACATTAAACAAACGAATAGGAAATCCATAAACCTCAATAATAAGGTCTTTGGTCAAAGTTTGAATCTATAATGAAGGCAATATAGACAAGTAGTCACAACCACGCTCAACATTTCACCTGAAAAGAATTCACAACTGAATTTTGATCAGATGTCCTGCATCGAATAAAACATATTTCAGTTCTATGAATGTGTGGCAAACGAGGCGTACCTTTATGGTACTTGAATCAACGGTGGTTTCCACAGGATCATTGCTTAGACTTTTTATTGCTGGGGTTACCAAGCATTTCCGGAGACTATCGAATCTGTCATCGGTTGTCTCGGGTTCTTTGAAGGTGTTTCCTTCCTCATATTTGGCCTCGTACAGATCCACGACTGTCTTAATCGATATGATTAGACGTGTGAGTCCATCATCGTTGGCAAACCATGAAAGAGGAAGCATCTTCATTACTTTCTGAGATCTTGTCCATAAGTCTACTTCGTCACCGGGATCATGAGCGGTTATAACACCGTCATCATTGCATAGAATACTGTAGTATTCTGTCATGAGGTATTTTTCTTCAGTGGCCTTTCCTCCACCGTAGCGAAGGTGTATGGCACACCAAAGATGCAATGCGCTGCTCTCCATAAACTCCTCCTCCACTTCAACTAACAGTTTTGAGTAAATCAATTCTCGTGTTGTCCGATCTTTCCTCCACCTTTTCTTGTTGTTATGGCTTTCCATATTCGTCTGTTTCGATCATTTTCTCTTTCGGATTGATTCGATCATCAACATCCACAGTAATGAGGAGATTCTCAACACTATCTTTCCATTCATCATAATTTATACCATCCAGATTGCGAGGTTCATAGAAGCGTACTGACCCAGCCATGAAAACAAAAACATTGATAAACAAGCATAATCAGGGAGACAATAACATTTCGAGATGAAATATGACAAATCATCATGAAATACGTCGGATATCTATTAAGATGAAATTCGACAAATCAATATCTCAGCAATCTAAACCAACCGACCGCCAGTAAACCGAGGGAAGGGGGTTCGTGAAAGAGTTCACATTACCGTCGTCTTCAATCCAATAGACCAGTCTTTTAACAAGGTTTTATTCGCAAATTACCGGAACGTTAATTTTTAAAATAATCATACCCGATCTTGGCTTTCCCAAGGCCCTTTTGTATTTGAAAAATGTTCCGATGAACTTACGCATGCATATACAATTATACTTCACAAGTAAATTATCATAGCAAGCCAAATTCATTATCCAAACCACACATCATGCATACGTGTCACGCGTCTAATGTTCCGAGGAACTCATGCTAGCATATACATAATTCTACTGTCTAAATAAACTATAACATGCATCTACATCCCGAACATTCAAGCATACGTGTCATACATGAAACTTACATCAAACATGCATATTTGGCGACTGGCTTTTGTTTTAAAAACATTTTAAATATTAAGGGCTGACTTGCAATTTATGCTTACAATTAATCATGCGTGTGTCTAGAGATGAATCATAGGCAATCGCAACCATCACAACATGTCTGTCCTAGTGCGCAAACCATATATTTAACCAGGGCTCTGCCCCTAACATCCAGCTAGCTTGACATAGTCAAGACAACAGTTCTAATAAATATATGTGACGAAAAGTAAACAATAGCAATTCAGCCCTCTAATTAAAACAACTTGAAAGTTTTAAACCTTCGAGCACTGTATATACTATTTGAAGTTAGAAAACATTTTGATTTTAAAACTTGACCATCGCATTTTATAAATTGACATGAATTCGATTTTTAAAATCTTGTTCAGTTCAGTCAATTTGATTCAATCTGGTTCGGTCCGGTTCAATAAATCTGGTTCGGGCCGGTTTTATTTAAAATCTGGTTCGGTCCGAACCGGTTCAATAAAATAGGATTTCGGTTCAACACTCAAAACCGGTTCGGTTAGGTCCACTTATTTACCCCGGTTTTACCCAACCCGGCTAGGTCGAACCGATTAAGAAAATCCGGTTTGGTTTTAATCCTATCCGGTTTTGCAAACTGGACCGGCCCATTAAACGTATAGGGTTCGGCCGAAATAATCTTGTGGGCTAAGTAGGGTTTTAAAGTTAACTAAAAACTTAACTTAGCCTCCAAGAATTATTAACTATGTAAAATAATTTCCAATATTACATATATATATATATATAAAATTCGGTGACACCTATATATATATATATTTAATGTCAAGATTCTATCTATAAGATGTAAATCAATCAATAATATATATATATAAATTTCGGCCTAACCATATACATATATATTTATTTATTGTCAATATCTTTAATAGGGAAACAAATATATGACAGTAACTTTTATGTAACTAAATCTATCAATAATATCTTTATCCCTATAAATCAGCTAGATATATTTATAGTTATATATATTTCTATATATTAATGTGAAGCTATCCATATATTCCCAATTTTAGATATATTGTCACATTTAATAAAAATTAAAATATGGTAAACAATATATTTGTTATATTTATGCCGAAATTCACAAACTTGGGGCCTAAGAAATTAAAAAATTTACCTTGTTAATTCTTCTAGGGTTCGTCCGAAACACATAATTGGAAAAAGTAGTCAAATTTCAAGATCAAATTTTAATAAGATCTACAATCCAATGTTTTATTTTGATAAAAGTCTTTTTCTTGAAGAACATGAACATCAAATTTTACTAAGAACATCAGGAAAATTTCGACACTAACAATTATAAAAATCGGAAATTTTAAATATTCACTCTAAAAATTTCGTCCAAAAAATAAATCAAGAACACCAATTTATCAAAATCAAGAACTTCTAACATAGGCTCTGATACCACTGTATGATTACGGGGCAGATTACTACAGAAACATAAACACTAGTACATGCTTGTAATTAGAATTACGCAGTGGAAGATGTGCACATACCTTAAACCTTTTCTGTAGTCTCAAGATCTTGCTAAGGGAGTTCACAATCCACGGGACGGAACCCGTAGAGGTTCTTGTTAAGGAAGCCCTACGCGGTATAATCTCAAAGCCCCTGATCAATTCTTTGCAGGGACGGATCTCTGGAGTGTTTGCTCGAAGCAAATTGGCAAACCCTTGGTGTCTTTTTGGGTTTGGCCGAAACTTGTCCCAAAGGGGGAAGGGTTTTTCTCTCAAATCACCAATTAGGAGGAATTGTGAAATTACCTTAATAAAAAAACACTAACACCCCTTATTTATAGGAGGAGCAAAGTGGATAAAAGTCCACTTGCCCCTTATTAAGTTCGGCCGGCCTACATGCATAAGGGAGACCAAATTTTGGGCCTCTCATGTCAATTGGGATTTGGGTCAAGCCCAATTTCCCTAATGTGACATTTACCCAATTTCTTAGGTAACATATACATATTAATGGGCTTCCATTTACGGCGCCCAATCACCATATGCTAACAACTCCATTATATGAAAAATTCTGTAATGACGAACATGTGAGAAACCGATTGGATTTAATTAAATTAAATTGAATTTTGGAAAACTAAACGATTTTATACCATGGATTGAACCTGGAATAGGCGCCACGTGCGCGTGTACCTCGAAAGACGGAACATATCGTTTTCAGAGTAAGAATTTAATGATGAAGTGTTTTAGCGAATGAATGTCGAAGTTTTCATTTGCCTCCCTTTGGGAATAATTCATTCAATACTTACGTGACGAAAAGATGTATGCTTCACAAGCTACCAAGAACTCTGAAAGTATCAATCGACGCATAAGGCGAAAGCCCAATGCACAGTTCAGAGATGGATAAGTCTTTGAGATGAATTAGCCAATGAAAAAGATGATGTCGGTTAAATGACTCTCCCACTAAATGCCTTGAACGAGAATTTTGGCAAGACATTCATATCGATAACACACTTCAACTGGCATGGTTTAGAAAAACTTAATGTTAGAGTTCAACGATCGACGTTCCCTATGGGATGAAAAAGCAGTTGACTCACATAATGTAGAACTATGTTCCAACAAAAACGGTCAAACACGACGCCATAAAGCTAAAAGGAATGATAACGAGGTGAAACTTATCGTCATGCGACATTAATTTGCACATTAAACAAGTACTCGAACCGAGAGTACGATGACTACTGTTAGAAGATACATGTTTAAATTGTCTCGGGAAAATGGTGCCGTGGTCGAACATGAAACGTTATAATCCTTGAGGACGAGTTTCCAACGCTTGATGGAATCAAAACAGACGAAGTCTTGATCGAAATGGAGCAGGATAACGATGATGGTCAGGTCCCTCTTACTTCGATTGGGATATTTGAGGCAGCAACGCAAGTGAATGAAATGGTAAATGAATATAGAGACATTTTCATAGTAAATCCAGTGGGAGGACACAATCCTACCGCACAAATCACTGTTGCTGCAAGTGCGAATCAAGTTGAACCTGATAATCAGGTAGCCCGACCGCTGGATGAAAATCCAAGTATGCCACAACTACCCATTTTTCCCGGCGGGAGTGGATTAACCAACTTGGTTCCAGGTCCTAGTGATCAATGAATTAATCTCTGAGGTAGAATCCCGAGACCGAGAGGTCGTTCAAGAAAAGTTGTAGGTCAAGGTTCTAGCACTGCCCTTGTTCCCAGTGGGAGTGATGCTCCATTAAAAAGCATTATTCCGAGTGGGAGCAACGTTTAGAATCAAGATGGGATTCACGAGCCTAGAAGAAGTCAAAGGCATCGAACTTCTCCCAAGAAGTATCCCATCGAGAAGGGTGAGATATTCACCCTAACTTATGTTGACGAACCGGTAATGGTTCAGGAAGCATTGAAAGGACCTCAGGAAAATGAATGTAGGAAAGCAATGGTTGCCCCTGCGGGTTTTCAATCATGCCTCTCTCCCTGAATTTTGCCTAGGTTTTCAACCTAACGGGAATTTATTTTTTCTCTTTTTTTTTTCAAATGGAAAGAAAATCTACATAAACTAAGCAACAACAACTATGTTACATGCCCCTAATAGCATATTAAACCTTTTAATTTCTCAGAACTTCTACGGAGGAAAATTTGTTAAATAAGTTGATTATGTCGATGTCTTGAATGGAGGATCCTTTCAATGGGTGGACGACACCGACAATAATTTCCTCTTCTTCTTCTTTCTCTCAAATGCTCTTTCATTAGCACGGTCGATCTTCATGGAATCTTGATCTTTTTTAATAGGAAGATCTCTGGATGTCTTCTATCTTCAACCATGCTTGATCTTAACAGGAATGCCCCACGGCTACATCTGACTGGTTCATAATTCGTCGCATGCTGGACGAATGACCTGATTAATGAACACACATGGATGGTGTTGAGTTTGGCACAGTAGTCCGCAAATGGTAAACTTAGGCATAGATACCGTCCGAGGTATCTGGGATAACTGGCATAAAAATGGTCGGCGAGCGAAGGGCCGTACACGAGATGTGTTCTTCAGGAGTTTTGATTTGAATGATTATCCAAGCTGCACAATGAGTAAGGAAAAACTCAAATTTCGAGGATAAAAATGATCACAACTTTTCTTACCTGGGAGTTGGATTTTTCAGTGGGCAATGTGCTCGCTATGCGACTGGACCTGCTGCATGTCCTGATTCTCTTGCTCCACAACTTGTGTATGTATGCTGATGGGTTCCGCTATGGCCGTTAGGCCCTTTAACGGCGAGGAAACGGCGAACAGGCCCACTGGGCCCCAAATGAAGGTCAAGATGACCCAGGTGAAGGGTCCCGACGTAGGGAGTCCCGATGATGAAAGGTCCCGACAGAGTCGGTCCCGATAGGTGAGCCGGAAGCTCCCGATGAGAAGCCTTTAAGTAGGCCCCGAAGACGAATCCCTGAGAACGATTGGCCCTGTCACGATTACGAGGGGCCCCGAGCGGTGACACAACGAGATAACTCTGGAGTCCCCGATGATAGTCGTGACTTGCCATCAAAGGTTAAGGCCGAGATACGCGGGGCGTGCCCGAGATACGCGGGGCGTGCCCGAGATAAGCAAGATCATGGCCTAGATAGGCGGGATCGTGCACGAGATACGCGGGATACGGGCTAACCACTCCGACGGTTCACCAGGTAACTGAGGTACCTCTCCGCCTATAAAAGGGCAGAGGTCACCTCAGATCAATTACGTTTTGAGATACGTTATTTGAGATTACTGCTTGCCATTCCACACAAGATACTCATTTAAGCATCAGAGAGGGATTACGGGTCACCGCCCGGTCTACCCCTTCTTGCAGGATTGCGTGGAGCGAAGGAGCTAGGATCGCCGTCAAAGATCGTACCAGAGTTCTACCGTGATCCAACATTGGCGCCGTCTGTGGGAAGCGTAACAAAAAGCTGATATGCCTTCTACTCATTCAATGGCGGCTGGCAAGCAAAGAAGACAAGAACAATCTGGTGGTTCCCGTCACCCTGCTGCGACGACTCTAAATTCACCACCGGAACATGAGGAGAACCAGAATCTTCCTGCTGCTGAGGTCTCCCAGACAGGGGGCCATAATGAAGGTCCCGAAGATGCTGCTGCTCAACATCAGGGGAATAGGGAGCAGGAGGTTCCTCCAGCGGGGAATCTAACAAGGGCTGTGGCGGAAGCCATGCCGATGTTTTTGGCAGCCATGGAGGCTCTCCTAGATCGGAGAGAGGCCGCGAGGAGGCAAGAGGAGATGCCCCCACTAGAAGAGGAAGCGCCCCCACCAGCAGAGGTTCAGAACGTGCGGGAGGCTCAGCCCCGAGGCCAGGGCAGGAGTAGGGAGTCCGTTCAGCCAGAGCGATTTGTGGTCGACGGGCCAGGACCAGTGCAACACAGGACCATTCCCCTTAATGGTCCCATAACCCCCGACCAGGTGGTCAAGATCGTGAACATCTGCATGGGAGAGCAGAAGCCGCTGGTGTCGGAGCTGAGGGATCGATCCACCCATCTGTTCATTCCTCGACTCATTGATACCCTTGCCCCGCTAGGGCTGGGTATCCCCACGATTAAGGAGTATGACAGTGAGGGAAATCCGGTTCGTCATGTCCAGAAGCACCTCATAGCATGTCTGGGCATAGCCCCGAATGAAGATATCGTGTGTACGCTGTTCCCGAACACACTTGGTGAGAGAGCCCTGACCTGGTTCTTCAGTCTGCCCCCAGGCTGCATCACTTGCTGGGCTGATATGCACGATCGCTTCATTCAGCAGTACCAGGGTCGCAGACGTCTACTGAAGAGTGTGAGGTCCCTGACCCAGGTGGTACAGAGGCCCTATGAGTCGCTGGCGCACTATTACCAGCGATACACTGCTAGCGTGGCGGAGATTGACGAGGAAATTTTGGAGGGTGAAACCATCCGCACCTTCATTCGGAACCTAACAACCCCCTATGGTTCCGACCTTATGCACAGCGTGGCTGAGAAAGCTGTGTGGAATATGGAGGCGCTGCAGAAAAGGGTGAAGCGGCAGATGGATGTCCAGGAGTCGAAGATAGCCGCTGGAGAGCTCGAGCCCCCGAAGTCGAATAAGGGAAAGCAGTCGGTCAAACCCTTAGACGAGCGCAAGTCGAAGGATAAAGCCGAAGGAAGTCGGGGTCGAGGTCGCTCTGATCGGAGGGATGATAGGCATTCCTCGAAAAAGGACAGGCGAGAGGATCATGACATTCCTCTCAACAGCTCTATGGCGGAGGTGTTAACGGTCATGGAGCGACAGGGTATCTCTAGGTACCCCCCGAAGAAGGAAGGAGAGTTTTTGGGATCCCGCACTGACCGCTACTACCGATTCCATCGCGCGAATGGCCACGACACCAATCATTGTCGGGAGCTGAAGAAGGAGATCGAAAAGCTGATCCAGAAGGGGAAGCTTAAGGAGTTTGTCGGGGAGATGCGGTGTCGATCCCGTTCTCGATCCCGATCACGGTCCCGTTCCCGATCCTGTGATCGGTCACCGAAGAAGAAGAGGTCCGACCCGGAGTCTTCCGGTGCCCGTAAGGAGAAGCGGGGCACTATCAATGTGATTCACGGAGGGTTTGCCGCGGGAGGTGATACCTCGTCCTCCCGGGAGGTTTATGCCTCTAGAATTCCAGCTGCTGTAGTACTGGGTAAGAGGTCCCGATCCTGGACTCTGAAGGAAGAGATGGTGATCTCCTTTTCGTCGGAGGATCTCGTAGGCGTGGAAACTCCGCACGATGACGCTTTGGTCGTGACCTTGGATGTGAACGGGTACGAGATGAGGCGAATTCTGATAGATGGAGGGAGCTCTTCCGATATCCTGTTCATGGACGCGCTGGAGGCCATGGGGAAAACGAAGAAGGACCTGAAGGAGGCGAACTTCCCGATGGTCGGATTCTCTGGATTTACCTCCTATCCGCTAGGAGTGATCACCTTGCCAGTGGAGTTTGGTAGTGGGTGGAAATCGGAAAGGAGGAACGTGGAGTTTGTGGTAGTTGAGTCCGCGGGGACCTACAATGCGATAATTGGGAGAACTACCATCAACCCCCTGATGGCAGTTGCCTCGACTGTTCATCAGAAGATGAAGTTCCCGACTGACCATGGAGTCGGAGAGGTCAAGGGCGACCAGGTGGCTTCTAGAAAATGTTATGTCAACGCCACCCGAAGGAGGATACGAGAGGTCATGACTGTCCTCCAGACAGATGCTGATCCTAGAGAGGAGTTTGGGCGTCCCGACCCCGTGGAGGATTTGAAGGAAGTCGAGATTGACGGACCTCAGAGGAAGGTTAAAATCGGGTCTGGTTTGACCGAAGAGACAGCCCGAAAATTGATTGAGTTGCTGAAGGAGTTCAAGGAGCTGTTTGCCTGGTCCCCGAGTGACATGCCAGGAATCAGCCCCGACGTGATTGTGCATGAGCTGAAGATTGATTCCGCGATCAAGCCTATCGCGCAGAAGAGGCGTCCAATGGGCACAGACAAGCGGATCGCGATCCAGCAAAATGCGCCTTCGGAGTGCTGAGGATCATGTGCATAACCTCGCCATGGCGTTTGAGCGGATGAGGCTTCATCGGGTTCACTTAAACCCAACAAAATGCGCCTTCGGAGTCCACTCAGGGAAATTTTTGGGCTTTATGGTGAGCCAAAGAGGAATTGAGGTGAACCCCGAGAAGCTAAGGGCGATCGAGGAGATGCAGTCTCCGATAAACCATCGGGAGGTGCAGGTGCTGAATGGCCGACTGGCTGCAATGAATCGCTTCCTGTCCAAGGCAAGTGACCGATCAATGCCATTTTTTGAAGTCCTGAGGGCTAATTAGAAGTTTGAGTGGACCGCCAAGTGTGAAGAAGCGTTCCAAGCACTCAAGCAGCACCTTCGCACTCTCCCGCCGTTGGCGAAACCGGTTCCAGGCGAGCCGCTCTACCTTTATTTGGCTGTTTCTGAATTTGCCATTAGCTCTGTGTTAGTGAAGGTTGTCGAGGGTAATCAAGTCCCTTTTTATTATGTAAGCAAGGCGTTTGCCAGGTCTGAATTGAATTATCCCGCTGTTGAGAAGTATCTCTTTACGTTGATTATTACTGCTCGGAAGCCGAGGCCTTACTTCCATGCGCATGAAATCACTGTGTTGACGAACCAGCCTCTAAAACATTTTTTGAACCGACCGGATGCGTCGGGGAGGTTAGTGAAATGGGCAATCGAGCTTAGTGAGTTTTGCATACACTTAAACTATTAATTAGTCAATTACAATTAAATTACTAATTAAATTTTACCAATTACATCTAAACTATTAATTAAATCTAACTAATTACATTTTAATTAATTATAATATAATAATAATAATTTAAAATAGAAAACCTAATAATCAAATATTAATAATAAATAAATAAATAAATAAAAAAAGAACGGGATACCTGCCATGGTGAAGATGGAGCACGGTGGTCCAGGGCGGCAGCGACAGCGACCAGCAGAGCAGCGGCAGCATTGGTGGTCCAGGGTGGTCGACACGGGCGGACGGAGCGGCGAAGGCTCCGGTGGCGACCGGACGCAGGTGGTGGTCCTCCTGTGGTCAGAAAATAGCGACAGTGAGGGAGAGAGATAGGTTAGAGAGAGAGAGGGAGAATGGCGTAGCCGGGGGTGGTCTGGCCAGTCGGGCCGACGGATTGGTGGGGCGGCGGTCGCGCGCTGGCGTCGGGCGGTGTCTCCGGTCGTCGTGGTGGTCCGGCGAGGAGCTGAGCGGGCCGCCGGAAAACGAAACAGAAGGTAGAGAGAGAGAGAGAGAGAGAGAGAGAGAGAGAGAGAGAGAGAGAGAGAGAGAGAGAGAGAGAGTGGCGGAGTCGGGCCGGGCTTCGACGGCGTGGCCCCCGACGGGGCCACCGACGTGGCCACCAGCAGGGCCGCTGGCTGGCGAGGAAGGAGGGCTGTCACGGAGAGAAAAAAAAAATTAAATCACTAGAAGACAAAAATCGCACAGAACCCGAGGAATAATGTATTATTGCTTCTTTTTGGTATTTTTTTCTGTGTGCTTTACAATGTAAACTAGACCCCTATTTATACTAAAATCCTAGTCTAGATTACAGATAAAATTCAAATAAAAAATACTAACATATAATTATTCTAGAGAATATTCCTAAGGATATTTATCTTTACAGATAATTATTATTTTTGAATAAAAAATAATATCTGGAGATAAATATCTTAAAGATAATTTTCTAAAATAAAAAAAAAACTAATTATTATATATATATTTTAAATAATTCCGAAAATATTAAATAAATTCGAAATAATTTAAAATATATTTTATAATAATTTCCCTAATGTGCCCTTGAGCATTCATGGAGACTTTGTGGCTTGACGCGTCCGGAATTTGACGTATCATGTGTAACGTCGTTACGTCCGGGTCAAAATCGAGTGTTTACTGTTTGCCCCTCTTTGGACGAACTCCCGTAGAATGTGTTCGAAGGGGTTTGTCCAAAGACGAGGAAACACTGATTTTGACCAGAAAGTATATTCTCTTCCAATTCTTCAAAGTCTTCAAGGTGGCTCATATGCTTATTGGTGCGGAAAGATAAAACCTCTGTCGGCGGGACGCCTGTTGGCAATGCCTCCATTAGCGATGCAGAAAGTAAAGCCTCCAGTGGCGGTCCGGAAAAGTAAAGCCTCGGTCGGCGGTGCCCCTGTTGGCGGTGCCTCCGTTGGCGGTGCAGAAAGTAAAGACCTCAATCGACGATGCCTCCAGTGGCGTGCGACAAGGAAAAGCCTCCAGTGGCGGTGCGGAAAGTAAAGCCTCCAGTGGCGTGCGGAAAAGTAAAGCCTCCAGTGGCGTGCGGGAAAGTAAAGCCTCCAGTGGCGTGCGGAAAAGTAAAGCCTCCAATTGCGTGCGGGAAAGTAAAGCCTCCAGTGGCGTGCGGAAAAGTAAAGCCTCCAGTGGCGTGCGGAAAAGTAAAGCCTCCAGTGGCGTGCGGAAAAGTAAAGCCTCCAGTGGCGTGCAGAAAATAAAAACCTCGATCGACGATGCCTCCAATGGCGTGCGACAAGGAAATGCCTCTAGTGGCGTACAGTAAAGTAAAAACCTCGATCGACGATGCCTCCAGTGGCGTGCGACAAGGAAAAGCCTCTAGTGGCGGTGCAGAAAGTAAAGCCTCATATGTCTGAGAAATGCCTCTAGTGGCGTCTGATGGAGAAGAGCCTCTAGTGGCGTGTGTCGTAGAAATGCCTCTAGTGGCGTCCGTTTGGAGAAGAGCCTCTAGTGGCATATGTCGGAGAAATGCCTCTAGTGGCGTCCGTTGGAGAAGAGCCTCTAGTTGCTTGACGACTTGAATGCATGTCCCTAATTTTTGCCTAAACCGCGCATGACGCGACAACTTAGCGGGATCTTTTTCTTTCTTTTTTTTTCTTTTTTAATCTCTCATATTCTATCCTTTTGCCACGGTTAAAATTTTAGACCGTGCCCCTCGGTTTTCCTAATTTTTGCATGGATTGCCCTTTGGGGTTTTCATTCCATCGGGATTCTATTTTTCTCTCCTTATACCATGATTGCAATTTCTGAATTTGCTATCATGCCCCTCATTTCCTAATTTTGCCTAGGCTGCCCTTTCGGGTTTTCAACCTAACGGAAGCACTCTTTTTTTTTTTTGGAAGCCGATTAAACTGTGGCTGTGACCCGTAATTTATTTCACGTCTCGATGCGAGAGTATTTGTAGCCATTTGGAGGGTGGATGTGACCCTTTTCTCACCGTCTTCAATGTCGCGAGAGCTCTTTTGATTTGTAGCCATTTGGAGGGTGGCTGTGGCCCTTTATTTTGTAGTCGTTTTAGGGACGACTGTGACCCTTTTTTATTTTTCCGCCCTTACAAGATTCGCGGGGTCACTCTTTTATCTATAGCCGTTTAGAGGGTGGCAGTGGCCCTTTATTTTGTAGTCGTTTTAGGGACGACTGTGACCCTTTTTATTTTCCCGCCCTCACAGGGTTTGCGGGGTCACTCTTTTATCTTTAGCCGTTTGGAGGGTGGCTGTGGCCCTTTCACTCATTCTCCGCTTTTGATGTTGCGGGAGCGCTCTTTATCTGTAACCATTTGAAGGGTGGTTGTGGCCCTTTATTTTGTAGTCGTTATAGGGACGACTGTGGCCCTTTTTTATTTTCCCGCATTTTCAAGATTCGCGAGGTCACTCTTTTATCGGTAGCCGTTTGGAGGGTGGCTGTGGCCCTTTATTTTGTAGTCGTTTTAGGGACGACCGTGGCCCTTTATTTTCCCGCCCTCACAAGAATCGCGGGGTCACCTTTTATCTTTAGCCGTTTGGAGGGTGGCTATGGCCCTTTCACTTATTCTCCGCTTTTGATGTTGCGGGAGCGCTCCTTACCTGTAACCATTTGAAGGGTGGTTGTGGCCCTTTCAAAAATTCTCCCGCCCTCTCAGGGTTCGCAGGGATTGCTCTTTATATGTAGTCATTTGAAGGGTGACTGTGGCCCTTTTCATCCCGCTTTTGATGTTGCAGGAGCTCTTTGTAGCCGTTTTAAGGGTGGTTTTGGCCCTTTGAATTGATTTCCCAGCCTCACAAGATTCATGGGAATACTCTTTATATGTTGTCATTTGAAGGGTGACTGTGGCCCTTTTTATTCGTAGTTGATTTAGGGACAACTGTGACCCTTTTATTTCTTCACTGCTTCCATAATATTAGCACAAACACTCTCTTCATTTCCCTGTAGCCGATTAAAGGGCGGTTGTGACCCTAAAGAAAACTGAGTTTTTTTTTTTCTTCTTTTTTTCTTCTTTTTTTTTTGCTCTTTTTTTTGTTCTTTTTTTTTTTTGCTCTTTTTTTCTTTTTGCTTTTTCATCTCACTTTTGCCATGATTGCCCCTGCGGATTTTCAATCATGCCTCTCTCCCAGAGTTTTGCCTAGGTTTTCAACCTCGCGGGAATTTATTTTTTTCTCTTTTTTTTTCAAATGGAAAGAAAATCTACAGAAACTAATCAACAACAACTATGTTACATGCCCCTAATAGCAGATTAAACCTTTTAATTTCTCAGAACTTCTCCGGAGGAAAATTTGTCAAATAAGTTGATTATGTCGATGTCTTAAATGGAGGATCCTTTCAATGGGTGGACGACACCGACAATAATTTCCTCTTCTTCTTCTTTCTCTCAAATGCTCTTTCATTAGCACGGTCGATCTTCATGGAATCTTGATCTTTTTTAATAGGAAGATCTTTGGATGTCTTCTATCTTAAACCATGCTTGATCTTAACAGGAATGCCCCACGACTACATCTGACTGGTTCATAATTCGTCGCATGCTGGACGAATGACCTGATTAATGAACACGCATGGATGGTGTTGTGTTTGGCACAGTAGTCTGCAAATGGTAAACTTAGGCATAGATACCGTCCGAGGTATCTGGGATAACTGGCATAAAAATGGTCGGCGAGCGAAGGGCCGTACATGAGATGTGTTCTTCAGGAGTTTTGATTTGAATGATTATCCAAGCTACACAATGAGTAAGGAAAAACTCAAATTTCAAGGATAAAAATGATCACAACTTTTCTTACCTGGGAGTTGGATTTTTCAGTGGGCAATGTGATCGCTATGCGACTGGACCTGCTGCATGTCCTGATTCTCTTGCTCCACAACTTGTGTATGTATGCCTGCTGAAAAGTATATGCCCCTAGTGGCAGACTGGAAATCTCAGAACTTCTTTCGGAAAAGGATTCGGTTGATCAAGCTACATTGATCTGCACATTGAATCTTCACTGGATTCTCAGTGATCTCTTGAAATTTTCTCATCTCCTGACATGTCTGATCTCAATGGGAGATGCCCCCGTGGTTCCCGCTGAATGGTTTAAACCTGGGCATATAAAGGTTGTATACCTCGTCTTGGGAAGCGTATGAATTTCACACATGGTAGATGAATTTCACGCACGGTTGCGGCATTGGTTGAAGTGGTCATCCGACCTGCAAAAGAGTAGGGACACTCAAATCTCAAGGAAAAAATTAAGTACAATTTAACGCACCTCAGCGATAGATATCTCGATTGTGCAATTTGTTCGTTGTGCAACTGGATTGATGGGTTCCGCTATGGCTGTTAGGCCCTTTAACGGCGAGGAAACGACGAACAGGCCCACTGGGCCCTAAATGGAGGTCAAGATGACCCAGGCGAAGAGTCCCGACAGAGGGAGTCCCGATGATGAAAGGTCCAGACAGAGTCGGTCCCGATAGGTGAGCTGGAAGCTCCCGATGAGAAGCCTTTAAGTAGGCCCCGATGACGAATCCCTGAGAATGATTGGCCCTGTCACGACGACGAGGGGCCCCGAGCGGTGACACAACGAGATAACTCTGGAGTCCCCGATGTTAGTCGGGACTTGCTATCAGAGGTTAAGGCCGAGATACGCGGGGCGTGGCCGAGATACGCGGAGCGTAGCTAAGATACGCGGAGCGTGGCCGAAATACGCGGTGCGTGGCCGAGATAAGCGAGATCATGGCCTAGATAGGCGGGATCGTGCCCGAGATACGCGGAATACGGGCTAACCACTCCCAACGGTTCACCAGTTAACTGAGGTACCTCTCCGCCTATAAAAGGCAGAGGTCACCTCAGATCAATTACGTGTTGAGATACGTTACTTGAGATTACTGCTTGCCAGTCCACACGAGATACTCATTTAAGCATCGGAGAGGGATTCTGGGTCACCGCCCGGTCTATCCCCTCTTGCAGGATTGCGTGGAGCGAAGGAGCTAAGATCGCCGTCAAAGATCGTACCGGAGTTCCGTCGTGATCCAACAGTGGCGCCGTCTGTGGGAAGCGTAACAAAAAGCTGATATGCCTTCTACTCGTTCAATAGTGGCTGGCAAGCAAAGAAGAGAAGGATAATCTGGTGGTTCCCGTCATCCTGCTGCGACGACTTTGAACTCACCACCGGAACGCGAGGAGGACCAGAATCTTCCTGCTGCTGAGGTCTCCCAGACAGGGGGGCATAATGAAGATCCCGAAGATGCTGGTGCTCAACACCAGGGGAACAGGGAGCGGGTGGCTCCTCCAGCTGCGGACCAGACGAGGGCTGTGGCGGAAGCCATGCCAATGTTTTTGGCAGCTGTGGAGGCCCTCTTAGATCGGATGGAGGCTGCAAGGAGGCAAGAGGAGATGCCTCCGCTAGAAGAGGAAGCGCCCCCGCCACCGGAGGCTCAGAATGTTCGGGAGGTTCAGCCCCGAAACCTGGGCAGGAGTAGGGAGTCCACCCAACCAGAACAATTCGTGGTCGATGGGCCAGGACCAGTGCAGCACAGGACCATCCCCCTTAATGGTCCCATCACCCCCGATCAGGTGGTGAAGATTGTGAACATCTGCATTGGAGAGCAGAAGCCGCTGGTGTCGGAGCTAAGGGATAGATCCACCCCCCTTCGTGCCTCGACTCATAGAAACCTCGCCCCGCCAGGACTGGGTATCCCCACGATCAAGGAGTACGATGGCGAGGGAGATCCGGTTCGGCATGTCCAGAAGCACCTCATGACGTGTCTGGGTAGAGCCCCGAATGAAGATATTGTGTGTACGTTGTTCCCGAACACACTTGGCGAGAGAGCCCTAACCTGGTTCTTCAGTTTGCCCCCAGGCTGCATCACTTGCTGGGCTGATATGCACGACCGCTTCATTCAGCAGTACCAGGGTCGCAGACGTTTGCTGAAGAGTGTGAGGTCCCTGACCCAGGTGGTACAGAGGCCCGATGAGTCGCTGGCGCACTATTACCAGCGGTACACTGCCAGCGTGGCGGAGATTTATGAGGAGATCTCGGAGGGTGAAACCATCCGTACCTTCATTCAGAACCTAACAACCCCCTATGGTTCCGACTTGATGGACAGCGTGGCTGAGAAAGCTGTGTGGAATATGGAGGCACTGCAGAAGATAGCCGCTGGAGAGCTCGAGCCCCCGAAGTCGAATAAGGGAAAGCATTCGGTCAAACCCTTAGACGAGCGTAAGTCGAAGGATAAAGCCGAGGGCAGTCGGGGTCGAGGTCGCTCCGATCGGAGGGATGATAGGCGTTCCTCGAAAAAAGACAGGCGGAAGGATCATGACATTCCTCTCAATAGCTCTATGGCGGAGGTGTTGACGGTCATGGAGCGACAGGGTATCTCTAGGTACCCCCCGAAGAAGGAAGGAGAATTTTTGGGCTCCCGCACCGACTGCTACTGCTAATTCCATCGCGCGAATGGCCACGACACCAATCATTGTCGGGAGCTGAAGAAAGAGATCGAAAGCTGATCCAGAAGGGGAAGCTTAAGGAGTTTGTCGGGGAGATGCGGTGTCGATCCCGTTCTCGATCCCGATCACGGTCCCGTTCCCGATCCAGTGATCGGTCCCCAAAGAAGAAGAGGTCCGACCCGCAGTCTTCCGGTGCCCGCAAGGAGAAGCGAGGCACAATCAATGTGATTCACGGAGGGTTTGCCGCGGGAGGTGACACCTCGTCTTCCCGGGAGGTTTATGCCTCTAGAATTCCAGCTGCTGTAGTACTGGGTAAGAGGTCCCGATTCTGGACCCTGAAAGAAGAGATGGTGATCTCCTTTTCGTCTGAGGATCTCATAAGCGAGGAGACTCCGCACGATGACGCTCTGGTCGTGACCCTGGATGTGGACGGGTACGAGATGAAGCGGATTCTGATCGATGGAGGGAGCTCCTCCGATATTCTATTCGTGGATGCGCTGGAGGCCATGGGGAAAACGAAGAAAGACCTGAAGGAGGCAAACTTCCCTATGGTCGGATTCTCTGGTTTTACCTCCTATCCACTAGGAGTGATCACCTTACCAGTGGAGTTTGGTAGTGGGTGGAAATCGGAAAGGAGGAACGTAGAGTTTGTGGTAGTTGAGTCGGCGGGGACCTACAACGCGATTATCGGGAGAACTAGCATCAACCCCCTGATGGCAGTTGCCTCGACTGTTCATCAGAAGATGAAGTTCCTGACCGACCATGGAGTCGGAGAGGCAAGGGCGACCAGGTGGCTTCCAGAAAATGTTATGTCAACGCCACCCGAAGTAGGAGACGAGAGGCCATGACTGTCCTCCAGACAGATGCTGATCCTAGAGAGGAGTTTAGGCGCCCCGCCCCCGTGGAGGATCTGAAGGAAGTCGAGATTGACGGACCTTAGAGGAAAGTAAAAATCGGGTCTGCTTTCACCGAAGAGACAGCCCGAGAGTTGATCGATCTGCTGAAAAAGTTCAAGGAGCTGTTTGCCTTGTCCCCGAGTGACATGCCAGGAATCAGCCCCGACGTGATTGTACACGAGCTGAAGATTGATTCCGCGATCAAGCCTATCGCGCAGAAGAGGCGTCCAATGGGCACAGACAAGCGGATCACGATCCAGCAGGAGGTGGGCAGGTTGCTTGATGCTGGGTTTATCAAGGAGCTCCGATTCCAGACCTGGGTTGCTAATCCGGTACTGGTGAAGAAGAGCAACGGGAAGTGGCGAATGTGCGTTGATTTCTGCGACCTGAATAAGGCTTGCCCGAAGGACTGTTACACGCTCCCGAGAATCGACCAGCTGGTGGATGCCACGTCGGGACATGAGTTGTTGAGCTTCATGGATGCGTACTCGGGCTATAACCGGATCAAGATGGCTAAGGAAGACGCTCCTCACACAGCATTCTATGCAGACAGTGACATCTATCACTACGATATCATGCCTTTCGGGTTGATCAATGCCGGGGCAACCTACCAGCGGATGGTGAACAAGCTGTTCAGAGATATGCTAGGGGAGACCATGGAGGCTTACGTGGATGATATGCAGGTGAAGTCCCGACAAGCTGAGGATCATGTGCACAACCTAGCCATGGCGTTTGAGCGGATGAGGCTTCATCAGGTCTGCTTAAACCCAACAAAATGCGCCTTCGGAGTCCACTCAGGGAAATTTCTGGGCTTTATGGTGAGCCAGAGAGGAATTGAGGTGAACCCGAGAAGCTGAGGGCGATCGAGGAGATGCAGTCTCCGATAAACCATCGGGAGGTGCAAGTGCTGAATGGCCGACTGGCTGCAATGAATCGCTTCCTGTCCAAGGCAAGTGACTGATCAATGCCATTTTTTGAAGTCCTGAGGGCCAACAAGAAGTTTGAGTGGACTGCCAAATGTGAAGAAGCGTTCCAAGCACTCAAGCAGCACCTTCGCACTCTCCCACCGTTGGCGAAACCGGTTCCAGGCAAGCCGCTCTACCTTTATTTGGCTGTTTCTGAATTTGCTATTCGCCCTGTGTTAGTGAAGGTTGTCGAGGGTAATCAAGTCTCCGTTTATTATGTAAGCAAGGTGTTTGCCAAGGCTGAAATGAATTATCCCGCTGTTAAGAAGTATCTCTTTGCGTTGATTATTACTGCTCGGAAGTTGAGGCCTTACTTCCACGCGCATGAGATCACTGTGTTGACAAATCAGCCTCTGAAGCATTTTTTGAACCGACCTGATGCGTCGGGGAGATTAGTGCAGTCGAGCTTAGTGAGTTTCGCATACACTTTGCTCCGAGAACGACTATTAAGGGCCAGGCATTGGCGGATTTCATAGCAGAATCTACAGCTCCCGATCTGGAAGAAGCGGGCCCTGTAGAGAGGGCAACCATGGAGGTCCCGATAGCAGAAAAACCAGAGATGGCAGAGCAATCAGAACAACCAAACGAGGAAAATACCTGGGTGATGTACACGGATGGCTCCTCGAGTTTAGATGGATCAGGAGCAGGGTTTGTATTAATACCACCAGGTCGAGGTGAACCGCTTCGATATGCTCTGGCTCTAACATTTAGGACCACAAACAACGAAGCTGATTACGAGGCTCTTATCACGGGCCTGAAAATTGCCAAAGGTACGGGAGTCGCTCACTTGAGAGTGAAGTGTGACCCGGCCCTGATTGTAAACTAGGTTCAAGGGCGATACGAGGCGAAGAGCCCGATGATGAGGAAGTACCTGCGCGAGGTGCAAGCCCTGAAGGAGAGTTTTAAAAGCTTCGACATCGAGGCGATCCCGAGGGAGGAAAACGTAGAGGCAGATGCCTTGACCAAATTTGCCCTGGGGGCACCCTTGGAGGAAAATCGGAAGGTGCACTTCTTGGAGAAGGTGATCTTGTCGACCACCGACCCGACACAGGTGTGTGCTATTGAAGCAGGATCGGAGGAGGAGCCCACTTGGATGACCCCGATAGTCGCGTACCTGACTACGGGGGCAGTCCCCGATGATAAAGTAGTAGCTGACAGGATACGTCGGATTGCGGCTAATTACGTGATGCTGGACAATCAGCTATACAAGAAGGGCTGGTTCTCGACTCCGTACTTGAAGTGTGTGGCTGAGCCTGGCACAAGTCGAATCCTGAAAGAGGTGCATGATGGGGTAGCGGCATGTCATGAAGGGTCCCGATCCATTATGACGAAGGTGCTGAACTTGGGCTATTGGCCTACGATGAGCAAGGAGGCGACGGCCTTGGTCCGATCCTGTGACGCGTGCCAGAGGTACGCCCCGAGTATTGTGGCTTCGGCTGCTAATCTGACACCCATCAAAAGCGCTTGGCCCTTCGCGCAGTGGGGCATCGACTTGGTGGGACCTCTTCCACAAGCACAAGGTCAATGTAAGTATTTGCTTGTAGCTATCGATTATTTTTTGAAATGGATAGAGGCAAAGGCGTTGGCCAGGACGACGGGGAACCAGATCGTCAAATTTCTCTAGACGCATATTGTATCCAGATACGGGATTCCCAAGGTGGTGATCAGCGACAATGGTCCACCGTTTAACGGGTCTCAGGTGAGGGAGTATCTGGAGGAGTTGAACATCGAGCATCGGACAGCCTCTGTCCGCCAGGCTCAGACTAATGGCCAGGTGGAATCGGCCAACAAAATCGTGATGGATGGCCTGAAGAAAAGGGTCTATGCCTTGAAGGGAAAATGGCTGAACGAGCTGGAAACGTGCTTTGGGCTGTTAGAACGACACCCAAACGATCAACTGGGGAGACTCCGTTTGGCCTTTTTTATGGCACGGAGGCTGTTGCTCCCGTGGAGGTAGCTGTGGCGTCCCATCGGATGAGATATTACGAGCCTTCGACGAATGATGAGATGAGACGTCTAGATTTGGACTTGCTCGAAGAGAAGAGGCGAGAAGCCGACGAAGTCCAGGCTCGAATGTGTTTGACGACGGCCAGGTATTACAATCGGCGAGTCAAGTCCCGACAATTCTTCGTCGGGGAGCTGGTTTGGCGTCGCAACGAGTTTACCCTTTTGGATCGAATCACCAAGATGTCACCAAAATGGGAAGGACCTTACAAGGTCGTGGGGATGCCAGCTCCAAATGCATACAAGTTGGAAGACCTCGATGGTAGAGCGTTAAAGTATTCTTTTAGTGGCGAACACTTGAAGAAATACCATGCTTGATGAAAAGTCTCCTTAAGTGGTGCCTGATGAAAAGTCGCCTTAAGTGGTGCCCGATGTAAAATCGCCTTAAGTGGTGTATGTTATTTATCGTTTGATTCGATGTAAGCGAGTTTTGTGCCATCAATGAATAAAGAGGTTGCTTCCGATCAGAATTATTCTTAGATTTATTCTAAGTGTTACTTAGTCGCCTTGAGTGGTGCACGAGAAAAGTCGCCTTGAGTGGTGCACGAGAAAAGTCGTCTTAAGTGATGCACGAGATTAAGTCGTCTTAAGTGATGCATGATCCTTAGATTTACTCTAAGTGTTGTTAAAGTCGTCTTAAGTGATGCACGAGATTAAGTCGTCTTAAGTGATGCATGATCCTTAGATTTACTCTAAGTGTTGTTATATTCGCCTTGAGTGGTGCGCGAGATTAAGTCGTCTTAAGTGATGCGCGAGACTAAGTCGTCTTAAGTGATGCACGAGATCAAGTCGTCTTAAGTGATGCACAAGGTTAAAGTCGTCTTAAGTGATGAAGGATTCTTGGATTTATTCTAAGTATTGGAAAATCGTCTTAAGTGATGTGTGAGAACATCTTAAGTGTCGAGGTTTCGCTTTAAGTAGGTAAAGTCACTTTGAGAAGTGCAATGAAAAATCGGAACTAAGAAAGTCTGATATTAATGGCGCTCAAAGGCCCGATGATTACTAAAATAAGGAGAATGCAAGGACTCTAAAGATAAGCAGTTAGGCTTGGTCCTTGTCAGCGGCATCAACGGGAGCAGGGTCCACGAGGTCTGTGGCAGAAGACTCCATAGGGTTAGCCGCTGGAGGGTCGACTATCGGGGCCCTTGGATCGAGGAGTTTTTGATGAAGAAGTAGCTCCTCTTCACTCTGAACTTGTGATATGCATTTCCTGCCTTGAGCATCGGCTTCTCTGGTGGAGATGATACATCCCTCCCGGAGAGCTGCATCGTAAGCAGTGCTGGAAATCTCGTTCAGAGCATAGTCGAAGTTGAAAGGCTTCCTCCCCTCGGAACTAGATCCGCTGTCTGAAATCAGGCATGAAAAGGCACATTGGGTTTTCCCGGGAAATTACAAACAAACCAAGCAGAGATGAAGGAAGGAGATAAGCGAACAATAAAGAAGAAACCCTTACCAGACATGATGATTGGAGGTTGGAAGAACGAACTTGACGTTGCTGGAGAGGTGATCGGAGGAACACTAAGGTCTTCGGAATTGCAGAGCTTGAATTCGCAAAGAAGTTGCAGAGAGCTTTTGAAAAATTCGGAGATGGTAAAAGGAAACTGTACCCTGGGTGAGGGTTTTATAGGCGAAGAGGACAGTCGAGAGGGCGCTTTGATCTGAATAGTCGAAGTTGAAGCGTTCTGATCTGGACCGTTGAGATGAAATGTGCAGAATGGCAACGGGTGCAATGATGAAATAGCCTGAAAAGCACTTTTCAGGAAAAGCAGGCGCAAAAATTCAGGCACGGGTACTGAGGACGTCGCTTCATTATCTATTGCATTTGATGGCTGGGGAACCGAGGAGTCCTCTCGGATTGGGCAGTTATCCACAAGGTATTGAGGAAACGTGAACGAGAGGACTTGTACTAATTGACTATGCCAAGGGAAAGATCCCCGACTTCGACGTCGGGAGGTCGGGAGTTGAAAGACACGACGAACTGTAAGTCCCTCATGTCTTGGGGGCAAATGATGGGTTCCGCTATGGCCGTTAGGCCCTTTAACGGCGAGGAAACGACGAACAGGCCCACTGGGCCCTAAATGGAGGTCAAGATGACCCAGGCGAAGGGTCCCGACAGAGGGAGTCCCGATGATGAAAGGTCCCGACAGAGTCGGTCCCGATAGGTGAGCTGGAAGCTCCCGATGAGAAGCCTTTAAGTAGGCCCCGATGACGAATCCCTGAGAATGATTGGCCCTATCACGACGACGAGGGGCCCCGAGCGGTGACACAACGAGATAACTATGGAGTCCCTGATGTTAGTCGGGACTTGCTATCAGAGGTTTAGGCCGAGATACGCGGGGCGTGGCTGAGATACGTGGAGCGTAGCTAAGATACGCGGAGCGTGGCCGAGATACGCGGGGCGTGGCCGAGATACGCGGGGCGTGGCCGAGATAAGCGAGATCATGGCCTAGATAGGCGGGATCGTGCCCGAGATACGCGGAATACGGGCTAACCACTCCCAACGGTTCACCAGGTAATTGAGGTACCTCTCCGCCTATAAAAGGCATAGGTCACCTCAGATCAATTACGTTTTGAGATACGTTACTTGAGATTACTGCTTGCCAGTCCACACGAGATACTCATTTAAGCATCGGAGAGGGATTCTGGGTCACCACCCGGTCTATCCCCTCTTGCAGGATTGCGTGGAGCGAAGGAGCTAAGATCGCCGTCAAAGATCGTACCGGAGTTCCGTCGTGATCCAACATGGATGACTGCATGTTCTTTTTTTTTTGCCCCATTTAGCCGGCATAGCTTATGTGTACATGATACCTTAACCAAGGGTGAATGAAAAAACAGTGTAGAGAATATGAGGAATCATGCATGATTTTTTGAAAACTCTAATGTCATTCATTTCATAATTTTGACTAATTTTTTTGACAAAGTATCAAAATTTATGATCAAATGTGTTTTGCACCGTCATGGAGTTTACTGAGTTTGCTGAGTTCGTTATCTGGCTTGAACGCAGGAAAAATGCTCAAAATAAAGTTTTTTTCAAAATGGTTTTATCGTCCTTTGCTTAAACTCGAATAGTAGCACTCAACTCCACAGTTAAACTGTTTTCTCAAAAAAAGAATCAAAACTCCCATTTTTTAAATGCTCGCTCATGCGAATGTTGAAATGACGATCTTGCCAAAAAAGTGCAATACACCTTGGATAAAAACGAATGACACTTTGATTTTTTTCTTTTTTAAAATGCTCATGCATGCTCGAAAGTTAAAATTCTACTGTTAAGAAAGTTACAACTTACGACATCTTACCTGAGTAACGCATATGAAATGCATTCTGAAAGTTAATATTCTATTCTAAGAAATTCACAACTTAGAACAGTTTACCTGAATAATACATATGAAATGCATATTTTGAAATGAAAATTTCAGGTGGATTTTTTTTTATTTTAAAATAATGCAACTTAGATGCATGCGTGAATTTGAAAGCTCTATAGCTAAAAAAAAAAAACTCACAATTTACCTGAAATGTTTTTTTTTAAAAAATAATTCATATTGATTGCATGCTTTAAAAAAATCAGGTAAAAAGGTTTTTTTGAAAATGATGCATATGCAATTCATGTTTGAAATTAAAAAACTCTAAGAGCCAAAAAGGAACTACAAATTTTCCTAATTTTTTTTTTTAAATGATGCACAATGAATGCACTCACAAAATTTTACAACTTACATGAAAGTTTTTTCCAAAAAAGTAATGCGTATGAAACACATGCTTGAAATAAAACATTCTGGTAAGTAATTTTGAAAACAACACACGGAGTATATGTTTGAAACTAAATGTTCTATGACTAAGAATGTGTACAATCTATCAACATATTGTTTTTCCTAAAACAATGCACATGCGATGCACATGAGATGCATACTTGAGATGAAAGTCCTACAGTCAAGATAATTTACAAGTTATCTGAAAAGATTTTTTTGTCTTTTTAATGAGGAAAAAAAAAACAATGCACCTTGGATGCTCAAAATTAAGAATCAGACGGAAAGGCTTTTTTTTTTTTTTTTTTTTTTTTTAAGGATGCTTATGAGATGTACAAAAATAAATACAAGAGAAAAGTTAAAAATAAAAGTTCCACAACTGAGAAAAATAACAATTTACCTGAAAGTTTTTTTCGAAAATAATGCATATGACATGCACGTTTTTTTATTAAAAATTCAGATAAAATGTTTTTTTTTTAAATGATGCATATGGAATGCACGTTCGAAATTGGAAGCTCTAACAGTTAAAGCGGAATTACAAATTTTCCTAAAAAAATTTTGTTTTTATTTTGTTTTTTTTGTTTTGTTTTTTGTTTTTTTTTTTTTTTTGAAGCAATGCATATACAATACACTAACCAAAATTACAACTTACCTGAAAAGTTTTATTCCAAAAATAATGCGTACAAAACACATGTTAAAAAAATGAAAATTCAGGTAAGAGGTTTTTAGAAAAAATGCATATTAAATGCATGTTCGAAAGGGAGCCCTAACAGTTAAAGCAGAATTTTTTTTTTTAAGTAATGCATAACGCACTAACAAAAATTACAACTTACCTGAGAGATTTTTTTAAAAAAAATAAAATAATGTGCATGAGACGCATAATCAGAATAAAAATTTAGGTAAATGTTTTTTTTTTAATATGCGATGAGATGAATGCATGAGAAATAAAATCTATACAAACAGTCGTATGATAACAGTTACAACAAAAACAGATCACGTTAGGGGGGTAAAAAAAAATGTATGGCTTTGCTCTACAAGGTAGGTTCCACTGATAGGTTCCCGACAAGGTGGTTTCCTCACCCCATTATAGGGATCATAAGACCTTCGCAAGCGAGTAGAGTTTTTCCGAGCCGTACCGGCGGCCCAGCCGCTCCGGTCGTACCGTACTAAACCTCCGGGGTTCCTAGTCGCCCTAGGTTTTTTTTAGGCGTTTTGGACATTACACTAAAGTGGTGTGTGCAAATACAAATAATGCATAATCCAACAAAGAAAAATAGTCAGTCATAAAAAATTAACTCCACACCTGAAATTACACAAAAACAATCATGTTAGAATAACAAAGTCAAATATGAATAAAAAATAAAACATGGCAAATAAGAAAATATAAAGAGCCCGAACCCTCGATTGTCCCCAGCAGAGTCGCCAAATTGTCGGACCTAAAATCTGACCTAAGGCGATTAACGTTTTGAAAAACGTGGAACTTTGAAAAGGAGTCGCCACTAGTTAATTATTAGGCTAACTAGAATCCTTAAATTACCTAAGCGAATAACGAATTAAACACCTAGGTATAAAATCGGTCTACGATTAGAAATTCGAGTTCGGGGGTTCTATTACGAATTAAAAATATAATTTTTAATTACGCCCTTTCGGTACTCAATTTACTTAATTTGCCAATTTTATCATTTACATACACTGTGCCCAATTAATCTAAAAATGTCAAAATTAATCAGATTTCATCATAAAAAATATTAATCAGATATAATCCTCAATCTAAAAAAATTAATTATAACCTATAACTCCTAGTAAAAATGAAATCTAAAATACTAAAAAAAAAACTTCTAACATGCTATTAAATTAAAATTAGTCAATTACAATTAAATTACTAAATAAATTTTACCAATTACATCTAAACTAATAATTAAATCTAACTAATTACATTTTAATTTTTAATTAATTATAATATAATAATAATAATTTAAAACAGAAAACCTAATAATCAAATATTAATAATAAATAAATTAATTAATTAATAAAAAAAAATGAACGGGATACCTGCCATGGTGAAGATGGAGCACGGTGGTCCAGGGCGGCAGCGACAGCGACGAGCAGAGCAGCGGCAGCAGTGGTGGTCCGGGGCGGTCGACAAGGGCGGACGGAGCGACGAAGGCTCCGGTGGCGACCGGACGCAGGTGGTGGTCCTCCGGTGGTTAGAAAATAGCGACAGTGAGGGAGAGAGATAGGTTAGAGAGAGAGAGAGAGAGAATGGCGGAGCCGGGGGTGGTCCGGCTAGTCGGGCCGACGGCTTGGTGGGGCGGCGGTCGCGCGCTGGCGTCGGGCGGTGTCTCCGATCGTCGTGGTGGTCCGGCGAGGAGCTGAGCGGGCCGCCGGAAAACGAAACAGAAGATAGAGAGAGAGAGAGAGAGAGAGAGAGAGAGAGAGAGAGAGAGAGAGAGAGAGAGAGAGAGAGAGAGAGAGAGAGAGAGAGAGTGGCGGAGCCGGGCCGCCGAAGGGCAGCGGTGGTCGGAGGGCGGCCCGGGCTTCGACGGCGTGGCCCCCGACGGGGCCACCGGCGTGGCCACCGGCGGGGCCGCTGGCTGGCGAGGAAGGAGGGCTGTCACGGAGAGAAAAAAAATAAAAATAAAAATAACTAAATCACTAGAAAACAAAAATCGCATAGAACCCGAGGAATAATGTATTATTGCTTCTTTTTGGTATTTTTTTCTGTGTGCTTTACAATATAAACTAGACCTCTATTTATACTAAAAACATAGTCTAGATTACAGATAAAATTCAAATAAAAAATACTAACATATAATTATTCTAGAGAATATTCCTAAGGATATTTATCTTTACAAATAATTATTATTTTTTGAATAAAAAAAAATATCTGGAGATAAATATCTTATAGATAATTTTCTGAAATAAAAAAAAAAACTAATTATTATATATATATTTTAAATAATTCCGAAAATATTAAATAAATTCGAAATAATTTAAAATATATTTTATAATAATTTCCCTAATGTGCCCTTGAGCATTTTTGGAGACTTTGTGGCTTGACGCGTCCGGAATTTGACGTATCATGTGTAACGTCGTTACGTCCGGGTCAAAATCGAGTGTTTACAGATCACCTCAATGAATGCAATTCAGTATGGTCTTTAGTTGATCTACTTATGAACCGCAGGGCCATAGAGGCTAAGTGGGTTCTGAAACTGAAACTCACTGCTGATGGAAATGTTGAGCGAAACAAAGCTCGACTAGTTGCAAAATGATACACCCAGCTTCACGGAGTGGACTTTGATGAGACGTACTCACCGACTGTTTGGTACACCAAAGTCAAGGCAATCCTAGCCCTGGTCGCATGCCTCGATCTAGAGCTGCACCAAATGGATGTTAAGACTGCATTCCTCCGCGGAAACCTGGTGGAAGAGATCTATATGGAGCAACCAGAGGGTTTTATTACTATTGGTAACGAACGTAAAGTTTGTAAACTCCAAAGATCCATTTACGGTCTTAAACAATCGTCTCGACAATGGTACCGCGTATTCCACGTGGAAATCGTTGGAAACGGATTCGTGAATCTCCACGAGGATCCATGCTTGTATACAAAGACCTCAGGGTCTAAGTACGTCATCTTAACTTTATACGTGGATAACATACTCATTGATGCGAACGATGTGAGTTTCATGCATGAATCAAAGTTCTGGTTGGCATCTGTATTTGAGATGAAAGACATGGGAGAGGCTACGTACATCTTGGGCATTAAAATTGCTAGAGATCGTGCCATCCGGAGATTATGTCTATCTCAGGAAGCCTACATCAACAAACTGTTGAAAATGTTTAGATTACAAGATGCCAAACTCGTGGAAACACTGGTAGTATTCGGGTGCGCGTTGTCAAAGCGAGACGGCCGAAGAACCAGCAAGAGCGTGAACAGATGAGGAGTGCAGAGTATTTAAGCATGGTCAGAAGTCTCATGTACGCCATGCCTTGCACTCGTCCGGACAACTGTTATGCTGTGGGCCTAGTAGCAAGATTCCAATCAGACCCTGGCAATCAACATTTTAAAGCTGTAAAGCGGATCATACGATATCTGAAAGGTACTACCGACTACGTACTGTGTTATTAGGGCTGGAAGTTAGAATTGACCGGATACAGTGACGCCGACCATGGTGGCGATCCAGACGATCGTAAGTCCACCACAGGAGGAGTATTTCTCCTTGCTGATGTCGCCATTTCATGGACGAGTAAGAAGAAATCATGTGTCGCGCTGTCTACAATGCAATCAGATTTCGTTGCTCTTTCCAAAAATGCACAGGAAGCGGTATGGCTGAAAAAGCTTCCTACTGCGCAGCTTGATGGCGATGTCGGGAGTAAACCTGTGAAGGTGTTCCCTGACAGTCAGGCAGCCATTGCGGCAGTAAAGAATCCAAAGTACCATAGTAGAACTAAACACATTGATGTGAAATATAATTATGCTAAATCTATGTTAGAAGACAATATAATCACTTTAGAATACTCGCCCACTGATGACATGGTACCAGACCCATTAAATAAACCATTGCGCAAGGGGACATTTGAAAAGCATGTTAAACTGCTTGGATTGCGTAGGGTTTAAAAGTGGGCGTATATCTGTAATAACATTTTGATAAATGAAAGTTACATTTTTGATAAATGAGAGAATTGCAATTCGAGTTTATGATTCATTGACGTAATAATGTTTGATTACAACGGATTTTACGGTCTATAAACTAAGTCGTAGGAGGATGCAATCCTTTGCCTAAATTATGTCGAATGTGGGCCTTGCCTTGTCACACGGGCACGGTCGTGTAGGAGAGGGGGTCCTCTGCCGAAGCAAGACTGGCTAAGAACCAGTTGGATAAATATAGAAATATGACTAGTTAGTATACACATTGCCTAACTAGTGCATAGTTCATGACACGGTGCATACACCACATTGTGCACCCTGTCCTATCCATTGTATATGTACTTATATACTCCCTAGTCTAGCATATAAATACTTGTACTCTCTCTTATTGTAAACCTAGTTATCAATGAAGTATTATTTCAGCTTATATGGTATCATAGCTAGGATTATGGCGGCTCATTCTTGGCCATGAATAAACCTAAAATTTCTTCATCCCAAATTGGATTTCTTGCTTGTTTCAGCTGGGGTTTACTTCTTGATAGCTCAATTCAGTTTGCATTTTCCATTTCTCACTCAAGAATGGTCATGGTGTAAGTTTCATTTTCGGATTCCTCTTAGTTTGAGCTGATTTGAGGCTAGATTGAAGATTGCTGCTAAAACTGAGTCATGTTCTGCTTAGTTCTTGTTGGATTCAGCCATTGTTAGCTATTTGCGCGTTTCCTCTTGTTGAATCCTGGGTTGTGCTTTACATTCCTGGAATTTGTGGTGAAGCTGGATTCTATTTTGGCTGAGCTTGTGGCTTCATTATAAATGGAAAATATATTCATTGATTACTAGGGTTACAAGATACTAAGCACACTCTATATATAGACAAACTAGGGTGTAGGAAACTAATGATACAATAAGACAAGGCCAGGTGCACATGCACCATGTGAGCATGCTTGGCATCACTTAGGCACCATGATTTACATCATACTCCTATATTCTCCCATCCTTTTCTTCTTCTTCTCTTCTTTCTTGGAAGACATCTTTAATCCCATATAGCCTTAGTAAGGCTGAGTGCTGCTTCTTAACCAAGGCCTTAGTCAACAAATCAGCAATTTGGTCCTTGGAGGAGACATAATGAACACCAATCATCCCTGAGTCAATATGGTGTCGTGTGAAGTGGCAATCCAATTCGATGTGTTTGGTCCTCTCATGAAACATTGGATTCTTGAAATCTTCACAGCTGTTTGGCTATCCGTATGGATTGGAATTGGTAAGCATACTTGAACTCCAAGCTCCATTAGAATCCTACTCACCCATAGTGCTTCTTGAATTGCAACTCTCAAACATCTATACTCAGCCCCAGCACTTGAAAGTGAGATAGTTTCTTGTTTCTTGACTTTCCAACCAATCATGGCAGCCCCAAGTTTGACACAATATGCACTCACTGATTTCCTACTGAATGGACAAGCAGCCCAATCAGAGTCGCAATACAAGCTTAACTTGAGGTTGTTGTTGGAAGGATAGATCAATCCTTGCCTTGGACTGCCTTTGATGTATTTGATCACTCTAATGGCAGCATCATAGTGTGATTTCTTGGGCTTGTCAACGAATTGACTAAGTCTTTGAACTGAGAAGCTAATGTCTGGGCATGTCATGGTTAGGTATAGTAGCTTCCCAATCAGTCTTCTATAGGAAGTTGCATCCTCCAAAGGAAAGTCATCAGTGTTTGACTTGGTTGCCTCATCATACTCACGAGTTGTGAGTTTGACATTGAATTCCATTGGAGTTTCACATGGCCTAGCAGCCACTAGGCCAGCATCTTCAATGAGTTCCATTGCACACTTCCTTTGGTTGATCACAAGCCCTTGATTTGATCTTGCAATTTCCAGCCCCAAAAAGTATCTCAAGTCCCCCAAGTCTTTCAATTTGAAGTGTTGTTGAAGGAGACACTTTAATTGAGTAATCATCTTGGCATTGGAACCTGTAATGAGCAAGTCATCAACATAGATAAGCAAGAATACTTTGTCATCCCCCTGAATCTTGCTAAACAAGGAATGATCAGATGCACATTGCTTGTATCCATTCTTTATCAAAGTTTGGGTGAGCTTGATATTCCATTGTCTTGATGCTTGCTTGAGGCCATAAAGAGATTTGACAAGTTTGCACACACGTCTAGGGGCATCATCAAGAGGCTTGTATGGATCAAAACCTTGTGGGATGTCCATGTACACTTCTTCATTTAGATCACCTTGAAGAAATGCATTGTTTACATCAATGTGGAACAATCCCCAAGATTTGGCTGCAGCTAAGGCTAGAACAATCCTCACTGTGTCTATCTTGACCACTGGTGAGAATGTTTCATTGAAATCAGTCCCTTCGATTTGAGTGAATCCCTTTGCAACTAACCTTGCTTTGTATCTTTCAATGGATCCATCAGAGTTGTACTTGACTTTAAAAACCCATTTGCAACCAATTGTGGATTTGCCATAAGGGAGCTCCACCAACTCCCAAGTCTTGTTATTTTGGAGAGCTTGAATCTCCTCCTTCATAGCCAAAACCCAATTAGGATCCTTCACTTCTTGTTTGTAAGTGTTTGGCTCCTTGACCTTGTCAATAGAAGTCAAGAAACATTTGTATTGAGGACCCAATTTTTCATAAGAGACGTAATGTTCCATTCCAAAAGCAACATTTGAATTTGCACAATTTTGAAGTTGTGCAATTCTAGCACTCCTCCTTAAGGGAACTGGTTGTGGTGGATCTTCAATAAGGGGTTGAGGTATTGGAACCTCAACAATAGGAGGTGGTGCCACTAATGGAGTGTCATCAATTGGGGGAAGAACCTCCTCATGGTTGTTTGAACTCTCAGTTGAGAATTCACCAAGTGGTTGCTTGTCTCCTAAGCAAGATGGAATTAAGGCCTTCAAATCAGCTTTGGACATGCTGAATGAAAAAATATCCTCATGAAAGACAACATCACGAGTCACATGAAAAACTGAATCGGAAATGTTCATCACAATATACCCCTTTTGAGAGGTTGAGTACCCCATAAGTATAGCTGGTTCAGCCCTTGGAGAGAACTTGTCATGATTATTCAGTTTGGTTGCAAAACATAGAGTTTTTGACCAAATTAAATTTAAACAAACAACCAAGTACCAATATAGACCACATAAAAAATATTTTACAAATATAGGCCTAGTTTTTTACCAAAATAGATCTAAATAAACAACTAAATACCAATATAGACCACATAAAAAATGTTTTACAAATCTAAGCCTAGTTTTGAGTTTTTGACCAAAATAGACCTCAATAAAGAACCAAATACCAATATAGGCCAACTGAATTTTTTTTTTTACAATTTTCCGGGAAAAAATATATTGGTTGGCCGAGTTGCCCCAACCGACAAAGTATGTTTTGCTTTTTTTTTTTAATAGAAATTGTAAAAGTTAATGATTTTGTAATTTTGTTTCTAAAAAACTATTGGACATGGTAAACTCTAGAGGGCACAGTTACACATTTATCTTCTAGGGTTCCCATGTCCAATAGGTTTTTAGAAAAAAAAAAATATTCTGCGAAATGTCAATTTTCTCTCTAGGTTCATCATGTTTAATAGATTTTTAGAAGAAAAAAAATTACAATACCATTAGTTTTTACAAAATCTGTTAAAAAAAGAAAAACAAACAAAAAAAAGCGAAAAAAAAAGAAAAACATACTTGGCCGGGTTGCCCCAACCCGGCCAACCAATTTTTTTCGGCATGTAAAAAAAATATCAATTGCCCAACCCGGTCAGGCCTAGATTTGCAAAACATTTTTTATGTGGCCTATTTTGGTATTTGATTTTTTATTTAGGTCTATTTTGGTCAAAAACTCTAAACTAGGCCTAGATTTGTAAAACATTTGTTATGAGGACTATATTGGTATTTGGTTGTTTATTTAGATCTATTTTGGTGAAAAACTCCAAAACATAAGCAACCAATGATCCTCAAATGATTGAGGGATGGTACCTGACCATATAACACCTCTATAGGTGATTTGAACCCCAAAACAGAAGATGGTAGACGATTGAGGAGATAACAAACATTGAGTATGAAATAACCCCAATATCTAAGGGGCATAGAGGCTTGGAACCGTGTGGCTCTTGCAATGTTGAGAATGTCCCTATGCTTGCGTTCAACTCGTCCATTTTGCTGAGGAGTATGCACACAACTTGTTTGATGTTGTATACAAAATTGGTGAAGCAAATCTTTACACACTGAATTGATAAACTCAGTGCCATTGTCACTCCTTAAGGTCTTCACCATTGTTGCAAACTGAGTCTTAACCATGATCAAGAAGTTCTTGATATGCAAGAAGGTATCACTCTTGTGCTTCATCAAATAGACCCAAGTTGCTCTTGAATGATCATCTACTACAGTCAAGAAATATTGATAGTTCTTGAATGTAGGAACCTTATAGGGACCCCATAAATCCATACGTATCAAATCAAATGGTCTAGATGAAATTGAATCACTTAGGGGAAAAGATAATCTAGTTTGCTTTGCAAGGGGGCAAACTGTGCATTGTTTAATACATCCAATAGACTTATTAAGATTCAAAACACCCAACTTATTCAAATAAGTTTCAGATACATGACCCAATCTATTGTGCCATTTCCAAACTTCATCTTTATTCCCAATGCAAGGAGCAGCCACCATGCTTGGTCTTGTGGGCAACACATCCTTCAAGATGTACAATCCTCTATTCCATTCCCCAATCACCATACTCTTCCCACCTTGGCCCTGAATTAACACATCATCATTTGTAAATACTGTTGGATCACAGTGGAACTCCGGTACGGACTTTGACGGCGATCCTAGCTCCTTCGCTCCACGCAATCCTGCAAGAGGGGATAGACCGGGCGGTGACCCAGAATCCCTCTCCGATGCTTAAATGAGTGCCCAATACGAACTGGCAAGCAATAATCTCAGAGTATGTAATTCAACGTAAGTCATCTGAGGTGATCTCTTGCCCTTTTATAAGCGAAGAGACACCTCAGTTACCTGGTGAACCGTTGGGGGTGGTTAGCCCGTATCCCGCGTATCTTGGGTGTGATCCCGCCTATCTAGGCCATTATCTCGATTATCTCGGCCACGCCCCACGTATCTCGGCCACGCTCCGTGTATCTTAACCACGTTCCGCGTATCTTGGCCACGCCCCGCATATCCCGGCCTTATCCTCTGATAACGAGTCCCGACTCCCGTCGGGGACTCCAGAGTTATCTCGTTGTGTCACCGCTCGGGGCCCCTCGTCATCGTGACAGGGCCTATTCTTCTCAGGGATTCTTCATCGGGGCCTACTCAAAGGCTCTTCGTAAGGGAGCGTTCAGCTCGCTGGTCAAGTCCGACTCTGTCGGGACTTCTCATCCTCGGGTTCCCTTCGTCGGGATTCTTTGTCTCGGGCATCTTGGCCTTCGTCCTGGGCCCACCAGGCCTATTTTCCGTTTCCTCACTGTTAATGGGCCTAACGGCTGTAATCGAACCCATCATTTGCCCCCAAGACATGAGGGACTTTTAGTTCGTCGTGTCTTTCAACTCTCGACCTCCTGACCTCCCGATATTAGGATCGGGGATCTTTCCCTTGGCTCAGTCACTCAATTACCAGTCTTCTCCTTCACATTTCCTCAGTGCTTTGTGGATAACTGCCAAATCCAAGGGGACTCCTTGACTCCCCAGTTCATTAAATGCAGCAGATAGTGAAGTGACGTCATCAGCACCCGTGCCTGATTCAATGTGTCTGCTTTTTCTGAAAAGTACTTTTCAGGATATTTCATCATTGCACCTGCTGCCATTCCGCACGTTTCATCTCAACGGTCCAGATTAGAACGCTTCAACTTCGACGGTTCAGATTAAAGCGCCCCTTCGACTGTCCTCTTCGCCTATAAAATCCTTACCTAGGGTTCAGTTTCCTCTTATCATCTACAAATTTTTGAAAGCTCTCTGCAACTCTTGAGACCTTAGTGTTTCTTCAGCCATCTTTCCAGCAATGTCAGGTTCATCCTTTCAGCCTTCAATTATCATGTCAGGTAAGGGTTTCTTCTCTATTGTTCGCCTTCATCTTTGCTTAGTTTGATTGTAATTTTCCGGGAAAACCTAACATCCCTTTCAATGGCTGATTTCAGACAGTGGATCTGGTTTCGAGGGAAGGAAGCTTTTCAACTTCGACTATGTTCTGAACGAAATTTTTAGCACTGCTTATGATGTAGCTCTCCGGGAAGGATGTATCACTTCCACCAGAAAAGCCGATGCTCAAGGCCGGAAATGCATACCACAAGTTCAGAGTGAAGAGGAGCTACTTCTTCATCGGAAACTCCTCAATCCCATGACCCCGATAGCCAATCCTCCAACGGCTGACCCTGTGGAGCCTTCTGCCCTAGACCTTGCGGACCCTGTTCCCGTTGATGCCGCTAACAAGGATTAGACCTAACTGCTTATCGCTAGAATCTTTGTATTCTCCTCCTTTTGTTATCATCGGGCCTTCGAGCTCTATTAATATCAGACTTTCTCAGTTCTGATTCTTTTATTGCACCTCTCCTAGTGGCTTTATTATACTTTCTCAAGTCGAAACCTCGATACTTAAGATACATCACTTAAGACGATTTACTAACTTGCACCACTTAAGGCGACTTACCATCATGCACCACTCAAGGCGACTTTTCAATACTTAGGATAAGTCCAAGAGTCGCGCATCACTTAAGACGACTTTTTCAACTTGCGCCACTTAAGGCGACTTAATATCGTGCACTACTGAAGGCGACTTTACATCGTGCATCACTTAAGGCGACTTTTCAACTTGCGCCACTTAAGACGACTTAATATCGTGCACCACTGAAGGCGACTTTACATCGTGCACCACTTAAGGCGACTTTTCAACTTGCGCCACTTAAGGCGACTTAATATCGTGCACCACTGAAGGCGACTTTACATCGTGCACCACTTAAGGCGACTTTTCAACTTGCGCCACTTAAGGCGACTTAATATCGTGCACCACTGAAGGCGAATTTACATCGTGCACCACTTAAGGCGACTTTTCAACTTGCGCCACTTAAGGCGACTTAATATCGTGCACCACTGAAGGCGACTTTACATCGGGCACCACTTAAGGCGACTTTATCGGGCACCACTTAAGGCGAGTTTCTTCAAGCATGGTGTTTCTTCAAGTGTTCGCCACTAAAAGAATGCTTTAACGTTCTGCCATCGAGGTCTTCCAACTTGTACGCATTTGGAGCTGGCATCCCCACGACCTTATAAGGTCCTTCCCATTTTGGTGACATCTTGTTGATTCGATCCAAAAGGGTGAACTCGTTGCGACGCCAAACCAGCTCCCCAACGAAGAACTGTCGGGACTTCACTCGCCGATTATAGTACCTGGCCGTCGCCAAACGCATTCGAGCTTGGACTTCATCGGCTTCCCGCCTCTTCTCTTCGAGTAAGTCCAAGTCCAGACGTCTCATTTCATCATTCGTCAGAGGCTCGTAATATCTCATCCGATGGGACGCCACAGCTACTTCCACGGGGGCGACAGCTTCCGTGCCATAAACGAGGCCAAACGGAGTCTCCCCCGTTGATCGTTTGGGTGTCGTTCTAACAGCCCAAAGCGCGTTTTCCAGTTCGTTCAGCCACTTGCCCTTCAAGGCATAGACCCTCTTCTTCAGGCCATCCATCACGATTTTGTTGGCTGATTCCACCTGGCCATTAGTCTGAGCATGGCGTACGGAGGCGGTCCGATGCTCGATGTTCAATTCCTCCAGATACTCCCTCACCTGAGAGCTGTCAAACGGTGGACCATTGTCGCTGATCACCACCTTAGGAATCCCGTATCTGGACACAATGTGGGTCTGGAGGAACTTGACGATCTGGTTCCCCGTTGTTCTGGCCAATGCCTTCGCCTCTATCCATTTCGAAAAATAATCGATTGCTACAAGTAAATACTTACATTGACCTTGTGCTTGTGGAAGGGGTCCCACCAAGTTGATGCCCCACTGCGCGAAGGGCCACGCGCTCTTGATGGATGTCAGATTAGCGGCCGGAGCCACGATACTCGGGGCGTACCTCTGGCACGCGTCGCAAGATAGGACCAACACCTTTGCTTCCTTGCTCATCGTGGGCCAATAATAGCCCAAGTTCAATACCTTCCTCATAATGGATCGGGCTTCTTCATGACAAGCCGCGACCCCTTCATGCACCTCCTTCAGGATTCGATCTGTATCGGGTTCTGCCACACACTTCAAGTACGGAGTCGAGAACCAGCCCTTCTTGTACAGCTGATAGTCTAGCATCACGTTATTGGCCGCGATTCGGCGTATCCTGTCTGCTGCTACCTTATCATCGGGGATTGCCCCCCGTAGTTAGGTACGCGACTATCGGGGTCATCCAAGTGGGCTCCTCCTCCAATTTTGCCTCAATGGTACACACCTGCGTCGGGTCGATGGTCGATAAGATCACCTTCTCCAAGAAGTGCACCTTCCGATTTTCCTCTAAGGGTGCTCCCAGGGCAAATTTGCTCAGGGCGACTGCCTCTACGTTTTCCTCCCTCGGGATTGCCTCAATATCGAAGCTTTTGAAGCTCTCTTTCAGGGCTTGTACCTTTCGCAGATACTTCTTCATTATTGGACTCCTTGCTTCGTATCGCCCTTGAACCTGGTTCACGATTAAAGCTGCGTCGCACTTCACTCTCAAGTGATCGATTCCAGTGCCTTTAGCAATTTTTAGGCCCGTGATAAGAGCTTCATACTCCGCTTCGTTGTTTGTGGCCTTGAATGTTAAAGCCAAGGCGTATCGGAGCGGTTCACCTTCGCCCGGTGGTATCAACAAAAAGCCTGCTCCTGATCCGTCCGAACTCGAGGAGCCATCCGTGTACATCTCCCAGGTATTTTCCTTGTTTGGCTGTTCTGATTGCTCTGCCCTATCTGGCTGTTCTTCTATCAGGACCTTAATGGTTGCCCCCTCTACAGGGCCCGCTTCTTCCAGATCGGGGGCTGTAGATTCTGCTATAAAATCCGCCAATGCATGGCCTTTAATGGCTGTTCTTGGAGCGAAGTGTATGCGAAACTCACTAAGCTCTACTGCCCATTTCACTAATCTTCCCGACGCATCCGGTTGGTTTAAAAAATGCTTCAAAGGCTGGTTCGTCAGCACAGTAATCTCGTGTGCGTGGAAATAAGGCCTTAGCTTCCGAGCAGTAATAATCAACGCAAAGAGGTACTTCTCAACGGCAGGATAGTTTAATTCAGACTTGGCAAACGCCTTGCTTACATAATAAACGGGGACTTGATTACCCTCGACAATCTTTAATAACACAGAGCTAATGGCAAATTCAGAAACAGCCAAATAAAGGTAGAGCGGCTCGCCTGGAACCGGTTTCGCCAATGGCGGGAGGGTGCGAAGGTGCTGCTTGAGTGCTTGGAACGCCTCTTCACACTTGACGGTCCATTCAAATTTCTTGTCGGCCCTCAGGACTTCAAAAAACGGCATTGATCGGTCGCTGGCTTTGGATAAGAAGCGATTCATTGCAGCTAGTCGGCCATTCAGCACTTGTACCTCCTGATGGTTTATCGGAGACTGCATCTCCTCGATTGCCCTCAGCTTCTCAGGATTCACCTCAATTCCTCTCTAACTCACCATAAAGCCCAAAAACTTCCCTGAGTGGACTCCGAAGGCACATTTCGTCGGGTTTAAGCGAACTTGATGGAGCCTCATCCGCTCAAATGCCATGGTAAGGTTGTGCACATGATCCTCGGCTTGTCGGGACTTCACCAGCATATCATCCACATAAGCTTCCATGGTTTCTCCCAGCATATCTCCAAACAGTTTGTTCACCATCCGTTGGTAGGTGGCCCCAGCATTGATCAACCCGAAAGGCATGACATCGTAGTGATAGATGTCACTGTCCGCATAGAACGCTGTATGGGGAGCGTCTTCCTTGGCCATCTTGATCTGGTTGTAGCCTGAATATGCATCCATGAAACTCAACAGCTCATGTCCCGACGTGGCATCCACCAACTGGTCGATTCTCGGGAGTGGGTAACAGTCCTTTGGGCAAGCTTTGTTCAAGTCGCGGAAGTCCACACACATTCGCCATTTCCCGTTAGTTTTCTTCACCAGCACTGGATTAGCAACCCAAGTCTGGAATCGGAGCTCCTTAATAAACCCAGCATCGAGCAACCTGCCCACCTCCTACTGGATCGCGATCTTCTTGTCCGTGCCCATCGGACGCCTTTTCTGCGTGATAGACTTGATCGCGGGGTCAATCTTCAGCTCGTGTACGATCACATCGGGGCTGATTCCTGGCATATCGCTTGGGGACCAGGCAAACAGCTCCTTGAACTCCTTTAATAATTCAATTAATTTCTGGGCTGTCTCTTCAGTCAGGGCGGACCCGATTTTCACCTTCCTCTGGGGTCCGTCGATCTCGACTTCTTTCGGATCTTCTACGGGGGCGGGACGCCCAAACTCTTCTCTAGGATCCGTGTCTGTCTGAAGGACAGTCATGGCCTCTCGTCTCCTCCTTCGGGTGGCGTTAACATAACATTTTCGAGAAGCCACCTGGTCACCCTTAACCTCTCCGACTCCGTGGTCGGTCGGGAACTTCATCTTCTGGTGCACTGTCGAGGCAACCGCCATCAGGGGGTTAATGGTGGTTCTTCCGATGATCGCGTTGTAGGTCCCCGCAGAATCGACTACCACGAACTCTACGTTCCTCCTTTCTGATTTCCACCCGCTACCAAACTCCACTGGTAAGGTGATTACTCATAGCGGATAGGAGGTTGAGCCAGAGAATCCGACCATCGGGAAGTTTGCCTCCTTTAGATCTTTCTTCGTCTTCCCCATAGCCTCCAGCGCGTCCATGAATAGGATGTCGGAGGAGCTTCCCCCGTCGATTAGAATTCTCTTCATTTCGAAACCGTCTACATCCAAGGTTACTACCAAGGCATCGTCGTGCGGAGTCTCCACGCCTATGAGGTCTTCCGACGAAAAGGAGATTACCATCTCTTCTTTCAAGGTCCAGGATCGGGACCTCTTACCCAGCACCACCGCCGTAGGGATTCTAGAAGCATAGACTTCTCGGGCGGATGAAGTATCACCTCCAGCAGAAAATCCTCCGTGGATCACATTGATAGTACCCCGTCTCTCCTTGCGAGCACCGGACGACTCTGGATCGGTTCTCTTCTTCTTCGGGGACCGGTCGCGGGATCAGGAACGGGACCGCGATCGGGACCGAGAGCGAGATCGACACCGCTTATCCCCGACAAATTCTTTGAGCTTCCCCTTCTGGATCAGCTTTTCGATCTCCTTCTTCAGTTCTCGACAGTGGTTGGTGTCGTGGCCATTTGCGCGGTGAAATCGGCAGTAGCGATCCGTACGAGATCCCAAGAATTCTCCATCCTTCTTTGGAGGGTACCTGGAGATACCTTGTCGTTCCATGACTGTCAGTACTTCCGCCATGGAGCAGTTGAGAGGAATGTCGAGATCCTCCCGCTTATCCTTCCTTGAAGAACGTCTATCGTCCCTTCGATCAGGTCGGCCTCGGTTCCGACTACTCTCGGGTTTGCCCTTTGTCTTACGATCTTCGAAGGGTTTAACCGACTGCTTTCCTTTGTTCGACTTTGGGGGCTCCAGTTCTCCCGCGGCTATCTTCGACTCCTGGACATCGATCTGCCGTTTTACCCTCTTCTGTAATGCCTCCATATTCCACACAGCTTTCTCGGCCACGCTGTGCATCAGGTCGGAACCATAGGGGGCCGTTAAATTCCGAATGAAGGTACGGATGGTCTCTTCGTCAATCTCTGCCACACTGGCCGTGTACCGCTGGTAATAATGAGCCAGTGATTCGTCGGGCCTCTGCACCACCTGGGTCAGGGACCTCACGCTCTTCAATAAACGTCTCCGACCCTGGTACTGCTGAATGAATCGATCATGCATGTCTGCCCAGCAAGTGATGCAGCCTGGGGGCAGACTAAAGAACCAGGTCAGGGCTCTTTCTCCCAGTGTGTTCGGGAACAGCGTACACACTATGTCTTCACTCGGGGCTCTTCCCAGACACGCCATGAGGTGTTTCTGGACATGGCGAACTGGATCTCCTTCGCCATCATACTCCTTTATCGTGGGGATGCCTAGCCCAGGCGGGGCTAGGGTGTCGATGAGTCGGGGGACGAATGGATGAGTGGATCGATCCCTTAGCTCCGACACCAACGGCTTCTGTTCTCCCATGCAGATGTTCACGATCTTTACCACTTGGTCGGGAGTGATGGGACTATTCAGGGGAATGGTCCTGTGCTGTACTGGTCCTGGTCCATCAACCACGAACCTCTCCGGCTGACCGGATGCTCTACCTTTGTCCTGGCCTTGGGGCGGGGCTTCCTGTGCGTTCCGACCCTCTTTTGGCGGGGCCACTTCCTCCAACGGGGGCATCTCCTCCTGCCTCCTCGCAGCCTCTCTCCGATCCAAGAGAGCCTCCACGGCTGCCAGAAACATGGGCATGGCTTCCGCCACGGCCCTTGTCAAGTCTGTAGCTGGGGGAGCCTCCTGCCCCCTATTGCCCTGGTGCTGAGGAGCAATATCTTCGGGATCTCCATTGTGCCCCCCTGTCTTGGAGAGCTCAGCTGGGGGATGGTTCTGGTTTTCCTCCTGTTCTGGTACTGAATCCAGATTTGTTGCAGCGGGGTGACGGGAACCACCGGATTGTCCCTGTCTTCTGTGCTTGCCAGCCGCCATTGATCGAGTAGAAGGCATATCAGCTTTTTGTTTGATTCCCACAGACGGCGCCAATGTTGGATCACAGTGGAACTCCGGTACGGACTTTGACGGCGATCCTAGCTCCTTCGCTCCACGCAATCCTGCAAGAGGGGATAGACCGGGCGGTGACCCAGAAGCCCTCTCGATGCTTAAATGAGTGCCCAATACGAACTGGCAAGCAATAATCTTAGAGTATGTAATTCAACGTAAGTCATCTGAGGTGATCTCTTGCCCTTTTATAAGCGAAGAGACACCTCAGTTACCTGGTGAACCGTTGTGGGTGGTTAGCCCGTATCCCGCGTATCTCGGGTGTGATCCCGCCTATCTAGGCCATGATCTCGATTATCTCGGCCACGCCCCTCGTACTCGGCCACGCTCCGTGTATCTTAACCACGTTCCGCGTATCTTGGCCACGCCCCGCGTATCCCGGCCTTATCCTCTGATAACGAGTCCCGACTCCCGTCGGGGACTCCAGAGTTATCTCGTTGTGTCACCGCTCGGGGCCCCTTGTCATCGTGACAGGGCCTATTCTTCTCAGGGATTCGTCATCGGGGCCTACTCAAAGGCTCTTCGTCGGGAGCGTTCAGCTCGCTGGTCAAGTCCGACTCTGTCGGGACTTCTCATCCTCGGGTTCCCTTCGTCGGGATTCTTTGTCTCGGGCATCTTGGCCTTCGTCCTGGGCCCACCAGGCCTATTTGCCGTTTCCTCACTGTTAATGGGCCTAACGGCTGTATTCGAACCCATCAAATACCACTTTGCAATTCAGTTGGCTTGGCAGCCTAGAGACTGAAATCAAATTGAACTTGAAATCAGGAACCAAAAGAATGTTGGTCAAAGTGAATCCTCTTGAAAAGGAACAAGAACCAACATGTGTCACTCTACACTTGTGACCATTTGGAAGGTGGACAAAATGTTGATTAGAATCACATTTCTTCAAGTCATGTAACCAATGCATTTGATGTGTAATATGGTTAGTTGCCCCTGAGTCAACTATCCAATGCATAGAATCAGTTGACATATCTGCCATATTAGCATGCACTTGATCACCATCCTCAAAACTCAAGGGCATGTGATCAAAGTGGTCATCTTGGGCAGCCACATGTTGAATCCTCTTCTCAGATGTGCCATGCACAATTCTCTTGTCCCCAGCTGCTATATGCTCAACCACACTTGAATTGGTACCGTCATCAAAAGAAGCATTGGCTGAATTCCAATTCTTCTTTGCAGCTTGAGCAGCTTAAACTCCTTGTGGACCACCATGCTTGGCATAGCAATGATCAGCCTTGTGGCCCCTCTTTCCACAAAAATTGAAGTTCAAATCACCTATGGAAGTGTTGTATGGAAAGGTGCCTTCTCTTCATCATTTGAGGGTCATACGTTGTCTATGCTTTGCAACCAAATTGAACAACCATGACAAGTTTAGTCCAAGGGCTGAACCATGTATCCTTATGGGATACTCAACCATGACAAGTTTAGTCCAAGGGCTGAACCATGACAGTGTTTCATGTTTCAAGAGATGTTCTTTTCCATGAAGACATTTTCCCATTCAACGTGTCTAAGGATGCTTTGAAGGCACTTATTCCATCTTGATTGGGATCCAAGCAATCCTTTGAAGAATTCTCACCTGAGAATCCAACATTTTTTGATGATGACATTCCTAGACATAGTCATCCCACTGAGGTTCCAATACCTCAACAACCAATTGAATATAATGCTCCACAGCCTTCAAACTTAAGAAGGAGTCTCAGAATTGCACAACTCCATCCACCACCCCTTAGGAGGAGTCCAAGAATTGCTGAGCTTCAAAACATGCCAAGTTCTAATGCCACCTTTGGCATGGAAAGGTATATGTCTTATGACACTTTGGGTCCTCAATACAAGTGCTTCTTGGCTGCCATTGACAAGATCAAGGAACCAAGCACTTACAAGCAAGCAATTAAGGATCCTAGTTGGATTTTGGAAATGAAGGAGGAGATACAAGCCCTATACAAGCCCTACAAGACAACAATACTTGGGAGCTAGTGGAGCTTCCTCAAGGTAAATCCTCAATTGGTTGCAAATGGGTTTTCAAAATCAAATACAACTCTGATGGATCCATTGAAAGATACAAAGAAAGATTGGTTGCTAAAGGATTCAGTCAAGTTGAAGGGACTAATTTTAATGAGACATTCTCACCAGTGGTCAAGATGGACACAGTGAGAAATTGTCTTAGCATTGGCAGCTGCCAAATCATGGGAATTGTATCACATGGATGTAAACAATGCATCCCTTCAAGGTGATCTAACTGTGGAAGTGTATATGGACATCCCCCAAGGTTTTGACCCTTCTAAGTCTCTTGCTGGGTCTCCCAAACGTGTGTGCAAGCTTGTAAAGTCCTTATATGGTCTCAAACAAGCATCAAGGCAGTGGAACATCAAGCTCACCCAAACCTTGTTGATGAATGGGTACAAAAAATGTGCCTCAGATCATTCCTTGTTCAACAAGATACAAGGTGATGACAAAATGTTTTTGCTCATCTATGTTGATGACCTTCTTATCACTGGTTCCAATGCCAAGAGGAACAATCAATTGAAGTGCACACTCCAAACACACTTCAAATTAAAGGATTTGGGAAACTTGAGGTATTTTTTGGGTTTGGAGATTGCAAGATCAAACCAATGACTTGTGATCAACCAAAGGAAGTATGCCATTGAGCTTATTGTGGATGCTGGCCTAGGGGCTGCTAGGCCTTTTGAAACTCCTATGGAATTCAATATCAAACTCACCACACATGAGTATGATAAAGCCACCAACTCCAACAATAGTGATATGCTCTTGGAGGATGCTACTTCTTATAGGAGGATAATTGGTAAGTTGTTATATCTTACCATGAAAAGGCCAAACATTAGATTCTCACTCCAAAGACTTAGTCAATTTGTTGACAAGCCCAAGAAATGTCATTATGATGCCGCCATAAGGGTAATCAAATACATCAAAGGCACTCCAGGACAGGGTTTGATTTATCCTTTCAACAATAACCTCAAATTGAGCTTGTTTTGTGATTCAGATTGGGTTGCCTGTCCATTCAGTAGGAAGTCAGTGAGTGCCTACTGTGTGAAACTTGCGGCAGCTATGATAGGATGGAAGGTCAAGAAACAAGACACCATTTCATTATCAAGTGCTGATGCTGAGTATAGATGCCTAAGAGTTGCCATTCAAGAGGCACTTTGGGTAAGCATGATTCTTAAGGAACTTGGATTGCAAGTTTCATTTCCCATTCCAATCCACACAGATAGTGAGGCAGCTGTGAAAATTGCAAAGAATCCCATGTTTCATGAGCGTACAAAGCACATTGAATTGGATTGTCACTTCACAAGACAACATATCAATACAGGGATGATTGGTGTACACTATGTTTCTTCTAAGGAACAAGTGGCTGACTTGTTTACCATGGCATTGGTGAAGAAACAACATTTAGCCTTGTTAAGGCTATATGGGATCAAGGATGTCTTCCAAGAAAGAAAAGAAGAAGAAGAAGAAAAGGATGGGAGAATATAGAAGTATACTTGATACACAACATGATGCATTCAGTCAAGTTGCATTCATATATTACACTTCATATCTATAAGTTAGTACTCAATTTAATTACATAGTGATTAGTGGTGCATGTCACACGTGCATGATGGATGACTTGGTGCATGCACCATATTGTGCACCAGGTTAGTTGACTAGTTGATAAGGCTAGTTGGTAAGGCTAGTTTAGCTAGTATATACTGTGCAAGTTCAGATTGTAATCCCTAGTTGAATGAATGAAGTTTTATCTTGTATACTTTCAATTGACAAGAAAGATTTATCAAACTTCACACGGTGTGTTATTCATAACTGAATACTTTGCTAAAATGAAGCAGTTGTGGGATGCCTTAGCATCCATTGATGACTTGCACCTTGAATGTGCTAATGACATTGCCATTATGAATGAACACAAGAAGAAGCAGAAGTTGATGGCCTTCTTATTGGGTTTGAATGACTCTTTTGCTCATGTGAGGAGTAGTTTGTTGATGAGGCAACCCTTGCCTTCCTTGAATGTTGTATTCTCAGTTCTTGTTCAAGAAGAATGCCAGAGGTCCATCTTTGGCTCTATTGGTGATCTTGTTGAAGCTACTGCCCTTTACACAAGGAGGAATCAGCCCAACAACTCCTATGGTCAAAGGGGTTCAAATGCCAATCAGAGAGGCAATGGTGGTCCAAACAGGGGAGCTGGCAATTGGAACTCTTGGAATTCCAATTGGGTTTGTTCTTTTTGTGGAAAGTGGGGCCACAAGGTTGATCATTGTTATTCAAAGCATGGTGGTCCACGGGGGGTTCAAGCTTCTCAAGCTGCAAAGAGGAATTGGAATTCAGCCAATGCTTCTTTTGATGATGGTGTTGGTGCAAGTTCAAGTATGATTGAGCATGTAGCTGCTGGGGACAAAAGAATTGTACATGGCACAGCTGAGAAAAGGATCCAACATGTGGCTGCCCAAGATGACCACTTTGATCACATGCCTTTGAGCTTTGAAGATGGTGATCAAGTGCATGCTAATATGGCAGGTATGTCAAGTGATTCTATGCATTGGATAGTTGACTCAGGTGCAACTAACCACATTACTCATCAACTGCACTGGCTGGTTACATGACTTGAAGAAATGTGACTTAAATCATCAATTTGTCTACCTTCCAAATGGTCACAAGTGTAGAGTGACACATGTTGGTTCTTGTTCATTTTCAAGTGGATTCACATTGACCAACATTCTCTTGGTTCGTGATTTCAAGTTCAATTTGATTTAAGTTTCTAGGCTGCCAAGCCAAATGAATTGTAAAGTGGTATTTACAAGTGACAATGTGTTTATTCAGGGCCAGGGTGGAAAGAACATGGTGATTGGGTAATGAAGTAGAGGATTGTACATCTTGAAGAATGTGTTGCCCACAAGACCAAGCATGGTAGCTCTTGCTTTGGTAATAAAGATGAAGTTTGGAAACAGCACAAGAGATTGGGTCATGTATCTGAAACTTATTTGAATAAGTTGGGTGTTTTGAATTTGAATAAGTTTATTGGATACATTAAACAATGCACTGTTTGCCCCCTTGCAAAGCAAACTAGATTGTCTTTTCCTTTGAGTGATTCAATTGCATCTAAACCATTTGATTTGGTACATATGGAACTATGCGGTCCCTATAAGGTTCCCATATTCAAGAACTATCAATACTTCTTGACTGTGGTTGATGATCATTCAAGAGCAACTTGGGTCTATTTGATGAAGCACAAGAGTGATGCTTTCTTGCATATCAAGAATTTCTTGATCATGGTAAGGACCCGGTTTGGAACAATGGTGAAGACATTGAGGAGTGACAATGGTACTGAGTTTGTCAATTCAGTATGCAAGGATCTACTTCACCAATTTGCCATCCAACATCAAACTAGTTGTGTGCATACCCCTCAGCAAAACGGGAGAGTTGAATGCAAACATAGGGACATTCTCAACATTGCAAGAGCCATACGATTTCAAGCATCTATGCCCCTTAGATATTGGGGTTACTTCATTTTCAATGCTTGTTATCTACTAAATCGTCTCCCATCTTCTATTTTATAGTTCAAGTCACCCATAGAGGTGTTATATGGTCATGAACCATCTCTCAATCATTTGAGGATAATTGGGTGCTTATGTTTTGCAACAAAGCTGAAGAACCATGATAAGTTCACTCCAAGGGCTGAACCAGCTGTTCTTATGGGGTACTCAACCTCTCAAAAGGGGTACATTGTGATGAACTTATCTAATTCAGTTTTTCATGTGACTCGTGATATTGTTTTCCATGAGGATGTCTTTCCATTCAGCATGTCCAAAGCTGATTTGAAGGCATTGATTCCATCTTGCTTGGGAGACAAGTAATCACTTGATGAATTCTCACCAAAGAGTTCAAACTCTTTTGAGGAGGTCCTTCCTCCAATTGAAAATCCACCATTGGCACATCCTCCTATTGTTGAGGTTCCAACACCTCAACCCCCTATTGAAGATGCACCCCAGCCAATTCCTTTAAGGAGGAGTGCTAGAATTGCATAACTTCAAAACTGTGCCAATTATAATGTTGCTTTTGGAATGGAGCATTATGTCTCTTATGACAACTTGGGTCCTCAATTCAAATGTTTCTTGGCTGCAATTGACAAGATCAAGGAGCCAAACACTTACAAGCAAGCTGTGAAGGATTCCAATTGGATTGTGGCAATGAAAGAGGAGATTGAAGCTCTCTAAGATAACAAGACATGGGAATTGGTGGGACTTCCACATGGTAAGTCCACAATTGGCTGCAAATGGGTGTTCAAAGTCAAGTACAACTCTGATGGATCAATTGAAAGATACAAAGCAAGGTTAGTTGCTAAGGGATTCACTCAGGTTGAAGGGACTGATTTCAATGAGAGATTCTCACCAGTGGTCAAGATGGACACATTGAGGATTGTCCTAGCCTTAGCTGCAGCCAAATCTTGGGGATTGTTTCACATGGATGTAAACAATGCATTTCTTCAAGGTGATCTAAATGAAGAAGTGTACATGGACATCCCACATGGTTTTGATCCATACAAGCCTCTTGATGGTGACCCTAGACGTGTGTGCGAACTTGTCAAGTCCCTTTATGGCCTCAAGCAAGCATCAAGACAATGGAACATCAAGCTCACTCAAACTTTAATGAAGAATGGATACAAGCAATGTGCCTCTGATCATTCCTTGTTTAGCAAGTTTCAGGGTGATGACAAAGTATTCTTACTTATCTATGTTGATGACTTGCTCATTACAGGTTCTAATGCCAAAATGATTACTCAATTGAAGTGACTTCTTCAACAACACTTCAAATTGAATGACTTGGGGGACTTAAGATATTTTTTGGGGCTGGAAATTTGATGTGCCCCAAGATGACAGTTCTTTGTACCCAAGCCCAGGTGTTGCTCCTACAAGTCAAAATAGTGGCCCAATCACTCGATCCAAGGCCCAAGTCACAAACATGGCCAATGGAGGGCCTAAAATGCTACTGCAGATGCAAGAAGGCCCAAGAGACACTCAAGTCAATTAGCATTCAATGCTAATCCGCCCAACAACCAACCAACCTTGAGACATGGGTTCTGAATTGATTTGCTTATGTTTTCTAGTATTTGCTTTCCAATAAAGGCTGCTCTCCATGCATGAGTTAGCCAATTTAAGTTTGAATTTCGTTTTTGCTGTAAAGAGCACTATATAAGCTCTATTATTATGTTATTTCCAGCAGCTTTTGATGAATGATATTATTTGCCTTAGTGCACCCCCTTCTTATCTAAGCAATCTGATTGTTTAGTGGCGAAACCTATCCGATTCTTATCCCTCATCCTTGAGTGTGGCGAATCAAACCCGGACGTCATTGCTTGTGGCGAGTTATCTTATCAAGCATTGGTCTCATCCTATCCGTTTCTGTCACTTTTATCCAATTCCCTTTGTGTCGACAAACCGAGGCAGATCATTTGGTATCAAAGCAGATCCGAGGCACATCAAAATTGCAAGATCAAGTCAAGGTCTTGTGATCAACCAAAGGAAGTATGCAATGGAACTCATTGAAGATGCTGGCCTAGGGGCTGCTAGGCCATGTGAAACTCCAATGGGATTCAATGTCAAACTCACAACTTATGAATATGATGAGGCAACCAAGTCAAACACAGATGACATTCCTTTGGAGGATGCAACTTCCTATAGAAGATTGATTGCGAAGCTACTATACCTCACCATGACACGTCAAGACATTAGCTTCTCATATAAAAGACTTAGTCAATTCGTTGACAAGCCCAAGAAATCACACAATGATGCTGCCATTAGAGTGATTAAATATATCAGGGCAGTCTAGGGCAAGGTTTGATCTATCCTTCCAACAACAACCTCAAGTTGAGCTTATATTGTGACTCTGATTGGGCTGCTTGTCCATGAGTGCTTATTGTGTCAAGCTTGGGGCAGCCATGATTCGTTGGAAGGTCAAGAAACAAGATACAATCTCACTTTCAAGTGCTGAGGCTGAATATAGATGCTTGAGAGTTGCAATTCAGGAAGCACTTTGGGTGAGTAGAATTCTAAAGGAGCTTGGTGTCCAAGTTTGCTTCCCTATTCCAATTCATACGGATAGCCAAGCACCTGTGAAGATTGCTAAGAATCCAATGTTCCATGAGAGGACCAAACACATTGAATTGGATTGTCACTTCACAAGACACCATATTGATTCAGGAATGATTGGTGTTCACTATATCTCTTCCAAGGAACATATAGCTGATTTGTTAACTAAGGCCTTGGTGAAGAAGCAGCATTTAGCCCTTTTAAGGCTGCATGGAATCAAGGATGTCTTCCATGAAAGAAGAGAAGAAGAAGAAAAGGATGGGATAATATAGAAATATGACTAGTTAGTATACACATTGCCTAACTAGTGCATAGTTCATGACATGGTGCATACACCACATTGTGCACACTGTCCTATCCATTGAATATGTACTTATATACTCCCTAGTCTAGCATATAAATACTTGTACTCTCTCTTATTGTAAACCTAGTTATGAATGAAGTATTATTTCAGCTTATAATAAACTTGGTTACGCAAAACGATAATTTGGTTTTGGAGTAACACGACACGATCTTCGTTTTGCACATCGTCGGTGATGAACTTTTTTCTTCATTAACAACATTTTGGGTTAGATGAAAATCTGTGATAGCATCATTGACATATCCCACACATGACGATGTTCGGATATGCTATCGACGCGTGCTTCATACTACGCATGCCATGTTCGACCACGGGGCCATGTTAGGCAGAATCCTTGAGATTTGAATGGGCGCAAACATCTTCACCTCAACCGTGTGATTGATCCCGGGAGCCTTATGGAGAGGCGCCTGAAGTATCCTCGTGGACTCAGAACTCATATCTAAGGTCAGGCTCAATGTTTGTTTCCCGACGTACGAGCGTAGCGCCGAAGAAAAAGGCCAAGTGACCACGTCATTGTAAAGCGGTTGGGTTTGACTAAGGGTATGAGCGATGGGGATGGTCAAGTTCACCTGTGATTCACCGACTCTTGTATTCAGTAGGTGGCCACCAACCAGTTATTAGTTAAAGGTTGTGAATACTTTTGTACTGATGCCTTGGAGAAGTATTCCTATGTGGAAACTGGGCAATTGGAGAATTAACAGTTGACCTAGTATACAGTGCGATACAATTTGATGATTTTAACAGGTTGATTTTAGATGGGGAATCAACTTTCTGTGGGCGCTACAACACTCCTAACTAATGAGTAGCACGATGCCCGTCGTATCCGCCGGTCGCACGGCAAACCTCGTATGAACTATTCGGAAGCAGGGGCAAGATCAGAAGAGTGAAGAGAGTATATAAACGTTTATAATTGTTGGAAGGTTGGAGAGTATGAAGAGAGCAATCCTTTCATTATACTAAACATGATATGAGAAGGTTGCATAACCATTACAATGATAGGCTCCTTTATATAGAAGACCTCTAGTACTAGAATGCAAAACCCTATGACCATTAGGGATTCAAGTGCAAATACTAGAACTAACATAAGACTAACATAATTAGATAATAACCCCCATATTAGATATCCTAATATTCCCCCATCTTTTCCTTCTTCTTCTTTCTTTAATCCAAAGCGCATCCCAATCTTTAACATTTCAAACCAAATCAATCTTCAAAATGGAGCAACCAAACTCCAATCTTCAACAAAAGCACAAAAGCTTCAATATCCAATATCCAACAAAACCTGCAATGTTAAATCAAAAAACGAATCTTCAAGGTCCACCGTGCTCTCAGAGGTGAACATCCACTTGGAGCCTTCATGCTCTCTCAGAGGTGTGATAATCCACGTGTAGCAACAATTGGTTGGTCTTCATCATGCTCTCAGCGGAGTGATGACAGTTTCCACCTATGGCCTCGAATCTTCAAAAAAAAGTTGAACGGAAGATGAAGTTCCAATGTCTCAGTCTTACTGCGAAGCAGAGGTTCCTATGTTTCAATCTTCCAGAAGGTGAAGTTCCTATGTCTCAGGTGGTGGGGTTTCAATGTTCCAACCTTCTACAATGTTCAACAAAAGATGAAGCTCCACACTTCAATCTTCAAAATGCCAAGGTATATGCATACCCGGTTTTTAAACTGGCCCCCGAAATTCAAATTTTGAAGATCCTAAAAAAAAACTGTCCTCAAAACAGCTCCATGCTCCCCAAAGTCGGCAAAAGTGCCCCAAAACATCGAAGAATTCCATCTTCAAATCTTCAACAAATTCAACTGAAAACCAGTTGAAATTCAACAATCCAAGCTTTACAAAGCTCGAATTCAACATATCGTATCAAAACCACAGCAATACAACTCCAAGCACCCAAATTTCAGCAATTCCATGCAAAATCAGCAATTTTCAGCACATTTCAGCAGAAATTCAGCACATTTCAGCAGAAATTCAGCAATTACAGCAGAATTTGACAGCAACAGCTGAAACTTTCAGCAATAATTTTACAGCTGAAAATGCAAGCAACGCACAGCCCATATCCCAGCTATCATCAACAAACATCAACAGCAGAATTTGACTGCAGCAGATATCAACAGCAGCAGCAAACCAATGAAACAGTAATAGCAGAATTGCATCAATTCAGCCGAATCTTAACAGTAATATTCGAACAACCAAATCACCTCGGAATTTGACGTATAATATATCAATGGAATTGGGAGCTTGAGACGATTCCGAAAAACTAAAAACCGCGGAGATTGGACGTCGGGAAGGTGGCGCGTGGCCTGCACGCGCCGGCGGCGACTGGAGATTGCGGTGGCGCGTGTGAGCGCGTCCGGTGGCTGAGGGGGTCGCTGGAAACGGCGAAATGCTCGCCGGAGGTTGCTGGGTTGATTGGTGATGTCGGTTTTGGAAGAAGAACCACAAATCGAACAGGGATTATTTGGGGTAAAAAACCGAAGCTTACGGCAATGTGAAAAAAAAATTCTGGAAACAAAATGGAACGAAATTGAAATCAAAACACCACGATCGTTGGCTCTGATACCATATAAACGTTTATAATTGTTGGAATGTCGGAGAGTATGAAGAGAGCAATCCTTTCATTATACTAAACATGATATGAGAAGGTTGCATAACCATTACAATGATGGAGGCTCCTTTATATAGAAGACCTCTAGTACTAGAATGCAAAACCCTACGAACATTATGGACTAAAGTGCAAATACTAGAACTAACATCAGACTAACATAATTAGATAATAACCCCCATATTAGATATCCTAATATTCCCCCATTTTTTCCTACTTATCATACTTCATTGATGATTAGGGATTACAAACTAAAGTGTGCACTATATATACTAAGTGAGACTAGGCTCACCAACTAGGACTATGCTAGCTTAACCTAGTGGCCGGGTGTATACAACTAATTGTAAGTGTAGACACTTACACTATGTATGCAACTAAGAGTGAGTGTAGACAATATGAACCATCAACATATACTACACTCTATAGTCTCCCATCCTTTTCTTCTTCTTCTTTTCTTTCTTGAAAGACGTCCTTGATTCCGTATAGCTTCAACAAAGCCAAGTGTTGGTTCTTCACTAAGGCCTTGGTTAGCAAGTCAGCTAGTTGATCCTTTGAAGGAATGTAATGAACACCAATCCTGCCTTGTCCAATGTGGTGTCTTGTGAAATGACAATCCAATTCAATGTGTTTGGTACGCTCATGAAACATTGGATTTTTAGCAATCTTCACAGCTGCTTGACTATCCGTGTATATTGGGATAGGAAGGTTTACTTGCAAACCAAGTTCCTTGAGAATTCTGCCTACCCAAAGTACCTCTTGAATAGCAACTCTAAGACATCTATACTCTGCTTCAGCACTTGATAGGGAAATAGTATCTTGCTTCTTGACCTTCCAAGCTACCATGGCTTCACCAAGCTTAACACAATAGGCACTCACTGAATTCCTACTAAAAGGGCAAGCAGCCCAATAAGAATCACAAAACAAGCTCAAATTAAGGTTGTTGTTGGAAGGGTAGATCAAGCCTTGGCCTGGGGTGCCCTTGATGTACTTGATTATCCTTATGGCAGCTTCATAGTGAGACTTCTTTGGCTTGTCAACAAATTGACTTAGTCTTTGGACTGAGAAGCTAATGTCTGGTCTTGTCATGGTAAGATATAGCAACTTACCAATAAGTCTCCTATATGAAGTAGCATCCTCTATTAGCACACCATCAGTGTTGGAGTTGGATGCTTTGGCATACTCATGTGTGGTGAGCTTGACATAAAATTCCATAGGAGTTTCAGAAGGCTTAGCAGCCCCTAAGCCAGCCTCCTCAATGAGCTCCATAGCATATTTCCTTTGATTGATCACAAGTCCTTGATTTGATCTTGCAATCTCCAATCCCAAAAAGTACCTCAAGTCCCCCAAATCCTTCAATTTGAAGTGTATTTGAAGTGTGTTTTCTATTGATTGATCATCTTCGTATTGGAACCAGTGATTAGAAGATCATCAACATAGATTAGTAGAAACACTTTGTCATTACCTTGTATCTTGGTGAACAAGGAATGATCTGAGGCACATTGTGTGTAACCATTCTTCAATAAGGTTTGGGTGAGCTTGATGTTCCATTGCCTTGAAGTTTGTTTAAGACCATATAGGAACTTCTTAAGCTTGCATACACGTTTGGTAGACCCTTCATGAGACTTAGAAGGATCAAAACCTTGGGGGATATCCATGTATACTTCCTTAGTTAAGTCACCTTGAAGAAAAGCATTGTTTACATCCATATGGTACAATCCCCATGATTTGGCAGCTGCCAATGCTAAGATGATCCTCACTGTGTCCATCTTGACCACAGGAGAGAATGTTTCATTGAAATCAGTCCCTTCCACTTGAGTGAATCCCTTGGCAACCAATCTTGCCTTGTATCTTTCAATGGATCCATCAGAGTTGTACTTGACCTTGAAGACCCATTTCCAACCAACTGATGATTTGCCTTGAGGAAGCTCCATTAGCTCCCAAGTGTTGTTGGCTTGAAGGGCTTGTATCTCTTCTTTCATGGCCAAAATCCAATTGGGATCCTTGATTGCTTATTTGTAGGAACTTGGCTCCTTTATTTTGTCAATGGCAGCCAAAAAGCATTTGTATTGAGGACCCAAGGTGACATAAGATACATACCTTTCCATGCCAAAAGTGGCATTGAACTTGACCTTTTTCGAAGCTCAGCAATCCTTGCACTTCTCCTTTGTGGTGGTGGGTTGAGTTGTGCAATTCTAAGACTCCTCCTTAGATTAGAGGGTTTGGGTGGATCATCTACAATGGGTGGATGAGGTATTGGAATTCGTTGAGGTGGTGGGACTTCATTGATTGGATTGTATCTTTGTACATCCTCATCAAATTAAGTTGGATTCTCTGGTGGGAAGTCTTCAATGGATTGCTTGGCTCCCAAACAAGATGGAATAAGAGTCTTTAAAGCATCCTTGGACATGCTAAATGGGAAGATGTCTTCATGAAAGAAAACATCCCTTGAAACATGAAATATTGAGTTGGAAATGTTCATCACAAGGTACCCTTTTTGTGAGGTTGAATACCCCATAAGGATGCATGGTTCAGCCCTTGGACTAAACTTGTCATGGTTGTTCAATTTGGTTGCAAAACATAAGAAACCTATGGTTCTCAAATGATGAAGAGAAGGGGCTTTTCCATATAACACTTCCATAGGTGACTTGAACTTCAAGATAGAGTTGGGTAGCCTGTTGAGCAAGTAACAAGCATTGAGTATGCACTATCCCCAATGCCTCAGTGGCATAGAAGCTTGAAACCTTATAGCTCTAGCAATGTTGAGGATGTCCCTATGCTTGCGTTCAACCCTGCCATTTTGTTGTGGTGTATGCACACAACTTGTTTGATGAAGAATTCCAAATTGAAGAAGCAAGTCTTTGCAAACTGAGTTGATGAACTCAGTCCCATTGTCACTCCTCGAAGTCTTGACCATTGTACCAAACTGATTCTTCACCATGATCAAGAAATTCTTGATGTGCAAGAAAGTATCACTCTTGTGTCTCATCAAATAGACCCAAGTTGCCCTTGAATGATCATCAACAATAGTCAAGAAATATTGATTGTTCTTGAAGGTAAGCACCTTGTATGGACCCCATAGATCCATGTGAATCAAATCAAAAGGCTTGGAAGCAATTGAATCACTGATTGGAAATGAAAATCTAGATTGCTTTGCAAGAGGACAAATAGTGAATTGTTTGATACAACCATAGGTCTTATTCAAGCCTAAAACATCCAAATGGTTTAAATATTGTTCTGAGACATGACCCAAACGCCTATGCCATCTCTATATTTCATCCTTATTCCCCAAGCAAGTAGTTGCTATCTTCCTTGGGCTTGAAGGCACCACATCCTTCAAGGTGTACAATCCTTTATTCCATTGCCCAATCACCATGGACTTGCCACTCTGGCCCTGAAGCAACACATGATCACAAGAAAAGATCACTTTGCAATTTAACTGGCTAGGTAACCTAGAAACTGAGATCAATTTGAACTTGAAATCAGGGACCAAGAGGATGTTAGTCAATGTGAACCCACTTGAGATAGAGCAAGAACCAACATGGGTCACTTTAAACTTGTGACCATTTGGCAAGTGTACATATTGGTGATCAGAGTCACTCTTCTTCAAATCATGTAGCCATTCAATTTGATGAGTGATATGGTTAGTTGCACCTGAGTCAACTATCCAAACCATAGGATCACTAGATATACCTGCCATGTTGACCTGAGCTTGATCCACATCTTCAAAGCATAGAGGTGTATGATCAAAATGATCATCATGGGCAGCAACATGTTGAATCCTTTTGTCAGCTGTGCCATGGAAGATCCTCTTGTCTTTGGCTGCCACATGCTCAATTGCACTTGAGGTTCCACCATCTTCAACAATGTTTGCTGAGTTCCAATTCCTCTTAGGAGCATTTGGATTGTTTTGATGGATTGGATGATCATATGGGTAGCATGCTTGGTGTAGCAAACATCCTCATTGTGACCCCTCTTGCCACAATAGGTGCAAGTAGGGAGTGGTTTGCCACTTGAAGCATTGAAGTTGCCTCTGCCTCTTCCAATGCCATTGCCTCTTCCAAAACCTCTACCCCTTGCATATCCTCTTCCATTGCATCTACCTCCTCCATAAGATGGATTCTTCCCAGTGAACAAGGCAGTTGCCTCACCCACATCACCAATGGAACCAGAGATGGTCCTTTGGCTCTCTTCTTGTACTAACACAGAGAAGGCAATGCTAAGGGTAGGAAAAGGCTGCTTCATAAGCAAGTTGCTCCTAATGTGTCCATAGGAATCATTTAGCCCCAAGAAGAGAAATGCCATCAACTTCCGCTTCTCTTTGTGTTCATTGACAATGGCAATGTCCCCAGCACATTGGAGAACCAAATAATCAATGGAAGCAAGAGCATCCCATAGTTGCTTCATCTTGGCAAAGTATTCAGTGATTAAGAGCACACCTTGAGATGTTTGGTAAATCTCCCTTGTCAATTGAAAGATTTGAGTGCCATCCACTTTGTCAAACATCTCCTTTAAGTCATTCCAAATGGAAGAAGCAGTAGGGTTGTAGATCAAGCCATTGACCAAATCATTGGCCATATTGTTCCTTAACCATGCCTTGACAATTACATTTGCCCTATCCCATCTCACCCTATCATTAACACCAACATCCAATCTTGTGAATGTGCCATCTATAAAACCAAGCTTATTCTTCACCAGCAAGCCTTCCCTTATTGAGGTGCTCCAAACATGATAGCTGGATGTTCCTTGAAGCTGAATAGGAATGAGCATATGGCCAGTGGTGTCTGAGGGGTGAATGTATAGGGGATCATCAAAATTGGTTCCCGAGCCATCTTGCAAGCAAAGTAACACAATGAGCTTGAAGATTCAAAGCAGGGGAAATTCAGAAGCAAAGAATTCCAAAGAAAACGCACACAAGGTTTGCACTAGCAACAAAACTAGCACACCAAGTTTGTTGAGAGTAAGACAAATTCCAGCTCACTCTTTAGTACAATCCGTACTACTCCGCAACAAATTACCCCATGTTCAATGTTCACAAATCACTAGGAATGGATTAGGATCAATCCTCGAAGAAGACACAATGACTCCTTAGCCGAGCAAGGTGTATGCAAACAATGTAACGTAGTGGAATCACAACTTCCAAGCAGTAGGTGCAGCTTGAACAAGCTCAGAATTCACACCCAAAAACAGGGGAAACAAAGCAAACCCCAGAATATAACAAGAGCAATCACGAAATCAGCTCAACAAGGCTGAAATCAACAAGAACTAAGAAAACTAGTACTAAGGCATGTTGGCTATCCTTAGTCTATGCTCAGATTTGGCTAGTGGTGTGATTTCTTGAAATTTTACTTACTTGACATCCATTCTTGCACAAGAAACGGAAATTTCAAGCTGAGATGAAGATTCACGAAGCTTATCTTGTAAGGCTATACAAGAACAAGGTGAACTTTGAGGCCAATGTTGAAGAAGATCAAGTTTCTTAAACTGGATGAATACGCCGCCATTAGGGATGGCTCTGATACCATACTTCATTGATGATTAGGGATTACAAACTAAAGTAAGCATATGGTGATTGGGCGCCGTAAATGGAAGCCCATTAATATGTATATGTTACCTAAGAAATTGGGTAAATGTCACATTAGGGAAATTGGGCTTGCTCATATCCCAATTGACATGAGAGGCCCAAAATTGGGCCTCCCTTATACACTATAGGCCGGAAAAACTTAGGAGAGGGCAAAGTGGACTTTTGTCCACTTTGCTCCTCCTATAAATAGGGAGTGTTAGGGGTTTTATTAGGGTAATTCAAAATTTCTCATTGGTGGTGATTTGAGAGAAAAAACCCTTCCCCCCTAAACACTAGTTTCGCCCGAACCACCTAAGACACCAAGGGTGTCCCAATTTGCTTTGAGAAAACACTCCGGAGAACCGTCCCTGCCAAGAATCGATCAGAGGCTTTGTTGTGGAGACTATACCGCGTAGGGCTTCCTTAACAAAAACCTCTACGAGTTCCGTCCGGTGGATCGAGAACTCCCTCAGCAAGATCTTGGGACTAAGGAAAATGTTTAAGGTATGTGCACATCTTCCGCTGCGTAATTCTGATTACAAGCATGTACCTTGTTTATGTTTCCGTAGTATCTAGCCCCGTAATCCTACATTTAAGGTGTCTCCTGATTTTGCGGAGGATGCTACGAAGAAGTGTCATGATATTCTCTTTGACTTTGGTGAAGATCTTGTTACGAAGATATATGGCATAGACCCCTTCTTTGACTTCAGTGGTCTTGGAGACTTAGCTTGTTTCACGTCTAGCCATGTGGAAGCGCTGCTTGGTGAAGAGGTTGCCCCCACGGACGAAGATGGACTTCGATCATCTTCGACTTCTTTCACTTTTGGTTTGGATTCCGTTCCTTCCACACACGAGGGCGGGAACATTTCTGTCACATCGGTTTGATTGGCGGATGTATCTATCCTTTATTTATATAGTCGCTGGACCAGACTTATGCTTTTATGCTTGCTTGAATTTAGACTTGTTATGTTGGTAGCTGGACGTGTGTCCCTCCATTTCATTTTGAGAGAAACTGTCTACTTTAGTAGTTGGACGTATTTATCGTCCTTATTGCTTTGCATGAAACCTGTTTGAAAACATCTAGACATTATGGTTATGTAAATACAAGTAGTTTTTTCATAATTGTGTTTGTATGTATGCCTTTTTGTGTTAGGCTATGCTTGCTTTTGGCGTGTTGCTTTACGACGTAGCATTGCTATTTGATGCTTCCTTCTTTCTTGACGAGGTTTCCTATATGTTTTACCTTTGAAATTTTGCTTATTAGCACTCATTGTCTAGCCAGTTGACATTCGGGTGCAATATTTTTTAAATTATCATTCACTAGTACGTTGCGACTATGAGCGTTGTACATGATGTTGTTTGAATTCAACATATAATAGTATCTGTCGCTGTGCACTTTATTGCCCCTCTTGGTATTTCCAAGACATAGCATGTGGTAAGAGTGCCGTCTTACATGTTTTGAAATTAGACCTCTATTCGATGTCTCGACATAACGTTATGGCAAGACATTGATGTGTTTTATATCCACATATCTGATGCCTCGTGATAGCGTTGTTGCAAGACGCTACTTGCTAGTATTACATGCGTTTTAACCGTTCCTTGACGCCTCAAGGTAACGTTGTGGCAAGACGTTACTTGCTGAATTTGGTACGGTTTAATCCGTTTACTCAATGCCTTGAGATAGCGTTTTTGGCAAGATGCGACTTGCGATGTGCGCTTTACCGCTTTACCTGTGGAGGCATACCGTAGGGGAATCCTAGTGGAGGTGCCTCGTAATGCGGCTCTTGTGGTTGTTCTTGGGCGCTTTCTTGTGGATCCTTGCTTGGGTGCCTTCGCCTTATGATGGTTGATGCATTCGATGTTTCATCTTGAGGAATGTGTTGCACATCTCGTTGGCTCACTACTCGTGGCACGTGTGTATTAGGGTGTAACGGAGGTCTCAAACTCTTGACGGGAGGTTTGTTTCCCACCCTAGGGTCTTCCCTTGATTATGCACTCCTTGTCATGGATCTTGTTACTGCCATCCTTTTCTTCAAAATGTCACTCGGTTGAGACAACAGATTTTTTTTCGAATCGTATAGTACGACAGAAATGATGGAACACGTGCGTCAAGGATCGCCTTAGGAAGGTTTCCTCGTGCCTTGTTATGTAATCGTGCTAGTCCTTCGCTCCTTTCCATGAAAACATGCAAAAAAGGATTGCACCGAGGGGGGGGGGGGGGGGTGTTTCCGGCGAACCCTCTCCGATGCCTAAATAAGCGCTGGATTTTAGAGAGATAAAATCTAGAGAGAAGTCAGAACTTCAATATTGCAATAGTGCAAATGGAGAATGTGAGGTTCTATATATAGAGATTGTAGGTTTGGCCACGAGGGGCCCAAAAAGATGTCGTAGGGTCCGCGGAATATTCCATACGTGATAGTGAAAATATGGATATCAGTAGGTTGGGTATACATGCGTTGGGTGTGCGTACGTCGGTGGTGCGTTACCCCGACGAAAGGGGCCGACTTCTTGAGCGCGTCGGCCCTATTCGGCCGGACTAGTCCAGTCCCTTTGACCAAACTATTCTTGTCCATTTGGCCGGACTAGTCCGGTCGAAGGTCCCCCTTTGACTGGACTTAGTCCGGTCGGGGGCCTTCGAGGGTGGACTAGTGCGGTTTTGGTCTAGGTTTGCTAGTTTTGCCATGTTTCGGTTTTTAGTCGTGTCTAGGGTTGACATAAACGACTAAGGCGAGCCTATTTAAGGTCCAATTGGGTGTATATCCATCAGTAGAGCTTCCTTTTAATATTCATTTGATTTCGGAACAAAGATGACTTCAGATGACTTTGTTTTAATATTTCTTTTACTTGTAGATTTATCTTGGTTTAGTTGTTTTAATAGATTAATATTTTTTTAGCAGATTTTAATTGATTCTAGAGGAAAAATATCACGTGTTTTAAACTCGTAATAGAACTCCCGAACATGAATCTTTGATCGTGGACCAATTTTATACCTAGGTGTTTAATTCTTTATTAACCTAGGTAATGTAGGTTTCTAGTTTGTTGGATTTCGGGGGATAAATACTACAGAACCAAAAAAAGTGTACATGCCAACTAATCTAATTACGCAGCGGAATAGAGGCACATACCAGTAATTGCTTTCCTGTAGTCCCAAGATCTTCAAGGGGAGTTCCGATCCGCCAGACGACTCCTGTAAGGATTCTTGTTAAGGAATCACCTACAAGGAATAGTCTCCAGAGCAAAGTCTCCTGTCGATTCCTAGCAGGGACGGATCTCTGGGATAAATTGCACAAAGCAATTTGGCACCTCTTAGGCACTATGATATTCAGCCAAACTAGAGAGAATAGGGAGGATGGATTTCTTTGTCTCAACACTTAGGAGAAGGGAGTGGTTTTGTGATTAACCCTAAAGAAATCCTAAGAATCCCTATTTATAAGAGGAGGTGGGAAAAACCCACCTCCTTACTCAAGTGTTTCGGCCGGCGTAGTAATGGGCTAAGGGAGGCCAAATTTTGTGCATCTCATGTCAATTGGGATTTTAGGCCTAGCCAAAAATCCCTAATGTGACATAACCCAGTTACCTTAACATTTGGGCTTATATTAAATGGCTCCTATTACAGCGGCCCATTCACCAAATGCCAACAGCTCAAACTCGCCGGAATGGGATGGTGCCTGTTAATATGTTGTCGACAAACACATCAACATTTAGTCTTCGATCCATTCCTTGCTTCGGAATAGTTCATACTATATTTTCCGTGCGACCGTCAGACACAATGGACATTATGTTAATCATCGGTTAAGAGTGTTGTAGCGTCTGCGGAACATTGTTTCCCCAACCTGTAATCAACCAACATACATCTCTGTGCCACGCTGTTACCTTGGTCAACTATTATTCTCAAATTTCCTAGTTTCCACAAAGAAACACTTCTCCAAGGCATCCGTACAAGTATTCATAGCCTTCAACTAATATCTGGTTGGTGGCCACCTAGTGAATACTAGAGTCGTAGAATTACAGGTGAAATTGACAATCCCCATAGCTCATACCCTTTGTCAAACTCAACAGGTTTCCAAAATGTGGTCAGTGAGCCATTTTGTTTAGCACTGTGTTCGTACGCGTGGAAGCGACCATTGAGCTTAACCTTAGATATGAGTTCTGAGTCCGTGTGGATACTTCTTGTGCTCCTTCATAAAGCACCCGAGATCAATCTCACACTAAAGGGGAAGAAGTTTATGCCCGTCTGTATCTCGAGGATTCTATCAGTCACAACCGAGCCTGACCCTGTTGTCGAACATGGCACGCGCAGTATGAAGTGCGCGTCAATAGTATAACTTGAGTTGTCAAGAGTGGGAAATGTCATATGGAATCGCAGATTGTCATCTGGCCCAGAATGTGGTTTCTGATGAACTGAGTTCATCACGACGATATGCAAAACAAGAACATGTCGTGTTACCCCAAAATCAAATGACCGTTTTGCTTAATCAGGTTTTTCCAAAACATTGTGGTTCTTAGCTGGTCTTGACATGGTGGAGGTGCATCCTCCGTTAAGACGACCAAGCCTGTGTGACGAGGTTGGGCCCACATTCGACATATTTTATTGGGAGGTTTTACACTCCAACGACTAGTTTATAGACCGTAAAATCCGATGTAATTCAAACATTGTGATGTCGTAAAATCATAAGCTCAAATTTCAATTCATCATTAAATTTGGAAAAAATAGAAACTAAAAAATGTTGTTTGACACAATATTGTCCTCCTAAACCCTACGCAGTCCAAGCATTTTGACATGCTTTTTGGAAAACTTCCCCGCATAGTGTTTTAGTCAATGGGTCTGCAACCATATTCTCAGAGGATAAGTATTCTAATGTGATCAATTTTTCTTCTACCATACTCCTTGCATAATCATATTTAACATCAATGTGTTTCGTCCTTCTATGCTACTTCAGAATCTTTACTGCCGCTATCGCTGCTTGAATGTCAGAGTAAATCCTCAAAGGTTTACTCACGTCCTTGACGTCAAGTAGGGCTTTTAAGAGTCGTTTAAGCCAAACAGCTTCATGTGCATTCTTAGAGAGGGCCACGAATTCGGATTCCATTGTGGAATGCGTGATACATGATTGATTCTTGCTCATCTATGAAATGGCGGCATTAGCTAGGAGAAATACTCTTCCTGAGGTTGGACTTGCGATTATCCGGATCGCCACCATGGTCGGCGTCACTGAACCCAGACAATTATAATTTCTTACCGCCATAGCATCGTCCGTAGTCGGCAATACATTTTAGGTATCGAATAATTTTCTTAACGGCTCGTAAATGTTGATATCCAGGGTCTGAATGGAAACGCTCTACTAAGCCCACAGCGTAACAGATATCCGGACGAGTGCATTGCATGGCGTACATCAGACTACCAATCATACTGAGGTACTCCGCACTCTTCATCTGTTCACGCTCCGCATAGTCTTTTGGGCCCTCACGCTTTGACAGCGCGCACCCAAACACTACCGACGTATCTACAGGTTTGCCATCTTGGAGATTGAACATTCTCAACAATTTATTGGTATAGGCTTGATGGGAAAGACATAGTTTCTGAACAGCCCAATCCCTAGCAATCTTAATGCCTAGGATGTACATGGCTTCTCCCATGTCTTTCATCTCAAATACATATGCCAGCCAGGACTTTGATTCATTCATGTAACTCACATCATTTGCGGCAATAAGTATGTCATCGATGTGTAACGTCAAGATAAAGTACTTTGACCCAGAGGTCTTAGTGTACACACATGGATCCTCGTGAAGATTCACGAATCCATTGCCAACAATTTCATCGTGGAACCTACGGTACCATTTTCGAGATGATTGTTTAAGACCATAGATCGATCTATGGAGTTTTCAAACTTTATGTTCGTTTCCAGGGGTAAAGAAAACCTCTGGTTGCTCCATATAGATTTTCTTCCTCCAGGTCTCTGTCGACAAATGTGGTCTTAACATCCATTTGGTGTAGCTCCAGATCGAGGTATGCAACCAAGGCAAGGATTGCCCGAACAGTGGTGTAACGCACAGTCGGTTAGTATGTCTCATCAAAGTCCACTCCGTGAAGTTGGGTATATCCTTTCGCGACTAATCAAGCTTTGTAATGCTCAGCGTTTCCATCAGCAGTGAGTTTCAGTTTAAGAACCCACTTAGCCCCTATTGCTCTGCGGTTAGCAGGAAAATCAACTAACGACCATAATGAATTGGCTTTCATAGAGGTTGTTTGCACACGAGTCTCTTCTATGGGTTTTTCCTTCTCGGCCTTCTTCTTTGTGGGCTTCTTCTTCCCGAACTTCTACTTTGTGGGCTTCTTACTTCTCGGATACTCGCTTCCTCTCCTTGGTACCAGAAAATGGGCACCGGGGGGGGGGGGTCCCGTTAAGCCCACTCCGAAACTTAAGTGAGTATGAGTTTTAGAGAGAGGTAGTGAGCTTAGAGAGAGATTGAGAGATTACATTCAAATGAGGGGAGAAGGTGTCTATTTATAGAGCTCCTATTGAACCGCCTCGGTTCCAGTGGTTTCCTGGTCCGGTTGTGGGAGGTTCGTAATATAAGTTGGCGTTGACCGTAAATAAGGTGCATTAGACCCCGGTTCGACCGTAGATAAGTTTATCATAGCTAAGTGCTAGTGTGTAGCCTCCAAGGGCGAGCCCCGGGCGAAATATCGTCCGGAGATAGGGGTCTGGACGAGGGGGACTCGTTCGGACGGAGGAGGGGGTACCCCTAAGGTCTTGCTCGGGCGACCCGAGCAAGGGTTCCTTGCTTTTGTAACCCAAGCAAGGTTTCCTTTCTCAGGTAACCCAAGCAAGGATCCCTTGCTCGGGTTGCCCCATGTGGTTTTTCCACTCGGTGCCTTCCCGAGTGGTTTTCGCCACTCGGGGTGTTTTTCGGGACTATGTGGTGGGCCTCGCGTATTCGTGATTCATGTTTTGAATTATATTCGGTTATGGCTCATTTATCGGGTCCAATTAGTGATAGCTTGGGCGTATTTCCAACATTTTCCTCTTAGTCAAGGAATGGTTTAACCTTTTCTTGACTCTATTTTCTTCGCAATATTGCCCAAGCCAGTAGAAGGACGTCCCTTCGTGACGATCCCGACCTTCATCGAGTGCTTGATTCGTGTCGTGATTTTCATGCCCCCTTCTTTTGGGATGGTTTTGTGACGATCCCAACTTTTATTGAGTGCTCGAGACGCGTTGTATTTTCCATGACCTCTACTTTAGAGAAGCTTAATACATATACGAATTTTTTTTTATTAGATATAAGCAATTTCACGTCATGTGATAATATTTTATGAGGAGAAGAACTACGAGCCTTAGTCTCGTTTTACGTATCCTTCGGACTGTGTCCTTTTGTTCGTGTCTCCTTTTAATTGGAGCCTTTTGGAGGAAAAACCCCTATCATATCCTTTATAAGGTATATTTTTGGACTTTCCTTCATTATTTCCCCTTCCTTCATCTTTTCAAGAGCACTTTTTCTCTCCATCTTTTCTAGAGCATCTCCTCCCTTCTTCAACCTAGGTTTTCTTCTACTCCTTCCTTTTTCAATTTTCCACCCAATCAAGTCACCACACCTCTGATGGAGCTCTCTTAGGTTTGATTTAGGGTGGAATTTGTGTTTGTATTTGAAGATTAGGTGTTAGGCCGGCCGGAGGGGGAGTGGCGCACGGGTAGCAAGACGGCGGACGAACGGCGACGGGATGCCCGACGGCGGACAGGAAGTTCGACGGCGCAGTGGTCGGAGTCTCCGGTGGCTGGAGTCTATTCCGGTGGCTGCGTCATTTTCCGGCGGCGGGTGGAAGCTCCGGCGGTCGGCTCGCTCCGGACCGGTTTTTTGACCGGTTTGGTTCCTTTTCTCCCAAGGGTTGTTTTTTCAGCCCCTCCTTGTTTGTGTGTCCTCCATTGATTACTATAAAACCTAGGGCCTTGCCATAGGTAGTTGAGTTGCTTCATAGTGCATTGTTGGTTGGAAGAGGGGGATTGTCTTTGTTGTTGGGTTGGGACATCTTTGAGGTGAGGTGTTTGATATAGATGTTGCACCCTTAGGAACTTGGTAGGTGTTTGTGGGTGCCTTAGTGCCATGCCTAGGTCACCCCTTGCTTGTATAGATGATATATGCCCTCATGGAGCTTACTTGGTTCCACCTTTCATTAAGTTAGGTAGTGTTGAGGTGATTTTATTTGTCTCCCCCTCTAGGGTATTTTCCATGCTTTGTCCATCATAGTCACTCCTTTGACAAGAAGTATCGTCCATGCACGTGTCTTTTGTCCCCGTAGTAAGCATTTAATCTTTATGCACATTGGGACGTACCCTTGGGTAGTTGGTCTTGATGGATTTATATGGTATCATGAGGTTGGGTTGGTAATTTCTGACGGGTCGTCGTTTTCTTTCCCTTGCTAGGCGTGCTTTTGGATCTTTTACCGAGCTAATGAGCGTCGTTCCATTTTCACTTCAAAACGAGTAAGCCTTCTTCTCCAAAGGTTTCCCGTAATGGCATTGCCTCTAATGCTCCCATAATCTGTTTTCCACATAAGAAGTTTTTTATGGGAAGGCGGTTTCCGCATCTGGATTTGAGTCCGGACTATGTCTCAGAGATGTCCGATTTTGATTCGGACACGGAGGTCGAATTGCGTCCCATCCTCGAGGATGAGCTGGCTTTCCTTCGTGACCCTGTGTTCTTATTCGAGGTATATAGTAAGAACTTGCTGAGTAGGAAAGGGTTTCTCTCCCATGCTAAGACGGCATGACTGTTTGGCCTGGGAAAATCATTTTACCCCTTCGAAATACCGTATCGCTATGGTGGTAGCTCCGTTTCCCCTCCGAAGGATGGATTGGCGGTGGTGTATATTCATCAGATTAAGGCGGGGCTTCGCTTCCCTTACTGAGCCGAAATTCGGGAGCTCTGCCAGTATTATCGAATTTCTCCTCTCGAGCTTGCCCCCTCTGCTATCCGTGCCTGGGTTGGATTTAGGGTGTTGTGCCCTCGCCAACATTGGACTTACTCCCCTCTTCTCTTTCGATGCTTCTACTGTGATCAGCACGGTGGTGAGTCGGGGTTCTATACCCTGGTGACCCGATACCCCTTGTTGGCCCAAAAGGGGTTCTCGAAATTGGGTACTACTAAGTGGAATAATAAACGTCGGTTCGTCCTTGCCTTTGAAAGAGGTAGTGGCCACTGGGATAAATACTACCTTTTTCTTGAGGATCAGGATGTTCCTTGGTCCCTGGTTACCCCCATGCTGACGGAGCGCGACCCGAGTTTTCTGAGCTTTCCACGTCCGATAGGCAGGTCCTGAAGCTGATATATACTGAGAACACGATGACGTCCTACGAGTCCGTACATCGCATCTCAGAAGAGGAGCTGTTGGCCGCGGGGATTCGAACGACGCCCTCTGTTTAACCTTTGGTATGCAAGCCTTTGAGTTTTTGATACTTGTAACTTTATTCCTTTGTCTTATAGGTTGGTTTCAATATCGGCCTTCCCTGTTTCAGGAAAATGATGATGTTGGTGAGGACGTCCCTTCGGAGAGGGAAGATTCGGTTGCTTCTCCTATTCCTTTGCCCGTATTCGAGCCTCCTGCTACCATTTCACTGTCGTCCGGGGCTGTGAAACTTTCTTCGGGTAGGTGTTTGTGATGTTTCCTTTTGTTTCTATGCTTACTTTGCTCATGTTGTATTCACCCATGTTTTGTTGATTTTTAGGGAGGTCCCTTCTATCTCTGTCGTGCATATCCTGGCTAAGATCAAGTCGAAGAGGTCTAGCTTAGAGGTGGAAGCCTCTAATTCCAAGGATTAGAAGATAGCCTCGTTCCTTTCTCCCACCAGGTCCTCCTCTTGCCATAAAGAGAGGGAGGTTGCTGTTGAGGAGGTTTCAGATGATGCTGGCGAGTCTTTGTCTCCTCGCCCCGTCCCCTCCCCCCCCTCCCCCCCGAGGGTTGCAACCTCCGATGATAGACCTCCCGTGCCTGGTACCTGATGATGTTCTCTTATTGTATATGTGTATTTCTCATGTTCTTGTAACGCTTTATACTTGTTTTTCAGGTAGGATCAAGTTGCCTTTGATCTTTCCCGAGGATCTCATCCGCCCCATCGTTTGTGATGTTAGGGGTAATGCTTGGATGCCTTTCCAGACTGCTGAGCGCCAAGCCTTCGACATGTCTGCATCCCTTTCCATTCTGGAAGTTTCCATTCCTATGATGAACTCCATTATCCCTTAGGCCGATCGTTCTCACCCCCCGTGAGATCTTGAAGATGCTCATCACTTTGTGAAGGGTGCTTTGTCCAAGTTTGATCCTGTGAGTTTTTGTATTGTCTTTTCCTTTGTTTTGTGAGTTTGCTGATCCTGACTCCTTTTCTCTTTAGGTAGGGCATATATTCGTTCGTTAACCTTGGTTCTCACCTGGTGAACGTCACTCGGGAGCGGGACATGTTTTGGCGGATGGTGGGGACGCTTGAGGCGACTTTGAAGAGAACCGAGGAGCATTTGCGCGTTGAGGTTGAGGAGCTCAAGGTTTCAGAGGTTTCTTTGTCCAATCGTTTGACTGTTGTTCAGAAGGACCTTGATGATATTGTTGCCCGCCGTGCGGATGATGATTTGATAGCTGAGCTAAGGTTGAAGAAAGCTCTCCGCGATGCTCGTGAAGAGGGTAGGTTGGCCGGTTTGGAGGAGGGTGGGACTGGGGGAGTTGTGAATGGTGAGGCAATTAGCGTCGATAAAGGTAAAGCTATTGAAGTCCATGATTTTTTGGCTTCCAAGGAGTTTTCTGATCGTGCTGAGGAGCATTGCCAGGATGTTATGAACGCCTTTGGAGTGAACTTGGTTGAAAAGTTTCATGGTATGAGTCCCAACTTCCCGTTTGCGCAACTTGGAGAATATGCTATGTTTGCCTTGGATGTTGTTGGCCAAATTAACAGGCGAGCGTAGCGAGCGAGGATTGCTGCCGGACGGGTCGTTGACGACCGCTCTTCGAAGACCAATGTTATGGCTTCCACCCGCGCTGTTAAGACTTCCACCTCTTCACAAGTTCCCGCCGGAGAGGATGATCCCCCCCTCCCCTTGTGAAGGCTGGTTGAGACGATATTGCCTGTTAGTGGTTTTATTGTTGCGGCTTTGTGTTTTTCTCCTGCTTGTTTTGGAGATGTCCTTGTTTTATTGCTAGATACTCGGGTTTGCTTTCCAATGTTGTCGTACTCTTTTCCTTTGTGTATTTTTATGTTCGGATGGCTTGATGTGCTTTCAACACGCATTTTGTTATTGGCATGATACTCTATTAGGATGGCCTATCTTTTTCAGGACTTATGTTCTTTTCATTGTATGTTGGGTTTCTTTGTGTTGATATGGTTGCCCTGTGGGTCTTATGTCCCCTTTATCATCGGAAGGGTTATCCTTATAGAGTTTCCCTTTTCGGTTGTAAGGGTGGGCCTGTGGGTCTTACGTCCCTCTTCGGTTGGAAGGGTTTTCCTTATAGATCTTCCTCTTTTTTATGTGTAGGGGTTGTTCTCTTGATCTTCCCCCTATCATATTAGAGTTCTCTTTTTGGATCTTCCCATTTTCGGTTGTAATGGTGGCCCTGTGGGTCTTACCTCCTTTTTTGGTTAGAAGGGTTGTCCTTATAGATTATCCTCTTTTTTATATGTAGGGGTGGTCCACTGGATCTTCCCCCTATCATATTAGAGTTGTCTTTTTGGATCTTCCCCTTTTCGGTTGTAAGGGTGGCCTTGTGGGTCTTACGTCCATTTTCGGTTGGAAGGGTTGTCCTTATAGATCTTCCACTTTTTTAAATGTAGGGGTTGTCCTGTGGATCTTCCCCTATCATATTAGAGTTTTCTTTTTGGATCTTCCCCTTTTCGGTTATAAGGGTGGCCCTGTGGGTCTTGCGTCCCTTTTCGGTTGGAAGGGTTGTCCTTATAGATCTTTCTCTTTTTTATATGTAGGAGTTGTCCTGTGGATCTTCCCCGTGTCATATTAGAGTCGTCTTTTTGGATATTCCCCTTTTCGGTTGTAAGGGTGGCCCTGTGGGTCTTACGTCCCTTTTCGGTTGGAAGGGTTGTCCTTATAGATCTTCCTCTTTTTTACATGTAGGGGTTGTCCTGTGGATCTTCCCCCTATCATATTAGAGTTGTCTTTTTGGATCTTCCCCTTTTCGGTTGTAAGGGTGGCCCTGTGAGTCTTACGTCCCTTTTTAGTTGGAATGGTTTTCCTTATAGATCTTCCTCTTTTTTTTATATATAGGGGTTGTCCTGTGGATCTTCCATCTAACATATTAGAGTTGTCTATTTAGATCTTCCCCTTTTTGGATGTAAGGGTTGTCATGTGGGTCTTACGTCCCTTTTCGGTTAGAAGGGTTGTCCATATAGATCTTCCTTTTTTTTATATGTAGGGGTTGTCCTTTGGATCTTCCCCTATCGTATTAGAGTTGTCTTTTTGGATCTTCTCCTTTTCGGTTGTAAGGGTGGCCCTGTGGGTCTTACGTCCCTTTTCGGTTGGAAGGTTGTCCTAATAGATCTTCCCCTTTCCATATGTAAGGGTTGTCCTTACGGATCTTCCCCTTATCATAATTCAGGGTTGTCTTTTTGGATCTTCCCTTTTCATGTTATGGTGCTTTTCCCGTTTCCTCTTATACCTTGAAAAGCATCTGATTCATTTAGCACCATTGTCTTCTTTTACAAAAAGCAAAGTCTAATTGCAGTCCGTAGATCTCCTGCAAGTACTCTAATATATAAGCGTGAAATAGAACGGGTTTGGATAGCTTCCACTATTGGTGGTGTCGAACTCCAGCTCTGTCGAGCCTATCTCCTCTTGAGTCATCCAACGTGTATTTCTTCCTCGACCTCCAATCTGAGGGCTAGACATTTGTTGGTGCTGTGTCCCCAAGCCTTGTGGTATTCACACCATCCTTCCAGCTCCGTGCCTATGAAGGCCCTTGATGACTCCAACGGTGGTGGAATTCTGTCATAGAGGACGCTGTTGTACAACTCTTCAACTTAACTCCTTAGAGGTGTGTAGTGTACTGTCCTCCCATCACTGAGCCTGCAATAGCTTCTCTCTTCTTCCTCCTCTATTTGTATGGCCTGCTGCATTTTGTGGTTGAATTCTTCGACTGGTTCTATGGCGGCTCTTCGTTCATGTCCTCTTCGTTCTATGTGATTTTGAGGTCCGCCGCCGCCGTAGCTAGCCTTACAAAGTAGCTCTTTATCAATTCGTCTTTTTTTTTGCTGGATGTCCTCCAAGCATTCATGGTCCTGTCTTCTTGCTCGTCTCCTTCTTTTCCTCTCTTCTCGTGCCTTCCCTTCTTCCTCCTCAATAGTATGTTCTAGAGACTCCTGCCTCTTTCTCTTCTTGAATATCTCCATTGTCACATTTCTGATGTCGCTTACCACTCCTTTCACCGCCCCTAGCATATTCCTCCATCCTTGCTTGACCCTTCCAATGTTATCTCCCCTTGGTTTTTCCACCAAGGCAATGGGTAAGCCTTGTTGCCCCCTCCTCCTCATGGCATTTAGGTAGCATTTCCTTAAAGCTTCTTGGTCTCCCAAAACCTCTCCTATGCCATTTGGTGTTGGGTGCAGTTCGGGTTGATGGTGGTGAGGCCTAGTATTCCATTTTAAGCCCCTAGCTCTTCTACTACCACAAAGGTTATTTCAGCTGGACTTGCGTCCATCCTTCGCCAATGATCACAGGGAGAGTTATAATACCGAGAGGAAATGTTGTCACCCCTGCAAAGTTTACAAAAGCGGAGTTAACATGCCTGAGATCCCGCTCTTTCCTCCCATATTCTCTTACCACATCGATGTGGAGGATATCTGTGGAGCTGCCTCCGTCCACTAGCATCCTCTTTACGTTGTAGCCGGCAATGTCCATTGTTATTACCAAGGCATCGTCATGCGGGTATACCACATATTTCAAGTCTTCGTCTGACATCGTTATCCTTATATTCTCAACCGGCCTTTGCGTTTTCCGAATGGAGGCATCTCTTTTAACTAGGCTACATAGACCTCTCTTGAGTTGGAGGCCTCCCCCCTCGCTACTAAACCACCGTGGATGACGTTGATAGTCAACTTTTTGTTTTGTGTGGGAGGGTAGTTCCCCATTTATTCCTTTCCCTTTCCTTTCCCATTGTACCTTGGCTGTGGGGTTCTCTCACTTTTTCTATCATCCTTCACAAAGTTTTTCAGCATGCCCTCTTGAATGAGATTTTCAATATCATGTTGTAGGTGGAAGCAATTTTCCGTGTGGTGCCCGTCGGCATCGTGGTACTCACACCATTGCTCGATGTTGTTTCCCATTCTCCCATTTCTTTTCTCCATTGGCAGAGTTCACAGGTTTAGCCTCTTGTGAGAGGGGTGAAGACAATATTATGAATACCTTGGGGTTTTGATTGCTCATTTTCCCTTGCACCTCCAAGGGGCGTCCATGCCTGTTTTCTTGGGGCCTGCTGATGCTATGGCTGTTGAGGCATTCCTTTTGCTGGCTTGTTGTTGTCATTTGTCTGCGCCTCACAACCCTTCATCCGATTTGAGCGTTTGTGCTCAAGATCAATGTATGCCTTGACTCTTTCTGCCAACTCCTCTAGTGAGCTAATTGGTAGCACTTCCACATTATCCGCCGGAGGTGCCCCCCGGCGTCCCAGGTTCCTTACGAAAGCACGCACTATCTCCCCATCCGCGAGCTCTGTCGCTATGTCGGAGATGTTTTGATTGAACCGTGTGTAGTAGCTTGCCAATGTTTCATCATATCCTTGCTTCACATCGTCCAGCGCTGAGTCGCCCTTTAGGAGTTGTCTCTCCCCTAAGTATTGCTGGATGAACTTGTCCTTCAGATTTTCCCAAGAGGCTATTGACGCCTGGGGGAGACTAAAGAACCAATATGAGGCGTTTCCTGCCAGGGTCGATGGGAATAGCATTGCATAGTGGTCCTCAACCGCCGTTCTTCCCAAGAGTAATGATTCGTGCTTCTGGATATGTTGTATTGGGTCTCCTTTCCCGACATAATCCGAAATTTGAAGCGCTGTGACGTTCGGTGGAACCATTACATTGATCAACTTCTGAGTGAAAGGGTGCGAGGTCGTGTCTCTTAGTTTGTGCATTGCTCTTCCCTTCGAACCCTTGATCTTTTTAGCTATTAACTCTTCGATCTCCTCCTTCGTGAGAGCTATTGTTGCCACATTCTGTTGCCTTTCATTTTGAGGACCGACGTTTTGTTGGTTGTTTTGGGGCTCAACATGCCCTTGGTCGTTCTGAGGTCCGGCATACCCATGGCCGTTCTGGGGTCCAACGTACCCTTGGCCATTTTGGTGCCCAGCATATCCTTGGCCATTTTGGGGTCCGACGTACCCTTGGCCATTTTGAGGCCCAGTGTATCCTTGGTCATTCTGGGGTAGTGGTCCTGCATATCCTTGGCCATTTTGGGGTAGGGCTCCTGCATATCCTTGGCCATTCTGGGGTAGGGGTCCTGCATATCCTTAGCCATTGTTTTCCTGGTAGTTGGGGTTTCTCTGTTGGTGATACCCCCTTCCTTGGGATTGCTGGTTCAAGGAACTGGAGTATACCTGCCGGTGTCCCCCCATCGACCTTGGAGGTGATGCTTGGTACCTTGGGTGATCCTGCCTTAAGTGCGCCCTTAGACGCTCTCTTCTTTCTAGCATTTCCTTCAGTGCCACCATTAGTTCGGGCATGAGGTTGTATGTCTGGGGGTTTGTTCTTGCTTTTTGGGGTAAATGGGTTTGTGGCTGGTTCACTGTTAGCTCTGGACGGGCATTTGTTGAGGAGTATTGTTCCTCAGGAAGTGGATGTTCCTCGTTCCTTACTCCCTCATGTTCTCTTTCAATGGTTCCTACTGGCTTACCACTTGAACTTGCCTATTCCCCCACCCCCACCTGCGAGCGCTTGGTTGTTTCCTTCCACGGGAACCTGTCTGCTTTGTCCCCCAACTTGCCTCCGTGTTGTTGCCATCGATCGCAAGTAGTAGCTACGTGCTTCTTGTTCGAGTCAAGTAGACGGCGCCAGTGTTTGCACACGAGTCTCTTATGTGGGCTTCTCTTTCTCGGCCTTCTTCTTCGTGGGCTTCTTCTTTCCGAACTTCTACTTCGTGGGCTTCTTACTTCTCTGATCCTCGCTTCCTCTCCTTGGATAACTGCAAATGGACACCGGGGGGGGGGGGGGTGCCGGTAAGCCCACTCCGAAGCTTAGTGAGTATGAGCTTTAGAGATAGGTAGTGAGCTTAGAGAGAGAGTGAGAGATTACCTTCAAATGAGGGGATGAGTTCTCTATTTATAGAGCTCCTATTGAACCGCTCCGGTTCCAGTGGTTTCTTGGTCCGGTTGTGGCAGGTTTATAATATAAGTTGGCCTTGACCGTAAATAAGGTGCATTAGACCCCGGTTCGACCGTAGATAAGTTTATCATATCTAAGTGTCGGTGTGTAGCCTCCAAGGGCGAGCCCGAGCGAAATATCGTCTGGGGGTAGGGGTCCGGACGAGGGGGACTCGTCCGGACGGAGGAGGGGGTACCCCTAAGGTCTTGCTCGGGCTACCCGAGCAAGGCCCTTGCTCGGGTTACCGGAGCAAGAAACCTTGCTTGTGTTGCCCCCGGGTGGTTTTTCCACTCGGGGTCTTCCCGAGTGATTTTCACCACTCTGGGTGTTTTTCGGGCCTATGTGGTGGGCCTCGCGTGTCCGTGATCCAAGTTTCGAATTATATTCGGTTATGGCCCATTTATCGGGTCCAATTAGTGATAGCTTGGGCGTATATCCTACAGAGGCGATCTCTTCCTCCATTGCTTTCCTTCATTCCTTCGCTTGAGGTCTATCCAACGCTTGTTTAACCGTTACCGGTTCATCAACTGAATTTAAGGTGGACAATTCAGCTCTTTCGATGGGATTTCTTAAGAGAAGTTTGGTGCATTTGACTACGTCTAGGCTTAATATTACTATCTTGATTTTGAACTACACTCCCACTGGGAACAATGCTCCTGGAACCTTCACCTACAACTTTTTTTGGACGACCTCTTGGTCTCAAATTTCTACCGCCGATATTAATTCCATGGTTGCTAGGACCAGGAACAAAGGTGGTTGTACCACTCCCACTGTTTTCAGCAGGTAGTTGAGGAATTATAGCATTCTCATCCAACAGTTTAGCAATGTGATGACAGGTTCCAATTGATTCGCACATGCAGCGACAGTGATCTGCGTGTTTGGATTGACTCCTCCCACTGGATTTATTATGAAAATGTCTCCATTCTCATTTACCATGTCGTTCACTTGTGTTGCTGCCTCAAATCTCTCACTCGAAGTAAGTGGGACCTGAACATCATCATCCTGTTCTAGTTCAATTAAGACTTCATTCTTTTTTATGTTACCAAGTGTCGGAAATTCGTCCTCACGGAACGTAACGTCTCATGTTCGACCACGCCACCGTTTTCTAGAGTTATCCTAAGAACGTGTCCCTTAGATGTCGTAGTATCGTTAAAGATACTTTTCAGTCCTCTAGGTTATAACTAGCCAAATCGGCTGTCGGACGATACGTGTGTATTGCACCACCTACTGGGTTGCAGCTTGGTAAGATGCATCTCTTTAGAGCTCATGTGGTTTTGTGTAACCGATGTTATATGAACAAGGTTCACCACATTATTTGCAGTCAACAACATATCATCCCCGAAAGAGATCAGAAGTTGAGCAAGCGATATCATGATACTGACCATGTCCTTGAAGTGTGTGACTATTATGTTCCGCCAATCTGACTTGTTAGAGGCGATATCCAGATCGTCGTTTAACAGACAATCAATTTTCATTGCATACGCAATTTTTTCGAGGTTTTGTCCGCCTCAGCTCGTGCAATAGGTTTTCAACCTTTGCTCGTTTCACAACTCTCCACGAGAAATTGTATGAGTACCATAAACCGAAAATGTTACATGTGCAATAAAATTTTTATTTCGAGCCTTAAATAATTCAAACACTTCATATTAAATATGTACTTTTGAAACGATGTGTCCCATCTTCCGAGGGGCTAGCGCGTCGCACGCATCACTAGCTTTTACCCATGGTGAAATTGTTTCGTTTCCAAAAATTAATATAATCGATTTCGTACATGTTCGTCGTTACGATTTATTAATTACATTGATTACTAACAAATAAGGAATTATAAATCAGTCGCACTCATATTAGTAATCTATAGAACAATAATCATAAGATCAAGCGGTGCATAGTTGGGAAATAGATAATCGATACTCAATTCAAGCATTAAATAAATGCCTAATAAAGGTTCAAGTTTTCACCATGAAACTTATAACCATTAGAGTACTCAATACTGATAGAAATAGAAAAATTCAAGCAAGCTAGGAGAGGTCGATCGTCCAATCCTATTTATTCTAGGGCATCATCTTCCTCATTTACGCTTCATCCTCTTCTCGATTCTGTAATTCATAAATGGGATTAAATTAATCTCAAGGAAGTAGGATTTTAAAGAGAAAATATGACTTTCGTCATTATTTATCGAAACGTACATTGAAAGGATTGGTACAGGCAACTGCCATGTGGCCTTTTACGCCGCACATGAAGCTCGTTCGAGATTCCTCTCTACGTGCACGCTTTCTCTGCCTGTTGTTGCCACCAGCTTGCTTTGGTTTGAACTTTCTTTGAATGTTTGGACCAATGACTTGTTAGCCTTCTTCTAAAGGTCATTGCCCTTCCTCTTGCGCATACCCTTTTTCTTTGTTGGGGAGGATGACGCTATATGCATCTCAGCTCTAGAATTTTTAGCCCTGAGTCGATTCTCTTCCAATTCAAGATGAACTCGCACGGACTCGAGTGTATTGAGATGTGTGGCATGGGTAAGGTGCATTTTCATGCTATTTCCAGAGTCGGGCAAAGAGCGAATGACGCATTGGACCTTCTGTTCCTCAGATAGAGTTTCCCAAGCCTCCTTGTGTTCAGCAAGAATGTTAGACATATGTCTGATATGCTCCTTCATCGTATGCGTAGGATTTATCTTATATGAGTCTAAAGCGATGTTCAACGACTGCTTCTGGGCTGTAGTGTAAACACCAAACCCATCTTTAATACCATCCCAAAGGTCTTTAGATGAATCAAAGTGATCATACCCTTAGAGTATGTCATCCTCTAGCAACGACATCAAGGTGGAACGAATCTCCAGGTCCTTAGCATCCCATTGTTCATAGAATGCTTTCTGCTCATCTGTGAGGTTTCCCTCAAGCCTAACTTGTTTGGTAACCTTGCATTTCAGTAATTACCATCTTTGCGCACTTGTTCCAGATCTAATAATTGTTTAACATTCAATCTGATCCCCTTGTTCATTTGGGTGATCACATTGCTAATCGCAGCCATCGACACTAAAACCCACATTGATAATTATGCGACAATCAGGGAGACAACAATATTTTGAAAAGAATTGCATACATCAGATATCTATGAGATTGAAGGCGACAAACAATATGGAAGGAGATCGTGAAAGAGTTCACATTACTGACGTGTCATTTCTAATAGATCAGTCTTTTTAAAACGGGTTGATCGCTCTCACTGGAACGGGGAGTAAGAACATACACCTGATCTTGGCTTTCCTTAGGCCCTTTTCTTAAAAAATTTCGAGGATTTCATGCATACATACAGAATTCTATTACACAATAAAATTATCATATGCAGCCACACTGAGACCTTAGTACAGTTTCCTTTTACCATCTACGAATTTTCAAAAGCTCTCTGCAACTCCTGAGACCTTAGTGTTCCTCCGGTCATCTTTCCGGCAATGTCAAATTCATTCTTCCAGTCTCCAATTATCATGTCAGGTAAGGGTTTCTTCTTTATTGTCCGCCTTCATCTTTGCTTAGTTTGTTTGCAATTTCCTGGAAAAACCTAACGTCCCTTACCATGGCTGATCTCAGACAGTGAATCTGGTTCCGAGGGAAGGAAGCCCTTCAACTTCGACTATGCTCTGAACGAAATTTTCAGCACTGCTTATGATGCAGCTCTCCGGGAAGGATGCATCATCTCCACCAGAGAAGCCGATGCTCAAGGCAGGAAATGCATACAACAAGTTCAAAGTGAAGAGGAGCTACTTCTTCATCGAAAACTCCTCTATCCCATGACCTCGATAGTCGATCCTCCAGCGGCTGACCCTGTGGAGCCTTCTGCCACTGACCTCGTGGACCCAGCTCCCGTTGATGCCGCCAACAAGGACCAAGCCTAACTGCTTATCTTTAGAGTCCTTGTATTATCCTCTTTTTGTAATCATCGGGCCCTCGAGCCCCATTAATATCAGACTTTCTTTGTTCCGATTCTTTCATTGCACTTCTCCCAGTGGCTTTACTGTACTTTCTTAAGTCGAAACCTCGACACTTAAGATATTCTCATACGTCACTTAAGACGATTTACTAACTTGTACCACTTAAGGCGACTTATCATCATGCACCACTTAAGGCGACTTTATCTCGTGCATCACTCAAGACGACTTTATCTCGTGCATCATTCAAGACGACTTTAACAATACTTAGAGTAAATCTAAGAATCACATATCACTTAAGACGACTTAATATCGTGCACCACTTAAGGCGACTTTTCAACTTGCGCCACCTAAGGCGACTTAATATCGTGCACCACTGAAGGCGACTTTACATCGTGCACCACTTAAGGCGACTTTACATCGTGCACCACTTAGGGCGACTTTACATCGTGCACCACTTAAGGCGACTTTACATCGTGCACCACTTAAGACGACTTCTCAACTTGCGCCACTTAAGGCGACTTAATATCGTGCACCACTGAAGGCGACTTTACATCGTGCACCACTTAAGGCGACTTTACATCGTGCACCACTTAAGGCGACTTTACATCGTGCACCACTTAAGGCGACTTCTCAACTTGTGCCACTTAAGACGACTTAATATCGTGCACCACTTAAGGCGACTTTACATCGTGCACCACTTAAGGCGACTTTACATCGTGCACCACTTAAGGCGACTTCTCAACTTGCGCCACTTAAGGCGACTTAATATCGTGCACCACTGAAGGCGACTTTACTTCGTGCACCACTTAAGGCGACTTTTCATCAAGCATAGTGTTTCTTCAAGTGTTCGCCACTAAAAGAATGCTTTAATACTCTTTCATCGAAGTCTTCCAACTTGTATGCATTCGGGGCTGGCATCCCCACGACCTTGTAAGGTCCTTCCCATTTTGGTGACATCTTGCCGATCCGATCCAAAAGGGTAAACTCGTTGCGGCGCCAAACCAGCTCCCCGACGAAGAATTGTCGGGACTTAACTCGCCGATTGTAATACCTGGTCGTCGCCAAACGCATCCGAGCCTGGATTTCGTCGGCTTCTCGCCTCTTCTCTTCGAGCAAGTCCAAGTCCTGATGTCTCATCTCATCGTTCGTCAGAGGTTCGTAATATCTCATCCGATGAGATGCCACGGCCACCTCCACGGGAGCTACAGCCTTCGTGCCATAAACAAGGCCAAACGGAGTCTTCCCAGTTGCTCGTTTGGGAGTTGTTCTAACGGCCCAAAGCACGTTTTCAAGCTCGTTCAGCCATTTGCCCTTCAAGGCATAGACCCTCTTCTTCAGGCCATCCATCCATCACGATTTTGTTGGCTGATTCCACCTGGCCATTAGTCTGAGCATGGCGTACCGAAGTTGTCCGATGCTCGATATTCAACTCCTCCAAATACTCCCTCACCTGAGACCCGTTAAACGGTGGGCCATTGTCGCTGATCACCACCTTGGGAATCCCGTATCTGGACACAATATGGATCTGGAGGAACTTGACGATCTGGTTCCCCGTCGTTCTGGCCAACGCCTTTGCCTCTATCCATTTCGAAAAATAATCTATAGCTACAAGTAAATACTTACATTGACCTGGTGCTTGTGGAAGAGGTCCCACCAAGTCGATGCCCCACTGCGCGAAGGGCCAAGCCCTTTTGATGGACGTCAGATTAGGAGCCGGAGCCACAATACTCGGGGCGTACCTCTTGCACGCGTCACAGGATCGGACCAACGCCGTCGCCTCCTTGCTCATCGTAGGCCAATAATAGCCCAAGTTCAGCACTTTTCTCATAATGGATCGGGCCCCTTCATGACAGGCCGCGACCCCTTCATGCATCTCCTTCAGGATTCGACTTGTGTCGGGCTCAGCCACACACTTCAAGTACGGAGTCGAGAACCAGCCCTTCTTGTATAGCTGATTGTCCAGCATCACGTAATTAGCCGCAATCCGACGTATCCTTTCAGCTGCTACTTTATCGTCGGGGATTGCCCCCGTAGTCAGATATACGACTATCGGGGTCATCCAAGTGGGCTCTTCCTCCGATCCTGCTTCAACGGTACACACCTGTGTCGGGTCGGTGGTCGATAGGATCACCTTCTCCAAGAAATGCACCTTCCGGTTTTCCTCCAAGGGTGCCCCCAGGGAAAATTTGCTCAATGCGTCTGCCTCCATGTTTTCCTCCCTCTGGATCGCCTCGATGTCCAAGCTTTTAAAGCTCTCCTTCAAGGCTTGTACCTCGCGCAGGTACTTCTTCATCATCGGGCTCTTCGCTTCGTATCGCCCTTTGGCAATTTTCAGGCCCGTGATAAAGGCCTCATACTCCGCTTCGTTGTTTGTGGCCTTAAACGTTAAAGCCAAGGCATATCGGAGCGGCTCACCTTGGCCTGGTGGTATCAACACAAAGCCTGCTCCTGATCCGTCTGAACTTGAGGAACCATCCGTATACATCTCCCAGGTATTTTCGTCGTTTGGCTGTTCTGATTGTTCTGCCTTCTCTGGTTGTTCTTCTGTCGGGACCTCCATGGTTGCCCCCTCTACAGGGCCCGCTTCTTCCAGATCGGGGGCTGTAGATTCTGTTATGAAATCTTCCAATGCCTGGCCCTTAATAGCCGTTCTCGGAGGAAAGTGTATGCGAAACTCACTAAGCTCGACTGCCCACTTCACTAATCTCCCCGACGTATCCGGTCGGTTCAAAAAATGCTTCAGAGGCTGGTTCGTCAGCACAGTAATCTCGTGTGCATGGAAATAAGGCCTCAGCTTCCGAGCAGTTATAATCAGCGCAAAGATATACTTCTCAACGGCAGGATAATTCAATTCAGACTTGGCAAACGCCTTGCTTACATAATAGACGGGGACTTGATTACCCTCGACAACCTTCACTAATACAGAGCTATTGGCAAATTTAGAAACAGCCAAGTAAAGATAGAGCGGCTCGCCTGGAACCAGTTTCGCCAACGGCGGGAGGGTGCGGAGGTGCTGCTTGAGTGCCTGAAACGCTTCTTCGCACTTGGCGGTCCACTCAAACTTCTTGTTGGCCCTCAGGACTTCAAAAAATGGCATTGATCGGTCGCTTGCTTTGGACAGGAAGCGATTCATTGCAGCCAGTCGGCCATTCAGCACTTGCACCTCCCGATGGTTTATCGGAGACTGCATCTCCTCAATCGCCCTCAGCTTCTCGGGATTCACCTCAATTCCTCTTTGGCTCACCATAAAGCCCAAAAATTTCCCTGAGTGGACTCCGAAGGCGCATTTCGTCGTGTTTAAGCGAACCTGATGAAGCCTCATCCGCTCAAACGCCATGGCTAGGTTGTGCACATGATCCTCAGCTTGTCTGGACTTTACCAGCATATCATCCAAGTAAGCCTCCATGGTCTCCCCTAGCATATCTCCGAACAGCTTGTTCACCATCCGCTGGTAGGTTGCCCCGGCGTTGATCAACCCGAAAGGCATGACCTCGTAGTGATAAATGTCACTGTCTGCATAAAATGCTGTGTGAGGAGCATCTTCCTTAACCATTTTAATCTGGTTATAGCTCGAATACGCATCCATAAAGCTCAACAGCTCATGTTCCGACGTGGCATCCACCAGCTGGTCGATTCTCGGGAGCGGGTAACAGTCCTTCGGGCAAGCTTTATTCAGGTCGCAGAAATCGACACACATCCGCCACTTCCCATTGGTCTTCTTTACCAGTACTGGATTAGCAACCCAAGTCTGGAGTCGGAGCTCTTTGATAAACCCAGCATCGAGCAACCTCCCCACCTCCTGTTGGATCGCGATCCTCTTGTCTGTGCCCATCGGACGCCTTTTCTGCGTGATAGGTTTGATCGCGGGATCTATCTTCAATTCGTGCACGATTACATCGGGGCTAATTCCTGGCATGTCGCTCGGGGACCAGGAAAACAGTTCCTTGAACTCCTTCAGCAGCTCAATCAATTTTCGGGCTGTCTCCTCCGTTAGAGCAGACCCGATTTTCACCTTTCTCTGAGGCCCATCAATCTCGACCTCTTTTAGGTCCTCCACGGGGGCGGGACGCCCAAACTCCTCTCTGGGATCAGTATCTGTCTGGAGGACAGTCATGGCCTCTCGTCTCCTCCTTCTGGTCGCCCTTGACCTCTCCGACTCCATGGTCAGTCGGGAACTTCATCTTCTGGTGCACGGTCGAGTCAACGGCCATCAGGGGGTTGATGGTAGTTCTCCCGATAATCGCGTTATAGGTCCCCGCGGACTCGACTACCACAAACTCCACGTTCCTCCTCTCGCATCTCCACCCGCTACCAAACTCCACTGGTAAGGTGATCACTCCCAGCGGATAGGAGGTAGAGCCAGAGAATCCGACCATCGGGAAGTTCGCTTCCTTCAAGTCCTTCTTCGTTTTCCCCATGGCCTCTAGTGCATCCATGAACAGGATATCGGAGGAGCTCCCTCCGTCGATCAGAATCCGTTTCATCTCGTACCCGTTCACATCCAAGGTCACGACCAGAGCGTCATCGTGCGGAGTCTCCACGCCTATGAGATCCTCTGACGAAAAGGAGATCACCATCTCTTCCTTCAGGGTCCAAAATCGGGACCTCTTACCCAACACCACAGCAGTAGGAATTCTAGAGGCATACACCTCTCGGGAGGACGAGGTATCACCCCCTGCTGCAAACCCTCCGTGAATCACGTTGACTGTGCCTCGCTTCTCCTTACGGGCACCGGAAGACTCCGGGTCGGACCTCTTCTTCAAGCTCCTTGGGGATCGATCACGGGATCGGGAACGGGACCGTGATCGGGATCGAAAGCGGGATCGACACCGTTTATCCCCGACAAATTCCTTAAGCTTCCCTTTCTGGATCAGCTTTTCGATCTCTTTCTTCAACTCCTGACAGTGATTGGTGTCGTGGCCATTCGCGCGATGGAATCGTCAGTAGCGATCTGTGCGGGATCCCAAGAATTCTCCCTCCTTCTTCGGGGGTAACCTAGAGATACCCTGTCGCTCCATGACCGTCAGTACCTCCGCCATAGAGCTATTGAGAGGAATGTCATGATCCTCCCGCCTGTCCTTTTTCGAGGAGCGCCTATCATCCCTCCGATCAGAGCGACCTCGACCTCGACTTCCTTCGGCTTTATCCTTCAACTTACGCTCGTCTAATGGTTTGACCGACTGCTTTCCCTTATTCGACTTCGGGGGTTCCAGCTCTCCAGCGGCTATCTTCAATTCCTGGAGATTGATTTGCCGCTTCACCCTTTTCTGCAACGCCTCCATATTCCACACAGCCTTCTCAGCCACGGTGTGCATCAGGTCGGATCCGTAGGGGGCTTTCAGGTTCCGAATAAAGGTGCGGATGGTTTCACCCTCCGAGATCTCCTCATCAATCTCCGCCACGCTGGCCGTGTACCGCTGGTAGTAGTGTGCCAGCGACTCCTCGGGCCTCTGTACCACCTGAGTCAGGGACCTCACACTCTTCAGCAAATGTCTACGACCCTGGTACTGCTGAATGAACCGGTCGTGCATATCAGCCCAGCAGGTGATGCAGCCTGGGGGCAGACTGAAGAACCAGGTCAGGGCTCTCTCGCCAAGTGTGTTCGGGAACAACGTACACACAATATCTTCATTCGGGGCTCTGCCCAGACACGCCATGAGGTGCTTCTGGACATGAACGAACTGAATCTCCCTCGCCATCGTACTCCTTTATCGTGGGGATACCCAGCCCTGGCGGGGCGAGGGTGTCTATGAGTCGAGGAACGAAGGGATGAGTAGATCGATCCCTCAGCTCCGACACGAGCGGCTTCTGCTCTCCCATGCAGATGTTCACGATCTTTACCACCTGATCGGGGGTGATGGGACCATTAAGGGGAATGGTCCTGTGCTGCACTGGTCCTGGCCCATCAACCACGAATCTCTCTGGCTGAATGGACTCCCCACTCCTGCCCTGGCCTCGGGGTTGAGCCTCGCGAACATTCTGAGTCTCCGGTGGCGGGGGTGCTTCCTCTTCTAGCGGTGGCATCTCCTCCTGCCTCCTTGCAGCCTCCCTCCGATCTAAGAGGGCCTCCACCGCTGCCAAAAACATTGGCATGGCATCCGCCACAGCCATTGTCAGGTCCGCAACTGGAGGAGCAACCTGCTCCCTATTCTCCTGGTGTTGAGCAGCAGCATCTTCAGGAGCTTCATTATGCCCCCCCTGTCCGAGAGACCTCCGCGGGGAGATTCTGGTCCTCAGCATGCTCTAGTGGTGAATTTAAAGTCGTCGCAGTAGGATGACGGGAACCACCAGAATGTCCTTGTCTTCTTTGCTTGCCAGCCACCATTGAGCGAGTAGAAGGCATATCAGCTTTTTGTTACGCTTCCCACAGACGGCGCCAATGTTGGATCACGGTGGAACTCCGGTACGGTCCTTGATGGCGGTCCTAGCTCCTTTGCTCCACGCGATCCTGCAAAGAGGGGATAGACCGGGCGGTGACCCAGAATCCCTCTCCGATGCTTAAATGAGTATCTCGTATGGACTGGCAAGCAGTAATCTCAAAGTGTATAACACAACGTAAATGACCTGAGGTGACCTCTGCCCTTTTATAGGCGGAGAGGTACCTCAGTTACCTGGTGAACCGTTGGGGTGGTTAGCTCGTATCCCGTGTATCTCATGCACGATCCCGCCTATCTAGGCCATGATCTCGCTTATCTCGGCCACGCCCCGCGTATCTCGGCCACGCCCCGCGTATCTTGGCCTCAATCTCTGATAGCAAGTCCTGACTAACATCGGGGACTCCAGAGTTTTCTCGTTATGTCACCGCTCGGGGCCCCTCGTCATCGTGACAGGGCCAATCGTTCTCAGGGATTCGTCATCGGGGCCTACTTAAAGGCTTCTCATCGGGAGCTTTCAGCTCACCTATCGGGACCGACTCTTTCGGGACCTTTCATCATCGGGACCCCCTACGTCGGGACCCTTCACCTGGGTCATCTTGACCTTCATTTGGGGCCCAGTGGGCCTGTTCGCTGTTTCCTCGCCGTTAAGGGGCCTAACGGCCATAGCAGAACCCATCAGGTCGGACCGATTGAGAAAACCCAGACTGGTTGACCCGCTCCGGTTTGACCTGTGGAACCTGACCCGGTTCGGTCCGGTTCGGATTCCTTTTGGTCTTCCGGGTCGGTTGACCCAACCCAGATGTGCAAAAGTTGACCGGCCCATGACCCACTAGTGGTCCGGCCGAAATAATTACTTGTGGGCTAAGTAGGGTTTTAAAATCTACTAAAAACTTAACTTAGCCACCAAGTAATATTATTTATAGATATAATTTCCAATATTTGCAAAATATATATATACAGTCATGATTCAATATTTGGGATATAAATCTATTGACAATATATTTTCTCAATCTTTAGGAAACTAATATCTATCAATATCCACAATATTGTGCTAAAACATATTGATAGTTTCTATCCAGAATTATCATGTGAATCTAGCCCTAATTGTGACCTTATACACTTAGTAAAAATTCGGTCAACCATTAAATTTTAATTAAAAAAAAGGGTTAAAGGTCCTTTTGGTACCACATGTTTACACGAAATCCACGGTTCATACCATATGTATTTTTTTGTACCAAATTGGTACCATATGTTTTCAAACCTTACTGTTTTGGTACTTCCGTTACCATTCTGTTAAAATCAGCCGTTAAATGCCCATGTGAGTGTCACGTGATATATATATATTTTTTAATCCGAAAATCAAAACTTTCTATTCCTTTTTTACCCCTTTTTTTTTTTGGCCTAAAATGCCTCTGCCCAAAAAAATTCACTCTTTCTCCTTCGTTTCTTCCGTGTATGGGTCCAATGTTTTCAGCAACACCCATCTTCTAAATTTCTTCTTCGTTGTGATTCAGTAATTAAATTAAAATCAAAATCAATTCATGAGAATCTGGTTCTAGATCTTCATTTGAGGATAAAATTGGTCTTCCACGGCGATTTGGCCATTCTGCAGAACAAATGCATAATCAAGAACAACACAGCAAGCAAAAATCACACAAATTGAAACATACTTCAAACAATCCAGTTCAAAACTTGCTCGAATCCAAACAATTGGTGTAATCAGTTGTCAAACCGATCTTGCCCAAGTTATTGTCGACGATTTCGGTGATTCAGGCAAAATTCCGATTTAGGGTTTCGAGGTCGCGCTCGGGTCTCTCAAGGCTCTTGCCGGAGGGGTCGCCGCCGATCAAGGAGACGGCGTGATGGCCGCATCTCCTGAACCATGACAGCACGATGATGCCTAGTAGGTTACCCAGGTGAAGGCTCTCCGCTGTCGGGTCAAAGCTGCAGTAAACTTTTGTGCTAAGGGTATTTTTGTCTTTGCTTAATTATTTTTTCGTTAAAAAATAAAAAAAACGGTCACGTGCCCCTCACATGGTCATTTAACGGCCAATTTAAACAGAACACTAACGGATGTACCAAAACAGCACAAAATAGAAACTATTGGTACCAAATTGGTACAACAAAATACATATGGTATGAACAGTGAATTTCGTGTAAACATGTGGTACCAAAAAGACCTTTAACCCTAAAAAAAATGTTTTTGGCCGAAACCCTATGTTACTTGGAGACTTATAAATTAAAAATTTCACTTTGTAAACCTACATGTGGTTCCGCCGAAACATGCTTTTAGGGATAGTGGTCAAATTTCATGATCAAATTTTACTAAGATCATTAATCTAATGTTCGATTTTGATAGAAGTCACATTTTTCTTGAAGATCGTGAACATCAGTTTTACCGAAAACACTCAATTCAATGATTATCAGTTTTACCAAAAACTTAAGAATATCAATTTATCAAAAATCATGAACTCCCTAACACAGGCTCTGATACCATAATTGGATTTCGGGGGATAAATACTGTTGGATATACGCACAAGCTATTACAAAGTGGACCCAATAATTGTGCATAAATCGATTATAATTCGAAAATTGGAAAACGGACACCCGAGTCCAAATACATAGGCCCAAAAACACACCCGAGTGGAAAAAATCACTCGGGAAGGCCTCGAGTGGAGAGACCACTCGGGGGGGTAACCCAAGCAAGGAACCCTTGCTCAGGTAACCCGAGCAAGGCACTAGGGGTACCCCCCCCCCCTCTCTGTCCGGACGAGTTCCCTCGCCTGGACCCTTACCCCGGGACAATACTCCGCCCGGGCTCGCCCATGTAGGACATTTACCGACACTTAGTCATATTAGGTTTATCTACGATCAAACCGAGGTCAAACACACCATATTTACGGTCAAGGCCAACTTATATTATGAAACTGCCATAACCAGTTCAGGAAATCACTGGAACCGAGGCGGTCCAATAGGTACTCTATAAATAGAGACCTCCTCTTCTCATTTGAAGGTAATTCATCACTCTCTCTCTCTCTCTAAGCTGATTACCTCTCTCTAAAGCTTATACTTACTCAAGCATCGGAGTGGGCTTACCGGGAACCCCCTCCCCGGTGCCCATTTGTAGGTATACGAGAAGAAGGAGGCCCACGGAGTGAGGAGTACGAGAAGGAGAAGCCTAAGAAGCCGGAATACTAGAAGGAGAAGTTGAAGAAGCGGGAATATTAGAAGAAGAGTCCCACGAAGGAAACACGTGTGCAAACATTGGCGCCATCCGCTTGATTCGAAAAAAAAGGAAGTACCCTACTACCTGCACTCAATGGTAGCAAATAGAAAGCAAGTCGGGAGGACGAACAAACAGGTACCCACAGGAGGTGCAGGCGAACACCTATATGGGGGAACATGCAGGCTCTAGTGGTAAGCCAACAGTCAACCATTGAAAGAGGACGGGAAGAGGCGAGAAAGGAAGAACATCCACTCCCTGAGGAACAACATTCCTCAACAAACGCCCACCTAGATCCAAGAGTGAACCAGCTACTACCCCAGCCACCCCGACAAGCAAGAACAAACCCTCAGACATACAATATCACGCCCGAACTAATGGCAGCCATGGAGGAGATGCTAGATAGAAGGGAGTGTCTGAGAGAGAACCTAAGGCATGAGCAGCCAAGGTACTAGGTATCACCTCCAAGATCAATGGGGGGATATTAACAGGCATATGCCCATTCCTACAATCAGCAATACCAAGAAAGGGGATACCCTCAGCAGAGGAACACCAACAACCAGGAGAACAATGCCCAAGGGTACGCTGGACCCCAGAATGGCCAAGGATATCATGGACCCCAGAATGGCCAAGGATATCATGGACCCCAGAATGGCCAATGGTTTGTTAGACAACAGAATGACCAAGAGTATGTTGGACCCCAGAATGGAAGGCAACAGAACATAGCGGCAATATCCCTCACGAAAGAGGAGATAGAGGACCTAATAGCCAAGAAGATAAATGACTCAAAGGGAAGAGCGATGCACAAGCTAAGGTATATAGCCTCACATCCTTTAACCCAAGAGCTTATCAATATATTGGTCCCACCGAATGTGACAGCACGTCAAATTCCCGACTATATTTGGAAATGGGATCCAATACAACACATTCAAAAGCATGAATCATCCCTCCTAGGAAGAACTGCGATCGAAGATCAATATGTAATGCTATTCCCCTCAACGCTCGCAGGGAACTCTTCATACTGGTTTTTCAGCTTACCCCAGGCATGAATTGCCTCATGGGCATATTTGAAGGACAAGTTCATCAAACAATACCTGGGGGAGAGACAGTTCCTGAAGAGTGACTCAGCTTTGGACGATATAAAGCAAGGATATGATGAATCCCTGGCAAGCAACTACACAAGATTCAACCAGAACATCTCCGACATAACGATAGAGCTCTCGGAAGGGGAGATATTGCACGCTTTTGTAAGGAATCTAGGACTCTGAGGGGCACCACTAGCGGACAATGTGGTGGTGCTTCCAATTAACTCTCTCGAGGAGCTGGCAGAAAGAGTCAAGGCGTATATCAATTTGGAGCGTGCGCGATCAAATCAGAAAAATGGAAATGAAGCCCCCACACTTGAGAACAAAAAGCCAGCCAAAGGAAAGCCGCAACAGCCACAACAGCCGCTTAGAAGACAAGCATGGACATCACAAAGAGAAGCAAGGACCAATGAGAAAGCAAGACCCCAAGGAATCCACAATATTGTTTTCACCCCTCTCACAATGGAGGCCTCAGTATTCCTGCAGGAGATGAAGAGGCTTAATTTGTGGAAACAATGTGGAGCAGTGGTGTGAATACCACGATGTCAACAAACACCACACAGACAATTGCTTCCACCTCCAGCGTGACATAGAGAATCTAATCCAGGAAGGCATGTTGAAGAGCTTTGTGAAAGATAAAAGAAAGAGAGAAATAAGTCCTCAGCCAAGGTACACTGGAAAAGGAAAAGGAAAGGAAAAGATATAGGACTACCTTCCCCCACCAAACAGAAAAGGAACCATCAATGTCATCCATGGTGACTTGGCAGCGGGGGGAGAGACCTCCAACTCAAGAGAGGTGTATGTGGCCTAGGTAAATGAAATGCCTCCACTTGGAAAACGCCAAAGACCAGTCGAGAACATGAGATAAGCTTCTCATACGAGGGCCTAAAGTATGTTGTGTATCCACACGACGATGCCTTGGTTATCACAATGGACATTGTTGGATACAACGTAAAGAGAATGTTAGTGGACGGAGGAAGCTCCATAGACATTCTTCACATTGACGTGGCGAAAGCAATAGGGAGAATAGAATGGGACCTCAGGCCCGTGAAGTTCCCGCTAGTAAGCTTCGCAGGGGAAACCACATTTCCTCTCAGGATTTTAACCCTTCACGTGACCTTCGGTGAAGGATGGACTTAAATCCAACTGAAAGTAACTTTTGTGGTGGTAGAGGAGTTAGGGGCATACAATGGGATACTACGTCGTACGACCATCAACCAAAATCGCATAGTTTCGTCAAGCGTCCATCAAAATATGAAATTCACAACACCAAATGGCATAGGAGAAGTACCGGAGGACCAAGCAGCTTCAAGAAAATGCTACCTAAATGCCATGAGGAGAAGGGCACAACAAGGGTTACCCATTGCCTTCCTATAAGCATCAAGGGGAAGTCCGAATGGAGGAGCCAAGCATGAATGGAAGAGATTGCTGAGAATGGTGAATGGGGTAATAAGCCACTTCCTGAACGCAACAACGGACATCTTCAAGAAGAGGAAGAGGCTGGAGCCTCAAGAAAAAGTTGATGAAAGGGAAGAAGGGAACACAAAAGAGGAAAGGAAAAGAATGAAGAGAGGAAGAAGACAGGAGCATGAATGCCTGGGTATCCAGCAAAAGGGAGATGAGTTGATAAGGAGCTACTTTGTAAGGCTAGCAACAGCAGCAGCGGACCTCAACATTACCAGGAGCGAATTCATGAGTGATGGGTTCGACTACAGCCGTCAGGCCCTTTAACGGCAAGGAAACGGCAAACAGGCCCACCAGGCCCCAAATGAAGGTCAAGATGACCCAGGAGAAGGGTCCCGACGAAGGGAGTCCCGATGATGAAAGGTCCCGACAGAGTCGGTCCCGATAGGCGAGCTGGAAGCTCCCGATGAGAAGCCTTTAAGTAGGCCCAGATGACGAATCCCTGAGAACGATTGGCCCTGTCACGATGACGAGGGGCCCCGAGCGGTGACACAACGAGATAACTCTGGAGTCCCCGATGTTAGTCGGGACTCGCTATCAGAGGATAAGGCCAAGATACGCGGGGCGTGGCCGAGATACGCGGAACGTGGTTAAGATACACGGAGCGTGGCCGAGATACGCGGGGCGTGGCCGAGATAAGCGAGATCATGGCCTAGATAGGCGGGATTACATCCGAGATACACGGGATACGGGATAACCACCCCCAACGGTTCACCAGGTACCTGAGGCATCTCTTCGCCTATAAAAGGGCAAGAGGTCACCTCAGAACACTTACGTTGAATTACATACCCTTTGAGATTATTGCTTGCCAGTTCGTATTAGGCACTCATTTAAGCATCGGAGAGGGATTCTGGGTCACCGCCCGGTCTATCCCCTCTTGCAGGATTCCGTGGAGCGAAGGAGCTAGGGTTGCCGTCAAAGTCCGTACCGGAGTTCCACCGTGATCCAACATTGGCGCCGTCTGTGGGAGACAAACTAAAAGCTGATATGCCTTCTACTCAATCGATGGCGGCTGGCAAGCACAGAAGACAGGGACAATCTGGTGGTTCCCGTCACCCCGCTGCAACAACTCTGAATTCGCTACCAGAACGGGAAGAAAACCAGAACCATCCCCCGGCTGAGCTCTCCCAGACAGGGGGGCACAATGAAGGTCCCGAAGATATTGCTGCTCAGCACCAGGGCAATAGGGGGCAGGAGGCTCCCCCAGCTACGGACCTGACAAGGGCTGTGGCAGAAGCCATGCCTATGTTTTTGGCAGCCGTGGAGGCTCTCTTAGACCGGAGGGAGGCTGCGAGGAGGCAGGAGGAGATGCCCCCGTTGGAAGAAGTGGCCCCACCAGCAGAGGTTCGGAACGTACAGGAAGCTCCGCCCCGAGGTCAGGACAGGAGTAGGGCGTCCACTCAGCCAGAGAGGTTCGTGGTTGATCGGCCAGGACCAGTACAGCACAGAACCATTCCCCTGAATGGCCCCATCACCCCCGACCAGGTGGTAAAGATCGTGAACATCTGCATGGGAGAACAGAAGCCACTGGTGTCGGAGCTAAGGGATCGATCCACTCATCCCTTCGTTCCCCGACTCATCGACACCCTAGCCCCGCCGGGGCTAGGTATCCCCATGATAAAGGAGTACGATGGCGAAGGAGATCCGGTTCGCCATGTCCAGAAGCACCTCAAGGCGTGTCTGGGAAGAGCCCCGAATGAAGACATAGTGTGTACACTGTTCCCAAACAAACTTGGAGAAAGAGCCTTGACCTGGTTCTTCAGTCTGCCCCCAGGCTGCATCACTTGCTGGGCAGATATGCACGACCGATTCATTCAACAGTACTAGGTTCGTAGACGTTTGTTGAAGAGCGTGAGATCCCTGACCCAGGTGGTACATGTTGGATCACGGTGGAACTCCGGTACGGACTTTGACGGCAATCCTAGCTCCTTTGCTCCACGCAATCCTGCAAGAGGGGATAGACCGGGCGGTGACCCAGAATCCCTCTCCGATGCTTAAATGAGTATTTCGTATGACTGGCAAGAAATAATCTCAGAGTGTATTCAACTCAACGTAAGTGTTTCTGAGGTGATCTCTTGCCCTTTTATAGGCAAAGAGATGCCTCAGGTACCTGGCGAACCGTTAGGGGTGGTTAGCCCGTATCCCGCATATCTCGGACGTGATCTCGCGTATCTTAGCCATGCCCCGCGTATCTCGGCCACGCTCCGTGTATCTTAATCACGTTCCGCGTATCTCGGCCACGCCCCGCACATCTTGGCCTTATCCTCTGATAGCGAGTCCCGACTCCCGTCGGGGACTCCAGAGTTATCTCGTTGTGTCACCACTCGGGGCCCCTCGTCATCGTGACAGGGCCAATCATTCTCAGAGATTCATCATCGGGGCCTACTTAAAGGCTTCTCATCGAGAGCTTCTAGCTCAACCGTCGGGACCGACTCTGTCGGGACCTTGCTTCGTCGGGACTCCCTTCGTCGGGACCCTTCTCCAAAGTCATCTTGACCTTCACTCCAGGCCTGGTGGGCCTGTTTGCCGTTTCCTCGCCATTAAAGGGCCTGAAGGCTGTAGTCGAACCCATCATTTGCCCCCAAGACATGAGGGACTTTTAGTTCGTCGTGTCTTCCAACTCCCGATCTCCCAATACTAGAGTCGGGGATCTTTTCCTTGGTTCAGTTACTTAGTTTATCAGTCTTCTCCTCTACGTTTCCTCAGGGTTTTGTAGATAACTGTTATATCCCAAAGGTCTCCTCGGTTTCCTAGTGCATTAAATGCAGTAGATAATGGAGTGACGTTTTCGACCCACGTGCCTGATTTTTCGCGCCTGTCCTTTTCTGAAAAGTGCTTTTTAGGCCGTTTCATCATTACACCCGTTGTCCTTCTGCACGTTTCATTTCAACGGTCCAAATTAAGACTCTTCGACTTCGACGACTCGGATCGAAGTGTCCTTTCAATCGTCTTCTTCGACTATAAAACCCTAGCCATGGTCATAATTCAACTTTTACCGTCTTCGAATTCTCAAAAGCTCTCTGCGATTCCTCTGTGATTCCAAGCTCTGTGATTTCGAAGGTCTTTGGAGTTTCCTCGATCATCTTTCCGGCGACGTTTCGCTCCTCTCCCTCAACCTTTACTTCATCATGTCAGGTAAGGAATCCCTCTTCGTTGCTTGTTTGTCTTTTCCTTTCTAATTTTCCCAGAGTCCCACTGTATTTTCTTGCCCTGGTTGCTTTTCAGACAGCGGTTCCAGCTCTGAGGGGAGAAAACCCTTTAATTTCGATTATGCTCCAAATGAGATTTCCAATACTGCCTATGATGCAGCTCTCCGAGAGGGTTGCATCACCATCACCTGGGAACCTCGTTTCCCGTATCCTAGGCATCGTCCCTCGAGTAACCCTGAGGTTACTCGTCCCCAGAAAGGGGAGGTATTTGTCTCTACAGGACAAATATCAGTGGGGATCAGGTTCCCCTTCTGCGGTAATCTGGTCGAGCTGTGCCACCATTACAGAACACACCCCACTACCTTTTCTCCCCATGCCATTCGCCTATGGAACGCCTTTCAAGTCCTCTGTCTCCGACAGAAGTGGGTCTACAGCCTCCAACTCTTCAGAACCTTTTATGGGATGAAGTGCAATGAGGCAGGGGTTTGCGCCTTCTACCCCCGGATGCCCAAGTGGAGTAAGCAGCAGCTTGCCCGGTACGGTTGGACCAGTGACACCTGGAAGGTGGTCAAGGGTCGGGGACTCTTGATTGATACAGGGTCCGACAACAGTAGCTGGAAGAAGAGCTACTTCTTTATCCGTCACTCCTCAATTCCCTGGCCTCGCTGGGAGGTGGCAGCAGACCCTCCGCCTGCTTTCCACACTTATGCTGACGAGGATTTCGAGACTCTCCAACTTATCCAGCTCTATCGGTGGGAGGAGTCTTACACTCCTCTTAACGCCAACTCACTCGTGGAGCAGGACCTGGTGCACGCCGGGATCCGACTCCTCGATATTGTTTCTGGGGGGCAGCTCTTCGACGGCCCTTCCAATATGGTTCCTTGGGTAAACTTCTAATTCTTCTTTGTTTACTGTTTGCAGCCAAGAAGGTATCTGTGCTGACCGATCTGTTCCTTAAGCAGGGGGAGACTGATGTTGTCCGCCCCTCGCGGAAGAGGAAGTCTGCCAAGAAGGCTGCTGCTAGGTCGGGGTCTCCTTCAACGGAGCAGCCCAAGCGTAAGCGGGTGGATCTGGACCAGCTCTTCGATGTCCAGAACGCTGAAGAAGGTAAACAACTTCGACTTGCTATTAAATCGTACAAGAGGATGGTCCCGTCGGATTTGATTTCCTCGACCAAGGAAGGCCGCATTACTGATGTCAAAAGAATCCTTCGAGGCAAAACTCCCCGAGTCTTGAAGGCAGGCTACTATCATTATCGTGGGAAGGATCAATACGTCTCCCGACGTATCATTTGGTGTAAGAATCCCGATGAACTTCCTGACTACCTTTCTGAAGCTTCTCATCCTCCAGGTGCAGGTCGCTCGGGAGCTTCCTCGGGTGCTGCAGCTTCCGCAGACGCACAGCCTTCAGCGGGGGTGCCTTCCTCAGCTGGGGAGAAGGCTCCAACTGGCGAACAGTTTCGTCAGGTGGAAACTTTGGACTCCTCCGAGGAGACTGACGGGGTTGACCCCCCTCAACAGCGTCGGAAGGCGGGGCAATCCCCCTTGAAACCAACCCCTCAGGGGCCGCCTCCTTCGTCTTCTCCGCAGCAGCGGCAGCTCTCGCCCATCCATGACTTCTCTCCCTCCCCTGTTCGGGCCGAGACGGAGGCCTGTCCTTCCATTCCTTGTCCTCTTTCTCCCCTTGCTCTCGATGGGAACTTCTACAGGCCCTTTGACTCTTCACAAGGGAATGCCCCCTGGACTCCTATCCAGACGCTTCAAGGAGTCCTGCTCACACAAGGGGAGCAGGATCGGGAGCTGGCCCTGCATCTGCTGGCAGGCTCGATCCTGCCTACTATGCGGCATCCGATTTACCTCAATCGGACGCATATGCAGCGGGATATCAGGGACATGGCTGTGCGCCGCATAGAGGTGACACTTCGCTTCTTTCTTTTGATGATAAATCGGGTCGTTTGTTCACTAACATTTTTCCTTCTTATTTGTAGGAGCTCGGGGACTACAACCGCCTCATCGGGTACGTCATTGCCTATGATGAGTCCCGGGAGCGGGACCGAGGGGTCTGCGAGCAGCTTCCGGCGGATCTTAAGGCCTCCCAGTCTTTGCGGGGGAAGCTTGTCAAAGAGCAGGCTGCCCTCAATCAGAAGATTCGGGACCTTCAGCAGCAGATCGCGGACTTCGAGGGGCTCTTGGGGCAAGAGCGGCAGGAGCGGGGGGCGATTGTGGATAGGCTGACCCAGGAGAAGAAGGCTGCTGAGGACAAGCTGGTCCTTGAGAAGAAGGCTCTGGAGGAGCTAATCGCGGGATTTCCTGCGCAGCTGGCCGAAGCGGAGGCAAAGGGCCGGGAGGACTATCGGAGGTCTGAGGGCTTCCAAGCTGATGCCATGAAGTTCTTTGGCGCGGAGGTGGAGAACACCCTCTTCAATGCGGTTGAGGAGCTCCACTTGGAGTATGGGGACGCTATCAACTTCGACAAGTCTCTTTCCCTCGCTCCCTTTGCGAAGAAGTATTTTGCTCTTTCCGAGGAGAGTGATGGGGGGAGTACCCCCGTAATTGTCGAAGACGCTTCTGAACTTCCAAGTGCGGACGCCACGATAGTCAATCCTCCCGAAGCCAATCCTGCGGATCCCTCTGCTACCGACTCCGCGGACCCCGCTGCTGCCAATGCTGCCGATAAGGACCAAGCTTGAATATCTTATCTTTTAGAGTCCTTGTATCTTCTTCTCTTGTGTCGTCGTCGGGCCCTTGAGCCCTTATCAATATCAAACTTCTCTAGTTCCGATCTTTTGTTGCACTTCTCCGAGTGACTTTAATTATACGCGCTTAAGTCGAAACTTCGACACTTAAGACATTCTTGTACGTCCCTCCGGACGATTTAATAACTTGCACCACTTAAGGCGACTTAATATCGAGTGCATCACTTAAGACGACTTTAATTACTACTTAGGATAAACCTAAAGATTGTGCACCACTCAAGGCGACTTAATTCTTAGCAGTCGAAACCTCGACACTTAAGAAATTCTCGTACGTCTTTCCCGACAATTTAATAACTTGCACCACTTAAGGCGACTTAATTCCGTGCATCACTTAATACGACTTTATATTACTTAGAGTAAATCTAAAAATCGTGCATCACTTAAGACGACTTAATTCTGCGCACCACTTAAGGCGGCTTAGTTCCATGCATCACTTAAGACGACATTCGGATACTTAGAATAAATCTAAGTATTGTGCACCACTTAAGGCGTCTTTTCTCGGGCATCACTTAAGACGACTTTCGGATACTTAGAATAAATCTAAGTATTGTTCACCACTTAAGGCGACTTTTATCGGGCATCACTTAAGACGACTTTCGGATACTTAGAATAAATCTAAGTATTGTGCACCACTTAAGGTGACTTTTCTCGTGCACCACTGAAGGCGACTTTTCTCGTGCACCACTGAAGGCGACTTTTACCGTGCACCACTGAAGGCGACTTTTACTGTGCACCACTAAAGGCGACTTTTACCGTGCACCACTGAAGGCGACTTTTACCGTGCACCACTGAAGGCGACTTTTACCGTGCACCACTGAAGGCGACTTTTACACTTAGCATAAATCTAAGGACAACTCTTATTTGGAAGCAACCTCTTTATTTATTGACGGCATAAGATTGGCTTACATCGAATTAAACGATAAACAGCATACACCACTTAAGGCGATTTTACATCAGGCACCACTTAAGGCGACTTTCTTCAAGCATGGTGTTTCTTCAAGTGTTCGCCACTAAAAGAATGCTTTAATGTTCTGCCATCGAGGTCTTCCAACTTGTATGCGTTCGGAGCTGGCATCCCCACGACCTTATAAGGTCCTTCCCATTTTGGTGACATCTTGTTGATTCGATCCAAAAGGGTGAACTCGTTGCGACGCCAAACCAGCTCCCCGACAAAGAATTGTCGGGACTTCACTCGCCGATTGTAGTATCTGGCCGTCGCTAAGCGCATTCGAGCTTGGACTTCATCGGCTTCCCGCCTCTTCTCTTCGAGTAGGTCCAAGTCCAGACGTCTCACTTCATCGTTCGTTAGGGGCTCGTAATATCTCATCCGATGGGACGCCACAGCTACCTCCACAGGGGCGACAGCTTCCGTGCCATAAACGAGGCCAAACGGACTCTCCCCTGTTGATCGTTTGGGTGTCATTCCAACAGCCCAAAGCACATTTTCCAGTTCGTTCAGCCACTTGCCCTTCAAGGCATAGACCCTCTTCTTCAGGCCATCCATCACGATTTTGTTGGCTGACTCCACCTGGCCATTAGTCTGAGTATGGCGTACAGAGGCGGTCCGATGCTCAATGTTCAATTCTTCCAGATACTCCCACACCTGAGAGCCGTTAAACGGTGGGCCATTGTCGCTGATCACCACCTTAGGAATTCCATATCTGGACACGATGTGGTTTGGAGGAACTTGACGATCTGGTTCCCCGTTGTTCTGGCCAATGCCTTCGCCTCTATCCATTTCGAAAAATAATCGATAGCTACAAGTAAATACTTACATTGTCCTTGTGCTTGTAGAAGAGGTCCCACCAAGTCAATGCCCCACTGCGTGAAGGGTCAAGCGCTCTTGATGGATGTCAGGTTGGCGGCCGGAGCCATGATACTCGGGGCGTACCTCTGGCACGCGTCGCATGATTGAACCAACGTCGTTGCTTCTTTGTTCATCGTGGGCCAATAGTATCCCAAGTTCAACACCTTCCTCATAATGGATCGGGCCCCTTCGTGACAAGCCGCGACACCCTCATGCATTTCCTTCAGGATTCGACTGGTGTCGGGTTCTGCCACACACTTCAAGTACGGAGTCGAGAACCAGCCCTTCTTGTACAGCTGATTGTCCAGCATCACATAATTAGACGCGATCCGACATATCCTGTCTGCTGGTACCTTATCTTCGGGGACTGCCCCCGTAGTCAGATACGCGACTATCGGGGTCATCCAAGTGGGCTCTTCCTCCGATTTTGTCTCAATGGTGCACACCTGCGTTGGGTCGATGTTTGATAAGATCACCTTTTCCAGGAAGTGCACCTTCCGATTTTCTTCCAAGGGTGCCCCCAGGGCAAATTTGCTCAAGGCGTCTGCCTCTACGTTCTCCTCCCTCGGGATAGCCTCGATATCGAAGCTTTTAAAGCTCTCTTTCAGGGCTTGTACCTCTCGCAGATACTTTTTCATTATCGGACTCCTTGCTTCGTATCGCCCTTGAACCTGGTTCACGATTAACGCCGCGTCGCACTTCACTCTCAAGTGATCGATTCCAGTGCCTTTAGCAATTTTTAGACCCGTGATAAGAGCTTCATACTCCGCTTCGTTGTTTGTGGCCTTAAATGTTAAAGCCAAGGCGTATCGGAGAGGTTCACCTTCACCTGGTGGTATCAACAAGAAGCCCGCTCCTGATCCGTCTGAACTCGCGGAGCCATCCGTGTACATCTCCCAGGTATTTTCTTTGTTTGGCTGTTCTGATTGCTCTGCCCTCTCTGGTTGTTCTTCTATCGGGACCTCCATGGTTGCCCCCTCTACAGGGCCCACTTCTTCCAGATCGGGGATTGTAGACTCTGCTATGAAGTCCGCTAATGCCTGGCCCTTAATGGCTGTTCTCGGAGCGAAGTGTATGCGAAACTCGCTAAGCTCTACTGCCCATTTCACTAATCTCCCCGACGCATCCGGTCGGTTCAAAAAATGCTTCAAAGGCTGGTTCGTTAGCACAGTGATCTCGTGTGCGTGGAAATATGGCCTTAGCTTCCGAGCAGTGATAATCAACGCAAAGAGGTACTTCTCAACGGCGGGATAGTTCAATTCAGATTTGGAAAATGCCTTGCTTACATAATAGACGGGAACTTGATTACCCTCGATAATCTTTACTAACACAGAGCTAATGGCAAATTCAGAAACAGCCGAATAAAGGAAGAGCGGCTCGCCTGGAACCGGTTTCGCCAGCGGCGGGAGTGTGCGAAGGTGCTGCTTGAGCGCTTGGAACGCCTCTTCACATTTGGCGGTCCATTCGAATTTTTTGTTGGCCCTCAAGACTTCAAAAAACGGCATTGATCGGTCGCTGGCTTTGGATAAAAAGCGATTCATTGCGCTAGTCGGCCATTCAGCACTTGCACCTCCCGATGGTTTATCGGAGACTTCATCTCCTCGATTGCCCTCAGCTTCTCAGGATTCACTTCAATTCCCCTTTGGCTCACCATGAAGCCCAAAAACTTCCCTGAGTGAACTCCGAAGGTGCATTTCGTCGGGTTCAAGCGAACTTGATGGAGCCTCATCCGCTCAAACGCCATGGTAAGGTTGTGCACGTGATCCTCGGCTTGTCTGGACTTCACCAGCATATCATCCACGTAAGCATCCATGGTTTCTCCCAGCATATCTCCAAACAGTTTGTTCACCATCCGTTGGTAGGTTGCCCCGGCATTAATCAACCCGAAAGGCATGACATCGTAGTGATAAATGTCACTGTCTGCGTAGAACGCTGTGTGGGGGGCGTCTTCCTTGGCCATCTTGATCTGGTTGTAGCCTGAATACGCATCCATGAAACTTAACAGCTCATGTCCTGATGTGGCATCCACCAGCTGGTCGATCCTCGGGAGTGGATAGCAGTCCTTTGGGCAAGCCTTGTTCAAGTCGCGGAAGTCCACGCACATTCGCCATTTCCCGTTAGTCTTCTTCACCAGCACTGGGTTGGCAACCCAAGTCTGGAATCGGAGCTCCTTAATGAACCCAGCATCAAGCAACCTGCCAACCTCCTTCTGGATCGCGATCTTCTTATCCGTGCCCATCAGACGCCTTTTCTGTGTGATAGGCTTGATCGCGGGGTCTATCTTCAGCTCGTGCACGATCACATCGGGGCTGATTCCTGGCATATCGCTGGGGGACCAGGCAAACAGCTCCTTGAACTCCTTCAACAACTCCACCAATTTTTGGGTTGTCTCCTCAGTCAGAGCGGACCCGATCTTCACTTTCCTCTGGGGTCCGTCGATCTCGACTTCTTTCAGATCTTCTACGGGGGCGGGACGCCCAAACTCTTCTCTGGGATCTGTGTCTGTCTGGAGGACAGTCATGGACTCTCGCCTCCTCCTCCGGGTGGCATTAACATAGCATTTTCGGGAAGCCACCTGGTCGCCCTTGACCTCTCCGACTCCGTGGTCGGTCGGGAACTTCATCTTCTGGTGCACAGTCGAGGCAATTGCCATCAGGGGATTAATGGTAGTTCTCCCGATAATTGCGTTGTAGGTCCCCGCGGAATCAACTACGACAAACTCCACGTTCCTCCTTTCTGATTTCCACCCATTACCAAACTTCACTGGTAAGGTGATTACTCCTAGCGGGTAGGAGGTCGAGCCAGAGAACCCGACCATCGGGAAGTTTGCCTCCTTCAGATCTTTCTTTGTCTTCCCCATAGCTTCCAGCGCGTCCATGAATAGAATGTCGGAGGAGCTCCCTCCGTCGATTAGAATTCTCTTCATATCGAATCCGTCTACATCCAAGGTTACCACCAAGGCATCGTCGTGCGGAGTCTCCACGCCTATGAGGTCTTCCGACGAGAAGGAGATTACCATCTCTTCTTTCAAGGTCCAAGATCGGGACCTCTTACCCAGTACCACCGCCGTAGGGATCCTAGAGGCATAGACCTCTCGGGCGGATGAGGTATCACCTCTAGCAGCAAATCCTCCATGAATCACGTTGATAACTCGTCTCTCCTTGCGAACACCGGATGACTCTGGATCAGTTCTCTTCTTTTTCGGGGACCGATCGCGGGATCGGGAACGGGACCGCGATCGGGACCGAGAGCGGGATCGACACCGCTTATCCCCGAAAAATTCCTTGAGCTTCCCCTTCTGGATTAGCTTTTCAATCTCCTTCTTCAGTTCCCGACAGTGATTGGTGTCGTGACCATTTGCGCGGTGAAATCTACAGTAGCGATCCGTGCGGGATCCCAAGAATTCTCCATCTTTCTTCGGGGGGTACCTGGAGATACCTTGTCGTTCCATGACTGTCAGAACCTCCGCCATGGAACAGTTGAGAGGGATGTCAAGGTCCTCTCGCCTATCTTTCCTTGAAGAACGCCTATCGTCCCTCCGATCCGGACGGCCTCGATTCTTGCCACTGTCGGGTTTACCCTTTGACTTACGATCGTCGAAAGGTTTACTTGACTGCTTCCCTTTGTTCGACTTTGGGGGCTCCAGTTCTCCCGCGGCTATCTTCGACTCCTGGACATCGATCTGTCGTTTCACCCTCTTCTGTAATGCCTCCATATTCCACACAGCTTTCTCAGCCACGCTGTGCATCAAGTCGGAGCCATAGGGGGCTGTCAGGTTCCGAATGAAGGTACGGATGGTTTTTCCCTCTGAGATTTCCTCATCTATCTCCGCTACACTGGCTGTGTACCGCTGGTAATAGTGAGCTAGTGATTCGTCGGGTCTTTGCACCACCTGGGTCAGGGACCTCACGCTTTTCAATAAACGCCTCCGACCCTGGTACTGCTGAATGAATCGGTCGTGCATGTCTGCCCAGCAAGTGATGCAGCCTGGGGGCAAACTAAAGAACCAGGTCAGGGCCCTTTCTCCCAGTGTGTTCGGGAACAACGTACACACTATGTCTTCACTTGAGGCTCTTCCCAGACACGCCATGAGGTGCTTCTGGACATGGCGAACTGGATCTCCTTCGCCATCATACTCCTTTATTGTGGGGATGCCCAGCCCAGGTGGGGCTAGGGTGTCAATTAGTCGGGGGACGAATGGATGAGTGGATCGGTCCCTTAGCTCCGACACCAGTGGCTTCTGCTCTCCCATACAGATGTTCACGATCTTTACCACCTGATCGGGAGTGATGGGACCATTCAGGGGAATGGTCCTGTGCTGTACTGGTCCTGGCCCATCAACCACGAACCTTTCCGGCTGACCGGTTGCCCTACCTCTGTCCTGACCTCGGGGCGGGGCTTCCTGTGAGTTCCGACCCTCTGTTGGCGGGGTCGCTTCCTCCAACGGGGGCATCTCCTCCTGCCTCCTTACAGCCTCTCTTCTATCCAAGAGAGCCTCTACAGCTGCCAGAAACATGGGCATAGCTTCCGCCACGGCCCTCGTCAAGTCTGTAGCTGGGGGAGCCTCCTGCCCCCTATTTCCCTGGTGCTGAGGAGCAATATCTTCGGGATCTCCGTTGTGCCCCCCTGTCTGGGAGAGCTCAGCCGGGGGATGGTTCTGGTTTTCCTCTTGTTCCGGTACTGAATCCAAGTTTGTTGCAGCGGGGTGACGGGAACCACCGGATTGTCCCCTTTTGTTCTTGCCAGCCGCCATCGATCGAGTAGAAGGCATATCAGCTTTTTGTTTGTTTCCCACAGACGGCGCCAATGTTGATCACGGTGGAACTCCGGTACGGACTTTGACGGCAATCCTAGCTCCTTTGCTCCACGCAATCCTGCAAGAGGGGATAGACCGGGCGGTGACCCAGAATCCCTCTCCGATGCTTAAATGAGTATTTCGTATGACTGGCAAGAAATAATCTCAGAGTGTATTCAACTCAACGTAATTGTTTCTGAGGTGATCTCTTGCCCTTTTATAGGCAAAGAGATGCCTCAGGTACCTGGCGAACCGTTAGGGGTGGTTAGCCCATATCCCGCATATCTCGGACGTGATCTCGCGTATCTTAGCCATGCCCCGCGTATCTCGGCCACGCTCCGTGTATCTTAATCACGTTCCGCGTATCTCGGCCACGCCCCGCACATCTTGGCCTTATCCTCTGATAGCGAGTCCCGACTCCCGTCGGGGACTCCAGAGTTATCTCGTTGTGTCACCGCTCGGGGCCCCTCGTCATCGTGACAGGGCCAATCATTCTCAGGGATTCATCATCGGGGCCTACTTAAAGGCTTCTCATCGGGAGCTTCTAGCTCAACCGTCGGGACCGACTCTGTCGGGACCTTGCTTCGTCGGGACTCCCTTCGTCGGGACCCTTCTCCAAAGTCATCTTGACCTTCACTCCGGGCCTGGTGGGCCTGTTTGCCGTTTCCTCGCCGTTAACGGGCCTGACGGCTGTAGTCGAACCCATCAGTACAGAGGCCCGACGAATCGCTGGCACACTATTACCAGCGGTACACTGCCAGTGTGGTAGAGATTGATGAAGAGATCTCGGAAGGTGAGACCATTCGTACCTTCATTCGGAACTTAACGGCCCCCTATGGTTCCGACCTGATGCACAGCGTGGTTGAGAAAGCTGTGTGGAATATGGAGGCACTACAGAAGAGGGTGAAACGGCAAATCGATTTCCAGGAGTCGAAGATAGCCGCAGGAGAGTTGGAGCCCCCAAAGTCAAACAAAGGGAAGCAGTCGGTTAAACCTTTTGACGATCGTAAGTCAAAGGGTAAACCCGACAGTAGTCAGAATCGAGGCCGCCCGGATCGGAGGGACGATAGGCGCTCTTCAAGGAAGGATAAGCGGGAGGATCTCGACATTCCTCTCAACTGCTCCATGGCGGAGGTACTGACGGTCATGGAACGACAAGGTATCTCCAGGTACCCCCCAAAGAAGGATGGAGAATTCTTGGGATCTCGCACGGATCGCTACTGCCGATTTCACCGCGCAAATGGTCACGACACCAACCATTGCGGGGAACTGAAGAAGGAGATCGAAAAGCTGATCCAGAAGGGGAAGCTCAAGGAATTCGTCGGGGATAAGCGGTGTCGATCCCGCTCTCGGTCCCGATCGCGGTCCCGTTCCCGATCCCGCGATCGGTCCCCAAAGAAGAAGAGAACCGACCCAGAGTCATCCGGTGCTCGTAAGGAGAGACGGGGCACTATCAATGTGATTCATGGAGGGTTTGCTGCTGGAGGTGATACCTCATCCGCCCGAGAGGTTTATGCCTCTAGAATCCCTACGGCGGTGGTGTTAGGTAAGAGGTCCCGATCTTGGACCTTGAAAGAAGAAATGGTGATCTCCTTTTCGTCGGAGGATCTCATAGGCGTGGAAACTCCACACGACGACGCCTTGGTGGTAACCTTGGATGTAGACGGGTTCGAAATGAAGCGAATTCTAATCGACGGAGGGAGCGCCTCCGACATTCTATTCATGGACGCGCTGGAGGCTATGGGGAAAACAAAGAAAGATCTAAAGGAGGCAAACTTCCCGATGGTCGGGTTCTCTGGCTCTACCTCCTATCCGCTAGGGGTAATCACCTTACCAGTGGAGTTTGGTAGTGGGTGGAAATCAGAAAGGAGGAACGTGGAGTTCGTGGTAGTTGATTCTGCGGGGACTTACAACGCGATCATCGGGAGAACCACCATTAACCCCCTGATGGCGGTCGCCTCGATAGTGCACCAGAAGATGAAGTTCCCGACCGACCACGGAGTCGGAGAGGTCAAGGGCGACCAGGTGGCTTCCCGAAAATGTTATGTTAATGCCACCCGAAGGAGGAGACGAGAGGCCATAACTGTCCTTCAGACAGACACAGATCCCAGAGAGGAATTTGGGCGTCCCGCCCCCGTAGAAGATCTGAAAGAAGTCGAGATCGATGGACCCCAGAGGAAGGTGAAAATCGGGTCTGCTCGTACTGAGGAGACAGCCCAAAAATTGGTGGAGTTGCTGAAAGAGTTCAACAAACTGTTTGCCTGGTCCCCGAGCGACATGCCAGGAATCAGTCCCGATGTGATCGTACACGAGCTGAAGATAGACCCTGCAATCAAGCCTATAACACAAAAAAGGCGTCCGATGGGCACAGATAAGAAGATCACGATCCAGCAGGAGGTGGGCAGGTTGCTCGATACTGGGTTTATTAAAGAGCTCCGATTCCAAACTTGGGTTGCTAATCCGGTGCTGGTGAGGCAGACTAACGGGAAATGGCGAATGTGTGTGGATTTCCGCGACCTGAATAAGGCTTGCCCGAAGGACTTTTATCCGATCCCGAGAATCGACCAGCTGGTGGATGCTACATCGGGACATGAGCTGTTGAGTTTCATGGATGCGTATTCAGGCTACAACCAGATCAAAATGGCCAAGGAAGACGCTCCCCACACAGCGTTCTACGCAGACAGTGACATCTATCACTACGATGTCATGCCTTTCGGGTTGATCAATGCTGGGGCAACCTACCAGCGGATGGTGAACAAGCTGTTCGGAGATATGCTGGGGGAAACCATGGAGGCTTACGTGGATGATATGCTGGTGAAGTCCCGACAAGCCGAGGATCATGTGCACAACCTAACCATGGCGTTTGAGCGGATGAGGCTTCATCAAGTTCGCTTAAACCCGACGAAATGCACCTTCGGAGTCCACTCAGGGAAATTCTTGGGCTTTATGGTGAGCCAGAGAGGAATTGAGGTGAATCCCGAGAAGCTGAGGGCGATTGAGGAGATGCAGTCTCCGATAAACCATCGGGAGGTACAAGTGTTAAATGGCCGACTAGCTGCAATGAATCGCTTCTTATCCAAAGCCAGCGACCAATCAATGCCATTTTTTGAAGTCCTGAGGGCCAACAAGAAATTTGAGTGGACCACCAAGTGTGAAGAGGCGTTCCAAGCACTCAAGCAGCACCTTCACACCCTCCCGCCGTTGGCGTAACCGGTTCCAGGCGAGCCGGTCTATCTTTATTTGGCTGTTTCTGAATTTACCATTAGCTCTGTGTTAGTGAAGGTTGTCGAGGGTAATCAAGTCCCCGTCTATTATGTAAGCAAGGCGCTTGCCAAGTCTGAATTGAATTATCCTGCCGTTGAGAAGTACCTCTTTGCGTTGATTATTACTGCTCGGAAGCTAAGGCCTTATTTCCACGCACACGAGATCACTGTGCTGACGAACCAGCCTTTGAAGCATTTTTTGAACCGACTGGATGCGTCGGGAAGATTAGTGAAATGGGCAGTAGAGCTTAGTGAGTTTCGCATACACTTTGCTCCAAGAACGGCTATAAAGGGCCAGGCATTGGCGGATTTCATAGCAAAATCTACAGCTCTTGATCTAGAAGAAGCGGGCCCTGTAGAGGGGGCAACTATGGAGGTTCCAATAGAAGAACAACCAGAGAGGGCAGAGCAATCAGAACAGCCAAACGAGGAAAATACCTGGGAAATGTACACGGATGGCTCCTCGAGTTCGGACGGATCAGGAGCGGGCTTTTTGTGGATACCACCGGGTGAAGGTGAACCGCTCCGATACGCCTTGGCTTTAACATTCAAGGCCACAAACAACGAAGCGGAATATGAAGCTCTTATCACGGGCCTAAAAATCGCTAAAGGCACTGGAGTTGATCACTTGAGAGTGAAGTGTGACGCAGCTTTAATCGTGAATCAGGTTCAAGGGCGATACGAAGCGAGGAGTCCGATAATGAAGAAATACCTACGCGAGGTACAAGCCCTGAAAGAGAGCTTTAAAATCTTCGATATCGAGGCAATCCCGAGGGAGGAAAACGTAGAGGCAGACGCCCTGAGCAAATTTGCCCTGGGGGCACCCTTGGAAGAAAATCGGAAGGTGCACTTCTTGGAGAATGTGATATTATCAACCATTGACCCGACGCAGGTGTGTACCATCGAGGCAAAATCGGAGGAGGAGCCCACTTGGATGACCCCGATAGTCGCATACCTGACTACGGGGGCAGTCCCCGATGATAAAGTAGCAGCAGACAGGATATGTCGGATCGCGGCTAACTACGTGATGCTAGACGATCAGCTGTACAAGAAGGGCTGGTTCTCGACTCCGTACTTGAAGTGTGTGGCAGAACCCGATACAGATCGAATCCTGAAGGAGGTGCATGAAGGGGTCGCGACTTGTCATGAAGGAGCCCGATCCATTATGAGGAAGGTATTGAACTTGGGCTATTATTGGCCCACGATGAGCAAGGAAGCAACGGCGTTGGTCCGATCCTGTGACGCGTGCCAGAGGTACGCCCCGAGTATCGTGGCTCCGGCCGCTAATCTGACATCCATCAAGAGCGCGTGGCCCTTCGCGCAGTGGGGCATCGACTTGGTGGGACCTCTTCCACAAGCACAAGGTCAATGTAAGTATTTACTTTTAGCAATCGATTATTTTTCAAAATGGATAGAGGCGAAGGCATTGGCCAGAACGACAGGGAACCAGATCGTCAAGTTCCTCCAGACCCACATTGTGTCCAGATACGGGATTCCTAAGGTGGTGATCAGCGACAACGGTCCACCGTTTAACGGTTCTCAGATGAGGGAATATCTGGAGGAGTTGAACATCGAGCATCGGAATGCTTCCGTACGCCATGCTCAGACTAATGGCCAGGTGGAATCAGCCAACAAAATTGTGATGGATGGCCTGAAGAAGAGGGTCTATGCCTTGAAGGGCAAGTGGCTGAACGAACTGGAAAACGTGCTTTGGGCTGCTAGAACGACACCCAAACGATCTACGGGGGAGACTCCGTTTGGCCTCGTTTATGGCACGGAAGCTGTCGCCCCCGTGGAGGTAGCTGTGGCGTCCCATCAGATGAGATATTACGAGCCTCTGACGAATGATGAAATGAGACGTCTGGACTTGGACTTACTCGAAGAGAAGAGGCGGGAAGCCGATGAAGTCCAAGCTCGAATGCGTTTGGCGACGGCCAGGTACTACAATCGGCGAGTGAAGTCCCGACAGTTCTTCGTCGGGGAGCTGGTTTGGCGTCGCAACGAGTTCACCCTTTTGGATCGAATCAACAAGATGTCACCAAAATGGGAAGGACCTTATAAGGTCGTGGGGATGCCAGCTCCAAATGCGTATAAGTTGGAAGACCTCGATGGCAGAACGTTAAAGCATTCTTTTAGTGGCGAACACTTGAAGAAACACCATGCTTGAAGAAAGTCGCCTTAAGTGGTGCCCGATAAAGTCGCCTTAAGTGGTGCCCGATAAAGTCGCCTTAAGTGGTGCCCGATAAAGTCGCCTTAAGTGGTGCCCGATGTAAAATCGCCTTGAGTGGTGTATGCTGTTTATCGTTTAATTCGATGTAAGCCAATTTTGTGCCATCAATAAATAAAGAGGTTGCTTCCGATCAGAATTGTTCTTAGATTTACTCTAAGCATTATAAAGTCGCCTTAAGTGGTGCACGAGAAAAGTCGCCTTGAGTAGTGCACGATCCTTAGATTTATTCTAAGTATCAAAAAGTCGCCTTGGGTGGTGCACGAGAAAAGTCGCCTTAAGTGGTGCACGAGAAAAGTCGCCTTGAGTGGTGCACGATCCTTAGATTTATTCTAAGTATCAAAAAGTCGCCTTGGGTGGTGCACGAGAAATGTCTCCTTGAGTGGTGCGCGATCCTTAGATTTATTCTAAGTATCAAAAAGTCGCCTTGAGGGGTACACGATATTAAGTCGCCCTAAGTGGTGCGCGGAATTAAGTCGCCTTGAGTGGTGCACGATATTAAGTCGCCTTAAGTGGTGCAAGTTATTAAATCGTCGGGAATGACGTACGAAAATGTCATAAGTGTCGAAGTATCGACTTAAGCAAGTATAATAAAGCCATTGGGAGAAGTGCAACGAAAGAATCGGAACTAAGAAAGTATGATATTGATAAGGGCTCAAGGGCCCGACGATGACAAAAGAGGAGAAAATACAAGGACTTTAAAGATAAACGGTTAAGCTTGGTCCTTGTCGGCAACATCGGCAGCAGCTGGGTCCGCGGAGTCGGTAGCAGAAGGTTCCACAGGATTGGTCTCGGGAGGATCGACTATCGGGGCCTCTGCTGCGTCTTCGGCAATCGCGGGAGTACTCCCCCCATCGCTCTCCTCAGAAAGAGCAAAGTATTTCTTCGCGAAGGGGGCGAGGGAAGGAGACTTGTCAAAATTGATGGCATCACCATACTCCAGGTGGAGCTCCTCAACCGCATTGAAGAGAGTGTTCTCCACCTCCGCGCCAAAGAACTTCATAGCGTCCGCCTGGAATTCCTCAGACCTCCGATAATCCTCCCGGCCCTTGGCCTCCGCCTCGACCAGCTGCGCAGGAAATCCCGCGACTTGCTCCTCCAGAGCCTTCTTCTCGAGGACCAGTTTGTCCTTAGCAGCCTTCTTCTCGAGGATCAACTTATCCACAGCCGCCTGCCGCTCTTGCCTCAAGAGCCCCTCGAAGTCCCCGACCTGCTTCTGGAGGTCCCGAACCCTCTGGTCGAAGACAGCCTGCTCCTTGACAAGCTTTCCCCGCGAAGACTGGGAGGCCTTAAGATCCTCCTTGAGCTGGTCGAGGGCTGCTTGATCCCGCTCCCGGGATTCATCATAGGCGATGATGTACCCAAGAAGACGGTTGAAATCCCCGAGCTCCTACAATAAGAGGAAAAAGTGTTAATAGACAAACAACCCGATTTATCATCGAAAGAGAGAAGCGAAGCTTTACCTCTATCCGGCGCATGGACATCTCTCTGACATCCCGATGCATGGCCGTCCGATTGAGGGAAATCGGATACCGCATAGTAGGCAGGATCGAGCCTGCCAGTAGATGCAGGGCCAGGTCCTGGTGCTGCTCCCCTTGTGTGAGCGGGACTCCTTGCAGCGTCTGGATGGGAGTCCAGGGGGCATTCGCTTGCAAAGGGTTGAAGGGCCTATAGAAATTCCTATCGAGAGCGACAGGAGGAGGAGGACGATAAGTGGAGGGGCATGCCTCCGTCTCGGCCCGAACGAGGGAAGGAGTGAAGTTATGGATGGGCGACGGCTGCCGCTGCTGCGGAGAAGATGAAGGAGGCGGCCCCTGAGGGGTTGGTTTCAAGGGGGATTGCCCCGTCCTCCGACGATGACGAAGGGAGCCACCCTCGTCAGTCTCCTCGGAGGAGTCCAAGGTTTCCACCTGACGAAACTGTTCGCCAGTCGGAGCCTTCTCCCCAGCTGAGGGAGGCGCCCCTGCTGAAGATGGTGCATCTGCGGAGGCTGCAGCACCCGATGGAGCTCCCGAGCGACCTGCACCTGGAGGATGAGAGGCTTCAGAAATGTAGTCAGGAAGTTCATCAGGATTCTTACACCAAATGATACGTCGGTGCCTAAGTAATGCCAAGCATGCTCACATGGTGCATGTGCACCTGCCCTTGTCTTATTGTATCATTAGTTTCCTGCACCCTAGTTTGTCTATATATAGAGTGTGCTTAGTATCTTGTAACCCTAGTAATCAATGAATATATTTTCCATTTATATGGTATCAGAGCTGAGGATGGAGGCGCTGCCGTGGCCATGAAGAAACCTTGAATTTCTTCAAGTTTCTTCTTGGATTCAGCTTGGGTGCTTTGGATTCGAGTTTGGGTGCTCTTTTGATTACTCATTTCTGTTGGTTTGTGTCATTTCTTGCTCAAGAATGGCTGTGTGTAAGTTCTCTTCCTAGATCTACTTCAAGTTCTGCCGATTTGAAGCTAGGGTCTAGACTTGTGTTTGGACTGAGTTGCTATTGCTTAGTTCTTGGTTGTATTGAGCTGTGGATTTCTTGAGTTCAAGCTTGAGGAATTCTGGGTTTGTGCCATAGCTGTTCTTGGCCATTGTTGAACTTCATGTTTTGTTCTTGAGCTTGGTGGTGTTTGATCTGTTTGGAATTTCGTTTTTGGTTACATTGGAGTTGTGGAATTCTGATTCATCATCATTGGGATTGATCATTTGGTGGCTATTTTGGATTGGCTCTTGATTTCTGGACAGATTTGGTTGTTGTTTTGCAAGCTGGCCAGTTTTGTCCTATTGACAGCTAGATTGTGTGCTAGTTTTGTCTCACTACAGCTGTTTGGAATTCAGTTTTGCTGAGTATATTTGCTGAGCAAATTCGTGACTTTTGGACTATTTCTTGGAGTACAAGTTACCTTGTGACTTTATTAATTCAAGATGGCTCAAGATATTGGTGTTGATGATCCCCTCTACATACACCCATCAGACACAACAGGGCATATGCTCATTCCATTCCAATTGCAAGGTTCTTCTAATTACCATGCGTGGAGCACATCTATTAAGGAGGGATTGTTGGTGAAAAACAAGATTGGATTCATTGATGGGACCTTTACAAGGATGAGTGTGCCAATCAATCACAAACTCAAATGGGACAGAGCTGATGCCATTGTCAAAGCATGGCTTAGAAACACGGTTGCTAAGGATTTGATGGGTGGTTTGATCTACAACCCTTCTGCTCTCTCAATTTGGAATGATTTGAGAGAAATGTTTGACAAAGTGGATGGCACACAAATCTTCCAATTGACTAGGGAGATTTATCAAACTTCACAAGGTGTGTTGTCCATTACTGAATATTTTGCTAAAATGAAACAGCTGTGGGATTCCTTAGCCTCTATTGATGACTTGCACCTTGAATGTGCAAATGACATTGCTATTGTGAATGGATACAAGGAAAAGCAGAAGTTGATGGCCTTCTTATTGGGTTTGAATGATTCATATGCTCATGTGAGAAGCAGTTTATTAATGAGACAACCTTTGCCTTCCCTGAGTGTTGCATTCTCAGTTCTTGTTCAAGAAGAAAGCCAGAGGTCCATCTCTAGTTCTATTGGTGATCTTGGAGAAGCAACTGCTCTCTACACGAGGAGGAATCAGCCCAACAACTCTTATGCTCAAAGGGGTTCAAACAACAATCAAAGAGGCAATGGTGGTCCAAACAGGGGTCCTAGCAATTGGAACTCCAATTGGACTTGCAATTTTTGTGGAAAGAGGGGCCACAAGGCTGATCATTGCTATGCCAAGCATGGTGGTCCACAAGGAGTTCAAGCTGCTCAAGCTGCAAAGAGAAATTGGAATTCAGCCAATGCTTCTTTTGATGACGGTACCAATTCAAGTGTGGTTGAGCATGTAGCGGCTGGGGACAAGAGAATTGTGCATGGCACAGCTGAGAAGAGGATTCAACATGTGGCTGCCCAAGATGACCACTTTGATCACATGCCCTTGAGTTTTGAGGATGGTGATCAAGTGCATGCTAATATGGCAGGTATGTCAACTGATTCTATGCATTGGATAGTTGACTCAGGGGCAACTAACCATATTACACATCAAATGCATTGGTTACATGACTTGAAGAAATGTGATTCTAATCAACAATTTGTCCACCTTCCAAATGGTCACAAGTGTAGAGTGACACATGTTGGTTCTTGTTCATTTTCAAGAGGATTCACATTGACCAACATTCTTTTGGTTCCTGATTTCAAGTTCAATTTGATTTCAGTCTCTAGGCTGCCAAGCCAACTGAATTGCAAAGTGGTATTTACAAGTGATGATGTGTTAATTCAGGGCCAAGGTGGGAAGAGTATGGTGATTGGGGAATGGAGTAGAGGATTGTACATCTTGAAGGATGTGTTGCCCACAAGACCAAGCATGGTGGCTGCTCCTTGCATTGGGAATAAAGATGAAGTTTGGAAATGGCACAAGAGATTGGGTCATGTATCTGAAACTTATTTGAATAAGTTGGGTGTTTTGAATCTGAATAAGTCTATTGGATGTATTAAACAATGCACAGTTTGCCCCCTTGCAAAGCAAACTAGATTATCTTTTCCCCTAAGTGATTCAATTGCATCTAGACCATTTGATTTGGTACACATGGATTTATGGGGTCCCTATAAGGTTCCTACATTCAAGAACTATCAATATTTCTTGACTGTGGTAGATGATCATTCAAGAGCAACTTGGGTCTATTTGATGAAGCACAAGAGTGATACCTTCTTGCATATCAAGAACTTCTTGATCATGGTTAAGACTCAGTTTGCAACAATGGTGAAGACCTTAAGGAGTGACAATGGCACTGAATTTATCAATTCAGTGTGTAAAGATTTACTTCACCAATTTGGTATACAACATCAAACAACTTGTGTGCATACTCCTCAACAAAATGGACGAGTTGAACGCAAGCATAGGGACATTCTCAACATTGCAAGAGCTATACGGTTCCAAGCCTCTATGCCCCTTAGATATTGGGGTTATTTCATACTCAATGCTTGTTATCTCCTCAATCGTCTACCATCTTCTGTTTTGGGGTTCAAATCACCCATAGAGGTGTTATATGGTCAGGTACCATCCCTCAATCATTTGAGGATCATTGGTTGCTTATGTTTTGCAACCAAACTGAATAATCATGACAAGTTCACTTCAAGGGCTGAACCAGCTATACTTATGGGGTACTCAACCTCTCAAAAGGGGTATATTGTGATGAACATTTCCAATTCAGTTTTTCATGTGACTCGTGATGTTGTCTTCCATGAGGATATTTTTCCATTCAGCATGTCCAAAGCTGATTTGAAGGCCTTAATTCCATCTTGCTTAGGAGACAAGCAACCAGTTGGTGAATTCTCAACTGAGAGTTCAAACAACTATGAGGAGGTTCTTCCACCAATTGATGACACTCCATTAGTGGCACCACCTCCTATTGTTGAGGTTCCAATACCTCAACCCCTTATTGAAGATCCACCACAACCAGTTCCCTTAAGGAGGAGTGCTAGAATTGCACAACTTCAAAACTGTGCAAATTCAAATGTTGCTTTTGGAATGGAACATTACGTCTCTTATGACAAATTGGGTCCTCAATACAAATGTTTCTTGACTTGTATTGACAAGGTCAAGGAGCCAAACACTTACAAACAAGCAGTGAAGGATCCTAATTGGGTTTTGGCTATGAAGGAGGAGATTCAAGCTCTCCAAAATAACAAGACTTGGGAGTTGGTGGAGCTCCCGTATGGCAAATCCACAGTTGGTTGTAAATGGGTTTTTAAAGTCAAGTACAACTCTGATGGATCCATTGAAAGATACAAAGCAAGGTTAGTCGCAAAGGGATTCACTCAAATCGAAGGGACTGATTTCAATGAAACATTCTCACCAGTGGTCAAGATAGACACAGTGAGGATTGTTCTAGCCTTAGCTGCAGCCAAATCTTGGGGATTGTTCCACATGGACGTAAACAATGCATTTCTTCAAGGTGATCTAAATGAAGAAGTGTACATGGACATCCCACAAGGTTTTGATCCATACAAGCCTCATGATGACGCCCCTAGACGTGTGTGCAAACTTGTCAAATCTCTTTATGGCCTCAAGCAAGCATCAAGACAATGGAATATCAAGCTCACCCAAACTTTGATAAAGAATGGATACAAGCAATGTGCATCTGATCATTCATTGTTTAGCAAGATTCAGGGGGATGAAAAAGTATTCTTGCTTATCTATGTTGATGACTTGCTCATTACAGGTTCCAATGCCAAGATGATTACTCAATTGAAGTGTCTCCTTCAACAACACTTCAAATTGAAAGACTTGGGGGACTTGAGATACTTTTTGGGGCTGGAAATTGCAAGATCAAATCAAGGGCTTGTGATCAACCAAAGGAAGTATGCAATGGAACTCATTGAAGATGCTGGCCTAGGGGCTGCTAGGCCATGTGAAACTCCAATGGAATTCAATGTCAAACTCACAACTTGTGAGTATGATGAGGCAACCAAGTCAAACACTGATGACTTTCCTTTGGAGGATGCAACTTCCTATAGAAGACTGATTGGGAAGCTACTATACCTCACCATGACACGCCCAGACATTAGCTTCTCAGTTCAAAGACTTAGTCAATTCGTTGACAAGCCCAAGAAATCACACTATGATGCTGCCATTAGAGTGATCAAATACATCAAAGGCAGTCCAGGGCAAGGATTGATATATCCTTCCAACAACAACCTCAAGTTAAGCTTGTATTGCGACTCTGATTGGGCTGCTTGTCCATTCAGTAGGAAATCAGTGAGTGCATATTGTGTCAAGCTTGGGGCTGCCATGGTTGGTTGGAAAGTCAAGAAACAAGAAACTATCTCACTTTCAAGTGCTGAGGCTGAGTATAGATGCTTGAGAGTTGCAATTCAAGAAGCACTATGGGTGAGTAGGATTTTAATGGAGCTTGGAGTTCAAGTATGCTTACCAATTCCAATCCATACGGATAGCCAAGCAGCTGTAAAGATTGCAAAGAATCCAATGTTTCATGAGAGGACCAAACACATCGAATTGGATTGCCACTTCACACGACACCATATTGACTCAGGGATGATTGGTGTTCATTATGTCTCTTCCAAGGACCAAATTGCTGATTTGTTGACTAAGGCCTTGGTTAAGAAGCAGCACTCAGCCTTACTAAGGCTATATGGGATTAAAGATGTCTTCCAAGAAAGAAGAGAAGAAGAAGAAAAGGATGGGAGAATATAGGAGTATGATGTAAATCATGGTGCCTAAGTAATGCCAAGCATGCTCACATGGTGCATGTGCACCTGCCCTTGTCTTATTGTATCATTAGTTTCCTGCACCCTAGTTTGTCTATATATAGAGTGTGCTTAGTATCTTGTAACCCTAGTAATCAATGAATATATTTTCCATTTATATCTCTGACATCCCGATGCATGGCCGTCCGATTGAGGGAAATCGGATACCGCATAGTAGGCAGGATCGAGCCTGCCAGTAGATGCAGGGCCAGGTCCTGGTGCTGCTCCCCTTGTGTGAGCGGGACTCCTTGCAGCGTCTGGATGGGAGTCCAGGGGGCATTCGCTTGCAAAGGGTTGAAGGGCCTATAGAAATTCCTATCGAGAGCGACAGGAGGAGGAGGACGATAAGTGGAGGGGCATGCCTCCGTCTCGGCCCGAACGAGGGAAGGAGTGAAGTTATGGATGGGCGACGGCTGCCGCTGCTGCGGAGAAGATGAAGGAGGCGGCCCCTGAGGGGTTGGTTTCAAGGGGGATTGCCCCGTCCTCCGACGATGACGAAGGGAGCCACCCTCGTCAGTCTCCTCGGAGGAGTCCAAGGTTTCCACCTGACGAAACTGTTCGCCAGTCGGAGCCTTCTCCCCAGCTGAGGGAGGCGCCCCTGCTGAAGATGGTGCATCTGCGGAGGCTGCAGCACCCGATGGAGCTCCCGAGCGACCTGCACCTGGAGGATGAGAGGCTTCAGAAATGTAGTCAGGAAGTTCATCAGGATTCTTACACCAAATGATACGTCGGGAGACGTATTGATCCTTCCCGCGATAGTGGTAATAGCCCGCCTTCAAGACACGAGGAGTTTCGCCTGGAAGGATTCGTTTGACGTCAGCGATACGGGCCTCCTTGGTCAAAGAAATCAAATCCTTCGGGACCATCCTCTTGTATGATTTAATAGCAAGTCGGAGCTTTTTACCTTCTTCAGCATTCTGGACGTCGAAGAGCTGGTCCAGATCCACCCGCTTCCGCTTGGGCTGCTCCGCGGAAGGAGACCCCAACTGAACAGCGGCCTTCTTTGCTGATTTCCTCTTCCGCGAGGGGCGGACAGCATCAGTCTCCCCCTGCTTAAGGAACAGATCGGTCAGCACAGATACCTTCTTGGCTGCAAACAGTAAACGAAGAAGAGTTAGAAGTTTACCCAGGGAACCATATTAGAAGGGCCGTCGAAGAGCTGCCCCCCAGAGATAATATCGAGGAGTCGGATCCCGGCGTTCACCAGGTCCCGCTCCACGAGGGAATTGGCGTCGAGGGGAGTATAGGACTCCCCCCATCGATAAATCTGGATGAGTTGAAGGGTTTCGAAATCTTCGTCGGTATAGGTGTGGAAGGCAGGCGAGGAATCTGCCGTCACCTCCCATCGGGGCCATGGGATCGAAGAGTGCCGGATGAAGAAGTAGCTCCTCTTCCAGCCACTGTTGTCAGACCCCGTGTCAACCAGGAGTCCCCGACCCTTGACCACCTTCCAGGTGTCACTGGTCCAGCTGCATCGTCCAAGCTGCTGCTTACTCTACTTGGGCATCTGAGGATAGAAGGCGCAAACCCCCGCCTCGTTGCACTTCATCCCATAGAAGGTTCTGAAGAACTGGAGGCTGTAGACCCACTTCTGTCGGAAGCAGAGACCCTGGAAGGCGTTCCATAGACGGATGGCATGGGGAGAGAAGGTAGTTGGATGCGTTTTGTAATGTTGGCACATCTCGACCAGATTACCACAGAAGGGGAATCTGATCCCCGCTGATACTTGCCCCGTAGAGACAAATACCTCCCCTTTTTGGGGACGAGTAACCTCAAGGCTACCCGAGGGGCGAGGCCAAGGATACGGGAAACGGGGTTCCCAGGTAGAAGTGATACAACCCTCTCGGAGGGCTGCATCATAGGCAGTATTGGAGATTTCATTCAGAGCATAATCAAAATTAAAAGGTTTTCTCCCCTCAGAGCTGGACCCGCTGTCTGAAAAGTAACAATTGCAAGAAAAACACAATGGGATTCTCGGAAAGCTATAAATAAGGAAAAGACGAACAAGCAATGAAGGAAAAATCCTTACCAGACATGATGAAGTAGAAGTTGAGGAAATGAACTAGGCGTCGACGGAAAGATGATCGGAGAAACTTCAAGGCCTTCGGAATTACTGAGCTTGAATTCGCAGAAAAATTGCAGAGAGCTTTTGAGAATTCGGAAACGGTAAAAGTTAAACTATGACCATGGCTAGGGTTTTATAGGCGAAGAAGGCAGTTGAAGGGACACTTCGATCCGAGTCGTCGAAGTCGAAGAGTTTTTATCTGGACCGTTGAGATGAAACGTGCAGAAGGACAACAGGCGTAATGATGAGACGGCCTGAAAAGCACTTTTCAGAAAAGAACAGGCGCGAAAAATCAGGCACGAGGGCCGAAAACGTCGCTTCACTATCTACTGCATTTAATGAACTGGGGAACCGAGGAGACCCCTGGGATTTGGCAGTTATCTACAGAACACTGAGGAAACGTGAAGGAGAAGACTAGTACTGCGTGACCATGTTAAGGGAAAGATCCCCGATTCCAATATTGGGAGGTCGGGAGTTGGAAGACACGACGAACTAAAAGTCCCTCATGTCTTGGGGGCAAATGATGGGTTCGACTACATCCGTCAGGCCCTTTAACGGCAAGGAAACGGCAAACAGGCCCACCAGGCCCCAAATGAAGGTCAAGATGACCAAGGAGAAGGGTCCCGACGAAGGGAGTCCCGATGATGAAAGGTCCCGACAGAGTCGGTCCCGATAGGCGAGCTGGAAGCTCCCGATGAGAAGCCTTTAAGTAGGCCCCGATGACGAATCCCTGAGAACGATTGGCCCTGTCACGATGACGAGGGGCCCCGAGCGGTGACACAACGAGATAACTCTGGAGTCCCCGATGTTAGTCGGGACTCGCTATCAGAGGATAAGGCCAAGATACACGGGGCGTGGTCGAGATACGCGGAACGTGGTTAAGATACACGGAGCGTGGCCGAGATACGCGGGGCGTGGCCGAGATAAGCGAGATCATGGCCTAGATAGGCGGGATCACATCCGAGATACACGGGATACGGGATAACCACCCCCAACGGTTCACCAGGTACCTGAGGCATCTCTTCGCCTATAAAAGGGCAATAGGTCACCTCAGAACACTTACGTTGAATTACATACCCTTTGAGATTATTGCTTGCCAGTTCGTATTAGGCACTCATTTAAGCATCAGAGAGGGATTCTGGGTCACCGCCCGGTCTATCCCCTCTTGCAGGATTGCGTGGAGCGAAGGAGCTAGGGTTGCCGTCAAAGTCCGTACTGGAGTTCCACCGTGATCCAACAATGAGAGCCTTTTTTAGGCACCTAAGGAGCGACGCTGAAGAATACTTCAGATCAGATATATGTTGGATTACGGGGCTAACTACTACAGAAACTTAAATACGGTACATGCTAGTAATCAAGATTACGCAGTGGAATATGTGCACATACATTAATCGCTTTCCGTAGTCGCAGGATCTTGCTGAGGGAGTTCTTGATCCACCGGACGGCACTCGTAGAGGTTCTTGTTAAGGAAGCCCTACGTGGTATAGTCTCCACAACAAAGCCTCTAATCGATTCTTGGCAGTGACAGATCTTCAGAGTGTTTTCTCAAAGCAAATTGGCACACCCTTGGTGAGTTATGTGGTTCGGCCGAAACTAGGGTGTTTAGGGAGGAGGGTTTTCTCTTAAATTAACACAAAGGAGGAATTACGATTCAACATGATAAAACCCCTAACACTTTCTATTTATTGGAAGAGCAAAGTGGACAAAAGTCCACTTTGCCCAATCCAAGTTATCTATGATTCGGCCGGCCTAGTGTATAAGGGACACCCAATTTTGGGCCTCTCATGTAAATTGGGATTTAGTTCTAGCCTAAATTCCCTAATGTGACATTTACCCAATTGTCTCAGGTAACATATACATATTAGCGGGCTTCCATTTACGGTGCCCTATCAGCATATGCTAACAGCTCCCACTCGCCGGAATGGGAGGGTGCCTGTTAATGTATTGTTGTCCAAATCGCATCAACATTTCATTCTTCCGATCTTGTCCCTACTTCTGAGTTGTTCATACGAGGTTTTCCGTGCGACAGGCGGATACGACGGGCATCGTGCTACTCATCTGTTAGGAGTGTTGTAGCACCCGCGGAACGTTGATTACCTATTTCCAATAAACCTGTTAAAAACATTAAAATCTAACGTGTTGTATCATAAGTCAACTGTTAATTCTCCAATTGCCAAGTTTCCACAAATGAATACTTCTCCAAGGCATCCGTACAAGTATTCACAACCATCAAAATTTCCGGCTGGTGGCCACCTAGTGAATACAAGAGTCGGTGAATTACAGGTGAACTTGACCATCCCCATCGCTTATAACCTTAGTCAAACCCAATCGGTTTTTAAAGACATGGTCACTTGGCCTTTTTCACCAGCACTACACTCGTACGCCAGGAAGCGAACATTGAGCCTGACCTTGGATATGAGTTCTGAGTCCATGAAGATACTTCGGGTGCCTCTCATAAGGCTTCCAGGATCAATCACACACTCTAGGTGAAGAAGTTTGCGCCCATCCGTATCTCGAGAATTCTACCTAGCACAATCGAGCCTGACCCAGTGGTCGAACATGGCACGCATAGTATGAAGCACGCATTGATAGCCTACCCGAACATTTTTAGGAGTGGGATATGTCAACAATGTTATCGCAGAATTTTCATCTAGCCCAGAATGTGGTTAACGACGAACAGAGTTCATCACGGCGATATGCATAACAAATATCATGGCGTGTTACTCTGAAACCAAATGATCGTTTTGCGTAACCAAGTTTATCCCCATGGTTCTTAGTCACTCTTGTTACGGTAGAGGTCCCCCTCTACTACAAGACAATCGTGCCCGTGTGACGAGGAAAGGCCTACATTCGAGATAATTTAGGCGGAGGATTGCGTCCTCCTACGACTCAGTTTATAGACCGTAAAATTCGATGTGATCAAACATTATGACGTCGATGAATCATAAACTCAATTTTAAATTCTCTCATTTATTAAAAATGAAACTTTCAATTATCAAAATGTTATCCCAGATACATGCCCACTTTTAAACCCTACGCAATCTAAGAAGTTTAACGTGCTTTTCAAATATCTCCCTGCGTAATGGTTTAGTTAATGGGTCCCCCACCATATTGTTAGTGGGCAAGTATTCTAAAGTGATTATGTTGTCTTCTACCGCGGATTTAGCATAATTATATTTCACATCAACGTGTTTAGTCTTACTATGGTACTTTGGATTCTTAACCGCCGCAATAGCTGCCTGAATGTCAGAGTACACCTTCACAGGTTTACTCCTGACATCGACATCATGCAGTGCAGTACGAAGCCTTTTCAGCCATACCGCTTCCTGCGCATTTTTTGAGAGAGCAACGAATTCTGATTCCATCGTAGACAGCGCGACACATGATTGCTTCTGGCTCGACCATGGTCGGCGTCACTAAAACCGGTCAATTCTAACTTCCAGCTCTCATAGCACAGTACGTAGTTGACGGTACCCTTAAGATAACGTATGATCCGTTTTACAGTCTTTAAATGTTGATAGCCACGGTCTGATTGGAATCTTGCTACTAGACCCACAACGTATCAGATGTCCGGAAACACGGCGTACATGAGACTTCTGACCATGCTTAAATACTCTGCACTCCTCATCTGGTCACGCTCTTGCTGGTTCTTTAAGCCACCATGTTTTGACAACGCGCACCCGAATACTACCGGTGTCTCCACAGTTGTAATCTGAACTTTTTCAACATTTTGTTGATATAGGCTTCCTGAGATAGACATATCCTCCGAGCGGCTTGATCTTTTGCAATTTTAATGCCCAAGATGTACGTAGCCTCTCCCATGTCTTTCATCTCAAATACAGATGCTAACCAGGACTTTGATTCATTCATGAAACTCACATCGTTTGTAGCAATGAGTATGTCATCCACGTATAAGGTTAAGATGACGTACTTAAACTAAGAGGTCTTAGTATACACGCATGGATCCTCGTGGAGGTTCACGAATATATTTCCAGCGATTTCCTCATGGAATCTGTGGTACCATTGCTGAGACGATTGTTTAAGACCGTAATTGGATATTTGGATTTTACGAACTTTTTGTTCGTTACCAGGAGTAATGAAACCCTCTAGTTGCTCCATATAGATCCCTTTCCCCAGGTTTCCGTGGAGGAACGCGGTCTTAATATCCATTTGGTGCAGCTCCAGATCGAGGCATGCGACCAGGGCTAGGATGGCCCAGATTGTGGTGTAACGCATAGTCGGTGGGTATGTTTCATCAAAGTCGACTCCGTGAAGGTGGGTGTATCCTTTCGCAACTAGTCGGGCTTTCTATCGCTTGACATTTCCATCAGCAGTGAGTCTCAGCTTCAGAACCCACTTAGCCCCTATGGCTCTACGGTTAGCAGGTAAATCTATTAAAGACCATACCGAATAGGCTTTCATCGAGGCGATCCCTTCATCCATTGCTTTCCTCCATTCCTTCTCTTGAGGCCCTTTCAATTCTTGTTGAACCGTTACCGGTTCGTCAAAAGAAGTTAGGGTGAAAATTTCACCCTTCTCGATGGTATACTTCTTGGGAGATGTTCGATTCCTTTGACTTCGTCTATGCTCTTTAATCCCATCTTGAGTCTGCGTTGCTCCCACTCGAAATAATTGTCGGAGCATCCCTCCAACTGGGAACAAGGGCAGTGCTAGAACCTTGACCTACAACATTTCTTGGACGACCTCTCAGTCTCGGTAATTTACCTCCGAGATGAATTCCTTGATCACTAGGATCTGGAACCATGTTGGTTGATCCACTCCCACTGGGAACAATGGGTAGTTTTGGTATTATTGGATTTTCATCCAGTGGTCCGGCTACATGATTATCAGGTTCAACTTGATTCGCACTTGCAGCAACAGTGAATTTTGTGGCAGGATTGTCTCCTCCCACTGGATTTACTGTGAAAATGTCTCCATCTTCATTTACCATGTCATTCACTTGCATTATTGCCTCAAATATCCCACTCGAAGTAAGTGGGACTTGACTATCATTGTCATCCTGCTCCATTTCGATCAAAACTTCGTCTGTTTTGATTTCACCAAGCGTTGGAAATTCGTCCTCAAGGAATGTAACGTCTCATTTTCGACCACGACACCATTATCCCAAGCTAAGTTTAACATATATCCTCTAAGAATAGTTGTCGTACTCTTGATTTGAATACTTGTTTAATGCGCAAATTATTGTCGCATGATGATAAGCTTTACCTCGTTATCATTCATTTTAGCTTTTATGGCGTCGTGTTTGACTGATTTTATTGGAAAATAGTTCTACATTGATGTGAGTGAACTGCTTTTCATTCCATAGGGAATGTCGGTTGTTAAATTCTAACATTATGTTTTCAAACCATGCCTGTTTAAGTGTGTTATCGATATGAATGCCTTGCCAGACTTGTCGTTCAAGGCATATAGTGGGAGAATCATTTTACCGACATCATCCTTTTTATTTGCTAACTCATCTCAAAGACTTTATCCATCTTTGAACTGTGCATTCGGATTTCGCCTTATGCGTTAGTTGATACTTTACGAGTTCTTGGTAGCTTGTGAACCATACCTCTTTTCGTCGAATAAATATTAAATGAGTTATTCCCGAAGGGAGGCAAATGAAAATTCAGCATTCATTCCTTAAAACACTTCATCATTAAATTCATACTTTCAAACTATGTGTTCCGTCTTTCGATGTACACATGCGTGTAGCACTTACCAGGTTTAACCCATGGTATAAATCGTTTCGTTTCCAAAATTCAACTTAATTTAATCCAATCGGTTTCGCACATGTTCATCATTATAGAATTTATATTATGGAGTAGCAACAAATAAGAATTAGTTAAATCGGTTTGCACTTAGAACTACGCAATCGATGGATATTAACGGTATTTCTATGTTCAGGATATTAGATGAAGGAGTGTGTGTATATTTTTTTTTATCCGAAAATTAAAATTGGCAGATATATCAGTTTTAACTTCGTTTCGGATCAATCCCGTTTAACTGCGAGGATTAATTTTGACAAGTAGATCACATTTAGAATCAAATGGAAACTACTTTATTCAATAATTTCGAATCTCAATCAACCAAAATTCAAACATTAAACGAACAATAGTAAATCCATAAATTACAATAGTAAGGTCTCAGATCATAGATTGAAGCTATAATTAAGGTAAGAAGACAAGCAGTCTCAACAACGTTGAGCATTTCACCTTAAAAGAATTCACAGGTGAATTCGTCAGATGTCTTGCATCAAATAAAACGTTTTACGGTTCTATGTATGTGTGGAAAACAAGGCGTACCTTTTATGGAACATGTATCAACGGTGATTATTCGCATTGTTTAGACTTTTTGTTGCTGGGGTTAGCCAAGCATTTACGAAGACCATTGAATCTGTCATCGGTTGCCTCGGGTTCTTTGGGGATATTTCCTTCTCCATGGTCGGCCTAGTACAGATCCATAATCGTCTTAATCGATGAGATTAGACATGTGAGTCCATTATCGTTAGCAAACCATGAGAGAGGAAACATCTTCATTACTTTCTGAGCCCTTGTCCATACGTCTATTTCGTCAGCGAGATCATGAACGGTTATAACACCGTCTTCATTGCATAGAATACTGTAGTATTCTTCCATGAGGTCTTTTGCTTCAGCGGCCTTTCTTCAACCGTAGTCAAGGCGTATGGCACACCAAAGATGAAGTGCGTTGTTCTCCATAAACTCTTCATCTACTTTAACTAACACTTTCGAGTAAATTAATTATCGTGCTGTCCGATCTTTCCTCAACCTTTTCTTGTTGTTGTAGATGTATGGTTTTCCATATTCTACCGTCTCGATCCTCTTTGCTTTCGGATTGATTCGGTCATCAACATCCGCAACAATAAGGATATCTTCAACACTTTCTTTCCATTCATCATAATTCATATCATCCAGAATGCGAGGTTCATAGAAGTGTACCGACCCAACCATGAAAACTAACACATTAATAATCATGCACAATCGGGGAGACAGTAACATTTTGAGAAAGAATTTCATAAATCAGATATCTATTAAGATGGAATACGAAAAATAATGATTCCTCAGCCATCTAAACCAACCGACTACCAGTAAACCGAGGGAAGGGGGTTGTGAATGAGTTTAGTCTTTTAAAACGGTTTTGATCGCAAATTACCAGAACGGGAATTTAAAAAATAAACATACCCGATCTTGGCTTTCCCAAGGCCCTTTTGTTTTTGAAAAATATCCTGATGTATTTACGTATACACAATTCTACTTCACAAGAAAATCATCATAGCAAGCCAAATTCATCATCCAAACCACGCATCATGCATACGCGTCATTTGTCTAATGTTCCGAGGAACTCATGCTAGCATATACATAATTTTACTTTCTAAGTAAACTATTACATGCGGCTACATGTTAGATTACGGGGAGTAATCACTACGGAAAAAAAACATGGTACGTGCATGTAATCGAAATTACGCAGCGGAAGAGTTATACATACCTCATGAGCTACCGTAGTCCAAGATCCTTTGTACGAGGGAGTTCTCGATCCACCGGATGGAACCCGTAGAAGTTCTTGTGAAAGAAGCCCTACGTGGTGTTAGCTCCACAGCAAAGCCTCAGATCAATTCTTGGCACAGGGATAGATCTTCGGAGAGTTGCTCGAAAGCAATTTGGCACACCTTCGATGTTGGTAATGGTTCGGCCGAAACTAGTAGATGTGGGAGGAGGGTTTTCTCTCTAAAACACTCTTGTAAGGGAATTATGATTAACCCTAAATATTCCCTAACACCTCTTATTTATAGGAGGAGTAAAGTGGACAAAAGTCCACTTTACCCTCACTATAAGTTTCGGCCGACCATTAGTATAGGGAGGCCCAATTTTGGGCTTCTCATGTCAATTGGGATTTGGGTCTAGCCCAATTACCCTAATCTGACATTTACCCAAGTTCATTAGGTAATCTATACATATTATTGGATACCAATTACGGCGCACATCACCATATTCTACAGCTCCAACTCGCCGGAATGGGAGGGTGCCTGTTAATGTATTATTGTCAAAATCCGCATCAACATTTCTCCCCTTTGATCTGCTCTGTGCTTCTAAATAGTTCATACGAGGTTTGCCGTGCGACCGGCAGATACGACGGGCATCATGTTACTCATCAATTAGGAGTGTTGTAGCGCCTGCGGAACGTTGATTCCCTTTTCTCCAATCAACAAGTTATAAACAACTTTTATATATATTGTACCCCGATGTATCCTAGGTCAACTAACAATTCTCCATTTGCCTAGTTTCCACATACGAACACTTCTCCAAGGCATCCGTACAAGTATTCACAACCTTCAACTAATATCCGGCAGGTGGCCACCTAGTGAATACAAGAATCGGTGAATTACAGGTGAACTTGACCATCCCCATCGCTCATACCCTTAGTCAAACCCAACCGGTTTCCAAAGACTTGGTCACTGGGTCTTTTTGTTCAGCACTACGCTCGTACGCCGGGAAGCGAGCATTGAACCTGGCCTTAGGTACGAGTTCTGAGTCCATGAGGATACTTCGGGTGCCTTTTCATAAGGCTCCCGGGATAACATGCTAGAGGTGAAGAAGTTTGCGCCTGCCAGAATCACGAGAATTCCTTTCTAGCACAACCGAGCGGTGACCCCGGGGTCGAACATGGCACACGTAGTATGAAGTACGCGTTGATAGCATACCTGAATCTTTTGGGTCACAGGAATGGGACATATCAATCATTTTATCACAGATTTTCTTCCGGCCCTGAATGTGGATTTATGACGAACGAAGTTCATCACGGTGGTCTGCAGGACGAGAATCACGTCGAGTTACTTCGACTATAGATAATCATTCTTCTCAATCAGGTTTATCCCCCTGATTCGTAGCCAGCCTTGCATAGTGGAGGCCTCCCTCCACCGCAAGACGACCGTACATGTGTGACTAGGTAAGGCCCACATTCGACATAGATTTTGCAGAGGATTGCGTCCTCCTACGACTCTTATAGACCGTAATTTGATGTAATCAAACATTATGGTGTCGATTGATCATAAACTTAGTTGCAATTCTTTCGCTTACAAAATGTAACTTTCTAATATCAAAATGTTATCACAGATACATGCCATTTCTAAACCCTACGCAATCCAAGAAGTTTTACATGCTTTTCGAATGTCTCCCTACGTAGTGGCTTTGTTAATGGGACGCAATCATATTATCAGTGGACAAGTATTCCATAGTGATTATATTGTCTTTTACCATCTATTTAGCATAGATATATTTCACATCAATGAGTTTGATCCTACTATGGTACTTCGGATTCTTAACTGTCGCAATTGCTGCTTGAATGTCGGAGAATACCGTCACAGGTTTACTCGCGATGTCACCATTTAGCAATGCAGTAAGAAGCCTTTTCAGCCAGACTACTTCCTGTGCATTCTTAGAGAGAGCTACGAATTCTGATTCCATTGTAAACAGCGCGACACATGTTTGTTTCTTGCTCGTCCAAGAAATGGCGGCATTAGCAAGGAGAAACACTCCTCTTGTGGTGGACTTACGATCATCCTGATCACCACCATGGTCGGCGTCACTGTAACCGGTCAATTCTAACTTCCCGCCCTCATAGCACAGTGCATAGTCGGCAGTACCTTTCAGATAACGAATTAGGTATAACTAATAACTTGTTTTAAAGTCTTTTAAATGTTGATAGCTAGGATCTGATTGGAAACGTGCTACTAGGCCCACGACGTGACAGATATCCGGATGGGTGTATCGCACTATGTATGTCGAAATATCAACCACGCTTGAATTCTCTACACCCTTCATCTGTTCACGCTCTGCCGGGTTCTTGGGGCTGTCACGTTCCGACAGTGCGCACCCAAATACCACCAGCGTATTCACGGGTTTGGCATTCTGTAATTTGATCCTATATTCAACATATTGTTGATATAAGATTCTTGAGGTAGACATATCCTTCGGGTAGCCCGATCTTTGGTTGTTTCAATGCCTAAGATATTCTTGGCCTCTCCCATGTTCTTCATCTCAAATACAGATGCCAACCAGGACTTTGACTTATTCATGAAACTCATGTCGTTTGCGGCAATGAGTATGTCGTCCACGTATTAGGTTAAGATGACATACTTAGACTAGGAGGTATTATAATACATGCACAGATTCTTGTGAAAACTCTCTAATCCATTTCCTACGATTTCCTCATGGAATCCGCGGTACCATTGCCGTGACGACTGTATAAGACTGTAGAAGGACCTTTTGGAGTTTACAAACTTTACGTTCGTTGCCATGAGTAATTAAATCCTCCGAATGCTCCATGTAGATCTCTTCCACCATGTTTCTGTGGAGGAATGCGGTCTTAACATTCCTTTGGTGTAGCTCGTGATCGAGACTTGCGTTCAGGACCATTAATGGCCCTAACCGTGGTTTTACTCACAGTCATTGAGTTTCTCTTATCAAAGTCCTCTCTGTGAAGCATTGGGTAAGACCTTTCGCAATGAGTCGGGTTCTCCGACTTGTTCCATCAGTGGTGAGCCTTCTTTCAGGGCTCACCTTATCCTTATGCCCCTTTGTTTAGCAGGTAAATCAACTAAAGACTATAATGGCTTTCATCTAGGCGATCTCTCTCATTTATTATTTCTTTCCATTTCTCCACTTGAGGTCTTTCCAGTGCTTGCCAACAGTTTGAGCGGGGTTTTCAGTTTGCTCAATGGGATACTTGCCTTTGACTCTAGTCTAGGCATTATGAGTACCACTAATTAGTCTGATCTTTTCTCCCACTCAGAATAATGCTTCTTATCGGAGCATTATTTCTATTGGAAATAATCCTCCCACTCGGAACAATGCTTCTTATCGGAGCATCGTCTCTGTTGGGAACAATAGCAGTGCTAAAACCTTGACCTATAACTTTCCTATTACAAACTCTTGGTCTCGAGGTTTTACATCCGAGATGCATTCCTTGATCACTAGGATATGGAACCAAGTACGGTTGGATCACTCCCGATCGGAACAATGGGTAATATAGGTAGTTGTGTCATTCCTGGTTCAGCAATTTTGACCATCATCTTCGACTTGATTCGTCCCAACAGCAATAGTGATTACTTGTGGTAGGGTTTATTCCTCCCACTGGATTTACTATGAAAACGTTCCCATTCTTATTTACCATGTCATTCACTTGAGTTGCTGGTTCAAATCTCTCCCACTCGAATTAAGAAGGACCTGATTGTCATCGTTATTCTGCTATGTTTTGATCATGATTATGTTGATTGAAACTGTTCATGCATTTGGAAAATTTGTCCACTTAGTGATGTAATGACTCATGTTCCACCACGGTACCATTTAACAATCCAAGCTGTAAACAGGTATTTTCTAAGAGTAACTGACGTACTCTTGTTCTAAATACGTGTTTTGTTGCGCAAATTAATGTCGCATGGTGATACAATTTAATTCACTATCACCCATCAGCTATAATGGCGACGTAACTTACCGATATTAAATGAACATTGTTTTACATTTATGTGAATCATCTTTCATCATCCCATATGGAACTTCTGATAGAACGACTCCAACATTATGTATGTATAAACTGTGTCTCTTGAAGTGTGTCATTTGATTTGAATGCATAGCCTAACATATCGTTCAAGGCTTCTGGAAGGAAAATCATTTAACTAACTTGATCCTTCTTCGTTTGCCGACTTATCTCAGAGATTTTATCCATCTCCGAACTTACCATCTTAGGTATTCACCTTATGGTTCAGTTGATACTTTTACAAGGTCGTTGTAGCTTACGTAGCTTACTTCATACCGATGTAAATGTTATCAGTAAGTCATATATCCGAAGGAGTGCAAACGAAAATTCAGCACATCATCATGTAAACACTTCAATATTAAACTCATGTAATGAAACGATGTGTTCCCTCTATCGAGGTCCACTTGCGCGTTGCGCAGTCTACTCTGGGGTTAAACCCTTGGTTAAATTGTTTCATTTCTGAATTTAATTCAATTTAATCCGTTTTAACTGTTTCAAACATGATTATCATTACAGTTTATTTCATTCAATGGAGTAATTAATAAAGGAAGAGATATTAATAATAACCGGTTTGTTCTTTGATTTGCGCAATCAATGGATTTTAAAGGCGTTTTTTATTTTAATAAAATAATTAGATGTATGGAGTTATTTGATTCAGCTATATCAATAGCTTTATTGTTTCGGATCTATCACTCTTTCGGATCGATCTCGTTCCTATCCGAGTCGATTAATCTTGATAAGCAGAACACATTTCGGATCGAATGGTAACCACTTTATTCAAAAATTCCGAAACAATAATAATTACTAAAATTCAAACATAAAACCGAATAGTAAGAGAAACTATCACAATGGTAAACATTCCAGATCATCTACGAAGCTTTTAAGAGACAAAGGCAGAGCATTAGGAGGAAATAAACGAGACTTTTATTGTTATTTTATCACTGGCGTTCATCACACCGGATTATCGTTTGAGGAACAAAATGATGATCCTGTTTCGTCTGCATCTTCCCTCGATCTCTTGTGGTGAAGCGCAGAAGAACCCTTTGGTTGATTTTGCTTGCTTTCAACAAACAGGGTCGTGATAAACTTAATTTCTTTAATCAAGTAATCAAGCCCGTCGTCGTCTGCCAACCATGATAGAGGGTACCTCTGTGCAATACTAAGTATCTTTCTCCAATTTGATCTCTCTTTCGTAAGATCTGATGTGGGTTTTACACCTGCATCTTGGGAAATAAGGGCAACATACTCGAATAGCACTTTTCTGGCTTCGGCTGCCTTTCCTCCACCCAAGTGGATTCTGAGGGCACACCAAAGTTGAAGAGCACTAAGGTCGAGTTTGAAGTCCTCTACAACCTCTCTTTCCAGGGTTGCCAGTATCACCTTGCAAGCTCTCCGATCCATGAAGCTCCTTAACTTATTTGGGTAAGCAAGGACGCCTTGTTCATTCACCAATGTGTCCCCTTATTCACATCGATACACTTGTGTATATCTTCAGCGAATAGGAGTTTCCTTACATATTCACTACATGCTTCATAGTTCGCGCCATCCAGATTGCGAGGCTCGTAGAAGCGAACCGACCGAGCCATGAAAATACTAACACTTTGATGATCAAGCAAAAATCAGGGAGATTAACATTTTGAGAAAGAATTGCATACATCAAATATCTATTAAGATAGAGTCCGACAGATAGTGATTCCTTAGTCATCTAAACCAGCCGACCACCAGTAAACCAATGGAAGATGGCTGTGAAAGAGTTCACACTATCGTCGTCTTCTATCCAATAAATCAGTCTGTTAAAAACGGGTTTAATAGCAAATTACCGGAACTGGAATTTTAAAATAAGCATACCCGATCTTGACTTTACCAAGGCCTTTTTTGTTTTGGAAAAATTAATCCGATGAATTCACTCATGCATACACAATTCTACAACCCATGCAAATTATCATATGCTAGTAAAATTCATCATTCATACCACATACACGTTTACGCGTCATGCGTCTAATGTTTCGAGGAACTCATGCTGGCATTTATAATTCTATCTTTAAGTAATTATCAAACGCACCTACATCCTTAACATTCTAGCATACGTGTCAAACATGTAACATCCAAATCAATCATATATATTTGGTGACTGGTTTTCGGTTTTAAAATAATTTTAAACATTAGGGGTTGATTTGCAATTCATGCTTATATTCAATCACGCAAGCTTCTAGACATGAATCCTATGAATTTTAAACCATCACAGCATATCTATTTTAGTGCGCATACCATATATTTAACCAGGGCTCCGCCCACAACATGTAATATCCAGCAAGCTTGACACACTCAAGACAACAGTTCTAATCATGCATAAATATATATTGAATAATAAACAATTGCAATTCTACCCACTAAATTAAGCAATCCCAAAAACATGTATCTCCGAGATCCATCCCCATAATCGAAACAAGGCATAAAGGTTAGCAACCCTGTGAGCACTGTGTAGTCCATTTCGAGGTTAAAAAACATTTGGATTTTAAAACTTGACCTCCCTATTTTAATTGACTTGAATTCGGTTTAGAAAACGTTGTTCGGTTAAGTCAACTTTAGTCCGTTTTGGTCTGGTCCGGCAAAAAACCGGTTCGGTTCGGTCCGAAATTCCAGTTCGGTCCGGTCCAGCAAAAATCCAGTTCGGTTCGGTCCGGTTTAAATTTTAAAATCTGGTTCGGTCCGAACCGGTCCAATATAATAGGGTTCGGTTCAACACTCAAAACCGGTTCGGTTAGATCCGATTAATTACCCCGGTCCGACCAGACCCGAATAGGTTGAACCGATTGAGAAAATCCGGTTCGGTTTTATTTCTCCCGGTTTAACATATTGGACCGGCCCAATAATTAAAATTTAAAAGGTTGGGCCGAAATGTTTACCTGTGGCCCAAGTAGGGTTTTAAATCCATTAAAAATATTAAATTGCTAAAAATCTATCTTTAAGATTAAATCAATCAACAATATATATATATAGATATGTAAATTTCGGCATAATGTATAATATATATTTTATTTATTGTCAATATCATAAATAGGGAAACAAATAAATGACAATATATTTTCTCAATCTTTTAGGTAACTGAATCTATCAACAGTATATTTAACCCTATTTAAACAATTAGATATATTGATAGTGATATATATTTCTATATATTAATGTGAATCTATCTTTATGTTCACAATTATAGATATATTGTTACCATAATTAAAAAATTAAAATATGGTAAACAATATAATTTTATTAATTTTCTATGTATGTGCCGAAATTTCATTGCTTAATGACCAAGAAATTAAAAAATTTACCTTGAACAATAATTAAAAAAAAAAATCCAATGTTTGATTTTGATAAATATCATATCTTTTTCTTGAAGGTCATGAACATCAACTTTACCATGAACATGAAAATTTCGGACCTATCTCACAAAACCCTAAAAAATTCGAAACTTTTTAAAATCTTCTTTAAAAATTTCGATCCAAAGTTTTAAATTTTCAAGAACACCAATTTATCAAAATCATGAACTCCTAACACAGGCTCTGATACCACTGTTAGATTACAGAGAGTAATCACTACGGAAACACAAAACATGGTACGTGCATGTAATATAAATTACGCAGCGGAAGAGTTACACATACCTCAACAGTTATCGTAGTCCAAGATCATTTGTAAGAGGGAGTTCTCGATCCACCAGACGGAACTCGTAGAGGTTCTTGTGAAAGAAGCCCTACGTGGTGTTAACTCCACAGCAAAGCCTTAGATCAATTCTTCACACAGGGACAGATCTTCAGAGAGTTGCTCGAAAGCAATTTGGCACACCTTCGGTGTTGGTAATGGTTCTGCCGAAACTAGTAGATGTGGGATGAGGGTTTTCTATCTAAAACACTCTTGTAAGGGAATTATGATTAACCCTAAAATATTCCCTAACACCTCTTAGTTATAGGAGGAGTAAAGTGGACAAAAGTCCACTTTACCCTCATTATAAGTTTCGGTCGCCCATTAGTATAGGGAGGCCTAATTTTGGGCCTCTCATGTCAATTGGGATATAGGTCTAGCCCAATTACCCTAATGTGACATTTACCCAAGTTCATTAGGTAAACTATACATATTATGGGCTACCAATTACGAACGCCCATCACCATATGCTTACACTATATCCTCAACATTCAAAAATACGTGTCATACATGAAACTTCCAGATCAAACATGCATATTTGGCGACTGGTTTTTGTTTTTAAAATATTTTAAAATATTAGGGCCTGAGATGCAATTCATGCGTACAGTCAATCATGCGAATTTCATGACATGAATCTTAGGCAATTGCAACCATCATAACATGTCTATTCTAGTGCGCAAACCATATATTTAACCAGGGCTCTGCCTCCAACATGCAATTTCCAGTTAGCTTGACATAATCAAGAAGACAGTTCTAATAAATATATGTGAAGAAAAGTAAACAATTGCAATTGAGCCCTCTAATTAATCCAGTCCTAAAGTCATGCATTTCCTAGATCCATCCGCATAATCAAAACTAGGCATTAAGGTTTAACTAAAACGTGAAAATTTTAAACCTTCGAGCACTGTGTAAACTAATTTAAAGTTCGAAAATATTTGGATTCTAAAATAATGACTATCCCATTTTAATAATTGACTTGAATTCGATTTTGAAAAATCCGGTTCGGTTCAGTCAATTTCAGTTCAATCCGGTTTGGTTCAATTCCATAAATCCGGTTCGGGTTCGGGCCTGTTTTATTTTAAAATTTGGTTCGGTCTGAATCGGTTCAATAAAATAGGATTTCGGTTTGGTTCATCCCTAAAAACCTATTCGGTTAGATCCACTTAGTCAACCCAGTCCGACCCGACCTGCTCCGGTTTTGCAAATTGGACTCGCCCATTTAACCCATAGGGTTCAGCCGAAATATTTCTTGTGGGCTAATTAGGGTTTTAAAATCCACTAAAAAATTAACTTAGCCACCAAGAAATATTAATTATGTAAAATAAAATAATTTCCAATATTGCATATATATATATATAATTCAGCTACATATATATATATATATATATATATATATATGTATATATATATATATATATATATATATATATATATTACCAAGATTCTATCTATACGATATATAAATCAATCAACAATATATATACATATATATACATTTCGACTAATATATATATATATATATATATATATATATATTGTCAATATCTTTAATAGGGAAACAAATATACTGACAATATATTTTCTTAATCTTTTAGGCAACTAATTCTATAAATAATATCTTGGGGCCTACCAAATTAAAAAATTTATCTTGTAATTTCAGTTAGGGTTCTGCCGAAACATCAAATTGGAAATAAGTGGTCAAATTTCGAGATCAAACTTTAACAAGGTCCACCGGGCAGCACCCGTAGAGGTTCTTTTTAAGGAAGCCCTAAGCGGTATAGTCTCCACAGCAAAGCCTCTGATCGATTCTTGGTAGAGACAGATCTTCAGAGTGTTTGCTCAAAGCAAATTGGCACACCCTTGGTGAGTTATGCGGTTCGACTGAAACTAGGGTGTTTAGGGAGGAGGGTTTTCTCTTAAATTACCACAAAGGAGGAATTAGGATTCAACATGATAAAACCCCTAACACTCTAAACTTATAGGAGGAGAAAAGTGGACAAAAGTCCACTTTGCTCACTCCAATATTTCGACCGGCCTAGTGTATAAGAGAGGGTCAATTTTGGACCTCTCATGTCAATTAGGATTTAGGTCTAGCCCAATTTTCCTAACGTGACATTTATCCAATTGTCTCAGGTAACGTATACATATTAACGGGCTTCCATTTACGGCGCCCTATCACCATATGCTAACAATATGGGCATCGCCAACATAACCTCAGTAGAAGAATTCAACAAAAGGCTGCTGCAAGCAATGCAAAGAGAAGAAGAAGATGAGCGAAACTACTACCAACTTAGTGATGGAAGAACGGTCCACTTCACACCGGTCAGAAGCGACATTGAAGATCTGTACAACAGGGTTATGTACGACAGAATTCCTCCACCTCTGGAATCATCAAGCGTCTTCATAGGAACATAAGTGGAGGGATGGTGCGAATATCACAAGGATTGGGGGCATAGCACAAACAAGTGTCTAGCCCTTAGACTGGAGGTCGAAGAGGAAATCCATGTTGGACATATCCCGAAGGAGATTGCAACCGAGGAGCTAGAGTTCCAACCAACCTAGATTGGAGACTATATGTTCTATCTTTATTTCATGTTTTAGCATAAAAGTACTTGAAGGAGATCTACGGACTCCATTTTAAACTTTCCATTTGTAAAGAAATGGCAGTGTGACTAAATGAATTAGATGCTTTTCAGGAAACATGAGGAAAAAAGGACACCACCACTCATAAAATGGATGGTGACATCTCCAAACGAAAAGGGGAAAATCCATAAGGACAAACCTCTCATAAGAAGATGGAAATATCCATAAGGACAACCCTTCCAACCGAAAAGGGGAAAATCCATAAGGACAACCCTCTCATAAGAAGAGGGGAAGATCCATAAGGACAACCCTTCCAACCAAATAGAGGAAGATCCATAAGGACAACCCTCTCATAAGAAGAGGGGAAGATCCATAAGGACAACCCTCTCATAAGAAGAGGGGAAGATCCATAAGGACAACCCTTCCAAACGAAAATGGGAAGATCCATAAGGACAACCCTCTCATAAGAAGAGGGGAAGATCCATAAGGACAACCCTTCCAACCGAAAAGGGGAAAATTCATAAGGACAACCCTCTCATATGAAGAGGGGAAGATCCATAAGGCTTCCAACCGAAAAGGGGAATATCAATAAGGACAAACCTCTCTTATGAAGAGGGGAAGATCCATAAGGACAACCCTTCCAACCGAAAAAGGAAGATTCATAAGGACAACCCTTACAACCGAAAATGGGAAGATCCATAAGGACAACCCTTCCAACCGAAAAGGGGAAGATCCATAAGGACAACCCATCCAACCGAAAAAGGGAAGATCCATAATGGACAACCCTTCCAACCTCGATAAGGGGACATAAGACCCACATGGCCACCCCAGCAATATAAAGGAAAGGGACGTAAGACTTAAAACCATAAGCAACCTAACCTTCAATAAGAGGAAATAAAACCCATTAGGTCTCCTCACAAGCAAAAATAAAAAAGGAATGTAAGCCCTAAAAGTAATAGGTCATCCTAACAAAGCATCATACTGATAACAAAAGGTGTACTAAGAACACACCAATCCATCCACACATACAAATCTACACAGAGAAGAGTACGACAAAAAAAGGAAAGCCAAACACGAGTATCTAATCATAAAGAAAAGAGCTCAATTCTAATCAAGAACCTCTCCAAAACAAGTGGGAGGAAAACACAAACAAACAACAAGGAAGGCAAATAACAGTCATCAACAAGGGGTATAAATCTCAACCACCCTTCACAAGGGGGGGATCATCCCCTTTGGCAGGAGCTTTAGAAGGAGTGGAACCCTTAACACCGCGAGAAGAAGCCACAACCTTGGGCTTCGAAGAACTGTCAGCAGCAACCCGCCCGGCAGTAAACTTCACCTTACTCGAGCGCATAGCAAGACGATCAGCGTACCTTGAAGAAAACATGGCATACTCGCCAAGCCGATCAAATGGAAAGTTGGGATTTATATTGAAAATATTCTCAACAGTACCATTTCCAAAGGTATCCATAGTACCCTCGCAATGCTTCTCGGCACGGTTAGAAAATTCCTTAGAAGCCAATAAATATCGAACTCCAATAGCCTTGACTTTCTCGACCCCAAGAGGTATACCCTCCTCCAATCCAGATAACCTACCCTCTTCACGAGCATCCCAGACAACATTCTTCACCCTAAAAGCAGCTATCAAATCATATTTTCCCTGGTGGGCAAGAGCATCGTCAAGCTCCTTCTGAACAACAGTCAAACAGCTGGCCAGAGCAACCTCCGACACCCTGAGCTGCTCAACTTCATCACGCAAATGTTTTTCGGTGTTCTTAAGAGTATACTCAAGTGTCCCCAACATCTTCCGAAACATATCCCTCTCCCAAGTGACGTTCACTAAGTGAGAGCCAAGGTTAACAACGGAAGATATCCCCTACCAAACACAAAGAAGAATCAGGATCAAAAGGCTCATAAAACAATGCAAAAACCAATATAAACACTCACGGGAGCAAACTGAGACAAGGCACCCTTCACGAAGTGATGGGCTTCTTCAAGGTCGGAGGGAGGAAGATACCGATCTGCAGGGGGAATAATAGCATTCATCATAGGAATAGCCAACTCCGGAATAGAAAGAGAGGACGAAAGGTCATAGCCTGAAGGTTAGCAGTCTGAAAAGGCATCCAGGCATTGCTCCTAACATCACCAACGATAGGGCGAACAAGATCCTCGGGACAGATTAAAGGCAACTTGACCATGCCTAGAAAAACAAGTGTAAGACACAACAAAGGCGTGAGAAATAAAAATTTACAAGAGGGGAACACCATCATATACCTGGCGTTGGAGATCTATTATCAGAGGACTCGGGCGGGGGGGGGGGGGGGGGGGGGGAGACGGGTCGAGGAGATAAAGACTCGTCGGCATCATCTGAAACCTCTTTGTTCTCCTGAGCGATAGGAGAGACATCGACTATTTCCTCAACAGCAACCTCACTCTCTTTAAGGCAAGAGGAGGACCTAGAGGGAGAAATAAAGGAGGTTATCTTCTGGGCCTTAAAGTTAGAGGCTTCCACCTCCAAGCTGGATCTCTTCGACTTGATCTTGGCCAAGATTTGCGCGGCGGAAATAGAGGGGGACCTCCCTAAAACCAACAAGAAATAGATATAAGTACAACATAAGAAAATTAATCATAGAAACAAAAGGAAATACCTCAAATACCATACAGGAGGAAAGTATCACACCCTTAGAAGTCTCATAAACAGCAGTCGGAGCTTCCACCACTGGCAAAGGATAGGGGGAGACGGCTGAAGCTTCCCTCTCCGTAGGAACATCTTCACCAACGCCATCGTCCCCCTGAAATAGAAAAGGCCAATATTGAAACCAACCTACAAAACAGAACAGTAAAATCACAAGTATTAAAAACTCAAAGGTTTGCATACCGAAGGCAAGAGGGGGGGGGGAGGTCGATCGGATCCCCGTAGCGCATAACTCCTTCTCCGCGGTATGATGCACTGACTCGAAGGAAGTCGTCGTATTCCCAATATATATAATCTTCAGAGCTTCCCTCTCAAACATGGAAAGTTAGGAGAATGTAGGGCGCGCTTCCGTCAATAGGGGGAGTTCAAAGACCAAGAAACACCCTGATCCTCAATGAAGAAGTAGTGTTTCCCAGTGACCACTACCACTTTCGAAGGCAAGGACAAAACGACGCTTGTTGTCCCACCTAGCCTCACCCAACCCCGAAAACCCATTTTGAGCCAACAAGGGGTACCAAATCACCAAAGAATATATACCTGAGTCGCCATCGTGCTGGATGCGATAAAGGCATCAGAAAAGACGGAGGGAGTAAGCCCAGAACTGGCGGTGGCACAACACCCTAAACCCGACCCAAGCACGGATAGCGGAGGGGGCGGGACAAAGAGGGGAAATTCGATAATATGAACAAAGCTCTCGAAGATCGGCGCACAAAGGGAAACACAGCCTCGCCTTAAATTGATGAACCTACACCACCGACATCCCATCAGAAGGCGGGGTAACGGAGCTGCAGTGTAATGATAAGGCATGGCAAAGGGATAAAATGACATGTCTAAACTGCCTAGCCCTGCCATCTTAACGTGAAAGAGAAAGCCCTCAAATAGGAACACGGGGGTCTCGCAGGAACGCCAACTCATCCTCGAGGATGGGCTCCAAATCGATATCTGACCCCGACTCAAAGTCAAGCACCACGGGAACATAATCCGGACTCAAGTCTGGTTGTGGGAACCGCTTACCCATAAAAAACTCCTCATGGGGGTAACAGACTAAGGGATGCCTAGAAGAATAACCGCCACGTGGAGCTTCATATGAAGGGGGCTTACTCATTAGGGAGGGAAAAAGATGCAACGCTTCCTAATCCAAGAGAAGCTTCAAATGCACACCTGACAATAAAAAGAAAGAACGACGACCCGTCAGAGATTACCAACCTCACCTCAAGGTATCATATAAATCCATCAATAACAATCTACATAGGAGTACATACCAAAATGCACAAAGATCGAATGCCTACTACGAGGGAAAAGACAAGCACATGGATGATGTTACTTATGGAAAGAAAAACTATGACGGATAATCAGAGGGACGCTATGCTACTCCATCAAAACCAAGCTACCCAAGGGAACGTCCCAAAGTGCGCCAAGATCAAATGCTTACTACAGAGGCAAAGACGCATACATGAACGATACCACTTGTTAAGGGAATGACTATAATGGAAAAGCAAGCACATCAAGCACCACTAGATGGGGGACAAATAAAACCACCCCCAACACTACCTAAGGTTGTAAAAGGTAGAACCAAACATCAACAACCGAGTTGTACATCAACTAACCAAGCAAGAGGTGACCCAAGCAAAGCATTAAGGCACCCAAGCATTAAACAACTATCAAGTTCCTAAGGGGACAATATTTATATCAAATACTCACCTCAAAAAGTACTCCTAGGTAAACTACAAAAGGCAATCATCTACTTCCAACCAACAATGCACAATGAAACAATTCAAGTATCTATGGCAAGGTCCTAGATTTTATAGCAATCGATGGAGAACACACAAAAAAAATGGGCTAAGGGTCCAAACCTTTTAAGGGATGGAATCAAACTAGTTTAAATCCCGGTCCATAACCAATTGGTCGTCAGAACCGCCGCCCGCGCCACCGGAAAAGGCCCAGCCATCGTCGACACCACCACCTGCCGCCGGAAGAACTCCTGCCGCCGTGCCCGGTCTCGTCGCCTCCTTGCCCAGCCCTTCCCGGAGACGACTCTCGTCACGCGTCACCCTCTCTCTTTCCGGCCGGCTCAAGTCACCAAGACAAGCAAAATTTCCGCCCCAAATTAAACCTAAGTGAGCTCCATGAGAGGTGTGGTGACTTAATTTGGTTGATTGGGTGACAAAATTGAAAATGGAGGTGGAAGAGAAAACCTAGGTTGGAAGGAGGAGGAGTGCTCTAGAGAAGATGAAGGAGGATAGTGAAGGAGGAGGGAAATAATTAGGAGGAGCCTAAAGCATGCCTTATAAAGGAGTATGTTAGGGATTTACTCTAGAATGCTCCAATAAAAAGGAGACACGAATAAAAGGACGCAGCCCAAAGGCTAAGTAAAACGAGACCAAGGCTCGTAATTCTTACCCTCATATAATATATATAACATAAATCTTCTTAATCTAACAAAAGCATATCTCGTGTATGTGTTAAGCTTCTCTAAACAGGGGGCAAGGAAAACACGGCACATCTCGAGCACTCTATAAAGGTCGGGATTGCCACAAAGGTACGCCTTATAACTCGCTTGGGCGATACCCTGCAAAAATAGAGTCAAGTAAAGGTTGAACCATTTATTGACTCGGGGGATAATGTTGAACACCCAAACTATTACAAATTGGACCCGATAATTGGGCCACAATCGATTATAATTCGAAACTTGGAAAACGGTCACTCGAGACCCAACACATAGGCCCAAAAACACCCTCGAGTGGCAAAAACCACTCGAGGGGTAACCCAAGCAAGGAACCCATGCTCGAGTTACCCGAGCAAGGACCTGTTGCTCGGGTAGCCCGAGCAAGGACCCGTTGCTCGGGTAGCCCGAGCAAGGCACTAGGGATACCCACCCGTACCCTCATCCGTCCGGACGAGCTTCCCTCGCCCGTACCCTTACCCGCGGACGATACTCCGCCCGGGGCTCGCCTTTGTAGGCCATTTACCAACACTTAGCCATATTAGGTTTATCAACGGTCGAACCGAGGTCAAACACACCATATTTACGGTCAATGTCAACTTATATTACGAAACTGCCATAACCGGACTAGGAAATCACTGGAACCGGGGCGGTCCAATAGGAACTCTATAAATAGAGACCTCCTCTCCTCATTTGAAGGTAATTCATCACTCTCTCTCTCTCTAAGTTGATTACCTCTCTCTAAAGCTTATACTTACTTAAGCATCAGAGTGGGCTTACCGGGAACCCCTCCATGGTGCCCATTTGCAGGTATACGAGAAGAAGGAAGCCCATGAAGTGAGGAATACGAGAAGGAGAAGCCCAAGAAGCGGGAATACTAGAAGGAGAAGTCCAAGAAGCGGGAATACTAGAAGGAGAGGCCCATGAAGGAAACTCGTGTGCAAACAAATACTACAGAAACAAAACACATGTACATACCAGGTAATTTAATTACGCAGCGGAATAGAGGCACATACCTGTAATTGCTTTCACGTTGATCTTCAAGGGGAGTTCCGATCCGCCGGACGGCAACTGTAAGGATTCTTGTTAAGGAATCACCTACACGGAATAGTCTCCACAGAAAAGCCTCTTGTCGATTCCTAGCAGGGACGGATCTCTGGGGTAAATTGCTCAAAGCAATTTGGCACCTCTTAGGCACTATGATATTCGGCCGAACTAGAGAGAATAGGGAGGAGGGATTTCTTTTTCTAAATACTTTGGAGAAGGGAGTGGTTTTCTGATTAACCCTAAAGAAATCCTGAGAACCCCTATTTATAAAAGGAGGTGGGAAAATCCCACCTCTTTCTCAAGTATTTCGGCCGGCCTAGTAATGGGCTAATGGAGGCCTAATTTTGGGTCTCTCATGTCAATTTGGATTTTGGGCCTAGCCCAAAATCCTTAATATGACACTCAATTACCTTAACTTTTGGGCTTATATTAAATGGCTCCTATTACGGCGTCCCATACACCAAATGCCAACATAGTTAACCTTTAATTAACTAGTGGAGACTCTTTTCAAAATCCGCATTTTCAAAATGTTATCGCCTTAGCTCAGATTTTAGGTCTGACCATTTGGCGACTCTGCTGGGAAAATAAGAGGGTTCGAGCTCAATATATTCACTTTTTACCATGCTTATTTGAGTTTTATTTTTTATTAACTTCACCATTCTAACTTTGTTTTATGAAAGGTATATATATTTAGTTATAACTAACTTTTTTGTGGCATTTTTAAATTCGCGCACACACCACTTTAGAATAATTTTCAAACGCCTAAAATTCAAGGCAACTAGTAACCCCAGAGTGTTAATAAGGGTACGACCGTGCGGCCGAGGCGCGGTAAACACTTAGAACAACTCCACCGTTCGTGAAGGTCATGTGATCCCTATGATGGGGTGAGGAAGCCACCGTGTCGGGAACCTATCAGTGGAACCTACTTTGTAGGCAAAGCCACATTTTTCTAAGACCCCTAACATGTCATTTTTGTCAATGTTTTTTTAGCTTATCAGGTAAATAATATGTTTTATGTTTGCATAACTTTTATCCTCAAACATGCATCCCATTGCATTTAAAAAAAAACTTTTTAGCTATATAGTTAGTATTTTAATTGTAGAATTTTTCTTTTCAAATAAGCATTCCATATGCATTGTTTAACAAATAAAACCTCTTACCGGAATTTTTAATTTCAAATATGAGTTTAATACGCATCATTTTCAAAAAATACTTTTTTAGTAAGTTGTAATTTTTTAGTGCATCATATATGCATTACTATTGGAAAAAAAAAAAAAAAAACTTGTAAGGAAAAATTGCAATTCATCATTAGCTATTAGAACCTTTAATTTAAACATGCATCATTAAAAAAATCTATCATGTAAATTGTAAGTTCTCCTAGCTGTAGAACTTTCATTTTCAAACATGCATTTCAGGTGCATCAATTTCAAAAAACCTTTTACTTGAATGTTAATTTTTAACAATGTATCAATATGCATTGTGTTTTTTATAAAACTTTTCAGGTAAACTGAAATACCTTCTTCGTAGATTTTTCTTTTCTTTTCAAATATACATTGCATATGTATTATTTAGAAAAAACAATTTACGTAATTTTTTTTATTTCAAACGTTCGTTATTTTTTTTCAAACATGCATTTCAAATGCATTATTTAAAAAAAAAAAACATTTTACCCGATTTTTTTAAGCATGCATCTTTTATAAAATATTTTGGACAGATTGTAAATTCTTTTAGCTATAGAGCTTTTAAATTCAAGCAGGCATCTAATATGCATTAATTACAAAAAAAAAAAAAAATCAGGTAAGTGGTAAGTTTTCTTAGCCGTAGACTTTCAAAAGTGCATCTCGTATGCATTTTTTAAGTGTTTTTTTTTTTGTTGTAAACCTTCTTAGTTTTAGATATATTAACTTCAAATGTGTGTCGTATATGCATTATTTTTTTAGCTACCTAACTTTTCTCGAGTATGCATTTCATATGCGTCATTCAGGTAATCTGTTGTAAGTTGTGATTTTTTTAACAGTAGAATTTTAACTTTCAAGAATGCTGCATGAACATTTTATTTTTATTTTTAAAAAACTTTTGAAGTGTCATTCGTTTTGTTTAAGGTGTATTGATTTTTTTATCAGGTCTGAAATTGAAGATTACCTATATAAGCTATACTTAAAAAAAAAAAAAGTGGATTCACAAATTTTATGATAAATGGATTAATTATTCAATTGAGTGGGACTATGTAAGTTTAAGAAATGACAAGAAAACTTTTTGAAAATCTTTGTTTTAAGCATCTTTCATGCTTTCGAGCCTGTTAGTAAGCACTCAATTAACTCTATAATGGTGTAAAACTCCTTAGATAATAAATTTTGATTATTCGTGAAAAAGTATTCAAACTGACCAAACAAATGACACTTGAGTTTTCACAAAAAATGAAGCATGAATGACATCTCTCATCATTTATACTAATTTTAATATCTGGTATTTTCATGTGTCTTTGATTTGCTGTCACACCTATACAAGTTGTATTTGCCAAATGAAGTATAAATACCAGAACAAGGAGCATGTCAAGTCGCATAGGGAACAAAATGCCCACTCGAGATATCAAATATCCAGGTATGAGAAGTTGTGATTAACTTTATTCTCGAAATTTAAGCGTCCCTGCCGCGCATATCCCGCCCGCGGATCTTTTCTAGTTGATCATGCTTGCGTCGACCGACGACCTTGTCCTAGATACTTCAACAGTCTCTAGGAATCTGAAGTATCGTTTGCAGCCTGCATGGCAAAGATCCACACTGGAGTTTTCCTTCATCATGTTATTCATTCAGCATGCGAAGAGCCTAATCTGATAGGCGCTATCCATAAGACATCCCCAGTTGAGATTGAGCAATGGCCAGGGTACTTGAGGAGCCAAGCGAAGAAGATATTATTGTCAGTGTAATTCAGATAGTCATCAACCCAATATATTGACACAATCAAGTTTTTCTGACTCGAGTCCTCATCAAGAAAAGAACACGTGTATTCAAAAGATTCAATATGACACTAGTGGCATGTAAATAATTATTTAAATTAGAAAAAAGAGAGAAAAAAATAAATTCCCGCTAGGTTTAAAACATGTAAAGGCGAACTAGGAAAAAAAATAAGGAAACGAGAGGCATGACTGAAAATATGAAGGAGCAATCATGGCAAAAGGTGAGCTGCAAAAAAAAAAAAAAAACTATTTTTTTAGGGTCATAGTCGCCCTTTAATTGGTTACCGAAAATAAGGAAAGTATTCCTGCAAATTTTATGAGAGCATTGAATAAATAAATGGTCATAGTCGTCCCTAAATCGACTACGAAGAAAATGCCACAACCACCCTCTAAATGGGAAAGCGGGGCTGTTAGAGTCTACTCTCGTAAGTCACCTTTCAAAGATGAGTATGACTGTTACTGTATGTTCTTACATGTCAGTTTCACGGCAAGTGGGACTGTTACAGTCTGCTCTCGCAAGTCACAGCGGACAATTGGGATATGTAGTTATCCAGATTTCCATGAGTCACAACCCGACGAACGAAGCCTTGGTGTTCATCCTTCGCAAGTCACGCCACTAAAGGCTCTTCTCCAGTGGACGCCACAAGAAGCACTTCTCCAACGATTCCACTAGAGGCTCTTCTCCAATAAACGCCACTAGAGGCTTTTGTTAGAATTAGGGGATAGTTACTATGGAATAAAAGACGTGTACATGCCAGGTAAAATAATTACGCAGCGGAGGACACATACCAGTTTCTTGCTTTCCGTAGACCCAAGATCTTGAGGGGAGTTCGCGGTCCGCCGGACAGCTCCAGTAAGGGTTCTTGTTAAGGAATCACCTACACGTAATGGTCTCCACAACAAAGCATCTATCAATTATTTGATAGGATTGATCTCCGGGATGATTACTCGAAGCAAGTCGGCACCTCCTTGCTAGGGTGTGGTTCTAAGGGAGGAGGGATTTCTTTATTTTCAATTAAAATGGAGAAACTGATTAACCCTAAATAAAACTCTGAAATTCCTTATTAGAGGAGGTGTGCGAAACTCACCTCAACCCTAAAACACTATTTCGGCCGGCCACATGAGTGATTAGGGAGGCTCAATTTTGGGTCTCTCATGTCAATTGGGATTTTAGGTAAGGCCCAAAATCCCTAATGTGATATTACACAATTACTTAGGTGTTGGGCTTATATAAAAAGGCTCCTATTACGGTGGTCTATTCACCAAATGCCAACAGCTCCCACTCACCGGAATGGGAGGGTTCCAGTTAATATGTTGTCGGCCAACACATCAACATTTATTCTTCGATCCAGTCCAGCTTCCAAATTGTTCATACAAGGTTTTCCGTGCGACAAACAGACACAATGGACATCGTGTTACTCATAGGTTAAGAGTGTTGTAGCGTTGGCGAAACGTTGATTCCCAGCCTGTTATCAACATATTACTTCTCTGTGCCACGTTGTATCACTGGTCAACTGTTATTCTCCAACTGCCTAGTTTCTTATGTGGAAGAAGTTGAAGTGTATTTTGGCGTGCGAGTACACTTTTTCACGCACAAACGACGATCCGAGCAAGACCTATAGTAAATTATAGGGTTTGACGGTTTTTGGCCAAATTCCTTTGTTTAGAGGGTAAAAATTACAGTTTTAAGTTTCTTCGGCTCTTTTTTGCAATTTGTCTGTTTTGTTTGTAATTAGTTGTTAATTTCAAAATTTTATAAGTTTAGGGTTTCAGTTTTTAGTATTTAAGACACTGTTATCCGTCATTTACATTCAATTAATTGATATATGAAAAAAAATGAGGATTATCCTCAAAGCCTGCGTCAGATTTTTCGATTTTTGATATTTTGCGCTTTCTATCCCCATCACGCTGCATCAGATTGGTATCAGAGCCGAAGATTTTGCGCATTGCCGTTCCTAGATTTTTTTTTGGCCAAAAAGGAATTCATTCAAACAAATCATGTCAAATTCAGTACATCAAGGCGGGATAAAAACCCGATCATTATTAAGAACCAATAAAAGAAAGGGCGGGGGGAAAACCCAATTATCAATACACGACCTCTCTCTGGATTGTATAGCGATCGAATTTGCACATTCATTTGCTTTCCTGGGGATTATCAATGCCGTTCCTAGATTGGCTAGCACCATATCATATAAGAACTGCTGTTGTTCTTGATAATCCAATTTATGATGAGTACGTTGAAGATGAAGACGTCACAACGCCGATCGATCATCATCCCACCTTCCGTGATCATGGATCCATCCTTTCCCCGATCGTCAGGAGCGACTTCGAAGGCCTTTTGACCTCTGATTTCAGGTACAAGCCATAAGGAAAATCGACCCCAATGTCAGCACCCAGGCCACCCTCGAACACCGCTTCACGTGAAATTTTTCATGCTACTGGGGATTATTGTGTTATTCTTCCTGATTCCTATTACTAGTCTTCGTTACGCAAGATTTGAGGGCAAATCTTCTCTTCCCCGGAGAGAATTATGTGGGTGATGTTGAAGTGTCGGATTTTGGCATGCGAGTACACTTTTTCATGCACATACGAAGATCCGAGAAATGCCCATATATTTTATGGGGTTTAACGGTTTTTGGGCAATTCTTTTGTTCAAGGGTAAAAATTAAGTTTTATGTTTCTACAGATCTTTTTTGAAATTTGTCAATTTTTTTTGGAATTAGTTGTAAATTTCGGAATTTTATAGGTTTAGGGTTTTTGTTTTCAGTATTTAAGACACTGCTAGCAGTCATTTACATTAAGTTGATTTATATATATGAAAAAAAATCGAGTATATTCCTCAGACCCTGCGTCTGATTTTTCAATTTTTGATATTTTGCGCTTCCTATTTCCATCACGCAGCATCAGATTCCACATAGGAAAACTTCTCCAAGGCATCCGTACAAGTATTCACAAGCTTAAAATAATATCCGGTTTGTGGCCACCTAGTGAATACAAGATCAGAGAATTACATGTGTACATGACCATCCCCATTGCTAATATCCTCAGTCAAACTCGACCAGTTTCCAGTACGTAGTCACTAGGCCTTTTTGTTCGAGCACTGCGTTCGTACGCCTGGAGGTGAACATTGAGCCCAACCTTAGATACGAGTTTTGAGTGGTAATGATACTTTGGGTGCTCTTTAGTAAGCATCTGGGATCAGTCAAACACTCAAGGTGAAGAAGTTTGCGCCCATCAGAACCTCGGAAGTTTCCACCTAGCACAACCGAGCCTGACCCCGTGGTCGAACATGGCACGCGCAGTATGAAGTGCGTGTCGATAGCATAACCTGAACTTACATATTGTCAGGAGTGGGAAATTTCACATGCTATCGTAGATTTTCATATGACCCAGAAAGTGGTTTCCGATGAACATAGTTCATCACGACGATACGCAAAACAACGATCATGTCGTGTTACCCCGAAAGCAAATGATTTTTTTTCCTTAACCAGGTTTATCTTTCGAAACACCATGGCTCTTAGCGGTCTTGACATGTTAGAGGTTCCCCCTCGATCAAGACGACCGTGCCTGTGTGACGAGGCAAGACCCACATGTTTATTGGGACGTTTTACACTCCAACGACTAGTTTATAGACCGCAAATCCGATGTAATTCAGTCATCACGACGTCGAAAAAAAAACTTAAACTCGAATTGTAATTCTTTTATTTAAAAGCTCAAATTTTTTTTTTGACACAATACAAGCCTCTTAAACCCTACGCAGTCCGGGCACTTTGACATGCTTTTTGAAAACTTCCCTGCGTAAAGGTTTCGTCAATGAGTCTGCCACCATACTCTCAGAGGACATGTATTCTATTCGGATAATTATACTTAACGTCAATGTGTTTCGTCCTATAATGGTACTTTAGATTTTTAACAGCTGCTATCGATGTTTGACTGTCAGAGTAAATCCTTACAGGATGATATACTGATTATCGCAAACGATGTGAGTTACCTGAATGTATCAAAGTCTTGGTTAAGAAATGTGGTTGAGATAAAAGACGTGGGTGAGGCCACATATATCCTAGGCATTAAGATTGCTAGAGATCGTGGTGCATATAGATTATGTCTTTCCCATGAAGCCTATATCAACTAGTTGTTGAGAAGGTTCCGTTTCTTTGATGCTAAACCCGGGGATACGCCGGTTTTGTTTGGGTGTGCACTGTCGAAGCGTGATGACCCAAAGAACCTGGCAGAGCGCGATGAAAAGCGTAGAGTACCTCAGTATGGTAGGAAGTCTGATGTATGCTATGCAATGCACCCAACCTGACACCTGTTACGCTATGGTATTGGTAGTGCGTTTCCAATCGGACCCCAGATATCAACATTTAAAAGCCGTCAAATGGATAATGAGATATCTGAAAGGTACGATAGTCTATGGACTGTGCTATGAGGAAAGTAATCTAGATTATCGTAAATCCACCTCAGGATGAGTGTTTATCCTTGCTAATGCCGCCATCTCTTGGATGGGCAACAAGCAATCCTGTGTCGCACTGTCTACTATGGAATCTGAATTCGTAGCTCTCTCAAAGAATGCACAGGAGGCTGTCTGGCTAATAAGATTAATGATTGCCCTGCTTGACGTCGAGGACGGGAGTAAGCCTTTGTGCGTTTACTCTGACAGTCAAGCAGCAATAAGGGCAATCAGAAATCCTAAGTACCATAGTAGGACTAAACACGTTGATATAAAATATAACTATGCGAAAAGTATGTTAGAGGACAAGCTGATCACAGTTGAATTCACGCCTTCTGAAAACATGGTTGCGGATCTATTAACTAAACTTTTACGCAAGGATGTTTTTGAAAAATACGTAAAACTCCTTGGCTTGCGTAGGGTTTAGAAGGCTTCTGATGTTTCGTAAATTTTTTGAATTCAAAGTGATAGTTGAATTAAAGAATTTCTTAATTGAGTTTATGATCTTACGACGTCATAATGGCATTATTACATCAGATGGACGGTCTATAAACTAGTATTTGGAATGTGAAACCTCCTAGTAAAATATGTCCAATGAGGACCTTGCCATGTCACACGGGCTCGGTCGTCTTGACAGAAAGGATTCCTCAACCATATCAAGACCAGCTAAGAACCATGAGATTTTGAAAGATAATCCCTATTAAGTAAAATGATCATTTGGTTTCGGGGTAACACGACATGGTAAAAGTTTTGCATATCGCCATGACGAACTCAGTTCGTCTAAAACCACATTATGGGCTATATGGGAATCTACGATAGCATATGACATTCCCATTTCTGATATAAATTCAAGTTATATTGTCGATGCGCACTTCACACTACGTGTGCCACGTTCGACCTTAGGGTCAGGCTCGGTTGTGTTAAATGGAATCTTCCGAGATTTTCAAGGAAACAAACTTCTTCACCTTGAGCGTGTGACTGATCCCAGGTTCTTTATGAATGAGCACCCGAATTACCCTTATTACTCGGAACTCATATCCAAAGTTGGGCTCAATGTCGCTCCAGGCGTACAAGCGTAATGCTGAACAAAAAGGCTAAGTTGCCACGTTTTGGGCACCGGTTGATTTTAACTAAGGATATGAGCGATGGGGATGGTCATGTACACCTGTAATTCTCTGATTCTTGTATTCACTAGGTGGCCACCAACCAAATATTAGTGGAAGGTTGTGAATACTTGTGCAGATTCCTTGGAGAAGTATCCCTATATGGGAACTAGGAAATTGGAGAATAACAGTTGACCAGTGGTACAGCGCAGCACAGAGCAGTAACATGTTGATAACTTGACAGGGAATCAACGTTCCGCAGAAACTACAACTCTCTTAATCGATGAGTAGCACGATGCCGATTGCGGAAACATGATTGGATCACGAATGTATATGGATTTGTTGGTCGACAACATATTAGTAGACACCCTCCCATTCTGGCGAGTTGGACCTGTTGAAATTTGGTGTATATGAGCCGCCTTAATTGGGAGCCCATTAATATAAGCCCAACAGTTTGAGAAGAATTGGGGTTAAGCACATAAGGGATTTTGGATCAGGCCAAAATCCATATGAGGCACAATTTGCCCAAAATGGGCCAAGCCCAAATCCAACATAATTCGGCCAAAATTAGGGTTGAACCCAATGAGGGTTTGGCACACCTCCTCTTATAAATAGGAGATGAGGTGTTAGGGGATTTCTTAGGGTTGATCACTCTCTCCCTATTAGTTGTCTAGACAAGAAATTCCTCTCCCTATTTTTCTAAGGGTTCAGGCGAAGTGGTGCATAACACAAAGAGGTGCCGAAATTGTGTCAACAATTTACCCCTAGAGATCTATCCTGTCAACGAATTGAAAGAGGCTTTGCCATTGAGACAATTTCCTGCAGATTGCTCCTTAACCAGAGTTCCTGCAGGAGCCGTCCGACAGATCGAGAACTCCCTCTATGACGATCTTGGGCTACTGAAGATAAACTGGTATGTACCCCTTTCCGCTGCGTAATTAGTTACCTGGAATTTACACATGTTTAATTCGTAGTTGTTAGATTACGGGTAGTAATCAATACAGATACTAAAACCATGGTACATGCAAGTAATCGAAATTACGCAGCGGAAGATTCGCACATACCTCTACATTAATCCGTAGTCCCAAGATCTTTGCAGGAGGGAGTTCACGATCCTCCGGTCGGCACCTGTAGGGGTTCTTTTGAAGGAAGCCCTACGTGGTATATTCTTCACAGCAAAGCCCATGATCGATTCTTGGCAATGGACAGATCTCCGGAGTGTTTGCTCGAAGGCAAATTGGCACACCCTTGGTGTTTGCAAGGTTCGGCCGAAGTATGGTGTTCTTGGGGGAAGGGTTTTCTCACAAAAAACCACTTAAAGGGAATTGTGATTAACCCTAATGAAACCCCTAACTCCCCATATATATAGGAGGAGTAAAGTGGACAGAAGTCCACTTTACCCCCCTCATTAATTTCGGTCGGCCATGCTAGTATAGGAAGGCCCAATTTTGGGCCTCTCATGACAATTGAGATTTGGTTCTGGCCCAATACCCTAATGTGACATGTAGCCAATTAACTTAGGTAACATATACACATAATGGGCTTCCATTTACGGCGCCCAACACCATATGCTTACAATAGTAACTACCCTAAATCCAACACCAACTTGTACTAAGTATCAAAATTATTTATGTCGACTCAGATATAAATTGGTATGTCTACACAACCCAACAATTTAGAAGTTATCCGGGTTTGTGCATAAATAACACGTCTCCTAATGGTTAACTAAACGATGAAAACGATGGCTAACGTAGAAATTACATTCCGTTGTAAGGTATGTCGACACAACTTTTGATTAATAGAGACAATAGAAATAACAGTAGTTTCATACTGCAATTGTAACTCATCCAGACAGTTCAATTTTTCAAACAAGTACTGAATGAAGATATCAGCAAGGGACGGTACAAGTGCTTTTTCAAAGTATTGTTTGCTGAGTCACCATTAACCGTTTAAACAACGTAACATCCCGAGTAAATACACAATGTGTATATATTGTAAGGGACGGTACAATAGAATTTTCAAAGCACGGTTGAAACCCGACTACATGTGGGAATAGATGAATGTGCTTTAGAGGAAGAAACTCGATAATGCATACATTCAACTATTCGCACAATCATGGCCCATTGTCTTTCTTCTTCCAAGGTACCTGGGAAAAAGAGTTCCACAAGTTAGAGACGACATCCCTGTGTGGAGCATGCTTACCAGAGCTATATTGCTTCGGCGAGCATGCTCCACACCAGATGTCGACTCACACTTCTGTATTTCTTCTTCCCTTGCAACTTAAAAGAAGAGTGCCGGAAGTGTAAAATCGACATCCCGGGATACCAACCTCACTACCCCATAATGACTCTTTCTATAGAGGTTGGGGGTTCATAATGCCTCTTTCTACAGAGTCTGCGATGCCATCAATGATAGAACCGACAGGCGCATGAAGAAGATGAATTCCAAACTTCACGAATCAATTGTCAAACGGGGTCGAACACAGTATAAACAGGGGGTTCACGTTTGTATAGCAAGAAGAAGTTAACTCGTAAGAAGAAAAAGAAGGCGACGTCGGAAAACTTGAAGAATATCATGTCTCCTGCAAGAATCATCAACAGCCTAGACAGAAGGCATACACATAACGTTGAAGGGAGAAGAATCATAATGTTGCGAGTGAACAAAAACCTGGAAGGAACAACCCCGTTTTTATAACCGTTGGCTTGAAGTAATCAGCATAGTATTTTTTGCCCAAACATACGATAATGACCATCTATTTAATGCACACGCCTGTATTTCCTGGAAGGGTAATCAGCACACAATCATGACCAATGGGATGTTAAACTTTCCATAGACAACTACCGAAAAGTGGATTAATATCACTCTTAAAATGGAAAAAAAAAAATGTATAAACGCATGGCTTAATCTAACCGTTGAAACCATTACATTTATCATTTTTAAACCATTCAACGTATTGATGTCATGTATGTCTTAATTTTGAATGCCTGGACCTTCCGAGGTTGACATAGTTTTAAAGTTAAGTCAGCACGTAAATGGTTATACGCTGACATAATTTTAAAATATTGTCCACATGACCGTACATATTCAACTTAAAAAGGGTTTTTTTTTTTTAAATCTTGTTAATTTTCTGGTAAATGTTATCCTTATAAAGATAAAGTAGTCTCATTTAAGTTGATAAATAATCGCATTGTGGTTAGAACAGTTATCATTGTAATTGTAAATTCGTCTCATTTTCATGATAAAGCATTTACTTGTCATCCCACACTGCCAATGTAGTGAGAATAAGTAAAAGTTATGTCGACAGAGGTGTTTGGTTGTGGACAGTTAGTTTGTGAAAAATCGTATGATTCGATCCACCACATTTAATTTTGTTGTCATACATTTATATTTAACATTGTGACATCAATTATAATTGTCGTCTACCGTGTTAGATATTCTTTTTTGTATTCCCTTATTTATATATTGTCTACTAATTATTTGATTTTAGACGAGCCAAATACTGTAAATGAAAGTACATCATTTATTTACAATATTTTTTTATTTCAAAAATATAATATGTAACAAACATAATGCTATTACATGTCGAAAGAAACATCAAATAGACAGTCTAACATTTTATCATGCCAAATTCTGAAATAAGATACAATGGCACTACATATAATTAATTGCAACTTTATAACTTACTTGATTGCACACTCGGATCTAGTCAGCCGAACTTTGAAAATCTGATTTCCAACAATATCTCACATTTGACCAAAAATACAAATTAATATCTCCCATTAATTAGGAGTTGGATAAGTTTGTGATTGTGCCTCTCTAATTGTAGCCACAATCTCCGCCTCCATTCGTCTTGCTTTCCTTGTCCAGTGGTCGAACGGCCAAATCAGCAGTCCGGTTAAACACCCAAGTTAGGTGAAATCGCAAGCTGCTTCGCCTCCCACCCTGTTTTTCCGCTTAATACGATGGTTGATGGGTATACGTCCGACTCGCGTTCACATTTACATATCGCACCTCGTCAACACGTCTAACCCATTAAAATGGTCTAGAAACGCTAACCCGCGAGTTAGAACGGTCTGAAAGGCAACACGCTCGTTCGGACCGAACTCGTCCGGATTGTGTTAACACAATCCGGAGTGCTAGCTCAATCCAGAGGTGTTAACACACTATGGATTGTGCTAACACAATCCGGAGGTGTTCACAATCCGGATTTGTTAACATAACTCGGAGCTCCGTATTTTCGCTCCTCGACATGCGCCCTACGTGTTTACACCACGTGCGAGCCTTCGCGATGTCTACTTTACTCCCGTCCACGCCCGGTTCAAGTTTTCACTAAACCGGCGTCGGACCATTCAAAACCAGTTTTGGTCCTAGACTTCCCTATATATAGGAATCTATGCCAACCATTTCAAGACACATTCACAACTTAAGTTGGCAAGGAAGCTCCGACTTCTCTCTAGCTTTCTCTCTCTAGATCTCTGATTTAACCATCGGAGAGGGTTCATCGCACTCCAACCACCCCCCCACCTCTAAGTGGTGTGCGATATTACCCTTTGTGCAGGTCTCAGAAGGAACACGCGCATACTCCACCATACGCGCATACACCGCCAGGCATGCATACGTGTATACACCGCCTGGCATGCATACACGTATACACTGCCAGTGTGCATAAATGCATACTCTGGAAAGCGCGCATACACGCATACTTCGCAAGGCGCGCATACTTCGCAAGGCACGCATACGCGCATACTCTGCAAGGTGCATATATGCGCATACTCCGCAAGGTGCACGCATGCGCAGACACTACAAGACATTCATACACTTAGCCATTTTAAAGTCTTGCAAGTCTCCGACACTCCGACTGTTTGACACTTGGACATCCCGACTGTCGGACACTTGCGTGCTCAAATAACCCGTCAGGATAACTACACAACACTTCAAGGACCCGACGAATTTCGTGTCAACGACCTACGAAGAGTCAGGATCCAACATTTTGGCTCCGTCTGTGGGAAACGCTACAAAAAGTGATAGCGTACCACTGTTATTCTAAGATCACCAACTTACAAATTCTAGAGAGCCATCCCATCCAAGCACAATGCGCACGTGCGTCAACGCACTAAGAGGGGGGAGCAACACCTCTCGTTCAGAAACTAAGTATAGTAGCAGCATGCATGGCATAGAGCGCGCGTATAAAACATTGGCGCGCATGCTTTGACACACCAACATGAGGCGTTATACCTCACTCCCAGATTATAAGCGCAGCGCGTGCACACGCGTGTCAACATATCAATGTGAGATCTACCACCTCAAGTACGAAGCACCTAACGGATACACTAAGCGGCTATCATGTCCGCGCCTCGTGAAGTGACTTTCAAGTCCATGCATCGTCAAGCGAATATCATGTCCGCACCTCTCGGAGTGGCATCATGTCCACGCTGCTCTAAGCGGCTATCATGTCCGCGGATCTCGGAGCGGTTATCATGTCCGGGCATCTTGGAGTGGCTATCGTGTCCGCTCATCTTGAAGCGGCTATCATGTTCGCACGTCGTTCAAAGATTACCGTGTTCGAAAGTAATGGGTTATATACATATTCAGGAGACGTGTCAAGAAGGCACTCTACCTTGGGAAATACCAAATACGGGTCGCAAGACACACTCCACCTTTGGGAAACCAAGTAACGGTCGCAGGAAGCACTCTATATTGAAAACACCTGGTAGCGGCAACAAAATGGAAAGGCATGTCGCCTCGTCGACCTCTGACCGATACCATGGAAAGGCATGTCGCCTTATTGACCTTTGTCCTATACTACAAGGCAAGTCGCCTCGTCGACCTCTGACCTACACTACAAGGCATCGACCTCTGACCTACACTACAAGGCACGTCGCCTCGTCGACCTCTGACCTACGACCTACCATGGAAACATCAAGTAGCAGTCGCTAAATGCACCCTACCTGGGAAAAACAAAGTAGCAGTCGTGGAACGCACCCTGCTTTGGAAAACCCAAGTAGTAGTCGGCACAAGGATCAACACCCCATGTCCGACACAACTGATGGGTTCGATTACACCCGTCAGGCCCTTTAACGGGGAGGAAACGGCAAACAGGCCCACCAGGCCCAAAATGAAGGTCAAGATGACCTAGGAGGAGGGTCCCGATGATGAAAGGTCCCGACAGAGTCGGTCCCGACAGAGTCGGTCCCGACAGATGAGCTGGAAGCTCCCGATGAGAAGCCTTTAAGTAGGCCTCGATGATGAATCCCTGAGAATGATTGGCCCTGTCACGATGACGAGGGGCCCCGAGCGGTGACATAACGAGATAACTCTGGAGTCCCCGACGGGAGTCGGGACTCGTTACCAGAGGATAAGGCCAAGATATGCGGGGCGTGGCCGAGATACGCGGGACGTGGTTAAGATACACGGAGCGTGGCCGAGATACGCGGGGCATGGCTGAGATACGCGAGATCACACCCGAGATACGCGGGATATGGGCTAACCACCCCTAACGGTTCACCAGGTACCTGAGGCATCTCCTTGCCTATAAAAGGGCAGGAGGTCACCTCAGAAGATAAAACGTTGAATTCAATACACTTTGAGATTACTGCTTGCCAGTCATACGAGATACTCATTTAAGCATCGGAGAGGGATTCTGGGTCACCGCCCGGTCTATCCTCTCTTGCAGGATTACGTGGAGCGAAGGAGCTAAGATTGCCGTCAAAGTCCGTACCGGAGTTCCACCGTGATCCAACATTGGCGCCGTCTGTGGGAATCAAACAAAAAGCTGATATGCCTTCTACTCGATCGATGGCGGCTGGCAAGCACAGAAGACAGGGACAATCCGGTGGTTCCCGTCACCCCGCTGCAACAAATCTGGATTCAGTACCAGAAAAGGAGGAAAACCAGAACCATCCTCCGGCTGAGCTCTCCCACACAGGGGGGCACAATGAAGATCCCGAAGATATTGCTCCTCAGCACCAGGGCAATAGGGGGCAGGAGGCTCCCCCAGCTACAGACTTGACAAGGGCCGTGGCAGAAGCCATGCCCATGTTTCTGGCAGCCGTGGAGGCTCTCTTGGATCGGAGAGAAGCTGCGAGGAGGCAAGAGGAGATGCCCCCGTTGGAAGAAGTGGCCCCACCAACAGTGGGTCGGAACGCACAGGAAGCCCCGACCCGAGGCCAGGACAGAAGTAGGGCATCCGGCCAGCCGGAGAGGTTCGTGGTTGATGGGCCAGGACCAGTACAGCACATGACCATTCCCCTGAATGGTCCCATCACTCCCGACCAGGTGGTAAAGATCGTGAACATCTGTTTGGGAGAGCAGAAGCCGCTGGTGTCGGAGCTAAGGGATCGATCCACTCATCCCTTCGTTCCCCGACTCATTGACACCCTCGCCCCGCCAGGGCTGGGTATCCCCGAGATTAAAGAGTATGACGGTGAGGGAGATCCAGTTCGTCATGTCCAGAAGCATCTTATGGCGTGTCTGGGAAGAGCTCCGAACGAAGACATAGTGTGTACACTGTTCCCAAACACACTTGGAGAAAGAGCCCTGACCTGGTTCTTTAGTCTGCCCCCAGGCTGCATTACCTGCTGGGCAGACATGCACGACCGTTTTATTCGACAATACCAGGGTCGCAGACGTTTGTTGAAGAGCGTGAGGTCCCTGACTCAGGTGGTGCAGAGGCCCGACGAATCACTGGCGCACTATTACCAGCTGTACACAGCCAGCGTAGCAGAGATAGACGAGGAAATCTCAGAGGGCGAAACCATCCGTACCTTCATTCGGAACTTAACGGCCCCCTATGGTTCCGATCTGATGCACAGCGTGCTGAGAAAGCTGTGTGGAATATGGAGGCACTACAGAAGAGGGTGAAACGGCAAATCGATGTCCAGGAGTCGAAGATAGCCGCGAGAGAGTTGGAGCCCCCATAGTCGAACAAAGGGAAGCAGTCGGTTAAACCTTTCGACGATCGTAAGTCAAAGGGTAAACCCGAAAGTAGTCGGAATCGAGGCCGCCCTGATCGGAGGGACGATAGGCGTTCTTCAAGGAAGGATAAGCGGGAGGAGCTTGACATTCCTCTAAACTGCTCCATGGCGGAGGTACTGACGGTCATAGAACGACAATGCATCTCCAGGTACCCCCCAAAGAAGGACGGAGAATTATTGGGATCTCGCACGGATCGCTACTACCGGTTTCACTGCGCAAATGGTCACGACACCAATCATTGTCGGGAGCTGAAGAAGGAGATCGAAAAGCTGAACCAGAAGAGGAAGCTCAAGGAGTTCGTCGGGGATAAGCGGTGTCGATCCCGCTCTCGGTCCCGATCGTGGTCCCGTGCCCGATCCCGCGATCGGTCCCCAAAGAAGAAGAGAACCGACCCAGAGTCATCCGGTGCTCGTAAGGAGAGACAGGGCACTATCAATGTGATTCATGGAGGGTTTGCTGCTGGAGGTGATACCTCATCCGCCCGAGAGGTCTATGCCTCTAGAATCCCTACGGCGGTGGTGCTGGGTAAGAGGTCCAGATCCTGGACCTTGAAAGAAGAGATGGTACTCTCCTTCTCGTCGTAAGACCTCATAGGCGTGGAGACTCCGCACGACGATGCCTTGGTGGTAACCTTGGATGTAGACGGGTTCGAAATGAAGAGAATTCTAATCGACGGGGGAGCTCCTCCGACATCCTATTCATGGACGCGCTGGAAGCTATGGGGAAGACGAAGAAAGATCTAAAGGAGGCAAACTTCCCGATGGTCGGGTTCTCTGGCTCAACCTCCTATCCGCTAGGAGTAATCACTTACCCGTGGAGTTTGGTAGCGGGTGGAAATCAGAAAGGAGGAACGTGGAGTTCGTGGTTGTCGATTCCGCGGGGACCTACAACGCGATCATCGGAAGAACCACCATTAACCCCCTGATGGCGGTTGCCTCGACAGTGCATCAGAAGATGAAGTTCCCGACCGACCACGGAGTCGGAGAGGTTAAGGGCGACCAGGTGGCTTCTCGAAAATGCTATGTTAACGCCACCCGAAGGAGGAGACGAGAGGCCATGACTGTCCTTCAGACAGACACGGATCCTAGAGAAGAGTTTGGGCGTCCCGCCCCCGTAGAAGATATGAAAGAAGTCGAGATCGATGGACCCCAGAGGAAGGTGAAAATCGGGTCTGCTCTGACTGAGGAGACAGCCCAAAAATTGGTGGAGTTGTTGAAGGAGTTCAAGGAGCTGTTTTCCTGGTCCCCGAGCGATATGCCAGGAATCAGCCCCGATGTAATCGTACACGAGCTGAAGATAGACCCCGCGGTCAAGCCTATCACGCAGAAAAGACTTCCGATGGGCACGGACAAGAAGATCGCGATCCAGCAGGAAGTGGGCAGGTTGCTCGATGCTGGGTTCATTAAGGAGCTCTGATTCCAGACTTGGGTTGCTAATCCAGTGCTGGTGAAGAAAACTAACGGGAAATGGCGAATGTGTGTGGACTTCCGCGACTTGAACAAGGCTTGCCCGAAGGACTGTTATCCACTCCTGAGAATCGACCAGTTGGTGGATGCCACGTCGGGACATGAGCTGTTGAGTTTCATGGATGCATATTCAGGCTACAACCAGATCAAGATGGCCAAGGAAGACGCTCCCCAAACAGCGTTCTATGCGGACAGTGACATCTATCACTACGATGTCATGCCTTTTGGGTTGATCAGTGCTGGGGCCGCCTACCAACGGATGGTGAACAAACTGTTTGGGGATATGCTGGGAGAAACCATGGAAGCTTACGTGGATGATATGCTGGTGAAGTCCCGACAAGCCGAGGATCATGTGCACAACCTAACCATGGCATTCGAGCGGATGAGGCTCCATCAAGTTCGCTTGAACCCGACGAAATGCGCCTTTGGAGTCCACTCAGGGAAGTTTTTGGGCTTTATGGTGAGCCAGAGAGGAATTGAGGTGAATCCTGAGAAGCTGAGGGCAATCGAGGAGATGCAGTCTCCAATAAACCATCGGGAGGTACAAGTGCTGAATGGCCGACTAGCTGCAATGAATCGCTTCTTGTCCAAAGCCAGCGACCGATCAATGCCGTTTTTTGAAGTCCTGAGGGCCAACAAGAAATTTGAATGGACCGCCAAGTGTGAAGAGGCGTTCCAAGCACTCAAACAGCACCTTCGCACCCTCCCGCCGTTGGCGAAACCGGTTCCAGGCGAGCCGCTCTACCTTTATTTGGCTGTTTCTGAATTTGCCATTAGCTATGTGTTAGTAAAGATTGTCGAGGGTAATCAAGTCCCCGTTTATTATGTAAGCAAGGCGTTTGCCAAGTCTTAATTAAACTATCCCGCCGTTGAAAAGTACCTCTTTGCGTTGATTATTACTACTCGGAAGCTAAGGCCTTATTTCCACGCACACGAGATTACTGTGCTGACAAACCAGCCTTTGAAGCATTTTTTGAACCAACCGGACGCGTCGGGAAGATTAGTGAAGTGGGCAGTAGAGCTTAGTGAGTTTCGAATACATTTTGCTCCAAGAACGGCAATTAAGGGCCAAGCTTTGGCGGATTTTATAGCAAAATCTACAGCCCCCGATCTGGAAGATGCGGGCCCTGTAGAGGGGGCAACCGTGGAGGTCCCGATAGAAGAACAACCAGAGAGGGCAGAGCAATCAGAACAGCCAAACAAGGAAAATACCTGGGAGATGTACACGGATGGCTCCGCGAGTTCGGATGGATCAGGAGCGGGCTTTTTGTTGATACCACCGGGTGAAGGTGAATCGCTCCGATACGCCTTGGCTTTAACATTCAAGGCCACAAACAACGAAGCGGAGTATGAAGCCCTTATCACGGGCCTAAAAATTGCTAAAGGCACTGGAATCGATCACTTGAGAGTGAAGTGCGATGCAGCTTTAATCGTGAATCAGGTTCAAGGGCGATACGAAGCAAGGAGTCCGATAATGAAAAAGTATCTACGAGAGGTACAAGCCCTGAAAGAGAGCTTCAAAAGCTTGGATATCTAGGCAATTTCGAGGGAGGAAAACGTAGAGGCAGATGCCTTGAGCAAATTTGCCCTGGGGGCACGCTTGGAAGAAAATCGGAAGGTGCACTTCTTGGAGAAGGTGATCTTATCGACCATCGACCCGACGCAGGTGTGCACCATTGAGGCAAAATCGGAGGAGGAGCCAACCTGGATGACCCCGATAGTTGCGTACCTGACTACGGGGGCAGTCCCCGATGATCAAGTGGAAGCGGACAGGATACGTCGGATCGCGGCCAATTATGTGATGCTGGACAATCAGCTATACAAGAAGGGCTGGTTCTCGACTCTGTACTTGAAGTGTGTAGCAGAACCCGACACCAGTCGAATCCTGAAGGAAATGCATGAAGGGGTCGCGGCTTGTCACGAAGGGGCCCGATCCATTATGAGGAAGGTGTTGAACTTAGGCTACTATTGGCCCACGATGAACAAAGAAGCAACGGCATTGGTCCGATCCTGCGACGCGTGCCAGAGGTACGCCCCGAGTATCGTGGCTCCGGCCGCTAATCTGACATCCATCAAGAGCGCGTGGCCCTTCGCGCAGTGGGGCATCGACTTGGTGGGACCTCTTCCACAAGCACAAGGACAATGTAAGTATTTACTTGTAGCTATCGATTATTTTTCAAAATGGATAGAGGCAAAGGCGTTGGCCAGAACAACAGGGAACCAGATCGTCAAGTTTCTCCAGACCCATATTGTGTCCAGATATGGGATTCCGAAGGTGGTGATCAGCGACAATGGCCCACCGTTTAACGGCTCTCAGGTGAGGGAGTATCTGGAGGAGTTGAACATCGAGCATCGGACTGCTTCTGTACGTCATGCTCAGACTAACGGCTAGGTAGAATCAGCCAACAAAATTGTGATGGATGGCCTAAAGAAGAGGGTCTATGCCTTGAAGGGAAAGTGGCTGAACGAACTGGAAAACGTGCTTTGGGCTGTTAGAACGACACCCAAACGATCAACGGGGGAGACTCCGTTTGGCCTCGTTTATGGCACGGAGGCTGTCGCCCCCGTAGAGGTAGTTGTGGCGTCCCATCGGATGAGATATTACGAGCCCCTGACGAACGACGAAGTGAGACGTCTGGACTTGGACTTACTCGAAGAGAAGAGGCGGGAAGCCGATGAAGTCCAAGCTCGAATGCGATTGGCGACGGCCAAGTACTACAATCGGCGAGTGAAATCCCGACAGTTCTTCGTTGGGGAGCTGGTTTGGCGTCGCAACGAGTTCACCCTTTTGGATCGAATCAACAAGATGTCACCAAAATGGGAAGGACCTTATAAGGTCGTGGGGATGCCAGCTCCAAATGCGTACAAGTTGGAAGACCTCGATGGCAGAACGTTGAAGCATTCTTTTAGTGGCGAACACTTGAAGAAACACCATGCTTGAAGAAAGTCGCCTTAAGTGGTGCCCGAAAAAGTCGCCTTAAGTGGTGCACAAAGCTTAGATTTATTCTAAGTATCAAAAGTCGCCTTGAGTGGTGCACGATACTAAGTCGCCTTGAGTGGTGCACAATCTTTAGATTTATTCTAAGTATCAAAAAGTCGCCTTAAGTGGTGCACGATATTAAGTCGCCTTGAGTGGTGCACAATCCTTAGATTTATTCTAAGTATCAAAAGTCGCCTTGAGTGGTGCACAATCCTTAGATTTATTCTAAGTATCAAAAAGTCGCCTTAAGTGGTGCACGATATTAAGTCGCCTTGAGTGGTGCACAATCCTTAGATTTATTCTAAGTATCAAAAGTCGCCTTGAGTGGTGCACGAAATTAAGTCGCCTTAAGTGGTGCACGATACTAAGTCGCCTTAAGTGGTGCACGATACTAAGTCGCCTTAAGTGGTGCGCGGAATTAAGTCATCTTAAGTGATGCACGGAACTAAGTCGCCTTAAGTGGTGCGCGGAATTAAGTCGTCTTAAGTGATGCATGTGTTTTGATTTACTCTAAGTCAAGAAAAGTCGTCTTAAGTGGTGCACAATATTAAGTCGTCTTAAAGTGATGCGTGATTCTTAGATTTACTCTAAGTAATATTAAGTCGCCTTAAGTGGTGCACGATGTAAAGTCGCCTTCAGTGGTGCACGATATTAAGTCGCCTTAGGTGGCGCAAGTTGAAAAGTCGCCTTAAGTGGTGCACGATGTAAAGTCGCCTTCAGTGGTGCATGATGATAAGTCGCCTTAAGTGGGACAAGTTATTAAATCGTTGGGAGGACGTACGAGAATGTCTTAAGTGTCGAGGTTTCGACCTAAGCAACGTATAGTAAAGTCACTCGGAGAGATGCAATAAAAGAATCAGAACTGAGAAAGTCTGATATTAATAGAGCTCGAAGGCCCGATGATTACAAAAGAAGGAGAATACAAAGATTCTAGCGATAAGAAGTTAGGCCTAATCCTTGGTTGCGGCATCAACGGGAACAAGGTCCGCAAGGTCTAGGGCAGAAGGCTCCACAGGGTCAGCCGTTGGAGGATTGGCTATCGGGGTCATGGGATCGAGGAGTTTCCGATGAAGAAGTAGTTCCTCTTCACTCTGAAATTGTGGTATGCATTTCCGGCCTTGAGCATCGGCTTTTTTGGCGGAAATGATACATCCTTCCCGGAGAGCTGCATCATAAGCAGTGCTGAAAATTTCGTTCATAACATAGTTGAAGTTGAAAAGCTTCCTTCCCTTGAAACCAGATCCACTGTCTGAAATCAGTCATTGAAAGGGATGTTAGGTCTTCCCGGAAAATTACAATCAAACTAAGCAAAGATGAAGGCGAACAATAGAGAAGAAACCCTTACCTGACATGATAATTGAAGGCTGAAAGGATGAACCTGACATTGCTAGAAGGATGGCCGAAGAAACACTAAGGTCTCAAGAGTTGCAGAAAGCCTTCGAAAATCTGTAGATGATGAGAGGAAACTGAACACCGGGTAAGGATTTTATAGGCAAAGAGAGCAATTGAAGGGGCGCGTTAATCTGAACCGTCGAAGTTGAAGCGTTCTAACCTGGACCGTTGAGATAAAACGTGCAGAATGGCAGCAGGTGCAATGATGAAATATCCTGAAAAGTACTTTTCAGAAAAAGCAGACACAGAGAATCAGGCACGGGTACTGATGACGTCACTTCACTATCTGCTGCATTTAGTGAACTGGGGAACCGAGGAGACCCCTGGGATTTGGCAGTTATCTACAAAACACTGAGGAAATGTGAAGGAGAAAGACTGATAATTGAGTGACTGAACCAAGGAAAAGATCCCCTATTCCAGTATCGGAAGGTCGGGAGTTGGAAGACACGACGAACTAAAAGTCCCTCATGTCTTGGGGGCAAATGATGGGTTCGATTACACCCGTCAGGCCCTTTAACGGGGAGGAAACGGCAAACAGGCCCACCAGGCCCAAATTGAAGGTCAAGATGACCTAGGAGGAGGGTCCCGACAAAGGGAGTCCCGATGATGAAAGGTCCCGACAGAGTCGGTCCCGACAGATGAGCTGGAAGCCCCCGATGAGAAGCCTTTAAGTAGGCCCCGATGATGAATCCCTGAGAATGATTGGCCCTGTCACGATGACGAGGGGCCCCGAGCGGTGACATAACGAGATAACTCTGGAGTCCCCGACGGGAGTCGGGACTCGTTACCAGAGGATAAGGCCAAGATATGCGGGGCGTGGCCGAGATACGCGGGACGTGGTTAAGATACACGGAGCGTGGCCGAGATACACGGGGCATGGCTGAGATACGCGAGATCACACCCGAGATACGCGGGATATGGGCTAACCACCCCTAACGGTTCACCAGGTACCTGAGGCATCTCCTTGCCTATAAAAGGGCAAGAGGTCACCTCAGAAGATAAAACGTTGAATTCAATACACTTTGATATTACTGCTTGCCACTCATACGAGATACTCATTTAAGCATCGGAGAGGGATTCTGGGTCACCGCCCGGTCTATCCCCTCTTGCAGGATTACGTGGAGCGAAGGAGCTAGGATTGCCGTCAAAGTCCGTACCGGAGTTCCACCGTGATCCAACAACAACTACGTGGTGCGACATCCTCTATACGAGGGAAACCCCACACAACTACTTGATGCGACATCCTCTATACGAGGGCGACCCCACACGACTATGTGGTGAACTGTTAGCATATGGTGACGTGGCGCGGTAATTGGTAACCCGTTAATGCTAAGGAAATTACCTAAGTTAATTGGGTAATTTTCACATTAGGCTAATTGGGCCAAACCCAATCGCTAATTGACATGGGAGGCCCAAAATTGGGCCTCCCCCTTTAATAGCATGGTTCGGCCGAATGTTGTCCCACATTGGTTGGAGTGGACTTTTTTCCACTCCACTAATCATATATATAGGGGACTCACCTAAGGGGTTTATGCATTCATTGATAATAAGAAGTAGCTCCATTGAGGAACTTGAGAGAAACCCTCTAACCCCCTTAGTTGATATTTTAGGCACATCTTAGTCTGAGGTTCTGTCCCCGTTAAAGAATCGATCAGAGGCTTTGTTGTGGAGCTTACACTGTGTAGGACTTCTTCTTACGAAGAACTTGTACGTGGTTCCGACCGGAGGATCAGAACTCCCTCCACGACGTTCTTGGGCAGGAAAGCTAAAAGGTATGTATACACTATTCCGCTGCGTAGTTAGATTACTTGCATGTACACGTTCAGCATTCCGTAATATTACGTCCCCGTAATCCAACACGAACATCCCTGACACGGGGGCAAATCCACACCTACGGACTTATAAGTTCAAAACTACTACATAGCCAACATCTTGTATATGGGGTAAACTCAATATCAGTAAGGGCCTCGTCCCGACACTTATACAGCCTATACGACACTACGCGCGTCTGCACGACCCAACACTACGCGTGTCGACGCGACTTGACACATGTCTATCATGGGATGTTCATCGACAACACGTTGGAGGCCTAACACCTCACAAATAAGGGACTAGTGTGTCCAGGGTTAGAACTGGCACCTACATATACATATGTGATCTACGCACCTATTCGGCACATACATGCGAGTACCCGGCCACGTCACTACAAGCACTCCCACTCCGGAGGCAATACTATATCGACGAAGTCCTCGTCTCTCGACATATACGTTGCGAGCATACGCATATTATAAGGCGTTCGTCAACGACGCGGCGGATGCATAGCACCTCGCAATATCAGAACCTGCGCGTCCGTAACACCCACTCCTCTGTGTAGTGTGAGGGGGAAGGCTTTACCTCTCCTTAATTTTTTCTAACTCTTTTGTATGAGTTGTCAACATATACACATGCTTACATACCCGCACGTACATATGCATGTCTACATTTACATACACACGTTTGCATATCCATGACACGTGTTTATTATTATAATCCCGGTACGTATATACTTATATCGGTGTCATTGTATATATATATATATGCCCATATCTACCTGTTTAATTTCATGACATCACACGTCGCGCGTCTGCTCACATACGCACGTTTACCATGTTCGCACACATGCTAGCATTCGCTCCCATGATTGCATATGTTAGGTTATAATGTCTAGGTCAACGGGTCGTCAATCTAGAATTTATCTCCCACTAATGAAATGTCGGGTTCAGTGTTCCTAGGGCTAGTCGTTCTGATCCATGGCCTTCTACTCCCTTGGGGTAGTCGTTCTGATATATGTACTTCTCTTCTCTCCTTCTGACCTCCTCTCCTTCTCTCCTTCTGACCCCCTGAGGCTTGTACTTCTTACCCCATGGGGCTTGTCCTTCTGCTCTATGCTCTTCTGCTTCCTTGGCTCTCTTCTCCTTGCCACCCTGCAAGAGGGGCAATACCAGGCACAGAGGGGGGTGGTGCTGTTAGGTTCCGAGTCTAGGGTCAACGGGCGGTCGACTCAAGTCTCGTTCCTCACTGGAGATGTTGTGGATCGGGTGATCTCGGGTTGTGCTGTCCTAGCTTGCGTCCTTCCGTCCTCAGCTTCTCTTCTCCTTTCGCCCTGCAGAAGGGGCAGTACCAGGCACAGAGAGGGGGTGGTGCCTGATGAACCCTCTCCGATGCCTAAGTCAGTACGGTTTTTAGAGAGATAAAGCTAGAGAGATGTCAGAGCAAAATTATCCAACTTGCCAAGATGATCCAATGAATAGTGGAGGTGGGGTATTTATAGGCAACGGTGTCATTAAGGTGGCTTAATGACATCGTTAACCTTTAAACACAGTTAATTAACCTTTAAACACTTAATTAAGACCTTAGGATACGGAGAAGGTAGGCGGAATAAACCGAGTATGGGAGTCCAAAAATGGTGCCGGGGCCCTTGGGGGGAAGGGAAATCCGACCCCCAAGGGTAGGGGTTGGGTGAGGGCACCCAACCCCTCCTAGGGAGGATGGGGTTGGCCAACCCCATCCCCCCTAGGGGAGATCGGGTTGGCCGACCCGATCTCTCCTAGGAGAGATCGGGTTGGTGGACCCGATCTCTCCTAGGAGAGATCGGGTTGGTCCACCCGATCTCCCCTAGGGGAGGTCGGGTGTGGCCACCCAACCTCACCTAGGTGAGTTTGACCCGGCCGGACGAGCGCCTCGGCCTCGTCCGGGCCGTTGGTGTTCTCGCGAAGTGTTCGGGTTGAAGTTTCGATTTACAATCATTAACGGGGTGATAAAAATATAACGATTCGGAAGTCAACGGGTTCAAATTGGGCGTATATCCATCACATGCCCCCGAGTCAACCAATGGCCTAACCCTTGATTGACTCTATTTTAGGATGGTATGACAGGCGCAATTTGGAACCGGGGTTTTACCTTTTATCTGAATGCTTACTTACCCATGGATGCGTGCCTCTGACTCTGCCCCCTGTCTTATAAGATAGAGGAAGTGTAAACGTCAGAGCAGTACGGACACGTGCCTAAGCACGCGTCCGTCTGAAGTGGGAATAATAAATCTTTCCTTGCTACGGACGTATACTCAAAAAATACACGCTTGCATAAGAATGCAATACGAATACACCTAAGTGACTCATGCTTCAATTTCGTGCCGTGATTTTGCCCAAGTGAAGGAAAATTTCAATTTTGGTCCGAAATTTTTCTAAGTATGGGATACTAGAAAATATGCCTATAGGATGTTAACTAGGAGTGAACATGGACATATCATGAACATGAGGATGTGTACTAGCATACATGCAAGTAGGAACATAAAGATGGGAGTGAGTAGAGACATGCTGCGATTGTAGTCATGAATGTATGCATGAATATATGGCGGCCATGTGCATGGACGTCTAAATGTTTGAACACACGGGAGTGTGTATGTGGGCATGCATATGAGTGCAAGCATGAACATGTATGTATGTATGGATGGGTTGTGAGTATAAGCATGAGTGATGACATTGATGTACCTGTAGATGTTAATCATGAATATGAGCATAAGTGCAAAGGTGAGAGCATAGACCTCTCCTTTACTTGAGGGTGGGAACTCTGCCACTCAATGGGACACAACGTTCCGCCTCCCTCGTACTAGCGTGAGCATTTTCCATTAATCTCGACCTTCGGCATGTGTAACATTTTTCCTTCATTCGTTGGAGCGTGTGTATAGCTCTTGACCTTTACCCTGCAATTTGTTCCCCATAAAAGTGAGGGTGAAAAAGCTTACAAGCTTTCTTCTTACCGCCACGAGCGAAGGGGTCTATTGACATGTGTTAAGGGTTGACCCTTCCTTCGGATGTGCTGGAGCGTTGCTCCATTTGGGGAAACTAAAAGTTCGCCCTCTTCCCTTGGTGTTAAGGTTGCCCCCGTAGTAGGCGTATCTCGCCCCTCCATGAGTAAGGGTCGATCTTTGCGTTGGTTGCTCGTATAGATGACTCACTTTTGGGAAGCTTTCTTCTTCAGACAGGGAGACCTTGAAGATCGTTTTCCAAGGTAGTCAGACCAAATCTGACCGTCCTGTGTCTTGGGTGTCCGAGGTGGACTCGTATGAGGCAGGGACTCGTATGACCCCTTGTAGGTTGATTTCATGGAGAAACATACAAGGTGTAGGCAGAGCGTTCCGAACGTACCGTTGAATCAGATGAGAGGGAAGAACCATCTAGTTCTGCTTATCAGGCCAAGAAATTTTCTAAGTCAGGGGTGGCTGCTAATGCTTCCAGTATGTTCTTTTTCCCTTATTTCATGCTGCTTCCTTCTTGTTGTTAGAGCGTTCTTCCCTGGTTACCGAATGGCTCTTGTGGTGGGTGAGAGTTCAAGTCAATCTAAATCCAAGGCGCGGAAACCTGACTCTGAGGTCGGGCCCTCGGCTGCCAAGGAGAAGGAAACCGCGAGAGGCTCTCCTTCAAGTGCCCCCTTGCTGACTCCCTCCCATGATAAGGAGGTAGTGGTTGAAGAGGCACCCTCTTTGCTTGACAAAAGGAAACAACCTGTGGCTGGCGATGGGGTGATCATAGGTCTTGATGTCTCTTCTCTATCCCCTGCCCCCCAGCCGAGGGGCCGAGTCTCAAGTTTATTTCATCTTCATGTAGATTTGACGACTTTTGAAAGTGTTTTTGTCTTTCCTATGGGTTATGTTATTAACCCCTGCGTTGAAGATTTTTCTTTTGGTGATGGGTGTGATCATCACCTTTCATTCAGGTTCCTTTCTCTTGCCATGGCTCTGATTAAGATAGCAAATTCTTGCTTTGGAGTTTGGTGGAGACTGCACTTGAGTTAGCCTCTACTAGTATCGTAGTTGTGATCGTTGTGGGGATCGTTTTGTTATATGCCCTCAATAGTGCTTGTCGTGATTCTTTGCTTCATGGTTGATTTTGTGAGATATGGAGGTTGTCTTCATAATGAGGACGTCTCCTTCCTAGTATCACCCAGTGGGTTGAAATATAAGTGCCTACCTTTGATGAGCGTACGAAGGGTGTTGTTTTTCCCTTTTTCTTGAACCTCCTCCTAGGGCTAGGCGTAGCCTTTTGATGTTCGTGGTCGGGATGGTGTCATTACAATTCATGTCTTTAACAGATGTTTTATGATGTGCTGCCATGATAATCACTTCGGGGTATGTGGACGTTATAGCCACTTCGTGATGTGTCGGAGTGATAGCCCTTCTGTAGTGTGTGGACATGATAGCCAGTTCAGGGTATGTGGACATGATAGCCACTTCAAGGTATGTGGACATGATAGCCACCTCAAGGTATGTGGACATGATAGCCACTTCAGTGTATGTGGACTTGATAGCCACATCACGATGTATGGAGTTGTGCTTTAGTATTCCTTTCTCATTGGAGAGCCTTCATTGCTATAGTTGCCTTTTGTGTAGGCTATGTTTGTTGGGTTAGGTCCCGATGTCTCGTCTTGTCGGATGTTGTATCCTTTATGCTCTTTAGATGTCTCCTTCATGAGTTGTGCTTGACGATGTTCAAGTCTGATACGAGCATTGGTCACGCGAGGGCGACATGCATGACAATAACATTTGTCGGAGGTTGATTTGTGTGACTTGTAAGGCAATTCTCTTCTTGATGGGTCGAGCTTATTTTGAGAGCCTTGAACTTTGGATTTCATGTCTTTGCTATCCTTCTTGGTGGTGTTGGGTTCCTTTGAGATAGTTCTCTTGACTTGTGATATGGGTGGTAGGATAACTCGTTACTTTTCATGATAACCTCTTGTGCTTCTGTATATGATCCTTTGGTCATGGACTTCTCCTTTGTATATGATTTCCTTTCTTTATCTTTCTTTTGTGCTTTCCTTCACATCATACCTGCTATCTCATCAAGAAAAAACATTATGTGTTCTTTATACAACTTTACTTTGCAATTATTTTCTCATGGAATCCTTCTCAGTATGGTGCGATGATCTCTTTTGATACCCTTTAAATGGTATATATGGTACTGTTAGACCAAAGATACGCTCTTGGTGGGCGTCGAATCTGTTCACGAGACTGGCTCTCGGAGGGCACTTAACGTTTCACAGGATAGGCTCCCGGAGGGCACATGTTAGACCAAAGATACGCTCCTGGTTGGCGTCGAAAACTGTTCACGAGACAGGCTCTCGGAGGGCACTTAACGTTTCACAGGATAGGCTCCCGGAGGGCACAAGTTAGACCAAAGATACGCTCCTGGTTGGCGTCGAAAACTGTTCACGAGACAGGCTCTCGGAGGGCACTTAACGTTTCACAGGATAGGCTCCCGGAGGGCACAAGTTAGACCAAAGATACGCTCCTGGTTGACGTCGAAAATGGTAGTTTGAAATCTACCTCAAGATACGCTCTTGGGGGCGTCGAATCTGGTAGTGTTTTTTCTACCTCAAGATACGCTCTTGGGGGCGTCGAATCTGGTAGGTTGCAAATCTACCTCAAGATACGCTCCTGGGGGCGTCGAAATTTGTAGTTTTTGGAAACCACTCTCAAGATACGCTCTTGGTGCGTCGAAGGTCGTAGTATTGACACTACTCTCAAGATACGCTCTTGGGGGCGTCGAAGGTCGTAGTATGAACACTACTCTCAAGATACGCTCTTGGGGGCGTCGAAGGTCGTAGTATAAAAACTACTCTCAAGATACGCTCTTGGGGGCGTCGAATCTGTTCGCGGGATAGGCTCCCGGAGGGCACAGGGTTCGTAGTTTTAGAACTACTCTCAAGATACGCTCTTGGGGGCGTCGAATGTGTTCGCGGGATTGGCTCCCGAAGGGCTCATAATGTTACCTTATCTTGTGTCCTTTCTCATGTAGGGTGCGTCTTTGGTATGCTTTTCGAGTCTTTACTTGACTTTTCCTTCTATGATATTGCATGCTACCACGCTTTTCCTTCAATGTGGGAGATCACCTCTCGAGGGCGATGTTTGTGTGTTGCCAACATAGGACGAGTTCGTATAGGGAGTTGATGATGTTTTCCTCTTATGTGACCTCTTCTAGGAAAAGTGGTATTGCATGTTCTTGTGATCTTCTGCCTCTAATCTCTTCTTTTACACTTAGGTGGACTACCAAGCACTTATTCGTTTGGTGCCCCCCAAGTTGCTTGGTGGTCACACCGCCTTTCATATTTGGCCGTTGAAGGCCCCTCGTTCATTTTCTTGGTTGGGTACCCCTTATGCTCGGGGCTCCCTTGTCTGCTTGTTTGAATGCGATGAGTGTCCCTTGTAGGATTTACTCTTTCTCATGCTTGCTTGTTTCAGTCATAGGCATGGTTTGGATGATGCCTTTGTCGGATGTGTCTTTGGAGGTTGGGTGGAAGAGCTTTTGCTTTGGGTGGGTGGGGGTGGATTTCATTCTCTTGATAACTAGGATGTGGCAACGTTTGTATCCTAGGGGTGCTTGTAAATTCTTTTCCCCCCTTCCTTGTGTTTTAGGTTGAAAAGCTCTCTCATAGAATGGCGTCTTGAGTTGTTAATCTCATAGGTGTGTTTCAGACTAGTCAATCTGGTCCATGCTCTTTGCTCGTGCATGGGGGGGGGGGGGGGGGGGTCTGACCGGGCTGTGATAATCTTGGAGTGTTGTGGCACTTAGTGTGCTTTGCCTTTTCCTTTACATTGGAGTATTCTTCAATGCCTTTAGGGAGTGTCACATTGGTCATGCTCCTCCCACCTTGAATCTTGATTATAGACTTCCTTTGAATTAGGACTTGAACCTAAAAAGGATGTTTTCCTTTAGGTTTGCAAGTGATGCTCCATGATTTTCCATAGGTTTGCCCCCGTATTGGCTATTCCTTGTTGGATAGCTTCATTAGAGACTGCATTTGTATTGCGTACGTATACGTGTTTGAGGTGTGTTGAGCTGACAAGTCCCTCCTTTTTCATTTTGTCATATCCTTCATTCACCATGTATTCGGCGTATGGCCTTAAAGGCGGGATATTGTTCTAGTGTCCCTTTTATCGGGGTTCTCCTCTTGATGGGATGCCAGAGTCAAATGTCTTATCATTTGCAGACAAGGTGGTTGATTGGGATGTGCGTCTAGTGTGAGGGTCGATCTTGAAACCTTACTCCCCAAGCTTTAGAGCTCTTCTTTGGTTGATCTTGTAGAACTATTATCCTGCCCTAAGGCTCTTGATAGGAGATGTATCTTCTTTTTCATACTCTAGTTGTTGCACTATCTCTTTTGCTAATCTTGCATCTTTAGAGTTTCTCTCTTGGTGCATGACTTCAATGACATGATTTTCTACCGATGTTTATTCTATTAGGACTTGTATCCTTGGTTGCCTTCCTTTCTTGTGAGATGGCGAAGGAGTGTTTGTGAACACTCCAATGTGTCGCACTTGGTAGAGGTATGTGCCTAATCTTTATGGCGCTATCTTGAATCTTCGTGTACCTATCTCTGATGAACATGTTATTCATTACATATATAGTACGAAGTCCAAGGATCTCTGGGTTAGGATCATAGTTTGAGAACAGAGACATAGTCATCTACTAGATAACCTCTTTATCTACGGAGTTTATTTTTGCAAGAATAAATGCAAGGATACTTGTAAGGATACTTGTAAGGAAACTTGTAAGGATATGTGTTCCATCCTTATTCCTGGTTCATTTGCAGTGCCGTGTCCCTAATGGGTGTGTTGATGTTCTGACCACCTTTACTAGTAGGGGGTCCTTTGGTATTAGGTATGCCTGACTCTTCTCTAGTATCATCAATGGTTGGTCATGGGAGATGTCTGACGGACTCCCTTCGTGCACTATGGTTCTCTTCATGTCAAAGTTGGTGATTCCCTCTCTTATGACTAATATATCATTGTGTGGAAATACTATGTTTTCCATATCCCTTTTTAAAAGCTTGATGATGTCGTCACCATTCTTCCTTTGCTAGGCTTGGTGTCCTTGAGAGTTTTTGATGGAAGTGTATTCCATTACCTAGGATGAGCTTACTAAGTGTAGTTGTGTCTCTTGGCTATTTTGTGAAATCATAAAGATCCGCCGGAGGTGTTTGCTTCTGATGGTGGGCGTTGCCCATGTGATATGGTTTCCTCCATTTTTGGAGGGATGTGTTCGCGGCTACCCCCTCTTATGCTAATGGGCGTTTGTGGGGAGGGCATGTTGTAACTGGTGCCCCCCTTGCATACCAATGCCCGATGGGATCCTTTGACGGACTTGGCCCTAGGATGCTTAGTGGAAGGTTATGGAAGGGGTAATCCTTTGTGGCCTTCATGGTAGTTCCTCTATAGGTTGTTGGGAGTGCTCAACTTATTTTTGGAAGTGAACCATCCCTCTTGGTGATCTTTCCCAGAGTCTTGACCTTATAGGTGCCCTTTGAGATTGAGAGATCTGTTCCTTGTGTATCTCTTGGATGGCGGCGGCGTTTTATGGACTCTTCTAGTGGTCCACTTGTGTATATATATATATCACGGAGCCCGAAGGCGTCCGGTATGGTCATTCTTGGAAAACATGTTGATATCAAGTATCAAAATCTACCCCTTTTAGGGAGTTGAGTTGTTATGCAGTTAAATTAAATAAGAGGATATGGGAAGGATATGGGTGTGGGGGTGTTGATATCCCCTGCTTCCTTGGTAATGTAACTGTTTTCCTCCTTTAGTCTGTGTGTATTCCTTCCACTTGAGGAATATAAGGTCGCATCCTTGCAGGACGGACTAGGTGGAGGTGTATCCTTCATGTATGCTATGTGCGATCTCACTTTACTACGTCTCTCCATGAGACTTCCCATTGTAGTAGCTATGTACTAACATGGTGTGGTACTCTATGAGTCCCCTGTTCAAATTCTTTTCTTTTGGACTACTCCTCTGTCCTAGGGGGATATACGCCCAATTTGAACCCGTTGACTTCCGAATCGTTATATTTTTATCACCCCGTTAATGATTGTAAATCGAAACTTCAACCCGAACACTTCGCGAGAACACCAACGGCCCGGACGAGGCCGAGGCGCTCGTCCGGCCGGGTCAAACTCACCTAGGTGAGGTTGGGTGGCCACACCCGACCTCCCCTAGGGGAGATCTGGTGGACCGACCCGATCTCTCCTAGGGGGGATGGGGTCGGCCAACCCGAACTCCCCTAGGGGGGATGGGGTTGGCCAACCCCATCCACCCTAGGAGGGGTTGGGTGCCCTCACCCAACCCCTACCCTTGGGGGTCGGATTTCCCTTCCCCCCAAGGGCCCCGGCACCATTTTTGGACTCCCATACTCGGTTTATTCCGCCTACCTTCTCCGTATCCTAAGGTCTTAATTACGTGTTTAAAGGTTAATTAACTGTGTTTAAAGGTTAACGATGTCATTAAGCCACCTTAATGACACCGTTGCCTATAAATACCCCACCTCCACTATTCATTGGATCATCTTGGCAAGTTGGATAATTTTGCTCTGACATCTCTCTAGCTTTATCTCTCTAAAAACCGTACTGACTTAGGCATCGGAGAGGGTTCATCAGGCACCACCCCCCCTCTGTGCCTGGTACTGCCCCTTCTGCAGGGCGAAAGGAGAAGAGAAGCTGAGGACGGAAGGACGCAAGCTATGACAGCACAACCCGAGATCACCCGATCCACAACATCTCCAGTGAGGAACGAGACTTGAGTCGACCGCCCGTTGACCCTAGACTCGGAACCTAACAGCACCACCCCCCTATGTGCCTGGTATTGCCCCTCTTGCAGGGTGGCAAGGAGAAGAGAGCCAAGGAAGCAGAAGAGCATAGAGCAGAAGGACAAGCCCCAGGGGGTAAGAAGTACAAGCCTCAGGGGGTCAGAAGGAGAGAAGGAGAGGAGGTCAGAAGGAGAGAAGAGAAGGAAATATATCAGAACGACTACCCCAAGGGAGTAGAAGGCCATGGATCAGAACGACTAGCCCTAGGAACACTGAACCCGACATTTCATTAGTGGGAGATAAATTCTAGATTGACGACCCGTTGACCTAGACTTTATAACCTAACACAAACCATACCGGAGCGAGTGGCGTTCTTCCGTTGGGATTTGCTCCTCTTCATGAGCTTCTTCTCCTTCCTGTCGGTGTTGCCTTTCCTGCCTATTCCTAAGGGTCTCTCTGTAAGCTAGTAGCTCGTCCGAGGCTCTCATCAGCCCTGGAGTCACTGTATGTGCTCCCTGTGTGTATGCCGGCCTTGTGTTGGTTGTGTGGGCACGATTGTCGTTCCTTTGAGTCAGTATTCCATATGGTTACCCTTGAGGTTGTGCCTCATAGTGGTATCCCTGTGGAGGTGCCGTGTATTGGGATGGCACTCCTTGTTGCCCCCCTATTCCTGTGGCTTCCTAGTCAATGGAGTTGGAGCTGTGGAAGCCTCCTCCCTGCTTGTTAGGCTGGAGTGCCTGTGGGGCTACCTGAGGCTCTGGTGTGCAGGCTGTTTCTCTGGGTTAGGCTGCCTTGTTGGAGGTATAGGCTGTCTCCCTCGCCTATTGCCCCCAAGTGGGCGGTGATGCTTAGATACTAAGCTGTTCGTCATCGCTCTTGTTATTGCCAGGCTTTCTGTTCGAAGCCCACAGACGGCGCCAAGTGTTAGGTTATAAAGTCTAGGTCCACGGGTCGTCAATCTAGAATTTATCTCCCACTAATGAAATGTCGGGTTCAGTGTTCCTAGGGCTAGTCGTTCTGATCCATGGCCTTCTACTCCCTTGGGGTAGTCGTTCTGATATATGTCCTTCTCTTCTCTCCTTCTGACCTCCTCTCCTTCTCTCCTTCTGACCCCCTGAGGCTTGTACTTCTTACCCCCTGGGGCTTGTCCTTATGCTCTATGCTCTTCTGCTTCCTTGGCTCTCTTCTCCTTGCCACCCTGCAAGAGGGGCAATACCAGGCACAGAGGGGGTGGTGCTGTTAGGTTCCGAGTCTAGGGTCAACGGGCGGTCGACTCAAGTCTCGTTCCTCACTGGAGATGTTGTGGATCGGGTGATCTCGGGTTGTGCTGTCCTAGCTTGCTTCCTTCCGTCCTCAGCTTCTCTTCTCCTTTCGCCCTGCAGAAGGGGCAGTACCAGGCACAGAGGGGGGGTGGTGCCTGATGAACCCTCTCCGATGCCTAAGTCAGTACGGTTTTTAGAGAGATAAAGCTAGAGAGATGTCAGAGCAAAATTATCCAACTTGCCAAGATGATCCAATGAATAGTGGAGGTGGGGTATTTATAGGCAACGGTGTCATTAAGGTGGCTTAATGACATCGTTAACCTTTAAACACAGTTAATTAACCTTTAAACACGTAATTAAGACCTTAGGATACGGAGAAGGTAGGCGGAATAAACCGAGTATGGGAGTCCAAAAATGGTGCCGGGGCCCTTGGGGGGAAGGGAAATCCGACCCCCAAGGGTAGGGGTTGGGTGAGGGCACCCAACCCCTCCTAGGGAGGATGGGGTTGGCCAACCCCATCCCCCCTAGGGGAGATCGGGTTGGCCGACCCGATCTCCCCTAGGGGAGATCGGGTTGGCGACCCGATCTCTCCTAGGAGAGATCGGGTTGGTCCACCCGATCTCCCCTAGGGGAGGTCGGGTGTGGCCACCCAACCTCACGTAGGTGAGTTTGACCCGGCCGAGGCTAGGTGAGTTTGACCCGGGCGGACGAGCGCCTCGGCCTCGGCCTCGTCCGGGCCGTTGGTGTTCTCGCGAAGTGTTCGGGTTGAAGTTTCGATTTACAATCATTAACGGGGTGATAAAAATATAACGATTCGGAAGTCAACGGGTTCAAATTGGGCGTATATCCATCAGCATATGCAGACTTACATTATTATATATGTACATGTCATACACATATAATCTTTGCGCTAAGCATGTCAGCAGATATAGTCGCTCTCGTTAAGAAAAAAAAAAGGGATACTCGACATCAAGGCCCACGCGCCAACGAACAGTAAGTCCACTTCGAGGTAACACCTGAACTTAAATCGAACGTATACTCTATCAAAAATAGAGTCAAGCAAGGGCCGCGCCACTACTTGACTCGGGGGCAAATGATTTGTATACGTCCGATTCTGGTTCGCATTTACATTTCGGACCTCGTCAACACGTCAAACCTATTAAAATGGTCTAGAAACGCTAACCCGCGAGTTAGAACGGACCGAACGGGCAACACGCGCATTCGGACCGAACTCGTCCAGATTGTGCTAACACAATTCGGAGGTCCGGATTGTCGCTCCTCGACACTCGTACCCCTACGTGTTTACACCACGTGCGAGCCTTCCCGATGTCAACTTTACTCCCGTCCACGCCCGGTTCACGTTTTCCACTAAACCGGCGTCGGACCATTCAAAACTGGTTTTGGTCTTGGCTTCCCTATATATAGGAAACTAGGCCAACCATTTCAAGATACACGCATACTCCGCAAGGCGCACATACTTCGCAAGGCGCATATATGCGCATACTCCGCAAGGTGCACGCATGCTCAGACACTGTAAGACATTCAGACACTTAGCAATTTTAAAGGCTTGCAAGTCTCCGACACTCTAACACTCTGACACTCCGACTGTCTGACACTCGGACATCCCGACTGTCGGACACCTGCGAGCTCAGATAACCCGTCAGCTTAACTACACAACACTTCAAGGACCTGACGACTTTCGTTTCAACGACCCGCGAAGAGTCAGGATCCATCAATGTTGATTATGTATATTCATGTTATATCTCATTTGTTCGTTTACCCAGGTTTGAACAACTTATTTTGGTGTCTTAAGGCCCGTTCAAATGCAACATTAATTTATATACGTTATGTACATCTACCTGAGAGCATCTACATGGGCGGACCTTCAAAGAGATACTATTGAATCTTAACGGCTTGCAGGTTCTGAACCGTTGTGGTGGCTAATTTTTAAGTAAACAATGTCTTTCAATTCAAGGTGATTAATTTTGCTACTAACGGTTGGTCTCGTCGTTTTCATTAATTTTTTTTGTAGTGGCACCCATCAACGACCGACTATAATCTTGTCCAACCGATATGGCTGCCACAAGTTATATATGTCAAAGTATGGACAACTGTTATGTCCACATACGCTTTGACTTCAAAGTTGTATTTCAGTGTAAACACAATCTGTAAAATGCGTTATGAATGTATGAATTATTTATTTTTATTTTTTACATCAGATATTGTCCAACGCTAAACATAACATGCACGGAATAAAAGTATAATCCTGAAAGCATCATACGTGAACTTGTACGAATTAGCTAATTCCATCAATTTGACTTGAACCCAGCCGATTCTAAATGTGTTGTGTCGAAAAAATATTTGGCATGTCAACAAGTCGCTTTTAGCAATGGTGACGTGCGGTGGTAAAGTTAACATTCGGGATTGACTAACATTACGGTGAAGGCATTATGTAGCAACTCATTTTTACACCCAGAATTCGTCTTTAATCTGAATTAATCAAGACCAAAGCCTAACATTGGAATCACATACGTTAGTGCTGAACAACATAATTTGAATTCACTTAACACCGACTCGCCATTATAACTTTGGCATCTGGTGCAGGTTTGCTAAATGTCGACAACGAATATTCGTAAATCACTCCCGTAGTTGTATATCGGGTCGAAGTCTGAACAACTGAAGACGACATACTGCAATGAGCTCATGCAACTGCAATGAAAGGTTTCAGTACTAACGGAATAAGTGACTAAATCTGTGTAATTAACGTTTGCCTGATAGTATTCTAAAGTCTTTCATCAAAAATGAAAATTCAGCTGCTAAGCACGCATATTTAGTAAAACCAGCTTGCAGCTTCCTATGACAGCTTTAGCACCGACCATTTGGAGCGAGAGGGCGACAGCGCAGCCTCTCACTCTTTTGTACATCGCCAGGACAATGTTTCCCTACCGATTTTGCTTGTCAAGAACCCTTCTGACCGCGTTCCAGCGGAAGAAGGACGTAACAGACCATCTCCATCAGGTTTCCGATTGATTTGGCCCGTAGGAAAACCCGACTTTTCTTGTAGTGAATTAAAGTCAGTCATATTTTAGTTATAACCATCCAATTAAAATACCCATGGATGACATAAGCTTATTCTAGGATGTTTATTTTTTTTTTATATATTTACATTGCTTTCGCAAATTCGGACCAGGTTCGTTAAGGTTAAAGTCCTCCCAAGGCGGCGTCTTCGGCGGGTTTCGACATCGGTTCGCCTACGGGGAACACAACTCGCTTTACCAGTTGGTCCAACCAACCTTGGGTCAGGATATTTATTAAATTAGAGAGATGTCAACTAATTTATAGATATAGCTATATCTATAAATTAGTTGAGCGGATAGGTAATATGACCGACCTATATTAGAGTCAAAAGTCAACTCGTAATCCACGGATCGGTAGAAATTTGTTTGTCTTGCCACCATGCATTTTCCCTCCACATACATACTACATTCATGATGTACCGAGTGTTGAATTAACGTCTTTCTCCTCCAAAAATCTAGCTATTTTAAGTCAAATAAATTAGAAGCAGTTATACAAAAGATTGATTTACCCACAAATCAACCAACCAACCAACCATTGTGGTTTCAATTTTGAGGAAAAAGCATGATGTATTCTTCTTCTGCACATGATTATCATCTACATTCTATTCTATGAGCTCCTCCTAGCTAATTAATGACACTAAGGAAATGGAAGGGAAGCCGAGAGTCATTGAACTGAACCCAGGTGTGGAGATGAATATGTATCACGTACTCCTCCAAATGCTGTCTTTTACGTACATTAATTAGCTCAATTTATTATATCAGAAAACTATACATCTTAATTATTACTATAAACAAAAACATTATCACTACTCCATATTGTAATTAATTTTCTAACATATTTGCAGGAGAAAACTGATGAAATACATAGTTTCTTGGCGGACGATTAGATAATACGGGTGCCTCACGTAAAAGGGATACGTTATTACGTACAACTAACTTAATAGTATAGAAAAGAATACACAATACATATAGAATAAATTCCAAAGGGTAAATGTATTTATTTGTTTTCATATAGTACCACCAAATAAGTTACATATATAAAATGCCCATTAACATCTCGAAGGGTGACACAATAACAAGCTCCATTTTTTCATAAATATGTATTGTCGAAATTCTTCATCATAAGATGAGAATATATACCCGTAGGGAAATAGTTAGAAACAAAAGTGAAGGCACGGTTGTCTTAACATTATATCAGTTAGGAAGATGTGAAAGCTAGCTAACTAGGATTTGAAAGTATATATGCCATGTTAACAGCGAAATATATATATATCTTTGTGGTTGCTGCTTCTTAAAAAGAAATACAATCTTTTGTTGCAGATAACCTCAAAACTAATGGACCAGCAGCATCTGCATCTGCAGCGGCATCATCATCATCTTCTAAAATAGAAGGTTATGTAAAGCCTAAGATGCGAACCCGCGAAGAAATTATTGCTCAATATAGAAAGCCAGTGGCGGTAATATATATATATATATAATTAAAATTGTCGTTTGATTTATTATTATATTATATATTCCAAAGTCTTTTTTATTCTAACACGTACGCAAGTTTCACAGTCACAGACGACTGCCCATTCTGCTGCATTAGACGCTCGAAATAAACTCGCTGAACGCCAGGAGAAACTCGAGGTAGGTTTTTGAAAATTGTTATATATATGACTATGAGTTGCTTAAAAAAATATAAAATTAAATTTGGTACTATGCATCAGCAACTTAGTATGCGAACAGAAGAGCTACAGAATGGAGCTGAGGATTTTGCTTCTGTAGCAGCTGAGCTCGCCAAGAGATCAATGGACAACCGTGGAAAGTGGTGGAAACTGTTCTAAACATATATATACATACAAAACTGCGTGCCTGCTTTTCTTATCATCTACGTACTACCTTCGCATGCATGCATATATGCTATTACATATACAACCTTCACATTCATTATAGCCTCTTTAATTTGGGTCTCTCTCCCTATATATATATATATAGCTAGTGGGAATTCAATTAATTTCCGTTGAAGGAATTAAGAAGCTATCAAAAGTATTTGGGTGGTCCAGTTTTTTGTATTATTATTATAGTTAGTGCTGACAAACAAAGCAGACATTATAGTAGAGCCACTATATCTAATATCTAAAGGTTCATTGAAAAAATACTAAAGTAAAATATATATATATATATAGGATAAATAGTACTTACACTTCTAGAATCATGGTCTATTAACACAAGCAAAATTTATCTCACCCACGTATCTAAAGCATGGGTGTATCCAATGCATTAGGGGGTAATCTCCCCCAATTTTACTTTTAATAAAAGATTAGGGGATTAAGTACATTTTCATACCATTTATTTGTACAGAATTCATTTTTGGTACCACTTCTATTTTTTTGTATAATTTTGGTACCAATTCTTTCAACTTTATATCTTTTTGGTACCACTGTTAACTTTCCGTCCAAATTGGCCGTTAAGTGGCATGTGCCATGCACGTGACCGCCCTAAACTTTTGAATTTGTTTCAATTTAGTCCATCTAATGCATCCCTAACTTTTAATTTGTTCAATTTAGCCCTAAAATTTCCAAATCGAACCCTTGACCCAAATTGACCTAGCCGGACCTAGCCTAGGGCTAGGTCCGACACCAAAAGTGAATTCTGTGCAAAGAAGTGGTATGAAAATGTACTTAATCCCAAAATATTAGTGTTAATAACCAAATTGCTACTTGAACTTTGGCCCTCTAACAAATCGCTACCTCAACTTTTAATTTTGAAAATTAGCTACCTCAACTTTGAAATTCAGAACAAATCACTACCTCAGTCAATTTTTTTCTCAATTTAGATAGAATTGAACCACATGTGTTTTTTTCAAATATTGTTCTTCCAAAAATGTCCTTGTCTCTCTTCCGTGCCTCCTTGCGTGAACATACTTAACCATATTCTCTCCGTTATCATCATTGTTTTATTAATTTATTCTATGTTTTATGTATATCTTCAATTCCAAAAGTTCAGACAAACTTCTACATTACTAATTAACAATTCCTCCATCAAAACAAGCTGCAGAATCTAAAAGTTGTTTTGTTGTTGTTTTGATGCAGTAATTGTGTTGTTTCATTGTGTTTTTTTTTTTCCGCTTTTGCTTATGCAATTTTTAGTTCGGTTTTAATTATATTACGTTAGGTTATGTGTTATTTTGTTGTGTTATCTTGCTGCAGTAAATATGTCGTATCATTGCTGTTTTTTTTTTCACTTTTTGCTGCTGCAATTTTCACTATTACGACCTTTACTTTTTGTTATTTTGTTATTGAATCATAGCGAATATTTTTCGTTATTCTGTTGGTCAATTGCTTCCAAAGAAAGTGGTTTGGGTATTTGTGGATCAAAGTCATAAAAAAGTAATACGTCCTTAAAATATAATACAAATTAAGTTAAATTCACTCTACCTACTGGCATTTTCAGCATTTGCACAAGAAGATAAAAGATAAGATAATAATAAGAGATAAAAGAGAAGTTGAAACACTTGAAATAGACAACTTAAATCTGTATCTATGTCTGGTATACTTGGAACTAACATCAAAACAATTTGAATTCCGTTATATTTTCATTAGGATATATATGACATTTGCAAATTACATACATAATTTTCAGGTGAACAGAGCAAGTAGAGCGGCGAAGTTAACCTTTTTTTATGGTATAATTGTTAATTAGTAATATAGAAGTTTGTCTGAAATCTTGGAATTGAAGATATATATATACGACATAGAAGAAAATAATAATGCAAAGATGATAATGGAGAGAAGATGGTGAAGTATGTTCACGTAAGGAGGCAAGGAATAAAGACAAGGGCATTTTTTAAAGAAAAATATTTGAAAAAAAAAAAAACACATGTGGTTCAATTCTGTCTAAATTGACAAAAAATTGACTGAGGTAGCGATTTTATCTGAATTTCAAAGTTGAGGTAGCTAATTTTCAAAATCAAAAGTTGAGGTAGCGATTTGTAAACGTGCCAAAGTTCAGGTAGCGATTTCATTATTAACCCAAAATATTAACTAGAAAGGTATTCCACACGAATTCCCCACGTGATTAGTAATGACGTGACTAATTTCTTTGACATGGAAAATTCATGTCAAATATTGTAATTTGTTTCGAATTTGCACTTAACTCATATCAGTACACATCTCGTAACAATCTCTTCCCAAAATTGTATTCACAAGTCACGACCTTGGACACAAAATTTGTTCTCCGATTTTGTTGACTCAGTGAAACACTTTTGAATCAACGTGTTTTACTCAAAATATGTATATTATAGTTAAAGAACTTGTATCAACAGAAAAAACTTTTAGAGTTGAATTGGGTTGACTCAATAAGAGCTTTATACAGGCAATATTTTTATTTTAGTTTGTTCTGTTTTAGAATACATATGATGAAACTAGCTATATATTCGTTTTAATGTGCCTTCTTTTTGCCCTTAAACTCATTAATATAGTAGTTTTAGAGTGAATGTCCATAGAATAAGTATGGAGTGAATGTCTGTGACTTTATGTATTCGTTTTAGAGTGCGTCCTTTATACCCCTTGTTCGATCACGCTGGAACTCCGGTACGATCTTTGACGGCGATCCTAGCTCCTTCGCTCCACGCAATCCTGCAAGAGGGATAGACCGGGCGGTGACCCAGAATCCCTCTCCGATGCTTAAATGAGTATCTCGTATGGACTGGCAAGCAGTAATCTCAAGTAACGTATCTCAAAACGTACTGTGCTCTGAGGTAACCTCTGCCCTTTTATAGGTGGAGAGGTACCTCGGTTACCTGGTGAACCGTTGGGGTGGTTAGCCCGTATTCCGCGTATCTCGGGCACGATCCCGCCTATCTAGGCCATGATCTCGCTTATCTCGGTCACGCCCCGCGTATCTCGGCCACGCTCCGCGTATCTCGGCCACGCCCCGCGTATCTCGGCCTCATCCTCTGATAGCAAGTCCTGACTAACATCGGGGACTCCAGAGTTATCTCGTTGTCTCACCGCTCGGGGCCCCTCGTCATCGTGACAGGGCCAATCATTCTCAGGGATTCGTCATCGGGGCCTACTTAAAGGCTTCTCATCGGGAGCTTCCAGCTCACCTATCGGAATCGACTCTGTCGGGACCTTTCATCGTCGGGACTCCCTCTGTCGGGACCCTTCGCCTGGGTCATCTTGACCTCCATTTAGGACCCAGTAGGCCTGTTCGCAGTTTCCTCGCCGTGAAAGGGCCTAACGGTCATAGCGGAACCCATCATTTGCCCCCAAGACATGAGGGACTTACAGTTCGTCGTGTCTTTCAACTCCCGACCTCCCGACGTCGAAGTCGGGGATCTTTCCCTTGGCATAGTTACTTAGTACAAGTCTTCTCGTTCGCGTTTCCTCAATACCTTGTGGATAACTGCCAAATCCGAGAGGACTCCTCGGTTCCCCAGCTATTAAATGCAGCAGATAACAAAGCGACGTCTTCAGTACCTGTGCCTGATTTTTCGCGCCTGCTTTTTCTGAAAAGTGCTTTTCAGGCCGTTTCATCATTGCACCCGTTTCCATTCTGCATGTTCCATCTCAACGGTCCAGATCAGAACGCTTCAACTTCGACGATTCAGATCAAAGCCTCCCTTCGACTGTCCTCTTCGCCTATAAAACCCTCGCCCAGGGTACAGTTTCCTTTTTACCGTCTCCGAAATTTCAAAAGCTCTCTGCAACTTCTCTGAGAATTCAAGCTTCTGCGATTCCGAAAGACTTCAGTGATCCTCCGGCCTCCTGTTCTTCCAAGCCACTTTTCCGACAACGTCAAGTTCATCCTTTCAGCCTTCAACCATCATGTCTGGTAAGGGTTTTTCTTCGTTGCTTGTATATTTTTTCTTTGTTTGTAGTTTTTCGGAAAACCCAATGTGCCTTTCCATGGCTGATTTCAGACAGCGGATCTAGTTCTGAGGGAAGGAAGCCCTTCAATTTCGACTATGCTTTGAACGAGATTTCCAGCACTGCGTATGATGCAGCTCTCCAGGAGGGATGCATCACCTCTACCTGGGAACCTCGTTTCCCGTATCCCTGGCCCCGTCCCTCGGGTAATCTTGAGGTTACCCGTCCCCGAAAAGGGGAGGTATTTGTCTCTACGGGGCAAATATCAGCGGGGATCAGATTCCCCTTTTGTGGTAATCTGGTCGAGATGTGCCAGCATTACAAGACGCATCCGACCACCTTCTCTCCGCACGCCATACGCCTGTGGAACGCCTTCCAGGTCCTCTACTTCAGGAGTGGGTATACAGCCTCAAGCTCTTCAGGACCTTCTACGGGATGAAGTGCAACGAGGCGGGGGTTTGCGCCTTCTACCCCCAGATGCCGAAGTGGAACAAGACGCAACTCGGGTTGTGCAACTGGACCACTGACACCTGGAATGTGGTCAAGGGTCGGGGACTCCTGGTCGACACGGGGTCCGACAACAGTGGGTCGAAGAGGAGCTACTTCTTCATCCCAAACTCCTAGATCCCGTGGCCCCGATGGGAGGTGGAAGCGGATTCTCCTCCCGCCTTCCATACCTACACCGACGAAGACTTCCAGACTCTTCAGCTCATCCAGCTCTACCAGTGGGGGGAGTCTTACACTCCCCTCGACGCCAATTCTCTCGTGGAGCGGGACCTGGTGAATGCCGGGATCCGACTCCTCGACGTAGTTTCCGGGCGGCAGCTTTTCGACGGCCCCTCCAATATGGTTCCCTGGGTAAATCTCTAACCCTTTTTCTTTTACTGTTTGCAGCCAAGAAGGTATCCGTGCTGACCAATCTGATCCTTAAGCAGGGGGAGACCGATGCTGTCCGCCCCACGCGGAAGAGGAAGTCTGCCAAGAAGGCCGCTGCTCCATCGGGATCTCCTTCCACGGAGAGGCCCAAGCGGAGCCGCGTGGAGGTGGATAAGCTCTTCGACGTCCAGAACGCTGAAGATGGTAAAAAGCTCCGCCTTGCTATTAAATCGTACCGAAGGAGTTGATTCCTTCGACCATGGAGGCCCGCATTGCCGACGTCAAACGAGTCCTTCGAGGGGAAATTCCTCGTGTCCTGAAGGCGGGCTACTACAACCATCGCGGGAAGGACCAATATGTCTCCCGACGTATTGTTTGGTGTAAGGGTTCTAATGAACTTCCTAATTACATTTCTAAAGCCTCTTCTCGTACTTTAGGTGCAGGCCACTACGGGACTCCATCGGGTGCTGGAGCCTCAACAGGCGCGCCACCTTCAGCAGGGCGCCTCCTTCGGCAGGGGCACCACTTTTCTCTAGTGGTGGGACCCCGACCGGCGAACAATTTCGTCGGGTGGAGAGCTTGGACTCCTCCGAGGAGAGTGATGAGGGTGGCTCCCTTCGCCATCGTCGGAGGACGGGGCAGTCCCCGCTGAAACCAACCTCCAAGGGGCTGCCCCCCTCACCTTCTTCACAACTGCAGCGACAACCGTCGCCCGCCCACGACTTCACTCATTCCCCAGCCCGGGGTGGGTCGGAGGCACGCCCCTCCTCGTCCCCAGGCGGCCCTTCTTCTCTTCCTCTCGATGGGAGCTTCTACAAGGCCTTCGACTCCGACCAGGAGGATGCCCCCTGGACTCCGATCCAGACGCTACAAGGGGTCCAGCTCCGACAAGGGGACACATATCCGGAGCTGGCCCTACACCTGTTAGCGGGCTCCATCCTGCCTTCTATGAGGTATCCGATTACCTTATATCGGAAGGAGATGTGCCGGGATGTCAAGGAGATGTGCATGCGTCGGATAGAGGTAAGTTTTTCACCCTTCTTTTCTTCATCAATAAGACCGATCGTTCATTTACTAATGCTTCTTTTCCTTTCTTCGCAGGAGATGGGGAACATCAACCGTTCCATGGGGTACCTCCTCGCTTATGAGGAGGCTTTGGAGCAAGAGCGGGCGGTCACGGCCAAGCTCAAGGAGGATCTCGCGGCCTCCGAGTTTTCGCGGGGAAAGCTGGCCAAGGAGCAGGCCATCTTCGACTGCAAGACTCGGGACCTCCAAAAGCAGGTCCGTGACCTCGAGGGGCTCCTCAAGCGGGAGCGGCAGGAAAGGCAGGTTGTTGAGGACAAGCTGGTCCTCGAGAAGAAGGTTCTGGAGGAGCAAGTTGCGGGGGGTTCCTACGCAGCTGGTCGTGGCCGAGACCAAGGGCCGGGAGGATTATCGGAGGTCTGAAGACTTCCAGGCTGATGCTGTAAAGTTCTGCAGCGCGGAGGTGGAGAACACCCTCTTCAATGTGGTCGAGGAACTCCACCTAAAGTATGGCGACGCCATCAACTTCGACAAGTCTCCTTCTCTCGCTCCCTTCGCGAAAAAATACTTTGCTCTTCGGAGGAGAGTGATGGGGGGAGTACTCCCGCGATTGTTGAAGACACAGCGGAGCCTCCAAGTACTGATACTCCGATAGTCGACCCTCCCGCGGCTGAACCTGTGGAGCCTTCCGCCACCGACCTCGTGGACCCAGCTCCCGTTGATGCCGCCAACAAGGACCAAGCCTAACTGCTTATCTTTAGAGTCCTTGTATTCTCCTCCTTTTGTAATCATCGGGCCTTCGAGCCCCATTAATATCAGACTTTCTTAGTTCCGATTTTTCATTGCACTTCTCAAAGTGACTTTACTATACTTACTCAAGTCGAAACCTCGACACTTAAGATATTATCATACATCACTTAAGACGATTTACTAACTTGCACCACTTAAGGTGACTTACCATTATGCACCACTTAAGGCGACTTTCCAATACTTAGAGTAAATCCAAGAATCATGCATCACTTAAGACGACTTAATCTCGTGCATCACTTAAGACGAATTAATCTCGTGCATCACTTAAGACGACTTTAACAACACTTAGAGTAAATCTAAGAATCATGCATCACTTAAGACGACTTAATCTCGTGCATCACTTAAGACGACTTAATCTCGTGCACCACTCAAGGCGACTTTTCTCGTGTACCACTCAAGGCGATTTTTCTCGTGCACCGCTCAAGGCGACTTTTCTCGTGCACCACTCAAGGCGACTTTTCTCGTGCACCGCTCAAGGCGACTTTTCTCGTGCACCACTCAAGGCGACTTTTCTCGTGCACCGCTCAAGGCGACTTTTCTCGTGCACCACTCAAGGCGACTTTTCTCGTGCACCGCTCAAGGCGACTTTTCTCGTGCACCACTCAAGGCGACTTTTCTCGTGCACCGCTCAAGGCGACTTTTCTCGTGCACCGCTCAAGGCGACTTTTCTCGTGCACCGCTCAAGGCGACTTTTCTCGTGCACCGCTCAAGGCGACTTTTCTCGTGCACCGCTCAAGGCGACTTTTCTCGTGCACCACTCAAGGCGACTTTTCTCGTGCACCACTCAAGGCGACTTTTCTCGTGCACCACTCAAGGCGACTTTTCTCGGGCACCACTTAAGGCGACTTTTCTTCGGGCACCACTTAAGGCGACTTTTCATCAAGCATGGTGTTTCTTCAAGTGTTCGCCACTAAAAGAATGCTTTAATACTCTGCCATCGAGGTCTTCCAACTTGTATGCATTCGGAGCCGGCATCCCCACGACCTTATAAGGTCCTTCCCATTTTGGTGACATCTTGCTGATTCGATCCAAAAGGGTGAACTCGTTGCGACGTCAAACCAGCTCCCCGACGAAGAATTGTCGGGACTTAACTCGCCGATTGTAATACCTGGCTGTCGCCAAACGCATTCGAGCCTGGACTTCGTCAGCTTCCCGCCTTTTCTCTTCGAGCAAGTACAAGTCCAGACGTCTCATTTCATCGTTCGTCAAAGGCTCGTAATATCTCATCCGATGGGATGCCACGGCTACCTCCACGGGAGCAACAGCCTCCGTGCCATAAACAAGGCCAAACGGAGTCTCCCCAGTTGATCGTTTGGGTGTCGTTCTAATAGCCCAAAGCACATTTTCCCGCTCGTTCAGCCATTTGCCCTTCAAGGCATAGACCCTTTTCTTCAGGCCATCCATCACGATTTTGTTGGCCGATTCCACCTGGCCATTAGCCTGAGCATGGCGGACAGAGGCTGTCCGATGCTCGATGTTCAACTCCTCCAGATACTCCTTCACCTGAGATCCGTTAAACGGTGGACCATTGTCGCTGATCACCACCTTAGGAATCCCGTATCTGGATACGATATGCGTCTGGAGAAATTTGACAATCTGGTTCCCCGTCGTCCTGGCCAACGCCTTTGCCTCTATCCATTTCGAGAAATAATCGATAGCTACGAGCAAATACTTACACTGACCTTGTGCTTGCGGAAGAGGTCCCACCAAGTCGATGCCCCATTGCGCGAAGGGCCAAGCGCTCTTGATGGATGTCAGATTAGAAGCCGGAGCCACAATACTCGGGGCGTACCTCTGCCACGCGTCACAGGACCGGACCAACGTCGTCGCCTCCTTGCTCATCGTAGGCCAATAATAGCCCAAGTTCAGCACCTTCCTCATAATGGATCGGGCCCCTTCATGACAAGCCGCGACCCCTTCATGCACCTCTTTCAGGATTCGACTTGTGTCGGGCTCAGCCACACACCTCAAGTACGGAGTCGAGAACCAGCCCTTCTTGTATAGCTGATTGTCTAGCATCACGTAATTAGCCGCGATCCGACGTATCCTGTCAGCTACTACTTTGTCATCGGGGATTGCCCCCGTAGTCAGGTACGCGACTATCGGGGTCATCCAAGTGGACTCCTCCTCCGATCCTACTTCAATAGCACACACCTGTGTCGGGTCGGTGGTCGACAAGATCACCTTCTCCAAGAAGTGCACCTTCCGATTTTCCTCCAAGGGTGCCCCCAGGGAAAATTTGCTCAAGGCATCTGCCCTCACGTTTTCCTCCCTCGGGATCGCCTCGATGTCGAAGCATTTAAAGTTCTCCTTCAAGGCTTGCACCTCGCGCAGGTACTTCCTCATCATCGGGCTCTTCGCCTCTTATCGCCCTTGAACCTGGTTCACAATCAGGGCCGCATCACACTTCACTCTCAAGTGAGCGACTCCCGTACCTTTGGCAATTTTTAGGCCTTTGATAAGAGCCTCGTACTCAGCTTCGTTGTTCGTGGCCCTAAATGTTAAAGCCAAAGCATATCGAAGTGGTTCACCTCCGCCTGGTGGTATTAATACAAACCATGCTCCTGATCCATCTGAACTCGAGGAGCCATCCGTGTACATCTCCCAGGTGTTTTCCTCGCTTGGCTGTTCTGATTGCTCTGCCATCTCTGGTTGTTCTGCTATCGGGACCTCTATGGTTGCCCCCTCTACAGGGCCCATTTCTTCTAGATCGGGGGCTGTAGATTCTTCTATGAAATCCGCCAATGCCTGGCCCTTAATAGCCGTCCTCGAAGAAAAGTGTATGCGAAACTCACTGAGCTCGACCACCCATTTCACTAATCTCCCCGACGCATCAGGTCGGTTCAAAAAATGCTTCAAAGGCTGATTGGTCAGCACAGTAATCTCATGCGCATGGAAATAAGGCCTCAACTTCCGAGCAGTAATAATCAGCGCAAAGAGATACTTCTCAACGGCGGGATAATTCATTTCAGATTTGGCAAACGCCTTGCTTACATAATAGACGGGGACTTGATTACCCTCGATAACCTTCACTAACACAGAGCTAATGGCAAATTCAGAAACAGCCAAGTAAAGATAGAGCGGCTCGCCTGGAACCGGTTTCGCCAACGGCGGGAGGGTGCGAAGGTGCTGCTTGAGTGCTTGGAACGCTTCTTCACACTTGGCGGTCCACTCAAAATTCTTGTTGGCCCTCAGGACTTCAAAAAATGGCATTGATCGGTCGCTTGCCTTGGATAGGAAACGATTCATTGCAGCCAGTTGGCCATTCAACACTTGCACCTCCTGATGGTTTATCGGAGACTGCATCTCCTCGATCGCCCTCAGCTTCTCGGGGTTCACCTCAATTCCTCTTTGGCTCACCATAAAGCCCAGAAATTTCCCTAAGTGGACTCCGAAGGCGCATTTTGTCGGGTTTAAGCGAACTTGATGAAGCCTCATCCGCTCAAACGCCATGGCTAAGTTGTGCACATGATCCTCAGCTTGTCGGGACTTCACCAGCATGTCATCCACGTAAGCCTCCATGGTTTCCCCTAGCATATCTCCGAACAGCTTATTCACCATCCGCTGGTAGGTTGCCCCGGCATTGATCAACCCGAAAGGCATGACATCGTAGTGATAGATGTCAGTGTCTGCATAAAATGCTGTGTGAGGAGCGTCTTCCTTGGCCATCTTGATCTGGTTATAGCCCGAGTATGCATCCATAAAGCTTAACAACTCATGTCCCGACGTGGCGTCCACCAGCTGGTTGATTCTCGAGAGCGGGTAACAATCCTTCGGGCAAGCTTTGTTCAGGTCGCGGAAATCAACACACATTCGCCACTTCCCGTTGCTCTTCTTCACCAGCACCGGGTTAGCAACCCAAGTCTGAAATCGGAGCTCCTTGATAGACCCAGCATCGAGCAACCTGCCTACCTCCTGCTGGATCGCGATCCTCTTGTCTGTGCCCATTGGACGCGTTTTCTGCGCGATAGGTTTGATCGCGGGATCGATCTTCAACTCGTGTACGATCACATCGGGGCTGATTCCTGGCATGTAACTCGGGGACCAGGCAAACAGCTCCTTGAACTTTTTCAGCAGATCGATCAACTCTCGGGCTGTCTCTTCGGTCAGAGCAGACCCAATTTTCACCTTCCTCTGAGGTCCGTCAATCTCGACTTCCTTCAGATCCTCCACGGGGGCGGGACGCCCAAACTCCTCTCTAGGATCAGTATCTGCCTGAAGGACGGTCATAGCCTCCCGTCTTCTTCTTCGGGTGGCGTTAACATAACATTTCCTGGAAGCCACCTGGTCGCCCTTGACCTCTCCGACTCCATGGTCGGTCGGGAACTTCATCTTCTGGTGAACGGTCGAGGCAACTACCATCAGGGGGTTGATGGTAGTTCTCCCGATAATCGCGTTGTAGGTCCCCGCAGACTCAACTACCACAAACTCCACGTTCCTCCTCTCTAATTTCCACTGGTAAAGTGATCACCCCTAGCGGGTAGGAAGTAGAGCCAGAGAATCCGACCATCGGGAAGTTCGCCTCCTTCAGGTCCTTCTTCGTTTTCCCCATGGCTTCCAGCGCATCCATGAATAGAATATCGGAGGAGCTCCCTCCATCGATCAGAATTCGCTTCATCTCGTACCCGTCCACATCCAAGGTCACAACCAGAGCGTCATCGTGCGGAGTCTCCATGCCTATGAGATCCTCCGACGAAAAGGAGATAACCATCTCTTCCTTCAGGGTCCAGGATCGGGACCTCTTACCCTGCACCACAGCAACAGGAATTCTAGAGGCATAAACCTCCCGAGAGGACGAGGTATCACCCCCCGCGGCAAATCCTCCGTGAATTACATTGATAGTGCCCCGTTTCTCCTTGCGGGCACCAGAAGACTCCGGGTCGGACCTCTTTTTCTTTGGGGACCGATCGCGGGATCGGGAACGAGACCGTGATCGGGATCGACACCGCTTCTCCCCGATAAACTCCTTAAGCTTCCCCTTCTGGATCAGCTTTTCGATCTCTTTCTTCAGCTCCCGACAATGATTGGTGTCGTGGCCATTCGCACGATGGAATCGACAGTAGTGATCGGTGCGGGAGCCCAAAAATTCTCCTTCCTTCTTCGGGGGGTACCTAGAGATACCCTGTCGCTTCATGACCGTTAACACCTCCGCCATAGAGCTGTTGAGAGGAATGTCATGATCCTCCCGCCTGTCCTTTTTCGAGGAACGCCTATCATCCCTCCGATCAGAGTGACCTCGACCCCGACTGCTTTCGGCTTTATCCTTCGACTTGCGCTCGTCTAAGGGTTTGACCGTCTGCTTTCCCTTATTCAACTTCGGGGGCTCGAGCTCTCCAGTGGCTAACTTCGACTCCTGGACATCGATTTGCCGCTTCACCCTTTTCTGCAGTGCCTCCATATTCCACACAGCCTTCTCAGCCACGCTGTGCATCAGGTCGGAACCATAGGGGGCTGTTAGGTTCCGAATGAAGGTGCGGATAGTTTCACCCTCCGAAATCTCCTCATCAATCTCCGCCACGCTGGCAGTGTACCGCTGGTAATAGAGCGCCAGCGACTCGTCGGGCCTCTGTACCACCTGGGTCAGGGACCTCACACTCTTCAGCAAACGTCTGCGACCCTGGTACTGCTGAATGAAGCGGTCATGCATATCAGCCCAGCAAGTGATGCAGCCTGGGGGCAGACTGAAGAACCAGGTCAGGGCTCTCTCGCCAAGTGTGTTCGGGAACAACGTACACACGATATCTTCATTCGGGGCTCTGCCCTGACACGCCTTGAGGAGCTTCTGGACATGACGAACCAGATCTCCCTCACTGTCATACTCCTTAATCGTGGGGATACCCAGCCCTGGCGGGGCGAGGGTGTCTATTAGTCGAGGAACGAAGGGATGGGTGGATCTATCCCTCAGCTCCGACACCAGCGGCTTCTGCTCTCCCATGCAGATGTTCACGATCTTCACCACCTGATCGGGGGTGATGGGACCATTAAGGGGAATGGTCCTGTGTTGCACTAGTCCTGGCCCGTCGACCACAAATCGCTCTGGCTGAACGGACTCCCTACTCCTGCCCTGGCTTCGGGGCTGAGCCTCCCGCATGTTCTGAACCTCTGCTGGTGGATCACGGTGGAACTCCGGTACGATCTTTGACGGCGATCCTAGCTCCTTCGCTCCACGCAATCTTGCAAGATGGGATAGACAGGGCGGTGACCCAGAATCCCTCTCCGATGCTTAAATGAGTATCTCGTATGGACTGGCAGGCGGTAATCTCAAGTAACGTATCACAAAACATACTGTGCTATGAGGTAACCTCTGCCCTTTTATAGGCGGAGAGGTACCTCAGTTACCTGGTGAACCGTTGGGGTGGTTAGCCCGTATTCCGCGTATCTCGGGCACGATCCCGCCTATCTAGGCCATGATCTCGCTTATCTCGGCCACGCCCCGCGTATCTCGGCCACGCTCCGCGTATCTTAGCTACGCTCCGCGTATCTCGGCCACGCCCCGCGTATCTCAGCCTCATCCTCTGATAGCAAGTCCCGACTAACATCGGGGACTCCAGAGTTATCTCGTTGTGTCACCACTCGGGGCCCCTCGTCATCGTGATAGGGCCAATCATTCTCAGGGATTCTTCATCGGGGCCTACTTAAAGGCTTCTCATCGGGAGCTTCCAGCTCACCTATCGGGACCGACTCTGTCGGGACCTTTCATCGTCGGGACTCCCTCTGTCGGGACCCTTCGTCTGGGTCATCTTGACCTCCATTTAAGGCCCAGTAAGCCTGTTCGCCGTTTCCTCGCCGTGAAAGGGCCTAATGGTCATAGCGGAACCATCACCCCTAAAACTCATTAATTGAGTGGTTTCTTCCGGCTGTATTTATCGGTTATAGAGTGAAACTCGAGACTTAATATTTTATTTTAAGAGTGGATTCATTTTGCCCAAACACTCATTAATTAAGTGGTTTTACTCAACTTATCAATTGGTTGTACAGTAAAAATTCGTGACTCTATAGGTTAGTTTTAAAGCCAAATTTTCTTCCTAAACCTTGTAAAAAATATGAGAAAGAACCTAAATAATATTAGGCGCTGACCCCGCGCTATGCACATGGTGACTTGCTAAACGTTAAATATTAACACTATAGAAAATATTAAAATTGTGTCAACTTGCTTGGTTTTACATAAAACGGATACACCTACAAAATTTTGGAGTTTCCGAATTTTAAAGTATTGATTAAAATCATCATTCCTGACTTTATTCTATTCTAAACTCTGAACTTAAATATATCAATAAATCAACCCTCTCCTCATCGCCAATATCCTTCTTTAACATCCTCCTCTTTACCAAGATCTTTGAGAGGGGCACCTACAACATTGACTCAAAACTTGGAGAAACTAATTAACTTTTAGATGTTTATATAAACTGGTTATGAAAAACATATATGCATACTTATAAAAATTAAGATAGTTGAAGTGAAGTTATATAAACTGCCAAGTACCTATCCCAACATGAGCAATCTCCCATCGAAATTTTTAGCAATGATTAACTAATACATGTACTATGATATCCTAATTCCCTAATACATCAAACCAAACATGACCTGAATATTACTTAAAGTATATTGCTTAATAATATACTATTCAATATTAATGGTAGAACTAATTGGCATATTTTATGATGGTACCTTGTTCCCAAGAAGTTGATTATCTCACCACTGAGCGTTGATCTTCCTTATGTCAAATGTAAGTGTTGCAGCTTTTGTTATTAGAGAATATGGAGAGATGCAATGTAATATAGTTGGATTAAACTTACTGTAAAAAGAGATATTACATCAGTAAAGGGTAAGGGGATTTGTTAATAAACTAAATATTGAAAAATGACAATTTTAAGATTAATATAATGTCTGACCGAACAATTGGATTATTCTTAGAAGAGTTAATGCACTGGTGAGCCAAGATAAGAGAATACTGCAACATTGGTACATGCATAAAAATGTTCGATTACATTCAATCGAAAGAGAAGATTCTTAAATAAGTTATTATACCACATGAAGAGAGAAGCAAAACATAAGGAAATATGGATAAGTTTTCATACAAATGTAGGATGAAGATAATTTTTTTAAGGGTTAAGAACAATAGGGGCCTGAATGTTTGCCCATGTTGTCAAAAGGGGTCTGAATTGAAAAAACGTATTATTAAGAGTCTGAATTTTGAGTTTTATTAATAATCGAGTTTCCGTCCAAATTTGCTGTTAAATGTAACGGAAACACGTGAAATGACAGAATTACCCTTTTGCAATTATTATACAATTTTTCAGTTTAATTAATGAAATGTGAAATGTCTAAAATACCCCTGCACACTAATTATGCCCTAAGGCCACCACGGCCACCGACCACCACCCCAGCTCCGGCAACCACCACTCCAGCTCCGGCGACCACCAACCCAGATCCGGCGACCACCACCCCAGCTCCGGCGACCAAAACCCCCCTCCGCCGACCCAAAAAAGCTCTGATCGGAGCTCTGTGGCTCCGATTTGGAGCTCTGTTGCCCCGAATCGGAGCCAGAGATCTTCGATTGAAGCTTTGTGGCTCCGATCAGAGCTTTGTCTCCGATTGGAGCTTTTTTGAGTCGCCAGAGGGAGGTTAGGGTCGCCGGAGCTGAGGTGGTGGTCGCCGGAGCTGTGGTGGCTTAAAGAGTATTTTCGTCTCTTTAGGTCAAACATGTGAGGGACACACTTTGGTCAAAGGGAATTTTCGGGTTTTCAAATTATATTCGGTCACATGCTTGGCATGTGACCACTTTCCGTCACTTTTAACAGAAAAAATAGACGGAGACCTCATTTATACACAAAACTCAAAATTCAGGCCCTTAATAATACGTTTTTTCAATTCAGACCCCTTTTGGCAACATGGGCAAACATTCAGGCCACTATTGTGTACTTAACCTTTTTTTAATGACATAGCACCCTATCTCAATGAATAATTTGAAGGGGGGGGGGTGATGGATTCGACTACAGCCGTTAGGCTCTTTAACGGTGAGGAAACGACTGATAGGCCTAGTGGGCCCAAAACGAAGGCCAAGATGGCCCAGACAAAGGATCCCGACGAAGAGAGCCCGAGGATGAGAGGTCCCGACGGAGTCGGACCTGACAAGTGAGCCGAACGCTCCCGATGAAATGCCTCTAAGTAGGCCCCGATGAAGAATCCCTAAGAACGATAGGCCCTGTCACGATGACGAGGGGCCCCGAGCGGTGACACAACGAGATAACTCTGGAGTCCCCGACGGGAGTCGGGACTCGCTATCAGAGGATAAGGCCGAGATACGCGGGGCGTGGCCGAGATTAGCGAGATCATGGCCTAGATAGGCGGGATCACATCCGAGATACGCGGGATACGGGCTAACCACCCCCAACGGTTCACCAGGTAACTGAGTTACTTCTTCGCCTATAAGAGGGCAAGAGATCACCTCAGATCAGTTACGTTGAAATACTTTACTTGAGACTACTGCTTGTCAGTCCATACGAGATACTCATTTAAGCATCGGAGAGGGATTCTGGGTCACCGCCCGGTCTATCCCCTCTTGCAGGATTGCGTGAAGCGAAGGAGCTAGGATCGCCGTCAAAGTCCGTACCGGAGCTCCACCGTGATCCAACATTGGCGCCGTCTGTGGGAATCAAACAAAAAGCTGATATGCCTTCTACTCGATCGATGGTGGCTGGCAAGCAAAGAAGACAGGGACAATCTGGTGGTTCTCGTCACCCCGCTGCAACAACTCTGAATTCACTACCAGAAGAGGAGGAAATCCAGAACCATCCCGCTGCAGAGCTCTCCCAGACAGGGGGGCATAATGAAGGTCCCGAAGAGATCGCTGCTCAGCACCAGGGCAATAGGGAGCAGGGGGCTCCCCCAGCTACGGACCTGACGAGGGCTGTGACAGAAGCCATGCCCATGTTTTTGGAAGCCGTGGAGGCTCTCTTGGATCGGAGAGAGGCTGCAAGGAGGGAGGAGGAGATGCCCCCGTTAGAAGAAGTGCCCCCACCAGCAGAAATTCGGAACGTACAGGAAGCTCCGCCCCGAGACCAGGACAGGAGTAGGGTGTCCATTCAGCCGGAGAGATTCGTGGTTGATGGGCCAGGGCCAGTACAACACAAGACCATTCTCCTGAATGGTCCCATTACCCCCGATCAGGTGGTAAAGATCGTGAACATCTGCATGGGAGAGCAGAAGCCGCTGGTATCGGAGCTGAGGGATCGATCTGCTCATCCCTTCGTTCCTCGACTCATAGATACCCTAGCCCCGCCACGGCTGGGTATCCCCACGATAAAGGAGTACGATGGTGAAGGAGATCCAGTTCGTCATGTCCAGAAGCACCTCATGGCGTGTCTGGGAAGAGCCCCGAATGAAGACATAGTGTGTACGCTGTTCCCGAACACACTTGGAGAAAGAGCCCAGACCTGGTTCTTTAGTCTGCCCCCAGGCTGCATCACTTGCTGGGCAGATATGCACGATCGGTTCATTCAGCAGTACCAGGCTCGTAGACGTTTGCTGAAGAGTGTGAGGTCCCTGACCCAGGTGGTACAAAGGCCCGACGAATCACTGGCACACTATTACCAGCGGTACACTGCCAGTGTGGCGGAGATTGACGAGGAAATCTCGGAGGGCGAAACCATCCGTACATTCATTCGGAACCTAACGGCCCCCTACGGTTCCGACCTAATGCACAGTGTTGCTGAAAAAGCTGTGTGGAATATGGAGGCACTACAGAAGAGGGTGAAACGGCAAATCGATGTCCAGGAGTAAAAGATAGCCGCGGGAGAGCTGGAGCCCCCAAAGTCGAACAAAGGGAAGCAGTCGGTTAAACCTTTCGACGATCGTAAGTCAAAGGGTAAACCCGAAAGTAGTCGGAATCGAGGCCGCTCTGATCGGAGGGACGATAGGCGTTCTTCAAGGAAGGATAAGCGGGAGGATCTCGACATTCCTCTCAACTGCTCCATGGCGGAGGTACTGACGGTCATGGAACGACAAGGTATCTCCAGGTACCCCCCAAAGAAGGATGGAGAATTCTTGGAATCTCGCACGGATCGCTACTGCCGGTTTCGCCGCGCAAATGGTCACCACACCAACCATTGTCGGGAGCTGAAGAAGGAGATCGAAAAGCTGATCCAGAAGGGGAAGCTCAAGGAATTTGTCGGGGATAAACGGTGTCGGTCCCGCTCTCGGTCTCGATCGCGGTCCCGCTCCCGATCCCGCGATCGGTCCCCTAAAAAGAAGAGCTCCGATCCGGAGCCGTCCGGTGCTCACAAAGAAAGACGGGGCACCATTAATGTGATTCACGGAGGGTTTGCTGCTGGAGGTGATACCTCGTCCTCTCGGGAGGTTTACGCCTCTAGAATTCCTACGGCTGTGCTGCTGGCTAAGAGGTCCCGATCCTGGACCCTGAAGGAAGAGATGGCGATCTCCTTTTCGTCGGAGGATCTCACAGGCGTGGAGACTCCGCACGATGACGCCTTGGTTGTAACCTTGGATGTAGACGGGTACTAGATGAAGCGAATTCTGATCGACGGAGGAAGCTCCTCCGACATTTTATTTATGGACGCGGTGGAGGCTATGGGAAAAACGAAGAATGATCTGAAGGAGGCAAACTTCCCAATGGTCGGGTTCTCTGGTTCAACCTCCTATCCGCTAGGAGTAATCACCTTACCAGTGGAGTTTGGTAGTGGGTGGAAATCAGAAAGGAGGAACGTGGAGTTCGTGGTAGTTGATTCCGCGGGGACTTACAACGCGATTATCGGGAGAACCACCATCAACCCCCTGATGGAAGTTGCCTCGACAGTGCACCAGTAGATGAAGTTCCCGACCGACCACGGAGTCGGAGAGGTCAAGGGCGACCAGGTGGCTTCCCAAAAATGTTATGTTAATGCCACCCGGAGGAGGAGGCGAGAGGCCATGACTGTCCTCCAGACAGACACAGATCCTAGAGAGGAGTTTGGGCGTCCCGCCCCCGTAGAAGATCTGAAAGAAGTCGAGATCGACGGACCCCAGAGGAAGGTGAAAATCGGGTCTGCTCTGACTGAGGAGACAGCCCAAAAATTGGTTGAGTTGCTGAAAGAGTTCAAGGAACTGTTTGCCTGGTCCCCGAGCGATATGCCAGGAATCAGCCCCGATGTGATCGTACACGAGCTGAAGATAGACCCCGCAATCAAGCCTATTATGCAGAAAAGGCGTCCGATGGGCACAGATAAGAAGATCGCGATCCAGCAGGAAGTGGGCAGGTTGCTCCGATTCCAAACTTGGGTTTATTAAAGAGCTCCGATTCCAAACTTGGGTCGCTAATCCAGTACTGGTGAAGAAGACTAACGGGAAATGGCGGATGTGTGTGGATTTCTGCGACCTGAACAAGGCTTGCCCAAAGGACTGTTACCCACTCCCGAGAATCGACCAGTTGGTGGATGCCACGTCGGGACATGAGCTGTTGAGCTTCATGGATGCGTACTCAGGCTACAACCAGATCAAGATGGACAAGGAGGATGCTCCTCACACAGCATTTTATGCAGACAGTGACATCTATCACTACGATGTCATGCCATTCGGGTTGATCAATGCTGGGGCAACCTACCAGCGGATGGTGAATAAGCTGTTCGGAGATATGCTGGGGGAGATCATGGAGGCTTACGTGGATTATATGCTGGTAAAATCCCGACAAGCGGAGGATCATGTGCACAACCTAACCCTGGCGTTTGAGCGGATGAGGCTTCACCAGGTTCGTTTAAACCCGACGAAATGCGCCTTCGGAGTCCATTCAGGGAAATTTTTGGGCTTTATGGTGAGCCAGAGAGGAATTGAGGTGAATCCCGAGAAACTGAGGGCGATTGAGGAGATGCAGTCTCTGATAAACCATCGGGAGGTCCAAAGCTAGCGACCGATCAATCAATTCCTGTCCAAAGATGAATGGCCGACTAGCTGCAATGAATCGCTTCCTGTCCAAAGCTAGCGACCGATCAATGCCATTTTTTGAAGTCCTGAGGGCCAACAAGAAGTTTGAGTGGACCGACAAGTGTGAAGAAGCGTTCCAAGCACTCAAGCGGCACCTTCGCACCCTCCCGCCGTTGGCGAAACCGGTTCCAGGCGAGCCGCTCTATCTTTACTTGGCTGTTTCTGAATTTGCCATTAGCTCTGTATTAGTGAAGGTTGTCGAGGGTAATCAAGTCCCCGTCTATTATGTAAGCAAGGCGTTTGCCAAGTCTGAATTAAATTATCCTGCCGTTGAGAAGTAACTCTTTGCGTTGATTACAAAGACGGCGCCAAACGTTGAGAAGTAGCTCTTCGAGTTCAGACGGATCAGGAGCAGGCTTTTTGTTAATACCACCAGGTGGAGGTGAGCCGCTCCGATATGCCCTGGCTTTAACATTCAAGGCCACAAACAAAGAAGCGGAGTATGAGGCTCTTATCACGGGCCTGAAAATTGCTAAAGGCACTGGAGTCGATCAATTGAGAGTGAAGTGTGACGCAGCCTTAATCGTGAACCAGGTTCAAGGGAAATACAAAGCGAGGAGTCCGATAATGAAGAAGTACCTGCGCGAGGTACAAGTTCTGAAGGAGAGCTTTAAAAGCTTCGACATCGAGGCAATCCCGAGGGAGGAAAACGAAGAGGCAGACGCCTTGAGCAAATTTGCCCTGGGGGTACCCTTGGAAGAAAATCGGAAGGTGCACTTCTTGGAGAAGGTGATCTTATCGACCACCGACCCGACACATGTGTGTACCATTGAGGCAAAACCGGAGGAGGAGCCCACTTGGATGACCCCGATAGTCGCATACCTGACTACGGGGGCAGTCCCCGATGATAAGATAGTAGCTGACAGGATACGTCGGATCGCAGCTAATTACGTGATACTAGACGATCAGCTATATAAGAAGGGCTGGTTCTCGACTCCGTACTTGAAGTGTGTGGCAGAACCCGACACCAATCAAATCCTGAAGGAGGTGCATGAAGGGGTCGCGGCTTGTCATGAAGGAGCCCGATCCATTATGAGGAAAGTGCTGAATTTGGGCTATTATTGGCCTACGATGAGCAAGGAAGCGACGGCGATGGTCCGATCCTGTGACGCGTGCCAGAGGTACGCCCCGAGTATCGTGGCTCCGGCCGCTAATCTGACATCCATCAAGAGCGCGTGGCCCTTCGCGCAATGGGGCATCGACTTGGTGGGACCTCTTCCACAAGCACAAGGTCAATGTAAGTATTTACTTGTAGCAATCGATTATTTTTCGAAATGGATAGAGGCAAAGGCGTTAGCCAGAACGACGGGGAACCAGATCGTCAAGTTCCTCCAGACCCATATTGTGTCCAGATACGGGATTCCTAAGGTGGTGATCAGCGACAATGGTCCACCGTTTAACGGCTCTCAGGTGAGGGAGTATCTGGAGGAGTTGAACATCGAGCATCGGACAGCTTCTGTACGCCATGCTCAAACTAACGGTCAGGTGGAATCAGCCAACAAAATTGTGATGGATGGCCTAAAGAAGTGGGTCTATGCCTTGAAGGGCAAATGGCTGAACGAACTGGAAAACGTGCTTTGGGCTGTTAGAACGACACCCAAACGATCAACGGGGGAGACTCCGTTTGGCCTCGTTTGTGGCACGGAGGCTGTCGCCCCCGTGGAGGTAGCTGTGGCGTCCCATCGGATGAGATATTACGAGCCTCTGACAAATGATGAGATAAGACGTCTGGACTTGGACTTGCTCGAAGAGAAGAGGCGGGAAGCCGATGAAGTCCAAGCTCGAATGCGTTTGGCGACGGCCAGGTACTACAATCGGCGAGTGAAGTCCCGACAATTCCTCGTCGGGGAGCTGGTTTGGCGTCGCAACGAGTTTACCCTTTTGGATCGAATCAACAAGATGTCACCAAAATGGGAAGGACCTTATAAGGTCGTGGGGATGCCAGCTCCAAATGCGTACAAGTTGGAAGACCTCGATGGCAGAACGTTAAAGAATTCTTTTAGTGGCGAACACTTGAAGAAACACAATGCTTGATGAAAGTCGCCTTAAGTGGTGCCCGACAAATTCGCCTTATTTGGTGCCCGATGTAAAATCGCCTTAAGTGGTGTATGCTGTTTATCGTTTAATTTGATGTAAGCAAATTTTATGCCATCAATAAATAAAGAGGTTGCTTCCAATCAGAGTTATTCTTAGATTTATGCTAAGTGTTAAAGTCGCCTTGAGTGGTGCACGAGAAAAGTCGCCTTGAGTGGTGCACGATGTAAAGTCGCCTTAAGTGGTGCACGAGATTAAGTCGCCTTAAGTGGTGCACGAGATTAAGTCGCCTTAAGTGGTGCACGGTTCTTAGATTTATTCTAAGTATTGGAAAGTCGTCTTAAGTGATGTATGGAACCAAGTCGTCTTAAGTGATACATATTCCTAGATTTATTCTAAGTACTGAAAAGTCGTCTTAAGTGATGCACGGAATTAAAGTCGCCTTAAGTGGTGCATGATGAAAAGTCGCCTTAAGTGGTGCATGATGGTAAGTCGCCTTAAGTGGTGCAAATTAGTAAATCGTCTTGAGTGATGTACGCGAATGTCTTAAGAGTCGAAGTATCGACCTAAGCAAGTATAGTAAAACCACTTGGAGAAGTGCATCGAGAAAATCGGAACTGAGAAAGTCTGATAATTGATAAGGGCTCAAAGGCCCGACGATGACAAAAGTGAAGAAAATACAAGGACTCTAAAGATAAACGGTTAGGCTTGGTCCTTGTCGGCAACATCGGCAGGAGCTGGGTCCACGGAGTCGGTAGCAGAAGGTTCCACAGGGTTGGCCTCGGGAGGATCGACTATCGTGGCATCTGCTGCATCTTCGGCAATTGCGGGAGTACTCCCCCCATCACTCTCCTCAGAAAGAGCAAAGTATTTCTTCGCGAAGGGGGCGAGGGAAGGAGACTTGTCAAAATTGATGGGGTCGCCATACTCCAAGTGGAGCTCCTCAACCGCATTGAAGAGAGTGTTCTCCACCTCCGCGCCAAAGAACTTCGTAGCATCAGCCTGGAAGTCCTCAGACCTCCGATAATCCTCCCGGCCCTTGACCTCCGCCTCGACCAACTGTGCAGGAACCCCCGCGACCTGCTCCTCCAGAGCCTTCTTCTCGAGGACCAGCTTGTCCTCAGCAGCCTGCCGCTCCTGTCGCTCCTGCCTCAGGAGCCCCTCGAAGTCCCCGACCTGCTTTTGGAGGTCCTGAAACTTTTGGACAAGGGCGGCTTGCTCCTTGGCAAGTTTCCCCCGCGAAGACTTGGAGGCTGCAAGATCCTCCTTAAGCTTGTCAATGGCCGCCCGGTCCCGCTCCCGGGACTCATCATAAGCGATGAGGTACCTGAAAAGACGGTTGAAGTCCCCCGAGCTCCTACAATAGAAGAAAGAAAAGTGTTAATAAACAAACAACCAGATTTACCAATGAAAAGGGAGAAGCGAAGTTTTACCTCTATCCGACGCAGGGACATCTCTCTGACATCCCGATGCATAGCAGTCCGATTCAGGGAAATCGGGTACCGCATTGTAGGCAGGATCGAGCCTGCCAGCAGATGCAGAGCCAGGTCCTGATGCTGGTCCCCTTGTCGAAGCTGGACTCCTTGCAGTGTTTGGATTGGAGTCTAGGGAGCATTCACTTGTGCGGGGTCGAAGGCCCTGTAGAAACTCCCATCGAGAGGGACAGGAGGAGGAGAACGAATCGTGGAGGGGCACGCCTCCGGCTCGACCCGGACGAGGGAAGGAGTGAAGTTGTGGATGGGCGACGGCTGTCGCTGCTGCGGAGAAGATGAAGGGGGGAGCCCCTGAGAGGTTGGTTTCAAGGGAGATTGCCCCGTCCTCCGACGATGACGGAGGGAGCCACCCTCATCGGTCTCCTCGGAGGAGTCCAAGCTTTCCACCCGACGAAACTGTTCGCCGGTCGGGGTCTTCTCCCCAGTTGAGGGAGGCGCCCCTGTTGAAGACGGTGCACCCGCAGAAGCTTCAGCACCCGATGGAGCCCCTGAGCGACCTGCACCTAGAGGACGAGAGGCTTCAGATATGTAGTCAGGAAGTTCATCAGGATTCTTACACCAAACAATACGTCGGGAGACATATTGATCCTCCCCGCGGTAGTGGTAGTAGCCCGCCTTCAGGACACGAGGAGTTTCGCCTCGAAGGATTCGTCTGACGTCAGCAATACGGGCCTCCCTGGTTGAAGGAATCAAATCCTTCGGGACCATCCTCCTATATGATTTAATAGCAAGTCGGAGCTTTTTACCTTCTTCAGCATTCTGGACGTCGAAGAGTTGGTCCAGATCCACGCGTTTCCGCTTAGGCTGCTCCGCAGAAGGAGACCCCGATGGAGCAGCAGCCTTCTTGGCAGACTTCCTCTTCCGCGAGGGGCGGACAGCATCAGTCTCCCCCTGCTTAAGGAACAGTTCGGTCAGCACAGATACCCTCTTGGCTGCAAACAGTAAACGAAAAAGAGTTAGAAGTTTACCCAAGTATTATATCGAGGATTCGGATCCCGGCGTTCACCAGGTCCCGCTCCACGAGAGAATTGGCGTCGAGGGGAGTGTAGGACTCCCCCCATCGGTAGAGTTGGATGAGTTGAAGAGTTTGAAAATCTTCGTCGGTGTAGGTATGGAAGGCAGGCGGAGAATCAGCTTCCACCTCCCATTGGGGCCAGGGGATCGAAGAATGTTGGATAAAAAAGTAGCTCCTTTTCCAACTGCTGTTATCGGACCCCGTATCAACCAGGAGTCCCCGACCCTTGACCACCTTCCAGGTGTCGCTGGTCCAGCTGCATCGTCCAAGTTGTGCCTTGCTCCACTTCGGCATTCGGGGATAGAAGGCGCAAACCCCCGCCTCGTTGCACTTCATCCCATAGAAGGTCCTGAAGAGCTTGAGGCTGTATACCCACCGCTGTCGGAAGCAGAGGACCTGGAAAGCATTCCACAGGCGAATGGCATGCGGAGAGAAGGTGGTCGGATGAGTTTTGTAATGCTGGCACATCTCGACCAGATTGCCACAGAAGGGGAATCTGATCCTCGCTGATATTTGCCCCGTAGAGACAAATACCTCCCCTTTTCGGGGACGAGTAACCTCAAGGCTACCCGAGGGGCGAGGCCAGGGATACGGGAAACGAGGTTCCCAAGTAGAAGTGATGCACCCCTCTCGGAGAGCTGCATCATAAGCAGTGTTGGAGATCTCATTCAGAGCATAATCAAAGTTGAAGGGCTTTCTCCCCTCAGAGCTGGATCCACTGTCTGAAAAGTAGCAATGGCAAGGAAGGCACAGTGGGATTTTCGGAAAGCTATAAGTAAGGAAAACATGAACGAACAATAGAGAAGAGACCCTTACCAGACATGGCGATTGGAGGTTGAAGGAATGAACTTGGCGTTGCCGGAAAGATGACCGGAGAAACTCTGAGACCTTCGGAATTGCAGAGCTTGAATTCGCAGAGAAGTTACAGAGAGCTTTTGAGAATTCGGAAACGGTAAAAATTAAACTGTGCCCATGGCTAGGGTTTTATAGGTGAAGAGGACAGTTGAAGGGACACTTCGATCCGAGTCGTCGAAGTTGAAGAGTTTTAATCTGGACCGTTGAGATGGAACGTGCAGAAGGGTAACGGGCGTAATGATGAAACGGCCTGAAAAGCACTTTTCAGAAGAAACAGGCGCGAAAAATCAGGCATGAGTACAGAAGACGTCGCTTCACTAGCTGCTGCATTTAATGAACGGGGGAATCGAAAAGCCCCCTCGGATTTGGCATTTATCCACAAAGCATCGAGGAAACGTGAAGGAGAAGACTAGTATTGAGTGACTATGTCAAGGGAAGGATCCCCGATCCTAATGTCGAGAGGTCGGGAGTTGGAAAGACACGACGAACTAAAAGTCCCTCATGTCTTGGGGGCAAATGATGGATTCGACTAGAGCCGTTAGGCTCTTTAACGGTGAGGAAACGACTGATAGGCCTGGTGGGCCCAAAACGAAGGCCAAGATGGCCCAGACAAAGGATCCCGACGAAGAGAGCCCGAGGATGAGAGGTCCCGACGGTCTGTCGGACCTGACAAGTGAGCTGAACGCTCCCGATGAAATGCCTCTGAGTAGGCCCCGATGAAGAATCCCTAAGAACGATAGGCCCTGTCACGATGACGAGGGGCCCCGAGCGGTGACACAACGAGATAACTCTGGAGTCCCCGACGGGAGTCGGAACTCGCTATCAGAGGAAAAGGCCGAGATACGCGGGGCGTGGCCGAGATACGCGGGGCGTGGCCGAGATACGCGGAACGTGGTTAAGATACACGGAGCGTGGCCGAGATACGCGGGGCGTGGCCGAGATAAGCGAGATCATGGCCTAGATAGGCGGGATCACACCCGAGATACGCGGGATACGGGCTAACCACCACCAACGGTTCACCAGGTAACTGAGGTACTTCTTCGCCTATAAAAGGGCAAGAGATCACCTCAGATCAGTTACGTTGAAATACTTTACTTGAGATTACTGCTTGTCAGTCCATACGGGATACTCATTTAAGAATCGGAGAGGGATTCTGGGTCACCGCCCGGTCTATCCCCTCTTGCAGGATTGCGTGGAGCGAAGGAGCTAGGATCGCCGTCAAAGTCCGTACCGGAGTTCCACCGTGATCCAACAGGGGGGAAGTACTAACAATTTCAAGATCAGATAGCTGTAAAATAAGGAGCCTCATATACTAAAGATACCGGAGATAGGCCCAAAGATCACCATCCAATTAACTCACATGTTGTGGCTGCCGTGGTAGTTGTTATATGCAACAGCATTAATCGTCCTCCTACTACATACTACGGTCATGTGCAGGCTAAGCATATCTACATCCACTACTACCACCACATTGGTTTGTTCGGTCTGACCTTGTTTGTTCAAGGTACTTTGACCCCATGACAACCTAATGATTTGTCCACCTAACTAGATTCCATTCAAAATTTGCAAGGCTTGCTCTGCACTTGCTATAAAAGCACATATATAGTGAAAAATAATTAAAAAAACGGTAAGAAAATAATGCTTAAATAAAATCAAGAAAGGTGGGTTCCAGAAAAGAGATGAACCTGTAAATGAATTAAACAAAACTACAACGCTTTCCAGCTGATATTTTCACGCTATGTTGCTCACCGTATCGTACTAACCAAAAACTTGTCTCAACTCTCATATCTCCCTCTATGATGTTTGGATCCAGTGCACGTATGAGAGCGTATGTGCTTTTGAAGAATATACTCCGATCAGGTGTTTAAATATTCAAAATTGACAATCGTAACCGAGTCATTCATTTGAGCACAAAAAAGGTTAGCAATGTCTTTGCAATGTACACGATTTGGAAGATGAATGAGTGGGTATTTCGAATGGACACTGCGGCAGAAAGTTGGAAAGAGGAAACATTTAGGTTAATTGCGGCGTGCTGTGGAGAGCTCCGGCGTCTGATGGGTTTCGATATAGCCGTTAGCCCCATTAACGACGACTAAACGGCGAAGTAGGCCCACTGGGCCCCAAAAGAGACTTAGAAGACCAATACGAGGGGTCCCGACAAGGTCGGTCCCGACATATGAACTGAACGCTCCCGATGATATGCCTTTAAGTAGGACCCGATGATACGCCTTTAAGTAGGCCCCGATGATACGCCTTTAAGTAGGCCCCGATGATATGCCTTTGAGTAGGCCCCGATATTGAATCCTTGAGAATGCTGGCCCTGTCCCGATGACGAGGGGCCCCGAGCGTTGACCAAAGGAGATAACTCTGAAGTCCCCGACATCCGTCGGGACTTGCCACCAGAGAATGAGCCCGAGAAACGCGCCCACTATCAACATAGTGGGGAAGTGGCCTGAAAAGAAGGAACGTGCGCAAGTGGCCGAGATAAACGGAACGTGGGCTAACTACCCCCAGCAGTTATCGCAACAGGTAACTGAGGTAACTCCTCCCCTATATAAAGGAAGGAGTTACCTCAGGATAGATACGTTGACATACACATACTGATACTTGCCTGCCTACATCGAGATACTCATTTAAGCATCGGAGAGGGATTCTGGGTCACCGCCCGGTCTATCCCCTTCTTGCAGGATTACTTGGAGCTAAGGAGTTCGGACTTCCGTCAAGAACTTACCGGAGTTCCAACCGTGATCCAACATTGGCGCCGTCTGTGGGAAACGTAACGAAAAGCAAAAATGGCATCTACCCGATCGATGGCTGGCAAGCAAAAGAAGAGACAAGGACAATCCGGCGGTTCCCGCCATCCTGCTGGAACTCTGAATTCAGAGCCGCCGGAGCGCAGTGTTGATCGGAATGATCCTCCCCCCGCTGTTTCCCAAACAGGGGGGCATCATGATGATCGCGAGGATTCCATTCGAAACTCGTCGGAGAGCCGAGAAGAGATCCCGAGGAGGGACCAGGATGCTCCGACCAAGGTGGACTTGGCGAAGGCTGTGATGGATGCCATGCCGATATTCCTGGAGACTATGGAGGCTCTCCTAGACCGAAGGGAGGCTGCCAAGAAGAAGGAGGAAGAGCTGCCTCCGCCTCCGCCGAGGGAGAATCAGGACGGACAGGAGGCCCAACCCGAGCACCAGGACAAGGACAAGGAGCCCGTTCAGCCGGAGCAGTTCGTGATTGATGGGCCTGGACCGGTGCAGCACAGGACCATCCCTCTCAATGGTCCCATCGCCCCCGACCAGGTGGTGAAGATCGTGAGCATCTGTATGGGGGACCAGAAGAAGATGATGTCGGAACTGAGGGATCGATCCACTCATCCCTTTGTTCCCCGATTGGTGAACACCACTGCCCCGCCAGGGCTTGGTATCCCGACGATCAAGGAGTATGATGGTGAGGGAGATCCAGTCCGCCATGTCCAGAAGCATGTTATGGCTTGTATGGGCAGAGCTCCGAATGATGATATAGTGTGCGTTCTGTTCCCAGCCACACTTCGTGAGAGGGCTCTGACGTGGTTCTTCAGTCTTCCTCCAGGGTGCATCTCTACCTGGACCCAGATGCATGATCGGTTCATCCAGCAGTACCAGGGCCGTCGGCGCTGCAGAAGAGGGTGAAGCAGCAAATCGATGTACAGGAGTCGAAGATAGCTGCCGGAGAGCTCGACCTCCGAAATCGAACAAGGGGAAGCAGTCGTTCAAGACCTCGAACGATCGCAGAAGAAAAGATAAACCCGAGAGCAGTCGGGGTCGAGGCCGTTTCGATCGGAGGGAAGACAAACGTCCCTCGAAGTCGGACAAGCGGGAGGACCGTTACAATCCTCTCATTTTCTCCATGGGTGCTGTGTTGGCGGTGAAGGACCGACAGGGTATCGCCAGGTACCCCCCCCCCCCCCCGAAGAAGGATGGAGAGTTCATGTGAGCTCGCACCGATCGTTTTTGTCGTTTCCATCACGCCAGCGGTCACGACACTAACCATTGTCGGGGGTTGAAGAAGGAGATTGAGAAGCTGATCCAGAGGGGGAAGCTCATGGAATTTGTGGCTGGGCAACGGGGCCGATCCCGTTCCCGGTCCCGATCGCGGTCCCGTTCCCGATCCCGCGATCGGTCCCCGAAGAAGCAGAAGCCCGAGTCTTCCAATGCCCGCAAGGAGAAGCGAGGAACCATTAATGTGATCAATGGAGGATTTGCTGCAGGAGGTGATACCACGGCATCTCGAGAGGTCTATGCTTCTCGAATTCCTATTGCTGTGGTGCTGGGCAAGAGGGCCCGAAATTGGACTCCGAAAGAAGAAATGGTGATTCCCTTCTCAGCGGAGGACCTGATAGGTGTGGAGACCTCGCACGATGATGCTTTGGTCGTGACCCTGAACGTGGATGGGTACGAGATGAAGCGAATCTTGATAGATGGAGGGAGCTCCTCCGATATTTTGTTCATGGATGCGTTGGAGGCCATGGGAAAAACCAAAAAGGATCTGAAGCTTGCGGACTTCCCGATGGTCGGATTTTCTAGCTGTACCTCTTACCCGGTGGGGATGATTACATTACCGGTCGAGTTCGGAAGTGGTTGGAAGTCGGAGAAGAGGAACGTGGAGTTCGTGGTGGTCGAGTATGCAGGGACTTACAATGCCATTATCGGGAGGATCACCATCGACCCGCCGGGGGCAATTTCATCAACTGTCCATCAGAAGATGAAGTTTCCGACCGACCACGGAATCGGGGAAGTCAAGGGCGATCAGGTAACCTCCAGGAAATGCTACGTCAATGCCACTCGAAGGAGGAATCGGGAGGCTATGACTGTTTTCCAGACTGATGCTGATCCCCGAGAGGAGTTTGGGCGTCCCACCCCGATGGAGGATTTAAAGGAGGTCGAAATCGATGGGCCTCAGAGGAAGGTGAAAATCAGGTCTGCTCTGACTGAGGAGACGGCCCAAGAACTGATTGATTTATTGAAGGAGTTCAAGGAGTTGTTTGCCTGGTCCCCGAGCGACATGCCAGGAATCAGCCCCGATGTGATTACTCGTGAGCTGAAGATTGACCCCGCGATCAAGCCGGTCACACAAAGAAGGCGCCCGATGGGTGCCGATAAGAAGATCGCGATCCAGCAAGAGGTGGGCAGGTTGCTCGATGCTGGATTTATTAAGGAGCTCCGATTCCAGACCTGGGTCGCAAACCCGGTCCTGGTGAAGAAGAGCAATGGCAAGTGGCGGATGTGTGTTGATTTCCGCGACCTGAACAAAGCATGCCCAAAGGATTGCTATCCGCTCCCGAGGATCGACCAGCTGGTGGATGCAACATCGGGACATGAGTTGCTGAGTTTTATGGAAGCCTACTCCGGCTACAACCAAATCAAGATGTCCAAGGAGGATTCCCCCTATACCGCTTTTTATGCTGATAGTGACATCTATCACTATGATGTCATGCCTTTTGGACTGATCAATGCAGGGGCAACTTATCAGAGGATGGTGAACAAGCTGTTCGGGGATATGCTAGGAAAAACGATGGAGGCCTATGTGGACGACATGCTGGTGAAGTCCCGACAGGCCAAGGATCATGTTCACAACTTGGCCACAGCATTTGAGCGGATGAGGCTTCATCAAGTTCGCTTGAACCCGACCAAGTGTGCCTTCGGAGTGCACTCAGGGAAGTTTCTGGGCTTCATGGTGAGCCAGAGGGGAATCGAGGTGAACCTTGAGAAGCTGAAGGCAATCGAGGATATGAAGTCCCCGACGAACCATCGGGAGGTGCAGGTGCTGAATGGCCGATTGGCCGCGATGAATCGCTTTCTGTCCAAGGCAAGCGACCGATCCATGCCGTTCTTTGAAGTGTTGAGGGCCAACTAGAAGTTTGAATGGACTGCAAAGTGTGAAGAGGCGTTTCAGGCACTCAAGCAGCACCTCCGCACCCTCCCGCCTTTGGCGAAACCCATTCCAGGCGAGCCACTCTATCTGTATTTGGCTGTTTCTGAATTCGCTGTTAGCTCTGTCTTAGTGAAAGTCGGAGAGGGTAACCAAGTCCCCGTCTATTATGTAAGCAAGGCACTCGCCAAGTCTGAAATAAATTATCCCGCCGTTGAGAAGTATCTTTATGCGTTGATTGTTACTGCTCGGAAGCTGAGACCTTACTTCCATGCGCATGAGATTACTGCTTTGACGAATCAGCCCTTGAAACATTTTTTGAATCGACCTGATGCGTCGGGGAGATTAGTGAAATGGGCAGTCGAGCTTAGTGAGTTCCGCATTCACTTTGCTCCGAGAACGGCTATTAAGGGCCAGGCGTTGGCGGATTTCATAGCAGAGTCTACAGCCCCCGATCTAGAAGAAGCGGGCCCTGTAGAGGGGGAAACCATGGAAGTCCCGATAGCAGAACAGTCGGAACAGCCCGATAACAGAGACATTTGGGAGATGTACACTGATGGCTCTTCAAATTCAGAAGGATCGGGAGCAGGGTTTGTACTGATACCGCCAGGTGGAGGCGATCCCCTCCGATATGCCTTGGCCTTGACGTTTAGGGCCACCAACAATGAAGCTGGATATGAGGCTCTCATCACCGTCCTCAAGATTGCCAAAGGTACGAGAGGTAGTCACTTAAAGGTCAAGTGCGATGCTAGCCTGATTGTGAACCAAGTCCAGGGGCGATACGAAGCAAAGAGCCCGATGATGAAAAAGTACCTTCGGGAGGTGCAAACCTTGAAGGAGAGTTTCAAGAGCTTCGATATTGAGGCGATCCCGAGGGAGGATAATGTGGAAGCAGATGCCTTGAGCAAGTTCGCCTTGGGGGCACCCTTCGATGAAAGTCGGAAGGTGCACTTCTTGGAGAAGGTGATCCTGTCAACCACCGATCAATCGGAGGTATGTGCCATCGAGACCGGATCGGAGGAGCCCACTTGGATGACCCCGATAGCCGCGTACCTAACTACGGGGGTAGTCCCCGATGATGAAGTAACATCTGGCAAATTACGCCGAATCGCGCCCAATTATGTGATAGTGGACAATCAGCTGTATAAAAAGGGGTATTTAACTCCTTACTTGAAATGTGTGGCTGAGCCTGACACAGATCGGATCCTTAGGGAGGTGCACGAAGGATACCCGATCTATCGTGAGGAAAGTGCTAAACCTGGGCTATTACTGGCCCTCGATGAACAAGGAGGCAACGATGCTAGTCCGATCCTGTGACGCGTGTCAGAGGTACGCCCCGAGTATCGCGGCCCCAGCTGCCGATCTGACGTCCATCAAGAGTGCTTGGCCCTTCGCGCAATGGGGAATCGATTTGGTGGGACCTCTTCCAGTTGCAAAAGACTACGGGGAACCATATCCTCAAATTCCTTCAGACCCATATCATATCCCGATACGGGATCCCCAAGGTATTGATCAGCGATAACGGCCCTCCGTTTAACGGGGCCTAGTGGAATGAGTACCTGGAGGAACTGAAAATTGAGAATCGGACAGCCTCTGTCCGTCATGCTCAAACCAATGGAGAGGTGGAGTCAGCCAACAAGATCGTGATGGATGGCCTGAAGAAGAGGGTCCATGCCTTGAAGGGCAAATGGCTGGATGAGCTGGAAATTGTGCTTTGGGCTGTTAGAACAACACCCAAACGATCGACTGGGGAGACTCCGTTTGGCCTTGTTTATGGCACGGAAGCAGTTGCTCCCGTCGAAATAGCTGTGGCATCCCATCAGACGAGGTATTACCACCCTCTGTCGAATGATGAAATGAGGCGTCTGGACTTGGACTTGGTCGAAGAGAAGAGGCGGAATGCCGAGGAGGCCCAGGCTCGGATGCGCCTGGTAACAGCCCGATATTACAATCGGCGAGTCAAGTCTCGACAGTTCTTTGTCGGGGAACTGGTCTGGCGTCGGAACGAATTTACCCTTTTGGATCGGATCAACAAGATGTCGCCAAAATGGGAAGGACCTTATAAGGTCGTGGGGATGCCAGCTCGAAACGCGTATAAGTAGGAAGACCTCCATGGCAATGTGTTGAAGCATTCTTTTAGTGGCGAACACTTGAAGAAATGTTATGCTTGATATTAAGTCGCCTTCAGTGGTGCAAGTTGTTTATCGAAGTCGCCTTCAGTGGTGCAAGTTGTTTATCGAAGTCGCCTTCATTGGTGCAAGTTGTTTATCGTTTTGATTTGATGTAAACATGTTTTGGGCCATCAATGAATAAAGAGGTTGCTTCCGACCAGATTGTGCTTAGACTTATCATTCTAAGTATGCTTAAATCGCCTTAAGTGGTGTGCTTAAATCGCCTTAAGTGGTGTAGCTAAAAACGCCTTAATTGGCGTGGTTCCGCCTTAAGGGGCGTGGTTTCGCATTAAGTGGCGTGGATAAATCGCCTTAAGTGGTGTAGCTAAAATTGCCTTAAGTGGCGTGGTTCCGCCTTAAGGGGCGTGGTTTCGCCTTAAGTGGCGTGGATAAATCGCCTTAAGTGGTGTAGCTAAAATCGCCTTAAGTGGCGTGGTTCCGCCTTAAGGGGCGTGGTTTCGCCTTAAGTGGCGTGGATAAATCGCTTTAAGTGGTGTGGTTAAATTTCCTTAAATGGCAGCGGTATGATTAAATCGCCTTAAGTGGTGTGGGAAAAATGTCTTAAGCGACGTATCGAATTACTCTAAGTGGTATGATCAAATCGCCTTAAGTGGCGTAGGTAATTCACCTTAAGTGGTGTAGCGATAATCGGAACCAAAATGGATTGATATTATAAAAGCCTGAAAGGTTCACGACAAAACAAGGAAATTACAAGGATTCGAAAATAAAAGCGATTAAGCTTGATCCTTGGCAGCATCAAGGGGAGCAGGGTCCATGAGGTCCGTGGGAGAAGGCTCCGCGGTCGGAGGATCGGATCCTGGAAGATCGGCCGCGGGAGGATCGGACCCTTGGAGGTCAGACGGTGAAGGGTCGATTGTCGCGGGATCAGTTGTCGGGAGGTCTGTACTTGGAAGCTCCACCGTGCCTTCAGCACCCGCGGTCCCTTCGGGGGTGTTGGCCCCGTTTCTCTCCTTTGAAAGGTTTAAATACCTCTCCGCGAAGGGGGCGAGAGTCTGAGACTTGGTGAATTCGATGGCACCACAATACTCCAGATGGAGCTCCTCGACAGCATTAAGCAAGGTGGTCTCCACCTCCGCCGTACAGAACTTCACCGCGTCCACTTGGAAAGCCTCGGAGCCCCGATAATCTTCCCGACCCTTGGCCTCAGCCTCAGCCAGCTTGGCGGGGAACTCAGCAATCTCCCGCTCCATCTGTTGGGACCGGTTGGTGAGAAGGACCTTCTCAGCCTCCAGCCCCGCCTTGGCGTCCTCAAGGGCCTTCTTCTCTAGGACAAGCCTGTCCCAATCCTCCGCGCGCCCCTGCTGCTCTTCATTGAGCTTTTGTCGCTCCTGCTTCAGCAACCGCTCGAAGTCGTGGACCTACCTCAGGAGGTCCCGAGTCTTCTGGTTAAGGAGGGCCTGCTCCTTAACCAACTTGCCCCTCGACGATTCGGAGGCAGCTAGATCCTCCTTGAGCTTGGCCAAGACCTCGGGGGCCACCTTGGCTCGCTCCTGCTCCAGGGCCTCCTCCAGGGCCAGGATGAACCAGAAAAAGCGGTGTTGGTCCGCCATTTCCTGTGAAAAAGAAAGGAAGAGGTTAGTACACGAGAATATTTTACCTTATATACTAAGCGTAAAAACGGGAAGCCTTACCTGCACGCGACGGATGGCCATATCGCGAATTTCCCGGTGGATGTCTTGCCGGGCCAAGGAAAGCGGAAGCTTTAAAGATGGCGGAACTGAACCTGCCAGCAGGTGCAGACCCAGTTCCGGTGGTGTATCACCCCGACGGAGCGGGAACCCCTGCAATGACTCGATCGGGGTCCAGGGAGCCGCCGCCTGGTCGGGGGTGTAAAGCTGAAAGAAGCTCCCGTCTAAGGGGAGAGGAGGAAGGAAGACCTGAGTGTCGGAGGTGCGCGCCTCTAAGCCGCCATGAGACCCATTCGTCCCTTCAGGAGTCAGACTCAAGATCGGCGAATGCTGTTGCGGAAAAGAGGAGGGAAACGGCCCCATGGGAGTCGGCTCCGACGGGGTCTGCCTCATCCCCCGACGACGAATCAGGGCTGGACCCTCGCTCGCCTTCTCAGAAGAGTGAGAAACGTCCAGGTCAACCACCCGACGGAACTGATCGTCCGTCGGGGCATCTTCAGTCCCCGATCCTCCTGGGGCAGGAAGAGAAAGGAGGGGCTCTCCGACCCGAGCGTCGGAGGGTGGCACCCCCGCTGAAGCTCCAGCTCCCGATTGACCTGCATCTGGAGGACGATCAACTTCAGAAAGATAATCCGGAAGTTGATCAGGATCCTTACACCAAATGACGCGACTGGAGAGATACTGGTCCTTCCTGTAATAATTGTAGTAACCCGCTTTATGGATGCAGGGAGTTTCTCCTTGCAGGATGCGGTTGATCCCTTCGATCCTGGCTCTCTTATCGGAGGGGATTAACTCCTCGGGAATACGCCTCCTGTATAATCGAATTGCTAACCGAAGCTGCTTACCTTCTTCGGGAGTCTGGGTGTTGAGGATCTTCTCCATCTTCTCCACCTGGGCCCGCTTGATCTGCTCCGAAGTTGGAGGTGCTGATGAGGAGGCGGCCCTCTTTGAAGACTTCCTCTTCCTCGCAGGGCGTTGGACAGCATCGGTCTCCGCCTGTTTAAGCATGATATTGGTCAGCAATGATACCTTCTTAGCTGCAAAGACGAAACGAAAGTGCAATTAGAATATTACCCATGGAACGAGGTTGGAAGGGCCGTCGAATAGTTGACCCCCAGAGGCAACATCAAGGAGTCGGATCCCGGTCAAAACTAGATCCCGCTCCCCGATGGAGTTGGGCGGAAGCAGGTGGCAGGGCTTGCCGGATACGCATCGAGGGGAGCGAAAGAATCCCCCCAGCGATAGAGTTGGATGCATTGGAGAATCTGGAAATCCTCCTCGGTGTAAGTGTGAAAAGCGGGAGGAGGGTCTGCCCCAACCTCCCATCGGGGCCACGGAATGGAGCTGTTCGGAATGAAGAAGTAATTCTTCTTCCAGCCACTGTTGTCGGGCCCCGAGTTAGTGATAAGCCCCCGACCTTTGGCGACCTTCCAGGTGTCGCCATTCCAGCTGTATCGGGAAAGCTGCGCCTTTCTCTATTTAGGCATTCGCGGGTAGAAGGCACAGACCCCGGCATCATTGCACTTCATGCCATAGAAGGTCCGAAAAAGTCGGAGGCTATAGGTCCACTGTTGGCGGAGGCAAAGGACATGGAAGGCGATGCACACACGGATGGCATGGGGGAAAAAGGTAGTCGGATGTGTTTTGTAATATTCACACATCTCGACCAGATCCCCGCAGAAAGGGAATCGGATCCCCGCCGATACTTTCCCGGCGGAGACAAATACCTCCCCTTCCCGGGGACGAGTGACCACAGGGTCGCCCGGGATGCGAGGACGAGGAAAGGGGAAGCGAGGCTCCCAGGTGGAAGTAATACATCCTTCCCAGAGAGCTGCATCATAGGCGGTTTCTGAAATCTCATTACAAGCATAATCAAACTTGAAAGGCTTTCTCCCCCCGGAACTGGATTCACTGTCTGGAAAATGATCATGGCAAGAAAAGGCACAGTTGATTTCCGCAAAAGTCCGGGTAAGTTGATTGAAAGAAAAACTATGCTAACAAGTTTTTTCGGAATTGAATGAGGAAATCTTACCAGGCATGTTGAAGCGGAGAAGAGAAGATGATCTTGATGGCCGGAGATCCTGGTTGCCGCAGTGCTGATTGGAAATTAGAAAGAAGAGCTTGAACTATTGAAATCACAAGAGGATGAAACGGTGGAGGAGAACTGAATAGTACCAAGATTTGGAGTTTTATAGGAGAGAGAGTAGCCAAAGAGACGTTGCAATCCGGACCGTTGAAGATGAAACGCTTCTCTGAGGCGCTAGCGACAAAACAACTAAAAAGCGCTTTTTCAGAAAAAGCAGGCACGGGCACCCAAGTCGTCGCTTCATCGCCCATCGCATTTAATAGTTGAGTAATCGAGAAATCTTTTCGGATTCGGTGGTTATCCTCGGAATATCGGGAGGTCCGGAGTTGGAAGACACGACGAACTGTAAGTCCCTCATGTCTTGGGGGCAAATGATGGGTTTCGATATAGCCGTTAGGCCCATTAACGACGACTAAACGGCGAAGTAGGCCCACTGGGCCCCAAAAGAGGCTTAGAAGACCAATACGAGGGGTCCCGATAAGGTCGGTCCCGACATATGAGCTGAACGCTCCCGATGATATACCTTTAAGTAGGACCCGATGATACGCCTTTAAGTAGGCCCCGATGATACGCCTTTAAGTAGGCCCCGATGATACGCCTTTAAGTAGGCCCCGATGATATGCCTTTGAGTAGGCCCCGATATTGAATCCCTGAGAATGCTGGCCCTGTCCCGATGACGAGGGGCCCCGAGCGGTGACCAAAGGAGATAACTCTGAAGTCCCCGACATCCGTCGGGACTTGCCACCAGAGAATGAGGCCGAGAAACGCGCACACTGTCAACATAGTGGGGAAGTGGCCTGAAAAGACGGAACGTGGGCAAGTGGCCGAGATAAATGGAACGTGGGCTAACTGCCCCCAGCAGTTATCGCAACAGGTAACTGGGGTAACTCCTCCCCTATATAAAGGAAGGAGTTACCTCAGGATAGATACATTGACATACACATACTGATACTTGCCTGCCTACATCGAGATACTCGTTTAAGCATCGGAGAGGGATTCTGGGTCACCGCCCGGTCTATCCCCTTCTTGCAGAATTACTTGGAGCGAAGGAGTTCGGACTTCCGTCAAGAACGTAGCGGAGTTCCAACCGTGATCCAACATCTATGTGGGAAGAGCGACGTGCTGTGTGGGAAGATTCGTTGGTATTTTTGTACAAGTATGGGCCGAAAACACATTATCTGGCCCGAAAACTGATTATTACCATTAGCTGGCCTAAAACACATATAAATAATATGTATATCACATTAGGCCAAAATGAAAAAAGGTGAGGTGGCACTGAAATAAAAGTCTAAAATGCTGACTTGGCAGCTTATGGTTTAAACACTATATCTCCTCCTACTTTATACATTATATAGAATCCAATCCAAAAAAATCATCCACACAATCAAAACTAATCGTAATAATTACAAAAACTGAATTTCAATTTTTTTTAAAATTATAAATTTCAATACAACTATAGTTAATGCAATACAGTTGATAAGAAAATTAACTTAAATTACAGACTTGCATACAAAATATAGTCTCCCAGAATCCTTAGATGATGGACCTATAAAAGGGTTATTAATTTGGTTTGGTAAATGTATCGAGAATTTAAGGTATAATCGTCAAATCTTGATATGTTACATAAAAAAAAATTTATACCTCTCTATACATTGATTCAAAGAAAAACATGACATCTACTGAAGTAACCTACATCATCGACCATGTAAATGGGAAACTTAAAGCATGCTAATGACATAATAAGTATGATCAAGCAAATATATATACATGACAACCAGTGGGGGAGTCAGGAATCTTAAAATACGGGTTCACACAAAAAAAAAATATGAAGAGCAGAACCTTTTGCTTCTTGGAGAGCTTGGAGGGAGTAGCACGACTGGTGGAAGAAGAAGAAAAAGCCAAAAAGGGGGAAAGAGGAAGAAGACAAAAAAGAAAGGCACAAATAAGAGAGAGAGTAAAGTAAATATATACGGAAAGGAAAAAAAGAGATGAGAGATTTTTTTGGTAAACGAGAGATGAGAGATAGATATAACGTGTTGAGAGAGTTGATAGGGGTTTAGTTATATTATTATATAATATTATAAATACATGTATATTGAAAAAAAATTAGCCAATAATCCGATAATCCGAGACATACTATGCCTAATTATCCTTAATGTCTCCGCCCCTGAATTGACAACTACCTTCTTGTTAATGTTTGTGATAAACTATTCCTGAGCACATATCTCTGTCATTCTCAGACTGCAAAATTTAAAACTTTGACAGGGAAAAATTAATATGATTCCAAATTTAATTAAAAGTAGAAAGGAAAAATGATATCCTTAAACCATGGCAAAAACGTAGGATTAAAAGGTCCAATTACAGTTTTGGAGGGTAGAACCCCTATCTGGTAGAAGTCAGGCACAGTCCCTGAGAGACTTAAAGTAACCGGTACACCTTCTGCAACCACAATTTTTTTTTCCAAATATTGCATATACATTCTTTTACTTATCGTCGGCAATTCTAGAATTTCCTATAGTAAATAAAGCTGTTATCAATTGTGGGCTAAGTAGGGTTTTAAAATCCACTAAAAACTTAACTTAGCCAGCAAGTATAATTAATTATAAAATAATTTACAATATCTACACACACACACACACACACACATATATATATATATATATAATATATATAATATATATATATTCATTGTTAAGATTCTATTTTAGGAACGCCCTAAAATATATATATATACTACTAGAAACTTATATATATATACTACTAGAAAATTGGTTTTAAGCGACGCAAAAGTTGCGACGCTTTTAAAAGCGTCGCAAATATTTTTGGCGGGCAGGGCTTTAGGCAACGTTTATGAAAACGTTGGCTAAACATTAATATTAAGCAACGCTTTGTTTTGACGTTATCTAAAGTTTGGTTTAGGCGATGTTTTTTATTAGGGCGTTGCTTAACTATAAGTTTCAAACAACGTTTTATTAAAACGTTGTGTTAGTATATATATTAAGCAACACGTCATCTGAGCGTCGTTTAAAGTTTAAGGTTTACGCGACGTATTTAAGTAGAGCGTTTCTTATTGTTTAAATTTAAACAACGTTTATGAAAACGTTGGCTTAATTTGAATATTAAGCATTGCTTACGTATAGCGTTGTTTAAAATTTAAATTTAGGCGACGAATTTTAGTGAAGGTTGCTTTATTGAGAGGTTTAAACAACGCTTTTTTTTTTTCAAAAATAAAAAATCATATTTATTCATTTAAGCAACTGTACGTTTTTTCACCAAAAAAAAACTGTACGTTCATTTCCTCCTCACGACCTTGCTCTTCTTCACCTAGTCTGAAAGGAATGTCGACTCCGAACGATTACAGGTTCCAGGGCGCTTGATCCACTACGATTCCAGGTTCCAGGGCGCTTGATCCACTACAATTACAGGTGCCGACTCCGACTCCAAGCGACTCCGACTCCGAGCGACTCTGATTCATTCATCACTCAGTTCATCCTGCGATTCTAGGTTTGTCCATCCTGCGTGACATATTTGACAAACCTACTTAGTGGATTGACTACTCAGTTCATCCTGCGATTCAAACCTTGTCAATTTGTCTCATCTGGAGATTTCTTATCTGGAATCATATCATCTACCGAACAGATGTGGTCATTTAGGGGATTGAAAAATTGAGCAAGCTGAAACACTTAGAAGTAAATGAGAGATTAGGTTTGGTTTCAATTTATCGATTCAAATTCGTAAATGATTCAAGGAAAAAAAAACTCGCTGAATCTTCTCTTAAAATGAGCTGCTCTGTTGATTTTTATGGCATTTACTGATGTTGTTTTAATTCAGGCCAGGATTCCACCAGCAGCAGCAAGGTGGAGCCAAAGGAGTGTTCGTGAAGCCCTCAGTAGCCTGCACTCTGTCGTTCCTCTCCCTCACAGGTAGTCTGTCAATGATAAACCAAGTTCATACAAATAAGAACACTGAACTATCGAGCTTATTTTCGTGATCAACCTTTCTTAGAATCAACCAAACCCCTCTTCTTCTTCTTAGCTATCCCTCCTTTAACGCCACTTTTGCTTATAATCTTATGCTGTTGATACTATTTGATGGGTTATATTGTTGAACTGTTGTAGGACTATTCTCATATAGCACACCTCAGTGTTCGCTAAACCCGCACAATTGATTTCGCAAATCTGGTGGAAACCGAACCTGACACCTAAGGTTAGTCAATTCTCAGTATCCACACAACAGTATATGTAATTATTAGTGTAGCTATACCAAATATAATATACTGGCTGATATGAAAGATATATATAGTAATTATGGCAAACACTAATTTTCTATCACTGCTTCTAAACTATGTAGGTTGAGCTGATTTTCTTGTTTGACTCTTTATGAATACTATCTTAGCTAGCTATAGGGTTTGATCAAAGTGATGGATGGATGAGAATGACAGAATTAACTTGTTGCTAACTATAATTAATACCCACCCCCACAACAATATGACCTCCCTTTTACTGAGTTTACGAACATTCTGCTCCAAAATAGACCAACCCGAAAGATTACTGATCCACAATCTTAAAAAAAAAAATTACCTCCAACCAACAAGCAGTATGTCTCCCTTATATTCCATTTATATTTCAGCCAAACAGACCCTTAGCTAGCTAGCTAGCAAACATTATCCAGTGTTGATTGTTGTATGGTGTTGATTTGACAGAAATGGATAAAAGTTGGGTTAAGTTATCTAGATCAAGCTCGGCCTATGAAAATGGTGTGAAAGCTTTCATTAAATTTGCCCTTGAGAAAGCTCCGGTTAACGGGAATATTTATTGCCCGTGTAAGAATTGTTACAACCGGTATACCCAGACTCCAAAGTTGGTGGAAGAACATCTTATTTGTGTAGGGTTCATACGGAATTATGGCCAACAAGTTTGGGCGTTCCATGGGGAGAGAGATGGCGTGGAACTAGAATCTGAGACCCTAGAAGCAAATTATCAAGAGATAAGGGAAGGATCAAGTGTTTCACACACTGAGGAATTTACATCTAGAATAAACACAGGGGAGGATACTTATGAAAATGATGAATCTTTTGTTAGGGAGAATGTTACTGAAGGAGGTTTGTTAAATGATCTTTTAGGTGATTCAGATGATCCACTTTTCCCAGGTTGTACAAACTTCACAACTATGTCATTTGTTCTACGGATTTACCATATCAAAGCATTAGCCGGGGGTTCATCGTCTAAGTTACTTACATTGATTCTTGAATTACTTAAAGAGGCTTTTCCTCAATGCAAGTCACTTCCCTCATCATATTATGATGCTAAGAAGATCATTAGGAAGCTTGATCTTGGTTATGAGAAGATTCATGCTTGTCCAAATGACTGCACATTATACTGGGGTAATAATAAAGCTCTTGAATCTTGTCAAACATGCGGATCATCAAGATGGGCAGTGAGCAAGGATGAGAAAATTGATGATCCTTTCCATAGTGACATTCCAGATCAAAAGCGTAAAAAGCCAGCCAAAGTCTTGTTTTATTTTCCCTTGATTCCTCGTCTTAAGCGGTTATTTCAATCTGAACTAGGTTTAGACGTTTGATCCTTTCAGAATTTTATTAGACAATTTGAAATAAACTTTGTTATGGTTCAAATATGAACTACAGTTAAATGTTTGATATGAACGTGCCTACTCTGTTATGGTTCAGATTTGAACTAGACTTAGATGTATTTGATTACTAATTTCCAGCTCGGTGCAGACCCAACTCAAGGTTAGAATGACATTCAAAAGATCAAAAAGGTTACGAAGAGTTCAAATTACAACACCTCCTGTAGGACCTGCTGATCAAGTAGATGACACGGAATCTGCTAACAGTGTCAACAATGTTCAAACTGGTTAGCATTTCTGCACTCTTTATTTATTGCAAAGTTATAGTAATGTAGTTTATTTTTTTCAAAAATAAAGCTATAATAATGTAGTTTGTTTTTGTTTTAAATTTAGGGAACCAAGCTCAAGTTCGTCGTACAAGGGGGCCTTCATGTGCAAAGGATGTTTGGGAACTCCCAAAAGACTGTCGAATAGAAGTTGAGTTCAATGATTTTGGGCAACCGGACGGAAATGGTGCATCTGTTCTAAGTGATTTTCTTGGAACCATAGCTCGGAATGGCAATTTATGCCCCTTACATTACGAAGATTGGAGGACATTCCAGGTGGATGAAAAACAAGAGATGTTGAAAACGGTTAAGGTATATGCTCCTTGATCTCCAATATAGCCATATGGACAACCAAGTTGATGTTTTTTTTCTCGTTTGGTTTAGCTAAGGGTCAAGATTATACTCATAGTAAGTTGCTTTTGTAGAGCTGAGTTTGCTGAGTTTTATATGTTGAAGTAGTTGTTTTTCTCTGCTTTTAAGACTGTTCTAGTCTAGGTTGTGTGTTAATGAACTTTCTTTTTGAGTTTTAATGGAAGTTAATCTAGCCAAAACAAAGCCAAGTTTTAATGTGTTAGAGGTTTTCTGGGTTTTGATTTGATTATTTGGTGTCCTATAGAGAGGTAACGCTATTGGTTAGTAATTGTAGCAACCCTCTTTGGTAACTACTGTCAAACATAATTGCTGTGGCACACATAATTGGGTTGACAATATATAATTTTGACATTTTGACAGGCACGTTTCACAATAGTGAACACCACAAACACTGCAAAAGCTCATAAGTTTATCCTACAATCTGTGGGTCAAAAGTGGAAGAACTACAAGTGCAAACTAAAAGGAAAATACTTCAAGAAAGAGCAATATTCCTTGGCGGAAATCATAAGTAATGTTCCTGAAAATGTCAATGCTCATCAATGGAAGGATTTGGTGCTCCGTTGGAATACAGATGCAAGTCAGGTAACAATTTCATGCTACGACCTCTCGATTAGAAGCGTCTTGATTATTTTACCGTGACAATGTTGTGAGTAATTCTGAGTAATGTTAACTCAATATTGTGTTTGTTTCACTTATTGTAGAAAGCTTCTGAGTTAGGGATACGAGCTAGGAGTAATGTGACTACATTGCACGCATCAGGTTCGACCAGCTTTGCTCAGCGACGACAACAGTTTGTAAGTACTATTCAACTCACAGTACTTTCAGTATGTTGGCCAAATTAAAGATTGGATTGGTTGTTGATTATTGTAATGCTGCTGTTTTCGCGATTTGATCTTTAAAATGCTGCTTGATTTGATCTTTAAAATGCTGCTTGATTTTATCGTTAGGTGTCGTTAGGTGATATGGCTACTTTTGTTTTGCTACATTTAAAGTTTTAGGACTTATAATTGGAAACTGCATTATTTGGACAAATTGAAATTTGGTTTATGATGACGTTGACAAGTGATCTCTGTGATGTTGACAAGAATCTCAAAGTGTTATTTGTTTATGTTGTTACAGCACCTAAAGCATAATAGGTCACCATCAAAAATGGAAGCTTTTGGTTACCAACATAAAGGTGTTAATGGGGAGTTTGTGAATGAGGCCACACGCCAAATGATGGTAACCTAAATGCTTTGCTAGAAAATGAGTAATATAGATCAAAATGCCTAAATATAGATTCATGTGTTGTTGTGTTTTATGTCATAGGAGAAAGCATCAGAACTAATTGTTACAAAGTCTGTACCTGTCATTTCTGAATCACAGAAGATTGCCTTGGAGAATGAGGTTTATGAGGAGGTGGTTGGAGTAGATCGATACGGTCGCATAAGAGGATATGGGTTGGGAGTTACCACATCCGATCTAAATGGAGGGAGTGCTAGTTCAGGTCGGAACGAGCATTATGAGACAATGTTTAGGGAGTACCAAGCAACCATTGCTGAACAGTCAAAGGCACTTGCACGTGCACAAGCTGAGCAAGCGGAGGCACTTGAGCGTGCACGAGTTGAGCAGGCAGAGGCACTTGAGCGGGCACGAGTTGAGCAGGCGGAGGCACTTGAGCGTGTCAGGGTTGAGCAAGCAGAGGCACTAGAGCGTGTTCGAGCGGATGCACGAGCGGATGCACGAGCGGAGATGTTAGCTATTCTTAAGGGGTTTGGACTGAGCCAACCTTCTTAAGATAAGATATGAGTCATTATTATGTTTATGATTATCTACTTGTCAGTTATTATATTTGAAAACTATCTCTACTATTTTATAAACTTCTATTATGTTTATGTAAAAACCTATCAACTACTTTGTTTATGTAAAAACCTATCAACTACTTTGTTTATGTGATGACTTTTTTTTGGGTAGAATGAGTGTATATTGCAATATAATGTATATTGCATTGTTGGTTTATAATATATTAATCGTATTGCACTGCTGCGTTGTCTATATACTAGAATAGGTAACGCTTTATGCGTTGCCTATACAAGAAGTATAGGCAACGCTTAAAGCGTTGCGTATACAAGAAGTATAGGCAACGCTTTAAGCGTTGCCTATACTTGAAGTATAGGCAACGCTCGCTGAAGAGCGTTGCCTATACTTCAAGTATAGGCAACGCTGAAGAGCGTTGCCTATACTTCAAGTATAGGCAACGCTGAAGAGCGTTGCCTATACTTCTTGTATAGGCAACGCTTAAAGCGTTGCCTATACTTCTTGTATAGGCAACGCCGAATATGTTGTCTATACTTAAAAGTTACACAACGTTTTTCGGCGTTATCTAAATCGTTTACTTAATTTTAGGCGACGCTTAGGCTAAAACGTCGCAATGTTTTAGGCGACTCCCCCCATTGTCGACGCTTCCATTTGCGTCGCGGATTGCGTCGCCAAACTTTAGGTGACGCAAAAAGCGTCGCCTAAAGCCAATTTTAGCGTTGCTTAAACCCTGTTTTCCTGTAGTGTTTTCTCAATCTTAGGCAACTAAAATATCTATCTATAATGTTTATAATTTCTAAAATCATGTTAGGATATTTATAGATAGTTTTATATCACAATTAACTTGTGAATCTAACCCTTATCTTTTCTAATTACATGTAATATTGTTACCGAAAATTTAATTTAGAAAAATAGTGACAATTAATTTCGGCCGAAACATGTAAATTTGGGGCCTAATAAATTAAAAAAATTTACCTTGTAATTTCTTATAGGGTTCTGCCAAAATTAACATGTAATTAGGGTTAGTGAGGATAAATACTACGGAAATTATCAAGGTACATGCTAGTAAACACATTACGCAGCGGAATAAATGACACATATATATTCAATATTTACCGTAATCCAGGAACTTCTAGGGGAGTTCATGATTCGCCAGACGATTCCCGCAAGGGTTCTTGTTAAGGAAGCCCTTCGCAGATTTGTCTGCACAACAAAGCCTCTTAGCGATTCTTCTGTAGGGATGGATCTCCGGAGTAATTTGCCCGAAGCAATTTGGCACCTCCAAAGGTGAGGTATAGTTTCGGCTGAAACACTATAGGGAGGAGGGATTTATTTTTTCTCACCACAAAGGAAGAAGAGTGATTAATTGATTAACCCTAAATTAATCCTAACACTCCCGGTTTATAAGAAAAGCAAAGTGGAAAAAAGTCCACTTAGCCCTCCCTTAATAATTTGGTCGGCCATAGAGTTAGGGATGTAAGCATATGGTGTTGGACGCCGTAAATGGAAGCCCATTATATGTATATGTTACCTAAGTTAATTGGATACATGTCACATTAGGACATTGGGCCAGACCCAAATCTCAATTGACATGAGAGGCCCAAAATTGGCCTCTCTATGCACAGTGGCCGGCCGAATTATGTAGGTGGGTAAAGTAGACTTTTGTCCACTTTACTCCTCCTATATATATGTGGTGTTAGGGGTTTTATTAGGTTAATCCTTAATCCTTCATTGGGGTGTTTTATAGAGAAAAACCCTCCTCCCCAGAGACACCACATATTCGGCCGAACCACATCACCGCCACAAAAAGTGTGCCAATTTGCTTTCGAGCATACACTCCGTCCCTCGCCAAGAATCGATCAGAGGCTTTCCTGTGAATAATATACCACGTAGGGCTTCCTTCACAAGAACCCCTAGGGGTGCCGATCGGAGGATTGGAACTCCCTGTTGGATTACGGGGACGTTATACTACGGAATGCTAAACGTGTACTAGAAAGAAATCTAATCTACGCAGCGAAATTAGTACACATACCTTTTAGATTTCCTGCCCAAAAACGATGTGGAGGGAGTTCTGATCCTCCGGTCGGAACCACGTGCAATTTCTTCATTAGAAGAAGTCCCAAGCGATGTAGCTCCACAACGAGACCTCTGATCGATTCTTCAACGGAGATGGAACCTCGGACTTGATGTTGATGGTGCGGAAATATTAGACTAGGGTGACAAGTTTTCTCAATGGAGATCCTTGTTCTTATTTGTGTGTTTAAACCCTTAGGAGTCACCCCTATATATAGTGATGGGTTCGACTACAGCCGTTAGGCCCTATTAACGGTGAGGAAACGGCAAATAGGCCCGGTGGGCCCTAAACGAAGGCCAAGATGGCCCAGGCTAAGGATCCCGATGAAGGGAGTCCGAAGATGAGAGGTCCCGACAGAGTCGGACCTGACAAGCGAGCTGAACGCTCCCGACGAGATGCCTCTAAGTAGGCCCCGATGACGAATCCCTGAGAACAATAGGCCCTGTCACGATGACGAGGGGCCCCGAGCGGTGACACAATGAGATAACTCTGGAGTCCCCGACGTTAGTCGGGACTCATTATCAGAGGATAAGGCCAAGATACGCGGGGCGTGGCCGAGATACGCGGAACGTGGTTAAGATACAAGGAGCGTGGCCGAGATACGCGGGGCGTGGCCGAGATAAGCGAGATCATGGCCTAGATAGGCGGGATCACACCCGAGATACGCGGGATACGGGCTAACCACCCCCAATGGTTCACTAGGTAGCTGAGGTACCTCTTCGCCTATAAAAGGGAAAGAGGTCACCTCAGATCAAGTACGTTGAAAATACTTTACTTGAGATTACTGCTTGTCAGTCCGTACGAGATACTCATTTAAGCATCGGAGAGGGATTTTGGGTCACCGCCCGGTCTATCCCCTCTTGCAGGATTGCGTGGAGCGAAGGAGCTAGGATCGCCGTCAAAGATCGTGCCGGAGTTCCACCGCGATCCAACATTGGCGCCTTCTGTGGGAATCTAACAAAAATATGATATGCCTTCTACTCGTTCAATGGCGGCTGGCAAGCAAAGAAGGCAAGGACAATCTGGTGGTTCCCGTCATCCCGCTGCGATGACTCTGAACTCACTACCAGAACAGGAGGAAAACCAGAACCATCCCGCTGCTGAGCTCTCCCAGACAGGGGGGCATAATGAAGGTCCCGAAGATGTTGCTGCTCAGCACCAGGGGAATAGGGAGCAGGAGGCTCCCCCAGCTGCGGACCCGACGAGGGCTGTGGCAGAAGCCATGCCGATGTTTTTGGCAGCCGTGGAGGCTCTCTTGGATCGGAGAGAGGCTGCGAGGAAGCAAGAGGAGATGCCCCCGTTAGAAGAAGCGCCCCCACCAGCAGAGGTTCGGAACGTACAGGAGGCTCCGCCCCGAGGCCAGGACAGGAGTAGGGTGTCCATTCAGCCAGAGAGATTCGTGGTTGATGGGCCAGGACCAGTACAGCACAGGACCATTCCCCTGAATGGTCCCATCACCCCCGATCAGGTGGTAAAGATCGTGAACATCTGCATGGGAGAGCAGAAGCCACTGATGTCGGAGCTGAGGGATCGATCTACTCATCCCTTCGTTCCTCGACTCATAGAAACCCTAGCCCCGCCAGGGCTAGGTATCCCCACGATAAAGGAATACGATGGCGAAGGAGATCCGGTTCGTCATGTCCAGAAACACCTCATGGCGTGTCTGGGAAGAGCCCCGAATGAAGATATAGTGTGTACGCTGTTCCCGAACACACTTAGGGAAAGAGCCCTAACCTGGTTCTTTAGTCTGCCCCCAGGCTGCATCACTTGCTGGGCAGATATGCACGACCGGTTCATTCAACAGTACCAGGGTCGTAGACGTTTGCTGAAGAGTGTGAGGTCCCTGACCCAGGTGGTACAGAGGCCCGACGAATCGCTGGCACACTATTACCAGCGATACACTGCCACACTATTACCAGCGATACACTGCCAGTGTGGCGGAGATTGACGAGGAGATCTCGGAGGGTGAAACCATCCGTACATTCATTCGGAACCTAACGGCCCCCTACGGTTCCGACCTAATGCAAAGCGTGGCTGAGAAAGCCGTGTGGAATATGGAGGCACTACAGAAGAAGCGCCTATCATCTCTCGGAGGGTGAAACGACAAATCGATGTCCAGGAGTCGAAGATAGCCGCTGGAGAGCTGGAGCCCCCGAAGTCGAATAAAGGGAAGCATTCGGTTAAACCTTTCGACGATCGTAAGTCAAAGGGTAAACCCGAGGGCAGTCGGGATCGAGGTCGCTCTGGTCGGAGAGATGATAGGCGTTCTTTAAGGATGGACAAGCGGGAGGATCTCGACATTCCTCTCAACTGCTCCATGGCGGAGGTACTAACGGTCATGGAACGACAAGGTATCTCCAGGTACCCCCCAAAGAAGGATGGAGAATTCTTAGGATCCCGCACGGATCGCTACTGCCGATTTCACCGCGCAAATGGTCACGACACCAACCATTGTCGGGAGCTGAAGAAGGAGATCGAAAAACTGATCCAGAAGGGGAAGCTCAAGGAGTTCGTCGGGGATAAGCGTTGTCGATCCCGCTCTCGGTCTCGATCGTGGTCCCGTTCTCGATCCCGCGATCGGTCCCCAAAGAAGAAGAGGTCTGATCCGGAGCCGTCCGGTGCCCGCAAAGAACGACGGGGCACCATTAATGTGATTCACAGAGGATTTTCTGCTGGAGGTGATACTTCATCCTCTCGAGAGGTTTATACCTCTAGAATTCCTACGGCTGTGGTGCTGGGTAAGAGGTCCCGATCCTGGACCCTGAAAGAAGAGATGGTGATCTCCTTTTCGTCGGAGGATCTCATAGGCGTGGAGACTCCGCACGATGCCGCCTTGGTTGTAACCTTGGATGTAGACGGGTACGAGATGAAGCGAATTCTGATCGACGGAGGAAGCTCCTCCGATATTCTATTTATGGACGCGCTGGAGGCTATGGGAAAAACGAAGAAAGATCTGAAGGAGGCAAACTTCCCGATGGTGGGGTTCTCTGGTTCTACCTCCTATCCTCTAGGAGTAATCACCTTACCAGTGGAGTTTGGTAGTGGGTGGAAATCAGAAAGGAGGAACATGGAGTTCGTGGTAGTTGATTCCGCGGGGGACTTACAATGCGATTATCAGGAGAACCACCATCAACCCCCTGATGGCAGTTGCCTCGACAGTGCACCAGAAGATGAAGTTCCCGACCGACCACGAAGTCGGAGAGTTCAAGGATGACCAGGTAGCTTCCCGAAAATGTTATGTTAACGCCACCCGAAGGAGGAGGCGAGAGGCCATGACTGTCCTCCAGACAGATACAGATCCTAGAGAGGAGTTTGGGCGTCCCGCCCCCATAGAAGATCTAAAAGAAGTTGAGATCGACGGACCCCAGAGGAAGGTGAAAATTGGGTCTGCTTTGACCGAAGAGACAGCCCGAGAGTTGATCGACCTGCTGAATAAATTCAAGGAGCTGTTTGCCTGGTCCCTGAGCGATATGCCAGGAATCAGCCCCGATGTGATCGTACACGAGCAGAATATAGATCCCGCGATCAAACCTATCACACAGAAAAGGCGTCCGATGGGCACGGACAAGATCGCGATCCAGCAGGAGGTTGCTCGATGCTGGGTTTATTAAAGAGCTCTGATTCCAGACTTGGGTCGCTAATCCAGTACTGGTGAAGAAGACTAATGGGAAATGGCGGATGTGTGTGGATTTCCGCGACCTGAATAAGGCTTGCCCGAAGGACTGTTACCCACTCCCGAGAATCGACCAGTTGGTGGATGCCACATCGGGACATGAGCTGTTGAGCTTCATGGATGCGTATTCGGGCTACAACCAGATCAAGATGGCTAAAGAGGACTCTCCTCACACAGCGTTTTATGCAGACAGTGACATCTATCACTACGATGTCATGCCTTTCGGGTTAATCAATGCCAGGGCAACCTATCAGCGCATGGTGAATAAGTTATTCGGAGATATGCTAGGAGAGACCATGGAAGCTTACGTGGATGACATGCTGGTGAAGTCCCGACAAGCTGAGGATCATGTGCACAACCTAGCCATGGCGTTTGAGCGGATGAGGTTTCATCAGGTTCGCTTAAACCCGAAGAAATGCGCCTTTGGAGTCCACTCAGGGAAATTTTTGGGCTTTATGGTGAGCCAGAGAGGAATTGAGGTGAATCCTGAGAAGCTGAGGGCGATTGAGGAGATGCAGTCTCCGATAAACCATCGGGAGGTACAAGTGCTGAATGGCCGACTGGATGCAATGAATCGCTTCCTGTCCAAAGCCAGCGACCGATCAATGCCATTTTTTGAAGTCTTGAGGGCCAACAAGAAGTTTGAGTGGACCGCCAAGTGTGAAGAAGCATTCCAAGCACTCAAGCAGCACCTTCGCACCCTCCCGCCGTTTGCTAAACCGGTTCCAGGCGAGCCGCTCTATTTTCCTCGTTTGCCAAGTCTGAATTGAATTATCCTGCCGTTGAGAAGTATCTCATTGCGTTGATTATTACTGCTCGGAAGCTAAGGCCTTATTTCCACGCACACGAGATTACTGTGTTGACGAACCAGCCTTTGAAGCATTTTTCGAACCGACCGGATGCGTCGGGAAGATTAGTGAAATGGGCAGTAGAGCTTAGTGAGTTTCGCATACACTTTTCTCTAAGAACGGCCATTAAGGGCCAGGCATTGGCGGATTTCATAGCAGAATCTACAGCCCCCGATCTAGAAGAAGCGGGCCCTGTAGAGGGGGCAACCATGGAGGTCCCGACAGAAGAACAACCAGAGAGGGCAGAGCAATCAGAACAGCCAAACGAGGAAAATACCTGGGAAATGTACACGGATGGCTCCTCGAGTTCGGACGGATCAGGAGCAGGCTTTTTGTTGATACCACCGGGTGGAGGTGAGCCGCTCCGATACGCCTTGGCTTTAACATTCAAGGCCACTAACAACGAAGCGGAGTATGAGGCTCTTATCACGGGCCTGAAAATTGCTAAAGGCACTGGAGTCGATCTCTTGAGAGTGAAGTGTGACGCAGCTTTAATCGTAAACCAGGTTCAAGGGCGATACGAAGCGAGGAGCCCGATAATGAAGAAGTATCTACGCGAGGTACAAGCCCTGAAGGAGAGCTTCAAAAGCTTCGACATCGAGACAATCCCGAGGGAGGAAAACGTAGAGGCAGACGCCTTGAGCAAATTTGCCCTGGGGGCACCCTTGGAAGAAAATCGGAAGGTGCACTTCTTGGAGAAGGTGATCTTATCGACCATCGACCCGACACAGGTGTGTACCATTGAGGCAAGATCAGAGGAGGAGCCCACTTGGATGACCCCGATAGTCGCATACCTGACTACGGGGACAGTCCCCAATGATAAAGTAGCAGCCAACAGGATACGTCGGATCGCGGCTAATTATGTGATGCTGGACAATCAGCTATACAAGAAGGGCTGGTTCTCGACTCCGTACTTGAAGTGTGTGGCAGAACCCGATACAAATCAAATCCTGAAGGAGGTGCATGAAGGGGTCGCGGCTTGTCATGAAGGGGCCCGATCCATTATGAGGAAAGTGCTGAACTTGGGCTATTATTGGCCTACGATGAGCAAGGAAGCGACGGCGTTGGTCCGATCCAGTGAAGCGTACCAGAGGTACGCCCCGAGTATCGTGGCTCCGGCCGCTAATCTGACATCCATCAAGAGCGCTTGGCCCTTCGCGCAATGGGGCATCGACTTGGTGGGACCTCTTCCACAAGCACAAGGTCAATGTAAGTATTTACTTGTAGCTATCGATTATTTTTCGAAATGGATAGAGGCAAAGGCGTTGGCCAGAACGACGGGGAACCAGATCATCAAGTTCCTCCAGACCCATATTGTGTCCAGATACGGGATTCCTAAGGTGGTGATCAGCGACAATGGTCCACCGTTTAACGGCTCTCAGGTGAGGGAGTATCTGGAGGAGTTGAACATCGAGCATCAGACAGCTTCCGTACGCGATACTCAGACTAACGGTCAGGTGGAATCGGCCAACAAAATCGTGATGGATGGCCTGAAAAAGAGGGTCTATGCCTTGAAGGGCAAATGGCTGAACGAACTGGAAAACATGCTTTGGGCTGTTAGAACGACACCCAAACGATCAACGGGGGAGACTCCGTTTGGCCTCGTTTATGGCACGGAGGCTGTCGCCCCCGTGGAGGTAGCTGTGGCGTCCCATCGGATGAGATATTACGAGCCTCTGAAGAATGATGAAATGAGACGTCTGTACTTGGACTTACTCGAAGAGAAGAGGAGGGAAGCCGAGGAAGTCCAAGCTCGAATGCGTTTGGCGACGGCCAGGTACTACAATCGGCGAGTAAAGTCCCGACAGTTCTTCGTCGGGGAGCTGGTTTGGCGTCGCAACGAGTTTACCCTTTTGGATCGAATCAACAAGATGTCACCAAAATGGGAAGGACCTTATAAGGTCGTGGGGATGCCAGCTCCAAATGCGTACAAATTGGAAGACCTCGATGGCAGAGTATTGAAGCATTCTTTTAGTGGCGAATACTTGAGGAAACACCATGCTTGATGAAAGTCGCCTTAAGTGGTGCCCAATGAAAGTCGCCTTAAGTGGTGCCCGATGTAAAATCGCCTTAAGTGGTGTATGCTGTTTATCGTTTAATTCGATGTAAGCCAATTTTGTGCCATCAACAAATAAAGAGGTTGCTTCCGATCAGAATTATTCTTAGATTTTCTCTAAGCTTTATAAAGTCGCCTTGAGTGGTGCATGAGAAAAGTCGCTTTGAGTGGTGAACGAGAAAAGTCGCCTTGAGTGGTGCACGAGAAAAGTCGCCTTGAGTGGTGCACGAGAAAAGTCGCCTTGAGTGGTGCACGAGAAAAGTCGCCTTGAGTGGTGCACGAGAAAAGTCGCCTTGAGTGGTGCACGAGAAAAGTCGCCTCGAGTGGTGCACGAGAAAAGTCGCCTTGAGTGGTGCACGAGAAAAGTCGCCTCGAGTGGTGCACGAGAAAAGTCGCCTCGAGTGGTGCACGAGAAAAGTCGCCTTGAGTGGTGCACGAGAAAAGTCGCCTTGAGTGGTGCACGAGAAAAGTCGCCTTGAGTTGTGCACGAGAAAAGTCGCCTTGAGTTGTGCACGAGAAAAGTCGCCTTGAGTGGTGCACGAGAAAAGTCGCCTTAAGTGGTGCATGATTCTTAGATTTATTCTAAGTATTGAAAAGACGTCTTAAGTGATGCATGTTTCTTGGATTTATTCTAAGCATTGAAAAATCGCCTTAAGTGGTGGATGATGGTAAGTCGCCTTAAGTGGTGCAAATTAGTAAATCGTCTTGAGTGATGTACGAGAATATCTTAAGTGTCGAAGTATCGACCTAAGCAAGTATAGTAAAGCCACTTGGAGAAGTGCATCGAAAAGATCGGAACTAAGAAAGTCTGATAAATTGATAAGGGCTCAAAGGCCCGACGATTACAAAAGCGAGGAAAATACAAGGACTCTAAAGATAAGCAGTTAGGCTTGGTCCTTGTCAGCGGCATCTGCGGGAGCTGGGTCCACGAGGTCGGTGGCAGAAGGCTCCACATGGTCGGCTACGGGAGGATCGACTATCGGGGCATCAGCACTTGGAAGCTCTGCTGCGTCTTCGACAATTGCGGGAGTACTCCCCCCATCACTCTCCTCAGAAAGAGCAAAGTATTTCTTCGCGAATGGAGCGAGAGAAGGGGACTTGTTGAAGTTGATGGCGTCGCCATACTCCAGGTGGAGCTCCTCAACTGCATTGAAGAAGGTGTTCTCCACCTCCGCGCCGAAGAACTTCACAGCATCAGCCTGGAAGTCTTCAGACCTCCGATAATCCTCCCGGCCCTTGGCCTCGGCCGCGACCAGCTGCGCAGGAACCCCCGAGACTTGCTCCTCCAGAGCCTTCTTCTCGAGGACCAGCTTGTCCTCAGCAGCCTGCCGCTCCTGTCGCTCCCGCCTCAGGAGCCCCTCGAAATCCCCGACCTGCTTTTGGAGGTCCTGAACCTTTTGGTCGAGGATGGCCTGTTCCTTGTCAAGTTTTCCCCGCGAAGATTTGGAGGCCGCAAGATCCTCCTTAAGCTTGGCGATGGCCGCCCGGTCCCGCTCTCGGGACTCATCATAGGCAATGAGGTACCCAAAAAGACGGTTGAAGTCCCCGAGCTCCTACGATAGAAGAAAGAAAAGGGTTAATGGACAAACAACCAGCCTTACCATTTAAGAAGGAGAAGCGAAGTTTTACCTCTATCCGACGCAGGGACATCTCTCGAACATCTTGATGCATCGCCGCCCGATTCAGGGAGATCGGGAACCGCATGGTGGGCAGGATCGAGCCTGCCATCAGATGCAGAGCCAGTTCCTCATGGGCGTCCCCTTGTCGAAGCTGGATCCCTTGCAGTGTTTGGATTGGAGTCCAGGGAGCATCCACCTGCGTGGGGTCGAAGGCTCTGTAGAAACTCCCGTCGAGAGGGACAGGAGGAGGGCCAGCACGAGTCATGGAGGGGCGCGCCTCCGGCTCGACCCGGGCGGGGGAAGGAGTGAAGTTGTGGATGGGCGACGGTTGTCGCTGCTGCGGAGAAGATGAAGGGGGCAGCCCCTGAGAGGTTGGTTTCAAGGGGGACTGCCCCGTCCTCCGGCGATGACGAAGGGAGCCACCCTCATCAGTCTCCTCGGAGGAGTCCAAGGTTTCCACCCGACGAAATTGTTCGCCGGTCGGGGTTTTCTCCCTAGTTGAGGGAGGCGCCCCTGTTGAAGATGGTGCACCCGCGGAAGCTTCAGCGCTCGACGGAGCTCCTGAGCGACCTGCACCTAGAGGACGAGAGGCTTCAGAAATGTAATAAGGGAGTTCATCAGGATTCTTACACCAAACAATACGTCGGGAGACATATTGATCCTTCCCGTGGTAGTGGTAGTAGCCCGCCTTCAGGACACGAGGAGTTTCACCTCGAAGGATTCGTCTAACGTCAACAATACGGGCCTCCCTTGTCGAAGGAATCAAATCCTTCGGGACCATCCTCCTATACGATTTAATAGCGAGACGGAGCTTTTTACCTTCTTCAGCGTTCTGGACGTCGAAGAGTTGGTCCAGCTCCACGCGCTTCCGCTTAGGTTGCTTCGCAGAAGGAGACCCCGACGGAGCAGCAGCCTTCTTGGCGGACTTCCTCTTCCGCGAAGGGCGGACGGCATCGGTCTCCCCCTGCTTAAGGAACAGATCGGTCAGCACGGATACCTTCTTGGCTGCAAACAGTAAAAGAAAAGAGTTAGAGATTTACCCAGGGAACCACATTGGAGGGGCCGTCGAAAAGCTGCCCCCCAGAGATTATATCGAGGAGTCGGATCCCGGCGTTCACCAGGTCTCGCTCCACGAGAGAATTGGCGTCGAGGGGAGTGTAGGACTCCCCCCATCGGTAGAGCTGGATGAGTTGAAGAGTTTGGAAATCTTCGTCGGTATAGGTGTGGAAGGCAGGCGGAGAGTCTGCTTCCACCTCCCATCGGGGCCATGGGATCGAAGAGTGTTGAATGAAGAAGTAGCTCCTTTTCCAACCGCTGTTGTCGGACCCCGTGTCGACCAGGAGTCCCCGACCCTTGACCACCTTCCAAGTGTCAGTAGTCCAGTTACACAACCCGAGTTGTGTCTTATTCCACTTCAGCATCCGGGGGTAGAAGGCGCAAACCCCTGCCTCGTTGCACTTCATCCCGTAGAAGGTCCTGAAGAGCTTGAGGCTGTACACCCACTTTTGACGAAAGCAGAGGACCTGGAAGGCATTCCACAGACGTATGGCGTGGGGAGAGAAGGTGGTCGGATGCGTCTTATAATGCTGACACATCTCGACCAAACTGCCATAGAAAGGGAACCTAATCCCCGCTGATACTTGCCCCGTAGAGACAAATACCTCCCCTTTTCGGGGACGAGTAACCTCAAGGTTGCCCGAGGGGCGAGGCCAGGGATACGGGAAACGGGGTTCCCAAGTAGAAGTGATGCATCCCTCCCGGAGAGCTGCATCATAAGCGGTGCTAGAGATTTCATTCAGGGCATAATCAAAGTTGAAGGGCTTTCTTCCCCCAGAGCTGGATCCACTGTCTGAAAAGTAGTAATGGCAAGGAAGGCACAGTGGGATTTTCGGAAAGCTACAAACAAGGAAAAGATGAGCAGGCAACGAAGAAGAAATCCTTACCAGACATGACGAATTGAAGGAATGTACTGGGCGTTGCTGGGAAGATAATCGGAAAACCACTAAGGTCTTCGAAATCGCAAAAGTTTGAATTCACAAAGGCTGTAGAGAGCTCCTGAGAATTCGAAGACGGTAAAAGTGATCCAACACCCACGGTTAGGGTTTTATAGGCAAAGAGGACAGTTGAAGGGACACTTCGATCCGAGTCGTCGAAGTTGAAGAGTTCTAATCTGGACCGTTGAGATGGAACGTGCAGAAGGGCAACGGGCGTAATGATGAAACGGCCTGAAAAGCACTTTTCAGAAAAAGCAGGCGCGAAAAATCAGGCACGAGTGCCGAATACGTCGCTTCACTAGCTGCTGCATTTAATGAACTGGGGAACCGAGGAGTCCCCTCGGATTTGGCAGTTATCCACAAGGTATCGAGGAAACGTGAAGGTGAAGACTAGTATTGAGTGACTATGCCAAGGGAAAGATCCCCGATTCCAATGTCGGGAGGTCGGGAGTTGAAAGACACGACGAACTAAAAGTCCCTCATGTCTTGGGGGCAAATGATGGGTTCGACTACAGCCGTTAGGCCCTATTAACGGTGAGGAAACGACAAATAGGCCCGGTGGGCACTAAACGAAGGCCAAGATGGCCCAGGCTAAGGATCCCGACGAAGGGAGTCCGAAGATGAGAGGTCCCGACAGAGCCGGACCTGACAAGCGAGCTGAACGCTCCCGACGAGATGCCTCTAAGTATGCCCCGATGACGAATCCCTGAGAACAATAGGCCCTGTCACGATGACGAGGGGCCCCGAGCGGTGACACAATGAGATAACTCTGGAGTCCCCGACGTTAGTCGGGACTCATTATCAGAGGATAAGGCCGAAATACGCGGGGCGTGGCCGAGATACGCGGAACGTGGTTAAGATACACGGAGCGTGGCAGAGATACGCGGGGCGTGGCCGAGATAAGCGATATCATGGCCTAGATAGGCGGGATCACACCCGAGATACGCGGGATACGGGCTAACCACCCCCAACGGTTCACCACCCCCAACGGTTCACCAGGTAACTGAGGTACCTCTTCGCCTATAAAAGGGCAAGAGGTCACCTCAGATCAAGTACGTTGAAAATACATTACTTGAGATTACTGCTTGCCAGTCCGTACGAGATACTCATTTAAGCATCGGAGAGGGATTCTGGGTCACCGCCCGGTCTATCCCCTCTTGCAGGATTGCGTGGAGCGAAGGAGCTAGGATCGCCGTCAAAGATCGTGCCGGAGTTCCACCGCGATCCAACATATAGTATTGGGTGGAGTTGCCAAAAGGCAACTCCAACCAATGTGGTACTAGGGTTTCGGCCGAACCATGCATAATAAGAGGGGAGGCCCATTTTGGGACTCCCTTGTCAATTAATAATTGGATTTGTCCCAGTTAGCCCATATTGAAAATTGCCTAATTAAATTAGGTAATTCCCTTAATTAACAGGATCCTATTACGGCGCCACGTCACCATATGCTAACAGCTCCCACTCGCCGGAATGGGAGGGTGCTCGTTAATCTATAAGGTTACGTAATAGTATCAACATATCAGTCTTCAGTCTTCGTCTCCGTCTCCGAATAGTTCATACGAGGCTTGCCTTGCGACCAGCGGATACGACGGGCATCGTCCTACTCATATGTTAGGAGTATTGTAGCGCCCGCAGAACGTTGATTCCCTTTCATTAACCAAACCTATTTGAAATAAAACTATGTACCGCACTATATCCTTGATCAACTGTTAATTCTCCAATTGCTCAGTTTTCCACAAAGGAATACTTTTCCAGGGTATCCGTACAAGTGTTCACAACCTTCAACTAATATCCGGTTGGCGGCCACCTAGTGAACACGAGAGTCCGTGAATTAAATGTGAACTTGACCATGCCCATCGCTTATACCCTTAGTCTGACTCAACCGGTTTCCAAGACGTGGTCACTTGGCTGTTTTCTTTGGCACTACGCTTGTACGCCGGGAAGCGAGCATTGAGCCAAACCTTAGGTATAAGTTCTGATTCTATGAGGATACTTTGGATGCCTCTTCATAAGCCATCTGTGATCAATCACAAGCGTAAGGTGAATAAGTATGCGCCCTTTGAATCACAAGGATTCTAGCTAGCACAACCGAGCATGACCCCGTGGTCGAACGTGGCACGCGTATTATGAAACACGCGTCGATAGCACACCTGGTAAAGCCAGGGATGGGATATGTCAATAATGCTATCGCAGAATCTCTCATATGGCCTTGAATGTGATACATAGTGATGGACAAAGTCCAACTCGGCGATTTACAAAACGAAGATTAATTCATGCAGTTAAGCGTGACAATGTTATCGTTTTGTTTAATCAAGTTTATCCCCCTGATTCTTAGCCAATATTGTTGCTAGAGGTCCCTCTCTCCTTACAAGATGACCGTGCCTGTGTGACGAGGCAATGTTCACATTCGACATAATTTTGGTGGAAGAATTTTACTTCTTCCTACGACTTAGTTTATAGACCGTAAAATCCGATGTTGATAATCATTATGACGTTGATAAATCATAAACTCAAATTGATTTTTTTTTATTAAATTGAAACATAATTTCAAATGTCAAAATATTATCACTTTTACAAGCCAAACAGTTTAAGCCCTACGTAATCCAAGCAGTTTTACGTGCTTTTCAAAAATCTCCCTACGTAACGGCTTACTTAGAGGGTTTGCGACCATATTGTCTGTAGGCAAGTATTCTAAAGTGATTATGTTGTCTTCCAAAACAGATTTAGCATAATTGTATTTCACATCAATGTGCTTTGTCCTACTATGGTACTTTGGATTCTTAACTGCCGCAATGGCCGCCTGACTGTCGGAGTACACCTTCACAGGTTTACTCTTCTTGTCGCCAATTAATGCAGTAAGAAGCCTCTTCAGCCAGACCGCTACTTGTGCGTTATTGGAGAGGGCAACGAATTCCGATTCCATAGTGGAAAGCGCCACACAATTTTGTTTCTTGCTTACCCATGATATGACAGCATTAGCAAGGAGGAAAACTCCTCCTGTGGTGAACTTACGATCATCCGGATCGCCACCGTGGTCGACGTCACTATAACCGGTCAATTCGAGCTGATTTCCCTCATAGCACAAAACGTAGTCGGCAGTACCTTTCAGATATCTGATAATTCGTTTTACGACCTTTAGATGTTGATAACTAGGATCTGATTGGAATCTTGCTACTAGGCCCACAGCGTAACAGATGTCTGGCCGAGTACAGAGCATGGCGTACATTAGACTCACTACCATGCTCAGATACTCTGCATTCTTCATCTGTTCATGCTCCTACTGGTTTTTCGGGCCATCATGCTTCGATAGCTAGCACCCGAACATAACCGGCGTATCCACGAGTTTAGCATCCAGCATTCTGAATATTTTTAACAGATTGTTGATATATGATTCCTGAGATAGACATAATCTCCGGGTGGCACGATCTCGGGCAATTTTGATCCCTAAGATGTACGTGGCCTCTCCCCTGTCTTTCATCTCGAATGCTGATGCTAAACAGGACTTTGATTTATTCATGAAACTCATATCATTCGCAGCAATGAGTATATCATCCACGTATAGTGTAATGATGATATACTTAGACCCGGAGGTCATGGTGTATACGCAGGGATCCTCGTGAAGATTCACAAATCCGTATCCGACGATTTCCTCGTGGAATCTGCGTTATCATTGCCGAGACGATCGTTTAAGACCGTATATAGATCTTTGGAGTTTGCAAACTTTACGTTCTTTTCCAAGAGTAATGAAACTCTCCGGCTGCTCCATATAGATCTCTTTCTCCAGTTTTACTTGGAGAGGTTTGGTCTTAATGTCCATTTGATGCATGCTCGAGTTCGAGACTTGCAGTCATGGGCAAGGATGGCCCTGACTATGGTGTAACGCATAGTCGGTGATTCCGTCTTTATCAAAGTTCACTCCGTTAATTTTGGTATATCCTTTCGTAATTATTCGAGTTTTGCACCACTCGAAATTTCCACCAGAAGTGAATTCTAAGATTTCACTTTCTAGTTTTGTGGTTAACAGATAAATCAACTAAAGACTAAAACTGAATTAGTTCTTATTTAGGCAAGTTCATCCTCCATTGCTTTCCTCCATTCCCTCGTTTTGAGGTCCTTCATTTTCTTGCTGAACCGTCACTGGTTCAAGAACGAACATCAAGATTTTTAAGACATCTCGTTTGATGGGATACTTCTCGAAAGAAGTTCGTTGCCTTCGACTATGTCAAGGCACGTTAGTCCCATGTTTTAGTCTGATTGTTACTCCCACTCGAAATAATGCTTCTTATCGGGGCATTACTCCCACTGGGAACAATTGTGGTGGTTGAACTAACTTTGAATATCCTCTCGGTCTCGGGTTTTTACCTCCGAGATGTATTCCTCGATCACTAGGATCTGGAACCAAGCTGGTTGTTCCACTCCAACTAGGAAAAAAGGGTAGTTGAAATAGTTCATTATCATGATTATCAGGTCCGACTTGATTCGCATTTTGAAATTTAGTGATGATTATGTGTGAGGGGGAGTGAGCCCTCTCACTGGATTTATTATGAAGACGTTTCCATCATCATTTACCAAATCAATCACTTATGCTATATCAATTCTCCCACTCGAAGTAAGTGGGACCTGAGAATCTCCATCAACCATCTGTTAACTCAACCAGTACTAGCTTGTTTCGTTCTGCAAAGCGTTGGAAATTCATCCTCAAACCTTTATAATGTGTCATGTTTATCCACGAAACCATTGTTCCAAGCTAATTTTAAAACTCGTATTCTCCGAGAGTAGTGAGTACTCTTAATAAATACTCATTTTAATGCACAAATTAATGCGTCTTTGTGATATGGTTTTACCCAAATCATTCATTAGCTTTTATGGTAACGTTTTAACCGATTTTGTCAGAACATAGTGCCTTATATTAATGTGAGTTAAATTAATCTCATCCCGCAGGAACAATTAATGTGTAACTCCAACATTATGTAATTTTAAACTATGTATCTTGAAGTATTTAATGAATGTCTTTTAGCCAAACTCTTCTTTCAAGGCTAAGGGTGGGAGAGTCGTTTTACTGACTACTTTTTTCCTTTATTTAACTCATCCATATATTGATCTATCTTATGGACCATGTATTTAAGCTGTTGCTTTTAATGCCATGTTTGATATTCTAATTAGATTGTAGTAGATGGAAGGGTTACATAAAATCTAAGTAGTTATCAATGAGTTATATCTGAAGAATTACAAACGAAAATTCCGCATTCATAAAAATACTTAAATTTGTAATCTAAAACGATGTGTCCCGTCTTTCGAGGTGACATGCACCACGCGCATACCTGGTTAAAAATCGTGGTTTTGATTATCGTTTTAGTCTCCAAATTTAAAAGCAAATCGATTTTAACATGCATATTATTTTGGGATATAAACTATAATGGAGTACTTTAACAAATAATAATGCAATACTTTGGTCGGTTTCTTTTTGAACTATGCAATCGATGGATGTTTGATTATGTAAATGTTTGTATGATTCATCTGTTTTATTGGAAGAACCCTGTATTAGGTGTTTGTTTCGGATTGGACCCATTTGACTTGGCCATTTAATTTTGATAAGTAGACCATTGAATGGTTACTACTTTATTCAATAATCCCGAATCACAATTAACTAATGTCAAATATTTATTGATGGTAGGAGAACTTATAGACATTGGTACGTTAATGAGATACAGAACAAAGCTCCTAGAGTTAAAGGAAAACAAAACTTGAAAGGAAAACTCCAGCCATCTTCACTGAGTACGCCTGAAAGAAATTCACAAGTGAATTATATCAGTATACTTAGTGATACAAAACGTTTAACGGTTTCATATAAGTTGCAAACGAGGCGTACCTTTAACAGTACGGAATCGGTAGCATTTGTCATACTACGATTCTCGTTTGAGGACCAAGTTGATCCCGTTTCCTCTGCTATTTCCTTTGTCCTCTTGCGATTGTTCACCGGGGAACATGTCAGTCTCCTTTGGTTGCTTTCTGTGAACAAGTACATAGAATACTTAATTGCTGTTATTAAGTATTCTAGTCCAAAGTCATCAGCAAACCAAGGCATGGGATACCCCTGAGCGATATTGATTATCTTTCTCTAATTGGATCTTTCAATCCTCTGGTTCGACACAGGTTTCACACTAGTGTCGTTTGAAAGTAGGTTGTCATACTCCATTATTACCTGTCTCGCTTCGGCTGCTTTTCCAGTTCCGAAACGGAGTTTCAAGGCAGCCCAAAGCTGAGTAGCGGAATAATTGAGTTTGAAGTCCTCTGCAACCTCATTGTCCAAGTCCGCCAATATCACCTCGCAAGCTTTCTATCTCCCCAACCTATATTCCCAATTCTAGGAATTAGGTTGTTATCTGGCGGTACCATCATCTTGTCTCTTATGGGCATGATGCACATGTGTGCTTCACATGATATAAGTCGTTCTCTCACCATCTCACTCCATGCTTCGTAATCAACACCATCCAGATTGCACGGTTTATAAAAGCGTACCGACCCAGCTATTAAAACTAACACATAGATTATTATGCAAAGTTAGGAAGACAACGACATTTAACAGGATTGCAAACATCGGATTATCTATTATGATGGAATACGACGAATAGTGATCATTCAGTCACTAAACCAAACCAACCTTCAGTAAACCGAGGAAGGGGGTGTCGTGAAATAATTCACACTATTGTCGTTTTCAATCTAATAGATCAGTCTTTTGAAAACGGTTATTCTATTGCAAATTTCCGGAACGAGAATTTTCAAATAAGCATACCCGATCTTGGCTTTCCCAAGGCCCTTATGATTTTGTAAAATTATAAGATAATTTACACATGCATATTTATAATTATACTACATCTAGCAAATCATCATACCATGCCATAAATATCGAACACAACATGCTTACGCGTCATGCGTCTAATGTTCCTAGCATAAATAATTCTACGTAAAGTAAATTATCACATGCGTTCTATTGTAAGCATCCTAGCATACGCGTCAAAACATGCAATATCCGCACACATCATGCAAAATTGGCGACTGGAATTTTCGGTTTTATAAAACGCTTTAAAAATATTAGGGGTTGTTTTGCAATTCATGCTTACAATCAATCATGCGAATTTCTAGACATGGTTCTAGGCACTTTCAATCAGCATAGCATGTCTATCCTATTGCACAAACCATATATTTAAATCCCAGAGCTCAATGCTCGCAATATAATATCCAGCTAGCTTGACTAAGTCAAGACGACAATTCTAATTATATCAAAATATATGATGCAGAAAGTAAACAATTGCAAATCAGCCCACTAATTTAATCCAGTCCCAAAAACATGCAAGTCCGAGATCCATCCCCATAATCAAAACCAGGCATTAGGGTTTTGATTGGAACCGTGTTTTAAAACACAAACCCTAAGAGCACTGTTTATGCTAATTTTAAAGTTCAAAAACATTTTAGATTTAAAATTTGACATCCTATTTTATTGAACAATTTAAAATTTCCGAAAATTATAAAGTGGTTCGGTCCAAATTTTAAAATCCGGTTCAAACTCGGTCTGATTTTAAAAATTCCGGTTTGGTCCGAAACGGTTTAATAAGATAAGATAGTGGTTCGGTTTATCACTCAAAACCGGTTAGGTTAGGTTCAATTTAGTTACTATGGTCCGATCTATTCCGGTTTAGTAATTGGATCGACCCTTAAACCCTAGGGTTCGGCCGAATTATTCTTGTGGGCTAAGTAATGTTTTAATGTCCACTGAAAACTCAACTTAGCCTTCAAGAGATAATAATTATTTAAAAATAATTTTCAATAATCCTTATATATATACAGAATTCGTCACAGATATATATATAAATATTGTCAAGATTCTATTTTTAAGATGTAAATCAATCAACAATATAAATATATATATTAATATATATTTTGGCCGGTTATATATATATATATATATATATATATATATATATATATGTATTTTCAAATATATCTTTTAGGGATTAAAATATATAGACAATATATCTTCTTAATCTTTTTAAGTATTAAATCCTATTAATATATTTTTATCCCTATCTTTTAGCTATATATATTGATAGTTAATATCTTTTACAATATTATATTAGAACCTATCCATATTTTCCAACATCTAGATATAGTTACCTATTAATTAAAATTTAAAAATGGCAACCTATATCTTTAATACGGTGGCCGAAATTTTAATTACTTAGGGGTTAAGAAAATTAAAAAATTTACCCAAATTGCCCCTAGGGTTTCGGCCAACAAACATGAAATTGGAAAATGTTGTCAAATTTTAAGATAAAATACTACCTTGATCAAGAATCCAAATTGTGTTCTTGATAAAACTCATGGTGTTCTTGAAGATTATGAACATCAAACTCATATTTAAACCCAAATTTTCGGCTATGATCTTTAAAAACATGTAAATTTCGAAAATTTTAAGTTTTCAAAGATCAAACACATAAAAATAGCTAAAAAATTTGGATTTCTTCATGGTGTTCATAAACATCAAAATTTTCGGTTTTTATGAAATTCCAAGAACATTAGTTTATCAAAATTTTAAGAACTCCTAACCAGGCTCTGATACCACTGTTGGATTACGGGGACGTAATACTACAGAATGCTAAACGTGTACTAGCAAGAAATCTAATCTACGCAGCGTAATTAGTACATATACCTTTTAGCTTTCTTGCCCAAGCACGATGTGGAGGGAGTTCTGATCCTCCGGTCGGAACCACGTGCAAGTTCGTCGTTAGAAGAAGTCCCACGTGATGTAGCTCCACAACAAGATCTCTGATCAATTCTTCAACGGATATGGAACCTCGGACTTGATGTTGATGGTGCCGAAATATTAGACTAGGGTGACAAGTATTCTCAATGGAGATCCGTGTTCTTAATTGCTTGTTTAAACCCTTAGGAGTCACCCCCTATATATAGTGATGGGTTCCGCTATGGCCGTTAGGCCCCTTAACGGCGAGGAAACGGCGAACAGGCCCACTGGGCCCCAAATGAAGGTCAAGATGACCCAGGCGAAGGGTCCCGACGTAGGGAGTCTCGATGATAAAAGGTCCCGACAGAGTCGGTCCCGACAGGTGAGCTGGAAGCTTCCGATGAGAAGCCTTTAAGTAGGCCCCGATGACGAATCCCTGAGAACGATTGGCCCTGTCACGATGACGAGGGGCCCCGAGCGGTGACACAACGAGATAACTCTGGAGTCCCCGATGTTAGTCGGGACTTGCCATCAGAGGTTAAGGCCGAGATACGCGGGGCTTGGCCGAGATACGCGGAGCGTAGTTAAGACACGCGGAGCGTGGCCGAGATACGCGGGGCGTGGCTGAGATAAGAGAGATCTGGCCTAGATAGGCGGGATCGTGCACGAGATACGCGGGATACGGGCTAACCACCCCAACGGTTCACCAGGTAACTGAGGTAACTCTCCGCCTATAAAAGGGCAGAGGTTACATCAGGTCAATTAGGTTTTTGAAGAGACACTTTGAGATTCTTACTTGCCACCGTATACGAGATACACATTTAAGCATCGGAGAGGGATTCTGGGTCACCGCCCGGTCTATACCCTCTTGCAGGATTGCGTGGAGCGAAGGAACTAGGATCGCCGTCAAAGATCGTACCGGAGTTCCACCGTGATCCAACATTGGCGCCGTCTGTGGGAAACGTAACAAAAAGCTGATATGCCTTCTACTCGTTCAATGGTGGCTGGCAAGCAAAGAAGACAAGGACAATCTGGTGGTTCCCGTCATCCTGCTGCGACGACTTTGAATTCACCACCAGAGCATGCTGAGGACCAGAATCTCCCCGCGGAGGTCTCTCGGACAGGGGGGCATAATAAAGCTCCTGAAGATACTGCTGCACAACACCAGGGGAATAGGGAGCAGGTGGCTCCTCCAGCTGCGGACCTAACGAGGGCTGTGGCGGAAGCCATGCCAATGTTTTTGGCATCTGTGGAGGCCCTCTTAGATCGGAGGGAGGCTGCAAGGAGGCAAGAGGAGATGCCTCCGCTAGAAGAGGAAGCGCCTCCGCCACCGGAGGCTCAGAATGTTCGTGAGGCTCAGCCCCGAAACCTGGGCAGGAGTAGGGAGTCCACCCAACCGGAACGATTCGTGGTCGACGGGCCAGGACCAGTGCAGCACAGGACTATTCCCCTTAATGGTCCCATCACCCCCGATCAGGTAGTGAAGATCGTGAACATCTGCATGGGAGAGCAGAAGCCCCTGGTGTCGGAGCTGAGGGATCGATCCACCCATCCATTCGTTCCTCGACTCATTGATACCCTTGCCCCGCCAGGGCTGGGTATCCCCACGATTAAGGAGTATGACGGTGAGGGAGATCCGGTTCGTCATGTCCAGAAGCACCTCATGGCGTGTCCGGGCAGAGCCCTGAATGAAGATATTGTGTGTACGCTGTTCCCGAACACAGGTTCTTCAGTCTGGGCAGAGCCCTAACCTGGTTCTTCAGTCTGCCCCCAGGCTGCATGGTGGTTCCCGTCATCCTGCTGCGACGACTTTGAATTCACCCCCAGAGCATGCTGAGGACCAGAATCTCCCCGTGGAGGTCTCTCGGACAGGGGGGGGGGCATAATGAAGCTCCTGAAGATACTGCTGCTCAACACCAGGGGAATAGGGAGCAGGTGGCTCCTCCAGCTGCGGACCTAACGAGGGCTGTGGCGGAAGTCATGCCAATGTTTTTGGCATCTGTGGAGGCCCTCTTAGATCGGAGGGAGGCTGCAAGGAGGCAAGAGGAGATGCCTCCGCTAGAAGAGGAAGCGCATCCGCCACCGGAGGCTCAGAATGTTCGTGAGGCTCAGCCCCGAAACCTGGGCAGGAGTAGGGAGTCCACCCAACCGGAACGATTCGTGGTCGACGGGCCAGGACCAGTGCACCACAGGACTATTCCCCTTAATGGTCCCATCACCCCCGATCAGGTTGTGAAGATCGTGAACATCTGCATGGGAGAGCAGAAACCCCTGGTGTCGGAGCTGATGGATCGATCCACCCATCCGTTCGTTCCTCGACTCATTGATACCCTTGCCCCGCCAGGGCTGGGTATCCCCACGATTAAGGAGTATGAAGGTGAGGGAGATCCGGTTCGTCATGTCCAGAAGCACCTCATGGCGTGTCCGAGCAGAGCCCCGAATGATGATATTGTGTGTACGCTGTTCCCGAACACAGGTTCTTCAGTCTGGGCAGAGCCCTAACCTGGTTCTTCAGTCTGCCCCCAGGCTGCATGGTGGTTCCCGTCATCCTGCTGCGACGACTTTGAATTCACCACCAGAGCATGCTGAGGACCAGAATCTCCCCGCGGAGGTCTCTCGGACAGGGGGGCATAATGAAGCTCCTGAAGATACTGCTGCTCAACACCAGGGGAATAGGGAGCAGGTGGCTCCTCCAGCTGCGGACCTAACGAGGGCTGTGGCGGAAGCCATGCCAATGTTTTTGGCATCTGTGGAGGCCCTCTTAGATCGGAGGGAGGCTGCAAGGAGGCTAGAGGAGATGCCTCCGCTAGAAGTGGAAGCGCCTCCGCCACCGGAGGCTTAGAATGTTTGTGAGGCTCAGCCCCGAAACCTGGGCAGGAGTAGGGAGTCCACCCAACCGCAACGATTCGTGGTCGACGAGCCAGGACCAGTGCAGCACAGGACTATTCCCCTTAATGGTCTCATCACCCCCGATCAGGTGGTGAAGATCGTGAACATCTGCATGGGAGAGCAGAAGCCCCTGGTGTCGGAGCTGATGGATCGATCCACCCATCCGTTCGTTCCTCGACTCATTGATACCCTTGCCCCGCCAGGGCTTGGTATCCCCACGATTAAGGAGTATGAAGGTGAGGGAGATCCGGTTCATCTTGTCCAGAAGCACCTCATGGCGTGTCTGGGCAGAGCCCCGAATGATGATATTGTGTGTACGCTGTTCCCGAACACAGGTTCTTCAGTCTAGGCAGAGCCCTAACCTGGTTCTTCAGTCTACCCCCAGGCTGCATGGTGGTTCCCGTCATCCTGCTGCGACGACTTTGAATTCACCACCAGAGCATGCTGAGGACCAGAATCTCCCGCGGAGGTCTCTCGGACAGGGGGGCATAATGAAGCTCCTGAAGATACTGCTGCTCAACACCAGGGGAATAGGGAGCAGGTGGCTCCTCCAGCTGCGGACCTAACGAGGGCTGTGGGGGAAGCCATGCCAATGATTTTGGCATCTGTGGAGGCCCTCTTAGATCGGAGGGAGGCTGCAAGGAGGCAAGAGGAGATGCCTCCGCTAGAAGAGGAAGCGCCTCCGCCACCGGAGGCTCAGAATGTTCGTGAGGCTCAGCCCCGAAACCTGGGCAGGAGTAGGGAGTCCACCCAACCGGAACGATTCGTGGTCGACGGGCCAGGACCAGTGCACCACAGGACTATTCCCCTTAATGGTCCCATCACCCCCGATCAGGTGGTGAAGATCGTGAACATCTGCATGGGAGAGCAGAAGCCCCTGGTGTCGAAGCTGATGGATCGATCCACCCATCCGTTCATTCCTCGACTCATTGATACCCTTGCCCCGCCAGGGCTGGGTATCCCCACGATTAAGGAGTATGAAGGTGAGGGAGATCCGGTTCGTCATGTCCAGAAGCACCTCATGGCGTGTCCGGGCAGAGCCTTGAATTATGATATTGTGTGTACGCTGTTCCCGAACACAGGTTCTTCAGTCTGGGCAGAGCCCTAACCTGGTTCTTCAGTCTGCCCCCAGGCTGCATGGTGGTTCCCGTCATCCTGCTGCGACGACTTTGAATTCACCACCAGAGCATGCTGAGGACCAGAATCTCCCCGCGGAGGTCTCTCGGACAGGGGGGCATAATGAAGCTCCTGAAGATACTGCTGCTCAACACCAGGGGAATAGGGAGCAGGTGGCTCCTCCAGCTGCGGACCTAACGAGGGCTGAGGCGGAAGCCATGCCAATGTTTTTGGCATCTGTGGAGGCCCTCTTAGATCGGAGGGAGGCTGCAAGGAGGCAAGAGGAGATGCCTCCGCTAGAAGTGGAAGCGCCTCCGCCACCGGAGGCTCAGAATGTTCGTGAGGTTCAGCCCCGAAACCTGGGCAGGAGTAGGGAGTCCACCCAACCGGAACGATTCGTGGTCGACGGGCCAGGACCAGTGCAGCACAGGACTATTCCCCTTAATGGTCTCATCACCCCCGATCAGGTGGTGAAGATCGTGAACATCTGCATGGGAGAGCAGAAGCCCCTGGTGTCGGAGCTGAGGGATCGATCCACCCATCCGTTCGTTCCTCGACTCATTGATACCCTTGCCCCGCCAGGGCTGGGCCCCACGATTAAGGAGTATGGCGGTGGGGGAGATCCGGTTCGTCATGTCCAGAAGCACCTCATGGCGTGTCCGGGCAGAGCCCCGAATGAAGATATTGTGTGTACGCTGTTCCCGAACACAGGTTCTTCAGTCTGGGCAGAGCCCTAACCTGGTTCTTCAGTCTGCCCCCAGGCTGCATGGTGGTTCCCGTCATCCTGCTGCGACGACTTTGAATTCACCACCAGAGCATGCTGAGGACCAGAATCTCCCCGCGGAGGTCTCTCGGACAGGGGGGCATAATGAAGCTCCTGAAGATACTGCTGCTCAACACCAGGAGAATAGGTAGCAGGTGGCTCCTCCAGCTGCGGACCTAACGAGGGCTGTGGCGGAAGGCATGCCAATGTTTTTGGCATCTGTGGAGGCCCTCTTAGATCGGAGGGAGGCTGCAAGGAGGCAAGAGGAGATGCCTCCGCTAGAAGAGGAAGCGCCTCCGCCACCGGAGGCTCAGAATGTTCGTGAGGCTCAGCCCCGAAACCTGGGCAGGACTAGGGAATCTACCCAACCGGAACGATTTGTGTTCGACGGGCCAGGACCAGTGCAGCACAGGACTATTCCCCTTAATGGTCCCATCACCCCCGATCAGGTGGTGAAGATCGTGAACATCTGCATGGGAGAGCAGAAGCCCCTGGTGTCGGAGCTGAGGGATCGATCCACCCATCCGTTCGTTCCTCGACTCATTGATACCCTTGCCCCCCCAGGGCTGGGCCCCACGATTAAGGAGTATGGCGGTGGGGGAGATCCGGTTCGTCATGTCCAGAAGCACCTCATGGCGTGTCCGGGCAGAGCCCCGAATGAAGATATTGTGTGTACGTTGTTCCCGAACACATGTTCATCAGTCTGGGCATAGCCCTAACCTGGTTCTTCAGTCTGCCCCCAGGCTGCATGGTGGTTCCCGTCATCCTGCTGCGACGACTTTGAATTCACCACAAGAGCATGCTGAGGACCAGAATCTCCCCGCGGAGGTCTCTCGGACAGGGGGGCATAATGAAGCTCCTGAAGATACTGCTGCTCAACACCAGGGGAATAGGGAGCAGGTGGCTCCTCCAGCTGCGGACCTAACGAGGGCTGTGGCGGAAGCCATGCCAATGTTTTTGGCATCTGTGGAGGCCCTCTTAGATCGGAGGGAGGCTGCAAGGAGGCAAGAGGAGATGCCTCCGCTAGAAGAGGAAGCGCCTCCGCCACCGGAGGCTCAGAATGTTCGTGAGGCTCAGCCCCGAAACCTGGGCAGGAGTAGGGAGTCCACCCAACCGGAACGATTCGTGGTCGACGGGCCAGGACCAGTGCAGCACAGGACTATTCCCCTTAATGGTCCCATCACCCCCGATCAGGTGGTGAAGATCGTGAACATCTGCATGGGAGAGCAGAAGCCCCTGGTGTCGGAGCTGAGGGATCGATCCACCCATCCGTTCGTTCCTCGACTCATTGATACCCTTGCCCCGCCAGGGCTGGGTATCCCCACGATTAAGGAGTATGACGGTGAGGGAGATCCGGTTCGTCATGTCCAGAAGCACCTCATGGCGTGTCCGGGCAGAGCCCCGAATGAAGATATTGTGTGTACGCTGTTCCCGAACACAGGTTCTTCAGTCTGGGCAGAGCCCTAACCTGGTTCTTCAGTCTGCCCCCAGGCTGCATGGTGGTTCCCGTCATCCTGCTGCGACGACTTTGAATTCACCACCAGAGCATGCTGAGGACCAGAATCTCCCCGCGGAGGTCTCTCGGACAGGGGGGCATAATGAAGCTCCTGAAGATACTGCTGCTCAACACCAGGGGAATAGGGAGCAGGTGGCTCCTCCAGCTGCGGACCTAACGAGGGCTGTGGCGGAAGCCATGCCAATGTTTTTGGCATCTGTGGAGGCCCTCTTAGATCGGAGGGAGGCTGCAAGGAGGCAAGAGGAGATGCCTCCGCTAGAAGAGGAAGCGCCTCCGCCACCGGAGGCTCAGAATGTTCGTGAGGCTCAGCCGTGAAACCTGGGCAGGAGTAGGGAGTCCACCCAACCGGAACGATTCGTGGTCGACGGGCCAGGACCAGTGCAGCACAGGACTATTCCCCTTAATGGTCCCATCACCCCCGATCAGGTGGTGAAGATCGTGAACATCTGCATGGGAGAGCAGAAGCCCCTGGTGTCGGAGCTGAGGGATCGATCCACCCATCCGTTCGTTCCTCGACTCATTGATACCCTTGCCCCGCCAGGGCTGGGTATCCCCACGATTAAGGAGTATGACGGTGAGGGAGATCCGGTTCGTCATGTCCAGAAGCACCTCATGGCGTGTCCGGGCAGAGCCCCGAATGAAGATATTGTGTGTACGCTGTTCCCGAACACAGGTTCTTCAGTCTGGGCAGAGCCCTAACCTGGTTCTTCAGTCTGCCCCCAGGCTGCATGGTGGTTCCCGTCATCCTGCTGCGACGACTTTGAATTCACCACCAGAGCATGCTGAGGACCAGAATCTCCCCGCGGAGGTCTCTCGGACAGGGGGGCATAATGAAGCTCCTGAAGATACTGCTGCTCAACACCAGGGGAATAGGGAGCAGGTGGCTCCTCCAGCTGCGGACCTAACGAGGGCTGTGGCGGAAGCCATGCCAATGTTTTTGGCATCTGTGGAGGCCCTCTTAGATCGGAGGGAGGCTGCAAGGAGGCAAGAGGAGATGCCTCCGCTAGAAGAGGAAGCGCCTCCGCCACCGGAGGCTCAGAATGTTCGTGAGGCTCAGCCCCGAAACCTGGGCAGGAGTAGGGAGTCCACCCAACCGGAACGATTCGTGGTCGACGGGCCAGGACCAGTGCAGCACAGGACTATTCCCCTTAATGGTCCCATCACCCCCGATCAGGTGGTGAAGATCGTGAACATCTGCATGGGAGAGCAGAAGCCCCTGGTGTCGGAGCTGAGGGATCGATCCACCCATCCGTTCGTTCCTCGACTCATTGATACCCTTGCCCCGCCAGGGCTGGGTATCCCCACGATTAAGGAGTATGACGGTGAGGGAGATCCGGTTCGTCATGTCCAGAAGCACCTCATGGCGTGTCCGGGCAGAGCCCCGAATGATGATATTGTGTGTACGCTGTTCCCGAACACAGGTTCTTCAGTCTGGGCAGAGCCCTAACCTGGTTCTTCAGTCTGCCCCCAGGCTGCATGGTGGTTCCCGTCATCCTGCTGCGACGACTTTGAATTCACCACCAGAGCATGCTGAGGACCAGAATCTCCCCGCGGAGGTCTCTCGGACAGGGGGGCATAATGAAGCTCCTGAAGATACTGCTGCTCAACACCAGGGGAATAGGGAGCAGGTGGCTCCTCCAGCTGCGGACCTAACGAGGGCTGTGGCGGAAGCCATGCCAATGTTTTTGGCATCTGTGGAGGCCCTCTTAGATCGGAGGGAGGCTGCAAGGAGGCAAGAGGAGATGCCTCCGCTAGAAGAGGAAGCGCCTCCGCCACCGGAGGCTCAGAATGTTCGTGAGGCTCAGCCCCGAAACCTGGGCAGGAGTAGGGAGTCCACCCAACCGGAACGATTCGTGGTCGACGGGCCAGGACCAGTGCAGCACAGGACTATTCCCCTTAATGGTCCCATCACCCCCGATCAGGTGGTGAAGATCGTGAACATCTGCATGGGAGAGCAGAAGCCCCTGGTGTCGGAGCTGAGGGATCGATCCACCCATCCGTTCGTTCCTCGACTCATTGATACCCTTGCCCCGCCAGGGCTGGGTATCCCCACGATTAAGGAGTATGACGGTGAGGGAGATCCGGTTCGTCATGTCCAGAAGCACCTCATGGCGTGTCCGGGCAGAGCCCCGAATGATGATATTGTGTGTACGCTGTTCCCGAACACAGGTTCTTCAGTCTGGGCAGAGCCCTAACCTGGTTCTTCAGTCTGCCCCCAGGCTGCATGGTGGTTCCCGTCATCCTGCTGCGACGACTTTGAATTCACCACCAGAGCATGCTGAGGACCAGAATCTCCCCGCGGAGGTCTCTCGGACAGGGGGGCATAATGAAGCTCCTGAAGATACTGCTGCTCAACACCAGGGGAATAGGGAGCAGGTGGCTCCTCCAGCTGCGGACCTAACGAGGGCTGTGGCGGAAGCCATGCCAATGTTTTTGGCATCTGTGGAGGCCCTCTTAGATCGGAGGGAGGCTGCAAGGAGGCAAGAGGAGATGCCTCCGCTAGAAGAGGAAGCGCCTCCGCCACCGGAGGCTCAGAATGTTCGTGAGGCTCAGCCCCGAAACCTGGGCAGGAGTAGGGAGTCCACCCAACCGGAACGATTCGTGGTCGACGGGCCAGGACCAGTGCAGCACAGGACTATTCCCCTTAATGGTCCCATCACCCCCGATCAGGTGGTGAAGATCGTGAACATCTGCATGGGAGAGCAGAAGCCCCTGGTGTCGGAGCTGAGGGATCGATCCACCCATCCGTTCGTTCCTCGACTCATTGATACCCTTGCCCCGCCAGGGCTGGGTATCCCCACGATTAAGGAGTATGACGGTGAGGGAGATCCGGTTCGTCATGTCCAGAAGCACCTCATGGCGTGTCCGGGCAGAGCCCCGAATGAAGATATTGTGTGTACGCTGTTCCCGAACACAGGTTCTTCAGTCTGGGCAGAGCCCTAACCTGGTTCTTCAGTCTGCCCCCAGGCTGCATGGTGGTTCCCGTCATCCTGCTGCGACGACTTTGAATTCACCACCAGAGCATGCTGAGGACCAGAATCTCCCCGCGGAGGTCTCTCGGACAGGGGGCATAATGAAGCTCCTGAAGATACTGCTGCTCAACACCAGGGGAATAGGGAGCAGGTGGCTCCTCCAGCTGCGGACCTAACGAGGGCTGTGGCGGAAGCCATGCCAATGTTTTTGGCATCTGTGGAGGCCCTCTTAGATCGGAGGGAGGCTGCAAGGAGGCAAGAGGAGATGCCTCCGCTAGAAGAGGAAGCGCCTCCGCCACCGGAGGCTCAGAATGTTCGTGAGGCTCAGCCCCGAAACCTGGGCAGGAGTAGGGAGTCCACCCAACCGGAACGATTCGTGGTCGACGGGCCAGGACCAGTGCAGCACAGGACTATTCCCCTTAATGGTCCCATCACCCCCGATCAGGTGGTGAAGATCGTGAACATCTGCATGGGAGAGCAGAAGCCCCTGGTGTCGGAGCTGAGGGATCGATCCACCCATCCGTTCGTTCCTCGACTCATTGATACCCTTGCCCCGCCAGGGCTGGGTATCCCCACGATTAAGGAGTATGACGGTGAGGGAGATCCGGTTCGTCATGTCCAGAAGCACCTCATGGCGTGTCCGGGCAGAGCCCCGAATGATGATATTGTGTGTACGCTGTTCCCGAACACAGGTTCTTCAGTCTGGGCAGAGCCCTAACCTGGTTCTTCAGTCTGCCCCCAGGCTGCATGGTGGTTCCCGTCATCCTGCTGCGACGACTTTGAATTCACCACCAGAGCATGCTGAGGACCAGAATCTCCCCGCGGAGGTCTCTCGGACAGGGGGGCATAATGAAGCTCCTGAAGATACTGCTGCTCAACACCAGGGGAATAGGGAGCAGGTGGCTCCTCCAGCTGCGGACCTAACGAGGGCTGTGGCGGAAGCCATGCCAATGTTTTTGGCATCTGTGGAGGCCCTCTTAGATCGGAGGGAGGCTGCAAGGAGGCAAGAGGAGATGCCTCCGCTAGAAGAGGAAGCGCCTCCGCCACCGGAGGCTCAGAATGTTCGTGAGGCTCAGCCCCGAAACCTGGGCAGGAGTAGGGAGTCCACCCAACCGGAACGATTCGTGGTCGACGGGCCAGGACCAGTGCAGCACAGGACTATTCCCCTTAATGGTCCCATCACCCCCGATCAGGTGGTGAAGATCGTGAACATCTGCATGGGAGAGCAGAAGCCCCTGGTGTCGGAGCTGAGGGATCGATCCACCCATCCGTTCGTTCCTCGACTCATTGATACCCTTGCCCCGCCAGGGCTGGGTATCCCCACGATTAAGGAGTATGACGGTGAGGGAGATCCGGTTCGTCATGTCCAGAAGCACCTCATGGCGTGTCCGGGCAGAGCCCCGAATGATGATATTGTGTGTACGCTGTTCCCGAACACAGGTTCTTCAGTCTGGGCAGAGCCCTAACCTGGTTCTTCAGTCTGCCCCCAGGCTGCATGGTGGTTCCCGTCATCCTGCTGCGACGACTTTGAATTCACCACCAGAGCATGCTGAGGACCAGAATCTCCCCGCGGAGGTCTCTCGGACAGGGGGCATAATGAAGCTCCTGAAGATACTGCTGCTCAACACCAGGGGAATAGGGAGCAGGTGGCTCCTCCAGCTGCGGACCTAACGAGGGCTGTGGCGGAAGCCATGCCAATGTTTTTGGCATCTGTGGAGGCCCTCTTAGATCGGAGGGAGGCTGCAAGGAGGCAAGAGGAGATGCCTCCGCTAGAAGAGGAAGCGCCTCCGCCACCGGAGGCTCAGAATGTTCGTGAGGCTCAGCCCCGAAACCTGGGCAGGAGTAGGGAGTCCACCCAACCGGAACGATTCGTGGTCGACGGGCCAGGACCAGTGCAGCACAGGACTATTCCCCTTAATGGTCCCATCACCCCCGATCAGGTGGTGAAGATCGTGAACATCTGCATGGGAGAGCAGAAGCCCCTGGTGTCGGAGCTGAGGGATCGATCCACCCATCCGTTCGTTCCTCGACTCATTGATACCCTTGCCCCGCCAGGGCTGGGTATCCCCACGATTAAGGAGTATGACGGTGAGGGAGATCCGGTTCGTCATGTCCAGAAGCACCTCATGGCGTGTCCGGGCAGAGCCCCGAATGATGATATTGTGTGTACGCTGTTCCCGAACACAGGTTCTTCAGTCTGGGCAGAGCCCTAACCTGGTTCTTCAGTCTGCCCCCAGGCTGCATGGTGGTTCCCGTCATCCTGCTGCGACGACTTTGAATTCACCACCAGAGCATGCTGAGGACCAGAATCTCCCCGCGGAGGTCTCTCGGACAGGGGGGCATAATGAAGCTCCTGAAGATACTGCTGCTCAACACCAGGGGAATAGGGAGCAGGTGGCTCCTCCAGCTGCGGACCTAACGAGGGCTGTGGCGGAAGCCATGCCAATGTTTTTGGCATCTGTGGAGGCCCTCTTAGATCGGAGGGAGGCTGCAAGGAGGCAAGAGGAGATGCCTCCGCTAGAAGAGGAAGCGCCTCCGCCACCGGAGGCTCAGAATGTTCGTGAGGCTCAGCCCCGAAACCTGGGCAGGAGTAGGGAGTCCACCCAACCGGAACGATTCGTGGTCGACGGGCCAGGACCAGTGCAGCACAGGACTATTCCCCTTAATGGTCCCATCACCCCCGATCAGGTGGTGAAGATCGTGAACATCTGCATGGGAGAGCAGAAGCCCCTGGTGTCGGAGCTGAGGGATCGATCCACCCATCCGTTCGTTCCTCGACTCATTGATACCCTTGCCCCGCCAGGGCTGGGTATCCCCACGATTAAGGAGTATGACGGTGAGGGAGATCCGGTTCGTCATGTCCAGAAGCACCTCATGGCGTGTCCGGGCAGAGCCCCGAATGAAGATATTGTGTGTACGCTGTTCCCGAACACAGGTTCTTCAGTCTGGGCAGAGCCCTAACCTGGTTCTTCAGTCTGCCCCCAGGCTGCATGGTGGTTCCCGTCATCCTGCTGCGACGACTTTGAATTCACCACCAGAGCATGCTGAGGACCAGAATCTCCCCGCGGAGGTCTCTCGGACAGTGGGGCATAATGAAGCTCCTGAAGATACTGCTGCTCAACACCAGGGGAATAGGGAGCAGGTGGCTCCTCCAGCTGCGGACCTAACGAGGGCTGTGGCGGAAGCCATGCCAATGTTTTTGGCATCTGTGGAGGCCCTCTTAGATCGGAGGGAGGCTGCAAGGAGGCAAGAGGAGATGCCTCCGCTAGAAGAGGAAGCGCCTCCGCCACCGGAGGCTCAGAATGTTCGTGAGGCTCAGCCCCGAAACCTGGGCAGGAGTAGGGAGTCCACCCAACCGGAACGATTCGTGGTCGACGGGCCAGGACCAGTGCAGCACAGGACTATTCCCCTTAATGGTCCCATCACCCCCGATCAGGTGGTGAAGATCGTGAACATCTGCATGGGAGAGCAGAAGCCCCTGGTGTCGGAGCTGAGGGATCGATCCACCCATCCGTTCGTTCCTCGACTCATTGATACCCTTGCCCCGCCAGGGCTGGGTATCCCCACGATTAAGGAGTATGACGGTGAGGGAGATCCGGTTCGTCATGTCCAGAAGCACCTCATGGCGTGTCCGGGCAGAGCCCCGAATGATGATATTGTGTGTACGCTGTTCCCGAACACAGGTTCTTCAGTCTGGGCAGAGCCCTAACCTGGTTCTTCAGTCTGCCCCCAGGCTGCATGGTGGTTCCCGTCATCCTGCTGCGACGACTTTGAATTCACCACCAGAGCATGCTGAGGACCAGAATCTCCCCGCGGAGGTCTCTCGGACAGGGGGGCATAATGAAGCTCCTGAAGATACTGCTGCTCAACACCAGGGGAATAGGGAGCAGGTGGCTCCTCCAGCTGCGGACCTAACGAGGGCTGTGGCGGAAGCCATGCCAATGTTTTTGGCATCTGTGGAGGCCCTCTTAGATCGGAGGGAGGCTGCAAGGAGGCAAGAGGAGATGCCTCCGCTAGAAGAGGAAGCGCCTCCGCCACCGGAGGCTCAGAATGTTCGTGAGGCTCAGCCCCGAAACCTGGGCAGGAGTAGGGAGTCCACCCAACCGGAACGATTCGTGGTCGACGGGCCAGGACCAGTGCAGCACAGGACTATTCCCCTTAATGGTCCCATCACCCCCGATCAGGTGGTGAAGATCGTGAACATCTGCATGGGAGAGCAGAAGCCCCTGGTGTCGGAGCTGAGGGATCGATCCACCCATCCGTTCGTTCCTCGACTCATTGATACCCTTGCCCCGCCAGGGCTGGGTATCCCCACGATTAAGGAGTATGACGGTGAGGGAGATCCGGTTCGTCATGTCCAGAAGCACCTCATGGCGTGTCCGGGCAGAGCCCCGAATGAAGATATTGTGTGTACGCTGTTCCCGAACACAGGTTCTTCAGTCTGGGCAGAGCCCTAACCTGGTTCTTCAGTCTGCCCCCAGGCTGCATGGTGGTTCCCGTCATCCTGCTGCGACGACTTTGAATTCACCACCAGAGCATGCTGAGGACCAGAATCTCCCCGCGGAGGTCTCTCGGACAGGGGGGCATAATGAAGCTCCTGAAGATACTGCTGCTCAACACCAGGGGAATAGGGAGCAGGTGGCTCCTCCAGCTGCGGACCTAACGAGGGCTGTGGCGGAAGCCATGCCAATGTTTTTGGCATCTGTGGAGGCCCTCTTAGATCGGAGGGAGGCTGCAAGGAGGCAAGAGGAGATGCCTCCGCTAGAAGAGGAAGCGCCTCCGCCACCGGAGGCTCAGAATGTTCGTGAGGCTCAGCCCCGAAACCTGGGCAGGAGTAGGGAGTCCACCCAACCGGAACGATTCGTGGTCGACGGGCCAGGACCAGTGCAGCACAGGACTATTCCCCTTAATGGTCCCATCACCCCCGATCAGGTGGTGAAGATCGTGAACATCTGCATGGGAGAGCAGAAGCCCCTGGTGTCGGAGCTGAGGGATCGATCCACCCATCCGTTCGTTCCTCGACTCATTGATACCCTTGCCCCGCCAGGGCTGGGTATCCCCACGATTAAGGAGTATGACGGTGAGGGAGATCCGGTTCGTCATGTCCAGAAGCACCTCATGGCGTGTCCGGGCAGAGCCCCGAATGATGATATTGTGTGTACGCTGTTCCCGAACACAGGTTCTTCAGTCTGGGCAGAGCCCTAACCTGGTTCTTCAGTCTGCCCCCAGGCTGCATGGTGGTTCCCGTCATCCTGCTGCGACGACTTTGAATTCACCACCAGAGCATGCTGAGGACCAGAATCTCCCCGCGGAGGTCTCTCGGACAGGGGGGCATAATGAAGCTCCTGAAGATACTGCTGCTCAACACCAGGGGAATAGGGAGCAGGTGGCTCCTCCAGCTGCGGACCTAACGAGGGCTGTGGCGGAAGCCATGCCAATGTTTTTGGCATCTGTGGAGGCCCTCTTAGATCGGAGGGAGGCTGCAAGGAGGCAAGAGGAGATGCCTCCGCTAGAAGAGGAAGCGCCTCCGCCACCGGAGGCTCAGAATGTTCGTGAGGCTCAGCCCCGAAACCTGGGCAGGAGTAGGGAGTCCACCCAACCGGAACGATTCGTGGTCGACGGGCCAGGACCAGTGCAGCACAGGACTATTCCCCTTAATGGTCCCATCACCCCCGATCAGGTGGTGAAGATCGTGAACATCTGCATGGGAGAGCAGAAGCCCCTGGTGTCGGAGCTGAGGGATCGATCCACCCATCCGTTCGTTCCTCGACTCATTGATACCCTTGCCCCGCCAGGGCTGGGTATCCCCACGATTAAGGAGTATGACGGTGAGGGAGATCCGGTTCGTCATGTCCAGAAGCACCTCATGGCGTGTCCGGGCAGAGCCCCGAATGAAGATATTGTGTGTACGCTGTTCCCGAACACAGGTTCTTCAGTCTGGGCAGAGCCCTAACCTGGTTCTTCAGTCTGCCCCCAGGCTGCATGGTGGTTCCCGTCATCCTGCTGCGACGACTTTGAATTCACCACCAGAGCATGCTGAGGACCAGAATCTCCCCGCGGAGGTCTCTCGGACAGTGGGGCATAATGAAGCTCCTGAAGATACTGCTGCTCAACACCAGGGGAATAGGGAGCAGGTGGCTCCTCCAGCTGCGGACCTAACGAGGGCTGTGGCGGAAGCCATGCCAATGTTTTTGGCATCTGTGGAGGCCCTCTTAGATCGGAGGGAGGCTGCAAGGAGGCAAGAGGAGATGCCTCCGCTAGAAGAGGAAGCGCCTCCGCCACCGGAGGCTCAGAATGTTCGTGAGGCTCAGCCCCGAAACCTGGGCAGGAGTAGGGAGTCCACCCAACCGGAACGATTCGTGGTCGACGGGCCAGGACCAGTGCAGCACAGGACTATTCCCCTTAATGGTCCCATCACCCCCGATCAGGTGGTGAAGATCGTGAACATCTGCATGGGAGAGCAGAAGCCCCTGGTGTCGGAGCTGAGGGATCGATCCACCCATCCGTTCGTTCCTCGACTCATTGATACCCTTGCCCCGCCAGGGCTGGGTATCCCCACGATTAAGGAGTATGACGGTGAGGGAGATCCGGTTCGTCATGTCCAGAAGCACCTCATGGCGTGTCCGGGCAGAGCCCCGAATGATGATATTGTGTGTACGCTGTTCCCGAACACAGGTTCTTCAGTCTGGGCAGAGCCCTAACCTGGTTCTTCAGTCTGCCCCCAGGCTGCATGGTGGTTCCCGTCATCCTGCTGCGACGACTTTGAATTCACCACCAGAGCATGCTGAGGACCAGAATCTCCCCGCGGAGGTCTCTCGGACAGGGGGCATAATGAAGCTCCTGAAGATACTGCTGCTCAACACCAGGGGAATAGGGAGCAGGTGGCTCCTCCAGCTGCGGACCTAACGAGGGCTGTGGCGGAAGCCATGCCAATGTTTTTGGCATCTGTGGAGGCCCTCTTAGATCGGAGGGAGGCTGCAAGGAGGCAAGAGGAGATGCCTCCGCTAGAAGAGGAAGCGCCTCCGCCACCGGAGGCTCAGAATGTTCGTGAGGCTCAGCCCCGAAACCTGGGCAGGAGTAGGGAGTCCACCCAACCGGAACGATTCGTGGTCGACGGGCCAGGACCAGTGCAGCACAGGACTATTCCCCTTAATGGTCCCATCACCCCCGATCAGGTGGTGAAGATCGTGAACATCTGCATGGGAGAGCAGAAGCCCCTGGTGTCGGAGCTGAGGGATCGATCCACCCATCCGTTCGTTCCTCGACTCATTGATACCCTTGCCCCGCCAGGGCTGGGTATCCCCACGATTAAGGAGTATGACGGTGAGGGAGATCCGGTTCGTCATGTCCAGAAGCACCTCATGGCGTGTCCGGGCAGAGCCCCGAATGATGATATTGTGTGTACGCTGTTCCCGAACACAGGTTCTTCAGTCTGGGCAGAGCCCTAACCTGGTTCTTCAGTCTGCCCCCAGGCTGCATGGTGGTTCCCGTCATCCTGCTGCGACGACTTTGAATTCACCACCAGAGCATGCTGAGGACCAGAATCTCCCCGCGGAGGTCTCTCGGACAGTGGGGCATAATGAAGCTCCTGAAGATACTGCTGCTCAACACCAGGGGAATAGGGAGCAGGTGGCTCCTCCAGCTGCGGACCTAACGAGGGCTGTGGCGGAAGCCATGCCAATGTTTTTGGCATCTGTGGAGGCCCTCTTAGATCGGAGGGAGGCTGCAAGGAGGCAAGAGGAGATGCCTCCGCTAGAAGAGGAAGCGCCTCCGCCACCGGAGGCTCAGAATGTTCGTGAGGCTCAGCCCCGAAACCTGGGCAGGAGTAGGGAGTCCACCCAACCGGAACGATTCGTGGTCGACGGGCCAGGACCAGTGCAGCACAGGACTATTCCCCTTAATGGTCCCATCACCCCCGATCAGGTGGTGAAGATCGTGAACATCTGCATGGGAGAGCAGAAGCCCCTGGTGTCGGAGCTGAGGGATCGATCCACCCATCCGTTCGTTCCTCGACTCATTGATACCCTTGCCCCGCCAGGGCTGGGTATCCCCACGATTAAGGAGTATGACGGTGAGGGAGATCCGGTTCGTCATGTCCAGAAGCACCTCATGGCGTGTCCGGGCAGAGCCCCGAATGATGATATTGTGTGTACGCTGTTCCCGAACACAGGTTCTTCAGTCTGGGCAGAGCCCTAACCTGGTTCTTCAGTCTGCCCCCAGGCTGCATGGTGGTTCCCGTCATCCTGCTGCGACGACTTTGAATTCACCACCAGAGCATGCTGAGGACCAGAATCTCCCCGCGGAGGTCTCTCGGACAGGGGGGCATAATGAAGCTCCTGAAGATACTGCTGCTCAACACCAGGGGAATAGGGAGCAGGTGGCTCCTCCAGCTGCGGACCTAACGAGGGCTGTGGCGGAAGCCATGCCAATGTTTTTGGCATCTGTGGAGGCCCTCTTAGATCGGAGGGAGGCTGCAAGGAGGCAAGAGGAGATGCCTCCGCTAGAAGAGGAAGCGCCTCCGCCACCGGAGGCTCAGAATGTTCGTGAGGCTCAGCCCCGAAACCTGGGCAGGAGTAGGGAGTCCACCCAACCGGAACGATTCGTGGTCGACGGGCCAGGACCAGTGCAGCACAGGACTATTCCCCTTAATGGTCCCATCACCCCCGATCAGGTGGTGAAGATCGTGAACATCTGCATGGGAGAGCAGAAGCCCCTGGTGTCGGAGCTGAGGGATCGATCCACCCATCCGTTCGTTCCTCGACTCATTGATACCCTTGCCCCGCCAGGGCTGGGTATCCCCACGATTAAGGAGTATGACGGTGAGGGAGATCCGGTTCGTCATGTCCAGAAGCACCTCATGGCGTGTCCGGGCAGAGCCCCGAATGAAGATATTGTGTGTACGCTGTTCCCGAACACAGGTTCTTCAGTCTGGGCAGAGCCCTAACCTGGTTCTTCAGTCTGCCCCCAGGCTGCATGGTGGTTCCCGTCATCCTGCTGCGACGACTTTGAATTCACCACCAGAGCATGCTGAGGACCAGAATCTCCCCGCGGAGGTCTCTCGGACAGTGGGGCATAATGAAGCTCCTGAAGATACTGCTGCTCAACACCAGGGGAATAGGGAGCAGGTGGCTCCTCCAGCTGCGGACCTAACGAGGGCTGTGGCGGAAGCCATGCCAATGTTTTTGGCATCTGTGGAGGCCCTCTTAGATCGGAGGGAGGCTGCAAGGAGGCAAGAGGAGATGCCTCCGCTAGAAGAGGAAGCGCCTCCGCCACCGGAGGCTCAGAATGTTCGTGAGGCTCAGCCCCGAAACCTGGGCAGGAGTAGGGAGTCCACCCAACCGGAACGATTCGTGGTCGACGGGCCAGGACCAGTGCAGCACAGGACTATTCCCCTTAATGGTCCCATCACCCCCGATCAGGTGGTGAAGATCGTGAACATCTGCATGGGAGAGCAGAAGCCCCTGGTGTCGGAGCTGATGGATCGATCCACCCATCCGTTCGTTCCTCGACTCATTGATACCCTTGCCCCGCCAGGGCTGGGTATCCCCACGATTAAGGAGTATGACGGTGAGGGAGATCCGGTTCGTCATGTCCAGAAGCACCTCATGGCGTGTCCGGGCAGAGCCCCGAATGATGATATTGTGTGTACGCTGTTCCCGAACACAGGTTCTTCAGTCTGGGCAGAGCCCTAACCTGGTTCTTCAGTCTGCCCCCAGGCTGCATGGTGGTTCCCGTCATCCTGCTGCGACGACTTTGAATTCACCACCAGAGCATGCTGAGGACCAGAATCTCCCCGCGGAGGTCTCTCGGACAGGGGGGCATAATGAAGCTCCTGAAGATACTGCTGCTCAACACCAGGGGAATAGGGAGCAGGTGGCTCCTCCAGCTGCGGACCTAACGAGGGCTGTGGCGGAAGCCATGCCAATGTTTTTGGCATCTGTGGAGGCCCTCTTAGATCGGAGGGAGGCTGCAAGGAGGCAAGAGGAGATGCCTCCGCTAGAAGAGGAAGCGCCTCCGCCACCGGAGGCTCAGAATGTTCGTGAGGCTCAGCCCCGAAACCTGGGCAGGAGTAGGGAGTCCACCCAACCGGAACGATTCGTGGTCGACGGGCCAGGACCAGTGCAGCACAGGACTATTCCCCTTAATGGTCCCATCACCCCCGATCAGGTGGTGAAGATCGTGAACATCTGCATGGGAGAGCAGAAGCCCCTGGTGTCGGAGCTGAGGGATCGATCCACCCATCCGTTCGTTCCTCGACTCATTGATACCCTTGCCCCGCCAGGGCTGGGTATCCCCACGATTAAGGAGTATGACGGTGAGGGAGATCCGGTTCGTCATGTCCAGAAGCACCTCATGGCGTGTCCGGGCAGAGCCCCGAATGAAGATATTGTGTGTACGCTGTTCCCGAACACAGGTTCTTCAGTCTGGGCAGAGCCCTAACCTGGTTCTTCAGTCTGCCCCCAGGCTGCATGGTGGTTCCCGTCATCCTGCTGCGACGACTTTGAATTCACCACCAGAGCATGCTGAGGACCAGAATCTCCCCGCGGAGGTCTCTCGGACAGTGGGGCATAATGAAGCTCCTGAAGATACTGCTGCTCAACACCAGGGGAATAGGGAGCAGGTGGCTCCTCCAGCTGCGGACCTAACGAGGGCTGTGGCGGAAGCCATGCCAATGTTTTTGGCATCTGTGGAGGCCCTCTTAGATCGGAGGGAGGCTGCAAGGAGGCAAGAGGAGATGCCTCCGCTAGAAGAGGAAGCGCCTCCGCCACCGGAGGCTCAGAATGTTCGTGAGGCTCAGCCCCGAAACCTGGGCAGGAGTAGGGAGTCCACCCAACCGGAACGATTCGTGGTCGACGGGCCAGGACCAGTGCAGCACAGGACTATTCCCCTTAATGGTCCCATCACCCCCGATCAGGTGGTGAAGATCGTGAACATCTGCATGGGAGAGCAGAAGCCCCTGGTGTCGGAGCTGATGGATCGATCCACCCATCCGTTCGTTCCTCGACTCATTGATACCCTTGCCCCGCCAGGGCTGGGTATCCCCACGATTAAGGAGTATGACGGTGAGGGAGATCCGGTTCGTCATGTCCAGAAGCACCTCATGGCGTGTCCGGGCAGAGCCCCGAATGATGATATTGTGTGTACGCTGTTCCCGAACACAGGTTCTTCAGTCTGGGCAGAGCCCTAACCTGGTTCTTCAGTCTGCCCCCAGGCTGCATGGTGGTTCCCGTCATCCTGCTGCGACGACTTTGAATTCACCACCAGAGCATGCTGAGGACCAGAATCTCCCCGCGGAGGTCTCTCGGACAGGGGGGCATAATGAAGCTCCTGAAGATACTGCTGCTCAACACCAGGGGAATAGGGAGCAGGTGGCTCCTCCAGCTGCGGACCTAACGAGGGCTGTGGCGGAAGCCATGCCAATGTTTTTGGCATCTGTGGAGGCCCTCTTAGATCGGAGGGAGGCTGCAAGGAGGCAAGAGGAGATGCCTCCGCTAGAAGAGGAAGCGCCTCCGCCACCGGAGGCTCAGAATGTTCGTGAGGCTCAGCCCCGAAACCTGGGCAGGAGTAGGGAGTCCACCCAACCGGAACGATTCGTGGTCGACGGGCCAGGACCAGTGCAGCACAGGACTATTCCCCTTAATGGTCCCATCACCCCCGATCAGGTGGTGAAGATCGTGAACATCTGCATGGGAGAGCAGAAGCCCCTGGTGTCGGAGCTGAGGGATCGATCCACCCATCCGTTCGTTCCTCGACTCATTGATACCCTTGCCCCGCCAGGGCTGGGTATCCCCACGATTAAGGAGTATGACGGTGAGGGAGATCCGGTTCGTCATGTCCAGAAGCACCTCATGGCGTGTCCGGGCAGAGCCCCGAATGAAGATATTGTGTGTACGCTGTTCCCGAACACAGGTTCTTCAGTCTGGGCAGAGCCCTAACCTGGTTCTTCAGTCTGCCCCCAGGCTGCATGGTGGTTCCCGTCATCCTGCTGCGACGACTTTGAATTCACCACCAGAGCATGCTGAGGACCAGAATCTCCCCGCGGAGGTCTCTCGGACAGTGGGGCATAATGAAGCTCCTGAAGATACTGCTGCTCAACACCAGGGGAATAGGGAGCAGGTGGCTCCTCCAGCTGCGGACCTAACGAGGGCTGTGGCGGAAGCCATGCCAATGTTTTTGGCATCTGTGGAGGCCCTCTTAGATCGGAGGGAGGCTGCAAGGAGGCAAGAGGAGATGCCTCCGCTAGAAGAGGAAGCGCCTCCGCCACCGGAGGCTCAGAATGTTCGTGAGGCTCAGCCCCGAAACCTGGGCAGGAGTAGGGAGTCCACCCAACCGGAACGATTCGTGGTCGACGGGCCAGGACCAGTGCAGCACAGGACTATTCCCCTTAATGGTCCCATCACCCCCGATCAGGTGGTGAAGATCGTGAACATCTGCATGGGAGAGCAGAAGCCCCTGGTGTCGGAGCTGAGGGATCGATCCACCCATCCGTTCGTTCCTCGACTCATTGATACCCTTGCCCCGCCAGGGCTGGGTATCCCCACGATTAAGGAGTATGACGGTGAGGGAGATCCGGTTCGTCATGTCCAGAAGCACCTCATGGCGTGTCCGGGCAGAGCCCCGAATGATGATATTGTGTGTACGCTGTTCCCGAACACAGGTTCTTCAGTCTGGGCAGAGCCCTAACCTGGTTCTTCAGTCTGCCCCCAGGCTGCATGGTGGTTCCCGTCATCCTGCTGCGACGACTTTGAATTCACCACCAGAGCATGCTGAGGACCAGAATCTCCCCGCGGAGGTCTCTCGGACAGGGGGGCATAATGAAGCTCCTGAAGATACTGCTGCTCAACACCAGGGGAATAGGGAGCAGGTGGCTCCTCCAGCTGCGGACCTAACGAGGGCTGTGGCGGAAGCCATGCCAATGTTTTTGGCATCTGTGGAGGCCCTCTTAGATCGGAGGGAGGCTGCAAGGAGGCAAGAGGAGATGCCTCCGCTAGAAGAGGAAGCGCCTCCGCCACCGGAGGCTCAGAATGTTCGTGAGGCTCAGCCCCGAAACCTGGGCAGGAGTAGGGAGTCCACCCAACCGGAACGATTCGTGGTCGACGGGCCAGGACCAGTGCAGCACAGGACTATTCCCCTTAATGGTCCCATCACCCCCGATCAGGTGGTGAAGATCGTGAACATCTGCATGGGAGAGCAGAAGCCCCTGGTGTCGGAGCTGAGGGATCGATCCACCCATCCGTTCGTTCCTCGACTCATTGATACCCTTGCCCCGCCAGGGCTGGGTATCCCCACGATTAAGGAGTATGACGGTGAGGGAGATCCGGTTCGTCATGTCCAGAAGCACCTCATGGCGTGTCCGGGCAGAGCCCCGAATGATGATATTGTGTGTACGCTGTTCCCGAACACAGGTTCTTCAGTCTGGGCAGAGCCCTAACCTGGTTCTTCAGTCTGCCCCCAGGCTGCATGGTGGTTCCCGTCATCCTGCTGCGACGACTTTGAATTCACCACCAGAGCATGCTGAGGACCAGAATCTCCCCGCGGAGGTCTCTCGGACAGGGGGCATAATGAAGCTCCTGAAGATACTGCTGCTCAACACCAGGGGAATAGGGAGCAGGTGGCTCCTCCAGCTGCGGACCTAACGAGGGCTGTGGCGGAAGCCATGCCAATGTTTTTGGCATCTGTGGAGGCCCTCTTAGATCGGAGGGAGGCTGCAAGGAGGCAAGAGGAGATGCCTCCGCTAGAAGAGGAAGCGCCTCCGCCACCGGAGGCTCAGAATGTTCGTGAGGCTCAGCCCCGAAACCTGGGCAGGAGTAGGGAGTCCACCCAACCGGAACGATTCGTGGTCGACGGGCCAGGACCAGTGCAGCACAGGACTATTCCCCTTAATGGTCCCATCACCCCCGATCAGGTGGTGAAGATCGTGAACATCTGCATGGGAGAGCAGAAGCCCCTGGTGTCGGAGCTGAGGGATCGATCCACCCATCCGTTCGTTCCTCGACTCATTGATACCCTTGCCCCGCCAGGGCTGGGTATCCCCACGATTAAGGAGTATGACGGTGAGGGAGATCCGGTTCGTCATGTCCAGAAGCACCTCATGGCGTGTCCGGGCAGAGCCCCGAATGATGATATTGTGTGTACGCTGTTCCCGAACACAGGTTCTTCAGTCTGGGCAGAGCCCTAACCTGGTTCTTCAGTCTGCCCCCAGGCTGCATGGTGGTTCCCGTCATCCTGCTGCGACGACTTTGAATTCACCACCAGAGCATGCTGAGGACCAGAATCTCCCCGCGGAGGTCTCTCGGACAGTGGGGCATAATGAAGCTCCTGAAGATACTGCTGCTCAACACCAGGGGAATAGGGAGCAGGTGGCTCCTCCAGCTGCGGACCTAACGAGGGCTGTGGCGGAAGCCATGCCAATGTTTTTGGCATCTGTGGAGGCCCTCTTAGATCGGAGGGAGGCTGCAAGGAGGCAAGAGGAGATGCCTCCGCTAGAAGAGGAAGCGCCTCCGCCACCGGAGGCTCAGAATGTTCGTGAGGCTCAGCCCCGAAACCTGGGCAGGAGTAGGGAGTCCACCCAACCGGAACGATTCGTGGTCGACGGGCCAGGACCAGTGCAGCACAGGACTATTCCCCTTAATGGTCCCATCACCCCCGATCAGGTGGTGAAGATCGTGAACATCTGCATGGGAGAGCAGAAGCCCCTGGTGTCGGAGCTGATGGATCGATCCACCCATCCGTTCGTTCCTCGACTCATTGATACCCTTGCCCCGCCAGGGCTGGGTATCCCCACGATTAAGGAGTATGACGGTGAGGGAGATCCGGTTCGTCATGTCCAGAAGCACCTCATGGCGTGTCCGGGCAGAGCCCCGAATGATGATATTGTGTGTACGCTGTTCCCGAACACAGGTTCTTCAGTCTGGGCAGAGCCCTAACCTGGTTCTTCAGTCTGCCCCCAGGCTGCATGGTGGTTCCCGTCATCCTGCTGCGACGACTTTGAATTCACCACCAGAGCATGCTGAGGACCAGAATCTCCCCGCGGAGGTCTCTCGGACAGGGGGGCATAATGAAGCTCCTGAAGATACTGCTGCTCAACACCAGGGGAATAGGGAGCAGGTGGCTCCTCCAGCTGCGGACCTAACGAGGGCTGTGGCGGAAGCCATGCCAATGTTTTTGGCATCTGTGGAGGCCCTCTTAGATCGGAGGGAGGCTGCAAGGAGGCAAGAGGAGATGCCTCCGCTAGAAGAGGAAGCGCCTCCGCCACCGGAGGCTCAGAATGTTCGTGAGGCTCAGCCCCGAAACCTGGGCAGGAGTAGGGAGTCCACCCAACCGGAACGATTCGTGGTCGACGGGCCAGGACCAGTGCAGCACAGGACTATTCCCCTTAATGGTCCCATCACCCCCGATCAGGTGGTGAAGATCGTGAACATCTGCATGGGAGAGCAGAAGCCCCTGGTGTCGGAGCTGAGGGATCGATCCACCCATCCGTTCGTTCCTCGACTCATTGATACCCTTGCCCCGCCAGGGCTGGGTATCCCCACGATTAAGGAGTATGACGGTGAGGGAGATCCGGTTCGTCATGTCCAGAAGCACCTCATGGCGTGTCCGGGCAGAGCCCCGAATGAAGATATTGTGTGTACGCTGTTCCCGAACACAGGTTCTTCAGTCTGGGCAGAGCCCTAACCTGGTTCTTCAGTCTGCCCCCAGGCTGCATGGTGGTTCCCGTCATCCTGCTGCGACGACTTTGAATTCACCACCAGAGCATGCTGAGGACCAGAATCTCCCCGCGGAGGTCTCTCGGACAGGGGGGCATAATGAAGCTCCTGAAGATACTGCTGCTCAACACCAGGGGAATAGGGAGCAGGTGGCTCCTCCAGCTGCGGACCTAACGAGGGCTGTGGCGGAAGCCATGCCAATGTTTTTGGCATCTGTGGAGGCCCTCTTAGATCGGAGGGAGGCTGCAAGGAGGCAAGAGGAGATGCCTCCGCTAGAAGAGGAAGCGCCTCCGCCACCGGAGGCTCAGAATGTTCGTGAGGCTCAGCCCCGAAACCTGGGCAGGAGTAGGGAGTCCACCCAACCGGAACGATTCGTGGTCGACGGGCCAGGACCAGTGCAGCACAGGACTATTCCCCTTAATGGTCCCATCACCCCCGATCAGGTGGTGAAGATCGTGAACATCTGCATGGGAGAGCAGAAGCCCCTGGTGTCGGAGCTGAGGGATCGATCCACCCATCCGTTCGTTCCTCGACTCATTGATACCCTTGCCCCGCCAGGGCTGGGTATCCCCACGATTAAGGAGTATGACGGTGAGGGAGATCCGGTTCGTCATGTCCAGAAGCACCTCATGGCGTGTCCGGGCAGAGCCCCGAATGATGATATTGTGTGTACGCTGTTCCCGAACACAGGTTCTTCAGTCTGGGCAGAGCCCTAACCTGGTTCTTCAGTCTGCCCCCAGGCTGCATGGTGGTTCCCGTCATCCTGCTGCGACGACTTTGAATTCACCACCAGAGCATGCTGAGGACCAGAATCTCCCCGCGGAGGTCTCTCGGACAGGGGGCATAATGAAGCTCCTGAAGATACTGCTGCTCAACACCAGGGGAATAGGGAGCAGGTGGCTCCTCCAGCTGCGGACCTAACGAGGGCTGTGGCGGAAGCCATGCCAATGTTTTTGGCATCTGTGGAGGCCCTCTTAGATCGGAGGGAGGCTGCAAGGAGGCAAGAGGAGATGCCTCCGCTAGAAGAGGAAGCGCCTCCGCCACCGGAGGCTCAGAATGTTCGTGAGGCTCAGCCCCGAAACCTGGGCAGGAGTAGGGAGTCCACCCAACCGGAACGATTCGTGGTCGACGGGCCAGGACCAGTGCAGCACAGGACTATTCCCCTTAATGGTCCCATCACCCCCGATCAGGTGGTGAAGATCGTGAACATCTGCATGGGAGAGCAGAAGCCCCTGGTGTCGGAGCTGAGGGATCGATCCACCCATCCGTTCGTTCCTCGACTCATTGATACCCTTGCCCCGCCAGGGCTGGGTATCCCCACGATTAAGGAGTATGACGGTGAGGGAGATCCGGTTCGTCATGTCCAGAAGCACCTCATGGCGTGTCCGGGCAGAGCCCCGAATGATGATATTGTGTGTACGCTGTTCCCGAACACAGGTTCTTCAGTCTGGGCAGAGCCCTAACCTGGTTCTTCAGTCTGCCCCCAGGCTGCATGGTGGTTCCCGTCATCCTGCTGCGACGACTTTGAATTCACCACCAGAGCATGCTGAGGACCAGAATCTCCCCGCGGAGGTCTCTCGGACAGGGGGCATAATGAAGCTCCTGAAGATACTGCTGCTCAACACCAGGGGAATAGGGAGCAGGTGGCTCCTCCAGCTGCGGACCTAACGAGGGCTGTGGCGGAAGCCATGCCAATGTTTTTGGCATCTGTGGAGGCCCTCTTAGATCGGAGGGAGGCTGCAAGGAGGCAAGAGGAGATGCCTCCGCTAGAAGAGGAAGCGCCTCCGCCACCGGAGGCTCAGAATGTTCGTGAGGCTCAGCCCCGAAACCTGGGCAGGAGTAGGGAGTCCACCCAACCGGAACGATTCGTGGTCGACGGGCCAGGACCAGTGCAGCACAGGACTATTCCCCTTAATGGTCCCATCACCCCCGATCAGGTGGTGAAGATCGTGAACATCTGCATGGGAGAGCAGAAGCCCCTGGTGTCGGAGCTGAGGGATCGATCCACCCATCCGTTCGTTCCTCGACTCATTGATACCCTTGCCCCGCCAGGGCTGGGTATCCCCACGATTAAGGAGTATGACGGTGAGGGAGATCCGGTTCGTCATGTCCAGAAGCACCTCATGGCGTGTCCGGGCAGAGCCCCGAATGATGATATTGTGTGTACGCTGTTCCCGAACACAGGTTCTTCAGTCTGGGCAGAGCCCTAACCTGGTTCTTCAGTCTGCCCCCAGGCTGCATGGTGGTTCCCGTCATCCTGCTGCGACGACTTTGAATTCACCACCAGAGCATGCTGAGGACCAGAATCTCCCCGCGGAGGTCTCTCGGACAGGGGGGCATAATGAAGCTCCTGAAGATACTGCTGCTCAACACCAGGGGAATAGGGAGCAGGTGGCTCCTCCAGCTGCGGACCTAACGAGGGCTGTGGCGGAAGCCATGCCAATGTTTTTGGCATCTGTGGAGGCCCTCTTAGATCGGAGGGAGGCTGCAAGGAGGCAAGAGGAGATGCCTCCGCTAGAAGAGGAAGCGCCTCCGCCACCGGAGGCTCAGAATGTTCGTGAGGCTCAGCCCCGAAACCTGGGCAGGAGTAGGGAGTCCACCCAACCGGAACGATTCGTGGTCGACGGGCCAGGACCAGTGCAGCACAGGACTATTCCCCTTAATGGTCCCATCACCCCCGATCAGGTGGTGAAGATCGTGAACATCTGCATGGGAGAGCAGAAGCCCCTGGTGTCGGAGCTGAGGGATCGATCCACCCATCCGTTCGTTCCTCGACTCATTGATACCCTTGCCCCGCCAGGGCTGGGTATCCCCACGATTAAGGAGTATGACGGTGAGGGAGATCCGGTTCGTCATGTCCAGAAGCACCTCATGGCGTGTCCGGGCAGAGCCCCGAATGATGATATTGTGTGTACGCTGTTCCCGAACACAGGTTCTTCAGTCTGGGCAGAGCCCTAACCTGGTTCTTCAGTCTGCCCCCAGGCTGCATGGTGGTTCCCGTCATCCTGCTGCGACGACTTTGAATTCACCACCAGAGCATGCTGAGGACCAGAATCTCCCCGCGGAGGTCTCTCGGACAGGGGGGCATAATGAAGCTCCTGAAGATACTGCTGCTCAACACCAGGGGAATAGGGAGCAGGTGGCTCCTCCAGCTGCGGACCTAACGAGGGCTGTGGCGGAAGCCATGCCAATGTTTTTGGCATCTGTGGAGGCCCTCTTAGATCGGAGGGAGGCTGCAAGGAGGCAAGAGGAGATGCCTCCGCTAGAAGAGGAAGCGCCTCCGCCACCGGAGGCTCAGAATGTTCGTGAGGCTCAGCCCCGAAACCTGGGCAGGAGTAGGGAGTCCACCCAACCGGAACGATTCGTGGTCGACGGGCCAGGACCAGTGCAGCACAGGACTATTCCCCTTAATGGTCCCATCACCCCCGATCAGGTGGTGAAGATCGTGAACATCTGCATGGGAGAGCAGAAGCCCCTGGTGTCGGAGCTGAGGGATCGATCCACCCATCCGTTCGTTCCTCGACTCATTGATACCCTTGCCCCGCCAGGGCTGGGTATCCCCACGATTAAGGAGTATGACGGTGAGGGAGATCCGGTTCGTCATGTCCAGAAGCACCTCATGGCGTGTCCGGGCAGAGCCCCGAATGATGATATTGTGTGTACGCTGTTCCCGAACACAGGTTCTTCAGTCTGGGCAGAGCCCTAACCTGGTTCTTCAGTCTGCCCCCAGGCTGCATGGTGGTTCCCGTCATCCTGCTGCGACGACTTTGAATTCACCACCAGAGCATGCTGAGGACCAGAATCTCCCCGCGGAGGTCTCTCGGACAGGGGGGCATAATGAAGCTCCTGAAGATACTGCTGCTCAACACCAGGGGAATAGGGAGCAGGTGGCTCCTCCAGCTGCGGACCTAACGAGGGCTGTGGCGGAAGCCATGCCAATGTTTTTGGCATCTGTGGAGGCCCTCTTAGATCGGAGGGAGGCTGCAAGGAGGCAAGAGGAGATGCCTCCGCTAGAAGAGGAAGCGCCTCCGCCACCGGAGGCTCAGAATGTTCGTGAGGCTCAGCCCCGAAACCTGGGCAGGAGTAGGGAGTCCACCCAACCGGAACGATTCGTGGTCGACGGGCCAGGACCAGTGCAGCACAGGACTATTCCCCTTAATGGTCCCATCACCCCCGATCAGGTGGTGAAGATCGTGAACATCTGCATGGGAGAGCAGAAGCCCCTGGTGTCGGAGCTGAGGGATCGATCCACCCATCCGTTCGTTCCTCGACTCATTGATACCCTTGCCCCGCCAGGGCTGGGTATCCCCACGATTAAGGAGTATGACGGTGAGGGAGATCCGGTTCGTCATGTCCAGAAGCACCTCATGGCGTGTCCGGGCAGAGCCCCGAATGAAGATATTGTGTGTACGCTGTTCCCGAACACAGGTTCTTCAGTCTGGGCAGAGCCCTAACCTGGTTCTTCAGTCTGCCCCCAGGCTGCATGGTGGTTCCCGTCATCCTGCTGCGACGACTTTGAATTCACCACCAGAGCATGCTGAGGACCAGAATCTCCCCGCGGAGGTCTCTCGGACAGTGGGGCATAATGAAGCTCCTGAAGATACTGCTGCTCAACACCAGGGGAATAGGGAGCAGGTGGCTCCTCCAGCTGCGGACCTAACGAGGGCTGTGGCGGAAGCCATGCCAATGTTTTTGGCATCTGTGGAGGCCCTCTTAGATCGGAGGGAGGCTGCAAGGAGGCAAGAGGAGATGCCTCCGCTAGAAGAGGAAGCGCCTCCGCCACCGGAGGCTCAGAATGTTCGTGAGGCTCAGCCCCGAAACCTGGGCAGGAGTAGGGAGTCCACCCAACCGGAACGATTCGTGGTCGACGGGCCAGGACCAGTGCAGCACAGGACTATTCCCCTTAATGGTCCCATCACCCCCGATCAGGTGGTGAAGATCGTGAACATCTGCATGGGAGAGCAGAAGCCCCTGGTGTCGGAGCTGATGGATCGATCCACCCATCCGTTCGTTCCTCGACTCATTGATACCCTTGCCCCGCCAGGGCTGGGTATCCCCACGATTAAGGAGTATGACGGTGAGGGAGATCCGGTTCGTCATGTCCAGAAGCACCTCATGGCGTGTCCGGGCAGAGCCCCGAATGATGATATTGTGTGTACGCTGTTCCCGAACACAGGTTCTTCAGTCTGGGCAGAGCCCTAACCTGGTTCTTCAGTCTGCCCCCAGGCTGCATGGTGGTTCCCGTCATCCTGCTGCGACGACTTTGAATTCACCACCAGAGCATGCTGAGGACCAGAATCTCCCCGCGGAGGTCTCTCGGACAGGGGGGCATAATGAAGCTCCTGAAGATACTGCTGCTCAACACCAGGGGAATAGGGAGCAGGTGGCTCCTCCAGCTGCGGACCTAACGAGGGCTGTGGCGGAAGCCATGCCAATGTTTTTGGCATCTGTGGAGGCCCTCTTAGATCGGAGGGAGGCTGCAAGGAGGCAAGAGGAGATGCCTCCGCTAGAAGAGGAAGCGCCTCCGCCACCGGAGGCTCAGAATGTTCGTGAGGCTCAGCCCCGAAACCTGGGCAGGAGTAGGGAGTCCACCCAACCGGAACGATTCGTGGTCGACGGGCCAGGACCAGTGCAGCACAGGACTATTCCCCTTAATGGTCCCATCACCCCCGATCAGGTGGTGAAGATCGTGAACATCTGCATGGGAGAGCAGAAGCCCCTGGTGTCGGAGCTGAGGGATCGATCCACCCATCCGTTCGTTCCTCGACTCATTGATACCCTTGCCCCGCCAGGGCTGGGTATCCCCACGATTAAGGAGTATGACGGTGAGGGAGATCCGGTTCGTCATGTCCAGAAGCACCTCATGGCGTGTCCGGGCAGAGCCCCGAATGAAGATATTGTGTGTACGCTGTTCCCGAACACAGGTTCTTCAGTCTGGGCAGAGCCCTAACCTGGTTCTTCAGTCTGCCCCCAGGCTGCATGGTGGTTCCCGTCATCCTGCTGCGACGACTTTGAATTCACCACCAGAGCATGCTGAGGACCAGAATCTCCCCGCGGAGGTCTCTCGGACAGTGGGGCATAATGAAGCTCCTGAAGATACTGCTGCTCAACACCAGGGGAATAGGGAGCAGGTGGCTCCTCCAGCTGCGGACCTAACGAGGGCTGTGGCGGAAGCCATGCCAATGTTTTTGGCATCTGTGGAGGCCCTCTTAGATCGGAGGGAGGCTGCAAGGAGGCAAGAGGAGATGCCTCCGCTAGAAGAGGAAGCGCCTCCGCCACCGGAGGCTCAGAATGTTCGTGAGGCTCAGCCCCGAAACCTGGGCAGGAGTAGGGAGTCCACCCAACCGGAACGATTCGTGGTCGACGGGCCAGGACCAGTGCAGCACAGGACTATTCCCCTTAATGGTCCCATCACCCCCGATCAGGTGGTGAAGATCGTGAACATCTGCATGGGAGAGCAGAAGCCCCTGGTGTCGGAGCTGATGGATCGATCCACCCATCCGTTCGTTCCTCGACTCATTGATACCCTTGCCCCGCCAGGGCTGGGTATCCCCACGATTAAGGAGTATGACGGTGAGGGAGATCCGGTTCGTCATGTCCAGAAGCACCTCATGGCGTGTCCGGGCAGAGCCCCGAATGATGATATTGTGTGTACGCTGTTCCCGAACACAGGTTCTTCAGTCTGGGCAGAGCCCTAACCTGGTTCTTCAGTCTGCCCCCAGGCTGCATGGTGGTTCCCGTCATCCTGCTGCGACGACTTTGAATTCACCACCAGAGCATGCTGAGGACCAGAATCTCCCCGCGGAGGTCTCTCGGACAGGGGGCATAATGAAGCTCCTGAAGATACTGCTGCTCAACACCAGGGGAATAGGGAGCAGGTGGCTCCTCCAGCTGCGGACCTAACGAGGGCTGTGGCGGAAGCCATGCCAATGTTTTTGGCATCTGTGGAGGCCCTCTTAGATCGGAGGGAGGCTGCAAGGAGGCAAGAGGAGATGCCTCCGCTAGAAGAGGAAGCGCCTCCGCCACCGGAGGCTCAGAATGTTCGTGAGGCTCAGCCCCGAAACCTGGGCAGGAGTAGGGAGTCCACCCAACCGGAACGATTCGTGGTCGACGGGCCAGGACCAGTGCAGCACAGGACTATTCCCCTTAATGGTCCCATCACCCCCGATCAGGTGGTGAAGATCGTGAACATCTGCATGGGAGAGCAGAAGCCCCTGGTGTCGGAGCTGAGGGATCGATCCACCCATCCGTTCGTTCCTCGACTCATTGATACCCTTGCCCCGCCAGGGCTGGGTATCCCCACGATTAAGGAGTATGACGGTGAGGGAGATCCGGTTCGTCATGTCCAGAAGCACCTCATGGCGTGTCCGGGCAGAGCCCCGAATGAAGATATTGTGTGTACGCTGTTCCCGAACACAGGTTCTTCAGTCTGGGCAGAGCCCTAACCTGGTTCTTCAGTCTGCCCCCAGGCTGCATGGTGGTTCCCGTCATCCTGCTGCGACGACTTTGAATTCACCACCAGAGCATGCTGAGGACCAGAATCTCCCCGCGGAGGTCTCTCGGACAGGGGGCATAATGAAGCTCCTGAAGATACTGCTGCTCAACACCAGGGGAATAGGGAGCAGGTGGCTCCTCCAGCTGCGGACCTAACGAGGGCTGTGGCGGAAGCCATGCCAATGTTTTTGGCATCTGTGGAGGCCCTCTTAGATCGGAGGGAGGCTGCAAGGAGGCAAGAGGAGATGCCTCCGCTAGAAGAGGAAGCGCCTCCGCCACCGGAGGCTCAGAATGTTCGTGAGGCTCAGCCCCGAAACCTGGGCAGGAGTAGGGAGTCCACCCAACCGGAACGATTCGTGGTCGACGGGCCAGGACCAGTGCAGCACAGGACTATTCCCCTTAATGGTCCCATCACCCCCGATCAGGTGGTGAAGATCGTGAACATCTGCATGGGAGAGCAGAAGCCCCTGGTGTCGGAGCTGAGGGATCGATCCACCCATCCGTTCGTTCCTCGACTCATTGATACCCTTGCCCCGCCAGGGCTGGGTATCCCCACGATTAAGGAGTATGACGGTGAGGGAGATCCGGTTCGTCATGTCCAGAAGCACCTCATGGCGTGTCCGGGCAGAGCCCCGAATGATGATATTGTGTGTACGCTGTTCCCGAACACAGGTTCTTCAGTCTGGGCAGAGCCCTAACCTGGTTCTTCAGTCTGCCCCCAGGCTGCATGGTGGTTCCCGTCATCCTGCTGCGACGACTTTGAATTCACCACCAGAGCATGCTGAGGACCAGAATCTCCCCGCGGAGGTCTCTCGGACAGGGGGCATAATGAAGCTCCTGAAGATACTGCTGCTCAACACCAGGGGAATAGGGAGCAGGTGGCTCCTCCAGCTGCGGACCTAACGAGGGCTGTGGCGGAAGCCATGCCAATGTTTTTGGCATCTGTGGAGGCCCTCTTAGATCGGAGGGAGGCTGCAAGGAGGCAAGAGGAGATGCCTCCGCTAGAAGAGGAAGCGCCTCCGCCACCGGAGGCTCAGAATGTTCGTGAGGCTCAGCCCCGAAACCTGGGCAGGAGTAGGGAGTCCACCCAACCGGAACGATTCGTGGTCGACGGGCCAGGACCAGTGCAGCACAGGACTATTCCCCTTAATGGTCCCATCACCCCCGATCAGGTGGTGAAGATCGTGAACATCTGCATGGGAGAGCAGAAGCCCCTGGTGTCGGAGCTGAGGGATCGATCCACCCATCCGTTCGTTCCTCGACTCATTGATACCCTTGCCCCGCCAGGGCTGGGTATCCCCACGATTAAGGAGTATGACGGTGAGGGAGATCCGGTTCGTCATGTCCAGAAGCACCTCATGGCGTGTCCGGGCAGAGCCCCGAATGATGATATTGTGTGTACGCTGTTCCCGAACACAGGTTCTTCAGTCTGGGCAGAGCCCTAACCTGGTTCTTCAGTCTGCCCCCAGGCTGCATGGTGGTTCCCGTCATCCTGCTGCGACGACTTTGAATTCACCACCAGAGCATGCTGAGGACCAGAATCTCCCCGCGGAGGTCTCTCGGACAGGGGGGCATAATGAAGCTCCTGAAGATACTGCTGCTCAACACCAGGGGAATAGGGAGCAGGTGGCTCCTCCAGCTGCGGACCTAACGAGGGCTGTGGCGGAAGCCATGCCAATGTTTTTGGCATCTGTGGAGGCCCTCTTAGATCGGAGGGAGGCTGCAAGGAGGCAAGAGGAGATGCCTCCGCTAGAAGAGGAAGCGCCTCCGCCACCGGAGGCTCAGAATGTTCGTGAGGCTCAGCCCCGAAACCTGGGCAGGAGTAGGGAGTCCACCCAACCGGAACGATTCGTGGTCGACGGGCCAGGACCAGTGCAGCACAGGACTATTCCCCTTAATGGTCCCATCACCCCCGATCAGGTGGTGAAGATCGTGAACATCTGCATGGGAGAGCAGAAGCCCCTGGTGTCGGAGCTGAGGGATCGATCCACCCATCCGTTCGTTCCTCGACTCATTGATACCCTTGCCCCGCCAGGGCTGGGTATCCCCACGATTAAGGAGTATGACGGTGAGGGAGATCCGGTTCGTCATGTCCAGAAGCACCTCATGGCGTGTCCGGGCAGAGCCCCGAATGATGATATTGTGTGTACGCTGTTCCCGAACACAGGTTCTTCAGTCTGGGCAGAGCCCTAACCTGGTTCTTCAGTCTGCCCCCAGGCTGCATGGTGGTTCCCGTCATCCTGCTGCGACGACTTTGAATTCACCACCAGAGCATGCTGAGGACCAGAATCTCCCCGCGGAGGTCTCTCGGACAGGGGGCATAATGAAGCTCCTGAAGATACTGCTGCTCAACACCAGGGGAATAGGGAGCAGGTGGCTCCTCCAGCTGCGGACCTAACGAGGGCTGTGGCGGAAGCCATGCCAATGTTTTTGGCATCTGTGGAGGCCCTCTTAGATCGGAGGGAGGCTGCAAGGAGGCAAGAGGAGATGCCTCCGCTAGAAGAGGAAGCGCCTCCGCCACCGGAGGCTCAGAATGTTCGTGAGGCTCAGCCCCGAAACCTGGGCAGGAGTAGGGAGTCCACCCAACCGGAACGATTCGTGGTCGACGGGCCAGGACCAGTGCAGCACAGGACTATTCCCCTTAATGGTCCCATCACCCCCGATCAGGTGGTGAAGATCGTGAACATCTGCATGGGAGAGCAGAAGCCCCTGGTGTCGGAGCTGAGGGATCGATCCACCCATCCGTTCGTTCCTCGACTCATTGATACCCTTGCCCCGCCAGGGCTGGGTATCCCCACGATTAAGGAGTATGACGGTGAGGGAGATCCGGTTCGTCATGTCCAGAAGCACCTCATGGCGTGTCCGGGCAGAGCCCCGAATGATGATATTGTGTGTACGCTGTTCCCGAACACAGGTTCTTCAGTCTGGGCAGAGCCCTAACCTGGTTCTTCAGTCTGCCCCCAGGCTGCATGGTGGTTCCCGTCATCCTGCTGCGACGACTTTGAATTCACCACCAGAGCATGCTGAGGACCAGAATCTCCCCGCGGAGGTCTCTCGGACAGGGGGCATAATGAAGCTCCTGAAGATACTGCTGCTCAACACCAGGGGAATAGGGAGCAGGTGGCTCCTCCAGCTGCGGACCTAACGAGGGCTGTGGCGGAAGCCATGCCAATGTTTTTGGCATCTGTGGAGGCCCTCTTAGATCGGAGGGAGGCTGCAAGGAGGCAAGAGGAGATGCCTCCGCTAGAAGAGGAAGCGCCTCCGCCACCGGAGGCTCAGAATGTTCGTGAGGCTCAGCCCCGAAACCTGGGCAGGAGTAGGGAGTCCACCCAACCGGAACGATTCGTGGTCGACGGGCCAGGACCAGTGCAGCACAGGACTATTCCCCTTAATGGTCCCATCACCCCCGATCAGGTGGTGAAGATCGTGAACATCTGCATGGGAGAGCAGAAGCCCCTGGTGTCGGAGCTGAGGGATCGATCCACCCATCCGTTCGTTCCTCGACTCATTGATACCCTTGCCCCGCCAGGGCTGGGTATCCCCACGATTAAGGAGTATGACGGTGAGGGAGATCCGGTTCGTCATGTCCAGAAGCACCTCATGGCGTGTCCGGGCAGAGCCCCGAATGATGATATTGTGTGTACGCTGTTCCCGAACACAGGTTCTTCAGTCTGGGCAGAGCCCTAACCTGGTTCTTCAGTCTGCCCCCAGGCTGCATGGTGGTTCCCGTCATCCTGCTGCGACGACTTTGAATTCACCACCAGAGCATGCTGAGGACCAGAATCTCCCCGCGGAGGTCTCTCGGACAGGGGGGCATAATGAAGCTCCTGAAGATACTGCTGCTCAACACCAGGGGAATAGGGAGCAGGTGGCTCCTCCAGCTGCGGACCTAACGAGGGCTGTGGCGGAAGCCATGCCAATGTTTTTGGCATCTGTGGAGGCCCTCTTAGATCGGAGGGAGGCTGCAAGGAGGCAAGAGGAGATGCCTCCGCTAGAAGAGGAAGCGCCTCCGCCACCGGAGGCTCAGAATGTTCGTGAGGCTCAGCCCCGAAACCTGGGCAGGAGTAGGGAGTCCACCCAACCGGAACGATTCGTGGTCGACGGGCCAGGACCAGTGCAGCACAGGACTATTCCCCTTAATGGTCCCATCACCCCCGATCAGGTGGTGAAGATCGTGAACATCTGCATGGGAGAGCAGAAGCCCCTGGTGTCGGAGCTGAGGGATCGATCCACCCATCCGTTCGTTCCTCGACTCATTGATACCCTTGCCCCGCCAGGGCTGGGTATCCCCACGATTAAGGAGTATGACGGTGAGGGAGATCCGGTTCGTCATGTCCAGAAGCACCTCATGGCGTGTCCGGGCAGAGCCCCGAATGAAGATATTGTGTGTACGCTGTTCCCGAACACAGGTTCTTCAGTCTGGGCAGAGCCCTAACCTGGTTCTTCAGTCTGCCCCCAGGCTGCATGGTGGTTCCCGTCATCCTGCTGCGACGACTTTGAATTCACCACCAGAGCATGCTGAGGACCAGAATCTCCCCGCGGAGGTCTCTCGGACAGTGGGGCATAATGAAGCTCCTGAAGATACTGCTGCTCAACACCAGGGGAATAGGGAGCAGGTGGCTCCTCCAGCTGCGGACCTAACGAGGGCTGTGGCGGAAGCCATGCCAATGTTTTTGGCATCTGTGGAGGCCCTCTTAGATCGGAGGGAGGCTGCAAGGAGGCAAGAGGAGATGCCTCCGCTAGAAGAGGAAGCGCCTCCGCCACCGGAGGCTCAGAATGTTCGTGAGGCTCAGCCCCGAAACCTGGGCAGGAGTAGGGAGTCCACCCAACCGGAACGATTCGTGGTCGACGGGCCAGGACCAGTGCAGCACAGGACTATTCCCCTTAATGGTCCCATCACCCCCGATCAGGTGGTGAAGATCGTGAACATCTGCATGGGAGAGCAGAAGCCCCTGGTGTCGGAGCTGAGGGATCGATCCACCCATCCGTTCGTTCCTCGACTCATTGATACCCTTGCCCCGCCAGGGCTGGGTATCCCCACGATTAAGGAGTATGACGGTGAGGGAGATCCGGTTCGTCATGTCCAGAAGCACCTCATGGCGTGTCCGGGCAGAGCCCCGAATGATGATATTGTGTGTACGCTGTTCCCGAACACAGGTTCTTCAGTCTGGGCAGAGCCCTAACCTGGTTCTTCAGTCTGCCCCCAGGCTGCATGGTGGTTCCCGTCATCCTGCTGCGACGACTTTGAATTCACCACCAGAGCATGCTGAGGACCAGAATCTCCCCGCGGAGGTCTCTCGGACAGGGGGCATAATGAAGCTCCTGAAGATACTGCTGCTCAACACCAGGGGAATAGGGAGCAGGTGGCTCCTCCAGCTGCGGACCTAACGAGGGCTGTGGCGGAAGCCATGCCAATGTTTTTGGCATCTGTGGAGGCCCTCTTAGATCGGAGGGAGGCTGCAAGGAGGCAAGAGGAGATGCCTCCGCTAGAAGAGGAAGCGCCTCCGCCACCGGAGGCTCAGAATGTTCGTGAGGCTCAGCCCCGAAACCTGGGCAGGAGTAGGGAGTCCACCCAACCGGAACGATTCGTGGTCGACGGGCCAGGACCAGTGCAGCACAGGACTATTCCCCTTAATGGTCCCATCACCCCCGATCAGGTGGTGAAGATCGTGAACATCTGCATGGGAGAGCAGAAGCCCCTGGTGTCGGAGCTGAGGGATCGATCCACCCATCCGTTCGTTCCTCGACTCATTGATACCCTTGCCCCGCCAGGGCTGGGTATCCCCACGATTAAGGAGTATGACGGTGAGGGAGATCCGGTTCGTCATGTCCAGAAGCACCTCATGGCGTGTCCGGGCAGAGCCCCGAATGATGATATTGTGTGTACGCTGTTCCCGAACACAGGTTCTTCAGTCTGGGCAGAGCCCTAACCTGGTTCTTCAGTCTGCCCCCAGGCTGCATGGTGGTTCCCGTCATCCTGCTGCGACGACTTTGAATTCACCACCAGAGCATGCTGAGGACCAGAATCTCCCCGCGGAGGTCTCTCGGACAGTGGGGCATAATGAAGCTCCTGAAGATACTGCTGCTCAACACCAGGGGAATAGGGAGCAGGTGGCTCCTCCAGCTGCGGACCTAACGAGGGCTGTGGCGGAAGCCATGCCAATGTTTTTGGCATCTGTGGAGGCCCTCTTAGATCGGAGGGAGGCTGCAAGGAGGCAAGAGGAGATGCCTCCGCTAGAAGAGGAAGCGCCTCCGCCACCGGAGGCTCAGAATGTTCGTGAGGCTCAGCCCCGAAACCTGGGCAGGAGTAGGGAGTCCACCCAACCGGAACGATTCGTGGTCGACGGGCCAGGACCAGTGCAGCACAGGACTATTCCCCTTAATGGTCCCATCACCCCCGATCAGGTGGTGAAGATCGTGAACATCTGCATGGGAGAGCAGAAGCCCCTGGTGTCGGAGCTGAGGGATCGATCCACCCATCCGTTCGTTCCTCGACTCATTGATACCCTTGCCCCGCCAGGGCTGGGTATCCCCACGATTAAGGAGTATGACGGTGAGGGAGATCCGGTTCGTCATGTCCAGAAGCACCTCATGGCGTGTCCGGGCAGAGCCCCGAATGATGATATTGTGTGTACGCTGTTCCCGAACACAGGTTCTTCAGTCTGGGCAGAGCCCTAACCTGGTTCTTCAGTCTGCCCCCAGGCTGCATGGTGGTTCCCGTCATCCTGCTGCGACGACTTTGAATTCACCACCAGAGCATGCTGAGGACCAGAATCTCCCCGCGGAGGTCTCTCGGACAGGGGGCATAATGAAGCTCCTGAAGATACTGCTGCTCAACACCAGGGGAATAGGGAGCAGGTGGCTCCTCCAGCTGCGGACCTAACGAGGGCTGTGGCGGAAGCCATGCCAATGTTTTTGGCATCTGTGGAGGCCCTCTTAGATCGGAGGGAGGCTGCAAGGAGGCAAGAGGAGATGCCTCCGCTAGAAGAGGAAGCGCCTCCGCCACCGGAGGCTCAGAATGTTCGTGAGGCTCAGCCCCGAAACCTGGGCAGGAGTAGGGAGTCCACCCAACCGGAACGATTCGTGGTCGACGGGCCAGGACCAGTGCAGCACAGGACTATTCCCCTTAATGGTCCCATCACCCCCGATCAGGTGGTGAAGATCGTGAACATCTGCATGGGAGAGCAGAAGCCCCTGGTGTCGGAGCTGAGGGATCGATCCACCCATCCGTTCGTTCCTCGACTCATTGATACCCTTGCCCCGCCAGGGCTGGGTATCCCCACGATTAAGGAGTATGACGGTGAGGGAGATCCGGTTCGTCATGTCCAGAAGCACCTCATGGCGTGTCCGGGCAGAGCCCCGAATGAAGATATTGTGTGTACGCTGTTCCCGAACACAGGTTCTTCAGTCTGGGCAGAGCCCTAACCTGGTTCTTCAGTCTGCCCCCAGGCTGCATGGTGGTTCCCGTCATCCTGCTGCGACGACTTTGAATTCACCACCAGAGCATGCTGAGGACCAGAATCTCCCCGCGGAGGTCTCTCGGACAGGGGGGCATAATGAAGCTCCTGAAGATACTGCTGCTCAACACCAGGGGAATAGGGAGCAGGTGGCTCCTCCAGCTGCGGACCTAACGAGGGCTGTGGCGGAAGCCATGCCAATGTTTTTGGCATCTGTGGAGGCCCTCTTAGATCGGAGGGAGGCTGCAAGGAGGCAAGAGGAGATGCCTCCGCTAGAAGAGGAAGCGCCTCCGCCACCGGAGGCTCAGAATGTTCGTGAGGCTCAGCCCCGAAACCTGGGCAGGAGTAGGGAGTCCACCCAACCGGAACGATTCGTGGTCGACGGGCCAGGACCAGTGCAGCACAGGACTATTCCCCTTAATGGTCCCATCACCCCCGATCAGGTGGTGAAGATCGTGAACATCTGCATGGGAGAGCAGAAGCCCCTGGTGTCGGAGCTGAGGGATCGATCCACCCATCCGTTCGTTCCTCGACTCATTGATACCCTTGCCCCGCCAGGGCTGGGTATCCCCACGATTAAGGAGTATGACGGTGAGGGAGATCCGGTTCGTCATGTCCAGAAGCACCTCATGGCGTGTCCGGGCAGAGCCCCGAATGATGATATTGTGTGTACGCTGTTCCCGAACACAGGTTCTTCAGTCTGGGCAGAGCCCTAACCTGGTTCTTCAGTCTGCCCCCAGGCTGCATGGTGGTTCCCGTCATCCTGCTGCGACGACTTTGAATTCACCACCAGAGCATGCTGAGGACCAGAATCTCCCCGCGGAGGTCTCTCGGACAGGGGGCATAATGAAGCTCCTGAAGATACTGCTGCTCAACACCAGGGGAATAGGGAGCAGGTGGCTCCTCCAGCTGCGGACCTAACGAGGGCTGTGGCGGAAGCCATGCCAATGTTTTTGGCATCTGTGGAGGCCCTCTTAGATCGGAGGGAGGCTGCAAGGAGGCAAGAGGAGATGCCTCCGCTAGAAGAGGAAGCGCCTCCGCCACCGGAGGCTCAGAATGTTCGTGAGGCTCAGCCCCGAAACCTGGGCAGGAGTAGGGAGTCCACCCAACCGGAACGATTCGTGGTCGACGGGCCAGGACCAGTGCAGCACAGGACTATTCCCCTTAATGGTCCCATCACCCCCGATCAGGTGGTGAAGATCGTGAACATCTGCATGGGAGAGCAGAAGCCCCTGGTGTCGGAGCTGAGGGATCGATCCACCCATCCGTTCGTTCCTCGACTCATTGATACCCTTGCCCCGCCAGGGCTGGGTATCCCCACGATTAAGGAGTATGACGGTGAGGGAGATCCGGTTCGTCATGTCCAGAAGCACCTCATGGCGTGTCCGGGCAGAGCCCCGAATGAAGATATTGTGTGTACGCTGTTCCCGAACACAGGTTCTTCAGTCTGGGCAGAGCCCTAACCTGGTTCTTCAGTCTGCCCCCAGGCTGCATGGTGGTTCCCGTCATCCTGCTGCGACGACTTTGAATTCACCACCAGAGCATGCTGAGGACCAGAATCTCCCCGCGGAGGTCTCTCGGACAGGGGGGCATAATGAAGCTCCTGAAGATACTGCTGCTCAACACCAGGGGAATAGGGAGCAGGTGGCTCCTCCAGCTGCGGACCTAACGAGGGCTGTGGCGGAAGCCATGCCAATGTTTTTGGCATCTGTGGAGGCCCTCTTAGATCGGAGGGAGGCTGCAAGGAGGCAAGAGGAGATGCCTCCGCTAGAAGAGGAAGCGCCTCCGCCACCGGAGGCTCAGAATGTTCGTGAGGCTCAGCCCCGAAACCTGGGCAGGAGTAGGGAGTCCACCCAACCGGAACGATTCGTGGTCGACGGGCCAGGACCAGTGCAGCACAGGACTATTCCCCTTAATGGTCCCATCACCCCCGATCAGGTGGTGAAGATCGTGAACATCTGCATGGGAGAGCAGAAGCCCCTGGTGTCGGAGCTGAGGGATCGATCCACCCATCCGTTCGTTCCTCGACTCATTGATACCCTTGCCCCGCCAGGGCTGGGTATCCCCACGATTAAGGAGTATGACGGTGAGGGAGATCCGGTTCGTCATGTCCAGAAGCACCTCATGGCGTGTCCGGGCAGAGCCCCGAATGAAGATATTGTGTGTACGCTGTTCCCGAACACAGGTTCTTCAGTCTGGGCAGAGCCCTAACCTGGTTCTTCAGTCTGCCCCCAGGCTGCATGGTGGTTCCCGTCATCCTGCTGCGACGACTTTGAATTCACCACCAGAGCATGCTGAGGACCAGAATCTCCCCGCGGAGGTCTCTCGGACAGGGGGGCATAATGAAGCTCCTGAAGATACTGCTGCTCAACACCAGGGGAATAGGGAGCAGGTGGCTCCTCCAGCTGCGGACCTAACGAGGGCTGTGGCGGAAGCCATGCCAATGTTTTTGGCATCTGTGGAGGCCCTCTTAGATCGGAGGGAGGCTGCAAGGAGGCAAGAGGAGATGCCTCCGCTAGAAGAGGAAGCGCCTCCGCCACCGGAGGCTCAGAATGTTCGTGAGGCTCAGCCCCGAAACCTGGGCAGGAGTAGGGAGTCCACCCAACCGGAACGATTCGTGGTCGACGGGCCAGGACCAGTGCAGCACAGGACTATTCCCCTTAATGGTCCCATCACCCCCGATCAGGTGGTGAAGATCGTGAACATCTGCATGGGAGAGCAGAAGCCCCTGGTGTCGGAGCTGAGGGATCGATCCACCCATCCGTTCGTTCCTCGACTCATTGATACCCTTGCCCCGCCAGGGCTGGGTATCCCCACGATTAAGGAGTATGACGGTGAGGGAGATCCGGTTCGTCATGTCCAGAAGCACCTCATGGCGTGTCCGGGCAGAGCCCCGAATGAAGATATTGTGTGTACGCTGTTCCCGAACACAGGTTCTTCAGTCTGGGCAGAGCCCTAACCTGGTTCTTCAGTCTGCCCCCAGGCTGCATGGTGGTTCCCGTCATCCTGCTGCGACGACTTTGAATTCACCACCAGAGCATGCTGAGGACCAGAATCTCCCCGCGGAGGTCTCTCGGACAGGGGGGCATAATGAAGCTCCTGAAGATACTGCTGCTCAACACCAGGGGAATAGGGAGCAGGTGGCTCCTCCAGCTGCGGACCTAACGAGGGCTGTGGCGGAAGCCATGCCAATGTTTTTGGCATCTGTGGAGGCCCTCTTAGATCGGAGGGAGGCTGCAAGGAGGCAAGAGGAGATGCCTCCGCTAGAAGAGGAAGCGCCTCCGCCACCGGAGGCTCAGAATGTTCGTGAGGCTCAGCCCCGAAACCTGGGCAGGAGTAGGGAGTCCACCCAACCGGAACGATTCGTGGTCGACGGGCCAGGACCAGTGCAGCACAGGACTATTCCCCTTAATGGTCCCATCACCCCCGATCAGGTGGTGAAGATCGTGAACATCTGCATGGGAGAGCAGAAGCCCCTGGTGTCGGAGCTGATGGATCGATCCACCCATCCGTTCGTTCCTCGACTCATTGATACCCTTGCCCCGCCAGGGCTGGGTATCCCCACGATTAAGGAGTATGACGGTGAGGGAGATCCGGTTCGTCATGTCCAGAAGCACCTCATGGCGTGTCCGGGCAGAGCCCCGAATGAAGATATTGTGTGTACGCTGTTCCCGAACACAGGTTCTTCAGTCTGGGCAGAGCCCTAACCTGGTTCTTCAGTCTGCCCCCAGGCTGCATGGTGGTTCCCGTCATCCTGCTGCGACGACTTTGAATTCACCACCAGAGCATGCTGAGGACCAGAATCTCCCCGCGGAGGTCTCTCGGACAGGGGGGCATAATGAAGCTCCTGAAGATACTGCTGCTCAACACCAGGGGAATAGGGAGCAGGTGGCTCCTCCAGCTGCGGACCTAACGAGGGCTGTGGCGGAAGCCATGCCAATGTTTTTGGCATCTGTGGAGGCCCTCTTAGATCGGAGGGAGGCTGCAAGGAGGCAAGAGGAGATGCCTCCGCTAGAAGAGGAAGCGCCTCCGCCACCGGAGGCTCAGAATGTTCGTGAGGCTCAGCCCCGAAACCTGGGCAGGAGTAGGGAGTCCACCCAACCGGAACGATTCGTGGTCGACGGGCCAGGACCAGTGCAGCACAGGACTATTCCCCTTAATGGTCCCATCACCCCCGATCAGGTGGTGAAGATCGTGAACATCTGCATGGGAGAGCAGAAGCCCCTGGTGTCGGAGCTGAGGGATCGATCCACCCATCCGTTCGTTCCTCGACTCATTGATACCCTTGCCCCGCCAGGGCTGGGTATCCCCACGATTAAGGAGTATGACGGTGAGGGAGATCCGGTTCGTCATGTCCAGAAGCACCTCATGGCGTGTCCGGGCAGAGCCCCGAATGAAGATATTGTGTGTACGCTGTTCCCGAACACAGGTTCTTCAGTCTGGGCAGAGCCCTAACCTGGTTCTTCAGTCTGCCCCCAGGCTGCATGGTGGTTCCCGTCATCCTGCTGCGACGACTTTGAATTCACCACCAGAGCATGCTGAGGACCAGAATCTCCCCGCGGAGGTCTCTCGGACAGGGGGGCATAATGAAGCTCCTGAAGATACTGCTGCTCAACACCAGGGGAATAGGGAGCAGGTGGCTCCTCCAGCTGCGGACCTAACGAGGGCTGTGGCGGAAGCCATGCCAATGTTTTTGGCATCTGTGGAGGCCCTCTTAGATCGGAGGGAGGCTGCAAGGAGGCAAGAGGAGATGCCTCCGCTAGAAGAGGAAGCGCCTCCGCCACCGGAGGCTCAGAATGTTCGTGAGGCTCAGCCCCGAAACCTGGGCAGGAGTAGGGAGTCCACCCAACCGGAACGATTCGTGGTCGACGGGCCAGGACCAGTGCAGCACAGGACTATTCCCCTTAATGGTCCCATCACCCCCGATCAGGTGGTGAAGATCGTGAACATCTGCATGGGAGAGCAGAAGCCCCTGTGTCGGAGCTGAGGGATCGATCCACCCATCCGTTCGTTCCTCGACTCATTGATACCCTTGCCCCGCCAGGGCTGGGTATCCCCACGATTAAGGAGTATGACGGTGAGGGAGATCCGGTTCGTCATGTCCAGAAGCACCTCATGGCGTGTCCGGGCAGAGCCCCGAATGAAGATATTGTGTGTACGCTGTTCCCGAACACAGGTTCTTCAGTCTGGGCAGAGCCCTAACCTGGTTCTTCAGTCTGCCCCCAGGCTGCATGGTGGTTCCCGTCATCCTGCTGCGACGACTTTGATTTCACCACCAGAGCATGCTGAGGACCAGAATCTCCCCGCGGAGGTCTCTCGGACAGGGGGGGCATAATGAAGCTCCTGAAGATACTGCTGCTCAACACCAGGGGAATAGGGAGCAGGTGGCTCCTCCAGCTGCGGACCTAACGAGGGCTGTGGCGGAAGCCATGCCAATGTTTTTGGCATCTGTGGAGGCCCTCTTAGATCGGAGGGAGGCTGCAAGGAGGCAAGAGGAGATGCCTCCGCTAGAAGAGGAAGCGCCTCCGCCACCGGAGGTTCGGAATGTTCATGAGGCTCAGCCCCGAAACCTGGGCAGGAGTAGGGAGTCCACCCAACCGGAACGATTCGTGGTCGACGGGCCAGGACCAGTGCAGCACATGACTATTCCCCTTAATGGTCCCATCACCCCCGATCAGGTGGTGAAGATCGTGAACATCTGCATGGGAGAGCAGAAGCCCCTGGTGTCGGAGCTGAGGGATCAATCCACCCATCCGTTCGTTCCTCGACTCATTGATACCCTTGCCCCGCCAGGGCTGGGTATCCCCACGATTAAGGAGTATGACGGTGAGGGAGATCCGGTTCGTCATGTCCAGAAGCACCTCATGGCGTGTCCGGGCAGAGCCCCGAATGAAGATATTGTGTGTACGCTGTTCCCGAACACAGGTTCTTCAGTCTGGGCAGAGCCCTAACCTGGTTCTTCAGTCTGCCCCCAGGCTGCATGGTGGTTCCCGTCATCCTGCTGCGACGACTTTGAATTCACCACCAGAGCATGCTGAGGACCAGAATCTCCCCGCGGAGGTCTCTCGGACAGGGGGGCATAATGAAGCTCCTGAAGATACTGCTGCTCAACACCAGGGGAATAGGGAGCAGGTGGCTCCTCCAGCTGCGGACCTAATGAGGGCTGTGGCGGAAGCCATGCCAATGTTTTTGGCATCTGTGGAGGTCCTCTTAGATCGGAGGGAGGCTGCAAGGAGGCAAGAGGAGATGCCTCCGCTAGAAGATGAAGCGCCTCCGCCACCGGAGGCTCAGAATGTTCGTGAGGCTCAGCCCCGAAACCTGGGCAGGAGTAGGGAGTCCACCCAACCGGAACGATTCGTGGTCGACGGGCCAGGACCAGTGCAGCACAGGACTATTCCCCTTAATGGTCCCATCACCCCCGATCAGGTGGTGAAGATCGTGAACATCTGCATGGGAGAGCACAAGCCAATGTAGTCGGAGCTGAGGGATCGATCCACCCATCCGTTCGTTCCTCGACTCATTGATACCCTTGCCCCGCCAGGGCTGGGTATCCCCACGATTAAGGAGTATGACGGTGAGGGAGATCCGGTTCGTCATGTCCAGAAGCACCTCATGGCGTGTCCGGGCAGAGCCCCGAATGAAGATATTGTGTGTACGCTGTTCCCGAACACAGGTTCTTCAGTCTGGGCAGAGCCCTAACCTGGTTCTTCAGTCTGCCCCCAGGCTGCATGGTGGTTCCCGTCATCCTGCTGCGACGACTTTGATTTCACCACCAGAGCATGCTGAGGACCAGAATCTCCCCGCGGAGGTCTCTCGGACAGGGGGGGCATAATGAAGCTCCTGAAGATACTGCTGCTCAACACCAGGGGAATAGGGAGCAGGTGGCTCCTCCAGCTGCGGACCTAACGAGGGCTGTGGCGGAAGCCATGCCAATGTTTTTGGCATCTGTGGAGGCCCTCTTAGATCGGAGGGAGGCTGCAAGGAGGCAAGAGGAGATGCCTCCGCTAGAAGAGTAAGCGCCTCCGCCACCGGAGGCTCAGAATGTTCGTGAGGCTCAGCCCCGAAACCTGGGCAGGAGTAGGGAGTCCACCCAACCGGAACGATTCGTGGTCGACGGGCCAGGACCAGTGCAGCACAGGACTATTCCCCTTAATGGTCCCATCACCCCCGATCAGGTGGTGAAGATCGTGAACATCTGCATGGGAGAGCAGAAGCCCCTGGTGTCGGAGCTGAGGGATCAATCCACCCATCCGTTCGTTCCTCGACTCATTGATACCCTTGCCCCGCCAGGGCTGGGTATCCCCACGATTAAGGACTATGACGGTGAGGGAGATCCGGTTCGTCATGTCCAGAAGCACTTCATGGCGTGTCCGGGCAGAGCCCCGAATGAAGATATTGTGTGTACGCTGTTCCCGAACACAGGTTCTTCAGTCTGGGCAGAGCCCTAACCTGGTTCTTCAGTCTGCCCCCAGGCTGCATGGTGGTTCCCGTCATCCTGCTGCGACGACTTTGAATTCACCACCAGAGCATGCTGAGGACCAGAATCTCCCCGCGGAGGTCTATCGGACAGGGGGGCATAATGAAGCTCCTGAAGATATTGCTGCTCAACACCAGGGGAATAGGGAGCAGGTGGCTCCTCCAGCTGCGGACCTAACGAGGGCTGTGGCGGAAGCCATGCCAATGTTTTTGGCATCTGTGGAGGCCCTCTTAGATCGGAGGGAGGCTGCAAGGAGGCAAGAGGAGATGCCTCCGCTAGAAGAGGAAGCGCCTCCGCCACCGGAGGCTCAGAATGTTCGTGAGGCTCAGCCCCGAAACCTGGGCAGGAGTAGGGAGTCCACCCAACCGGAACGATTCGTGGTCGACGGGCCAGGACCAGTGCAGCACAGGACTATTCCCCTTAATAGTCCCATCACCCCCGATCAGGTGGTGAAGATCGTGAACATCTGCATGGGAGAGCAGAAGCCCCTGGTGTCGGAGCTGAGGGATCAATCCACCCTTCCGTTCGTTCCTCGACTCATTGATACCCTTGCCCCGCCAGGGCTGGGTATCCCCACGATTAAGGAGTATGTCGGTGAGGGAGATCCGGTTCGTCATGTCCAGAAGCACCTCATGGCGTGTCCGGGCAGAGCCCCGAATGAAGATATTGTGTGTACGCTGTTCCCGAACACAGGTTCTTTAGTCTGGGCAGAGCCCTAACCTGGTTCTTCAGTCTGCCCCCAGGCTGCATCACTTGCTGGGCTGATATGCACGACCGCTTCATTCAGCAGTTCCAAGGTCGCAGACGTTCCCTGACCCAGGTGGTACAGAGGCCCGATGAGTCGCTGGCGCGCTATTACCAGCGATACACGGCTAGCGTGGCGGAGATTGACGAGGAAATTTCGGAGGGTGAAACCATCCGCACCTTCTTTCAGAACCTAACAGACCCTTACGGTTCCGACCTGATGCACAGCATGGCTGAGAAGGCTGTGTGGAATATGGAGGCACTGCAGAAGCGGGTAAAGCGGCAAATCGATGTCCAAGAGTCGAAGATAGCCGCTGGAGAGCTCGAGCCCCCGAAATCGAATAAGGGAAAGCAGTCGGTCAAACCCTTAGACGAGCGCAAGTCGAAGGATAAAGCCGAAGGTAGTCGGGGCCGAGGTCGCTCTGATCGGAGGGATGATAGGCGTTCATCGAAAAAGGACAGGAGGGAGGATCATGACATTCCTCTTAATAGCTCTATGGCGGAGGTCTTGACAGTCATGGAGCGACAGGGTATCTCTAGGTACCCCTCGAAGAAGGAAGGAGAGTTTTTGGGATCCCGCACCGACCGCTACTGTCGATTCCATCGCGCGAATGGCCACGACACCAATCATTGTCGGGAGCTGAAGAAGGAAATCGAAAAGCTGATCCAGAAGGGGAAGATTAAGGAGTTTGTCGGGGATAAGCGGTGTCGATCCCGCTCTCGATCCCGATCACGGTCCCGTGATCGGTCCCCAAAGAAGAAGAGGTCCGACCCGGAGTCTTCCGGTTCCCGTAAGGAAAAGCGAGGCATAATCAACGTGATTCACGGAGGGTTTTCCGCTGGGGGTGATACCTCGTCCTCCCGAGAGGTTTATGCCTCTAGAATTCCTACTGCGGTGGTGTTGGGTAAGAGGTCCCGATCCTGGACCCTGAAGGAAGAGACTGTGATCTCCTTTTCATCGGAGGATCTCATAGGCGTGGAGACTCCGCACGATGACGCTCTGGTCGTGACCTTGGATGTGAACGGGTATGTGATGAAGCGAATTCTGATCGATGGAGGGAGCTCGTCCGACATTCTTTTCATGGATGCGCTGGAAGCCATGGGGAAAACGAGAAAGGACCTAAAGGAGGCGAACTTCCCGATGGTCGGATTCTCTGATTTCACCTCCTATCTGCTAGGAGTGATCACCTTACCATTCGAGTTTGTAGCGGGTGGAAATCAGAAAGGAGGAACGTGGAGTTTGTGGTAGTCGAGTCCGCGGGGACCTACAACGCGATTATCGGGAGAACTACCATCAACCCCCTGATGGCAGTTGCCTCGACCGTTCACCAAAAGATGAAGTTCCCGACCGATCATGGAGTTGGAGAGGTCAAGGGCGACCAGGTGGCTTCCAGGAAATATTATGTTAACGCCACCCGAAGGAGAAGACGGGAGGCTTTGACTGTCCTTCAGACAGATGCTGATCCTAGAGAAGAGATCAGGCGTCCCGCCCCCGTGGAGGATTTAAAGGAGGTCGAGATCGATGGGCCTCAGAGAAAGGTGAAAATCAGGTCTGCTCTGACCGAGGAGACCGCCCGAAGATTGATTGAGCTGCTGAAGGAGTTCAAGGAGCTGTTTGCCTGGTCCCCGAGTGACATGCCAGGAATCAGCGCCGACGTGATTGTGCACGAACTGAAGATTGATCCCGCGATCAAGCCTATCGCGCAGAAGAGGCGTCCGATGGGCACGGACAAAAGGATTGCAATCCAGCAGGAGGTGGGCAGGTTGCTCGATGTTGGGTTTATCAAGGAGCTCTGATTCCAGACTTGGGTTGCTAACCCGGTGCTGGTGAAGAAGAGCAATGGGAAATGGCGGATGTGCGTTGATTTCCGCGACCTGAATAAGGCTTGCCCGAAGGACTGTTACCCGCTCTCGAGAATCGCCCAGCTGGTGGATGCCACGTCGGGGCATGAGCTGTTGAGCTTCATGGATGCATATTCGGGCTATAACCAAATCAAGATGGCTAAGGAAGATGCTCCTAATACAGCATTTTATGCAGACAGTGACATCTATCACTACGATGTCAAGCCTTTTGGGTTGATCAATGCCGGGGCAACCTACCAGCGGATGGTGAACAAGCTGTTCGGAGATATTCTAGGGGAGACCATGGAGGCTTACGTGGATGATATGCTGGTGAAGTCCCGACAGTCTGAGGATCATGTGCACAACCTAGCCATGGCGTTTGAGCGGATGAGGCTTCATCAGGTTCGTTTAAACCCGACAAAATGCGCCTTCGGAGTCCACTCAGGGAAATTTTCGGGCTTCATGGTGAGCCAAAGAGGAATTGAGGTGAACCCCGAGAAGCTGAGGGCGATCGAGGAGATGCAGTCTCTGATAAACCATCGGGAGGTGCAAGTGCTGAATGGCCGACTGGCTGCAATGAATCGCTTCTTGTCCAAGGCAAGTGACCGATCAATGCCATTTTTTGAAGTCCTGCGGGCCAACAAGAAGTTTGAGTGGACCGCCAAGTGTGAAGAAGCGTTCCAAGCACTCAAGCAGCACCTTCGCGCTCTCCCACCGTTGGCGAAACCGGTTCCAGGCGAGCCGCTCTACCTTTATTTGGCTGTTTCTGAATTTGCCATTAGCTCTGTGTTAGTGAAGGTTGTCGAGGGTAATCAAGTCCCCGTCTATTATGTAAGAAAGGCGTTTGCCAAGTCTGAATCGATTTATCCTGCTGTTGAGAAGTATCTATTTGCATTGATTATTACTGCTCGGAAGCTGAGGCCTTACTTCCACGCCCATGAGATCACTGTGTTGACAAATCAGCCTCTGAAGCATTTTTTGAACCGACCTAATGCGTCGGGGAGATTAGTGAAATGGGCAGTCGAGCTTAGCGAGTTTCGCATACACTTTGCTCCGAGAACGGCTATTAAGGGCCAGGCATTGGCAGATTTCATAGCAGAGTCTACAGCCCCCGATCTAGAAGAAGCGGGCCCTGTAGAGGGGGCAACCATGGAGGTCCCTATGGCAGAACAACCAGAGATGGCAGAGCAATCAGAACAGCCAAACGAGGAAAATACTTGGGAGATGTACACGGATGGCTTCTCGAGTCCAGAGAGATCAGGAACAGGCTTTGTATTGATACCACCAGGTGGAGGTGAACCACTTCGATATGCCTTGGCCTTAACGTTTAAGGCCACGAACAACGAAGCTGAGTACGAGGCTCTTATCACGGGCCTAAAAATTGCCAAAGGTACGGAGTTGCTCACTTGAGAATAAAGTGTGATGCGGCCCTGATTGTGAACCAAGTCCAAGGGCGATACGAGGCGAAGAGCAATGATGAGGAAGTACCTTCGCGAGGTACAAGTCTTGAAGGAGAGCTTTAAAAGCTTCGACATCGAGGCGATCCTGAGGGAAGAAAACGTGGAGGCAGATGCCTTAAGCAAATTTGCCTTGGGGGCACCCCTGGAGGAAAGCCGGAAGGTGCACTTCTTGGAGAGGGTGATCTTGTCAACCACTGACCCAACACAGGTATGTGCTATTGAAGCAGGATCGGAGGAGGAGCCCACTTGGATGACCCCGATAGTCGCGTACCTGACTACGGGGGCAGTCCCCGATGATAGAGTAATAGCTGACAGGATACGTCGGATCGCGGCTAATTACGTGATGCTGGACAATCAACTATACAAGAAGGGTTGGTTCTCGACTCCGTACTTGAAGTGTGTGGCTGAGCCCGACACAAGTCGAATCCTGAAAGAGGTACATGAAGGGGTAGCGGCTTGTCATGAAGGGGCCCGATCCATTATGAGGAAAGTGCTGAACTTGGGCTATTATTGGCCTACGATGAGCAAGGAGGCGACGGCGTTGGTCCGATCATGTGACGCGTGCCAGAGGTACGCCCCGAGTATTGGGCTCCGGCTGCTAATCTGACGTCCATCAAGAGCGCTTGGCCCTTCGCGCAGTGGGGCATCGACTTGGTGGGACCTCTTCCACAAGCACAAGGTCAATGTAAGTATTTGCTTGTAGCTATCGATTATTTTTCAAAATGGATAGAGGCAAAGGCGTTGGCCAGAACGACGGGGAACCAGATCATCAAGTTCCTTCAGACGCATATCGTATCCAGATACGGGATTCCTAAGGTGGTGGTCAGCGACAATGGTCCACCGTTTAACGGGTCTCGGGTGAAGGAGTATCTGGAGGAGATGAACATCGATCATCGGACAGCCTCTGTCCGCCATGCTCAGACAAATGGCAAGGTGGAATCGACCAACAAAATCGTGATGGATGGCCTGAAGAAAAGGGTCTATGCCTTGAAGGGCAAATGGCTGAATGAGCTGGAAAACGTGCTCTGGGCTGTTAGAACGACACCCAAACGATCAACTGGGGAGACTCCGTTTGGCCTTGTTTATGGCACGGAGGCTGTTGCTCCCGTGGAGGTAGCTGTGGCGTCCCATCGGATGAGATATTACGAGCCTTTGACGAACGATGAGATGAGACGTCTAGATTTGGACTTGCTCGAAGAAAAGAAGCGAGAAGCCGACGAAGTCCAGGCTCGAATGCGTTTGGCGACGGCCAGGTATTATGATCGGCGAGTCAAGTCCCGACAATTCTTCGTCGGGGAGCTGGTTTGGCGTCGCAACGAGTTTACCCTTTTGGATCGAATCACCAAGATGTCACCAAAATGGGAAGGACCTTACAAGGTCGTGGGGATGCCAGCTCCAAATGCGTACAAGTTGGAAGACCTCGATGGCAGAGCGTTAAAGCATTCTTTTAGTGGCGAACACTTGAAGAAACACCATGCCTGATGAAAATTCGCCTTAAGTGGTGCCCGATGAAAAGTCACCTTAAGTGGTGCCCGATGAAAAGTCGCCTTAAGTGGTGCCCGATGAAAAGTCGCCTTAAGTGGTGCCTGATGTAAAATCGCCTTAAGTGGTGTATGTTATTTATCGTTTGATTCGATGTAAGCAAGTTTTGTGCCATCAATGAATAAAGAGGTTACCTCCAATCAGAATTATTCTTAGATTTATTCTAAGCGTTACTTAGTCGCCTTGAGTGGTGCACGAGAAAAGTCGCCTTGAGTGGTGCACGAGAAAAGTCGCCTTGAGTGGTGCACGAGAAAAGTCGCCTTGAGTGGTGCACGAGAAAAGTCGCCTTAAGTGGTGCATGAGAAAAGTCGTCTTAAGTGATGCATGAGATTAAGTCGTCTTAAGTGATGCATGATTCTTAGATTTACTCTAAGTGTTGTTAAAGTCATCTTAAATGATGCACGAGATTAAGTCGTCTTAAGTGATGCATGAGATCAAGTCGTCGTAAGTGATGCGCAACTCTTGGATGTATTCTAAGTATTGGAAAGACGCCTTAAGTGGTGCATAATGGTAAGTCACCATAAGTGGTGCAAGTTGGTAAATCGTCTTAAGTGATGTGTGAGAATATCTTACGTGTCGAGGTTTCGACTTAAGTAAGTATAGTAAAAGTCACTTTGAGAAGTGCAATGAAAAATCGGAACTAAGAATGTCTGATATTAATGGGGCTCAAAGGCCCGATGATTACAAAAACAAGGAAAAAACAGGGACTCCAAAGATAAGTAGTTAAACTTGGTCCTTGTCGGCGGCATCAACGGGAACAGGGTCCACGAGGTCTGTGACAGAAAGCTCCACAGGATCAGCCACTGGAGGGTCGACTATCGGGGCCATGGGATGGAGGAGTTTTTGATGAAGAAGTAGCTCCTCTTCACTCTGAACTTGTGGTATGCATTTCCTGCCTTGAGCATCGGCTTCTCTGGTGGAGAGCCGGAGAGCTGCATCATAAGCAGTGCTGGAAATCTCGTTCAGAGCATAGTCGAAGTTGAAAGGCTTCCTCCCCTCGGAACTAGATCCGCTGTCTGAAATCAGGCATGGAAAGGCACTTTGGGTTTTCCCGGGAAATTACAAACAAACTAAACAGAGATGAGGGAAGGAGATGGGGGAACAATAAAGAAGAAACCCTTACCAGACATGATGATTGGAGGTTGGAAGAACGAACTTGACGTTTCCGGAAAGGTGATCGGAGGAACACTAAGGTCTTCAGAATTACAGAGCTTGAATTTGCAGAGAAGTTGCAGAGAACTTTTGAAAATTCGGAGATGGTAAAAGGAAACTGTACCCTGGGTGAGGTTTTATAGGCGAAGAGGACAGTCGAAAGGGCGCTTCGATCTAAATCGTCAAAGTTAAAGCGTTCTGATCTGGACCGTTGAGATGAGACGTGCAGAATGATAACAGGTGCAATGATGAAATAGCCTGAAAAGCACTTTTCAGAAAAAGCAGGCGCGAAAAATCAGGCACAGGTACTGAGGACGTCATCTGCTGCATTTAATGGCTGGGGAACCGAGGAGTCCTCTCGTATTTGGCAGTTATCCACAAGGTATTGAGGAAACATAAACGAGAAGACTTATACTAAGTGACTATGCCAAGGGAAAGATCCCCGACTCCGACATCGGGAGGTCAGGAGTTGAAAAGACACGACGAACTGTAAGTCCCTCATTTTTTGGTGCAAATGATGGGTTCCGCTATGGCCGTTAGGCCTCTTAACGGCGAGGAAACGGCCAACAGGCCCACTGGGCCCCAAATGAAGGTCAAGATGACCCAGGCGAAGGGTCCCGACGTAGGGAGTCCCGATGATGAAAGGTCCCGACAGGTGAGCTGGAAGATCCCGATGAGAAGCCTTTAAGTAGGCCCCGATGACGAATCCCTGAGAACGATTGGCCCTGTCACGATGACGAGGGGCCCCGAGCGGTGACACAACGAGATAACTCTGGAGTCCCCGATGTTAGTCGGGACTTGCCATCAGAGGTTAAGGCCGAGATACGCGGGGCGTGGCCGAGATACGCGGAGCGTAGTTAAGATACGCGGAGCGTGGCCGAGATACGCGGGGCGTGGCCGAGATAAGAGAGATCTGGCCTAGATATGCGGGATCGTGCACGAGATACGCGGGATACGGGCTAATCACCCCAACGGTTCACCAGGTAACTGAGGTACCTCTCCGCCTATAAAAGGGCAGAGGTCACCTCAGGTCAATTAGGTTTTTGAAGAGACACTTTGAGATTCTTACTTGCCACCGTATACGATATACTCATTTAAGCATCGGAGAGGGATTCTGGGTCACCGCCCGGTCTATCCCCTCTTGCAGGATTGCGTGGAGCGAAGGAACTAGGATCGCAGTCAAAGATCGTACCGGAGTTCCACCGTGATCCAACATATAGTGTTGGGCGGAGTTGCCAAAAGGCAACTCCAACCAATGTGGTACTAGGGTTTCGGCCGAACCATGCATAATAAGGGGGAAGCCCATTTTGGGCCTCCCTTGTCAATTACTAATTGGATTTGGCCCAATTAGCCCAGATTGACAATTACCTAATTAACTTAGGTAATTCCTTTAATTAACGGGCTCCTATTACGGCGCCACGTCACCATACGCTAACACTCCCTCCTGCAAAGATCTTGGGACTACAGACAACTTTAGAGGTATGTGTGAATCTTCCGCTGCGTAATTTCGATTACTAGCATGTACCATGGTTTTAGTTTCCGTAGTGATTACTCCCCATAATTTAACAGTGGTTTCAGAGCCTGTGTTAGGATTTCATGATTTCGATAAATTGGTGTTCTTGAAAATTTAAACTTTGTAACGAAATTTTAAAAGGGAATTTTAAAATTTTCGAATTATAATGGTTAAGCAGGTCCGAAATTTTCATGACGTTCTTAGAAAATTTGATGTTCATGATCTTCAAGAAAAATGTGACATTTATCAAAATCAAACATTGAATTGTAGATCTTATTAAAATTTGAACATGAAATTTGACTTCTAGTTCCTAATTATGTGTTTATTTCAGCCAAACCTTAAAATTACAAAGTAAATTTTTTAATTTCTTAGGCACCAAGTTTCATTATTTCGGCCGAAACATGTAGGTATACTGTTTACCATATTTTAATTTTTATTCTTGGTAACAATATATCTATAATTGGGAACATTAGGATAAATTTACGTTAATATTTAGAAATATATAGAACTATCTAAATATATCTAAATATTTAAATAAGTTAAAGATATTATTGATAGATTTTAGTAACCAAAAGACTGAGAAAATATATTGTTAATATATGTTTCCCTATTTAAGATATTGACAATAAATAATATATATACTTGTATGTGTGCCAACTTTTACATATATATATATATTGTTGATTGATTTAATCTTAAAGATAGAATCTTGGCAATAAATATATATATGTTTTAATTAGGTCCGATATATATATATATATATATATATATATATATATATATATATATATATATATATATATATTATTAATATTGTAAATTATTTTACATAGTTAATGTTACTTGGTGACTAAGTTAAATATTTTTGGACTTTAAAACCCTACTTGGGCCACAAGTAAACAGTTCGGCCCAACCTTTTATATTTTAATTATTGGGCCGGTCAATATGCCAAATCGGGACGAATTAAAACCGAACCAGATTTTCCCAATCGGTTCAACCTAATCGGGTCGGGTCGGACTGGGGTAACTAAGTGGATCTAACCGAACCGTTTTTTGAGTGTTGAACCGAACCAAACCCTATTTTTATTGGACCGGTTCGGACCGAACCATATTTTAAACTTAACACCGGACTAAACCGAACCGGATTTTACCGGACCAAACCGAACCGAATTTTACCGGACCGAACCAAACCGGATTTTACGGACCCGTACCGGACTTCCTGGACCGAACGAAACGGACCAAACCAGACTAAAATTGGCTGAACCGAACCGTATTTTCAATACCGAATTCAAGTCAATTAAAATAGGGAGGTCAAGTTTTAAAATCCAAATGTTTTGAACTTAATAGTGTTAGATTACGGGGAGTAATCACTACGGAAACGCAAAACATGGACGTGCATGTAATCGAAATTACGCAGCGGAAGAGTTAAACATACCTCAACAGTTACCGTAGTCCAAGGGCCATTGTACGAGGGAGTTCTCGATCAACCGGACGGAACCCGTCAAGGTTCTTGTGAAAGAAACCCTACGTGGTGTTAGCTCTACAGCAAAGCCTCAGATCAATTCGTGGCACGGGGACAGATCTTCTGAGAGTTTGCTCGAAACCAATTTGGCACACCTTTGGTGTACGAGGGTTTTTCTCTCTAAAACACTCTTGTGAGGGAATTATGATTAACCCTAAATATTCCCTAACACTTCTTATTTATAAGAGGAATAAAGTGGACAAAATTCCACTTTACCCCACTATAATATTTCGGCCGGCCTATGTAATTGGGGAGGCCCAATTTTGGGCCTCCCATGTCAATTGGGATTTGGGTCTGGCCCAATTACCCTAATGTGACATTTACCCAAGTTCATTAGGTAAACTATACATATTATGGGCTACCAATTACGACGCCCATAACCATATGCTTACAACTCCCACTCGCCAAAATGGGAGGGTGCCTGTTAACGTATTGTTGTCCAAATCCGCTTCAACATTTCTCCCATTTGATCTGCTCCGTGCTTCCGAATAATTCAAACAAGGTTTGCCGTGCGACCGGCGGATACGACGGACATCGTGCTACTCATCTGTTAGGAGTGTTGTAGCACCCGCGTAACGTTGATTCCCTTTTCTCCAATCAACCTGTTATACACAAAATTTATACATATTGTACCGCGCTGTATCCTAGGTCAACTGATAATTCTCCATTAACCTAGTTTCCACATATGAACACTTCTCCAAGGTATCCGTACAAGTATTCACAACCTTATACTAATATCCGGTTTGTGGCCACCTTAGTGAATACAAGAGTCGGTGAATTATAGGTGAACTTGACCATCCCCATCGCTCATACCCTTAGTCAAACCCAACCAGTTTCCAAAGACGTGGTCACTGGGCCTTCAGCACTACGCTCGTACGCCGGGAAGCGAGCATTGGGCATGACCTTAGGTATGAGTTCTGCGTCCATGAGGATACTTTGGGTGCCTCTTCGTAAGGCTCCCGGGATCAATCACACGCTTGAAGTGAAGAAGTTTGCGCCCGCTAGAATCACGAGGATACTTTTTCTAGCACAACCGAGCTGTAACCCCGTGGTCGTACATGGCACGCGTAGTATGAAGCACGCGTTGATAGCATACCTAAACCTTTTGCGTCAACAGACATGGGATATGTCAATCATGCTATCACAGATTTTCATCTAGCCAAGAATGTTGATTTATGACGAACGGAGTTCATCACGGCGATATGCATTACGAAGATCATGTCGAGTTACTTCGACAATAGATACTCGTTATGCGTAATCAGGTTTATCCCCTGATTATTAGCCAGGCTTGCATAGTAGAGGCCTCCCTCCACCGCAAAACAACCATACCTGAGTGACTAGGTAAGGCCCACATTCGACATTGTTTGGAAGAGGATTGTGTACTCCTACGACTCAGTTTATAGACCGTAAATTTGATGTAATCAAAACATTATGACGTCGATTGATCATAAACTCTGTTGCAATTCTTTCGCTTACAAAATGTAACTTTCTAATATCAAAATTTTATCACAGATACATGCCATTTCTAAACCCTACGCAATCCAAGCAGTTTTACATGCTTTCGAATATATCCCTGCGCAGTGGTTTAGTTAATGGGTCCGCAATTATATTATCATTGGAAAAGTATTCCATAGTGATTATATTGTCTTCTACCATCGATTTAGCATAGAAATATTTCACATCAATGTGTTTGGTCCTACTATGGTACTTTGGATTCTTAACTGCCGCAATAGCTGCCTGACTGTCGGAGAACACCTTCACAGGTTTACTCACGACGTCACCGTTTAGTAGTGCAGTAAGAAGCCTTTTCAGCCAGACTGCTTCCTGTGCATTCTTAGAGAGAGCTATGAATTCTGATTCTATTGTTGACAGTCCGACCCATGTTTGCTTCTTGCTCCTCCTGTGGTGGACTTACGATCATCCGGATCGCCACCATGGTCGGCGTCAATGTAACCGGTCAATTCTAACTTCCCGCCCTCATAGCACAGAGCATAGTCGGCAATACCTTTCGGATAACGAATTAGGTATAACCAATAATTCGTTTTACAGTCTTTTTAATGTTGATAGCTAGGATCTGATTGGAAACGTGCTACTTGGCCCACGACGTGACATGTATTCGGATGGGTGTATTACACGGTGTATATCGAAATACCAACCATGCTTAAAATCTCTGCACCCTTCATATGTTCACGCTCTGCCGGGTTCTTGGGGCTGTCACGATTCAATAGTGCGCACCCAAATACCACCGGCGCATCCACGGGTTTGGCATCCTGTAATCTGAACCAACTTTCAACTGCTCGTTGATATAGGCTTCTTGAGATAGACATAAATCTCGGGTAGCCCGATCTCTGGCAATTTTAATGCCTAAGATGTACGTGGCCTCTCCCATGTCTTTCGTCTCAAATACAGATGCTAACCAGTACTTTGACTTGTTCACGAAACTCACGTCGTTTGCAGCAATGAGTATGTCGTCCATGTATAAGCTTAATATGACATACTTGGACCTGGAGGTCTTATAATACACGCACGGATCCTCGTGAAGATTCACGAATCCGTTACCTACGGTTTTCTCATGGAATCTGCAATACCATTGCCGAGACGACTATTTAAGACTGTATATGGACCTTTGGAGTTTACAAACTTTACGATTGTTACCAGGAGTTATTAAACCCTCTGGTAGCTCCATGTAGATCTCTTCCTTCCAGGTTTCCGTGGAGGATTGTGGTCTCAACATTTATTTGGTGCAGCTCTAGATCGAGACTTGCGACCGGGACCATAAATGGCCTTAACAATGATTTTACACACAGTAAGTGAGTTTCTCTTATCAAAGTCCACTCCGTGGATTGGGCAAGTCCTTTTGCAGTAAGTCGGGTTGTTCGACCTTTTCCATCAGTGGTGAGCCTTCTTTCAGGGTTCACCTTATCCTTATGCCCTGTGTTTAGCAGGTAAATCAACTTGAGGTCTTTCAAGACTATAATGGCTTTCATTTAGGCGATCTCTCTCATTTATTATTTCTTTCCATTTCTCCACTTGAGGTCTTTCCAGTGCTTGCCAACAATTTGAGCGGGGTTTTCACTTTGCTTAATGGGATACTTGCCTTTGACTCTCGTCTAGGCATTATGAGTTCACTTTTTAGTCTGATCTTTTCTCCCAATCGGAATAACGCTTCTTATCGTAGCATCATTTCTATTGGGAATAATCCTCCCACTCGGAACAATGCTTCTAGCGGAGCATCGTCTCTGTTAGGAACAATAGCAGTGCTAGAACCTTGATCTATAACTTTCCTAATACAACCTCTTGGTCTTGAGGTTTTACTTCCGAGATGTATTCCTTGATCACTTGGATCTGGAACTAAGTATGGTTGGATCACTCGCACTGGGAACAATGGGTAATATAGGTAGTTGTGTTATTCCTGGTTCAATAATTTGACCATCAGGTTCGACTTGATTCGTCCCAACAGCTATGGTGATTACCTGTTGTAGGGTTTATTCCTCCCACTGAATTTATTATGAAAATGTTCCCATTCTCATTTATCATGTCATTCACTTAAGTTGCTGGTTTAAATCTCTCCCACTCGAATTAAGTGGGACCTAATTGTCATTGTTATTCTTCTATGTTTTGATCATGACTATATTGATTGAAACAGTTCATGCATTTGGGAAATTTGCCCTCTTAGTGATGTAATGTCTCATGTTCGACCACGGTACCATTTAATAATCCAAGTTGTAAACAGGTATTTTCTAAGAGTAACTGACGTACTCTTGTCCTGAATACGCGTTTTGTTGCGCAAATTAATGTCGCGTGGTGATACAATTTAACTCATTATCACCCATCAACTATAATGGCGTCGTACCTTACCGATATTAATTGAAACATATTTTTACATTTATGTGAATCATCTTTCGTCATTCCATAGGGAACCTCCGATAGAACGACTCCGACATTATGTATGTATAAACTGTGTCTCTTGAAGTGTGTCATTTTAACTTGAATGCCTAGCCTGACTTTTCGTTCAAGGCTTATTGAAGGAAAATCGTTTAACCAACTTCATCATTTCTCGTTTGCTAACTTATCTCAGAGATTTTATCCCATCTCTGAACTGAGCGTTTTAGGTTTTCACCTTGTGCGTTAGCTGATACTTTAACAAGGTCGTGGCTAGGGATGGCAACGGGTTTCGGGGCCCCGCTGACCCGCGGGGCCCCGACCCGGTTTTGACCCGCCGACCCTCGGGTCACCGGTCGGGTCGGGCTCGGGTCGGGCTCGGGTCGGGTTGGGTCCGGGTCTAGAGACCCGGGGCCCCGTAGACCCGCCCCGAAATGCATATATATATATATATATATATATATATATATATATATATATATATATATATATATATATATATATATATATTTTAATTTTTTTTTTATGTTAATATGATCTAACATTTACTAAATAATACGGTTAATATACCTATATAAATAACATGTACCAAATTACAAATATATGTATATTTAGATTATTAGGATTCGTTAATTTGGTGTTTAGATTTGAATTTGTATTTGTAATGAATTTGATGTGTTTGTTGTTTATATTTGATTGGAGTTAGATTTATGTTTTCAATTTATATATAATGTAATATTTTGACAAAAAAAAATTGTATTTAATATAGAAAAAAAATTGTTCACATGACGGGGCGGGTCGGGGCCCCGCGGGTCGACCCGCGGGATTGCTGACCCGACCCGACCCGACCCGGAAGGTCCAGGCCGACCCGCGGGGCGGGTCCGGGGCTGCCAAAACCCGCCCCGACCCCCCCCCCCCATTGCCATCCCTAGTCGTGGCAGTCTCCGAAGCCTCTACCGATGTAAATGTTATCAATAAGTCATATTTCCGAATGAGTGCAAGCAAAAATTCAGCACGTCATCATATAAACACTTCAATATTAAACTCATGTAATGAAACGATGTGTTCCGTCTATCGAGGTCAACTTGCGCGATGCGCAATCTACTCTGAGGTTAATCCCTTGATTAAATCATTTCATTTATAAATTTAATTCAATTTAATCAGTTTTAACTGTTTCAAACATGATTATCATTACAGTTTATTTCATTCAATGGAGTGATAATAATAGAATAAGATTTATAATCAATATGTAAGCAATGCGTCAAACAGATAATAAAAAAGATCGAATAGCTCGAGGAATGATAATCAATACTTTATTCGAGCAGTTTTCGAGTGCTCTAAATATAACGTTTCCTATGTTTCAAGGAACATTATTATTATAAAGTATGTTTAAACTGAAAATTATGAAGAGGTTCAATTTCGCAAAGCAAATAAAAACTAAGTCTTTCAATCTTTATGACTCGGGGGCAAGTTCCTCAGGTTTGTGCTTGTTCTTCTTCTCGTTCTGTAATTCAAAAAGGTAAATTGCATTACTCTCGAGGAGTCCTTGAAGAACTTATGAGTTTATCATTATTCTTCAGCACGTACCTTAGGAGGATTTGTGCTGGCAACAACAAGGTGTCCTTTCACGCCACACCTAAAACACGTTCGAGTTTCTCTTTACGTGTTTGTTTTGCTTTTCCTTTCTTGCCTCTGAATTGCATTCGTTTGAAATTTTTCTGAGACTTTGGAGCTAGTGGCTTATCAGCCTTGACCTGAAGGTTCTTTCCGTTCCTCTTGCGCTTACCCTTTTGCTCAGCTGGATTCGAGGATGCTAGATGCATTTCCGCTCTCGGCTTTTCAGCCTTGAGACGATCCTCCTCTAGCCTTGAGGTGAACTCACACTTTCTCGAGGTTATCGAGTTGAGTGGCATGGGTAAGGTTCATTTTCATGCTATTCCAAGAGTCAGACAAAGAACGAATCACGTATTGGACATTTTTTTCGTCGATCAAGATCTCTCCTTCCTCCTTGAGTTCAGCAAGCATGTTAGACATATGTCTAAGATGCTCATTCATTGTGTGCTTTGGATTCATTTTATATGAGTCTAAAGCGATGTTTAATGATCGCTTCTGGGCGGTGGTGTAAACACCAAACCCTGATTTAAGACCATCCCACAGGTCCATGGCAGACTCATAGTGATCATACCCATAGAATATGTCATCCTCCAGCAGTGAAAACAAGGCGGAACGAATCTCTTGATCCTTTGCATCCCAGTCATCATGGATTTTCTCCAATTCGGCCGTGAGGTCTCCCTCTGGCCTGACTTTCTTCGTGGTCAAGTGCTCCAAGCTTCTCATTTCAGTGATCACCATCCTTGTGCGCTTATTCCAGATCTTATAATTATTGCTTTTCAATCTTACTTCCTTATTCATTTGGGATATCACATTCCTGATCGCAGCCATGACTAACACATCGATGATTAAGCAAAATCAGGGAGACAATAACATTTTTAGAAAGATTTCAATACATCAAATATCTATTAAGATAGAGTCCGACAGATAGTGATTCCTCAGTCATCTAAACCAACCGACCACCAGTAAACCAATGGAAGATGGTTGTGAAAGAGTTCCAACTATTGTGTCTTCTATCCAATAGATCAGTCTGTTAAAAATGGCTGAAATCGCAAATTACCGGAACGGGAATTTTAAAATAAGCATACCCGATCATGGCTTTCCCAAGGCCCTTTTTGTTTTGGAAAAATCATTCCGATGAATTCACTCATGCATACACGATTCTACAATCCATACAAATTATCATATGCTAGTAACATTCATCATTCATACCACATACATGCTAACGCTTCATGCGTCTAATGTTCCGAGGAACTCATGCTTGCATTTATAATTCTACTTTTAAGTAAATTATTAAACGCAACTACATCCTTAACATTCTAGCATACGTTTCAAACATGTAACATCCACGTCAATCATACATATTTGGCGACGGGTTTTCGGTTTTCAAATAATTTTAAACATTAGAGGCTGATTTGCAATTCATGCTTATATTCAATCACGCAAGCTTCTAGACATGAATCCTAGGCATTTTCAACCATCAAAGCATGTTTATTCTAGTGCGCATATCATATATTTAACCAGGGCTCCGCCCACAACATGTAATATCCAGCTAGCTTGACTCAGTCAAGACAACAGTTCTAATCATGCAAAATATATATTGAATGATAAACAATTGCAATTCAGCACACTAATTAAGCAGTCCCAAAAACATGTATCTCCGAGATCCATCCCCATAATCGAAACAAGGCATAAAGGTTACAACCTTATGAGCACTGTGTAGTCCATTTCGAAGTTCAAAAACATTTGGATTTTAGAACTTGACCTCCCTATTTTAATTGACTTGAATTCACTTTAGAAAACATTGTCCGGTTCAGTCAATTTCAGTCCGTTTTGGTCCGGTTCGGTCCGGTTCAGAAAATCTGGTCCGGTCTGGAAAATCCGGTTCGTTCTGGTCCGGCAAAAATCTGGTTCGGTTCGGTCCGGTTTTAAATTTAAAATCTAGTTCGGTTCGAACCGGTCCAAGAAAACCGGATCGGTTAGATCCACTTAATTACCCCGGTCCGACCCGACCCGACCCGAATAGGTCGAACCAATTGAGAAAATCCGGTTCGATTTTATTTCGTCCCGGTTTAACATAATTGACCGGCCCAGTAATTAAAATTTAAAAGGTTGGGCCGAATGTTTACTTTTGGCCCTAGTAGGGTTTTAAATCCATTTATTAAACTTAGCCACCAAGTAACATTAACTATATAAAATAATTTATAATATTAAATATATATATATATATATATATATATACATATTTTGGCCATTATATAAAACGTATATATATTTATTGCTAAGATTCTATCTCTAAGATTAAATCAATCAACAAAATCAATCATAAATATATATATATATATATATATATATATATATATATATATATATATATATATATATATATATGTAAAATCGTCATAATATATATTATATATATTTTATTTATTGTCAATATTTTTAATAGGGAAACAAATAACTGACAATATATTTTCTCAATCTTTTAGGTAACTAAATCTATCAATATATCTTTAAACCTATTTAAATATTTAGATATATTGATAGTTATATATTTTAATGTGAATCTATCCTAATGTTCCCAACTATAGATATATTGTTACCTTAATTAAAAAAAATTAAAATATGGTAAACAATATAATTTTAATAATTTTCTACGTATGTGCCGAAATTTCATTGCTTAATGACTATGAAATTAAAATTTTACCTTGAAAAATAATTAAAATTTTCGGCACAAACACTAATTGGGAACAAGTAGTCAAATTTTAAGATCAAATTTTAATAATATCTACAATCCAATGTAAGATTTTGATAAATATCATATTTTTCTTGAAGATCATGAACATCAACTTTACCATGAACATGAAAATTTCGGACCTATCACACAAAACCCTAAAATATGAAACTTCTTAAAATCTTCTTTAAAAATTTCGGTCCAAAGTTTTAAATTTTCAAGAACACCAATTTATCAAAATCATGAACTCCTAACACAGGCTCTGATAGCCCTGTTATATTACGGGGAGTAATCACTACGGAAACACAAAACATGGTACGTGAATGAAATCGAAATTACGCAGCGGAAGAGTTACAGATACCTCAACAGTTATCGTAGTCCAAGATCCTTTGTACGAGAGAGTTCTCGATCAACCGGACGGAATCCATAGAGGTTCTTCTGAAAGAAGCCCTACATGGTGTTAGCTCCACAGCAAAGCCTCAGATCAATACTTGGCACGGGGACAAATCTTCGGAGAGTTTGATCGAAAGCAATTTGGCACACCCTTGGTGTAGTGAATGGTGCGGCCGAACCTTGATGTGTGGGGGGAGGGTTTTTCTCTATAAAACACTCTTGTGAGGGAATTATGATTAACCCTAAATATTCCCTAACACCTCTTATTTATAGGAGGAAAAAAGTTCACAAAAGTTGGGGAGGCCTAATTTTGGGTCTCCCGTGTCAATTGGGATTTGGGTCTGGCCCAATTACCCTAATATGATATTTACCCAAGTTCATTAGGTAAACTATACATATTATGGGCTACCAATTACAGCGCCCATGCTTACAAATAGGCCTACACAGTGCTCAAGGGTTGATAACCTTTATGCCTTGTTTCGACTATGGGGATGGATCTCGGAGATACATGTTTTTGGGACTGGTATAATCAATGGGCTGAATTGCAAATGTTTATTATTCAATATATATTTATGCATGATTAGAAATGTTGTCTTGACTGAGTCAAACTAGTTGGATATTGCATATTGTGGGCTGAGCCCTAGTTAAATATATGGAATGCGCACTAGGATAGACATGTTGTGATGGCTGGAAATGCCTAGGATTCATGTCTAGAATGCTGCATGATTGAATATAAGCATGAATTGCAAGTCAGCCCCTAATATTTAAAATTATTTTAAAATCGAAAACCAGTCGCCAAATGTGTATGATATGATGGATGTAAATGTTACATGTTTGACAGGTATGCTAGAATGTTGAGGATGTAGCTGCATTTGATAATTTACTTGGAAGTAGAATTATGTATGCAAGCATGAGTTCCTCGGAACATTAGACGCATGACGCGTAAGAATGAGTGTGGGTTATTTGATGAATGTTTCTGGCGTATGATAATTTACGTTGATAGTAGAATTATATATGCATGAGTGAATCCATCGGAATATTCTTCCAAAATAAAAGGGCCTTGGGAAAGCCATGATCGGGTATGCTTGTTTTAAAATTCCCATTCCGGTAATTTGCGATGAAAACCGTTTTAAAAGACTGGTCTTTTGGACAGAAGACGATGATAATGTGAACTCTTTCACAGCCATCTTCCATTGGTTTACTGGTGGTCGGTTTGTTTTGATGACAGGAATCATTATTTTTCGGATTTCATCTTAATAGATATTTTATGTATGCAATTCTTTCTCAAAAATTTTATTGTCTCCCTGATTTTGCGTGATTATCAAAGTGTTAGTTTTCATGGTTGGGTCGGTTCGCTTTTACGAGCCTCGCAATCTGGATGGCATGGATTGGGATGCATGAAGTGAATATGTTAGAGAACTCATTTTTGCTGAAAGTATACACAAGCGTATTGATGTGAATAAGGGAAGCACATGGGTGAATGAAAGGCGTCCTTACATTCCCTAATAAGTTGAGGAGCCTTGAAAATCGGAGAGCTTGCAAGGTGATACTGGCAACCTTGGACAGAGAGGTTGCCGAGGACTTCAAAATCAACTTATGTGCTCTTCAAATTTGGTGTGCCATTAAACTCCTCTTCGGTGGAGAAAGGGCTGCTGAAGCTAGAGGAGTGCTATTTGAGTATGTTTCCCTTATTTCCAAGACGCATGTGTAAAACCCACATCATATCTTACGAACGAGACATCTATTTGGAGAAAGATACTCAGTATTGAATAGAGGTACCCTCTATCTTGGTTGGACGACGACGGACTTGGTTACTTGAATGAATCAATTAAGTTTATCACGGTCCTATTTGCTGAAAACGAATAAAATAAACCTTAGGGTTCTTCTGTGCTTCAGCACAAAAGAACAATGGAAGATGCAGAGGAAACAGGATCATCATTTTGGTCCTCAAACGAACATCCGGTATGATGAACACCAGTGATAAAAGTACAATATATGTCTCGTTTTTATCCTCTCAATGCTCTACCTTCTATCTCTTAAAGCTTCGTGGATGATCTGGAATTTATACCATTGTGGTTATTTCTCTTACTATTCAATTTTATGTTTGAATTCTAGTTATTATTGTTTCGGATTTATTAAATAAAGTAGTTATCATTCGATTCGAAATGAGTTCTGCTTATCAAGATTAATCGACTCGGCTAGAAACGAGATCGATCCGAAATGTAAGCAAACTGAAGCAATAAGGTTATTGGAAATAACTGAATCAAACAACTCCATACATTTTCTCCTACATCCAATACTTTGAGTAGTTCTAAGAAGGGTTAAAGGTACTTTTCACACCACATGTTTGACTGGATGTGGTTTTTAGTACTCGATGTTTGATTTTGTATACTTTTGGTACCAAACGTTTGAAAAAATGTGGCTTTTAGTACATCTATTAGTTGGCCGTTAGTTTTGACCGTTAAATGACATGTGCAAGTCACGTGACCGACCCTAAACTTTTGATCTTTTTCAATTTAGTCCCTCAAATATATTAATAATTTTTATTTTGTTTAATTTAGTTTTAAAACCTCAAAATTGACATCCCAATTGACCTAGCCCCAATGGGGTCAATTGGACCCAATTGGGTTTAAGTCAATTGGGTTTGATTGGTTCAATTGGGTTCGATTTTGTAGTTGTTAGGAATAAATTAAACAAAATAAAAGTTAGGAATATATTTGAGGTTCTAAATTGAATAAAAACAAAAGTTTAGGGTCGGTCACGTGACTTGCACATGTCATTTAACGGTCAAAACTAACGGTCAACTAACAGATGTACCAAAAGCCACATTTTTTCAAACGTTTGGTGCGAAACTAAACATCCAATACTAAAAGCCACATCCGGTCAAACATGTGGTGTGAAACGTACCTTTAACCTTTCTAAGAATGAACCGGTCATAAATCTTTTATTTATTATTAAGTACTCCATTGAATGAAATAATCTGTAATGATGATCATGTGCGAAATCGATTGGATTAAACTGAATTAAATTCAAAAATAAAACGATTCATCCTAGGATTAAAACTTCGGTGAATAGCGCTACGCGCAAGTGGACCTCGATAGACGGAACACATCGTTTCAAAATATGAATTTAATGATGAAATGTCTGAATGATGAAGTGCTGAATTTTCGTTTGCATTCCCTTGGAAACAACTTATTAATACCATTTACATCGGTACGAAGTAGGCTTCGCAGCTACCACGACCTTGTAAAAATATCAGCTGACGCATAGGGTGAAAACCCAAGATGCTCAGTTCGGAGATGGGATAAAATCTTTGAGATAATTTTGCAAGCGAAGAAGGATGAAGTAGGTTAAACGATCATCATTCCGTACGACTTGAACGCTAAGTAAGGCTAGGCATTCAAATCAACTGAAACACTTCAGGAAGCACAATTTCTAAACATAATGTTGTAGTCACTCTATCAGTTGTTCCCTATGGAATGATGAAAAGTGATTAACATTTATGTAACACTATGTTCCAATGAAATCGGTAACACACGCCGCCATAAGAGCTAAAAGATGATGACGAGTTAAATCATGTCATCATGCGACATTAAATTGCGCATCAAACACGTATTTAAGACATGAGTACGTAATCTACTCTTAGAAGATACTTGTTTAAAGCTTCAGAATATGGGCCGTGGTCGAACATGAGCTGTTACATCACTAGAGGGCGAATATTCTAAATGCACAGACAGTTTAAATCTATGTAGTAATGATCAAAACGGAGCAGGATATCACTGGCAATCAGATCGCACTTAATTCGAGCGGGAGAGAGATTTGAACCCGCAACTCAAGTGAATGACATGGTAAAGGAAAATGGAAACTTTTTCATAATAAATCCAGTGGGAGGAATAAACCCTACACCATTAGATCACTGTTGCCGCAGAGACGAATCAAGTTGAACCTGATTGTCATATTGCTGAACCAGGAAAGCCACAATTGTCTCTACTACACATTGTTTCCAGTGGGAGTGATCCGACCTAACTTGGTTCAAGATCCTAGTGATCAAGGAATTCATCTCGGAAGTGAAACCCCGAGACCGAGAGGTTGTCAAAGGAAAGTTGATGGCCAAGGTTCAAACACTGTTCTTGTTCCCAAAGGAAACGATGCTCCGATAAGAAGCATTGTTCCGAGTGGAAGAAATGTTCCCAATAGAAGTGATGCTACGATAAGAAGCAATATTCCGAGTAGGAGAAATGATCAGACTCTAGATGGGATTAATCAAGGCTAGAGAAAAGTCAAAGACTTCGAACCCATCGAGCAACGTGAAAACCTCGCTCTAACAACTGTTGGCAAGCATTGGAAAGACCTCAAGTGGAGAAATTGATTAAAATAATAAAAGAGAGCGGTTGCTTAAATGAAAGCCATCATAGTCTATAGTCGATTTACCTGCTAATCACAGGGGCACAAGGATAAGGTGAGTCCTGGAGAAGGCTCACCACTGATGGAAAAGGTCGGGAGGGGCAAAAACCGACTTGATGCGAAAGGATATACCCATTTCACGGAGTTGACTTTGACAAAACAAACTCACTGAATGTGCGTAAAACCACGGTTAGGGCCTATCATGGTTCTGGTCGCAGGTCTCGATGTCGAGCTGCACCAAATGAATGTTAAGATCGCATACCTCCACGGAAACCTGGAGGAAGAGATCTACATGGAGCAACCGGAGGGTTTCATTACTCCAGGTAACGAACGTAAAGTTTGTAAACTCCAAAGGTCCATATACGGTCTTAAACACTCGTCTCGGAAATGGTTCCGCAGATTCCACGAGAAAATTGTAGGAAACGGATTCGTGAATCCTCACAAGGATCCGCGCGTATATTATAAGACCTCCGGGTCTAAGTATGTCATCTTAACCTTATACGTGGACGACATACTCATTGGCGCAAACGATGTGAGTTTTATGAACAAGTCAAAGTCATGGTTCGCACCTGTATTTGAGATGAAAGACATGGGAAAGGCCACGTACATCTTGGGCATTAAAATTGCTAGAGATCGGGCTACCCGGAAATTGTGTCTGTCTCAAGAAGCTTATATCAACAAACTGTTGAAAAGATTCAGATTACAGGATGCCAAACCCATGGACACGCCGGTGGTTTGGGTGCGCACTGTCAAAACGTGACGGCCCCAAGAACCTGGCAGAGCGTGATTAGATGAAGGGTGCAGAGTATTTAAGCATGGTCGGTAGTTTGATGTACGCCATGTAATGCACCCGTCTGGATATCTGTTCATCGTGGGCCTAGTAGCACGTTTCCAATCAGATCCTGAAAGGTACTGCTAACTACGCACTGTGCTATGATGGCGGGAAGTTAGAATTGACCGGTTACAGTGACGACGACCATGGTGGCGATCCGGATGATCATAAGTCCACCACATGAAGAGTCTTTCTCCTTGCTAATGCCGCCATTTCATGGACAAGCAAGAAGCAAAATTGTGTCGCGTTGTCCACGACGGAATCAGAATTCGTAGATCTCTCCAAGAACGCACAGGAAGCGGTCTGGCTGAAAAGGCTTCTTACTCGCTGCTTGATGGTGACGTCGGGATTAAACCTGTGAAGGTGTTCTCTGACAGTCAGGCAACCATTGCGGCAGTAAAGAATCCGAAGTACCATACTAGGAACAAACACATTGATGTGAAATATTTTTATGCTTAATCTATGGTAGAAAAAAATAAAATCACTATGGAATACTTGTCTACTGATAACATGATTGCGGACTCATTAACTAAACCACTATGCAAGGAGATATTCAAAAATCATGTAATCTGCTTGGATTGCCTAGGGTTTGTAAGCGAAAGAATTGCAAATGAGTTTATGATCAATCAACGTAATAATTTTTTGATTAAATAAAATTTCAGTCTATATACTAATTCGTAGGAGGACGCAATCCTCTGCCAAAACTATGTCGAATGTGGGCCTTACCTCGTCACACAGGTACAGTCGTCTTGCGGTGGAGGGAGGTCTCTACCTAGCAAGGCTAGCTAGGAATCAGGGGAATAAACCTGATTACGCAGAACGATCATCTAGTGTCGAAGTAACTCGACATGATCTTCGCTTTGCAAATCCCCGTGATGAACTTTGTTCATCATTAATACACATTCTAGGCCATATGAAAATCTGCGATAGAATGATTTGACAAATCCATTCCTTTTAACTTAAAAATTCATGTATGCTATCGACGCGTGCTTCATACTACACGTGTCACGTCCGACCACGGGATTACAACTCGGTTGTGCTAGGAAAGAATCCTCGTGATTCTGGCAGGCGCAAACTTCTTCACCTCGAGCGTGTGATTGATTCCGGGAGCCTTATGAAGAGGCACCCAGAGTATCCTCACGGACTCGGAACTCATATCTAAGGTCAGGATAAATGTTCGCTTCCCAGCGTACGAGCATAGTTCTGAACAAAAAGGCCCAGTGACCACGTCTTTGGAAACCGATTGGGCTTGACTAAGGATATGAGCGATGGGGATGGTCAAGTTCATCCGTAATTCACCGACTCTTGTATTCACTAGGTGGCCACCAATCGGATATTAGTTGAAGGTTGTGAATACTTGTACGAATGCCTTGGAGAAGTGTTCCTACGAGGAAACTATGAAAAAGGAGAATTATCAGTTGACCTAGGATACAGCGCGACACTATATAAATGTTTTTTATAACAGGTTGATTAGAGAAAAGGGAATCAATGTTCCGCGGGCGCTACAACACTCCTAACAGATGAGTAGCACGATGCCCGTCGTGTCCGCCGGTCGCACGGCAAACCTCATATGAACTATTCAGAAGTATAGGACGAGATCAAAGGAGCGAAATGTTGATGCAGATTTGGACGACAATACATTAACAGGAACCCTCCCATTCCGGCGAGTGGGAGCTGTAAGCATATGGTGTTGGCGCCGTAAATAGAAGCCCATTATATGTATGTGTTACCTAAGTTAATTTGGTATATGTCACATTAGGACATTGGGCCAGACCCAAATCTCAATTGATATGAGAGGCCCAAAATTACGCCTCCCTGTGCATAGTGGCCGACCGAATTTTGTAGGTGGGTAAAGTGGACTTTTGTCCACTTTACTCCTCCTATATATATGTGGTGTTAGGGGTTTTATTAGGTTAATCCTTAATTCTTCCTTGGAGTGTTTTAGAGAGAAAAACCATCCTCCCCAACGAAACCACATATTTGGCCGAACCACATCACCACCACCAAGGGTGTGCCAATTTGTTTTCGAGCAAACACTCCGGAGACCCGTCCCTCGCCAAGAATTGATCAGAGGCTTTGCCGTGAAGAATATACCCTGTAGGGCTTCCGTCACAAGAACCCCTACGGGTGCCGACCGGAGGATTGTGAACTCCCTCCTGTAAAGATCTTGGGACTACGGACAACTGTAGAGGTATGTGTGAATCTTCCGATGCGTAATTTCGAGTACTAGCATGTACCATGGTTTTAGTTTCCGTAGTGATTACTCCCCGTAATCTAACAAGGGAGCCCCAACTTTGGGCCTCTCATGTCAATTGAAATTTTAGGCATAGCTCAAAACCTTTAATTTAACATAACTTAATTGTATTAGTTAACAAACTCTATATTAATGTAATCCCATTACGGCGGCCCAATATCCATATGCCAACAAAAAAGTCTTTGTATTCTTATAGGAGCGTTCTCATGGCCACAACCACTTCTTTTGACAGTGAGGTTCATATTCTTATCTTTTTTCCGGGTCGTCAATGTGTATTTCCCGTAACTCTTCCATGGGTAAGGGGCGACCATACTCTTATCTTGGGTCCCCATCTATCGACAGTGGATCCTCCTTGATTAACAAAGCAGTTGTCTTTAGAGTCATTTCGTAGCACTCCTTTGCCACTTGGTGATCTCCCAATATTTCTCCTACTCCTTTGGAAGTCAGGAACTTTATTTTTTGGTGGACTGTTGATGGGACTATTTCATACTTGTTTATTGTGGTTAGCCCTAGTATACCATTGTACGCCTCTAGACGTTCCACTATTATGAAGGTTTCCTCAGTGTAAAGCTTGTTTTGCCCATTCCTAGTATCACTGGTAAAGTGATTGCTCCTACTAGGTAGGTCGTGTATCCTGCGAAACCTACTAGCGGGGAGTCCACTGGTTTGACGTCTCGTTTTTTCTTCTCAGTGCTTTGGTTACCTGTTTGGTAAGGATGTTTGGCGAGCTGCCCCCATCCACCAATATTCTTCTTACATCTGTGTTATCGATCTCTATGGTGACGACAAACGCATCTATGTGTAAGTGTGTTACATGTTCCATATCCTCCTTGGAAAGCTGAATCACACCCTTCGTCAATTACATTGTGTCCATGAATTATATTGTTTCATCTTTTACTTGTGAGGCATAGTCGCGTGCATTGGATGATTCGCCCCCGGCACCAAATCCTCTGTGAATGAAATTCTCGATAGACATATGGTTCTCTATCTTCAATCGACAGCTTTTTGTTCGAGTCCCACTAGACGGCACCAATGATGGATCAATCTCGTCGGGGTTCCGATCTTGGCAGCCTTGCGTCGAGCTGAGATCACTTTGTTACTCGTGTTTCGCTCTCTCTGTTCCTTTCCTCGCTTACACCTGCACAATTGGTAAGCCGAGGGGGTGTCTGGCGAACCCTCTCCGATGCTAAAATGAGAATTCGGTTTTAGTGAGGTAAATCTAGAGAGAAGTTAGAGCATTGATGTCAAAACTAGAGATCAAGTTGTAAATGAAGGATATACGATCCTATTTATAGAGATTGTGATCTTGGCACCGGAGGGGCCCCCATTTGCGGGTGGGACCCTTGTAATATAACCGTAGGTGTGTCGTGCGAGTAACCCGGGTGTCGATCACCCGGGCATCAGGGGCCGGACGTGCTGACCCCGTTATCACCGGACTGGTCCGGTGTTGTGACACCGAACTAGTCCAGCCGGAGGTTTTCCGAGAGGACTAGCGCATGGTTTTAATGAGTCTAGGCCACTTACTATGTTCGGGGTTAATGGTGCGACCAAGTCGAGCCTTAGTAAGGTCTAATTAGGTGTATATCCATCAACGACTTCCCCGATGAAGCTCCATATCGAACCCTAGAGTGAGTTTAAGCAGTGACTTCCGCGATGATAACTGAAAATAAATTGAACATAGGTTATCCCTATTTATGTTTAGTCAGATACAGTTGAGGCAATAACAATAATTACAGCGGATTTGCATCAACAAATACTATTGATGCCTCTAATTTCTGATTACAAGGATCTCTTGGTCTCGTGTATGCACTATAAACTTATCGAGAAAAACAAGTTAACACTAGAAAATTATATTCGTTGTCTGACGTAATCAAATTTCCATTGTACGTGGCTTTTTTAAATTAATAATTTTTTGTCGCCAAAAGATAGTTGATAATCATTCTATAATCATCTAACTGTTGCGACCTAGCCTCGATAGCACAAACGTGAAATAAACAACTACATTGCACTTGTAGTTTATTATAAACGTCTAGGAATATCCAATTGAGATGGATAAATGGCCCATATGCGATGTAGTCAGGTTTAGATTAATCATAAACATACACATATATACTTCTATTCAAATTCAATTCTTTAAAATATAGTTAGATAAATCAGTATTAGAAAATTTAATTTTAGCGTTAAAGAGTTTTTTTGTGTTATATGTTTGGTCAATGTTAGTTTTTGGTGTCATATATTTTATTTTGTAGGTTTTTTGTGTCATATGTTTGCATTTTGTATACTTTTGGTGCATCAATTAGTCAATGGTTAGGTTTGACCGTTAAGTACTTTTATTTTGTTCAATTTACTTATATTCCTAGGTTTTGAACTTTACAATTTAATCCCTATTGTTTTCTCCGGTCACTGCCTAAGTCCACCGACCACATCCAAGGCCGGCGACCATCACCTAAGGCCGGCGACCACCAGGAATTGGAGTCGGAAAACAAATAGAAGCCGGCCACCAAGAATCGGGGCCAACCACCACCAAATCGGGGATGACAAGCCCCAATCTGGCCGACAGCCACCAATTGGGGTCGACCATCACCCCAATTTGTGGTGGCCTACCGATTGGTGATGGCCATCACCCAAATCGGGGCGAGCAGCTCCTATTGGGGCTGCTGGCCACAATTTGGGTCACATAGGGCTCCGACCGAGCCCTCTATGGCTCAATCGGAGCCAAAAGGCTCCAGATCCGGGGGGGCTTGGCTCCGACGGAGCCACCGAGGACTCGTTCGGAGCCCTCTATGTTTCGACAAGAGTCATAGTGGTCTCCGACCGAGCCATCTATGGCTCCGTCCAAGCCAGGGCCCCGATGTGGAGCCCTCTGTGGCCCACATCAGGGCCAGCAGCCCTTATTAAAGCTGTTGGCCCCAATTTAGGTAGTGGCATCCACCAATTGGGGTCGGCCACCACTAGTTGGGGTGCTGGTCGGCCCCAAATGGCGGTGGTCGGCCCAAATTAGTGTCTGCCGGCCCAATTGGGGCTAGCCAGCTCCAGTTCGGTGGTGAAAGCCCCGATTTATGGTGGCTGGCCCGATTTGTGGTGGTCACCGGCATCGGGTGGTGGCCGACGGACTTGGGTGGTCACCGGAAAAAATAATATGGATTAAATTGTAAAACTCAAAACTTAAGAATATAAATTTGGGGACTAACTTGAATAAAATAAAATTATTAACGGTCAAACTTAACATTTAAGTAACGGATACACCAAAAGTTTACAAAATGCAAACATATGACACCAAAAGCCTACAAAATAAAACATATGACACCTAAAGTTAACATTTGTCAAACATATGACACCAAAAGATATTTTAACCCCTTTATTTTACTTTTTTGGCACATAAGAAGATAAATTAGTACTAGAGAATATTGATGCAACTTTTAGGTACCGAACAGTTTCTTGACGTTTCAATTTAGTAATCAACTTTCAGCAAAAAAAAAAAAACAAAAAAAAAAACAAACAAACATACAAAAAGTTAACAAAGTTGATTTAGTTATTACATTTTTTTTTTATCAATAGTAAAAAGGGTTAATAACTAATAAACATTCTGAGGTTTTGCCCATGCTGAAGTTTGGTGTCTATCGTTGAAATTGACTATCCCAGATTTGTTGTTTGTTGAAATTTGGTGTCTCCACCTATTTTTGGGGTTAAGTCTAACGGAAGTGTATCACGTGACCATCACGTGAGCTCGATAAAATGGATATCTCAAATATGCCCTTCTGTGAAAAATCTGACCTTTCGTTACCTAGCGAATTGACGAAATTATCCATCATAGGTAAATCTACAACTATAAGGTTTTTTGTGGTGGACGGCTGGAGTTGGGTGGTGGTTGGCCGGAGTAGGGTAGTGACTGTAAACACCTAATGGTCCATGCATAGCACGTTCAAAATGTCATATGTGACGCGCTTAAATGAGAAAGTGTCCAAATATGGAAGTCGCGAAGTTTCTAAGAGTAGTCCAGAGTGTATTAGGATAGTATCTGTATTTATTGCAGAATATATGTTCTAAATATTTAGTTTAATATTTAGAATATATAGTATTTATTAGAGAATAAATCAATAATTATATTTTCCTAAGTTAGATTGGAACCTTAAATGCTAATGTTAGTATAAATAAGGGTTTATATTTACATGTAATAGGTTGATGGGTTTCGATGTAATCGTTAGCCCCGTTAACAGCCAATGGACGGCAAGTAGGTCCAGTGGGCCTCGTAAAAGCCTAGAAGGCCCAGAGGCCCAACACGAAGGGTCCCGACTCTAATAGTCCCGATGTAGGAACTGAATGCTCCCGATGAGAAGCCTCTGAGTAGGCCCCGATACGCCTTAGTAAAGGCCCCGATAATAAAGCCCCGCAGAGGCTGGACCTGTCCTGTAGAGACTGAAGGTCCTGGGTGGTGATCTAGAATGAGACAACTCTGGAGTCCCCGACAGGAGTCGAGACTTGTGATCAGAGGATAAGACCGAGAAACCCGCCTACTGGATAAAAGTAGTGGGAAGACGGTTAAGATATAGATAATCTTCCCCGAGAATACGCAGGGCGTGCCCGAGATACGCGGAAGTATGGGTAAGATACGCGGAGCGTGGGGCGAGATATACGGAATCGTGGCGAGATATACGGAATCGTGGTTATAACGGCCGAGCCTGGCCTCAGGTAACTCTGGGTGACTTCTCCTCCTATATAAATGAGGAAGTTACCCCAGAAAATCATTCATTCTGATGCGAACTTAGACTGTGCTTACCACTCCATTGATCACCGTACTCATTTAAGCATCGGAGAGGGATTCTGGGTCACCACCCAGGTCATCCCCTTTTGCAGGACCACGCGGAGCTTAGGAGTCCAATCATTCCGTCAAGGACGTAACAGAGCTTCGCCCGTGATCCAACATTGGCGCCGTCTGTGGGAAGCTTACGAAAAGTCAAGATAGCTTCTACCAGATCAATGGCCGGTGGTGGCAAGAGGAAACAAGTTCAGGCTGGCAGTTCTCGTCCTGCGGGAACTTTGAATTCCCCGTTGCCGGAACGCGTTGCTGAACAAGGTGAGAACCCTGCTCTTTCTCAGACAGGGGGGCAAGGTGATGAGGTCTCAGTCCGAGACGCTGAAAGGAACTGGCAAGAGGTCCCTCGTAGGGAGGAAGATGATGCTCCACCAAACCCGGTGGGCCCTGGAGCTGGAGGTGTCCCGCGAAGGGAAGAAGGGTCGTCTTCGAACTCGGAGTTGGCCAAGGCAGTAGCGGAGGCTATGCCGATGTTCCTGGCTGCCATGGAAGCCTTGCTGGACAAGAGAGAGGCCACTCGGAGAGCGGAGGAGTTGCCCCCGCAAGAGGAGTTGCCGCCACCCCCACCGAGGGTGGCCCCAGAAGAACAGAAAATGCAGGAGGTTCTGCCCCGGGACAAGGGTAAAGAACCTATGCATTCCGAGAAATTCGTGGTCGACGGCCCAGGACCAGTGCAGAATAGGACCATCCCCCTGAATGGTCCACTCACCGCTGACCAGGTGGTAAAGATTGTTAGCATCTACATGGGTGACCAAAAGCAGATGACGTCCGAGCTGAGGGATCGGTCCAGTCATCCTTTCGTACCGCGATTGATCGACACCGTCGCTCCGCCTGGGATAGGCATCCCGACAATCAAAGAATACGATGGGGAAGGAGACCCAGTCCGCCATGTACAGAGGCATGTTCAGGCTTGCATGGGTAGGACTTCAAACGAAGATCTCGTATGCTCGTTGTTCCCGATAACTCTGGGAGAAAGGGCCATGACTTGGTTCTTCAGCCTTCCGCCAGGGAGTATCACGTGCTGGGCTGATATGCACGACCGCTTTATCAAACAGTACCAAGGTCGGAGACGCCTCCTGAAAAGCGTGAGGACCCTAACCCAGGTGGTGCAGAGACCCGACGAATCGTTGGCGTATTATTACCAACGGTTCACTGCCAGCGCTGCGGAGATTGATGAAGAAATCTCAGAGGGAGAGATGATCCGCACTTTCCTGCGGAACCTGAGTGCCCCATATGGCTCCGACCTGATGCACAGTGTAGCCGCGAAGGCTATATGGAGTATGGAAGCCCTGCAGGCGAGGGTGAAACAGCAAATCGACGTCCAGGAGTCGAAGATTGCTGCTGGAGAGCTTGATCCCCCGAGGTCGGGGAGAGGAAAGCCGTCGTCCAAGCTGGCGAATGATCGCAAGGGGAGCGACAAGACGGAGGGAAGTAGGAACCGTGGTCGCCCCGAGAAGAGGGAGGACAGGCGTCCTCCGAAGAAGGATAATCGTGAAGGTCGGGTTACCCCCATCAACAGCTCGATGACCTCTGTGCTAGCTGTGATGGACCGACAGGGTCTCGTCCGGTACCCCCCGAGGAAAGAAGGCGGATTTCTAGGAGGCCGCCCGGACCGTCACTGTCGCTACCATCGGGCTAATGGTCACGACACTGAGAACTGTCGGGAGCTGAAGAAGGAGATTGAGAAGCTGATCCAGAAGGGGAAGCTGAAAGAGTTCGTCGGGAAGGGACGGTGCCGATCCCGTTCCAGAAGTCGGTCCCGATCCCGTTCCAAGTCCCGTGACCGATCCCCGAAGAAAAAGAAGGTCGAGCATGAGGCTTCAGGATCAGGTGCCCGCAAGGAGAGGCGGGGAACTATCAACGTCATCCATGGAGGAATGGCAGCAGGATGTGATACCTCCGCTTCCAGAGAGAACTATACCTCGCGCATATCTGCCGCGGTGGTGTTAGGGAAAAGGTCCCGGTCGTGGACCCTGAAGGAGGAGATGGAGATTTCTTTTTCAGCGAAGGATCTAGTTGGCGTGGAGAGCCCTCACGACGACGCCCTGGTCGTGACTCTGGATGTGGATGGATTTGAGATGAAGCGGATCCTGATAGATGGAGGAAGCTCCTCCGATATTCTTTTCATGGATGCTCTGGAAGCCATGGGAAAGACGAAGAAGGACCTGACGCAGGTGGATTTCCCAATGGTGGGATTCTCTGGCTCCACTTCCTACCCGTTGGGAATGATTACCTTACCAGTTGAGTTTGGTAGTGGCTGGAAGATGGAGAGGCGAAACGTGGATTTCGTCGTGGTGGAGTCTGCGGGGGCATATAACGCGATCATCGGGAGGACCACTATCAACCCCCTTATGGCAGTCGCCTCGACGGTCCACCAGAAGATGAAGTTCCCGACTGATAACGGAGTTGGAGAGGTCAAGGATGACCAGGTGGCGTCGCGGAAATCCTACGTTAATGCCACCCGACGAAGAAGGAGGGAGACCATGACTGTTCTCCAGACGGATACTGACCCTCGAGAGGAATATGGGCGTCCCGCCCCCATGGAGGATTTGAAGGAAGTAGAGATCGATGGACCTCAGAGGAAGGTGAAAATTGGCTCTGCTTTGTCGGATGAAAGAGCCCGAGAGTTGATTGAGCTCTTGAAGGAGTTTAAGGAGCTGTTTTCCTGGTCCCCGAGTGATATGCCAGGAATCAGTCCCGACGTGATAGTGCACGAGCTGAAGATAGACCCCGCAATCAAGCCTATCGCGCAAAGAAGGCGTCCGATGGGCGCGGACAAGAGGATCGCGATCCAGCAAGAGGTGGGCAGATTGCTCGATGCTGGATTCATCAAGGAGCTCCGATTCCAGACTTGGGTGGCTAACCCAGTACTGGTGCGAAAGAGTAACGGAAAGTGGCGGATGTGTGTCGACTTCCGTGACCTAAACAAAGCCTGCCCGAAGGACTGCTACCCGCTCCCGAGGATTGACCAGCTGGTGGATGCTACATCGGGACATGAGTTGCTGAGCTTCATGGACGCGTACTCCGGGTACAACCAGATTAAGATGGCGAAGGAGGATGCCCCCCATACGGCCTTCTATGCTGACAGTGATGTCTATCATTATGACGTGATGCCTTTCGGATTGATCAATGCCGGAGCAACTTACCAGCGGATGGTGAACAAGTTGTTCGGGGACATGCTGGGGAAAACCATGGAGGCATATGTGGACGACATGCTAGTGAAGTCCCGACAGGCAGGAGACCATGTCCAGAATTTGGCAGCGGCATTTGAGCGGATGAAGTTCCATCAGGTCCGACTGAACCCCGACAAATGCGCTTTTGGGGTGAACTCGGGGAAGTTCCTGGGGTTCATGGTGAGCCAGAGAGGAATTGAGGTAAACCCCGAGAAGCTGCGAGCAATCGAGGAGATGCAGTCCCCGAGGAATCATCGGGAGGTCCAGGTGTTGAATGGCCGGTTGGCCGCGATGAATCGCTTCTTGTCCAAGGCGAGTGATCGAGCTATGCCCTTTTTTGACGTATTGAGGGCCAACAAGAAGTTCGAATGGACCGACAAGTGCGAGGAAGCGTTCCAGGCACTAAAGCAGCACCTCCGCACCCTTCCGCCGTTGGCGAAACCAGTTCCAGGCTAGCCGCTCTATCTCTATTTGGCTGTTTCTGATGTGGCTGTTAGTTCTGTTTTGATTAAGATTGTCAAGGGCAACCAAGTGCCTATCTATTATGTAAGCAAGGCATTTGCCAAGTCTGAAATAAACTATCCCGCTATTGAGAAGTATCTCTTCGCGTTGATTATTGCCGCTCGAAAACTACGACCTTACTTCCATGCCCATGAAGTCACGGTATTGACTAATCAGCCCTTGAGACACTTTTTGAACCGACCGGAGGCGTCGGGGAGATTGGTTAAATGGGCCATAGAGCTGACGGAGTTCCGTATTCATTTCGCTCCAAGAACCGCTATTAAGGGCCAGGCATTGGCAGATTTTATAGCTGAGTCTACGGCACCCGATCTAGAAGTAACGGGTCCCGCAGAGGGGGCAGCCATGGAAGAAGTCCCGACAACAGAACAGCAGCCAGAACAGCCAAATGAGGAGAATACGTGGGAGATGTACACTGATGGTTCATCGAGTGTAGAAGGCTCGGGGGCAGGATTCGTATTGATACCGCCCGGCGGAGGCGAGCCTTTACGATATGCCCTGGCGTTGACATTCAAAGCCACCAACAACGAAGCAGAGTATGAGGCTCTCATCACAGGCCTCAAGATTGCCAAAGGTACGGGGGTTGACCATTTAAAAGTGAAGTGCGACGCTAGCTTGGTTGTAAATCAAGTCCAGGGGAATTATGAAGCTAAGAACCCGACAATGAAGAAATATTTGCACGAGGTACAAACTTTGAAGGGAAGCTTCAAAAGTTTTGATATCGAGGCGATCCCAAGGGAAGAAAACGCGGAAGCAGATGCCTTGAGCAAGTTCGCTCTGGGAGTGGCTCCCGAGGAGAATCGGAAGGTGCACTTCCTAGAGAAGGTGATTATCTCAAACATCGATCCGGTAGAGATCTGTGCCATTGAGACAGGATCGGAGGAAGAAGAGAAGTCCACTTGGATGACCCCGATGGTCACGTACCTGACTACGGGGGTACTCCCCGATGACAAAGTGGCAGCTGTCAGGTTGCGGCGGATTGCGGACAACTATGCAATGGTGGAGAACCAGTGTACAAAAAAGGGTACGTAAAGCCTTTTCTAAAATGCGTAGCAGAACCCGACACAAATCGGATCTTGAGGGAGCTACATGAAGGAGTCGCGGCCTGCCATGAAGGAGCCCGATCTCTAGTGAGGAAAGCATTGAACTTAGGCTACTACTGGCCCTCGATGAACAAAGAAGCGACCGCGATGGTCCGATCCTGCGATGCATGCCAGAGGTACGCCCCAAATATCGTGGCTCCCGCCGCGGATCTAATGCCCATCAGAAGTGCATGGCCCTTTGCGCAATGGGGAATTGACTTGGTGGGACCACTTCCTCAAGCAAGAGGTCAGTGCAAATACTTACTCGTGGCCATCGACTACTTCTCAAAGTGGATTGAGGCCAAGGCATTGGCTAGAACGACGGGGCAGCAGATCCTCAAGTTCCTTCAGACTCAAATCATATCCCGGTACGGGATCCCGCGAGTATTGATCAGCGACAACGGACCTCCGTTCAATGGGGCTCAGTTGAAGGAATACCTGGAAGAATTAAACATTGAGCATCGGACCGCTTCAGTCCGTCACGCCCAGACCAATGGCCAGGTAGAGTCAGCCAACAAGATCGTGATGGACGGCTTGAAGAAGAGAGTCTATGCCTTGCAGGGCCATTGGCTGGATGAGCTCGAGAATGTGCTATGGGTTGTGAGAACAACACCCAAGCGGTCAACAGGAGAAACTCCGTTTGGCCTGGTTTATGGCACGGAGGCAGTTGCTCCCGTGGAGATAGCGGTGGCATCCCATCGCGCGAAATACTACGAGCCTCTGACAAATGAGGAAATGAGACGTCTAGACTTAGACTTGCTCGAGGAAAAGAGGTGGAAAGCTGACGAAGTCCAGGCCCGGATGCGTCTGGCAACAGCCCGATACTATAATCGGCGTGTCAGGTCCCGACAATTCTTCGTAGGAGAACTTGTCTGGCGGAGGAATGAGTTTGTTCATCAAGATCAGATCAACAAGCTGTCACCAAAATGGGAAGGACCCTACAAGATCGTGGGGATGCCAGTGCCCAATGCATACAAGTTAGAGGATCTCGAAGGCAAGACGTTGAAACATTCCTTCAGTGGTGAACACTTGAAGAAGTATCATGTTTGATATGAAGCCGCCACGAATGGCACAAATTGTCTATCAATAAAATCCGATGTAAGCCTACTTTGAATTATTAGTGAATAAAAGAAGTTGCCTTCCGATCAAATTGCTTTCGAATTTATTATTACTGTTAATAAGACGTCCTGAGTGACGCAACAAAAGCCTTCCGAGGTACGATGAAAGCCCTACGGGGTACGCGTAAGTCGTCTATATGACGCGGCCAAAAGCCTTAACAGGTACGGACAAAATCCCTACGGGGTACACGTAAGTCGTCTATATGATGCAACCAAAAGCCTAGGTATGAAAAGATCCTGATGGGTCCGCGTAAGTCGTCTATATGATGCGGCTAAAAGCCTTAACGGGTACGACTAAGCCGTCCAGTAGAGACGCAATGAAAGCCTTAAGGGATATGAAAATTACCTTAAAAGGCATGAACGAGAAACCTTAAGTGGTGAAGTTCCGATTTTGAACGAGAAACCTTAAGTGGTGAAGTTCCGATTTTGAACGAGAAACCTTAAGTGGTGAAGTTCCGATTTTGGACAAGAAGCCTTAAGTGGTGAAGTCCTGGTTTTGGACGAGAAGCCTTAAGTGGTAAAGTCCCGACTCGATAAGAAGCCTTTAAATGAAAAAGTCACGAGTAAAACGTCGGAAGGACGTATGAAGTCATCTTAAAAGGTGCATCGGAACGTTCTGAGTAACGAATTTAAAGCCGCTTTTAAAAAAAAAAGTGCAAACAAGTATCGGAGCCAAGACAGATGGAAAGAAAACTATTCATATAAAGGCTCGAAAGCCAAAGGAGTTCATTACAAGAGATAAGGGAGAAAGACAACAAGGACTAAAAGATGTAAGCATTAAACTTGGTCCTTGTTAGGAGATGGGCCCTCAGCGGCGTCGGAGGGAGCAGGGTTTGGAGGGGCTTGGGCAGAAGGCTCCGCAGTTGACAGAGTCGGGTCCACGGCAGCAGCCTCTTCACTCTCCGCGGGGAGGTTGAAGTACTTCTCCGCGACAGGGGCAAGGGTCTCGGACTTCGTGAAGTCGATGGAGTCCGCGTAGGCTGTGTAGAGTTCCTCGACGGCGTTGAATAAAACGTCCTCCACCTCGGACTTGCAGAACTCCACAGCAGCCAGTTTGAATTCTTCAGAATCCCGATACTCCTTGTGGCCCTGAAGGCGGCCCTCCTCGTGCCCCCGCAGGTGGCCTTCCTCGAGGCCCTGAGCCTTGGCCTCAGCTAGTTTGGCAGAGAACTCAGCCCTCTCCACCTCAAACTTCGCCTTAGCCTCCGCGAGGAGATCAGCGAAGACGTTTTTCTCATGAATGAGCTGTTTCCTCTCCGCCTCATTCCGCTGATGCTCCACTCGGGCCATCTTCTGCTCTCGACGCATGACAGCCTCATGGTCGTGGACCTTCTTGAGCAGGCTCGTGGCCATGTCATCAAAGAGAGCCTTCTCCTTGGCCATCTTATATTCGGCCGCCACCGCCTCGTCACGCTCCATCTGAAGCTTGGCTAAGGCTTCAGGGTTCGCTTGGGCCTGGGCCTCCACCAAAGCACACTTCAAGGCCAAGATAAGGCCAAAACAGCGCTGCTGGTTGGCGGTGTTCTGAGAAAAGGAAGAGATCAAGATGTAAACAATTGAAGATAAAAGTAGTGAAGAGAATGAAACAAGAATAGAAGTTTCACCTCCATCCGTCGGATGGCCATGTCACGAATCTCCTCCTCAAGGTCCTCCTGCGCGAAGGACAGGGGCCGCTTCAAGGCCGGAGGAACTGACCCCGCCAGCAGATGCAGGGCCAAGCTAGGATCAAGGTCTCCCTGCCGAAGTGGAATTCCTCGGAGAGACTCGATCGGGTTCCAGGGCAGCATCCCCTGGTCGGGAGTAAAAACCTTGTAAAGGTTTTCATCCACAGGGAGCGGGGGGATGACCCCAGAACTCGAAGCCGGAGGAGCCACCTCAACGCGCGGCTCGGGAGTCGGGGTACGAAGAATAGGAGGAGGACTTTTAGACACGTCCCTAGCAGCGGGCCGTGCGCTCCTAGACCTCGACCTGCCACGAGGAAGCAGGCCCCCCTCTTCAGGCTCCTCGACGGAAGGAGAAGCTTCCAAGTCGGTCACCTGGCGGAACTGAGCTCCCGCCGGGGCGTCCTCCAGCATCAATTCTTGCGGAGCCGCCGTCTCCACAGGAATAATAGCCTCTGTCGGGGGAGGAATCTCCAAAGGACCTGCGGCAGCGGGACGAATGAAGTCGGGAAGAGTACCCTCAGGGCACCAGATGATCTGACGATCGAAATATCGTTTCTTCCCAAGGACGTTGTAATATCCCGCCTCAATAACGTGGGGAATCTCTCCTTGAAGGACGAACTTAATCTCTTGAACCCGTGTCTTCCGATCAGCGGGGATAAACTCCTTGGGAATTAATTCTTTATATTTTGTAATTGCACGACGAACGCGCTTACCTTCCTCGACGGTGGTGGCCCCAAAGGCCTGATCTATCTCCTCCCGTCTGGCCTTCTTGGCCACGACCTGCTCCTCAGTCGGAGGAGCAACAGCGAGGGGAGTGGAGGAGGAAGCCCCTTTCTTCACCAGCTTGCGCTTCCGCTTGGAACCGCCCTGGATGGCATCAGTCTCGCCCTGCTTCATAACGAGATGAGTCAACAGAGAAGCCTTCTTGGCTGCAAAGGTAAAAATAAGACGGTTAGAAATATTACCCAGACGACTAAATCTGCAGAAACGGAATCTAGGAGCCGAACTCCGATGGCAATCAGATGCCGCTCTTGAAGCCTGTTGGCATCCATAGGTATGAAGTTGTCCCCCCAGCGGTAGAGTTGAACCATCTGGAGGGTGTTGAGGTCATCCTCGGAATAATCTTGGAGCTTGGGGGCAGGGTCCGCCACAACCTCCCATCGAGGCCAGGGGATGGAGCTATGCTGGATAAAGAAGTAGTACTTCTTCCAGCCACTGTTGTCGGAGCCCGAGTCGCGGATCAGAATCCGATCCTTGTGAAATTTCCAAGTTTCGCTGTCCCAGCCGAAACGGGAGAGTTGCTCCTTTGTCCACTTGGGGAGTCGGGGAGAAAAGGAGCAGACACCGGATTTATTGCACTTCATACCGTAAAAAGTGCGGAACAACATAAGACTGTATGTCCACTGCTGGCGATGGCACAGGAGCTGGAAGGCATTCCACACGCGGATGGCGTGTGGAGAGAAAGTACAAGGGTGCGTTTTGTAAAAATTGCACATTTCCACCATGTTTCCACAGAAGGGGAACCGAATCCCCGCACTTATCTGTCCAGTGGAAACAAACACCTCCCCGGCCCGAGGAGGCGTGATAATGTTCTTCTTTGGGACTCATAAGGGAAACGAGGCTCCCAATCCGAGGTGATACACCCCTCTCTAAGGGCCACCTCATACGAACCCTCGGATATCTCATTGACAGCAAACTCAAAGAAGAAGGGAGCCCTAACCTCAGAACTAGCTTCGTCTAAAACAATTACAGACAAGAAGAATTGAGAAAGGAGGAGTAAACAATAATCAAATTACGAAAACATGGAAAAGAAGTCCTTACCAGACATGATCGGTGGTCGGAAAGTGAGGAAAAGGAAGATCGGAGAAGTCGAAGTGGCCTTGATCACTTGAAGCACCAGGAGAATTTAAGAGAGAACTTCGGATGCAAGGAGGTCTGAAAACGAGAGAGTGCAGAAGAAGTGAATGGGACCGAGGTCTTTCCTTTTATAGGTCAAAGGGCAACTGAAGGGACACAATCGTGACCGTTGAAGGCGAAACGATCTGATCATGACCGTTGAACTGGGGAGACGATACGGAGGAGACAGCTGGATGGGCTGGATCTGCACCGTTGAAGAGGAAACGACACGATCTTAATCGACGAGATGATAGGCACGGAAGGGACGTGTATGACGTCACAGTTGCTTTTTCAGAAAACAGCAGTCACACTGATTTAAACGTCGTTTCTCTATCCTCAGGCATTTAATGCTGCAGTAACCGAGGAGTCTTCTCGGATTTGGCAACTGCCCATGGGGCCTGGTGGGCCCAGAACAATCATAAGAAAGAGACTCTGACATGTAACGATCACACGCGAAGACCAAAACCTCCGACGGTGGTATCGGAAGGTATGAAGACAAAAGCCTCTAACTGAGACATCAAAAATTGCAAGGGTTAAAACCCCCGACGGTGGTATCGGAGGGTGCGAAAACGGAAACCTCCGACAACCAGGTCAAAAAACATGAATTAGAAGACACGGCGAACTAAAGTCCCCCATGTCTTGGGGGCAAATGATGGGTTCCGATGTAATCGTTAGCCCCGTTAACAGCTAATGGACGGCAAGTAGGTCCAGTGGGCCTCGTAAAAGCCTAGAAGGCCCAGAGGCCCAACACGAAGGGTCCCGACTCTAATAGTCCCGATGTAGGAACTGAATGCTCCCGATGAGAAGCCTCTGAGTAGGCCCCGATACGCCTTAGTAAAGGCCCCGATAATAAAGCCCCGCAGAGGCTGGACCTGTCCCGTAGAGACTGAAGGTCCTGGGTGGTGATCTAGAATGAGACAACTCTGGAGTCCCCGACAGGAGTCGAGACTTGTGATCAGAGGATAAGACCGAGAAACCCGCCTACTGGATAAAAGTAGTGGGAAGACGGTTAAGATATAGATAATCTTCCCCGAGAATACGCAGGGCGTGCCCGAGATACGCGGAAGTATGGGTAAGATACGCGGAGCGTGGGGCGAGATATACGGAATCGTGGTTATAACGGCCGAGCCTGGCCTCAGGTAACTCTGGGTGACTTCTCCTCCTATATAAAGGAGGAAGTTACCCCAGAAAATCATTCATTCTGATGCGAACTTAGACTGTGCTTACCACTCCATTGATCACCGTACTCATTTAAGCATCGGAGAGGGATTCTGGGTCACCACCCAGGTCATCCCCTTTTGCAGGACCACGCGGAGCTTAGGAGTCCAATCATTCCGTCAAGGACGTAACAGAGCTTCGCCCGTGATCCAACATAGGTGAAGAAAAAAGTGAGTACATTTGGCAAAGAAAAACCACCGTACCTTGTTTATTGATATTGTTGCATTGAAATTGTGTTTAATTACTATCGTACCTCCTATACTAACTTTTGTATTCATATTGTCTCTTTGTTGAGATTTATTTTATCTATTATTATATTTTGTTGTTTATCATCATTCTTGAGGAATTGCAAAGATGTAGGAAGTTGATTATGATGCAGCAACGTTAATGATTCTATAGCGAGATGTGCTCTGAACCACGCTCCTTTAATTCCCGGCCTCTCTTACCCGCTCGTCCGTCCGCTGAGAGCTTGGAGGCAAACGTCCATGGACCATGACCAGCCACGTCTTCTTCGCTAAATTCCATCCATTGACCCTCACCGGCTAAACCCAGTACCCCGACCAGAGACGCAGTCTCCGTCACATGCTCACGACAGTTACCGCCAGCTGCTGATTACTCTACTCTAGCCCAGTCCCGACCACCGACTCTGTTTCACGCCTCTGGTCGATTTGTTCCCGATTTCATCAATCCTCTATCTTCGACCGATTCTCCAACTACCGTCCTTTTCGTGCCTCACCTTAGGTTCCGGCAGTGCTTCCTCCTTCAATCACTGCGACCACCAGCAACCACGACCAGTTCGTTTTCCGGTCCGGACTTCGTCCCTCCGACTATTGTGCTCGCTATCACGACCTGACCTCCGTCGCAGACCCAGTCGGCCTCCAACCATTTTACTCTGACCATCTCCATCGTTTTCCCTATTGTCGACAGAATACCCTGCTAATCGTCCGGTCATACTTCCGATTCTGATCGCTCAGCTCTTCCGGTCACCCCAATCCGTTCGGTTGCCGATTGACCCGACACTCTGTTGCCACCGTCCTCACATCCATTACCTAATTCTTAGAAAGCAGACAACAATGAAGGAATGAGATTTATTGTACTGTATATTAAGTTTTCTAATGTGGAGAGGAGTGTTGAACCATAAGGAGATATAAAATATGAATGATATAAATGATTCAACCAAGTATTTACATGTTAGGATGCCACTATATATAGGAGATCAATCCTAACTAACTAACTATACAAGTCAACCTAAGGTACCATGTATCTATACAAGTATGAGTACCTATCAATGTATGTACAAATATGTACATCTAATATTCCCCCATCTTTTCCTTCTTCTTTCTTTCTAAAGAATTAAAAGGAAAATTTGAGAGAAAAGGTCGATGATGAATGAAATGCCAAGGTTCAATCAGAACCCGGTCAAATAGAGCCAAGGGTAAACCCGTTCAAAATGAGCCAAGGGAATTTCAAAACCTGCTCAAATGATCCATGTGAAAAATTAAAATCCGCTCTAAAATGCCAAGGTCCAACAAACCCGATCTTCATAAAAAGGCCCCTCGAAAATCCAATTTTCGGGATACGGCCCCAAACTTGAGAACTGTCCTCAAAACAGCCCCAAAGTCTTCACAAAACGGCCCCTCGAAAATCTAATTTTCGGGATACGGCCCCAAACTTGAGAACTGTCCTCAAAACAGCCCCAAAGTCTTCAAAAGCTCCAAACAAGCCCCAATATTCAGAACTATCCTCAAAATAGCCCCAAACTTCACGAAATCAACAAAAATGCCCCAAACTCTGAAACTGCTCCAAAACAGCCCCAAAGTCCTCAAAAGAGCATCCCAAATTGGAAAACTGCCTAAAACAGCCCCAAACATCCAAAAGCTTGCAAAGAAGCCCCAAAGTCTTCAAAACTTCAAAATCACCCTCAAATCGGCCAAAAATTCGACCAAAATGGCTAAAACACGTGCAGAGCACATGAGGGAGCACTGGGGTGCACAAGACAAGCCAACTCCAAGTCAAAATCCCGGTGCACGGAGGGTGCACGGCGCTACAGCCACAGAGGTCACGGGTTCGAAGCCACGCAGACGCACTATTTTCCAGCAGTTGAAGATCTTCAAATCTTCAACGAAATCTCAGGTGTTCATTATGAAAAACCCAGGAAAACCAGATTTAATCGTCGTTAAAACGACTCCAAACCAACTTGAATCCATTAGAAACCATAAGGCGCATCAAATCCAGTCCAAATTGCTGCAAACAATCGATTATCCAAATCGAATTTCAAGAAATTGCAGTCCAAAAACTGTAGCACCAAGAACAGATAGCAGCTCCAAACGAATCCAAAATTGAACAAATCCATAGCAGATATCATCAAATCGCAGCTCACAATCAATCGCAACATCAAATGCGAATCCAATGTAATTCAAATCGCAGCAAATGATCAAGAAATCAGCTCGAATTTGAACAAATTGCAGCAAATATACTGCTGTACGAAGAACACAGATATGCAGCTCCAAAAACGGATCAAAATGATCCAATCTCCAAAGAAGCTTCGTAATCTTGCACAGACTACACAAAAGAATCGCATTGATGCAAGGAGTACATGAGAAGTGCAGAATCGAAGCAAAACTCTTCAAAACAAGGAGAATCGAAGCTCATAGAAGCTGCCAGAAACAGAGCAGCAGCAAAAATGAAGAAGAGCTGAAACTGAGGTGCAATAATCCAAATTCCAAAGCGATGAATCGATTAATCCAGCAGAAGCAATCGATCTCAGACTCGTGGAACAACACCAGATCGAATCCAAATCACAGGATCGAACAGAAATCGATGAGCAAATCTCAAATCGATGTAACAGTAACAAGCTGAAAAATACAGAAGCTGAGATGCTGAAACTGATTTGCTGAACTGAATTGCTGTAAATCTTCAATCCAAACAGCAATTATTGAGCAGTAAAGCCACGAAATACATCAGCAACTGAATGATCTTCAAGTAATTCAATGAATCGAAGCTGAAATCCTCAAGATCCAAGCTCAAATCGATGCAAAATCCTCTCGAAAAATCATGAATCGAACCTGGAAATACCATGAATCTGATACCATATTAAGTTTTATAATGTGGAGAGGAGGGTTGAACCATAAGGAGATATAAAATATGAATGATATAAATGATTCAACCAAGTATTTACATGTTAGGATGCCACTATATATAGGAGATCAATCCTAGCTAACTAGTCAACTATACAAGTCAACCTAAGGTACCATGTATCTATACAAGTATGAGTACCTATCAATGTATGTACAAATATGTACATCTAATACTGTATCTGTGTATCTTTTTTCATTTAGTTCGGTCCAACTAAATACTTTTTCTTTTTGTTTATTATTTTATATAATACCTTTCAATTTATCCTTACTTCTTTGTAGTTTTCATTTATAGAGAATCAGTGAAGGTAATCTACTAATTTACTTATATTATATATTAAATGATGTATATACATATTTATTTAGTAACTAGATATCACTAATATTCAATGTATATATAAGCCTTATTCTGGTGTTTTTTTTTTTAGTTTAAACTTTTAATCTCACGTGTAAAAACAAAAAATTATCAAATTGGCAACTTAGTGAATAGAGTACCGAAAGGGCGGAGATTAAAACCATGTTTTTATTTTCGTAATTGAACTCCCGAACTCGAATTTCTGATTGTAGACTGATTTTATACCTAGGAGTTTAATTCGTTATTCCATTAGGTGTTTTAGGATTCTAGTTATCCTTAATTAACTAATGACGACTCTTTCAAAATCCATGTCGTTTTCAAAAATGTAAATCGCATTAGGTCAGATTTTAGGTCTGACAATTTGGTGACTCTGCTAGGACTTATAGTGTTCGGGCACATTATATTCTCTTATTTGCCATGTTTTTTAATTTAATAATTTTTTTTTCTTGATTAATCTAACTTTTTTTTTACAGGTACAGAGTGTAGAATTTAAATTGATTTTTTTTTTTTGGCATTGCTTAAATTCGCACACACAACTTTAGTGTAATATCCAAAATGCCTAAATCCTAGGGCAACTAGGAACCCTGAGGAGTTAGTAAGGGTACGGCCGCGTGGCCGAGTCGCCGGAACGACTCAGAACAACTCCACCGCTCGTAAAGGTCCTGTGATCCCTGTTAAGACGCGTCACTCGGGTCAACGGGTCGTCGATCCAAGTGTCACTTCTCACGGGTAGATATGTTGATCTGAGGCTCTATTTGCCGGAGGGTCTGATCCGTATCCTTCTCTTCTTCTGACTTCTTCCTTCTGCCTGACCTGCAAGAAGAGCAATACCAAGCATGGAGAGGGGGGGGGGGGGGGTGGTGCTTCGTGAACCCTCCCCGATGCCTAAGTCAGTCTAAAGTTTCTAGAGAGACAAACTAGAGAGAAGGCAAAGTAAAAGTCAGTAAAATAATCAACGTGTTGGAAATGAATAGGATACGAGTAGTATTTATAGGCTTTGGGGGGATTAAGGTGGCTTAATGACATCGCTAATACCCTAAGCGTATTTAATTAACTCATAACCGTGCGATTAGACCCTTAAAGCATGGAGAGGTAGGCGAAATAATTTAAGTGTGAGACGGGTGGAAAAGAGGTCGGGACACTTGGGTCGGACGAAAAATCCGACCCCCGAGGCTTGACACCGGGTGGATTTGCCCAACCCCTCCTAAGAGGGGTTGGGTGAGCCAACCCGGTCTCCCCTAGGGGAGATCGGGTTGACCCACCCGATCTCCACTAGGAGGGATCGGGTGAAGTCACCTGATCTCACCTAGGTGAGGTCGATGGTCGGGTCCGGGCGAGCAATTTTACCTCTTTCGGACCATTAGCGTTTTAGGCAAAATGTACAGGTAAAAGTTTCGATTTATAACTGTAAATGGGGTAATCAAAATAAGACGGTCTAAATTAAAACGGGTTCCAATTGGGCTTATATTCATCACTTGCTCCCCGAGTTAACCAATGGCGTACCCCTTGGTTGACTTTATTTTAGGATAGGATGATACGCACAATTGGGAAACGTGAATTTACCTCTTGATGAAACCTTCACTCGTCCGTAGGCGCGTTTTTCGAGACTTGTCCTCTGATTCTCAAAGATAGAGGAATTGTAAACGTTAGAGCATGCGTACACGCGTTCTAGACACGTGTCCGCGGAATATGAATATAATCATAAAAAATCCGATCTCTTCAAGTAGGCATTTTAAAAATATGTACGTGTATGGGGACGCAATGCAATCAAGGATATGAGTCTATTTACTTCAATTTCCTACGGGGTGAGTATAGGCTGGGAAATTTTTTTGAATTGGGTCCAAAAATTTCTATGTACAGGATAATGGAATATATGCCTATAGGGTGTTAACTTGAGTAAAAATATGCCTAACCATAGTCAGAAAATAACTAAGGGCGCTCTCTTTAAAATCCGACCCTTGGATTTTTCCTCTTTAGATTTAAACGGTGTTGATTTGGCGGTTTTAAAAAACCCTAGTGTCACGGCTTGGAGCTTTCCAAACTCCCAGCGGAATACGCCCGCGGGGCATCCGGCACTCCCACGTCCGGATCCGCCCTCTTCTCTCCCAAGATCAGTTCTCGAAGCCCAACTCGCACTGCGCATACGGACAGAACGGGTCGTGGTTAGGGGTCTTTGCTCCGGAGAGCAGCTTAACTGGTTTTCGGCCAGCCCTGGCCATCATCAGGAGAGCGGCAGTAGCTCTCGAACCAGCAGGATCCCGAAGGATATACAACGTCTTACCGATAACAACCAGGAAATTGGAAACCAGCCATTGGCTTGTAAGCGACACCCCATGTATGGGGGGGAGAGATCCACATCCATCACATCCTGGCTTGACTTTCAACTACTACTCCCCCCTAAAGAGCTTTATTTACAAAAGCTACTCTAGAAGTAGTAGACGTTGGGTGTGCCCCAACTTGCACCAGTTTTCCAGGCACGTGACATTCTCCCCCACCCAACCAACGCAACGCCCTCGTTGCGCGAACCTGCTGCCTCCACGATATTCTCTGCAGCAGGGCACTTTACCAGGCCATCAACATTTCTGCCTTCTTGAGTCGGTCTTTGTTGCTTTTTGCGTATTGTCCCCTCCTTCCTGAGAAGATCAACTTCCTCGCTATGTCTCGCTTACGTTGGTCGCCGCTGAGTCTTCCAGGCCACCATTCCGTATCGGACTCCCCCAGTGCGAGGCCCATGGAAACATCTCCCCCTCCTCCCTAAGGTTAGACTTTCTCGTCTAAGAGATTTCCCACCTACGGGACGCTACTCCGCAATGTTCCGATCAATACAGCAGTCTATCCCTTCTGCTTTCTTGGGTATGGTCAGAACTGCTTTGGCGCATTGACACTCCTCATGAGTTCAACTAATCGTTGGTCACAGTCACATTCTCGTGAGCCACCACTACGATCCCGTGGAAAGAGCTCCTTTCACGCCTCTCTGCGAACGACTTTCTTGTCTAAGAGTTATCCACCTCCTTGGGCACGCCTCTACAACTTGCCTCCGCCCTTCCAGCAGTTTTCCACACAATAGCGCAACTCAACCTTGTTCGTCGAACAACTCCTCCATCGGACACCTTGTTCGCTAAGAGCGCGCTAGCGATGGCTATCCTCGTTGTAAAGCATCTTGGGACAACCATGATCGTTCAGAGTCCGCAACGTTTATATATATTTCTTCAATCATCCTGGGCGAACGAGAACTTGGCTCTGATACCACTTGTCACGGGCTTGGAGCTTTCCACGCTCCCAGTGGAATACGCCCGCGGGGCATCCGGCACTCCCATGTCCGGATCCACCCTCTTCTCTCCCAAGATCAGTTCTCGAAGCCCAACTCGCACTGCGCATACGGACAGAAAGGGTCGTGGTTAGGGGTCTTTTCTCCGGAGAGCAGCTTAACTGGTTTTCGGCCTGCCCTGGCCATCATCAGGAGAGCGGCATTAGCTCCCGAACCAGCAGGATCCCGAAGGATATGCAACGTCTTTCCGATAACAACCAGGACATTGGAAACCAGCCATTGGCTTGTAAGCGACACCCCATGTATGGGGAGGAGAGATCCACATCCATCACGTCCTGGCTTGACTTCCAACTACTACTCCCCCCTAAAGAGCTTTATTTACAAAAGCTACTCTAGAAGTAGTAGACGTTGGGTGTGCCCCAACTTGCACCAGTTTTCCAGGCACGTGACACTAGCTTCTTCTACTATAAAAAGGGGATAGATGATTACCACATTTTCTTCGTCCTTATCCTTTTTCCCTTCGACTATCGGGTCTTTTAGTCGATTCTACTTCTTGGGGTGCGTGTTACGGCGAGGTACGTAAATTGTTTCTAGTTTAAACGTTGTTCCTTGGGAACATGATTTTGTTTTTCTTGGTTCGTTCTGGATTCTTGCCTTCCTCTCGATTGCCTTACTTGTTATCTTGCCTCCTGGCTTGTGCGTCCCTGTAGTAATAGGACTATGCTTAGCTTCTCTCCTTGCCCTCTTACATTTGCCTCGTATTCAGGTGTTTTGTTCAAGTGTGGTAGGGCTCTCTCCCTGGGTGTTCTTTCCTCTGCTCTTAGCCGTTCACTCATTGTTTAAGAGGAATGAGTGAAAATCTTATTCGCTTGGCTCTTTCTTTGTTATTTTCGGACTAAAGTGTGTTCTTGCTGTCGGTGAATCTTTTAAGTCTCTGATGAGGAGTAAGGGGTCGATGCGGTTAGGTGTGTCTGGTTCCGGGACCGGACCCTCGATTGCCAAAAAAACCCTTCTCTTGCGGCGTGGGGAGTTATCCCGTGGCTGAAAGTGGGATTGATGCTGGCGTTATGGTGTCGTCTTCTCTCCATGTTCATGCCCCCGAATCGAGGGTGCGGGAGCCGATCATCCCATCTCCGTTGTTTGGTGAGTCTTAGATAATGGGTATCTTCTTAACGTGTACTTTGAGATACTTAATATTTATTTCTTGTGGGTAGAATCCGTCTTCCCTCGTTGAGTCGGAAGGAGTTGTCTTGTAATCCTTTTGATGGTATTGTTGGGAACGATTGGGCTCCTTATTACGGGTGTGGGTATCATTTTGACAGTCAATCGTCTTTGCATACTCCTGAGGTTGGGGTTCACATATTGCAATCTGCTATTCCTCCTACAGATCGTGTGTCTCTCCCCAATGCCATTATTTGTGGGGAACTTCATTTTCTGATGCGGTGTTGATGGAACCATGCCCCATTTGTTGATTGTAGTAGTACCTTGGACTCCATTGTACTCCTCCATTTCTTCAATAATAAAGAAAGGAATATCAATCTTTAACTGTCTCTGGCCTGTGCCTAGTGTCACATGTAGTGTGATTGACCCCATTGGGTAAGTTGGTTCTCCCAAAAATCCTATGATGAGGGAGTGGACTTGTTTTATGCTGCTTGGTCTTACACCTAATCTGTCATTCACTTTCTTGCTAATGATATTAGGTGAGCTTCCACCATCTACTAGGATCCTTCTGACATCCATGTCGGTGATTTTAATTGTTATGACTAGGGCATTCCTATTGCTTGGTAACACATGCTCCATGTCCTTTCTTGAGAATTGTATCGTATCTTCTATCTTTCCTTTCACTTGTTTTTCTTCGGATGTGTGATTTCCTAATTGTTTCATAAATGCCTCTCTTGCATTTGTTGATTCACCGCCAGATCCGTAACCTCCATGAATGACATACATGCTTGCCATCTGACTCGTGATAGTTAAGCTTTTTGTTCGAAGCCCACGGACGGAGCCAAGTGTTAAGTCGCGTCACTCGGTTCAACGGGTCGTCGATCCAAGTGTCACTTCTCACGGGTAGATAGGATAATCTGAGGCTCTATTCACTGGAGGGTCTGATCCGTATCCTTCTCTTCTTCTGACTTCTTCCTTCTGCCTGACCTGCAAGAGGGGCAGTACCAAGCACGAAGAGGGGGTGGGTGGTGCTTGGTGAACCCTCTCCGATGCCTAAGTCAGTCTGAAGTTTCTAGAGAGACAAACTAGAGAGAAGGCAGAGTAAAAGCCAGTAAAATAATCAACGTGTTGGAAATGAATAGGATACAAGTAGTATTTATAGGCTTTGGGGGGGGATTAAGGTGGCTTAATGACATCGTTAATCCCCTAAGCGTATTTAATAACTCATAACCGTGTGATTAGACCCTTAAAGCATGGAGAGGTAAGCGAAATAATCTAAGTGTGGGATGGGTGGAAAAGAGGTCGGGACCCTTGGGGTCGGACGGAAAATCCGACCCCCGAGGCCTTACACTGGGTGGATTTTCCCAACCCCTCCTAAGAGGGGTTGGGTGAGCCAACCCGGTCTCCCCTAGGGGAGATCGGGTCAGCCCACCCGATCTCCCCTAGGAGGGATTGGGTGAAGTCACCCGATCTCAAGGTCGATGGTCGGGTCCGGGCGAGTAATTTTACCTCGTTCGGACCGTTAGCGTTTTAGGCGAAGTGTTCGGGTCAAAGTTTCGATTTACAACCGTCAATGGGGTAATCAAAATAAGACGGTCTAAATTAAAACGGGTGCCAATTGGGCGTATAGTGGAACCTACCTTGCAGAGCAAAGCCACACATTTTCTACCCCCTAACATGTCGTGTTTTATCTGTGTATTTTTTTTTTTGTAAAGAGGTTATCAGGTAAACTATAAGTTTATCTAACTGGTAACTTTATTTTCTCATGCATTCATCTCATTGCATTTTTAAAACACCAAAAAAAAAAAATTCAACTAAGTAGCTAGTCATTTAGTTGTAGAAATTTTCTTTTAACATGCATTTCTTATGCATTTTTTTTTTATAAAACCACTTACCTGAATTTTTATTTTGAAATCACGTTTCATACACATTATTTAAAACAAAACAAAAAACTCTTCAGGTAAATTTTAATTTTGGTTAGTGCGTCACATATGCATTATTTAAAAAAAAAATTCAGGAAAAATGAAATTCATCTTTAGCTATTAGAGCATCTAATTTCGAACGTGCATTCCATATGCATCATTTCAAAAACATTTTACTTGAATTTTTATTTTTATTTTAAATAATGCATCCAGTATGAATTAATTTTAAAAAAAAACTTTTTAGATAAATCGTAGGCTCTCTTAGTTTTAGGGCTCTTTTTTTAAAAAAACCTTTTACATGAATTTTTAATCAAAAGACGTGCATCTCATATGCATTATTTTCGAAAAAATCATTCAGGTAAATTGTAATTTCTTTTAGTAGTAGAACTTTTATTTTTAAGTTTGCATCTTATTTTTGTGCATCTCATATGCATTCTTTTAAAAAAACAAAAAATTCACCAGAATTTTTAATTTTGAGCCACTTGGATGCATTGATTTTTTTTCCTCTTTAAAAAAACAAAAAAAAAATTCAGGTAGCTTGTAAGTTTTCATAACTGTACAACTTTCATCTCATGTACATCTCATAGGCATTGTTTTAGGAAAAAAAGAGTTTTTAGATAGATTATAAATCTTCTCTTAGTTGTTGAGCTTTTAATTCCAAACATGCATTGCATTTGCATTTCTTTTTATAAGAAAAATTTACCTTGATTTTTCATTTCGTACATACATTCCATATGTATCATTCGGGTAAACTGGTTGTAAGTTGTAAGTTTCTTAATGTTAGAACTTTAACTTTCGAGCATGCATGAGCATTTTTAAAAAAAAAACTCAAAGTGTCATTCATTTTTATCCAAGGTGTATTACACTTATTCGGCAAGATCGTCTCAACCTTCACGTAAGCTAGCGTTTTAAAAAAGAGACTTGATTCTATTTTTTTGAGAAAATAGTTTAACTGTGTATTAAGTATTACGTATCGAGTTGACAAGTCGTCGATCCGAATAGCCAACTCACGGGTAAAATCTTTTCCTTTGTGATCCGACAGTTTCCCTTTTGTGATCCGTTTCCCCGTATCTTCTCCGTAATCCTTCTTCCTGCAGACCTGCACGAGGGGTAAGACAGGGGGTGGTACCGATGAACCCTCTCTGATGCTTAAATGAGAACAACGTATACAGAGAGAAAGTAGAGAGAAGGGAGAGCTCAAATTTTGCAAGTATCATAACTCCGTAAATGAAAAGGGGTGAGGTTCTATTTATAGGCTCAAAAGAGATTAAGACGGTTAATGACACCGTTAACCCTTAAACGAGCATAGTTAAACAAGTAATAGAGGGAATAAACCCTTAATAAGCATGTACAAGGTTCGTGATATTTTCTAAGTGTTGGACGTGCAAAGTGATGGTCGGGTCGTCACCAGGGACAGTTTGAAAGACAGTGTGTCGGACGCTGCGCACACCCCTCTGGGGGGAATATCGCGTGTCTGAAGAATGTCGGGACCTTCGAGGTCGGACGGGAAGTCTGACCCCGGAGGTTTGAGGTCGGACCTGGTTGGTCCGATTTCTCCCTTGGGAGAAATCCTACCAGCTAGGTCTGATCTCTCCCTTGGGATAAATCAGACCAGTCAGGTCCGATCTCACCTCTGGTGAGACCGGACCCGGCGAAGTGTCCGGACAGGTATTTTTTTCACCCGTTCGGGCTATTTTTCTGTTGTTGACGTGCTCGGGTCAAAGTTTCAGTTTACAATCATTTATAGGGTAATTAAAATAATACAATCCGAATGAAGACGGGTCTAAATTGAGCGTATATCTATCACAGGCCCCAGAGTCTGTTAGATTACGGGGAGTAATCACTACGGAAACTAAATCATGGTACATGCTAGTAATCGAAATTACGCAGCGGAAGATTCGCACATACCTCTACAGTTATATGTAGACCCAAGATCCTTGCAGGAGGGAGTTCACGATCCTTCTGTCGGCACTCGTAGGGGTTCTTGTGAAGGAAGCTCTACGTGGTATATTCTCCACAGCAGAGCCTCTGATCGATTCTTGGCAAGGGACAGATCTCTGGAGTGTTTGCTAGAAAGCAAATTGGCACACCCTTGGTGAATGTAGTGGTTTGGTCGTGTAGGTATTTTTGGGGAAAGGGATTCTCTCAAAACACCACTTAAAGGGAACTGTGATTAACCCTAATAAAACCCCTAACTCCCCATATATATATATGAGGAGTAAATTGGACAAAATTCCATTTTACCCCCTCCTTATTTCATCCGGCCATGATGTATAGGGAGGCCCAATTTTGGGCCTCTCATGTCAATTGAGATTTGGGTCTGGCCCACTTTTCTAATATAACATATACCCAATTTACTTAGGTAACCTATACATATAATGGGCTACCATTTACGGCGACCATCACCATATGCTTACAGCTCCCACTCGCCGGAATGGGAGGTACCTGTTAATGTATTGTCGTCCAAATCTGCATCAACATTTCACTCCTTCGATCTCATCGTTCGCTTCCGAATAGTTCATACGAGGTTTGCCGTGCGACCGGCGGACACGATGGGCATCGTGCTACTCATCTGTTAGGAGTGTTGCAACGCCCGCGGAACGTTGATTCCCTTTTCTCCAATCAACCTGTTATAATTAACATTTATATAGTGTCGCGCTGTATCTTAGGTCAACTGATAATTCTCCATTTGCCTAGTTTCCACTTAGGAACACTTCTCCAAGGCATCTGTACAAGTATTCACAACCCTCAACTAATATCCAGTTGGTGGCCACCTTAGTGAATACAAGAGTCGGTGAATTACAGGTGAACTTGACCATCTCCATCGCTCATACCCTTAGTCAAACCCAACCGGTTTCCAAAAGACGTGGTCATTGGGCCTTTTTGTTCAGGACTGCGCTCGTACGCCGGGAAGCGAGCATTGAGCCTGACCTTAGGTATGAGTTCTGAGTCCATGAGGATACTTCAGATGCCTCTTAATAAGGCTCCCGAGATCAATCACACGCTCGAGGTGAAAAATTTTGCGCCCGCCAGAATCACGAGGATTCTTTCCTAGCACAACCGAGCTGTGACCCCGTGGTCGAACGTGAAGCACGCGTCAATAGCATACCAGAACGTTTAAGTTCAAAGGAATGGGATATGTCTAATCATGCTATCGCAGATTCTCATCTGGCCCAGAATGTGGATTAATGACGAACGGAGTTCATCACGGTGATCTTCAAAACGAAGATCATGTCGAGTTAGTTCAACACTAGATGATCGTTTTGCGTAATCAAGTTTATCCCCCTGATTCTTGGCAAGCCTTGTTTAGTAGAGGCCTCCCTCAACCGCAAGATGACCGTACCTGTGTGACGAGGTAAGGCCCACATTCGACATAGTTTTGGCAGAGGATTGCGTCCTCCTACCACTTAGTTTATAGACCGAAAATTTGATGTAATCAAAAAATTATGACGTCGATAGATCGTTGTTGGATCACGGGTGAAGCTCCGTTACGTCCTTGACGGAAGGCTTGGACTCCTGGGCTCCGCGTAATCCTGCAAAAGGGGATGACCTGGGTGGTGACCCAGAATCCCTCTCCGATGCTTAAATGAGTACGGTGATCAATGGGTGGTATAAGAAGTGTAAGTTTGTATCAGCGTAGTTGGTTTTCTGAGGTAACCTCCTCCTTTATATAGAAGGAGGAGTTACTCAGTTACCTGTTACTGCGCTTGGCAGTTATACCCACGATTCCGTGTATCTCGCCATGATTCCGTATATCTCGGCTGGGATTCCATATTTCTCGCCCCACGCTCCGCGTATCTTACCCGTACCTCCGCGTATCTCGGGCACGCCCTGCGTATCTCGGGGGAGATTATCTATATTAACCGTCTTCCCACTACTCTCATCTAGTAGGTGGGTTTCTCGGTCTTATCCTCTGATTACAAGTCTCGACTCCTGTCGGGGACTCCAGAGTTGTCTCATTCTAGATCACCACCCAGGACCTTCAGTCTCTACGGGACAGGTCCAGCCTCTGCGGGGCTTTATTATCGGGGCCTTTACTAAGGCATATCGGGGCTTACTCAGAGGCTTCTTATCGGGAGCGTTCAGCTCATTCATCGGGACCGCTAAAGTCGGGACCCTTCGTGCTGGGCCTCTGGGCCTTCAAGGCTTTTCACGAGGCCCACTGGACCTATTCGCCGTCCAGTGGCTGTTAACGGGGCTAACGATTACATCGGAACCCATCATTTGCCCCCAAGACATGGGGGACTTTTAGTTCGTCATGTCTTTTAATTCAGCTCTTCTGACCTCGTTGCCGGAGGTTTTTGTTTTTATACCTCCCGATACCGCCGTCGGAGGCTTTTGTCTTCGTACCTCCCGATACCGCCGTCGGGGGCTTTTGTTTTCATACCTCCCGATACTGCCGTCGGAGGCTTTTGTTTTCATACCTCCCGATACCGCCGTCGGAGGCTTTTGCCTTCGTACCTCCCGATACCACCGTCGGAGGCTTTTGTTCTCATACCTCCCGATACCGCCGTCGGAGGCTTTTGTTTTCATACCTCCCGATACCGCCGTCGGAGGCTTTTGTTTTCATACCTCCCGATACTGCCGTCGGAGGCTTTTACCTTGGGTACAATTCTTGAATATGACTCTCCCAATTCTTCGGTCCATCACTTAAGATGACTTCATACACCCTTCCGATGCTTCACAAGGACTTACCACTTAAGGTTTCTCATCCAATCGGGACTTCGCCACTTAAGGTTTCTCGTCCAATCGTGCATCATTAAGATGGCTTCATCGTACCCTTTGAGGCTTTTATTGCGTCTTTTCAGACGACTTTAGATATACCCTTTAAGGGCTTTTATCGCGTCCTTGCCAGACGACTTTCGCGGACCTATTAAGGCTTTTTCGTACCCGTTAAGGCTTTTGGCCGCATCATATAGACGACTTACGCGGACCTGTTAAGGCTTTTTCGTACCCGTTAAGGCTTTTGGCCGCATCATATAGACGACTTACATGGACCCATTAGGGCCTTTTCGTACCTAGGCTTTTGGTTGCATCATATAGACGACTTACATGTACCCCGTAGGGCTTTTGTCCGTACCCGTTAAGGCTTTTGGCCGCATCATATAGACGACTTACGCATACCCCGTAGGGCTTTTGTCCGTACCTGTTAAGGCTTTTTCGTACCCGTTAAGGCTTTTGTCGCGTCCCTCAGGACGTATCGGATCGATGGATAACTTGCGACCTTCACGGCGGCTTAACATCACGCACCTCTAAAGGCGACTTAATATCAAACATGATACTTCTTCAAGTGTGCGCCACTGAAGGAATGCTGCAACGTCTTGCCATCAAGGTCCTCTAGCTTGTATGTATTGGGTGCTGGCATCCCTACGATCTTGTAAGGTCCCTCCCATTTCGGCGAAAGCTTGTTAATCCGATCTTGATGAATGAACTCGTTCCTCCGCCAGACAAGTTCTCCAACGAAGAACTGTCGGGACCTGACACGCCGATTGTAATATCGAGCTGTTGCCAGACGCATCCGAGCCTGGACTTCATCAGCCTTCCATCTTTTTTCCTCGAGCAAGTCTAAGTCTAGACGTCTCATTTCCTCGTTTGTCAGAGGCTAGTAATATTTCGCGCGATGGGACGCCACCGCTATTTCCACGGGAGCGACTGCCTCCGTGCCATAGACCAGGCCAAACGGAGTTTCTCCTGTCGATTGCTTGGGTGTTGTTCTCACAGCCCACAGCACGTTCTTGAGCTCATCCAGCCAATGGCCCTGCAAGGCATAGACTCTCTTCTTCAAGCCATCCATCACGATCTTGTTGGCTGACTCTACCTGGCCATTGGTCTGAGCGTGGAGGACTGAATCAGTCCGATGCTCAATGTTTAATTCTTCCAGGTACTCCTTCAACTGAGCCCCATTGAACGGAGGGCCGTTGTCGCTGATCAATACTCGCGGGACCCCGTACCAGGATATGATTTGAGTCTGAAGGAACTTGAGGATCTGCTGCCCCGTCGTTCTAGCCAATGCTTTGGCCTCTATCCATTTTGAGAAGTAGTCAATAGCCACGAGTAAGTACTTGCACTGACCTCTCGCTTGGGGAAGTGGTCCCACCAAATCAATTCCCCATTGCGCGAAGGGCCATGCACTCCTGATGGGCATCAGGTCTGCGGCGGGAGCCACGATATTCGGGGCGTACCTCTGGCATGCATCACAGGATCGGACCATCGCGGTCGCTTCTTTGTTCATCGAGGGCCACTAGTAGCCTAAGTTCAATGCTTTCCTGACCAGAGATCGGGCTCCTTTATGACAGGCCGCGACTCCTTCGTGTAGTTCCCTTAGGATCCGATTCGTGTCAGGCTCCGCTACGCATTTTAAGAAAGGTTTTACATACATTTTTTTGTATAACTGGTTGTCCACCATCGCGTAGTTGTCTGCAATCCGACACAATCTGACGGCTGCCACTTTATCATCGGGGAGTACTCCCGTAGTCAGGTACGTGACCATCGGGGTCATCCAAGTAGGCTTCTCCTCTTCTTCCGATCCTGTCCCAATAGCACAGACCTCCACCGGGTCAATGTTTGAGATAATCACCTTCTCTAGGAAATGCACCTTCCGATTCTCCTCGATTGCTCGCAGCTTCTCAGGGTTCACCTCGATTCCTCTCTGGCTCACCATGAACCCTAGGAACTTCCCCGAGTTCACCCCGAAAGCACATTTGTCGGGGTTCAGCCGAACCTGATGGAACTTCATCCGCTCAAATGCCGCCGCCAAATTTCGGACATGGTCTCCTGCCTGTCGGGACTTCACCAGCATGTCGTCCACATATGCCTCCATGGTTTTCCCCAGCATGTCTCCGAACAACTTGTTCACCATCCGCTGGTAAGTTGCTCCGGCATTGATCAATCCGAAGGGCATCACGTCGTAATGGTAGACGTCACTGTCAGCGTAAAAAGCTGTGTGGGGGGCATCCTCCTTCGCCATCTTGATCTGGTTGTATCCGGAATAGGCATCCATGAAGCTCAACAGCTCATGTCCCGATGTGGCATCTACCAACTGGTCAATCCTCGGAAGCGGGTAGCAGTCCTTCGGGCAGGCTTTGTTCAAGTCGCGGAAGTCGACACACATCCGCCACTTTCCGTTACTCTTTCGCACCAGCACTGGGTTAGCCACCCAAGTCTGGAATCGGAGCTCCTTGATGAATCCAGCGTCAAGCAGTCTGCCCACCTCCTGCTGGATCGCGATCCTCTTGTCCGCGCCCATCGGACGCCTTCTCTGCGCGATAGGCTTGATCGCGGGTCTATCTTCAGCTCGTGCACTATCACGTCGGGGCTGATTCCTGGCATATCACTCGGGGATCAGGCAAACAGCTCCTTAAACTCCTTCAAGAGCTCGATCAACTCTCGGGCTCTTTCCTCCGACAAAGCAGAGCCGATCTTCACCTTCCTCTGAGGCCCATCGATCTCCACTTCCTTCAAATCCTCCATGGGGGCGGGACGCCCATACTCCTCTCGAGGATCAGCATCAGTCTGAAGGACAGTCATGGTCTCCCTCCTTCTTCGTCGGGTGGCGCTAACGTAGCATTTTCGCGATGCCACCTTGTCACCCTTGACCTCTCCGACTCCGTTATCAGTCGGGAACTTCATCTTCTGGTGGACCGTCGAGGCGACTGCCATAAGAGGGTTGATAGTGGTCCTCCCGATGATCGCGTTGTATGCCCCCGCAGACTCCACTACGACGAAATCCACGTTTCGCTTCTCCATCTTTCAGCCACTACCAAACTCTACTGGTAAGGTAATCATTCCCAACGGGTAGGAAGTGGAGCCAGAGAATCCCACCATCGGGAAGTCCACCTGCGTCAGGTCCTTCTTCGTCTTTCCCATGGCTTCCAGAGCGTCCAAGAAAAAAATATCGGAGGAGCTCCCTCCGTCTATCAGGATCCGTTTCATCTCGAATCCATCCACATCCAGGGTCACGACCAAGGCGTCGTCGTGAGGGCTCTCCACACCAACTAGATCCTCCGCTGAAAAAGAGATCACCATTTCCTCCTTCAGGGTCCACGACCGGGACCTTTTTCCTAACACCACCGCGACGGATATGCGCGAAGCATAGTTCTCTCTGGAAGCGGAGGTATCACCTCCCGCTGCCATTCCTCCGTGGATGACGTTGATAGTCCCCCGTCTCTCCTTGCGGGCACCTGATCCCGAAGCCTCATGCTCGACCTTCTTCTTCTTCGGGGATCGGTCGCGGGACTTGGAACGGGAACGGGATCGACTTCTGGAACGGGATCGGCACCGTCCCTTCCCGACGAACTCTTTCAGCTTTCCCTTCTGGATCAGCTTTTCAATCTCCTTCTTCAGCTCCCGACAATTCTCAGTGTCGTGACCATTGGCTCGATGGTAGCGACAGTAACGGTCAGGACGGCCTCCTAGGAATTCGCCTTCTTTCCTCGGGGGGTATCGAGCTAGTCCTTGCCGATCCATCACAGCTAGCACGGAGGTCATCGAGCTGTTGATGGGGACACTTCGACCTTCGCGGTTATCCTTCTTCGGAGGACGCCTGTCCTCCCTTTTCTCAGGACGACCACGGTTCCTATTTCCCTCCGTCTTGTCGCTCCCCTTGCGATCATCCGACAGCTTGGACGATGGCTTTCCTCTTCCCGACCTCGGGGGATCGAGCTCTCCAGCAGCAATCTTCGACTCCTGGACGTCGATTTGCTGTTTCACCCTCGCCTGCAGGGCCTCCATGCTCCACACAACCTTCGCGGCTACGCTATGCATCAGGTCGGAACCGTACGGAGCGCTCAAGTTCCTTAGGAAAGTACGAATCATCTCTCCCTCCGAGATTTCTTCGTCAATCTCCGCAGAACTAGCAGTGAACCGTTGGTAATAGTATGCCAACGATTCATCGGGCCTCTGCACCACCTGGGTTAAAGTCCTCACGCTCTTCAGAAGACGTCTTCGACCCTGATACTGCTTGATAAAGCGGTCATGCATATCGGCCCAGCAGGTGATGCTTCCTAGAGGGAGGCTGAAGAACCAAGTCATGTCCCTTTCTCCCAGGGTTATCGGGAACAATGAGCATATGAGATCATCATTCGATGTTCGTCCCATACAAGCCTGGACGTGCCTCTTGCACATGGCGAACTGGGTCCCCCTCACCGTCATACTCCTTGATGGTCGGAATACCTAGCCCAGGCGGGGCTACGGTATCGATCATCCGCGGCACAAAAGGATGGCTGGACCGATCCCTCAGCTCCGATGTCATCTGCTTCTGATCACCCATGCAGATGCTCACGATCTTCACCACCTGATCGGGGGTGATGGGGCCATTCAGGGGAATGGTCCTGTTTTGCACTGGTCCAGGGCCGTCGACCACGAACTTCTCCAGGTGTGCTGGTTCCTTGCCCTAATTCCTGAGCGGAACCTCCTGTTCCTCCGGGTCCACCCTCGGCGTTGGTGGTGGTAACTCTTCTCGCGGAGGCAACTCCTCCGCTCTCCTGGCGGCCTCTCTCTTATCCAACAAGGCCTCCATAGCGGCCAAGAACATGGGCATAGCCTCCGCTACTGCCTTGGCCAACTCTGAGTTCGAAGACGACCCTTCTTCCTTCGCGGGACTCCTTCTCTTCCATGGCCCACCGGGTTTGGGGGAGCCTCATCTTCCTCCCTACGCGGGACATCCTGCCTGTTCGTCTCAGCGTCTCGGACTGAGACCTCATAGCCATCACCTTGCCCCCCTGTCTGGGAGAGAGCAGGGTTCTCACCTTGTTCAGCAACGCGTTCTGGCAACGGGGAGTTCACAGTTCCTGCGGGACGAGAACTGCCAGCCTGAACTTGCTTCTTCTTGCCACTACCGGCCATTGATCTGGTAGAAGCTATTTTGGCTTTTCGTAAGCTTCCCACAAACGGCGCCAATGTTGGATCACGGGTGAAGCTCCGTTACGTCCTTGACGGAAGGCTTGGACTCCTGGGCTCCGCGTAATCCTGCAAAAGGGGATGACCTGGGTGGTGACCCAGAATCCCTCTCCGATGCTTAAATGAGTACGGTGATCAATGGGTGGTAAGAAAAGTGTAAGTTTGTATCAGCGTAGTTGGTTTTCTGAGGTAACCTCCTCCTTTATATAGAAGGAGGAGTTACTCAGTTACCTGTTACTACGCTTGGCAGTTATACCCACGATTCCGTGTATCTCGCCATGATTCCGTATATCTCGGCTGGGATTCCATATTTCTCGCCCCACGCTCCGCGTATCTTACCCGTCCCTCCGCGTATCTCGGGCACGCCCTGCGTATCTCGGGGGAGATTATCTATATTAACCGTCTTCCCACTACTCTCATCTAGTAGGTGGGTTTCTCGGTCTTATCCTCTGATTACAAGTCTCGACTCCTGTCGGGGACTCCAGAGTTGTCTCATTCTAGATCACCACCCAGGACCTTCAGTCTCTACGGGACAGGTCCAGCCTCTGCGGGGCTTTATTATCGGGGCCTTTACTAAGGCATATCGGGGCCTACTCAGAGGCTTCTTATCGGGAGCGTTCAGCTCATTCATCGGGACCGCTAAAGTCGGGACCCTTCGTGCTGGGCCTCTGGGCCTTCAAGGCTTTTCACGAGGCCCACTGGACCTATTCGCCGTCCAGTGGCTGTTAACTGGGCTAACGATTACATCGGAAACCATCAATCGTAAACACAATTTCAATTCTTTTGTTTCAAAAATGTAACTTCCAATTATCAAAATGTTATCATAGATACATGCCATATCTAAACCCTACGCAATCCAAGCAATTTTACATGCTTTTCGAATATCTCCCTGCGTAGTGGTTTAGTTAATGGGTCTGCAATCATATTATCAGTGGACAAGTATTCCATAGTGATTATATTTTTTTCTCCATATATTTAGCATAAAAGTATTTCACTTCAATGTGTTAGGTCCTACTATGGTACTTCATATTCTTTACTGCCGCAATGGCTGCTTGACTGTCAGAGAACACCTTCACAGGTTTACTCCTGACGTCACCATCTAGCAGCGCAGTAAGAAGCCTTTTCTGCCAGACCGCTTCCTGTGCGTTCTTTGAGAGAGCTACGAATTCCGATTCCATCGTTGACAGCGCGACACATGTTTGCTTCTTGCTCGTCCATGAAATGACGACATTAGCAAGGAGAAGCACTCCTCATGTGGTGGACTTACGATCATTCGAATCACCACCATGGTCGGCGTCACTGTAACCAGTCAATTCTAACTTCCCGCCCTCATAGCACAGCGCATAGTCGGCAGTACCTTTCAGATAACGAATTATTCATTTTACAGCCTTTAAATGTTGATAGCCAGGATCTGATTGGAAATGTGCTACTAGGTCCATGGCGTAACAGATATCCGGACGGGTGCATGGCATGTCGTACATCAAACTACCAACCATGCTGAAATACTTTGCACCCTTCATCTTTTCACGTTTTGCCAGGTTCCGGGGCTGTCACGTTTTGAATTACGCACCCAAACACCACCGGCGTATCCATGGGTTTGGCATCCTGTAATCTGAACCTTTTCAACAGCTTGTTGATATAGGCTTCTTGAGACAGGCACAATTTACGGGTAGCCCGATCTCTAGCAATCTTAATGCCCAAGATATATACGTGGCCTCTCCCATGTCTCTCATCTCAAATACAGATGCTAACCAGGACTTTGACTTATTCTTGAAACTCACGTCGTTTGCAGCAATGAGTATGTCGTCCACGTATAAGGTTAAGATGACATACTTAGACTCGAAGGTCTTATAATACACGCACGGATCCTCGTGAAGATTCACGAATCCGTTTCCTACGATTTCCTCGTGGAATCTGCGGTACCATTGCCGTTACGACTGTTTAAGACTGTAGATGGACCTTTGGAGGTTACAAACTTTAAGTTCGTTACCAGGAGTAATGAAACCCTCTGGCTGCTCCATGTGAATCTCTTCCTCCAGGTTTCCGTGGAGGAATGCGGTCTTAACATCCATTTGGTGCAGCTCGAGATCGAGACTTGCGACCAAGCCCATAAATGGCCCTAACTGTGGTTTTACGCACAGTCAGTTAGTTCGTCTTTGTTAAAGTCCACTCCGTGAAATTAGGTAAGTCCTTTCGCAATAAGTTGATTTATCCGACCTTCTTCATCAGTGGTGAGCCTTTTTTCAAGGCTCACCTTATCCTTGTGCCCCTGTGGTTAGCAGGTAAATCAACTATAGACTATAATGACTTTCATTTAAGGCGATCTCTCTCGTTTATTATTTTCCTCCATTTCTCCACTTGAGGTTTTTCCAATTCTTGCCAACAGTTATTAGAGTTAGGTTTTCACCCTACTCGATGGGATACTTCCTGGAGAAGTTCGAGTCTTTTGACTTTCGTCTAGTCTTGTTTATCCCATCTTGAGTATGAACATTTCTCCCACTCGGAATAATGCCTCTTATCGGAGCATCACTTCCATTGAGAACTATTCTCCCACTCATAAATGCTTATTATCAGAGCATCGTTTCTATTGGGAACAAGAGCAGTGCTAGAACCTTGACCTACAACTTTCCTTTGACAACCTCTTGGTCTCGGAGTTTCATTTTCGAGATGAATTCCTTGATCACTAGGATTTGGAACCAAATTTGGTCGGTTTAGTCCCACAGGGAATAATGGGTAATTTAGGTAGTTGCGTCATTCCTGGTTCAGAAATTTGACCATCAAGTTCAACTTGATTCGTCTCAACAGCAACAGTGATTACGTATGGCAGGGTTTATTCCTCCCATTGGATTTATTATGAAAATGTTCCCATTCTCATTTACCATGTCATTCACTTGAGTTGCTGGTTCAAATCTCTCTCCCACTCGAATTAAGTGGGACCTGATTGTGAGTGATATCCTGCTCCGTTTTTATAAAGACTACGTTATTTTGAAACTGTTCATGCATCGGAAAATTCTCCCTCAAGTATGTAATGTCTCATGTTTGACCACGGCACCATTTTACCAAGTTGTAAACAAGTATTTTCTAAGAGTAATTAACGTACTCTTGTCCTAAAGCTTGTTAATCGCCTGACTGTCCCTATATTGCGTGTGCGCATGTAAGGTATCTTTTGGTGTCTGATATCCTTCCTTGGACCCTGCAGATTTTCTATCTTGAAAGATTGCTCCCGTGTTTTGGTAGTTTTTCTATCTTCTAGAGGAAGTAAGTTTATTCTTCTTCATTTTCCCTTGTTTCTTCTCTCATATTAAGTTCTTCATTGTTTTTCCATTTGTTGTTGCTTTTCGGGGCGGTTGATTTTAGTGTCGGGACACGCTTCTATAGTTGACGAGCTTCCTCGGAAGTCAATGATGGAGGATCCTTGGTGAGGGAGAAGTCTGATTTCGGAACCGGATCCTCGGCTGTTCATGCGAAATATGTTGTTGTTACCTGAGTTCTTTCTCGTGGTCAGGAGAGTTCATATGTTGGTGGAAATGGGCTCCCTAGTGTTACATTGCCATCATCTCCTTCCCCCCTGCCGAAGGGACGTGTGCCGAACTTTAAGTCGGATTTAGCAGGTATGTTTTTAATTTTTCATGTGCCTTGTAATTCTATATTTGTTAAGCTGGGTATTTCTGCTATATGTAGGATTAGGCTCCCTAGGTTGTCTCGAATAGACTTGGTCCGTCCCTTCTGTGATGATGTTATTGGTTCTGATTGGGTTCCCTTGTCTTATGGGGATAAGTGTCGTTTCGAAAACCGGTCTTCATTACTTGTTCCTGAGGTTGGATTTCGGGTTTTACAAGATCCTATTCAACCAAGTGATCTTATGTTGCCCCCTAGTCATTGAAGGAGCTTCGCGGGATAGCTGGCGGGGCCTTATCTCGTTTTACCTCTATAATTATCTTCTTTGCTATTCTATCAAGTGTCGTATTATGCTTGTTCCTTTTTTGACGCTTGTTTGTTCTGGGTTAGGGTGTTTCCGACATAGGAAATTTGTCGACGTCTCTTATTGGGCTCTTTGTAGAGAAGGAGTTACTTCAGGAAGTACATGTTCAGCCTGCTGCTAAATTTACAAGATCGTATTATTACTCTCGAGGATGAGATTGCAACCTTGTGCCGGCAAGCTGTCCGTGATAAGGTCCTACGTTCTTCTTAATTGGTATCTTATAAGATTGTTTTTCGAGAGGAGGACGAGATGTTTGCCGTCATCGAGTATGGAAATTCTCCTTCATTTCTTGTTGATCTTGAAGTTCGGTGCAATTCATCCAAACGGGCTTTCGAGAAGGCAATTTTTTAGCGGATGTTTGCAACTGTTCCTGATTTTCCTTTTCACCAGCTTGGGGATCTTTCCAGCTAACTTGTTGAGTATGCTATTTTTCTAAAGGATCAACCTACAATTCCGGAGTGTTAGTCTGTTTTGCATTTCGTCGTCTACTTCTTGTCCTTGTGGTGTTTGCGTTAACTATTTGGAGTAATGAGTTGCACCTAATCGTGTGAGGATACATTACCTCCGTTTTCGTATTCCCATTTTCTTGTGTTTAATGGGTTATCTCTTTAGTTTTATTGCGACATAATGCATCTTGCCTTGGTATTGGTCTTGACCGCAAATTTTTTGCATGAGTTTTCTTTTCTGACTTGGATGCTTTTTTTCATTTCTTTTGTTGATGATGGTGAGTTAGGTGATTTCTCCACCTATGCCTTCGGATATGTTGTCGTTTTAAGGGGACTGGTTGCGGTAGCTGATAATGAGGTTGCTGCCCCCGTGTCTGAGAATGTCATTCATGCTGGTGATGTTGAGTTGCGTGTCTCCTCATCATCGTCCAGTTCCATTGGCGGGTCGTCTTTCGATCATCAAGATTGCGAAGATTCGCTTCGCAGGTTGCATCTGTTTGATTATTTATCTACTTTTCTCATGCATGTCTTCGTTTTTCGTTCCTCCTCGTGTTGGGTTGAGTCTATCATTTTCATTTTGAATTTAGATGTTTGTAGTTCGCTAGTTGATATAAATGTCGTGGTTTTTCCTTTGGATTTTGGCTTTCTTGAATACTTGCTATGGTTGTGTTTGACTATGTATTTTGTGTGTTTGTCTTCATGGTTGTGCTCTTTGCTCTTTTTCATTTCTGCATTATTAGTATAAATAACATTCCATATGTCATATAAACTTACTTCTAAAAAAGAAGGTTTTCTCAAGATATGTTCTTGGGTATGTTGTAAAGAATTTGTAGGATACGCTCCTAAGGGCATTGAGTGCATGTGCAGGGCATGGTCCTGGAAGTGTTCAAAGTATTTGCAATAATACGCTTCTTGAGGGCGTTAGGAGTGTTTCCACTATTAAGTTTTGAGCGGTACAGATTATAAATGCAGTGTATGAACTGCTCTTAAGATGCCCCCTTTTGGGTGGTACAGATTATAAATGCAGTTTATAAATGATACGCTCTTGAGAGCGTCGAAAATTTTCATGAGATAGGCTCCCGGAAGGGGATCGCAGTGTATAAACTGCTTCAAGATACGCTCTTATGGGCGTCGATAATTGTTCGCGGGATAGGCTCCCAGAAGGCACAAAATGTGATTGCAGTGTATGAACTGCTTCAAGATACGCTCTTGTGGGCGTCGAAAACTATTCGCAAGATAGGCTCTTGGAAGGCACAGATCGCAGAATAGGCTCCTTGAAGGCGCTGTATGTGTTCGCAGTGTATGAACCACTTTCAAGATACGCGCTCTTGTAAGCGTCGAAAACTGTTCGCAAGATAGGCTCTTGGAAGGCACATATTGCAGGACAGGTTCCTGGAAGGCGCAGAGTGTAATTGCATTGTTTAAACTACTTTCAAGATACGCTCTTGTCAGCGTTGAAAGTGACATCCCATTGGTTGTCATATCTGAGTAAGGCTTGTTCAGTGAGTGCGTCATCTGAATCTTGTAAGTATTGGAGTGAATTTTCTTTTCTCTTGATGCATGCATGTGTTATTTAAAAAAGAGTTATGATGATGGAGTCCTAAGACATCCTTTTGGAAAAAGTTTCTAGATGCATAAATTGAAAAGCTAAGATATTTCATTATGAAAAAACTGGAGAGATAGATATGCTACTGACGAAAGATAAATACAATGACATGGTTTTTGTTGTTGAGGGTGGCCTTTCAATTGCGCTCGTTTGTTTCCGAGGGTCTGTGGCTTTTGAGTTTCCCTTCTAGTAGAATGGTTAACACAAATGCTTGAATTGCCCTTATTCTCAAGAGTCACTTATCTTCACTCTGTTATTAGGTTTAGACATGGAACTTCTTCAAGTGCTCCCCACTAAATGTGTTTGTCGAAATGTATCCATCTCCATCTTCTAGACGATATGCATTTATGTATGGCACTGATGCTATCTTGTATGGACCCTCCCAATTTGCAGACATTTTTCTTACCTTATCAAGATGTGAGAACTCATTTCTTCTTAGGACCAATTCTTCCCCATGGAATTGTCTTTCTCTGACTTTCCGGTTGTAGTGTTTAACTGATACCAGACGCATCCTTGCTTGTGCTTCTTCGGAGTTCCATCTTTTATCATCCACTAGATCTAAGTCTAGGTGCCTAGCCTTATCATTTTCATGTTCCTCAAAACAATTCATTCTAAGTGGCTACTGCCATTTCTGCTGGTGCCACTACCTCCGTCCCATATACCAAACCGAACGGTGTTACTCCTGTTGATATCTTTGGTGTTATTCGTACTCCCCATAAGACATTTTCTAATTCGTCTACCTAACTTCCCTTGGTAGCGTGTAGTATTTTTTTCAGACCGTCCAACACTATTTTGTTAGCTGATTCCACCTGTCCATTTTTTTTTGGGGTGTTTCACTATGCGAAGCGATGTTCTATGTTCAAATTTTTGCAATACTATTCCATTTTCTTACTCTTGAATTGGGGACCATTGTCATTTATCAAGATCTTTGGTACACCGTATCTTGAGACGATGTGTGACTTGATGAAGATAATGATTTGATTGATCGTTGTTCTTCCCATTGCTTTTGCCTCTATCCATTTGGAGAAGTAGTCTATTGCTGCCAGTATGAATGTCTTTTGTCCTTTTGTTTTTGGTAAGGGGCCTCTCAAATCGATCCGCCATTGGGAAAATGGCCATGCGCTTGATATTGAGCTGAGGTTTGATGCTGTGGCTGTTATGTTTCGAGAGTATCTCTGGCAGTGTTCGCATTTTTGCACCAATTCCTTCGAATCTTTGTCCATTGTTGGCCAATAGTATCCCAAATTGAGGACCTTTCGGATAATTGATCTTGCTCCTTCGTGACATTCAGCTTCCCCTTCGTGTAGCTCTGCCAACACTCTTTCTGTGTCCGGGTATGTTATGCATTTTAGGAAAGGTGTAGAGTACCCTTTTTTTTATAGAGCTGGTTGTCCATCATTGAGTAACTTATAGCCAGTCTTTCGATCTCGGTTGCTTCTACCTTGTCTTCTGGTAGTACTCCTTCACTGATGTAACGACGCATTGGAGTCATCCAAGCCTCTCCTTCGTATATAGTTAGACTTCAAGTTTTTCTGTGATGGACAGCCTCCTTTGTTCGACAAAATGAACTTCTTTCAGTGACTCTGCCCCGAAAGCAAATTTGCTTAAGGCATCTGCCTCCTGATTTTATTCCCTTGGAACCGACTCAATGACGAAGCTATCAAAACTTGTGATTAACTCCTTTGCCTGCTGCAGGTATTTTTGCATGTTTTCAGATTTCTCTATGTAATTTCCTCTCACTTTATTTACGACTAGCTGGGAGTCGCACTTGACTTTGAGGTGTTTCACTCCTACCCCTTTAGCTATCCTTACACCCGTTATCAAAGCTTCATACTCTGCTTCATTGTTTGTTGCTTTGAAGGTTAGTGCCATGGCATAACGCATTGGAGCACCCTTGTCAGGTGGATACAAGAGGAGCCCCGCGCCCGATCCCCCATCAGTGTGCATTTCTCATGTGTTGCCTTGTCAATCTTCTTGATTTACTTCTGTATCGTGTTGCATCAAGTTCATTGTTGGGATCGATTCCTGTGAACTCTGCAATTAAATCTGCTAAGGGTTGACCTTTGACCGTTGTTTGCGGAGCAAGGTGAATGCGGAATTCGCTTAGTTCTATTGCCCATTCTGTCAATTTCCCTTACGTGTTTGGCCTTCGCAAGAGGTGCTTCAATGATTGATCTGTTAGCACTGTTATTTCGTGAGCGTGAAAATATGGTCTTAACTTCTGTGCCGATATGACCAATCCGTAGAGGTATTTTTCAATTGCCATGTAGTTTATCTCATACTTGGCCAATGTTTTGCTCACGAAGTAAACCGGTAGCTGTGCGTTGTTCTCTTCTTTGATCAATACTGAGCTTACCGCGACATTGCTTATGGATATGTAGAGGAAAAGAGGTTCCCCAGGAGTTGGTTTTGCCAAAAGGGGTAATGTCTTCATATGTTGTTTTAATTGCTGAAAAGCGTCCTCGCATCTTGGTGTCCACTCAAATTTTTTGTTGGCACGCAGTAGCTCGAAAAAAGGGAGTGCTCTATCCCCGATCTTTGCCAAAAATCTGTTCAGTGCTGCCAATCTTCCATTGAGTTGCTGTACCTCTTTGTGTTTTGTAGGGGATTTAATATCCTCTATTGCTTGCAGTTATGGATTAACCTCAATGTCTCTCTGACTCGCCATGAACCCCGATAATTTTCCTGATTGTACCCCAAAAGCACATTTTATCGGATTCTAGCTGACTTGGTACTTACGCATTCTTTCGAAAGTTATGCGTAGGTCCTCGACGTGATCGTTCTTCTTCCTAGATTTTATGATCATATCGTCTACGTATGCTTCCATCTTCTTTCCTATCATATCTCCAAAAAGCTTGTTCACCATGCGTTGGTAAGTAGCTCCTGAATTTATGAGTCCAATGGCATGACTCTATAATGGTAGACGTCACTATCAGCAAAAAAATTTGTGTGTGAGGCATTTTCTGCGGACATTTTGATTTGATTGTACCCTGAATATGTATCCATGAAACTCATCAACTCATGACCTGATGTTGTGTCGACCAATTGATCTATTTTGGGTAGAGGGTATGAGTTTTTTGGGCATGCCTTGTTAAGATCTCGGTAATCGATGCACATTCTCCAGCTTCGGCTTGCCTTTATTACCAATACTGGGTTTTAGACCTATGTTTGGAATCTGATTTCCTTGATGAAGTTTGCATTTAGCAACTTTTCCACCTCTGCTTGGATGGCAATCTTTTTACTGCCACCCATTGTTCTTATTTTCATTGTTGTTGGGCGCTTTGTTGGATCTATGTTAAGCTTGTGGGATATTACCTCTTCTGCTATTCCTGGCATGTCACTCGGTGACCATGCGAACAACTCTTTGTATTCTCTCAGAAATGATGTTATTTGTGCCTCTTCTTTCTTAGTTAATGAGAACCTAACTTTCACCTTCCTTCCTGATTCTTCAACTATCACTTCTTTCAGATCCTCCATTGGCGCGGTCTACCATGCTCTTCTCTTGGGTCCTCGTCTATTGAAAGGACTTCCTTTTCAACTTTGGTTTTTTTATGAGTGTTATTATGCCGCATTTCCTGGCGACCTTCTGGTTACCCTTTACTTCACCAATTCCTGTACTTGTAGGGAACTTCAATTTTTGGTGGAGTGTTGATGGTATTATACCCCACTTGTTGATTGTGGTTACACCGAGGATTCCATTGTATTCATCCATGGTGTCTAAAACTAGAAAAGGGACATCAATCTTCAATTGTTTCTGACCTGTCGCTTGTGTTACAGGCAGTATTATTGTTCCGATCGGGTAACTTGGTTCTCCTGAGAATCCTTAGAGAGGAGAGTATACTGGTTTTATGCCACTTGGTTGTACACCTATGATGTCGATCACTTTTTTGTTAGAGATGCTAGCTGAACTTCCTCCATCCACCAGGATTCGACCAATATCCCTATCAGTGATTCTCATTGTTATGACTAGTGCATCACAGTGTGGGTGTGTAACGTGTTCCATATCTTATCTTGAGAATTTGATTGTTTCTTCTTTTATCTGTTCTTTGCCTTTGTTCTTGATTGTTTTATCGTCTAGTTTAATCATGTCTGCTTCCCTTGCATTTGCCAACTCTCCGCCTGATCCAAATCCTCCCTGTATGACATATGTTTTTGCCATCTGCTCTATGATAGTTAGGTTTGTTTCCTCAAACCCACGGACGAGGCCAAGTGTTAAGTTCTGCGTAATGGGTTGAAAAGTCGTCGATCCGAATAGACAACTCACGAGTAAAATCCTTTCCTTTATGATCCGATAGTTTCCCTTTTTGCGATATGTTTCCCCGTATCTTCTCCGTAATCCTTCTTCCCGCAGACCTGCACGAGGTGTAAGCCGGGGGTGGTACCGGCGAACCCTCTCCAATGCTTAAATGAGAACAACGTATAGAGAGAGAAGGGAGAGCTCAAATCATGCAAGTATCATAACTCCGTAAATGAATAGGAGTGAGTTTCTATTTATAGGCTCAAAAGAGATTAAGGCGGTTAATGACACCGTTAGCCCTTAAACGAGCATAGTTAACAAGTAGCAGATGGATTAAACCTTTAATAAGCATGCAGAAGGTTCGTGATATTTTCTAAGTGTTGGACGTGCAAAGTGATGGTCAGGTCGTCACGAGGGACGGTTTGAATGACAGTGTTCCGGAGACCGCGCACACCCCTTGGGCGGGAATATCGCGTGTCGGAAGGATGTCGGGACCTTCGGGGTCGGACGGGAAGTCTGACCACGGAGGTTTGAGGTCGGACCTGGATGGTCCGATTTCTCCTAAGGGAGAGATCGGACCTGGCCAGTCCGATCTCACTCTTGGTGAGATCGAACCCGGCGAAGTGTCCGGGCGGGCGTTTTTTCACCCGTTTGGGTTGTTTTCTGTGGGTGAAGTCTCATGTCAAAGTTTCAATTTACAATCATCTATGGGGTAGTTAAAATAATACAATACGAATGAAGACGGGTCTAAATTGAGCGTATATGTATCACTGTGCAGTTGAGTGCGACTATTCGAGTTTAAATAATGGGCGATAAAATCTTTTTGAAAAACTTCGTTTTGCACATCTGCCCTGCGTCCGAGCTAGATTGTGCGCCTCAGCAAACTCCGTTATGGTGCAAAATACCTTAGATCATAAATTTTGATTCCTTTTTTAAAAAAAAGTAATCAAAATTATGAAATGAATGACATTAGAGTTTTAAAAAAAAATCATGCATGATATTTCATTTTCTCTACACTGATTTTTTCATTCACTCTTTTTAGGTACCCTTGGTTAGGTATCCTGTACATATAAGTTTTGCCAGCCAAATGGGGCAATGTAAAAAGAACGTGCAATCATCCAGTTGCACGAAGAACAAATTGCGAACTCGGGATATCCAGCGCCCAGGTGCAATGAATTGTACTTGATTTTTCCTTGAAATTTAAGTGTACCTACTCTTTTTGCAGATCACACGACCACTTTGACCGAGGTCGCGATCACGGGAAACGTGACTGTTTCAAAGAACTTTCATGCCAAATTTCCACCTACCATATGTGGAATTCATATGCGTCCCCGAACCAAGCCGTACATCTGTTTTACGGTGAGGTTTATGTAAGCATGTGGTGATGAGCGCCGTAAATGGTAACCCATTAGATGTGTAGGTTACTTAAGTAAATTCGGTATATGTCACGTTAGAACATTGGGCCAGACCTAAATCCCAATTTACATGAGAGACTCAAAATTGGGCCTCCCTATACAACATGGCAGGTCGAATTTAAAGAGGGGGTAAAGTGGACTTTTGTCCACTTTACTCCTCCTATATATATGGAGAGTTAGGGGTTTTATTAGGGTTAATCACAATTCCCTTTAAGTGGTGATTTGAGAGAAAACCCTTCCCCAAAAAACACCTACATCGGCCGAACCACTGTCTCACCAAGGGAGTGCCAATTTGCCTTCGAGCAAACACTCCATATATCTGTCCCTTGCCAAGAATCGATCGAGGCTTTGTTGTGGAGAATATACCACGTAGGGCTTCCTTCACAAGAACCCCTACGGGTGCCGACTGGAGGATCGCGAACTCCTTTCTGCAAGGATCTTGGGTCTACAGACAACTGTAGAGGTATGTGCGGATCTTCCGCTGCGTAATTTCGATTACTAGAATGTACCATGATTTAGTTTCCGTAGTTATTACTCCCTATAATCCAATGGTGGTATCAGAGCCTGTGTTAGGAGTTCATATTTTTTATAAATTGGTGTTCTTGAAAATTTATAGTTTTGGACCGAAATTTTTAAAAACGGATTTTAAAATTTCGAATTTTAAGGTTTATGGTGGTCCGAAATTTTCATGATGTTCTTAGGTAATTTGTGTTTGCACACGAGTCTTCTCTGTGGGCTTCTCCTTTTTGATCTTATCCTTAATGGGCTTCTTCTTCCCGATCTTCTCCTTGGTGGGCTTCTTCTTCCCGTATTTCCTTCTATTTTCCTCGCTTACCTGCAAAAAGGGCACCGGGGGGTCCCGGTAAGCCCACTCCGAAGCTTAAGTCAGTGAGAGCTTCTAGAAAGAGGATGAGCTTAGAGAGTGATTACCTTCAAATGAGGGGATGAGCTCTCTATTTATAGAGTTTCTATCAGACCGCGCCGGTTCCAGTGGGTATCTGGTCCGGTTGTGGCAGTTTCGTAATATGAGTCGGCCTTGACCGTAAATTAGTTGCCTTTAACCCAGGTTCGACCGTAGATGAGTTTATCATGATCAAGTGTAAGCGTGTGGCTTCTAAGGGTAAGCCCCGTGCTAAATATCGTCTGGGGGTGGGGTTCCGAACGAGGGGGCTCGTCCGGACGGATGGGGGTACCCGTAGGGGTACCCCCAAGACCTTGCTCGGGTTACTCGAGCAAGGGGAACCCTGCTCGAGTTACCCGAGCAAGGGGAACCTTGCTCAGGTTACCCGAGCAAGAGAGACCTTACTCTGGTTACCCGAGCAAGGGGGTCCCTTGCTTGGGTTTCCCCGGGTGGGCTTTCCGCTCGGGGTCTTCCCGAGTGGATTTCGCTACTCGGGGTGTTCTCCGGGCCTACACGATGGGCCTCGGGTGTCCGTGTTCTAAGTTTCGAATTATATTATATTATGGCCCATTTATAGGGTCCAATTGGTGATAGCTTGGGCGTATATCCAACACTTGCCCCCGAGTCAAGGAATGGTTTAACCTTTTCCTTACTCTATATTTTTTTTGGCGGAATATCGCCTAAGCGGGAAGAGAGGTGTACCTTTGTGGCGATCTCCACCTCTATCGAGTTTTCGAGACACGCCGTGATTTTCAACCCCCTTCTTTTTAGGAAGGCTTGTTGACGATCCCGACCTTTATCAAGTGCTCGAGACTTATTTTGATTTCCATGCCCCCTGTTTTTAGAGAAGCTTGATATATATACGAAAAAATGCTTTTGTTAGATTTAAGCAAGTTCACGTTATGTGATAAAATCCTGTGAGGGTAAGAATTACTAGCCTTGGTCTTGTTTTACTTATCCTTTGGACTGTGTCCTTTTGTTTGTGTCTCCTTTTATGGAGCTTTTGGAGAGAAAATCCATACCATATACTTTATAAAGCATATCTTTGGACTCCACTTCGTTAAATTCTCCTCCTTCATATTTTTCTAGAGCATTTTATCTCCTCCTCCCTTTCTAGAGCATCTCCCCCCTTCTTCAACCTAGGTTTTCTCCTCCATCTTTTTTCAATTTTCCACCCAATCAACCCAATCAAGTCACCGCATTTCACATGGAGCTCTTCTAGGTTTGATTTTGGTGTTTGATTTTGGTAAGAGGTTTGTTTTGAACCGGGGAAAAGGACCACGGGTGGACGACCGGCGTGGCGGGTGGACTCGGGACGTGTGGTCGGTCCGGCGTGGCTGGGTGGCGGGTCGGGTCACGGAGGCGGAGCTACAGGCGGAATCGGCTCCGAACGAGGCCGTGGGTGATGGCGACTGGAGTTCCTCCCGACGGTGGCGGCGACTGGAGATCCTCCGTTTCCTGTGGGCTCTCCAGTGGCTGGTTTAATCCGGACCGGTTTTTTGACCGGTTTGGTTCCATTTCTTGAAGGTTCGATTTTGCAGCCCCTCCTCTTCTTTGTGTCCTCCATTGATTGCTATAAAAGCTAAGGTTTTGCCATGGATATTTGAGTTTCTTCATTGTGTATTATTGATTGGAAGTGGAAGATTGTCTTTGTTGTTGAGCTTGGGAGATTTTTTAGGTGAGTATTTGGTGTAGATAATGCCCCCTTGGGAACTTGGTAGGTATTCATTATTTGGGTGTCTTAGTGCCATGCCTAGGTTCTCCCTTGCATGTATAGATGATATATGCTTTCATAGAGGATATTTGATTCCTTCCTTCCATTACCTTAGGCAATTTTGAGATGATTTAGTTTGTCCTCCCTTCTAGGGATGTTTTCCATGTTTTATCCACCATAGTCCCTCCCTCTGACAAGTAGTATCGTCCATACATGTGTCTTTTGCCCCCGTAGTAAGCATTTGATCTTTGTGCACTTTGGGACGTACCCTTGGGTAGGTTGGTCCTGATGGATTTTACATGGTGTCGTGACAGACCTGTATATTTTTATGTCGGACCGATGTTTTTTCTTAACAGACCGATGTTTTTTCATTCTTCTTTTCCATGTGTGCTTTCGAGTCTTTTGCCGGGCTAAGGAGCGTCGTTCCGTTTCAGCTTAAAAATGAGTAAGCCTTCTTCTCTTAAGGCTTCCCGTACTAACCTTGCCTCTAATGCTCCCATAGTCCGCTTCCCGCATAAGGAGTTTTTTTTATGGGAAGGCGGTTTCCGCATCTGATCTGAGTCCAGATTGTGTCCCCGAGACATCTGATCCCGAGTCGGACACGGAGGTCGAGTTGCAGCCTATCCTTGAGGATGAGCTGGCCTTTTTTCTTGACCCTGTGTTCCCTTTTGAGACCTGTAGTAAGAACTCGCTGAACTTGAAAGTGTATCTTTACCATTCTAAGCTACCTGGGTTGTTTGGCATGGAAAAATCATTTTTCCCCTTTTTCATGCCATACCGCTATGGTGGTAGCTCCGTTACTCCTCCGTCGGATGGGATGTCGGTGGTATTCATTCATCAGATCAAGGAGGGGCTCCGCTTCCCTTACTGTGCTGACCTTCGGGTGCTCTATCAGTACTATCGGATTTCTCCTCTCGAGCTTGCCCCTTCCGCCATCCGTGCCTGAGTTGGATTTAGGGTGTTATGCCATCGCCAACATTGGGCTTACTCTCTTCTTCTGTTTCGATGCTTCTATCGCATCCAGCGTGGTGGTGAATCGGGGTTTCATTCTCTAGTTACCCGATTCCCTTTGTTGTCCCAAAAGGGGTTTTCGACGTCGGGCACTACCAAGTGGAATAACAAGCTTCGGTTTGTTCTTTCCTTTGAGGGCGGTAGATTGGGAGAAATACTACTTTTTCCTTGAAGGTCAGGATGATTCTTGTCCCTTGGATACCCCCATGGTGACGGATGGGCGTCCCGACTTCTCCGAACTTTCCACTTCCGACAGGCAGGCCCTAAAGATGGTATATATTGAGAACACAACGGCCTCCTTCGAGTCCGTACATCGTATTTTAGAAGAGGAGTTTTCTTCCACGGAGATTCGAACGGAGCCCTGCATTTTACCCTTGGTATGCAAGTCTTTCCGTCTTTGATACTTATAACTTTATTGCTTTGTCTTGTAGGTTGGTTTCAATATCGGCCTTCCCTGTTTCAGGAGGATGATGATGTTGGTGAGGACATGCCTTCCGAGAGAGAGACTTCGACTGTTTCTCCTATTCCTTTGCCTGTGGCTGAGACTCCTGCTACCATTTCATTGTCGTCTGGGGCTGTGAAACCTTCTTCCGGTATTGCGCTTATTATATTTTCTTTCGTTTTTCTCCTTATTTTTCTTATGTTGTATTCACCCATGTTATGTTGATTTTCAGGAAGGTCTCTATCTCCGCCGTGCAAATCTTGGCTAAGATAAGGTCAAAGAGGTCTAGCTTGGAGGAAGAGACCCCTGTTTCTAAGGCTCAGAAGACACACTTGTTCCTTTCTCCCTCCAGGTCCTCCTCTCGCCATAAAGAGAGAGAGGTCACTGTTGAGGATGTCGTTGACGGTTCTCCCATTGCCCCGGAGAATAGGGAGGCTTCAGATGATGCTGACGAGTCTTCTTCTCCTCGCCCCGTGTCTCCCCCGAGGGGTGAGTCCTTCGATGGTAGACCTCCTGTGCCAGGTATATGTCTATTTCGTTTTCTTGTATATATGTGCTTATCTTCCCTTTATAGCGTCTTATATTTTTTTTAGAGGTAGGATCAAGTTGCCCTTTATATTTTCCGAGGATCTTATCCGCCCTGCCGATGGTGATGTTAGGGGTAATTCTTGGTTTCCCTTCCAGAATGCTGATCGCCAACTTTATGACCTATCCGCTTCCCTTTCCATTCCGGAGGTTGCTCTTCCAATGATGAACTCCATCATTCCCACCGCCGATCGATCTCTTCCTCCCACCGACCTTGAGGAGATTCATCATTGCGTTAAGGGTTCCTTGTCTCAATTCGCTCCCGTGAGTGCATACATTATGTTTTATCTTGTTTTGTTCAGTCTTCTTTGTTATCTTGATACTTGCTTCTTTTATAGGGAATATCTTCTATTGTTAACCTTGGCTCTCATTTGGTTAACGTTGGTCGTGAACGGGATATGCTTCGGGAGCTGGTTGCAACGCTCGAGTCTAAACAGAAGGTTCTTGAGTCTACTTAGAAAATCACCGAAGAGCGGTTGCGCGAGGAGAATGAGAAGCTCAGTGTGTCGGAGGTTACCCTGGCTAGCCATTTGACTCTCCTTCAGCAGGAACTTGATGATGTTCGTGCCGACTGAGCGAATGAGGCTTTGATTGTTGAATTTAAGATGCAGAGTGCTCTTCGAGATGCCCGTGGTGAGGGTAGGTTGCTTGGGTTGGAAGACGGAGAGGCTCTTAGAGTTGAGAAAGGCAAAGCCGTTGGAGTCCAAAATTTTCTAGCTTCCAAGGAGTTTTCTACCCATGCTGAGAAGCATTGCCAGGGCATTATGAACACATTCGGTGTGAATATGGTTCAGAAGATTCATGCTCTTTGTCCATCCTTCCCTTTTGACCAGCTTGGGGAATATGCTATGTTTGCTATGGGTGTCATTGCCCAACTTGCTAGGCGGACGGAGCGAACGAAAATTGCAGCTGGGCGAGTTGTTGCTGATTGTTCTTCCAAGACTAAGACTCTGGTTTCTTCTCGAACTGCTAAGGCTACCATTCCTTCACGAGTCCCGGTTGGAGAGGATGATCACCCTCTTGTGAAGGACGGTTGAACTTATATACCCGGTCGGTATTTTTATCATTGTTGCATTTGTGTTTTCCTCCTACTTGTTTTGGAGATGGTTTTGTTTCACGGATAAATACTCTAATTTTCTTTCCAATGTCGTAGTACTTCTTTCTGTGTTGTGTTTTGATGACTTGATGTGCTTTTAGCACACCTTTTATTATAATGCTCTATTCGGATGGCCTATATTTTCAAGACTTACATTCCTTTTATTTTTGTTGGCAATGGTTGTCCTTATAGATCATCCCATATTCATATGTAAAGGTTGTTGATCGTTTTATCCTATGTTAGGGTTGTCTCTTTGGATCTTCCCATTTCAGTTGTAAGGGTGGCCCGTCGGGTCTTATGTCCCTTTTCGGTTGGAATTGTTGTCCTTATATATATTCCCCTATCCATATGTAAAGTTTGTTGATCGCTTTATCATATGTTAGTGTTGTCTTTTAGGATCTTCTCGTTTTCGGTTGTAAGGGTGGCCCGTCGGGTCTTATGTCCCTTTTCGGTTAGAATGGTTGTCCTTATAGATCTTCCCCTATCCAAATGTAAAGGTTGTTGATCGTTTTATCATATGTTAGGGTTGTCTTTTTGGATCTTCCCAATTTCGGTTGTAAGGGTGGCCCGTCGGGTCTTATGTCCATTTTCGGTTGGAATGGTTGTCCTTATAGATCTTCCCATATCCATATGTAAAGGTTGTTGATCGCTTTATCATAAGTTAGGGTTGTCCTTTTGGATCTTCCCATTTTCGGTTGTAAGGGTGGCCCGTCGGGTCTGATGTCCCTTTTCGTTGGAATGGTTGTCCTTATAGATCTTCCCATATCCATATGTAAAGGTTGTTGATCGCTTTATCATATTTTAGGGTTGTCTTTTTGGATCTTCCCATTTTAGGTTTGTAAGGGTGGCCCGTCGGGTATTATGTCCCTTTTCAGTTGAAATGGTTGTCCTTATAGATCTTCCTCTACCATATGTAAGGGTTGTTGATCGCTTTATCATATGTTAGGGTTGTCTTTTTGGATCTTCCCATTTTCGGTTTGTAAGGGTGGCCCGTCGGGTCTTATGTCCCTTTTCGGTTGGAATGGTTTTCCTTATAGATCTTCCTCTATCCATATGTAAAGGTTGTTGATCGTTTTATCATATGTTAGGGTTGTCTTTTTGGATCTTCCCATTTTCGGTTTGTAAGGGTGGCCCGTCGGGTCTTATGTCCCTTTTCGGTTGTCGTAGATTCCTGGAAAAACATTTCATTCATTAAGTTCCATTGTCGCTTCATACATAAGGAAAGTCTAAATGGATTCCGTGGATCTCCTTCAAGTACTCTAATACATAGATATAAAAAAAAAGGTTTAGATATTCTCCACTCTAAGTGGGGGCAAACTCCAGCTCTTCTGATCCAACCTCCTCCTCCAGGCGTCCAACGTGGATTTCCTCTTCGACCTCCTGCCTGAGGGCTAAGAATTTGTTAGTGCTATGACCCCAGGTCTTATGGTATTCACACCATCCCTCAACTTCTGTTCCGATGAAGGCCATTGATGATTCCATGGGTGGTGGGATCCGGTCATAGAGGATTGTGTTGTATATATCTTCTATCTCGCTCAATAGAGGTGTGAAGTGCATTATCCGCCCGTCACTGAGTCTGTAGTAGCTCCTTTCTTCCTATTCATCTATTTGTATGGCTTGCCACAGTTTATGATTGAATTCTTCGACTGAAGATATGGCGGCGATGCCCCCCTTCTCCTCCGAAGTATTCCTCGGCGTCCCTCCTCAGGTTCCTGAAGAAGTCCTTGACAAATTCGTTCCTTGTTGTTTTGAGCTATGCCGCCACTGTTCCTAGCCTCATGAATTAAATTTTTATTTTCTATCTCATTTTTGTTGGATATCATCCAAGTTTGCACGATTCTTCCTTCTTTCTCTTCTTCTTTTCTTTCTCTTCTTCTTTTCTTTCTCTCTCCCTCTGCCTTCTCCTCAACCTCTTCCACGTCCTGTTCATTGGATTCCTGCCTTTTCCTCTTCTTAAACACGTCCCTTGTTGCACTTAGGAGTTGTGTTGCTGCTCCATTCATCACCTTCATCATGTTTTTCCATCCTTACTTGATCCTTCCCTTCAAATTTTCTCTTGGGGCATCCACAAAGGTGATTGGTAGTCCGCGTTGTGCCCTTTTCCTCATGGCAATCATGTAGGATTTCCTTGACGCTGCTTGGTCCCCCAATACCTCTCCAAGCCTTTTGGTGTCGGGAATTTCATCTATTGGTTGACGGTTGATGGGACTATGCGATTTGGGTTGATGGTCGTGCGGCCCAATATTCTGTTGTATGCCCCTAACTCTTCAACCACCACAAAGGTTATATTAAAGTGGACTTGTGTACAACCTTCGCCCAAGGTTATTGGAAGGGTTATGATCCCTAGAGGGAATGTGGTTGCTCGTGCGAAGCTCACCAAAGGGAAGTTAATCGGCCTGAGATCCCGCTATGTCTTTTCTAATGCTCTAACCACGTCGATGTGAAGGATGTATGTGGAGCTGCCTCCGTCCACTAACATTCTTCTTATGTTGCAGCCGGGAATATCCATCGTGATTACCAGAGAATCATCATGTGGATATACCACATACTCTAAGTCCTCGTCCGATAATGTTATCTTCATGTTCTTGACTGACCTTTGGCGTTTCTCGAATGGTGGCATTTCATTGACTTGTGCCACATGTACTTCTTTTGAGTTGGAGGCTTCTCCCCCCGCTGCTAGGCCACCATAGATGACGTTGATGGTCAATTTCTGTTTTGTTGTGGAGGGAAGTCCTCCATTTTTTCTTTTCCCTGTCCTTTGTCGGTGTACTTCGGTTGAGGACTCCTATCTCTTTTTCTTTCATCTTTCACAAAGCTTTTCAGCATGCCCTCTTGGATGATGTTTTCGATATCAGGTTGGAGGTGGATGAAGTTATCCGTGTGATGTCCATCGGTAATATGGTATTCACACCACTGTTCTAAATTATTTCCCATCCTTCCCCTTATTTTCTCTGTTGGCGGAGTCCATAGGTTGAGTCTCTTCATCTCTTGAAAAATTACTGAGTCTTCCCTTGTTAGGGGGTAAAGACAATGTTGTGGATGTCTTGGTGTCTTTGTTGCTCATTGGCTCTTGCTCCTCCCTGGGGCGTCCACGCTTGTCTTCTTGGGACTTGTGGTTGGTGTTGTAGCTGTTGGAATTTTCCTTTTGCTGGTTTGTTCTCATTTTCCTGTGCTTCATAGCCTTTCTTTCGATTTGAGCGTGCGCGCTCCAAATCGATATAAGCTTTTACTCTCTCAGCCATTTCTTCCTGTGAGTTTATTGGCATTACCTCCACGTTGTCCGCCAGAGGTGCCCCCGACGCCCCAGATTTCTTAAAAAGGCCCAAACTATCTCTCCTTCAGATAACACTATTGCTATATCGGAGATGTTCTGGTTGAACCTCGTGTAGTAGCTTGCCAAAATTTCGTCGTACCCTTGCTTTACATCATCCAGTGCGGAGTCTCCCTTTAGGAGCTGTCTTTCCCCTAAGTACTGCTGGATAAACTTGTCCTTCAGGTCTGCCCATGAAGTGATTGATCCCTGAGGCAGACTGAAGAACCAGTATGAGGCATTTCCTGCTAGAGTTGAGGGGAATAACATTGCATAATGGTCCTCCACCGCCTTTCTTCCCAAGAGTGATGATTCGTGCTTCTGGATATGTTGTATTGGGTATCCATTTTACATAGTCCGGTATCTGACGAGCCGTGACGTTCGGTGGAACCATTACATTGATCAGTTCCTGAGTGAAAGGGTGCGGGCCCCGTCTCTTAGTTTGTGCATTTCTCTTCCCTTTGTATCCTTGATATTATTAGCTATTAGCTCCTCGATTTCCTCCTTCGTGAAGGCTATTCCTGCTATGTTCTGTTGCCTTGCATTTTGAGGGCCAATACTTAGTTGGTTGTTTTGGGGCTTAGCATGTCCTTGGCCGTTTGAGGTCCAGCATACCCTTGGCCATTTTGGGGTCCGGCATACCGTTGGTAATTCTGGGGTCCAGCATATCCTTGATCGTTGTCTGTCTGGTAATTGGGGTTCCTTTGCTAGTAATATCCCCTTCCCTGAGGCTCCCTTCTTTCTAGCATTTCCTCTAATGCTGCCATTAGTTCAGGAGTGATATTGTATGTTCTTGCTTGTTGGGGTGGCAGAGGTTGCGACTGGTTCACCGTTGGTTCCGGAAGGGCATTGGTTGAGGAGTTTTGTTCCTTAGGAGGTGGGTGTTCCTCGTTTCTTGCTCCCTCCCGCTCTATGTCGATGGTTGCCTAGCTCACCACCGGAACTTTTCTATTCACCCCTGTGGGTGCTTGGATGTTTTCTCCCGTGGGTGCCTGCCTGCTCGGCCCCCCAACTTGCCTCCTTGTTGTTGCCATCGATCACAAGTAGTAGCAACGTTGTCGGACCTAAAATCTGACCTAAGGCGATTAACGTTTTGAAAACGTGGATTTTGAAAGAGTCGCCACTAGTTAATTAAGGCTAACTAGAAACCTAAATTGCCTAGGGAAAAGAATGATTGATCACCTAAGCCTAAAGTCGGTCCAGGATCAGAAATTCGGATTCGGGTGTTCTATTACGAATTAAAACACATGGAATTAATCACGTCCTTTCGGTACTCAATTCACCTAGTTTGCCATTTTATTTTTTTATATCATATATGCTTTTATTTTTATATTTATGTTGTCTAAAAAAAGACCTAAATCAAATTATACTATAAATTAGTTGTCAAATAAAATAATTATTATTATATAAAAGATGATCACAAAAATTATAGCATTTAGCTTAATTATTCCTTTAAGAAATCATCTAAAGTCAACAATAGAGGACAAGAAACTGAACTTGCAGAGAATTAATCAAAAGAATGTTGAAAATGTAACCTTGAAGGACCAAGGCCATTGATGCTGCTGTTGTGGCTGGTAATGGACGAGCGGAACTGCAGGAGGTGGCGAGCTTCTTGAAGGAGATTTGAGTAGTTTTCCTGAAGCAACCAGCAGAGGACTCACGACCCGGATGAACGACCAGTATCACCAGGGACGGTCCGAGGTGGATTGACGTGAGCAGAAGACCTGTGCCTATCGGAGATGGCACGGCAAATTGCTCGTGGTGGCTCAATAGATGGCGTCTGGTTCTGGGGGAACGGTCGGACGACAGCAGCAGAACGTGAACAATGGAGGTAGTGTTTAGTCTTCGTTCTTCTTCACAGGGAAGCCCTACTTCCATTTTCTGTCTATGATCAACTTTGATCAAACTCGATGGACGGAATGCCGAAATTGAACGACTTTTCCATATAGTTGACATGAGATGCGAGATCGAAACTAGAGGTGGTGAAGTCGGAACGCTTGAAGATGCTCGAGGCGAAGTGGCCGGTAGATTTCGACGGAGATCGGAAGTGGAGGGTCGGTGTAGATGCTCGATTTGGATCCGATGGTGGAACTTCGATGGAAGGTGGGTGGATGGAATTTAAGTCGTCTTGGTCGGAGCTAGGGCGCTTTGAGGATTAGAACGAGCGAGGACTTCGGAAATAATTGGATAGTGAGGGCTGGCGCTGGTGGAGCATCAGAGACGGCGGGCTGCCATGGCCGGAACAAGCAGGATTTGAACCCTCTCTTATAGATGGAGACTTGGAATATAAACTTCTATCCCTAGCAAACCTCGACACGCTCCTTCCACCTTTAGGAGTGCCATGGCTCAGGTTTCTTCACCAGGACGACCACGAACGACAAGGACCGCCGAGTCAGGGAAGTTACCGGTGGCAGCGTGGTCTGGTGCGGCGGTGGACAGCGACGTTGCGAGCCCGTGATGACGACTCCGGTGAATGGAAGTACTGGGCAGCGCTTCGACGGGTCAGGATCGGTGCGGTAGTGATGGTCAGATCGGAGCGATGCCGAAAGGAGGAACGCCGGTGGTCTCCAGCGAGGTGGCGGGCATACAAGGTTGGCTGGAGATAAATGTATCTCTCCTTCACGAAGATAACAATGAAAGTAATAACAATAATAATATAATAATAATAATACTAATAATCTATATATTGATGGGTTCCGATGTAATCGTTAGCCCCGTTAACAGCCAACGGACAGCAAGTAGGTCTAGTGGGCCTAGTAAGAGCCCAGAAGGCCCAGAGGCCCAACACGAAGGGTCCCGACTTTAATAGTCCCGATGTAGGAGCTGAATGCTCCCGATGAGAAGCCTCTGAGTAGGCCCCGATATGCCTTAGTAAAGGCCCCGATAACAAAGCCCCGCAGAGGCTGGACCTGTCCCGTAGAGACTGAAGGTCCTGGGTGGTGATCTAGAATGAGACAACTCTGGAGTCCCCGACAGGAGTCGAGACTTGTGATCAGAGGATAAGACCGAGGAACCCGCCTACTAGATAAGAGTAGTGGGAAGACGGTTAAGATGTAGATAATTTCCCCCGAGAATACGCAGGGCGTGCCCGAGATACGCGGAAGTATGGGTAAGATACGCAGAGCGTGGAGCGAGATATACGGAATCAGGGCGAGATAAACGGAATCATGGCGAGATATACGGAATCGTGGTTATAACGGCCAAGCCTGGCCTCAGGTAACTCTGGGTGATTTCTCCTCCTATATAAAGGAGGAAGTTACTCCAGAAAAGGAATCATCCTAGTACGAACTTAGACTGTGCTTACCACTCCATTGATCACCGTACTCATTTAAGCATCGGAGAGGGATTCTGGGTCACCACCCAGGTCATCCCCTTTTGCAGGACCGCGCGGAGCTTAGGAGTCCAATCATTCCGTCAAGGACGTAACAGAGCTTCGACCGTGATCCAACATTGGCGCCGTCTGTGGGAATCTTACGAAAAGTCAAGATAGTTTCTACCAGATCAATGGCCGGTGGTGGCAAGAAGAAGCAAGTTCCGGCCGGCAGTTCTCGTCCCACAGGAACTGTGAATTCCCCGTTGCCGGAACATGTCGCTGAACAAGGTGAGAATCCTGCCCTTTCTCAGACAGGGGGACACGGTGATGAGGTCTCAGTCCGAGACGCTGGAAGGAACAGGCAAGAGGTCCCTCGTAGGGGGGAGGATGACGCCCCACCAAACCCGGTGGGCCCTGGAGCTGGAGATGTCCCGCGAAGGGAAGAAGGGTCGTCTTCGAACTCGGAGTTGGCCAAGGCAGTAGCGGAGGCCATGCCAATGTTCCTGGCTGCCATGGAAGCCTTGCTGGACAAGAGAGAGGCTACCAGGAGAGCGGGGGAGTTGCCTCCGCAAGAGGAATTGACGCCACCCCCACCAAGGATGGCCCTAGAAGAACAGGAGGTGCAGGAGGTTCCGTCCCGGGACAAGGGTAAAGAACCTATGCAGTCAGAGAAGTTCGTGGTTGACGGCCCAGGGCCAGTGCAGAATAGGACCATCCCCCTGAATGGTCCCCTCACCGCTGACCAGGTAGTGAAAATTGTTAGCATTTACATGGGTGACCAAAAGCAGATGACGTCGGAGCTGAGGGATCGGTCCAGCCATCCTTTCGTGCCACGACTGATCGACACTGTCGCTCCGCCTGGGATAGGCATCCCGACAATCAAGGAGTACGATGGGGAAGGAGACCCAGTTCGCCACGTACAAAGACATGTTCAGGCTTGCATGGGGAGAACCTCAAATGAAGATCTCGTATGCTCGTTGTTCCCGATAACTCTGGGAGAAAGGGCCATGACTTGGTTCTTCAGCCTTCCGCCAGGGAGTATCACGTGCTGGGCTGATATGCACGACCGTTTTATCAAACAGTACCAAGGTCGGAGACGCCTCCTGAAAAGCATGAGGACCCTAACCCAGGTGGTACAGAGACCTGACGAATCGTTGGCGTACTATTACCAACGGTTCACTGCCAGCGCTGCGGAGATTGATGAGGAAATCTCGGAGGGAGAGATGATCCGCACTTTCCTACGGAACCTGAGTGCTCCGTATGGCTCCGACCTGATGCACAGTGTAGCTGCGAAGGCTATATGGAGTATGGAAGCCCTGCAGGCAAGGGTGAAACAGCAAATCGACGTCCAGGAGTCGAAGATTGCTGCTGGAGAACTTGATCCCCCGAGGTCGGGGAGAGGAAAACCATCCTCCAAACTGGCGGATGATCGCAAGGGGAACGATAAAGCGGAGGGAAGTAGGAACCGTGGTCGTCCCGAAAAGAGGGAAGACAGACGTCCTCCGAAGAAGGATAATCGTGAAGGCCGGGTTACTCCCATCAACAGCTCGATGACCTCCGTGCTAGCTGTGATGGACCGACAGGGTCTCGTCCGATACCCTCCGAGGAAAGAAGGCGAATTTCTAGGAGGTCGCCCGGATCGTTACTGCCGCTACCATCGGGCTAATGGTCACGATACCGAAAACTGTCGGGAGCTGAAGAAGGAGATTGAGAAGCTGATCCAGAAGGGGAAGCTGAAAGAGTTCGTCGGGAAGGGACGGTGCCGATCCCGTTCCAGAAGTCGGTCCCGATCCCGTTCCAAGTCCCGTGACCGATCTCCGAAGAAAAAGAAGGTTGAACATGAAGCTTCAGGATCAGGTGCCCGCAAGGAGAGGCGGGGAACTATCAACGTCATCCATGGAGGAATGGCAGCGGGAGGTGATACCTCCGCTTCCAGAGAGAACTATGCCTCGCGCATATCTGCCGCGGTGGTGTTGGGGAAAAGGTCCCGGTCGTGGACCCTGAAGGAGGAGATGGAGATTTCTTTTTCGGCGAAGGATCTAGTTGGCGTGGAGAGCCCTCACGACGACGCCCTGGTCGTGACTCTGGATGTGGATGGATTCGAGATGAAGCGGATCCTGATAGATGGAGGGAGCTCCTCCGATATTCTTTTCATGGATGCTCTGGAAGCCATGGGAAAGACGAAGAAGGATCTGACGCAGGTGGACTTCCCGATGGTGGGATTCTCTGGCTCCACCTCCTACCCGTTGGGAATGATTACCTTACCAGTAGAGTTTGATAGTGGCTGGAAGATGGAGAGGCGAAACGTGGATTTCGTCGTGGTGGAGTCTGCGGGGGCATATAACGCGATCATCGGGAGGACCACTATCAACCCTCTTATGGCAGTCGCCTCGACAGTCCACCAGAAGATGAAGTTCCCGACTGATAACGGAGTTGGAGAGGTCAAGGGTGACCAGGTGGCGTCGCGGAAATGCTATGTTAATGCCACCCGACGAAGAAGGAGGGAGACCATGACCGTCCTTCAGACAGATACTGATACTCGAGAGGAGTACGGGCGCCCCGCACCCATGGAGGATTTGAAGGAAGTAGAGATCGACGGGCCTCAAAGGAGAGTGAAAATCGGCTCTGCTTTGTCGGATGAAAGAGCCCGAGAGTTGATCGAGCTCTTGAAGGAGTTTAAGGAGCTGTTTGCCTGGTCCCCGAGTGATATGCCAGGAATCAGCCCCGACGTGATAGTGCACGAACTGAAGATAGACCCCGCGATCAAGCCTATCGCGCAGAGAAGGCGTCCGATGGGTGCGGACAAGAGGATCGCGATCCAGCAGGAGGTGGGCAGGCTACTCGATGCTGGATTCATCAAGGAGCTCCGATTCCAGACTTGGGTGGCTAACCCAGTGCTGGTGCGAAAAAGTAATGGAAAGTGGCGGATGTGTGTCGACTTTCGTGACTTGAACAAAGCCTGCCCGAAGGACTGCTACCCGCTTCCAAGGATTGACCAGCTGGTGGATGCCACATCGGGACATGAGCTGCTGAGCTTCATGGATGCCTATTCCGGGTACAACCAGATCAAGATGGCGAAGGAGGATGCCCCCACACAGCTTTTTACGCTGACAGTGACGTCTACCATTACGACGTAATGCCCTTCGGATTGATCAATGCCGGAGCGACTTACCAGCGGATGGTGAACAAGTTGTTCGGGGACATGCTGGGGAAAACCATGGAGGCATATGTGGACGACATGCTGGTGAAGTCCCGACAGGCAGGAGACCATGTCCAGAATTTGGCAGCGGCATTTGAGCGGATGAAGTTCCATCAGGTCCGACTGAACCCCGACAAATGTGCTTTTGGGGTGAACTCGGGGAAGTTCCTAGGGTTCATGGTGAGCCAGAGAGGAATCGAGGTGAACCCCGAGAAGCTGCGAGCAATCGAGGAGATGCAGTCCCCGAAGAATCATCGGGAGGTCCAGGTGCTGAATGGCCGGTTGGCCGCGATGAATCGCTTTCTATCCAAGGCGAGCGATCGAGCTATGCCGTTCTTTGATGTGCTGAGGGCCAACAAGAAGTTCGAGTGGACCGACAAGTGTGAGGAGGCGTTCCAGGCACTGAAGCAGCACCTCCGCACCCTTCCGCCGTTGGCGAAACCTGTTCCAGGCGAGCCGCTCTATCTCTATTTGGCTGTTTCTGCTGTGGCTGTTAGTTCTGTTTTGATTAAGATTGTCAAGGGCAACCAAGTGCCTATCTATTATGTAAGCAAGGCATTTGCCAAGTCTGAAATAAATTATCCTGCCATTGAGAAGTATCTCTTCGCGTTGATTATTGCCGCTCGAAAATTGCGACCTTACTTCCATGCCCATGAAGTCACGGTACTGACTAATCAGCCCTTGAAACACTTTTTGAACCGACCGGAGGCGTCGGGGAGATTGGTAAAATGGGCCATCGAGCTGACGGAGTTCCGCATTCATTTCGCTCCGAGAACCGCTATTAAGGGCCAGGCATTGGCAGATTTTATAGCTGAGTCTACGGCACCCGATCTGGAAGTAACGGGTCCCGCAGAGGGGGCAACCATGGAGGAAGTTCCGACAACAGAACAACAACCAGAACAACCAAATGCGGGGAATACTTGGGAGATGTACACTGATGGTTCATCGAATGTAGAAGGCTCGGGGGCAGGATTCGTGTTGATACCGCCCGGTGGAGGCGAGCCCCTGCGATATGCCTTGGCGTTGACATTCAAAGCCACCAACAATGAAGCGGAGTATGAGGCTCTCATCACAGGCCTTAAGATTGCAAAGGGTACGGGGGTCGACCATTTAAAGGTGAAGTGCGATGCTAGCCTGGTGGTAAATCAAGTCCAGGGGAACTATGAAGCTAAGAACCCGACAATGAAGAAATATTTGCACGAAGTGCAAACTTTGAAGGGAAGCTTCAAAAGTTTTGATATCGAGGCGATCCCAAGGGAAGAAAACGCGGAAGCAGATGCCTTGAGCAAGTTCGCTCTGGGAGTGGCTCCCGAGGAGAATCGGAAGGTGCACTTCCTAGAGAAGGTGATTATCTCAAACATTGACCCAGCGGAGGTCTGTGCCATTGAGACAGGGTCGGAGGAAGAGGAGAAGCCTACTTGGATGACCCCAATGATCACGTACCTGACTACTGGGGTACTCCCCGATGACAAAGTGGCAGCTGTCAGGTTGCGGCGGATCGCGGAAAACTATGCAATGGTGGATAACCAGTTATACAAAAAAGGGTACGTAAAGCCTTTTCTAAAATGCGTAGCAGAGCCTGATACAAATCGGATCCTGAGGGAGTTACACGAAGGAGTCGCGGCCTGTCATGAGGGAGCCCGATCTCTGGTGAGGAAGGCATTAAACTTAGGCTACTACTGGCCCTCGATGAACAAAGAAGCGACCGCGATGGTCCAATCCTATGATGCATGCCAGAGGTACGCCCCAAATATCGTGGCTCCCGCCGTGGACCTGATGCCCATCAGAAGTGCGTGGCCCTTCGCGCAATGGGGAATCGACTTGGTGGGACCACTTCCCCAAGCGAGAGGTCAGTGCAAGTACTTACTCGTGGCTATCGACTACTTCTCAAAGTGGATAGAGTCCAAAGCATTGGCTAGAACAACGGGGCAGCAGATCCTCAGGTTCCTTCAGACTCAGATCATATCCCGGTACGGGGTCCCGCGAGTACTGATCAGCGACAACGGCCCTCCGTTCAATGGGGCCCAGTTGAAGGAATACTTGGAAGAATTAAATATTGAGCATCGGACCGCTTCAGTCCGCCACGCCCAGACCAATGGCCAGGTAGAGTCAGCCAACAAGATCGTGATGGATGGCTTGAAGAAGAGAGTCTATGCCTTGCAGGGCCACTGGCTGGATGAGCTTGAAAATGTGCTATGGGCTGTGAGAACAACACCCAAGCAATCGACAGGAGAAACTCCGTTTGGCCTGGTTTATGGCACGGAGGCAGTTGCTCCCGTGGAAATAGCGGTGGCGTCCCACCGCGCGAAATATTACGAGCCGCTGACAAATGAGGAAATGAGACGTCTGGACTTAGACCTACTCGAGGAGAAGAGATGGAAGGCTGATGAAGTCCAGGCCCGGATGCGTCTGGCAACAGCCCGATATTATAATCGGCGTGTCGGTCCCGACAATTCTTCGTGGGAGAACTTGTATGGCGGAGGAACGAGTTTGTTCATCAAGATCAGATCAACAAGTTGTCACCAAAATGGGAAGGACCCTACAAGATCGTGGGGATGCCAGTGCCCAATGCATACAAGTTAGAGGATCTCGAAGGCAAGACGTTGAAGCATTCCTTCAGTGGTGAACACTTGAAGAAGTATCATGTTTGATATGAAGCCGCCACGAATGGCGCAAATTGTCTATCAATAAAATCCGATGTAAGCCTACTTTGAATTATTAGTGAATAAAAGAAGTTGCCTTCCGATCAAATTGCTTTCGAATTTATTCTAACTGTTAATAAGACGTCCTGAGTGACGCGACAAAAGCCTTCCGAGGTACGATGAAAGCCCCGCGGGGGACGCGTAAGTCGTCTATATGGCGCGGCCAAAAGCCTTAACAGGTACGGACAAAAGCCCTACGGGGTACACGTAAGTCGTCTATATGATGCAACCCAAAAGCCTAGGTATGAAAAGACCCTGATGGGTCCGCGTAAGTCGTCTATATGATGCGGCCAAAAGCCTTAACGGGTATGAAAAGACCCTGATGGGTCCGCGTAAGTCGTCTATATGATGCGGCCAAAAGCCTTAACGGGTATGAAAAGACCCTAATGGGTCCGCGTAAGTCGTCTATATGATGCGGCCAAAAGCCTTAACGGGTACGATTAAGCCGTCCAGTGGAGACGCAATGAAAGCCTTAAAAGATATAAAAACGGCCTTAAAAAGCACGGACGAGAAGCCTTAAGTGGTGAAGTCCCGATTTTGGACGAGGAGCCTTAAGTGGTGAAGTCCCGATTTTGGACGAGAAGCCTTAAGTGGTGAAGTCCCGATTTTGGATGAGAAGCCTTAAGTGGTGAAATCCCGATTTTTGATGAAGAGCCTTAAATGGCAAAGTCTCGAGTAGAATGTCGGAAGAACGTATGTAATCATCTCAAACGGTGTATCGGAACGTTCTGAGTAACGAGTTTAAAGCCGCTTTAAGTAAAGTGCAAAAAAGTATCGAAGTCAAGATAGATGGAGAGAAAACTATTTATACAAAGGCTCGAAGGCCAACAGAGTTTGTTACAAAAGACAAAGGAGAAGGACAACAAGGACTGAAAAGTAAGCACTAAACTTGGTCCTTGGGGGAAGATGGATCCTCAGCAGCGTCGGAGGGAGCAAGGTCCGGAAGGGCTTGGGCGGAAGGCCCCGCAATTGACGGAGTCAGGTCCACAGGAGCAGTCTCTTCACTCTCCGCGGGGAGGTTGAAGTACTTCTCCGCGAAGGGGGCAAGGGTCTCGGACTTCTTGAAATCGATGGAATCCGCATAGGCTGTGTAGAGTTCTTCGACAGCATTGAATAAAGTGTCCTCCACCTCGGACTTGCAAAACTCCACAGCAGCCAGCTTGAATTCTTCAGAGTCTCGATACTCCTTATGGCCCTGAAGACGACCCTCCTCACGACCTTCCTCGATACCCTGAGCCTTTGCCTCAGCTAATTTGGCAGAGAACTCTGCCCTTTCCGCTTCAAATTTGGCTTTGGCCTCTGACAGAAGATCCGCGAAAACGTTCTTCTCACGAATAAGTTGCTGCTTCTCCTCCTCATTCCGCTGCTGGTCCGCTTGGGCCATCTTCCGTTCTCGACGCATGACAGCCTCATGGTCGTGGACCTTCTTGAGCAGGCTGGTGGACCTGTCATCGAGGAGAGCCTTCTCCTTGCCATCTTATTTTTGGCCGCCACCGCCTCGTCGCGCTCCATCTGAAGCTTGGCTAAAGCTTCAGGGTCCGCCCTGGCCTCTGCCTCCTCCAAGGCGCTCTTCAGAGCCAAGGCGATGGCGACGCAACGCTGCCGATCCGCAGTTTCCTAGAGCGGGAGAGAAAAAGAAAAAACTCAGAGATTGAAAGTAGGAGTCAAGAAGAGAATAAGGCGGTAGGATATTACCTCCATCCGGCGGACGGCCATGGAACGGAACTCCTCCTCGATATCCTCCCGTGAGAGATAAAGAGGCATCCTCAGAGCAGGGGGAATCGACCCCGATAACAAGTGAACGGCCAAGTCGGCCTCAAGATTGTCCCGACGGATCGAAAACCCAGCGAGGGATTCAATCGGACGCCAGGGAAGTGCTGCCTGGTCGGGGGTGTAAATCTTGTACACCTCGTCCATCGGAAGACGGGGGATGGGCTCGGCCTCGGGGGTGGCAGGAACTACCTCTGTAGGAGGATCGGGAGATGGAGTGCGGAAAACAGGAGGAGGACTCTTGGACACATCCCTAACAGCAGGCCGCGCGCTCCTAGACCTCGACCTGCCACGGGGAATCAGGCCTCCCTCTTCAGGCCCTTCAGTAGATGGAGAAGCCTCCAAGTCAGTTATTGGGCGGAACTGAGCTTCCGCCGGAATATCCTCTAACAGCAATTCTCGCGGGGCCGCAGTTCCCGCTAGATTAACAACCTCCGCGGGATGGGAGCCCCCAAGGGACCTGCGGTAGCGGGACGAATAAGGATGAATTTAATCTCTTGGACCCACGTCTTCCGATCGACGGGGATAAACTCCTTATATATTTTGTAATGGCATGGCGAACGCACTTACCTTCCTCAACGGTGGTGGCCCCAAAGGCCTGTTCTATCTCCTCCCGTCTGGCCTTCTTGGCCACGACTGGCTCCTCAGTCGGAGGAGCGACAGCTAGGGGAGTGGAGGAGGAAGCCCCTTTCTTCACCAGCTTGCGCTTCCGCCTGGAACCGCTTTGGACAGCATCAGTCTCGCCCTGCTTCATAACGAGATGAGTCAACAGAGAAGCCTTCTTGGCTGCAAAAGTAAAAATAAGATGATTAGAAATATTACCCAGACGACTAAATCCGCAGAAACGGAATCTAGGAGTCGAACTCCGATGGCAATCAGATGCCGCTCCTGAAGCTTGTTGGCATCCATGGGAATGAAGTTGTCCCCCCAGCGGTAAAGTTGAACCATCTGGAGGGTGTTGAGGTCATCCTCGGAGTAATCTTGAAGCTTGGGGGCAGGGTCTGCCATAACCTCCCATCGGGGCCAAGGAACGGAGCTATGCTGGATGAAGAAGTAATACTTCTTCCAGCCACTGTTGTCGGAACCCGAGTCGCGGATCAGAACCCGATCCTTGTGAAACTTCCAAGTTTCGCTGTCCCAGCCGAAACGAGAGAGTTGCTCCTTTGTCCACTTGGGGAGTCGGGGAGAGAAGGAGCAGACGCCAGATTTATTGCACTTCATACCGTAAAAAGTGCGGAATAGCAAAAGACTATATGTCCATTGCTGGCGATGACACAGGAGCTGGAAGGCATTCCACACGCGGATGGCGTGTGGGGAGAAAGTACAAGGATGTGTTTTGTAAAAATTACACATCTCCACCATGTTTCCACAGAAGGGGAACCGAATCCCCGCACTTATCTGTCCAGCGGAAACAAATACCTCCCGGCCCGAGGAGGCGTGATAATGTGCCTCCTTCTGCCAGCAGTGTGGGATTCATAAGGGAAGCGAGGCTCCCAATCCGAGGTGATACACCCCTCCCTAAGGGCCGCTTCATACGAACCCTCGGATATTTCATTGACAGCAAATTCAAAGAAAAAGGAGCCCTAACCTCAGAACTAGCTTCGTCTAGAACAATTACAGACAAGGAGAATTGAGAAAAGAGGGATAAACTGTAATCAAGTGGCGAAAATGTAAAAAAGAAGTCCTTACCAGACATGGTCGGTGGTCAAAGGATGAGGAAGATCGGAGAAGTTGAAGTAGCCTTGATCACTTGAAGCACCAGGAGAAGCTAGGAGAGAGCTTCGAAGGCAGGAGGGTCTGAGAGCAAGAAAGTGCAGAAGAAAAGAATGGGACCGAGGTCTTTCCTTTTATAGGCCAAAGGACAACGGAAGGGACGCAATCGTGACCGTTGAAGGCGAAACGATTTTGATCATGACCGTTGAACTGGAGGGACGATACGGAGGAGACAGCTGGATGGGCTGGATCTGTGCCGTTGAAGAGGAAACGACACGATCTCAATCGACGAGATTGTAGGCACGGAAGAGACGGGTGTGATGTCACGGTTACCTTTTCAGAAAACAGCAGTCACGCTGATTTAAACACCGTTTCTCTATCCTCAGGCATTTAATGCTGCAGTAACCGAGGAGCCTCCTCGGATTTGGCAACTGCTCGTGGGGCCTGGTGGGCCCAAGACAATCATAAGAAAGAGACTCTGACACGTGATGATCACACGCGAAGATCAAAACCTCCGACGGTGGCATTGGAAGGTATAAAGACAAAAGCCTCAAATTGCAAAGGTCAAAGCCTCCGACGGTGGTATCGGAGGATGCGAAAACGGAAACCTCCGACAACGAGGTCAAAAAGCATGAATTAGAAGACATAGCAAACTGAAGTCCCCCATGTCTTGGGGGAAAATGATGGGTTCCGATGTAATCGTTAGCCCCGTTAACAACCAACGGACAACAAGTAGGTCTAGTGGGCCTAGTAAGAGCCCAGAAGGCCCAGAGGCCCAACACGAAGGGTCCCGACTTTAATAGTCCCGATGTAGGAGCTGAATGCTCCCGATGAGAAGCCTCTGAGTAGGCCCCGATATGCCTTAGTAAAGGCCCCGATAACAAAGCCCCGCAGAGGCTGGACCTGTCCCGTAGAGACTGAAGGTCCTGGGTGGTGATCTAGAATGAGACAACTCTGGAGTCCCCGACAGGAGTCGAGACTTGTGATCAATGGATAAGACCGAGGAACCCGCCTACTAGATAAGAGTAGTGGGAAGACGGTTAAGATGTAGATAATTTCCCCCGAGAATACGCAGGGCGTGCCCGAGATACGCGGAAGTATGGGTAAGATACGCAGAGCGTGGAGCGAGATATACGGAATCAGGGCGAGATAAACGGAATCATGGCGAGATATACGGAATCGTGGTTATAACGGCCAAGCCTGGCCTCAGGTAACTCTGGGTGATTTCTCCTCCTATATAAAGGAGGAAGTTACTCCAGTAAAGGAATCATCCTAATACGAACTTAGACTGTGCTTACCACTCCATTGATCACCGTACTCATTTAAGCATCGGAGAGGGATTCTGGGTCACCACCCAGGTCATCCCCTTTTGCAGGACCGCGCGGAGCTTAGGAGTCCAATCATTCCGTCAAGGACGTAACAGAGCTTCGACCGTGATCCAACATATATAATAATAATAAAGAACAACTGTAGTTTGCTTCAATCAAATGGTTTTCTTATTCGGCCTTCTTCGTCATCCTTTTTTGTGTCTCCTCCCCTTTACATGTAAACATAAACTCCTATATATAGTGTTTATGTCTAGTTTAATTTAAGCAACAAATATAGTTTATTTATTTTGCTAATAAATGCTAAATATTTAGAAAATATACTCTAAATATTCAACAAATATTCTTTGCAATAAATTCAAATAACTATCCTAATTTTTCAAGAGCATTCTTGGAAGCTTCAAGACTTGCCATATTTAGATATTTCCTCATTTAGCGCGCCGCACGTCACTTGTGTCGCGCGTGGTCCAAAATTAGGTGTTTACAGTTTGCCCCTCTTTGGACGGATTCTCGTAGAACATGTTCGAGGGGATTCGTCTAAAGACAAGGAAACACCGAATTTTGGATGAGAAGTCTGTCTTTCTTTTGAGTCTTCGAGTCTTCAAGGGAGCTCATGACTTATTTCGGGCGGTGCGAAAAGTAGAGACTCTGTCGGCGGTGCCCCTGTTGGCGGTGCCTCCATTAGAGTGCCCCTGTTGGCGATGTAGAAAGTAGAACCTCCGTCGGCGGTGCCCCTGTTGGCAGTGCCTCCATTGGTAGTGTGGAAAAGTAAAGCCTCCAGTGGCGTGCGGAAAAGTAAAGCCTCGGTTGGCGGTGCCCCTATTGACGGTGCCTCCGTTGGCGGTGCAGAAAGTAAAGCCTCCAGTGGCGTGCGGAAAAGTAAAGCCTCCAGTGGCGTGCGGAAAAGTAAAGCCTCCAGTGGCGTGTAGTAAAGTAAAATCTTGATCGATGATGCCTCCAGTGGCAAACGACAAGAAAAAGCCTCCAGCGGCGTGTAATAAAGTAAAACCTTAATCGACGATGCCTCCAGTGGAGAGCGATAAGGAAAAGCCTCCAGTGGCGAGACTTGCGAAGGCTAAATACTAAGGCTTCGTTCGTCAGGGTTGACTCTCAGGAAGCTGGAAAACTTCAGATCCTGATTGTCGGTTGTGACTTGTAGTAACAGACTGTAACAGTCCTACTCATCATTTGAGTGGTGAATTGCGAGAAAAGACTGTAACCGTTCTGTTTGCCGTGAATTTGACTCGTAGGAACAGACTGTAACAGTCCTACTCATCCTTGAATGGTGACTCGCGAGAGCAGACTGTAACCGTCTCGCTTGCCCTGAAGTTGACTCGTAGGAACAGACTGTAACAGTCCTACTCATCCTTGGAATGCAACCTGCGAGAGCAGACTGTAACCGTCTCGCTTGCCGTGAAGTTGACTCGTAGGCACAAACTGTAACAGTCCTACTCGTCCTTGAATGGTGACTCGCGAGAACAGACTGTAACCGTCCCGCTTGCCGTGAAGTTGACTTTGGAAGACGCTGTGTCGTAAAAAATACGCTTGCGCATGAGTGTTTGTCCCTAATTTTTGACTAAATTGTGCATAGTGCGACAACCTAGCGGGATCTTCTTTCTCTTTTTTTTTTAGGGAATTCATCTCTTATTCTCTCCTTTTGCCACGGTCGTTTGAGAGATTTCCGACCGTGCCCCTCGGTTTTTTATTTTCTCTCCTTTTGCCATAATTGCAATTTCTGAATTTGCAATAATGCCCTCATTTCTTGATCTTGCCTAGGCCGCCCTTTCGGGTTTTCAACCTAGCGGAAGCACTCTTTATTTGGTAACCGATTAAACGGTGATTGTGACCCGTACTTTATTTTCCGCCTCGATGCGGGAGTATTCGTAGCCGTTTGGAAGGTGGCTGTGACCCTTTTCTCACCGTCTTCAATGTTGCTGTAGCTCTTTTGATTGTAGCCATTTGGAGGGTCTCTGATCCGGGAAACACTTTTTGTACGTGCCCATTTCGAGGGTGGTTGTGACCCTTTCACTTAATACTCGTCGTTGATGCTCCGGGAGCGCTCTTTTGATTGTAGCCGTGTAGAGGGACGACTGTGACCCTTTTTTTATTTTCCCGCCGTCACCGGGTTCGCGGGATCACTCTTTTGTGTAGCCATTTTTTTAAGGGTGGTTGTGGCCCTTTTTATTCTCCTTCCCTCACGGGGTTCGCGGGGTTACTCTTTTATTTGTAGCCGTCAGGAGGGTGGTTGTGGCCCTTTCACCTATTTCCCGCTTTTTATGTTGCAGGAGCGCTATTTATCTGTAGCCATTTGAAGGGTGGCTGTGGCCCTTTCTTTGTTGTCGTTTTAAGGACGACTGAGACCCTTTTTATTTTTAGTTTATTTAGGGACAACTGTGACCCTTCTATTTTTTCACTGCTCTCACAAAATTTACTAAAATGATTTTTTTTTTGAAAAAGAAAATTTAACGAAAGTAATCAACAATGATTATGTACATGCCTCTAGTGGAAAATTGAAAATTTTTAATTCAAAATATCTTCTTGAGAAGGACCCAGGTGATTGAGTCAAAATATATTTGTCGTTCGACGCCCTGGATTAACCCTACGATAATGGATGACATAGGCAATGATTTCTTCTGTCGGCTTCTCAAGTGCTCCGGCTATTGCTCAATCTCATCTGGGGATGCCCCAGGGTTAGCACTGACGAGTTTAGACTTCGCCGCATGACGAATGTATGGCTCGGTTGAGGATCACACATGGATGATGTGGAGTAGTCCGCATTGGGGCGCAGAAATTGCGCGAGATAAATTCGACAGCTGACACGGCCGTGCACGAGATGTGCTCTTCAGAGTATTTTATTTGGATGATTATCCGAGCTGCACAATGAGTAAGGAAAAACTCAAATTTCGGGGAGAAAATTGATCTTGACTTCTCTTACCTGGGTGCCCGACATCTTTAATGGAAATTTAATCCATATGTGAATGGATCTGTTGCATGTTCCGTCTTTTTCTTCATATGACGGTTGTGCTCGATCTGAACGGGATATACCATTTGGTTGCCACTGACCAGTTTAGACGTCACCGTAAAATGGATGTACGACTTGGTTCGGGGACGTGTATGAATTCCACACATGGTAGGTGGAATGGAAGTTCTTTGAAGCAGTCACATTTCACGTGGTTGCGACCTCGTCGATGTGGTCGTCTTATCTGCAAAAAGAGTATAGACACTCAAATCTCAAGGAAAAATCAAGTACAATTCATCGTAACTGAGCGTTTGATATCCCGAGTGCGCAATTTTGCTTCGTGCAACTGGATGGATGCACGTTCCTTTTTTGGTTGCCCCATTTAACCAGCAGAACTTATATGTACAAGATACCTAACCATGGTTACCTGAAAAGAGTAAATGAAAAATCAGTGTAGAGAATATGAGAAATCATGCATGATTTTTTTTTTTAAACTCTAATGTCATTCATTTCATAATTTTAACTACTTTTTTTGAAAATGAATCAAAATTTATGATCTAAGGTGTTTCTCACTATTATGGAGTTTATTGAGTCTGCTGAGTGCACTATCTGGCTCGAACGCACGACGGATGTTCAAAACGAAGTTTTTTTCCAAAAAGATTTTTTCGTCCTTTGTTTAAACCGGTATAGTCGCACTCAACTGAGTAATTAAAATAAAAACTCCCATTTTTTAAACGCTTGCTTATGCGAACATTGAAATGATGATCTTGCCGCGAAAGTGCAATACACCTTGGATAAAAATGAATGACACTTTGAATTTATTTTTTTGAATGCTCGTGCATGCTCGAAAATTAAAATTCTATTGTTAAAAATTTACAATTTACAACAGTTTATCTGAATGATACATATGGAATGTATGTACGAAGTGAAAAAGTCAAGTAAAGTTTTTTGTATAAAAGAAATGCAAATGCAATGCATGTTTGGAATCAAAATTTCAACAACTAAGGGAAGATTTACAATCTATCTAAAAAAATCATTTTTCCAAAAACAATGTCTATGAGATGTACATGAGATGAAAGTTGTAAAGTTAAGAAACTTACAGGCTACCTAAAAAAATTTTGTTTTGTTTTTTTTAAAGAGGGAAAAAAAAAATCAATGCATCCTAGTTGCTCAAAAATAAATATTCAGGTGAAAAGTTTTTTTTTTTATGAATACATATGAGATGCACAAAAATAAATACAAGATGCAAACTTAAAAATAAAAGTTCTACAACTAAAGAAATTACAATTTACCTGAAATGTTTTTTTTTTTCAAAAATTATGCATATGAAATGCACGTCTTTTGATAATAAAAAAATCAGGTAAAAAGTTTTTTAAACAAAGAGCCCTAAAACTAAGAGAGCTTATGATTTATCAAAATAGTTTTTTTTTTTTAAATAAATGCATACTGGATGCATTATTAAAAATAAAACAATTCAGGTAAAAAGTTTTTTTAAATGATGCATATGAAATGCACGTTCGAAATTTAGCTAAAGAGGAAATACAACTTTTTTAAAATGTTTTTTTTGCATGCACGACGCGCTAACCAAAATCACAACTTACCTGAATAATTTTTTTTTTTTAAAAATAATGCGTATGAAACGCAAGTTTGAAATAAAAAAAATATTCGGGTAAGAGGTTTTTTTAAAAAAAAACAATGCATACAAAATGCATGTTCAGAAATAAAATTTCTAAATGACTAACTACTTAGCTGAAAAAAAGTTTTTTTTTTTTTTTTTTTTAAAATGCAGTTAGATTAATGCATGAGAATAAAAGTTACACAGTTAAAAAAAAACTTATAGTTTTCCTAACAACTATTTTTTACAAAGAAAAAACACGGATAAAACACATGTTAGGGGGTAAAAAAATGTGTGGCTTTGCTCTACAAGGTAGGTTCCACTGATAGGTTCCCGACAAGGTGGTTTCCTCACCCCATCATAGGGATCATAAGACCTTCACAAGCGAGTAGAGTTTTTCCGAGCAGTACCGGCGGCCCAGCCACTCCAGTCATACCTGACTAAACCTCCGGGGTTCCTAGTCGCCCTGGGTTTTAGGCGTTTTGGACATTACACTAAAGTGGTGTGTGCAAATAAAAATAATGCATAATCCAACAAAGAAAAATAGTCAGTCATAAAAAATTAACTCCACACCTGAAATTACACAAAAACAATCAAAGTTAGAAAAACAAAGTCAAATATGAATAAAAAATAAAATATGGAAAATAAGCAAATATAAAGAGCCCGAAACCTTTACTTTTCCCAGCAGAGTCGCCAAATTGTCGGACCTAAAATCTGACCTAAGGCGATTAACGATTTGAAAACGTGGATTTTGAAAGAGTCGCCACTAGTTAATTAAGGCTAACTAGAAACCTAAATTGCCTAGGGGAAAAAAATGATTGATCACCTAAGCCTAAAGTCGGTCCACAATTAGAAATTCGATTCAGGGGTTCTATTACGAATTAAAACACATGGAATTAATCACGTCCTTTCGGTACTCGATTCACCTAGTTTGCCATTTTATTTTTTTTATATCATATATGCTTTTATTTTTATATTTATATTGTCTAAAAAAAAGACCTAAATAGAATTATACTATAAATTAGTTTTCAAATAAAATAATTATTATTATATAAAAGATGATCACAAAAATTATAGCATTTAGCTTAATTATTCCTTTAAGAAATCATCTAAAGTCAACAATAGAGGACAAGAAACTGAACTTGCAGAGAATTAATCAAAAGAATGTTGAAAAGGTAACCTTGAAGGACCAAGGCCATTGATGCTGCTGTTGTGGCTGGTAATGGACGAGCGGAACTGACAGGAGGTGGCGAGCTTCTTGAAGGAGATTTGAGTAGTTTTCCTGAAGCAACCAGCAGAGGACTCACGACCCAGATGAACGACCAGTATCGCCAGGGACGGTCCGAGGTGGATTGACGTGAGCAGAAGACCTGTGCCTATCGGAGATGGCACGGCAAATTGCTCGTGGTTGCTCAATAGATGGCGTCTGGTTCTGGGGGAACGGTCGGACGACAGCAGCAGAACGTGAACAATGGAGGTAGTGTTTAGTCTTCGTTCTTCTTCACAGGGAAGCCCTACTTCCATTTTCTGTCTATGATCAACTTTGATCAAACTCGATGGACGGAATGCCGAAATTGAACGACTTTTCCATATAGTTGACATGAGATGCGAGATCGAAACTAGAGGTGGTGAAGACGGAACGCTTGAAGATGCTCGAGGCGAAGTGGCCGGTAGATTTCGACGGAGATCGGAAGTGGAGGGTCGGTGTAGATGCTCGATTTGGATCCGATGGTGGAACTTCGATGGAAGGTGGGTGGATGGAATTTAAGTCGTCTTGGTCGGAGCTAGGGCGCTTTGAGGATTAGAACGAGCGAGGACTTCGGAAATAATTGGATAGTGAGGGCTGGCGCTGGTGGAGCATCAGAGACGGCGGGCTGCCATGGCCGGAACAAGCAGGATTTGAACCCTCTCTTATAGATGGAGACTTGGAATATAAACTTCTATCCCTAGCAAACCTCGACACGCTCCTTCCACCTTTAGGAGTGCCGTGGCTCAGGTTCCTTCACCAGGACGACCACGAACGACAAGGACCGCCGAGTCAGGGAAGTTACCGGTGGCAGCGTGGTCTGGTGCGGCGGTGGACAGCGACGTTGCGAGCCCGTGATGACGACTCCGGTGAATGGAAGTACTGGGCAGCGCTTCGACGGGTCAGGATCGGTGCGGTAGTGATGGTCAGATCGGAGCGATGCCGAAAGGAGGAACGCCGGTGGTCTCCAGCGAGGTGGCGGGCATACAAGGTTGGCTGGAGATAAATGTATCTCTCCTTCACGAAGATAACAATGAAAGTAATAACAATAATAATATAATAATAATAATACTAATAATCTATATATAATAATAATAAAGAACAACTGTAGTTTGCTTCAATCAAATGGTTTTCTGATTCGGCCTTCTTCGTCATCCTTTGTCTCCTCCCCTTTACATATAAACGTAAACTCCTATGTATACTGTTTAGGTCTAGTTTAATTTAAGCAACAAATATAGTGATTTATTTTGCTAATAAATGCTAAATATTTAGAAAATATACTCTAAATATTCAACAAATATTCTCTGCAATAAATACAAATAACTATCCTAATTTTTCAAGAGCATTATTGGAAGCTTCAAGACTTGCCATATTTAGATATTTCCTCATTTAGCGCGCCGCACGTCATGTGTCGCGCGTGGTCCAAAATTAGGTGTTTACGAACGTGCTTCCTGTTCGAGTCCAGTAGACGGCGCCATTATTTGCAAACGAGTCTTCTCTGTGGGCTTCTCCTTCTCGATCTTCTCCTTAGTGGACTTATTCTTCCCTATTAGCTTCTCCTCGGTGGGCTTCTTCTTCTTCCCGTATTTCCTTCTATTTTCCTTGCTTACCTGAAAAAAGGGCACCAGTGGTCCCGGTAAGCCCTCTCCGAAGCTTAAGTCAGTGAGAGCTTCTAGAGAGACGGTGAGCTTAGAGAGAGAGTGATTACCTTCAAATGAGGGGATGAGCTCTCTATTTATAGAGTTTGTATCAGACCGCCCCGGTTCCAGTGGTTCTCTGGTCCGGTTGTGGCAGTTTCGTAAATAGAGTTGGCCTTGAACGTAAATAAGGTGCCTTTGACCCCGGTTCGACCGTAGATGAGTTTATCATGATCAAGTGTAAGTGTGTGGCTTCTAAGGGTAAGCCCCGTTCGAAATATTGTCCGGGGGTGGGGGTCCGGACGAGGGGGGCTCGTCCGGACGGATGGGGTACCCCCAAGACCTTGCTCGGGTTACCCGAGCAAGAGGGGCCTTGCTCGGGTAACCCGAGCAAGGGGGTCCCTTGCTTGGGTTTCCCTGGGTGGGCTTTCCACTCGGGGTCTTCACGAGTGGATTTCGCCACTCGGGGTGTTCTCCGGGCCTACACTATGGGCATCGGGTGTCCGTGTTCTAAGTTTCGAATTATATTAGATTATGACCCATTTATCGGGTCCCGTTGGTGATAGCTTGGGCGTATATCCAACAATTTGATGTTCATGATATTCAAGAAAAATATGATATTTCTCAAAATCAAACATAAGATGTAGATCTTATTAAAATTTGATCTTAAAATTTGACAACTTGTTCCCAATTTTGTGTTTTTGGCCGAAAACCCTGGTAATTTATAAGGAAATTTTTTTTTTATTTCTTGGCCACCAATTAAGGAATTTCTGCCGAAACTTTTAAAATAATATTGTTTACCATATTTTACTTTGTTATTCAAGATAAAAATATACCTATAATTGGGAACATAAGGATAGATTCACATTAATATATAGAATATATATATAACTATCAATATATCTAAATATTTAAATAGGTTAAAGATTTTATTAATAGATTTTAGTTACCTAAAAGATTGAGAAAATATATTGTTAATATATATTTCCCTATTTAAGATATTGACAATAAATAAAATATATATTTATATCTGGGTATCCGAAATTTATATATATATATATTGTTGATTGATTTAATCTTATAGATAGAATCTTGACAATAAATATATATATATGTTATAGTTATGGCCGAAATATATATATTTATATATATATATATATATATATATATATAAATATTTAATATTGGAAATTATATAATATAATTAATGTTACTTGGTGGCTAAGTTAAATATTTTTGGACTTTGAAACCCTACTTGGGCCACAAGTTAACATTTCGGCCCAACCATTTAAATTTTTAATTATTGGGCCGGTCCAATATGTAAAACCGGGACAAATTTAAATTGAACCGGATATTCTCAATCGGTTCGACCTAATTGGGTCGGGTCGGACCGGGGAAACTAAGTGGATCTAACGAACCGGTTTTGTGTATTGAACCGAACAGAACCCTATTTTTTAATGGACCGGTTCGGACCGAACCAGATTTTAAAATTAAAACCGGACCAAACCGAACCGATTTATACCGAACTGGACCCGAACCGAATTTTCTGGACCGAACCGAACCGGACCAAATCAGACTGAAATTGACTGAACCGAACCGTATTTTTAAAACCGAATTCAAGTCAATTAAAATAGGGAGGTCAAGTTTTAAAATCCAAATATTTTGAACTTTAATAGGCCTACACAGTGCTCAAGGTTTCGTAACCTTTAAGCCTTATTTCGATTATGGGGATGGTTCTCGGAGATACATGTTTTGGGTTCGGTTAAATTAGTGGGCTGAATTGGAATTTTTTATTATTCAATATATATTTTTGCATGGTTAGAAATGTTGTCTTGACTGAGTCAAGCTAGCTGGATAATGTATATTGTGGGCGGAGCCCTGGTTAAATATATGGAATACGCACTAGGATAGACATGCTTTGATGGTTGGAAATTCTTAGGAGTCATGTCTAGAATGTTGCGTGATTGAATATAAGCATGAATTACAAATCAGCCCCTAATGTTTAAAATTATTTTAAAATCGAAAACCAGTCGCCAAATGTGTATGATGGATGTGAATGATACATGTTTGACACGTATGCTAGAATGTTGAGGATGTAGCCTCATTTGATAATTTACTTGGAAGTAGAATTATATATGCAAGCATAAGTTCCTCAGAACATTAGACGCATGACGCGTAAGCATGAGTGTGGTTTGTATGATGAATGTTATTGGTGTATGATAATTTACATGGATAGTAGAATTAGATATGCATGAGTGAATTCATCTGAACATTTTTCCAAAATAAAAAGGGCATTGGGAAAGCCAAGATTGGGTATGCTTGTTTTAAATTTCATGTTCCGGTAATTTGCGATTAAAACCATTTTAAAAGACTGATCTATTGGATAGAAAACGAAGGTAATGTGAACTCTTTCACAGCCATCTTCCATTGGTTTACTAGTGGTCGGTGTTAAGTTATGAGATCTAGGTCAACGGGGTGTCGGCTTTGATCTCACTCCTTGCGGGGGATGTGTGTGATCCGGCGTTCCTGAGTTACTCTGCCTTAGCCTATTTTCTTCTTTCCTTCCTTCCTTCTCTTGCCTCTTCTCTCCTTCTACCCTGCAGAAGGGGCAATACCAGACACGGAGGGGGGGGGGGGTGCCTGGTGAACCCTCTCCGATGCCTAAGTCAGTACTTTTCTAGAGAGATAAAGCTAGAGAGATGTCAGAGCTAAATTGTTCAAATGGCCAAGATGTTCAAATGAGTTGTGAAGGTGGGGTATTTATAGGCAACGGTGTCATTAAGGTGGCTTAATGACATCGTTAGCCTTTAAACACAATTAATTAACCTTTAAGCACATAATTAAGACCTTAGGATTCGGAGGAGGTAGGCGGAGTGGACCGAGCGTGGGAGTCCGAAGGTGGTGTCGGGGCCCTTGGGGGGGAGGAATCCGACCCCCAAGGGTAGGGGTTGGGTGAGGGCACCCAACCCCTCCTAGGGAGGGTGGGGTTGGCCAACCCCATCCCTCCTAGGAGGGATCGGGTTGGCCGACCCGATCTCTCCTAGGAGAGATCGGGTTGGCCGACCCGATCTCTCCTAGGAGAGATCGGGTTGGTCCACCCGATCTCCCCTAGGGGAGGTCGGGTGTGGCCACCCGACCTCACCTAGGTGAGTTTGTCCTTGCCGGACGGGCGCTTCGGCCCCGTCCGAGCCGTCGATGTTCTCGCGAAGTGTCCGGGTTGAAGTTTCGATTTGCAATCATAAATGGGACGATAAAAATACAACGGTTCGGAAGTCAACGGGTTCAAATTGGGCGTATATCCATCACATGCCCCCGAGTCAACCAATGGCCTAACCCTTGATTGACTCTATTTTAGGATGGTATGACACGCGCAATTTGAAACCGGGGTTTTACCTTCTTTGTCTGGATGCCTGCTTACCCATGGATGTGTGCCTCTGACTCTGTCCCCCTGTCTAATGAGATAGAGGAATTGTAAACGTCAGAGTAGCACGGACGTGCGCCTAGGCACGCGTCCGTCTGAGGTGGGAGTAATAAACTTATTTCTGCTATAGATGCATACTCAAAAAATACAAACTTGCACAGGGGTGTGATACGAATGCAACTAAATAACTTACGCTTCAATTTCGTGCCGGGATTCCATCTAAATAAGGAGAAATTTTAATTTTGACCAAAAATTTTCCTAAGTATGGAATGCTCAAAAATAAAACTATCTTGATAATTTTTCTAAGTATGGGAATATACTTAGCTATAGGTGAAAGGGATAAAAATAATGGTTTTTCCTTGGCCCTTAGATTTTACTTAAAGCTAGATGGATGGTGGTGATTAAAACCCTCTAAAAAACCCTATCATCCTTTTAACATAAAAGAGAGTTAGAGAAATACCTTAGGGAGTTACCATAGCCACCATCCTCCTTCTTCACTTACCCTTGGAGAGCAAGAAAAGTTTGAGAGCACCCCCAAGGTTAGGGCCGGCCAGAATTCCGGCGAGAGACACGAAATTCCGGCCAGCAGCTTGACCAGGACGGTGACGTGGGACAGCCCAGCCGGAGACGGAGGCTCGGCTTCAGGCGGACAACGGCTGCCGGTGGTGCTGGGTACGGCGGAGGCGACAGAGGCCACCATTTGCGACGGCGAGGGAGTCCACCATTTCGACGGACGGCCACGGCAGCGGGACGGGCAGGGGCGGACGTGACTCGACTCCGGCGGCGGAAAAATCGAAGCTCCGGCGGCGAAAAAATCACAGCTCCGGCGAGGGGGGTGATTCCGGCCAGCTTTGCAATTTAAAATCCGAACCCGTTTATCACATCGGGTCGGGTTTTCCGAAGGTCCACTCTTTTCCTTTCCATTACCGCGTAAAACGTTGATTTTCGAATCGTTGATATTTGATTGCCGATGCTTGATTGCCGATGCTTGATTGCCGATGCTTGATTGCCGATTGTCGAAATTTAATTAAATGTGGGATTGTCGTAGATAGTCGTTGGTGGTTGTGGATTTTGGGGAAAAATGTTTGCCGGTCGTCCGGATATGGTTTCTTGTCCGATTGGGCTATTCCGGTCTTGAATTTGATGTCGTACCGCCATTGGTGTATTAATTCTTGTTGGAGGGTATAATGGTAATTTTTTCCAAGACCCGACCTTAGGCTCGGATAAAATTATTCAACTTGGTTGTCGTGGTGTGCTTGACTCATGTTGACTATCTTTGCTGGGTGTCTTTAGATCTTTGATTGTTGTCGTTGGTCGGGTGTCGGAATATTTCCGGTTCTTCGGAAATTTTCCTTGTCTTGATATTTATCGTGTCGTGGCAGGTACTATACTCTTGGTGGTGTCCGCGTACGCAGACTCTTCAGAGACGCCGTATTCTCCGAAGGATGAGTGAGTTCCTTTTTCTCTTCCTTTTCAGTCGCGTTACTTCCTTTCCTATTGCTAGCTTAGTATCGTGACCTTCGTTGGGGTGTTAGTCGAAATTTGACTCGTGCCTTGGGGTTTCCTACTACCTTTGCCTTAGGTCTTGCTATCCTGTCAGATAACCTTCTCACTAGGTCCGATTACAACGAACATGTCACCCTAGGAGGTATCTGTCCCCTAGATGAGCCTCTGTATCCTTTTCTCCCCTCCTTGGGGAACACTCGAGCGACGGTGACGGAGCCTCCCATAGGGACGGTCGCCGTATACCCTTCCCAGATCCGATTCGGGCTGAGACTGCCTTACTGTGACGAGCTTATAGAGTTGAGCAGGTTTTTCAGGATTTCTCCTGTGAACCTTGCCCCCAGTGCCCTCCGTGTCTGGGTGGGCTTCCGGGTATTGTGCCATTGGTACTCCTGGAAGTACTCTCTCGTTCTATTCCGATGCTTCTATCGGTTTCAGTACCGGACGAGGGTGGGGTTTGCGAGTTTCGTAACTCGCCATCCGACTTTCAAAGATCCCCGATTCTCTGATTTCGGGTTGAGTGGGGTCGAGTGGGATACCTCCCTCCGTTTCGTGACCCAGATTGACAATTCGGCCAGTCACTGGGCTAAGCATTACTTCTTCATTACGGACCGGTACGTCACTTGGTCGGTCTTGAATGAGGATCGGTCCGATGGTTGGCCTGCTTTTGGAGAGTTCTCTTCGGTTGATTTGAAGACTATGAAGATCATTCACGAGAGCAACAGGACCCGGTCTTACTGTCCCGTGTCCTTAGTGACTGAGACGGATCTTTACGAGGCCGGGATCAGTCTGACTCCTGACTCCGGGGGTTCGGTATGTCACTTGGTCTTTCCATCTTTATTTACCTTCTGCTCTTCCTTTGTAGGTTGGTTTCATGGAAAAACCTATAACGTGCAGGGAGCCCCTGTTGATCTGAGCAAGAGGAAGGCTCCTTCTAGTTCTGCTTTGAAGAAATCCCCCCTGCCTGGGAAGAAGGCTGGGGCCTCTGGTATGCTTTCTCCTATTTGCTTCTTTATGGTGTAACTTATGTTTTCCTTATCTTGTTTTTCTTACCTTGCTAGGGCGCTCCCCCTTGGTGACTGAGAGGGTCGTCTCCGTTGGCAGAGATTCTGGACCTTCAAAGTCCAAGCCGCGGAGATCTGATTCTGAGGCCGGGGCCTCGGCTGCTAAGAGAAAGAAGGCTGTGGATCCTGCTTCGCCTACTGCTCGTCCTCCGACCCTATCTCGTGATAAGGAGATGGTGGTCGAAGAGGTGCCTTCCCTGGCTGACAAAGGGAAGCGACCTGCTGGTGGTGGTTCCCCTGCCCCCCAGCCGAGGGCACGGTCCTCAGGTATGATCTCTACCTTATTGCTGATCCTTCTATGTTTATATTATCCTTTGACTTGCTTTGCTTGTGTAGGTGGGCCTCCGACTTTAAGTCGGAAGGATTTCGCACGGCTCACTGATGAAGATGTTATTGGGTCTGAGTGGACTCCCTTCGCTGGTCTGAAGGAGTTCCACCTCGATAGCACCTCTTCTTTGCGGACTCCTGAGGTTGGCGTCCGCGTACTCCGTGGCGCCATCCCCCCTGGCGATCGTGTAGCTCCGCCCAAGTCTCCTGGGGAGACTCGGCGCTTTGTTCAGGGGGTACTCTCTCGTTATGCACCTGTGAGTTGTTCCTTGCTTTCCTTTCATTACTTTCATAATGGCTGTCTTTCGGTTATTCATCCCTTGTTTGTATTGTTAGGGTATGTCTGACATGGTGAACATGTCCTCTCTCGTGCTCGAGTTATCTGACGAGAGGAAGACCCTTGAGGACAGCCAGGTCTCTCTCAAGGCGGAGGTCGCCACTGCTGCTGAGAAGGCGCGTATATCTGATTTGAGGCTGCAGGAGCTCCAGGATCAGGTGTCCTTGCTTGAGACCACTGTGGGCAGTTTGCGCCGGGAAGCTGAGGTTGCTGCGTCTGTCCATTCTGAGGAGCTGCGGAGGTTGGAGACTAAGTGTCGGGCGGAGGAGAGGGCTGTCGCGGTATCTGAGTACAAGGCCTCCTCTGCCTTCACCGCCGATTATAGCACGCGTCTCACTCAGGAGATGAACCAGTTCGGTGAGTATCTGGTTGATCACATATACCGGATTGATCCTCAGTTCCCGTTTGGTGACCTTGGTGACTTTGGGCCATATGCCACTGGCTACGCGACTGTTCTGATGGGTCAGGCTGCTGTTGCAGACGAGGCTGCCCCAGCCCAGGTGGATGCTACACCTGTCGAGATTGGTACCTCAGACTCCTCTTCCTCATCTATTTCCGCTGGAGGTTCAGCTTCAGGGGGTGAGGGTGACTCCCCCGAAGGTTCTGACTGACTTGTTTATCTCATACTATCCTTGTATATATAACTACACTCCTTCTCCCCTTCTATGGGTTGAGTGTCTTTTGAGATTGTGATGGTGTTTGTTGTTACTTTCCTTTGCCGCATTGTGTTGTTGACTACGTGGTTCATTTGCCTTTATATTAGTGCTTCTCATGCTTTTGTATATATCTCTTCTCATGATGCCTTCCTATGCCTTGTGTATGGCTCTTTGGGTATGGACCCTTCCCTTTGTATATTTCCTTTACTTATCCTTCTTTCGTGGTTTCCTTCATGTCATACCTGTCATTTCATAAAGAAAAAACATTACTTGTTCTTCACATTACTTTACTTAGAAATTTCTTTCTCATGGTATCCTTCTGAACATGGTATCCTTCTAAGCATGGTGTGATGATCTCTTCTGATACCCCTTACACGGTATACGTTGTACTGTTAGACCAAAGATACGCTCTTGGTGGGCGTCGAAATCTGTTCACGAGACAGGCTCTCGGACGGCACTTAACGTTTCACAGGATAGGCTCCCGGAGGGCACAGGTTAGTCCACCGATACCTTCTTGACGGGCGTCAAAATCTGTTCACGAGACAGGCTCTCGGACGGCACTTAACGTTTCACAGGATAGGCTCCCGGAGGGCTCAGGTTAGATCAAAGATACGCTCCTGGTGGGCGTCGAACTGGTAGTTTGAAATCTACCTCAAGATACGCTCTTGGGGGCGTCGAACTGGTAGTGTTTTTTCTACCTCAAGATACGCTCTTGGGGGCGTCGAATCTGGTAGGTTGCAAATCTACCTCAAGATACGCTCCTGGGGGCGTCGAATTCGTAGTTTTTGGAAACCACTCTCAAGATACGCTCTTGGTGCGTCGAAGTCGTAGTGTAATAACTACTCTCAAGATACGCTCTTGGGGGCGTCGAAGGTTGTAGTATGATCACTACTCTCAAGATACGCTCTTGGGGGCGTCGAAGTTCGTAGTTTTTGGAAACCACTCTCAAGATACGCTCTTGGTGCGTCGAAGGTCGTAGTATGAACACTACTCTCAAGATACGCTCTTGGGGGCGTCGAAGGTCGTAGTATGAATACTACTCTCAAGATACGCTCTTGGGGGCATCGATGTCGTAGTATGAAAACTACTCTCAAGATACGCTCTTGGGGGCGTCGAATGTCGTTGACTTGAAGTCATATCTGTGTAAGGATAACTTGGTGATTATAACATCACATTCACTGGGAAATATTTTGAATAACTACTACTCTCTTAGGAGCATTCATGTTTTTGTACACTCGGGATGCCTTGGTGCACCAAGACATCCTTTGTAGGAAATCAAAGATAGTTGTAGAGTTGGAGTAACTTCGTGAGTTCTCCTTCTCAAGAGTTGTTTTTGAAAAGCTTGTAAAGCTAAAACAAGCAAAATGCTAGATATGAAACTAAGGATATGGGGTGGTCACTGTGTCTGTTGCCACGTACTCCTTGAAGCTTCCATTGTAGATCATTTCTTCCACTTCCACCTTCAACACCATGCAGTTGTTGGTTTGATGCCCCCAGGTCCCATGGTACTCACACCAACCCTGTGCATCTCTTCCTAGGAAGGCCTTACCCTCCTCCCTGCATGCTGGCAGCTCTTGCTTGAGGCGCTTGTGGAAAATTTCTTCTATGCTGAGTGTGAGGGGTGTGAATGTGAAATTGACACCTCCTCCCAATGTGTCTGTTTCTCTTCCTCTTTCTGGAACTTCATCCGACTGTTCCGCCTCTTGTTCAAATGCCCTGTCGAGCTTCGCCTTGAGCTCTCTCATTGTGCTCGTCATGACCATCTCATAGAGCCCTCCATAGGCCCCAAATGAGTTTGGATGCATGTTTCTGATGAATGTTCTGACTGCTTCTCCCCTTGTGATGCCCATGTTGGCACCATAATCAAAGAATCTCTGGAAATAACTTGATATAGACTCCTGCGGCATTGGCTTGATATCATCTATGTAGCGAAAGCCCCTTAGGATGGAGTCCCTTGTTCTGTTCCCTATTGTGGTGTCTGGCTGCCAAGGTATGAATGTCACCTTCACAGCCTTGCTCCTGTGTCTCCTTGTAGGCACTGTTTGAAAAAACTGCCTGCTCAGACGGAGTGTCACTCCACTCCTCCTCCTTCCTTGCCTTTGTCTCCCTCCCCTCTTTCTTCTATCCTGGTTGGCTCCTGCCATGACCACAGCCACTGTATCTGTCCTGTGTGATCCATGTCTCATTGAATTGACATAGCATTGTCTTGCAGTGCGTTGATCACTCAGGACCTCTCCAACTCCGTTCTCCGTGATGTACTTCAGCTTCTGGTGAACAGTGGATGGCACTATTTCATATGGATTTATGGTTGTCCTTCCTAGGATCCCATTGTAGGCTCCCAGGCTTTCAACCACCAAGAAATTGACATTTACCTTCAGCTGGGTCCATCCTTGGCCCATGGTCACTGGCAATGTTATCATCCCCAGGGGGTGACTTGTTGCCCCTGAGAAGCCAACTAGAGGGAAGTTGACCGGTTTGATGTCTGCTTTGGTTTTCCCTATCTCTTCTAACACTCTCAAGCTTAGGAGGTCAGCTGAGCTGCCCCCATCCACCAAAATTCTCTTTACATCAAAATTATCAATATCTAAAGTAATAACTAGAGCATCGTCATGTGGAAAGACGATGTGGCTTTTGTCCTTCTCCGAGAACTCTATCTTCACTTCTTCTCCTTCTCTTGGCCTTTTTCTCCACCTTGGCACTGAGCTTAGCTTGGATGCATAGACCTCTCTTGCATTAGCAGTTGGGCCACCTGATGCTGCTCCTCCATGTATCATATTAATGACTCCTCTTTTGTTGGGTGGAGGGTTATAGTCTACCTTTCCCTTGCCCTTGTCTTTCTGTGGTTGCCCCAGTTGCATACTGTTGCCCCCATGGTCTACGAACTGCTTCAATTCTCCCCTCTGGACGATGTTGTTTATGCTTAGCTTTAAGCTAAAGCATTCATTTGTGTCGTGACCATAAGCCTCGTGGTTGTCACACCATCTATCCTTGTGATTTCCCACCATTGGGGCTCTCCACCTTGCAGGGGGTGACCATAGCTTTTGGTTTCGCATCTCTCTAAGTACGGTGGCTGGAGTGGCATTCAGTGGGATGAACTTAATGACGTTGATTTCTCTAGCCTTTAAGGGTTCACCCATTTGGTTTCTTTGCTGTGGCGGACGCCACTCCTGTTGCCTTGTATGCTGCGGTGCCTGGGGTGGCTTTCCTTTGTTTGGCCTTTGAGTATCCTCCTTGGCTGCCTGAATTTTGGCCTTCTTGCTTGCCCTGTGCCTCTCAAGGTCAATATGCGTTTTAACTCTCCCTGCAAGCTCCTCCAAGGTGCTTGCTGGCTTTTTGGCCATCTTTTCAGCCAATGTTGACCCAAAGCGGCCTAAGTTTCTGATAAAGGCTCGGATTATCTCCCCTTCAGTGATGTCTCCCTGGATGTCTGCAATATTCTGGTTGAACCTGGTATAGTAGCTGGCCAGGGAATCATCGTATTCTTGTTTCACGTCATCAATGGAGCCTGTTCCCTTGAGGAGTTTCCTCTCCCCTAGGTATCTCTGCAGAAACTTAGCTTTTAGCTGCTCCCATGAGTGGATGCTCTCAGAGGGCAGACTGAAGAACCAATGTGAGGCCACCCCTGTTAGGGTGTTCGGAAACAAGAGTGCCTTGTATCTGTCATCAGTTGTCCTCCCAAATAAGGAGGCCTCATGCTGTTGAATATGTTCTAGGGGGTCTCCCTTCCCATTGTACTTTGCAATTTGCACTGTGTGCAGGGAGTCTGGCACCCTATTCATCTCCAGTTCCCTTGTGAAAGGGTGGTTCGTCTTGTCACTTAGACAATGCAGGCTGGGTTTCTTTGACTCATTCAATTTCCGGGTTATCATGGCTTCTATCTCTTCCGGGGTGATCATCACCTGTGCCGGAGTATAACCCCTCTGATACCCACTGTAGTTGTAGACTGGGCTTACTGGGTTCCCTTGTCCATGCTGGTATGGACTGTAGGTGTACCCTTGATACGCCTGCTGGGGTGCTTCATAGAAGTCCTGCCTCCTTGGAGGTCTTGCTTGTCTTTCTTCTCCCAGCGGGGTGTAAGCCCTGTTGCTCTGCTGTTGCCTAGGAGGCACAAATTGTTGCCTGCCCTCTGGGGGTGGCTCCTGGTGATATCTTCTTTGTTCCTCTCGCTGCCCTGCTCGAGGGTGCGAGTAGTACTCTTCTGCTGGGATCTGCTCCTCTTCCTGAGCTTCAGTGTAAGTTCCTTGGGTGTATGCCGGCCTTGCATATGCTGTGTGGGCACGATTGCCATCTCTCTGTGCCGGCATCCCATACGGGTACCCTTGGGGTTGCTCTTCATAATAGTATCCCTCAGGGGGTGCCGTGTTGTGGGAAGGCACTCCCTGTTGTTCTCTTTCTCTCTGTGGCCTTCTCGCCCGGGGGGCGGAGGCTGTGGAGGACTCAGCCCCAGCTGGGCGTGAAGGTCCTCCCTCCTGGTTGTTCTGTTGCTGAGGAGGTTGTGGTATCTCTTGTGGCTCTGGATGCATTGGCTGCTTCCCAGGGTTAGGCCGCCTCCCTGGGGGTATGGGTTCTCTTCTCCGCCCATTGCCCCCGGGTGGGTGTTGGGGCCTGGACACCCTATTGTTCGTCATAGCTCGTGTAATAGCCAGGCTTTCTGTTCGAAGCCTACAGACGGCGCCAAGTGTTAAGTTATGAGATCTAGGTCAACGGGGTGTCGGCTTTGATCTCACTCCTTGCGGGGGATGTGTGTGATCCGGCGTTCCTGAGTTACTCTGCCTTAGCCTATTTTCTTCTTTCCTTCCTTCCTTCTCTTGCCTCTTCTCTCCTTCTACCCTGCAGAAGGGGCAATACCAGACACGGAGGGGGGGGGGGGGTGGTGCCTGGTGAACCCTCTCCGATGCCTAAGTCAGTACTTTTCTAGAGAGATAAAGCTAGAGAGATGTCAGAGCTAAATTGTTCAAATGGCCAAGATGTTCAAATGAGTTGTGAAGGTGGGGTATTTATAGGCAACGGTGTCATTAAGGTGGCTTAATGACATCGTTAGCCTTTAAACACAATTAATTAACCTTTAAGCACATAATTAAGACCTTAGGATTCGGAGGAGGTAGGCGGAGTGGACCGAGCGTGGGAGTCCGAAGGTGGTGTCGGGGCCCTTGGGGGGGAGGAATCCGACCCCCAAGGGTAGGGGTTGGGTGAGGGCACCCAACCCCTCCTAGGGAGGGTGGGGTTGGCCAACCCCATCCCTCCTAGGAGGGATCGGGTTGGCCGACCCGATCTCTCCTAGGAGAGATCGGGTTGGTCCACCCGATCTCCCCTAGGGGAGATCGGGTCGGCTGACCCGATCTCCCCTAGGGGAGGTCGGGTGTGGCCACCCGACCTCACCTAGGTGAGTTTGTCCTTGCCGGACGGGCGCTTCGGCCCCGTCCGAGCCGTCGATGTTCTCGCGAAGTGTCCGGGTTGAAGTTTCGATTTGCAATCATAAATGGGACGATAAAAATACAACGGTTCGGAAGTCAACGGGTTCAAATTGGGCGTATATCCATCAGTCGGTTGGTTTAGATGACTGATGAGTCATTATTTGTCGGATTCCATCTTAATAGATATTTGATGTATGCAATTCTTTCTCAAAATTTTATTGTCTCCCTGATTATGCGTGATTATAAATGTGTTAGTTTTCATGGCTAAACCGATATAGTTCTACGAACCTCGCAATCTGGACGGCATGGATTATGATGCTTGGAGAGACAGTGTTATGGATTTCTTGATCGCTGCGGATCTTGACGATCAAGTCAATCCGACAGCGAAAATGATAAGCATGGACGAATATGGAAATCTCCATGAGAGCAACATCAGGAAAAGGTTTAGGAAGGATCGTAATGCACGAGAGATGATCCTCTCGCAGCTGACAACAAAAGTAGAAGGAGAGTTTATACAACTCAGCGCATTGCATCTTTGGTGTGCCATATACCTTCGCTTCGGTAAGGGTAAGGTCGCTGAAAGAGCCTTAATGGTAGAATACTACAGTGTTCTATGCAGTGATAAAGATGTAATAGCCTATCATGATCCCGCTGATGAGTTAGATGTATGGATAAGGGATCGGAAAGTTATGAGGATGTTTCCTCTTTCATGGTTTGTTGACGAAAAAAGGCTCACGCGTCTGATCAAATCGATTAAGACGACAATAGATCTATTCGAAGCATATGATAAAGAAGGAAACTTTTCGAAAGAACCCGAGGCATTCAATGAAAGATTCATTGGTATACTAAAAAGCTTGGCAACCCCAGGCAACAAAAGTTCTAACCGATGAATTGTACCTTCACGGTACAACTCGGTTAAGACGACCTGCCCATCATTCTTCTTCGTGACTGCTTCAAGTTTGAGATCTGAGACTCCAATATTGTTTATGTTGGTTTTTCCTATTGTTCATTTTGTTTGAATTCTGGTTATTATTGTTTCGGAATTATTGAATAAAGTAGTTACCATTCGATTCGAAATGAGTTTTACTTATCAAGATTAATCGACTCGGCTAGAAACGAGATCGATCCGAAAAGAAAGTAAATCTAAGCAATAAGGCTATTGGAAATAGCTAAATCAAACAACTCCATACATTTTCTCATACAACTAATTCTTTGAGTAAATTCAAAATGCCATTAAAATCCATTGATTGCGTAGTTCTAGGAACGAACCGGTTATAGATCTTATTTTATTATTAATACTCCATTTAATGAAATAAACTGTTATGATGATCATGTTTGAAACCGAATGGATTAAATTAAATTAAACTCAGAAATGAAACGATTTAACCAAGGGTTAAAACTAGAGTAAATTGCGCCTCGCGCAAGTGGACCTCGAAAGACGGAACACATCGTTTCAAAATACAAATTTAATGATGAAGTGTTTGAATAATGAAGTGCTGAATTTTCGTTTTCATTGCTTCGGAAATAAATTAATGATAACATTTACAACGGTACGAAGTAGGCTTGGAAAGCAACCAAGACCTTGTAAAATTATCAACTGATGCATAAGGTGAAAACCTAACATGCTCATTTCAGAGATGAGATATGTTGGACCGCGGTGGAACTCCGGTACGGACTTGGACGGCAATCCTTGTTCCTTTTGCTCCACGCAACCCTGCAAGAGGGGAGTAGAGGGCAGTTGCCCAGAATCCCTCTCCGATGATTAACGTAAGTACGGCAGTCAACAGAGCAAGCAAGCAATATTTGTGTATATGTAAAACGTAACCCTAATCTGGAATAACTTCCCTCCTTTTATAGAGGAAAGGCTATCCCAGTTACCTGATTAGGCGGTTGGATCGTGATCCACTATCCCACGTATCTCGCCATATATCTTGCCCTGTATCTTGTACAGTTATTCGTATCCCACATATCTCGCCCATTATATCACTACTGTGATCGTGGCGAGATTTCCGGGATTGTACTCTTACTGGCAAGTCTCGATCATTATCGGAGGCTCCCAGGCTGCATCGTTGAGGGTTCGGAATCGGGGAGTGGCGTCAACTCCCATATCGGGACCGACTACGTCCAGGTCCGATATCTTCGGGGCTCTCATCTATCGGAGCCATACTTACTCGGGGCCATTCGATGTCGGGGCCTCCTTCTGTCGGAGCCCTTAGCCTTCTAGCAGCCCAGCTCCTAGCCCAACGGGCCTAGTCGCCGTTTGCCAATCGTTAAGGGGCCTAACGGCCTCCGCCGGGGCCCATCATTTGCCCCCAAGACGTGAGGGACTTATAGTCCGTCGCGTCTTCCAACATCGGACTCTTCCGCATCCTCGTCGGAGGCCTTTGTTCGGAATGTCGGAGGCCATTGTCCTACTTTTGTCGGAGGCCTTTGCCTTGGATCTTTTCAAGATCCTTTGGGATCCTGCTTGGATTCGAAGGGATTTCTTGATCAGACCAGCATTAAATGCTGATAGGAGGTGAAGGAACGTTTCGGGCTCTGCACGCCTGCTTGCTGAAAAAGCACTTTTCAACCGTTCCAATACGTCATTACTCTTGTCTTATCTGTCCCATGCGTTCTGACGGTTCAGATTAAAACCGTTCCTATTCTTCGAATTGGCACGTTTCCCCTTGAATCGTTTTGAATTCTGTGGCTCAGATTGCCCACCTCTTCAGTTCCCCTTTCCTTCTCTTATAAAACCCTAACCCCAGGCACTGTTTTACATTTCTTTTACCTCTTCTTCTTTGCGATCCCAAGAGCTTTGATTCTTCAGATTTCGAGTTTTCACCGGCGCTTCAAGCACTTCAAGCTTTTCCGATCAAGACTTCAGTCACTATGTCTGGTAAGATTCTTCTCCTTGTAACTCTCTTCCTTTTCGTCTTTGATCTTCTTAGATTTCAATTTTCCGCTCCTTCCTTCCCCCGACGATTTTCAGCTGAGGGATCTGCCACTGTTGGACCACCTTTCGTCTTCAAGTATCTCAAGAACATGCTTGCGCCTATTAGCTATGATAGGGCCTGTATAGAGTGTGGTATCTTTGAATCTTCCTTCGGAGCCCGCTATCCCTATGAGCAATTCAATTCTCGCGAGGCCCGGATTACGCTCCCCAAAGGAGATGAGGTGTTCATCTCCCCAGGGCAAATTCGTGCGGGAATTCGACTTCCTTTCTGTCCGAGTTGGGTGGAGCTGTGCAACCACTATAAGACTTACCCTACAACCTTCTCTCCACACGCAATCCGTACATGGATTGCTTTCCAAGTGTGGTGTGATATCAATGGGGAGGACTGGAGCTATACCTTGGAGCTCTGGCGGGTTCTCTACAAGATGACTTGTAATAAGGACGGAATCTGCTCCTTTACCCCCCGCAACCCGAGGGGACCGATGAGCAGTATAAGGAGATGGGCTGGGACAGGAAGGTGTCCTGGAAGATTTGCAAGGAACGGGCCATCATCCACGATAAGGGGAACGATAATGCTAACTGGAAGGAGCAATACTTCTTCATCCAGCCTGGTCCCATCGAGTGGCCGAGGACCATCGTGGAAGCTGATCCCCCCGTGCCTTTCCGTTCATGGTCGGAGCAGACCAAGAGGGCCTTGATGCTTATCCAGGCTCGTCGCTGGGAGAAGGGTTACCAGCCCTTCGAGGCCACTTCTGTCACTGACCAACAGCGGGTCAAAATTGGGATTATGCTGATCGATCCCAAGGCCGGGGGAAAAGTTCGTGATGGTGTTTCCAATGTAATTCTCTGGGTAATTTTCTAATTATTTCTTGTTTTCCACTGCTTACAGCCCCTCGATCATCGCTGACCGCCCGTCTGTTTCAGGAGGATACCGATGCCTCCCATTCGCTGAAGCGCAAGAAGAAGCCCTCCCATCGAAAGACTTCTGCCCTGTCGGGGCCGTCTCGGAAGAAGGCGAAGACCTCCGAGGCCCCAGGGTCTGCCCCCACCTCCGAGGGGCGGACTAATGTGGATGTGGTCAAGACCGCCTTCAACGTCCGCTCCGAAAAGGAAGGTAAGGAAGTTTTTCGTGCTATAAAAAGATATAGGGAGTTGGTACCTCAGGACCTTCAAGCCTCCGATATGGAAGGACGGATTAGGGATGTCAGGAATATCCTTCGAGGGGAAACTCCACATGTTCTTGAAGCGGGTTATTACGACTTTTTCGGCCAAGAAAGATATATGGAGCGTTGTTTAATTTGGCACACCGATATCAAATTAATTCCTCGACTTATTCGCCCCGCTGCAGGTCCTGCGGACGTCGCCCCTGCTGCACCTGCCTCGGACTCCGCGCCTGCAGCGGAGCCGGTGGTGGAAGATGCCCCGACGGAAGCCCGGGGCGAATTCGGTCGGGTGACCAGCTTGGAGGACTCCCCCTCCGATGATCGAGCTGAGGAGGAAGGCCTGATCCTCCGAGGAAAATCAAAGTTGACTCCCGCTAAGTCACCTGGTGGGAAGGCGTCTCCATTCCCCACCACGCCGCCATCGTCATCCGCTCCGCCATCGTCGCCGGTTAGGGGTGCGACCCCCGAAGCCCGAGTAAGTGAAGAAGATGGAGGGGCTCGCCTGGTAGTACCTCCATTCCCCTTGGATGGAGACTACTACCAGGCCTTTTCTTCGGACCAGGGCGCCGAGCCTTGGAGACCGGTGGAGTCCCTTCGGGGGATTCCTCTACATCGGGGGTGCCAGGAGAAGAACCTGGCCTTGCACTTGGTGTCGGGTTCGATCCCGCCCTCACTGAGGCGTCCCCTCTCTCTGGAAGGGGAGGACATCGAGGCGGACATCCGGCAAATGGCCGTCCGTCGGATAGAGGTAGGTATACTTTGCTTTTTCATTCTGAAAGTATTCCGACTTTTTAAATACTAAACTGTATTTTATTTTCAGGAAATGGCGGACCAGGATCGTTGCTTCGGCTACATCCTGTCTCTGCGGGCGGCTTTGGAGCAAGAACGGGCCAACTCCAACCTCGAAAGCTTGACCAAGCTCCAGGAGGACCTAGCTGCCTCCGAGGCGTCAAGGCTCCGAGCGGAGGAGGGTAAAAGGCGGGCCGAAGAAGGTTGGCAACGGGCCGAGGAGGCTGGGCAGCAGGCTGAGGAGGCTAGGCAGCAGGCTGAGGAGGCTAGGCAGCAGGCTGAGGAGGGTAGGGCCAAGCTTGCTCAAGAGGCTCAATCCCAACACAGGCAGATTCTAAGTCTTGAGAGCTCGCTTAGGCGGGAGCAGCAGGCGGCCTTGGCGGATCGGAGCCAGGCTGCCTTTGATAAGGCAGCGCTGCAAGAAACTGCTGAGCGGCTGAAGCTTGAGAAGCAGAGGGCCATCGCGGAGCTAGAGGAGGTGAGGGCGGATCATTCCGCCCAAATAACAAACGCGAAGGTCCAGGGCCGCGAAGAGTACCGGAGCTCGGAGGACTTCAAGGCGGATGCGGCGAAACATTGTCAAGAAGATTTACAGAATGCCATCCTCGATATTGTCGAAGAGCTTAATGAGACCTACGGGGACTCCATCGATTTGAGGAAGTCTAAGACTCTCGGCCCCGCCGCAGAAACGTACCTTAGCCTCCCGTCGGAGAGCTCCTCTGAAGACGCCGACGAGCCTCCTACCGAACCCTCCGAGTCTGCTCCTCCAAAGCCCTCTGAAGATTCAGCGCCCAAGGACCGAGTTTAATTTGTTAAATCTTAAGTCTTTGTACTCCTTCCTCATTTTCTCCCTTGTATCGAACCTCTTAGGTCTTCGAGCCTTTTATTAACGTCTTTTTCCATTACGTTTTTCATAGCGTTTTTATCGGACCCTAAGGGCCTTAAGGCTTTCCGTCGTCCAATGACGCTTTTTAATCGAACCTTAAAAACTTAAGGATTTTCGGACGTCCAATGACGCTTTTTAATCGAACCTTAAAGACTTAAGGATTTTTCGGACGTCCAATGACGCTTTTTAATCGATCCTTGAAAACTTAAGGATTTTTCGGACGTCCAATGACGCTTTTAATCGATCCTTAAAAACTTAAGGATTTTTCGGACGTCCAATGACGCTTTTTAATCGAACCTTAAAAACTTAAGGATTTTTCGGACGTCCAATGACGCTTTTAATCGATCCTTAAAAACTTAAGGATTTTTCGGACGTCCAATGACGCTTTTTAATCGAACCTTAAAAACTTAAGGATTTTCGGACGTCCAATGACGTTTTTAATCAATCCTTAAAAACTTAAGGATTTTTCGGACGTCCAATGACGCTTTTTAATATATCGAGAACAACTCAGGAATACTTTGATCAGAAGTAACCTCTTTATTGATCGATGTCTTTAACATAGCATGCACCACTCAGGGCGACTTAATTACATCTTCGCGCCTCTACGGACGACTTATTTGTTAAACATGACATTTCTTCAGATGTTCACCGCTAAAGGTGTTTCTTAAAACCTTGCCGTCGAGATCTTCTAGCTTGTAGGCGTTCGGGACCGGCATGCCTACGATCTTGTAAGGCCCTTCCCACTTCGGGGACATCTTGTTGATCCGATCTTGTAGGGCGAACTCATTCCGATATAGGACCAGTTCTCCCACGTAGAACTGTCGCGACTTGACCTTCCGGTTGTAGTACCTGGCCGTCGCCAAACGCATCCGAGCTTGCGCTATGTCGGCCTCCAGCCGTTTCTCCTCTAACAAGGATAACTCCAGGCGCCTTGTTTCGTCATTCGTCAGAGGTCCTATCCTGGCTCTTTCTGGACTCGTCGAGGGCTCATAGCTTCTGGTTCGATGGGACGCCACAGCGATTTCCACGGGAGCGACCGCCTCCGTCCCATAAACAAGTGCAAACGGGGTTTCACCTGTTGACCGCTTGGGTGTCGTTCGGACCGCCCACAGCACGTTCTCCAGTTCGTCCAACCATTTTCCGTCCAAAGCATAGACCCTCTTCTTCAAACCCTCCATCACAATTTTGTTGGCAGCCTCCACCTGTCCATTGGTCTGAGCGTGATGGACGGATGCCGTCCGATGCTCGATACCAAACTCGTCCAAGAACCTCTCCAACTGGGCCCCATTAAACGGAGGACCATTGTCACTGATGATCACCTTCGGCACCCCATATCTCGACAAAATTCGGGTCTGAAGGAACTTAATGATATGTCCCGCTGTTGTCTTGGCTAACGGCTTAGCCTCGATCCACTTCGAGAAGTAGTCAATCGCAACCAGCAGATGTGTGCACTGGCTCTTTGCTTTCGGAAGGGGTCCCACCAGGTCAATGCCCCACTGTGCGAAGGGCCAAGCGCTCCCAATGGGCATCAAATCAGCGGCGGGGGCTGTGATTTTCGAAGCATATCTTTGACACGCGTCACAGGATCGAACAAGCGCCGTTGCTTCCTTGTTCATCGTAGGCCAATAATATCCCAAGTTCAACGCTTTCCTTAGGATAGATCGAGCGCCCTCGTGACAGGCTGCGACTCCTTCATGCAATTCTCTCAGAATCCGGGTCGTATCGGGTTCGGCAACGCATTTCAAGAAAGGCGTCGAAAGCATACCCTTCTTGTACAACTGGTTATCCACCATCGCGTAATTAATTGACATTCGTCGCAGTCGCTCCGCTGCCACTTTATCTTCAGGAAGTGCCCCCGTAGTTAAGTACACGATTATCGGGGTCATCCAAGTGGGTTCCTCCTCTGACCCTGTTCCGATAACGCATACCTCCGATGGATCGGTGGTCGATAGGATCACCCTCTCCAAGAAGTGTATCTTCCGACTTTCTTCCAGGGGTGCCCCCAAGGCAAATTTGCTCAAGGCATCAGCCTCCACATTTGCTTCTCTCGGAATTGCCTCGATATCAAAGCTTTTGAAGCTCTCTTTTAAGGTTTGAGCTTCTTGAAGGTACTTCTTCATGATCGGGTTTTTTGCTCCGTATTGCCCCCGGACTTGATTTACGATCAGACTTGCATCACACTTCACCCTCAAATGTTCAATTCCAGTGCCTTTTGCGATTTTCAGCCCCGTTATGAGAGCTTCATACTCCGCCTCGTTATTGGTGGCTCTAAATGTTAGGGCTAATGCATATCGGAGTGGCTCTGCCCCGTCTGGCGGAATCAGTACGAACCCCGCACCCGATCCGTCCGAGCTTGATGAGCCATCCGTGTACAACTCCCAGATGTTCTCCTCATTTGGCTGTTCCGACTGCTCCGCCGTCGGGACCTTTTTAGTATTCCCGGTTGTCCCCTCTACTATTTCCGTTGCTTCAGGATCGGGAATAGTAGATTCAACTATAAAGTCGGCCAATGCCTGTCCTTTGATAGCTGTTCTCGGAGCGAAATGAATTCAAAATTCGCTAAGTTCAACGGCCCACTTTACTAGTCTCCCCGACGCATCGGGCCGGTTCAAGAAGTGTTTCAATGGCTGATCAGTCAACACCGTAATTTCATGCGCATGGAAGTAGGGCCGTAACTTTCTAGCAGTAATAATCAACGCAAAGAGGTACTTCTCAATCGGAGGGTAATTCATTTCACTCTTGGCAAACGCCTTGCTTACATAATAGACGGGAATCTGATTGCCCTCGACAGCTTTAACTAAAACAGAGCTTATTGCGAACGAAGAAATAGCCAAATAAAGATAGAGCGGCTCGCCTGGAGCTGGCTTCGCAAGTGGTGGGAGGTCGCGAAGATGTTGTTTGAGCGCCTGGAACGCCTTCTCACATTCAGCAGTCCACTCGAACTGCCGGTTGGCTCTTAGTACATTGAAAAATGGCATCGACCGGTCGCTGGCCTTGGATAAGAAGCGATTCATCGAAGCCAGCCGACCGTTCAGCACTTGCACCTCCCTATGGTTTGTCGGGGACTGCATCTCCTCTATCGCCCTTAGTTTTTCGGGATTCACCTCGATCCCCCTCTGGCTCACCATGAAGCCTAAGAACTTCCCGGAATGGACTCCGAAAGCACATTTGGCTGGATTCAGGCGGACCTGGTGGAGCTTCATCCTCTCGAAGGCCATAGCCAAATTGCCAACGTGGTCTGATGCTCGTCGGGACTTTACCATCATGTCATCTACATAGGCTTCCATGGTATTCCCGATCATATCCCCAAACAGCTTGTTCACCATCCTCTGATATGTCGCCCCCGCGTTCACTAGGCCGAAAGGCATGACGTCGTACTGGAAGACTTCACTGTCAGCGTAAAAGGCGGTATGTGGGGCATCCTTTTTCGCCATCTTTATCTGGTTATAACCAGAATAAGCATCCATAAAGCTTAGCAGCTCATGCCCCGATGTAGCATCCACCAGTTGGTCGATCCGAGGGAGTGGATAACAGTCCTTCGGGCAAGCCTTGTTCAGGTCGCGGAAGTCGACACACATCCGCCACTTCCCGTTGCTTTTCCTCACCAGTACTGGGTTGGCTACCCAAGTTTGGAATCGGATCTCTCTGATGAATCCAGTGTCGAGCAACCTGCCAACTTCCTGCTGGATCGCGAGCCTCTTGTCTGTTCCCATTGGACGTCTCTTCTGTGCAATTGGCTTAATCGTGGGGTCGATATTCAGTTCATGCTCGATCACGTCACGACTGATGCCTGGCATATCGCTCGGGGACCAGGCAAATAACTCCTTGAATTCTTTCAATAAGGCGATCAACTCCTGGGCTTTCTCCTCGGACAGGGCGGATCCGATCTTTACCCTCCTTTCAGGGCCATCTATCTCGACTTCTTTTAGGTCCTCCATGGGGGCGGGACGCCCAAACTCCTCTCGAGGATCGGTGTCTGTCTGGAGGACCGACATAGCCTCCTTCCTCGACCTCCTCGTGGCGTTGACATAGCATCGTCTCGACGCCACCTGGTCGCCTTTCACCTCACCGACCCCATTCTCAGTCGGGAATTTCAGTTTCTGGTGGACAGTCGAGGCTACTGCCATCAGTGGATTGATAGTGGTTCTTCCAATGATTGCATTGTAGGTCCCTGTGGATTCGACCACCACGAACTCCACATCTCGCTTCTCCATCTTCCAGCCACTGCCGAACCATACGGGCAACGTAATAACCCCCAATGGATAAGAGGTCGTGCCGCAAAATCCTACCATCGGGAAGTTAACCTCCCGCAAATCTTTCTTCTTCTTCCCCATCTGCTCCAGGGCGTCGGAGAAGAGGATGTCGGAGGAGCTTCCTCCATCGATGAGGATCCTCTTCATTTCGAATCCCCCCACATCCAGTGTCACGACTAGGGCATCTTCGTGGGGTGTCTCTACTCCCTCCAGATCCTTCGCTGAGAAGGTGATCTCCATCTCTTCCTTCGGGGTCCACGACCGAGACCGTTTTCCCAAAACCACTGCTACTGGTACTTGGTTGGCGTAACGCTCCCGAGAAGACGATGTGTCTCCTCCTGCAGCGAACCCTCCATGTATCACATTAATAACTCTCTTCTGTCGGGAGCCTGATGGGCCCTCCGAAGGCTCTGGGGCGGACCTCCTCTTCCTTGGGGACCTCGATCGAGATTTAGACCTTGACCGAGATCGGGAACGGGGCTTGCAGCGTGAGTCCTCCACGAACTCCTTCAGCTTACCCCTCTGGATGAGCTTCTCTATTTCCTTCTTCAGCTCCCGACATTGGTCAGTGTCGTGACCAGGGGCCCGATGGAATCGGCAGTAACGGTCATTGCGGGAGCCCAACTTTTCTCCTTCCTTCTTCTTGGGGAAACGGGCGAGGCCTTGCTTCTCCATTACCGACAAGACCTCTTTCAAAGGCCTGTTGAGAGGGGTAAAATCCTCCTTCTGACTATCCCTCCTGTTCGGACGCCTATCCTCCCTCCGATCGGAACGTCCACGACTCCGACTACCCTCGGAGCCATCTTTCCTGTGTCGGTTGTCCAATGGTTTGAACAACTGCTTTCCCTCGCGCCCCTTAGGAGGAGGCAACTCTCCGGCAGCGATCTTCGACTCTTGGACGTCGATTTGCTGTTTTACCCTCGCCTGAAGCGCCTCCATGTTCCAGACGTTCTTGGCCGCGACGCTGTGGAGTAAGTCGGAGTCGTAGGGGGGATTGAGGTTTTTTATGAAGGTACGGATGGCCTCGCCCTCCGATATCTCCTCATCCAGCTCGGTCATACCAGCCGTGTAACGCTGGTAGTATTGGGCCAACGACTCGTCGGGCCTTTGGACCACCTCATGCAGGGTCCGAACACTCTTCAGCAACCGCCGACGCCCTTGGTACTGGGCGATGAATCGTTGATGCATGTCCTTCCAGCAGGTTATACATCCGGTGGGCAAACTGTAGAACCATGTCATTGCCTTTTCTCCCAAGGTACTCGGAAACAATGCGCAGATAACGTCCTCATCGGGGGTCCTGCCCATGCACGCCGTCAAGTGCTTCTGCACGTGGCGGACCGGGTCCGCAACTCCGTCATACTCCTCTATCTTCGGGATACCCAAGCCTGGTGGGGCCAGGGTATGGATCAATCTGGGAACGAAAGGGTGGGTCTCCTGACTCCCCAGTTCCGACATCATGGGCTTCTGATCTCCCATGCAGATACCCACAATCTTTACTACCTGGTCTGCAGTGAGGGGACCATTCAGGGGAATAGTTCTTTGTTGTACTGGCCCCGGTCCATCGACCACAAAATTCTCCACCGGTGCTGGATTAGGGGGAATGGGTTGTTCCCTCAACGGAGGGGGTGGCGGCAGGTTGTCGTCCACCTGCCTTCTGGGAGCATCTCGCCGCGGGGGGAGCGGCGGCAGATCGGCCTGCCTTCTAGCAGCTTCTCTTCGGTCTAGGAGGGCCTCCATGGCCTCCATGAATAGGGGCATGGCCTCTGCCACTACCCTGGCCAGCTCCGGATTCTGGGAAGGTGCTTCGTTCCGGCGAGTGCTGTCACCCTCATCTCTCAGATCCTGATGTTGGGCAGCATCCTCGGGGGGATTACTGGTGGCCGGCACCTGCTTGCCTGAACGCTGCGGTCTGTTGCCAGCCATGATATGGAATCAGAGGGAAGCAAACTTACTTTTGGCTTTTTGTTGCGCTTCCCACAGACGGCGCCAATGTTGGACCGCGGTGGAACTCCGGTACGGACTTGGACGGCAATCCTTGTTCCTTTTGCTCCACGCAACCCTGCAAGAGGGGAGTAGAGGGCAGTTGCCCAGAATCCCTCTCCGATGATTAACGTAAGTACGGCAGTCAACAGAGCAAGCAAGCAGTATTTGTGTATATGTAAAACGTAACCCTAATCTGGAATAACTTCCCTCCTTTTATAGAGGAAAGGCTATCCCAGTTACCTGATTAGGCGGTTGGATCGTGATCCACTATCCCACGTATCTCGCCATATATCTTGCCCTGTATCTTGTACAGTTATTCGTATCCCACATATCTCGCTCATTATATCACTACTGTGATCGTGGCGAGATTTCCGGGATTGTACTCTTACTGGCAAGTCTCGATCATTATCGGAGGCTCCCAGGCTGCATCGTTGAGGATTCGGAATCGGGGAGTGGCGTCAACTCCCATATCGGGACCGACTACGTCCAGGTCCGATATCTTCGGGGCTCTCATCTATCGGAGCCATACTTACTCGGGGCCATTCGATGTCGGGGCCTCCTTCTGTCGGAGCCCTTAGCCTTCTAGCAGCCCAGCTCCTAGCCCAACGGGCCTAGTCGCCGTTTGCCAATCGTTAAGGGGCCTAACGGCCTCCGCCGGGGCCCATCAAGATATAACCTCTGATATAAGTTTGCAAACGAAGAAGGATGAAGTCGGTTAAACGATTTTTCTTCCAGACGCCTTGAACGATAAGTCAGGCTAGGCATTCAAATTAAGTGACGCACACACCAATAGACACAGTTCAGAAACATAATGTTAGAGTCAATCTATCAAGCGTTCCCAATGGATGAAAGAATATGACTCACATGTATGTAAACTGTGTTCTAATGAATCGGTAGACACGCTGCCATTAGAAGCTAAAGGATGATGATGAGTTAAATCATATCATCATGCGACATTAAAATGCGCATTGAACACGTATTTAGGACAAGAGTTCGATTCCTACTCTTAGAAAATACATGTTTAAAGCTTGAGGTAAATGGTGTCGTGGTCGAACATGAGACATTATCTCACTAAGAGGGCGAATTTTCCAAATGCATGGACAGTATCAAAATAACGTAGTCTTGATCAAAACGAAGCAGGATATCACTGACAATCAGGTCCCACTTAATTCGAGTGGGAGAGAGATTTGAACCAGCAACTCAAGTGAATGACATGGTAAATGAGAATGGGAACATTTTCATAATAAATCCAGTGGGAGGAATAAACCCTACCACACGTAATCACTGTTGCTATTAAGACGAATCAAGTTGAACCTGATGGTCAAATTGCCAAACCAGGAATGACGCAACTACCTAAATTACCCATTGTTTGCAGTGGCAGTGAACCGACCAAACTTGGTTCTAGATCCTAGTAATCAAGGAATTCATCTAAGAAGTGAAACCCCGAGACCAAGAGGTTGACCAAAATTGGTTCTAGATCCTAGTGATCAAGGAATTCATCTCGGAAGTGAAACCCCGAGAACAATAGGTTGTCAAAGGAAAGTTGTAGGTCAAGGTTCTAGCACTGCTCTTGTTCCCAATAGAAACAATGCTCCGATAAGAAGCATTTTTCTCAGTGGGAGAATGGTTCCCAATGGAAGTGATGCTCTGATAAGAGGCATTATTCCGAGTGGGAGAAACGTTTAGACTCAAGATGGGATAAACAAGCCTAGACGAAAGTCAAAGGCATTGAACTTCTCCAGGAAGTATCCAATCGAGTAAGGTGAAAACCTAACTCTAATAACTGTTGAAAAGCATTGGAAAGACATCAAGTGTAGAAATGGAGTAAAATAATAAAAGAGAGAGATCGCTTTAAATGATAGCCATTATAGTCTATAGTTGATTTACCTGCTAACTACAGGGGCACAAGGATAAGGTGAGCCATGAAAGAAGGCTCACCACTGATGGAAAAGGTAGGATAAACCGACTTATTGCGAAAGGTCTTACCCAATTTCACGGAGTGGGCTTTGACAAGACAAACTCACTGGTTGTGCGTAAAACCACGGTTAGGGCCATTTATGGTCCTGGTCACAAGTCTCGATCTCGAGCTGCACCAAATAGATGTTAAGACCGCATTCCTCCACGGAAACATGGAGGAAAAGATCTACGTGGAGCAACCGGAGGGTTTCCTTACTCATGGTAACGAACGTAATGTTTGTAAACTCCAAAGGTCCATCTACGGTCATAAACAGTCGTCACGGAAATGGTACCGCAGATTCCACGAGAAAATCGTAGGAAACGGATTCGTGAATCTTCACGAGGATCTGTGCGTGTATTATAAGACCTACGGATCTTAGTATGTCATATTAACCCTATACGTGGACGACATACTCATTGCTGCAAACGACGTGAGTTTCATGAATAAGTCAAAGTCCTGGTTAGCATCTGTATTTGAGATGAAAGACATGGGAGAGGCCACGTATATCTTAGGCATTACGATTGCTAGAGATCGGGCTACCCAAAAATTGTGTTTGTCTCAAGAAGCCTATATCAACAAGCTGTTGAAAAGGTTCCATTTACAGGATGTCAAACTCGTGGATGCGCCGGTGGTGTTTGGGTGCGCACTGTCAAAACGTAACGGTCCCAAGAACCTGGTATGTACGCCATGCAATGCACCCGTCGGGATATCTGTTACGCCGTGGCCTAGTAGCACGTTTCCAATCAGATCCTGGCTATCAACATTTAAAGGCTGTAAAGCGAATAGTTCGTTATCTGAAAGGTACTGCCGACTATGTGTTGTGCTATGAGGGCGGGAAGTTAGAATTGACCCGGTTACAGTGACGCCGACCATGGTGGCGATCCGGATGATCGTAAGTCCACCACAGGAGGAGTGTTTCTCCTTGCTAATGCCGCAATTTCATGGACGAGCAAGAAGCAAACCTGTGTCGCGCTGTCAACGATGGAATCAGAATTCGTAGCTCTCTCTAAGAACGCGCAAGAAACGGTCTAGCTGAAAAGGCTTCTTACTGCTCTGCTAGATGGTGACCTTGGGAGTAAACCTGTAAAAGTGTTCTCTGACAGTCAAGCAGCCATTGCGGCAGTGAAGAATCCGAAGTACCATAGTAGGACCAAACACATTGATGTGAAATACTTTTATGCTAAATCTATGGTAGAAGACAATATAATCACTATGGAATACTTTTCCACTGATAATATGATTGCAGACCCATTAACTAAACCACTACGCAGGGAGATATTCGAAAAGCATGTAAAACTGCTTGAATTGCGTAGGATTTAGATATGGCATGTATTTGTGATAACATGATGATTATTGGAAGTTACATTTTTGAACCGAAAGAATTGTAATTGTGTTTATGATCTATCGACGTCATAATGTTTTGATTACATCAAATTTTCGGTCTATAAACTAAGTCGTAGGAGGACGCAATCCTTTGCCAAAACTATGTCGAATGTGGGCCTTACCTCGTCACAAAGGTACGGTCGTCTTGCGGTGGAGGGAGGCCTCTACTAAGCAAGTCTGGCTAAGAATCAGGGGGATAAACCTGATTACGCAAAACGATCATCTAGTATCGAAGTAACTCGACATGATCTTCATTTTGCAGATCGCTTTTGTTGGGTTACGATTAAACGACAAAGACTAGAGCCAAGTACGTTTATTGGCGAGATTGACGAATCGACGACCAACCTTGTTTGGAATGGTGAAACAAAGGTAAAAGGTTGACTATCATCTTTTGAGGAAGTCGACCTTCAGAACATGATTAATAAAGATAGAAGCGACCAAGCTACCAGACCTCTATTTTAAAGAGTAAGTCGAGTCGACCATTAAAAGCTCTTTCAGAGGTAAACCTTCCTCCTAAGGAAAGGTACAGGTGGCGACCTGCTTCCACCGCCCCAGGAGGAAACCTTCCTCCTAAGGAAAGGTACAGGTGGCGACCTGCTTCCACTGTTTAAGGATGAAACCTTCTTGACTAAGGAAGGATGAGCTGGCGACCTGCTTGTCACCTACTTAAGCCGAATCTGGACAAAACCCTCCCAGAGGGTAACCGCCCCACGAAATCGGTAAAATTTTCCCTATAAATAGGGACTCACTTTCATTATCTAAAAAATTTCTAAGATTTATCAATTAATCTATATTATTCTCTCGATATCCATTACTAACTTAAGCTTCCGAGTGGAATCAGGGGCCATCCCCACCTCTTTTCAGGTCCTCGCCTAGTACAAAGACACTAAAGGAAACTAAGTGTCCACACGGCCAAGAAAGATACCTGAGTGAGCTAGCTCCCGGTGAGACTTAGAATTCTACTAATCGAAGTTTCAAGGCCACATCATTTTGATCCCAACATTTGGCGCGGTCTATGGGAACCAGGATCAAAAAGTCACAGCCTCTGAGAATAATAAGATGCAAACTCCCGGAATAGAGGAGGTGGGAAATACACAAGTCAATCCCACTACCTCAAATCCACTACCCAGAGAAGACCCACCTACGTCACAGGCTTACGGGACAGGTGGTGGAGAAAATCTCGGTCATGCTAAGTCGCTACCCAATATCGAGGAAGCAAGAACAGTCCCTCCGGCTGTCCCTCAAAAAATAATGGCAGCCTTCAAAGCCTTCTTGAATCAAACCCAGGCGGGAACGGTTCCCGACAAAAGGGAGCAAACTCAAGAAGTCTCCCAAAATGATGAGGTGGCTTCTAGTGTGAAGATTATGGAAAAGGATCTCCCGGAGAAGGCCCCCTAAGCGCCAGAGGGCGAAATGGCGAGCAAAAGCCCTGTCCTATTCACTATAGGACATGTAGAAGAATTACTGGAGAAGAAAAGAAGAGGAGCGAGTGATCAACTTTTCATTCGCGACCACACTTCTCACCCTTTCTCCAAGAGGTTATTCAATAATTGAGTCCCTCCGCAAGTCTTTGCGAGGAACATCGAGGACTACACAGGCGAGGGAGACCCAGTTTGCCATATCAACGCCCGTAACTCTTCCCTCCTAGGAAGAGGGGCAACACCGGAACACTACGCGGCGCTCTTCCCCACAGCTCTGAAGGAAGAGGCGTCTACCTGAGTCTATGGTCTTCCAGATAACTCGATTGACTCATGGGAAGAGTTGAAGGCTAAGTTTATAGATGGTTACATAGGCCAAAGACAACGCCTCAAGAGTATGGATTTTCTGGATAAAATTGAGCAAGGTCCTGGAAACCTTAGCCAATTATTATACTAGATACCATATGATACTTCAGCAGCTGAATGAAGACGCCACTGATGGCGAGTTGATCATGACCTTCTGGAGGGATCTAAGGGTACAAACTCAAGCCTTGAAGGATAGCATGGTGATGAAGCTAGTACGAAAGATTGACGCTCTCTCCATCAAGGTTAAGAAGTACATCGACTTGGAGAGGTCACATGAAAGATCGCCCATGGAAGTCAAGAGGATGAATACTCCAACCAAGGCCGAAGAAAGTTCTGCTTCTCGACCATCCAAGAGAGAAGAAAGACGAGAAGGAACCTTTCGACAAGGAAATGGCCTGAGAATGAAGAGGGAGCATAATCCTTATTCCGCAAAATTCACTCCACTCACACACAATATATCTGTGGTGCTTCAAGAGATTGAGAAACTTAGACTGGATGATCCCCCTCTAGTCAGGAAAAGCCAGATGGGATCTCAGATGAACGACTATTTTTGATACCATCGAGTTCAAGGGCACAACACGAACGAATGTGTTGCTCTGAAACACGACATTGAGGTGCTACTTTGAAGAGGTAAACTGTTAAATTTTATCAAAAATCCCTCCAAAGCGCCCAAAAAACGAAGTCGTAGCCCTTAGAGGAATTCTCGATCTCCCTCCCATAACAATCCAACCCCGACTCAACGGGGAACGATAAATGTCATCGCCGGAGGATTTGCTTCTTGAGGAGAAACCAGCTTCGCCCGGGAAGTTTACGGTGCCCGAACATCGATGAGGATGAAGGCAGGAGATAGGAGGAAATCGACCCGATAACCATAAGCTTCACCACTGACGACTTAACGATGGTTACTCATCCTCATGATGAAGCCTTAGTCATCACTGCCACACTAGCAGAGTATGAAGTAAAGAGGATTCTCATCGACAGTGGGAGCTCGACGGACATACTCTTTTACGAAGCCTTCCAAAATCTGGGCTAACTAGAAGAGATCTCCTCAACGTCGACTTTCCCCTCATAGGATTCGCCGGAAGAGCTACCTATCCAATGGGAGCCATCAAGCTGCCAATGGTTCTGGGAAAGGGAAAAACAACCCTTACAATTGAGGTGCTTTTTGTGGTCGTTGACGCTGCCTCCTCATATAACGCCATCATCGGAAGAACTACTCTCAATCCCCATCATATAATCACGTCAACTGCTCTTCAAGTAATGAGATTTCCGACACTACAGAGGATAGGGGAAGTAAAAGGAGATCAAACAGCATCCCGACGGTGCTAAGTCATAGAAACCACGCCTAATTAAGTATGCAATTTTGTTTATCTTTTAAGGCTAATGTTTGTCTTATGATGCTTTTTGTATAAAACTCAGGACGGATAAATAAATATAAAACCTCTTAAGGCCCCTTTTATTTTAAGAATTCTGAGTAACTTCCGTCAAAATACTCAAAGAATCGACTATCTACAATCTGATATCATCAAAATCACTCAGAATTGGTCGATGAAGACGTGGCGTCGAAGAAGAGCTTTTTCCGAATCGAGAGCGACCATCAAAGATCTGATATCAACTAAATCACTCAGATCGGTCGACTACTCGAAAGAGGTTAAGTATTGAAGAGCTTTTTCCGAATCGAGAGCGACCATCAAAGATCTGATATCAACTAAATCACTCAGATCGGTCGACTACTCGAAAGAGGTTAAGTATTGAAGAGCTTTTTCCTGAATCGAGAGCGACCATCAAAGATCTGATATCAACTAAATCACTAAGATCGGTCGACTACTCGAACGAGGTTAAGTATTTGTTGGATCACGGTTGGAACTCCGGCACGGTCTTAACGGAGATCCGAACTCCTTCGCTCCACGTAATCCTGCAAGAGGGGATAGACCGGGCGGTGACCGAGAATCCCTCTCCGATGCTTAAATGAGTATCTCGTATGAACTGGTAAGCAAGAGTCTCAAAGAGTGTATATCAAAAACGTATGTGATCTGAGGTAACTGCTGCCCTTTTATAGGCGAAGAGCTACCTCAGTTACCTAGAGAACCGCTAGGGCAGTTAGCCCATGTTCCGTGTATCTCGGCCACGATCCCGCCTATCTAGGCCATGACCTCACCTATCTCGGCCACGCTCCGCGTATCTCGGCCACGATCCCGCCTATCTAGGCCATGATCTCGCTTATCTCGGCCACGCTCCGCGTATCTCGGCCTCAACCTCTGATAGCAAGTCCCGACCAATATCGGGGACTCCAGAGTTATCTCATTGTGTCACCGCTCGGGGCCCCTCGTCATCGTGACAGGGCCAATCATTCTCAGGGATTCGTCAACGGAGCCTAATTAAAGGCATCTCATCGGGAGCGCCTAGCTCGCCTATCGGAACCGACTCTGTCGGGACCTTTTACCGTCGGGACTTCCTCTGTCAGGACCCTTCGCCTTGGTCATCCTGACCTCCTTTTAGGGCCCAGTGGGCCTATTCACCGTTTACTCACTGTTAAAGGGCCTACCGGCCATAGCGAAACCCATCATTTGCCCCCAAGACATGAGGGACTTTCAGTTCGGCGTGTCTTTCAACTCCCGACCTCACGACATCGGAGTCGGGGACCTTTCCCTTGACAAAATCACTTGATACGGATCTTCTCGTCCACGTTTCCTCGATACCTCGAGGATAGTCACCAAATCCGAGAAGACTCCTCGGTTCCTCAGTCATTAAATGCAGCAGATGACGAAGTGACGTCTTTGGCACCCGTGCCTAATTTTTCGCGCCTGCTTTTTCTGAAAAAGTGCTTTTAAGGCCGTTTCATCATTACGCCCGTTGCCATTCTGCACGTTTTCATCTCAACGGTTCAGATTAAAACGCTTCGACTTCAACGATCCAGATTGGAACGTCCTTTCACCTGTCCTCTTCTCCTATAAAACCCTAACCCTGGGCACTATTTCTTTTTTACCGTTTCCGAATTTTCAAAAGCTCTCTGCAACTCTGAGAATTCAAGGCTTTCTGCTCTCCGATCAACTTTCCGGCAACTTTCAGATCATCCCTTCCAGTTCGAGTCATCATGTCTGGTAAGGATTTCTTCCTTGTTGCTTGTGTATCTCTTTCATCTTCGATTAGTTCGTTTGCAATTTTCCGAAAAAACCCAATGTGCCTTTCCTTGCCATGGTTGATTTCAGACAGTGGATCCAGTTCCGAGGGGAGAAAGCCCTTCAATTTCGACTATGCACCCAACGACATTTCCAGCACTGCCTACGCGGCCGCTCTCCGGGAGGGCTGCATCACTTCTACCTGGGAGCCTCGCTTCCCATATCCTTGGCCTCGCCTCCTGAGTAACCTTGAGGTTACCCGTCCCCGAAAAGGGGAGGTATTTGTCTCTACGGGGCAAATATCGGCGGGGATTCGATTCCCCTTCTGCGGCAACCTGGTAGAGATGTGCCAACACTACAAGACGCATCCAACTACCTTCTCTCCCCATGCCATCCGCCTATGGAACACCTTCCAGGTTCTCTGCTTCCGACAGAAGTGGGTTGACAGCCTCCAGCTCTTCAGAACCTTCTACGGGATGAAGTGCAACGAGGCGGGGGTCTGTGCCTTCTACCCCAGGATGCCCAAGTGGAACAAGACGCAACTCGCGTTGTGCAGCTGGACAAATGACACCTGGAAGGTTGTCAAGGGTCGGGGACTCCTGATCGACACGGGGTCCGATAATAGTGGGTGGAAGAGGAGCTACTTCTCCTCCCGCTTACCACACCTACTCTGATGACGACTTCCAGACCCTTCACCTTATCCAGCTTTACCGATGGGGGGAATCCTATACTCCCCTTGATGCCAATTCTCTGACGGAGCGGGACCTGGTGAATGCCGGGATCCGACTCCTCGACATAGTGTCTGGGGTCAACTCTTCGACGGCCCCTCCAATAGGGTTCCTTGGGTAACGTTTCCAATCTCTATTTCCATTTGTTTGCAGCTAAGAAGGTATCCGTGCTGACCAATCTGATCCTTAAGCAGGGGGGAGACCGACGCTGTCCGCCCCGCACGGAAGAGGATGTGGGCCAAGAAAGCTGCTGCTCCGTCGGGATCTCCCTCCGCGGAAAGGACAAAGCGGAGCCGCGTGGAAGTGGACAGACTCTTCGATGTCCAGAGTACTGAAGAAGGTAAAAAGCTCCGCCTAGCTATTAAATCGTACAGGAAGCTAGTTCCTAAGGAGTTGGTCCCTTCGACCATGGAGGCCCGCATCGCAGATATCAAACGTGTCCTCCGAGTGGAAACTCCTCGCGTCCTGAAGGCGGGCTACTACAACTTCCATGGGAAAGATCAATATGTTTCTCGGCGCGTCGTTTGGTGTAAGGGCCCTAACCAACTTCCTGACTATGTTTCTGAAGCCTCTCGTCCTCTAGGTGCAGGTCACTCGGGGACTCCGTCGGGTGCTGGAGCTTCAGCGGGGGCACCACTTTCAGCAGGGGCGCCTCCTTCAGCAGGGGCACCACCTTTCGGGGCTGGAGAGACCCCGACCGGCGATCAATTTCGTCGGGTGGAGAATCTGGACTCCTCCGAGGAGACGGATGAGGGCGGCTCCCTGATTCCTCGTCGGAGGGCGGGGCAGTCCCCACTGAAACCAACCTCCAAGGGGCTGCCCCCCTCGCCTTCTTCACAACAGCGACAACCGTCGCCCATCCATGACTTCACTCCCTCTCCGGCTCAGGGCGAGTCGGAGGCGCGCCCCTCCACGACTCGATTCGGAGGCTCGCCCCTCCACGACTCGAGTCGGCCCTTCTCCCCTCCCCTTTGACGGGAGTTTCTACCAGGTCTTCGACCCCGCGCAGAAGGAGGCTCCCTGGACCCCAATCCAAACGCTGCAAGGGGTCCAGCTCCGACAAGGGGACGCATACCCAGAGCTGGCTCCCCATCTGCTAGCAGGCTCAATCTTGCCCACTCTGAGGTATCCGATTTCCATGGATCGGGAGGACATCCGTCGGGATATTCAAGAAATGTCCATCCGTCGGATAGAGGTAAGACTTCTCATTCTTCTCCTTTCATCAATAAGACAAGTTGTTCACATGCTAACACTTGTCTTCCTTCCATTCGCAGGAAATGGCGGACATCGACCGCTGCTTCGGGTACATCTTCGCCTTCGAGGAAGCCCTGGAGCAGGAGCGGGCAAAGGGGGCTCCCGCGGTCATAGCTAAGCTTGAGGAAGATCTCGCGGCCTCCGAGTCTTCGCGGGGAAAACTGGCCAAGGAGCAGCCCATCCTCGACCGAAAGACTCAGGACCTCCAAAAGCAGGTTCGTGACTTCGAGGGGCTCCTGAAGCGGGAGCGGCAGGAGCGGCGGATTGCTGAGGAAAAACTTGTCCTTGAAAAGAAGGCTCTGGAGGAGCAAATTGCTGAGGTTCCTGCGCAGCTGGTCGCGGCTGAGACCAAGGGCCGGAAAGATTATCGGGGGTCCGATGACTTCCAAGCTGATGCGGTGAAGTTCTGCAGCGCGGAGGTGGAGAACACCCTCTTCAACGCAGTCGAGGAAATCCACCTGGAGTATGGCGACGCCATCAACTTCGACAAGTCTCCGTCTCTCGCTCCCTTCGCGAAGAAATACTTTTCTCTCTCGGAGGAGAGTGATGAGGGGAACACTCCCGCGGAGGCTCCAAGTGCTGACACCCCGATAATCGACCCTCCACCAGCTGAACCCGTGGAGCCTTCTGCCACAGATCTTGTGGACCCTGCTCCCGCTGATGCCGCCGACAAGGACCAAGCCTAAACACTTTATCTTTAGAGTCCTTGTATTTTCCTCATTTTGTAATCCTCGGGCCTTTGAGCCCTCATTAATATCAGGCTATCTCTTCGATTTTCCGTTGCACTTCTTCCAAGCGACTTAACTATACTTACTTAAGGCGAAACCTCGACACTTAAGACATTTTCACACATCACTTAAGACGATTTAGTTCCGTGCACCACTTAAGGCGACTTAGTCTCGTGCACCACTTAAGGCGACTTAACAGCTTGCACCACTTAAGGCGACTACACAACACTTAGAATAAATCCAAGAACCATGCATCACTTAAGACGACTTAATCTCGTGCACCACTTAAGGCGACTTTTTCTCGCGCGCCACTTAAGGCGACTTTTAAACAACACTCAAAATAAATCTAAGAACAATCTGATCGGAAGCAACCTCTTTATTCATTGATGGCACAAAATTTGCTTACATCGAATCAAACGATAAATAACTTACACCACTTAAGGCGATTTTACATCGGGCACCACTTAAGGCGACTTTTCATCGGGCACCACTTAAGGCGACTTTTCATCAAGCATGACATTTCTTCAAGTGTTCGCCACTGAAAGAATGCTTTAATACTCTGCCATCGAGGTCTTCCAACTTGTACGCATTCGGAGTTGGCATCCCCACGACCTTGTAAGGTCCTTCCCATTTTGGTGACATCTTGTTGATCCGATCCAAAAGGGTAAACTCATTCCGACGCCAAACTAGTTCTCCGACGAAGAATTGTCGGGACTTAACTCGCCGGTTGTAATATCTGGCCGTCGCCAAACGCATCCGAGCCTGGACGTCATCGGCTTCCCGCCTCTTCTCTTCGAGCAAGTCCAAATCCAGACGTCTCATTTCATCATTTGTCAAAGGGTCGTAATATCTCATCTGATGGGACGCCACAGCTACCTCTACGGGAGCAACAGCCTCCGTTCCATAAACAAGGCCAAACGGACTCTCCCCAGTTGTCCGTTTGGGTGTCGTTCTAATAGCCCAAAGAACGTTTTCCAGCTCGTTCAGCCATTTGCCCTTCAAGTCGTAGACCCTTTTCTTCAGGCCATCCATCACAATTTTGTTGGCTGACTCCACCTGGCCATTAGTTTTAGCATGATGGACAGAGGCTGTCCGATGCTCGATATTCAACTCCTCCAGATACTCCTTCACTTGAGCCCCGTTAAACGGTGGGCATTATCGCTGATAAGCACCTTAGGAATCCCATATCTGGATATAATGTGGGTCTGGAGAAACTTGACGATCTAGTTCCCCGTCGTCTTGGCCAACGCCTTAGCTTCTATCCATTTCGAAGAGTAATCAATAGCCATAAGCAGATATTTACACTGACTTTGTGCCTGCGGGAGAGGTCCCACCAAGTCGATACCCCACTGCGCGAAGGGTCAAGCACTCTTGATAGACGTCCGATTAGCAGCCGGAGCCACGATATTCGGGCGTACCTCTGGCACGCGTCACAGGATCGGACTAATACCGTCGCCTCCTTTCTCATCGTAGGCCAATAATAGCCCAGATTCAACACCTTCCTCGTAATGGATCGGGCCCTTTCATGACAAGCCGCGACCCCTTCGTGAACCTCCATAAGGATCCGATTTGTGTCGGGCTCCGCCACACATTTCAAGTAAGGAGTCGAGAACCACCCCTTTTTGTAAAGCTGATTGTCCAGCACCACGTAATTAACCGCGATCCGACGTATCCTGTCAGCTAGTACTCTATCATCAGGGACTGCCCCCGTAGTCAGATACGCGACTATCAGGGTCATCCAAGCCTCTGATCCTGCTTCAATAGCACACACCTCCGACGGGTCGGTGGTCGACAAGATCACCCTCTCCAGAAAGTGCACCTTCCGATTTTCCTCTAGGGGTGCCCCCAAGGCGAATTTGCTCAAGGCATCTGCTTCCACGTTTTCCTCCCTCGGGATCGCCTCGATGTCGAAACTTTTGAAGCTCTCCTTCAAGACTTGCACCTCGCGAAGGTACTTTTTCATCATCGGGCTCTTCGCCTCATATCATCCTTGGACTTGATTCACAATCAGGCCCGCGTCACATTTCACCCTTAAGTGAGCAACTCCCGTACCTCTCGCAATTTTCAGGCCTGTGATAAAAGCCTCATACTCAGCTCCGTTGTTCGTGGCTCTGAACGTTAAGGCCAAAGCATATCGAAGGGGCTCATCCCCGCCTGGTGGTATCAACATGAACCCTGCTCCTGATCCGTCTGAACTCGAAGAGCCATCCGTATACATTTCCCAAGTATTCTCCTCATTTGGCTGTTCTGATTGCTCTGCCATTTCTGGTTGTTCTGCTATCGGGACCTCCATGGTTGCCCCCTCTACAGGGCCCGCTTCTTCCAGATCGGGGGCTGTAGATTCTGCTATGAAATCCGCCAACGCCTGGCCCTTAATAGCCGTTCTCGGAGCAAAGTGTATGCGAAACTCACTAAGCTCGACTGCCCATTTCACTAATCTCCCCGACGCATCAGGTCGGTTCAAAAAATGCTTCAGAGGTTGATTCGTTAACACGGTAATCTCATGTGCATGGAAGTAAGGCCTCAGCTTCCGAGCAGTAATAATCAACGCAAAGAGATACTTCTCAACGGTGGGATAATTCATTTCAGATTTGGCAAACGCCTTGCTTACATAATAAACGGGGACTTGATTACCCTCGACAACCTTCACTAACACAGAGCTAATTGCAAATTCAGAAACAGCCAAATATAGATAGAGCGGCTCGCCTGGAATCGGTTTCGCCAACGGCGGGAGTGTGCGAAGGTGCTGCTTGAGTACCTGGAACGCCTCTTCACACTTGGTAGTCCACTCAAACTTCTTGTTGGCCCTCAATACTTCAAAAAATGGCATAGATCGGTCACTTGCCTTGGACAGGAAGCAATTCGTTGCAGCGAGTCGGCCATTCAGCACTTGCACCTCCCGATAGTTTATCGGAGACTTCATCTCCTCGATTGCCCTCAGCTTCTCAGGGTTCACCTCAATTCCTCGCTGGCTTACCATAAAGCCCAAAAACTTCCCCGAGTGGACTCCGAAGGCACACTTGGTCGGGTTCAAGCGAACCTGATGAAGCCTCATCCGCTCAAACGCCGTGGCTAGGTTGTGCACATGATCCTCAGCCTGTCGGGACTTCACCAGCATATCATCCACGTAAGCCTCCATGGTTTTCCTCAGCATGTCTCCGAACAACTTGTTCACCATCCGCTGGTAGGTTGCCCCGGCATTGATCAATCCGAAAGGCATGACATAGTAGTGAAAGATGTCGCTATCAGCATAAAAAGCGGTGTGGGGGGCATCCTCCTTAGCCATCTTGATCTTATTATAGCCCGAGTAAGTATCCATGAAGCTCAGCAACTCATGTCCCGACGTGGCATCCACCAACTGGTCGATTCTCGAAAGCGGGTAACAGTCCTTCGGGCAAGCCTTATTCAGGTCGCGGAAATAACCACACATCCGCCACTTCCCATTGCTCTTCTTCACCAGCACTGGGTAGGCGACCCAAGTCTGGAATCGGAGCTCCTTGATAAATCCAGCATCGAGCAACCTGCCCACCTCCTGCTGGATCGCGATCCTCTTGTCCGCGCCCATCGGACGCCTTTTCTGCGCGATAGGCTTGATCGCGGGATCAATCTTCAACTCGTGCACGATCACATCGGGGCTGATTCCTGGCATGTCATTCGGGGACCAGGCAAACAGCTCCTTGAACTCCTTCAGCAGCTCAATCAATTCTCGGGCCCTTTCGTCGGACAGGGCGGACCCGATTTTCACCTTCCTTTGAGGTCCGTCAATCTCGACCTCCTTCAAATCCTCCATGGGGGCGGGACGCCCAAATTCCTCTCTGGGATCGGCATCGGTCTAGAGGATTGTCATGGCCATCCGTCTCTTCCGTCGGGTGGATTAACATAGCACCTCCTGGAAGCCACCTGGTCGCCCTTGACCTCCCCGACTCCGTGGTCAGTCGGGAACTTCATCTTATGGTGAACAGTCGAGGCAACTACAATCAGGGGGTTGATGGTGGTTCTCCCGATAATTGCGTTTTACGTCTTCGCGGACTCAACCACCACGAAGTCCACATTTCTTCTCTCCGCTTTCCACCTGCTACCGAACTCTACTGGTAAGGTGATCATTCCCAGCGGATAGGAGGTAATGCCAGAGAACCCGACCATAGGGAAGGTCACCTCCTTGAGATCCTTCTTCGCTTTCCCCATGGCTTCCAGCGCATCCATAAACACAATGTCGGAGGAACTCCCTCCGTCGATCAAGATCCGCTTCATCTCGTACCCATCCACGTCCAGGTTCACGACCAAAGCATCATCAAGTGGAGTCTCCACTCCTATCAGGTCCTCCGCGGAAAAGGAAATCACCATCTCTTCCTTCGCAGTCCAGGATCGGGACCTCTTGCCCAGCACCACAGCAGCGGAAATTCTAGAGGCGTAGACCTCCCGAGAGGCTGTGGTGTCACCTCCCGCGGCAAATCCTTCGTAAATCACATTGATGGTGTCGCACTTCTCCTTACGGGCACCAGAGGATTCTGGCTCCGACTTTTTCTTCTTCGGGGACCGATTGCGGGATCGGGAACGGGACCGCGATCGAGATCGGGAACGGGAACGACACCGCCTCTCAGCCACAAACTCCTTAAGCTTCCCCTTCTGGATCAGCTTTTCAATCTCCTTCTTCAACTCCCGACAATGGTTAGTGTCGTGACCGCTGGCGCGGTGGAACCGACAGTAACGATCGGTGCGGAATCCCATAAACTCTCCTTCCTTCTTCGGGGGGTACCTAGAGATACCCTGTCGATCCATGACCGCTAGCACCTCTGCCATGGAGCTATTCAGAGGGATGCTATAGTCCTCCCGCTTATCCTTCCTCGGGGGACGCCTGTCCTCCCTTCGATCAGAACGACCTCGAGTCCGACTGCTCTCGGACTTATCCTTCCGCTTATGGTCGTCCAATGGCTTGAGCGACTGCCTCCACTTATTCGAATTCGGAGTATCAAGCTCTCCGGCAGCTATTTTCGACTCTTGCACGTCGATTTGCTGCTTCACCCTCTTCTGGAGTACCTCCATGTTCCAAACAGCTTTCTGAGCCACGCTGTGCATCAGGTCGGAACCATAGGGGGCTGTTAGGTTCCGAAGGAAGGTGCGAATGGTCTCTCCCTCCGATATCTCCTCGTCAATCTCCACCACGCTGGCAGTATATCGCTGTAATAGTGTGCCAGCGATTCGTCGGGCCTCTACACCACCTAGGCCAGGGACCTCACACTCTTCAGGAGACGCCGACGACCCCGGTACTGCTGAATGAAACGATCGTGCATATCAGCTCAGCAGGTGATGCATCCTGAGGGCAGGCTGAAGAACCAGGTCAGAGCCCTCTCACCAAGTGTATTCGGGAACAGTACACACACGATATCATCGTTCGGGGCTCTGCCCAGACAAGCCATGAGGTGCTTCTGGACATGACGAACCAGATCTCCTTCGCCATCATACTCCTTCACTGTGGGGATACCCAGCCCTGGCGGGGCGAGGGTGTCTATCAGTCGGGGAACGAAGGGATGAGTGGATCGATCCCTCAGTTCCTACGTCATCGGCTTCTGCTCCCCCAGGCAGATGTTCACGATCTTCACCACCTGATCGGGGGCGATGGGACCATTGAGGGGAATGGTCCTATGCTGCACTGGTCCTGGCCCGTCGACCACAAATCGCACTGATTGAGCGGGTTCCTTACCCTTATCCTGGCTTCTGGGGTGGGCCTCCTGCACATTCTGAACCTCTGCTGGTGGAGGCACCTCCTCCTGCCTCTTGGCCGCCTCCCTCCGCTCTAAGAGAGCCTCCACGGCCGCATAAAACATCGGCATGGCATCCGCCACAGCCTTCGTAAGATCCGCGTTTGGGGGACCCTCTTCATCCCTATTCTCTTGGTGCTGAGCAACATCTTCGGGGACTTCGTTGTGCCCCCCTGTCCGGGAGACCTCATCAGGAAGATTTTGGTCCTCAGCACGCTCCGGTGGCAAATTCAGAGTCGTCCCAGCAAGATGACGAGAACCACCAGATTGCCCTTGTCTTCTCTGCTTACCAGCCGCCATTGAACGAGTAGAAGTCATAATAGCTTTTCGTCACGCTTCCCATAGACGGCGCCAATGTTGGATCACGGTTGGAACTCCGGCACGGTCTTGACGGCGATCCGAACTCCTTCGCTCCACGTAATCCTGCAAGAGGGGATAGACCGGGCGGTGACCCAGAATCCCTCTCCGATGCTTAAATGAGTATCTCGTATGAACTGGTAAGCAAGAGTCTCAAAGAGTGTATATCAAAAACGTATGTGATCTGAGGTAACTGCTGCCCTTTTATAGGCGAAGAGCTACCTCAGTTACCTAGAGAACCGCTAGGGCAGTTAGCCCACGTTCCGCGTATCTCGGCCACGATCCCGCCTATCTAGGCCATGACCTCGCCTATCTCGGCCACGCTCCGCGTATCTCGGCCATGATCCCGCCTATCTAGGCCATGATCTCGCTTATCTCGGCCACGATCCGCGTATCTCGGCCTCAACCTCTGATAGCAAGTCCCGACCAATATCGGGGACTCCAGAGTTATCTCATTGTGTCACCGCTCGGGGCCCCTCGTCATCGTGACAGGGCCAATCATTCTCAGGGATTCATCATCGGAGCCTAATTAAAGGCATCTCATCGGGAACGCCTAGCTCGCCTATCGGGACCGACTCTGTCGGGACCTTTTACCATCGGGACTTCCTCTGTCGGGACCCTTCGCCTTGGTCATCCTGACCTCCTTTTAGGGCCCAGTGGGCCTATTCACCGTTTACTCACTGTTAAAGGGCCTAACGGCCATAGCGAAACCCATCAGTATTGAAGAGCTTTTTCCGAATCGAGAGCGACCATCAAAGATCTGATATCAATTAAATCACTCAGATCGGTCGACTAATCGAAAGAGGTTAAGTATTGAAGAGCTTTTTCCGAATCGAGAGCGACCATCAAAGATCTGATATCAACTAAATCACTCAGATTGGTCGACTACTCAAAAGAGGTTAAGTATTGAATAACTACTATCGAATCGAGAACGACCATCAAAGATGATATCAACTAAATCACTCAGATCGGTCGACTACTCGAAAGAGGTTAAGTATTGAAGAACTACTGCCGAATCAAGAGTCGACCATCAAAGCTCTGATATCAACTAAATCACTCAGGTCGGTCGACTACTTGAAGAAGAAGTACTATAAGCTGATCTTCTCAAAGTCATATATCGATCATCCGGAATCTGATATCCACCAAATCACTCAGAGGGATCGATGACTCAGAAGACATGTTTGATTTTCTAAGGATAAATCCTCCTTAAATATTAATTATCGATTATATAGATTTTAAACGTTTCGCTCTAGAAAATCGTTTAAGTAAGAGCCTTATTTTTTAAAAGATAAATTTTGATCTTGGGTAAATTTATCACAAGAATTATTGGAAGTATGGATGAATGCACGAGAATTGCCAAAAATAAGGCTCCCTTCTATCATTAATAAATACTGATTACATCAAGTCGGGATTACAGAGGGATGCGAAAAGAAAAAAGAAAATCTATACAAAGTTTTTCCTACTCCTAGCCTCCTCCGCTAAGTAATCTCGAAGGAAATCCACCTTTGAGAAATCAAAACTAAGGTCCATGGCCCTGATATCCGCTACCACAGAGGCAAAGCTGGAAAGAAGCATCTGCCCACTGGCCATGGCGGCGTCGATTTGAAAATCAGCACAAGCCTTATAGTCAGCAATGATCTCGGGGGCAGACTTCTTGTGCTCCTCTATCTTCGCTCTCAACAAAGCGATCTCCTCTTGATGATAAGCCACCTTGGCACGAAAAGCCCTTAAGAAAGCGGCGGAGGTACGACGAGCATCATCCATTAATGCTCCAAGAGTCATGGAGTCTCTCACTGCGTCCTTCAGAAAGGCAACTTCTTCGATCATATTAGTGGAGGCCCTTATAGTGTCCTCCAGGGAGGCGAGTTCTTTGGCCATATTGGCGGAGTCCTTTCAGACGAAGAAGCTCTTCTTCCAGGCGGGTATTTTCTCCTCGGAGGCGTTGCACCTCTTCTGTCTCCGTCTCCACCGAGGCGAGCTTCCCTTTTAAAGAGGAAACTTCTTCACCCTAGTCGATGAGCAGCTCACCGACTTGTAAAAAATCGCGGGTTTCTTGAAAGCATAGCAAGATAAGTAAGGAAGCGATTTCAAAGAAATAGAGATTATGAGGAGGATAAAATTCTTTACCTTGGCCTGCCGATGTAGAAACATGCGAGCAGTCTCATCAGCACATTCCACAGGAATGCGAGGTTGATCTTGAGGAGGAATGGAGCCATTTATAAGATGGAGGGCTAACTCCCTATTAGTGATGGAGTGTCCCTCCTTCAACTGATATCCCTTTAAAGAAACCAGAGGATCCCAGTTGGCGACACCCGAGGATGACTCGAGGGCAGTATGAAGCATCTTCTAGGAAAAGGGAGGACCTTCAAACTTCAAGCCAGTCACGGCTTGGGAGCTAGAAGCTTTACCATGACCCCCTTCCTCCGGGGCGACTTCTACAAAAGGAAAAGAATTTATAAAAAGTTCTAAGGAAATACAAACAAAGATAAAATCGAGAATGAAAAAATTTCTACCTTTGAGAGTTGGGGAGATAGAAACGGCAGGAGTGGCTAAGGAAGCCGTCTCATGGAACTCTGAGATAGGAGTGGCGTCGACCACATGCGCCCTTTTGTTAGGCTTGGGAATACCTCTGTGGGCAATTCTCTTGGTCCTCAGGCGAGGAGTCTTCACGACGTCCTCCACAGATTTCGCCTTTTCGGAAACAAGGGCAGCCTTAGGAAGAGCTTCCTCAGCTCCCTCCAAGGCGGGATGTTCAGAAGAGACCTCAGAGCTGGTTGCCACAGCGTCTTCCAATGGCACTCATGTTGCCTCCTGACCACGAGCATCAAAAATCTTCTTAAAGAGACCTACATAAAACCAGAAAAGAATTCAAAAGCGACTTCGAAGAAAAAGAAAGTTACCCAATTCAGAGAAAGATCTTTAGTGCAAAGGCGAATTAAGGCTCTGATAAGAGCCTCCTCTGTTGTGTCATCAATACAGTGCAAGGGTTGAATTCTTCTGAGGTCACGGCGGCATGAATCTGGCCGACTGTGACGATTTTCTCGGGAGTTAACCCATAAAGAGTGGGAGGACCATCAGCCTCCAGAGAAGGGTATAAGGGCCAAGTGACACCTTCTTGACAGAAGAAATAAAAATTCTTCCAGTTGGCGTTATATGACTTGAGCCCAACCACCAAATCCTTAGACGATTTCCAGGAGAAATCGCCAACGGGCCATCGACTTTTGAGGCCGAAGTACGACGACTGGCTTCTTCGCAACTACTAGAAGCACCTAAAGACTTGGATGGTGTACGTCCAATCATACACGTCGCACAAACACCTAAAACCCACCCAAAAACTGATGGCATTGGCAGTAAGCTGGCAGGGGTGGATCCTATGGTGCTCGCAAAACTCCAGTTGTATCATCAACAGAGTGCCAGGGTTGAAATTCTTCCGAGGTCACGGCGGCATGAATCTGGCCGACTGTGACGATTTCCTCGGGAGTTAACCCATAAAGAGTGGGAGGACCATCAGCTTCCAGAGAAGGGTATAAGGGCCAAGTGACACTTTCTCGACAGAAGAAATAAAAATTCTTCCAGTTGGCGTCATATTACTTGAGCCCAACCACCAAATCCTTAGCCGATTTCCAGGAGAGGTCGCCAACGGGCCATCGACTTTTGAGGCCGATGTATGACTACTGGCTTCTTAGCAACTGATAGAAGCACCTAAATACTTGGAGGCTGTACCGACCAATCATAGACTTCGCACAAACACCTAAAACCCACCCAGAAACGGATAGCATTGGCAGTAAGCTGGCAGGGGTGGATCCTATGGTGCTCGCAAAACTCCTCCAACTTGACACAGAAAGGGAATCGGAGTCCCACTTCAATCTGGCCCACGTATACGGGGACCTCTCCATCTCTAGGCCAATGCTTTTTTCCAAAGGGGCCAGCATAACGAGGACCTTCGTAGTCGCTCGGGTTGGCTAAGGTTACGGCTTTTACAAAGCCGACACTGGATAATTTATTCTCTTTAGGGGATTTAGGGAAAGAAGGGATAAACCCTTGAGACCTACCTTGAGGAAGCTAAGCGGCCATGGGAGTCTGAGAAAGGGATCGAAGGAAAGAAGCTTCCAACAAGGATTCTCTCTTCAGGAGCACAGGGACGAGGCGAATTAGGGTTAATGAAGAAAGCACTATATTGATTCGCCAGGATGACTAAAAAAGAGAGCAGGAAGTAGAAAATGAAGAGTAAATGGTGGTATTTATACTAAAAGGTATTAACCGCTTAACTTCCCAAGGAATTTTTCCCGAGGTCAAGCATTCATTGGGTCATTCCCTAACATCATGACCGTTGCCTTGCACCTGTCAAGGGCTTATCGAGGTGACACTCCAGCTTCTCCCAGACCAACGGTCAGGAAAGCAATAGGGACTAGCATCTCGCCTCGACTAAAGATATCCTCTTTTAGCCTATCCAACCGAGGTTAACTGAACTAATAGAGACTAAATCTCGCTCGAACATGTTCAAGAATTATACTCGACTCAAGACCTCTTCTTCATAAATGAAGCTGACGACTTAAGTCTCGGGGGCAAGTGTTGGGTTACGATTAAACGACAAAGACTAGAGCCAAGTACGTTTATTGGCGAGATTGACGAATCGACGACCAACCTTGTTTGGAATGGTGAAACAAAGGTAAAAGGTCGACTATCATCTTTTGAGGAAGTCGACCTTCAGAACATGATTAATAAAGATAGAAGTGACCAAGCTACCAGACCTCTATTTTAAAGAGTAAGTCGAGCCGACAATTAAAAGCTCTTTCAGAAGTAAACCTTCCTCCTAAGGAAAGGTACAGGTGGCGACCTGCTTCCACTGCCCCAGGAGTAAACCTTCCTCCTAAGGAAAGGTACAGGTGGCGGCTTGCTTCTACTGTTGAAGGAAGAAACCTTCTTGACTAAGGAAGGATGAGCTGGCGACCTGCTTGTCACCTACTTAAGCCAACTCTGGACAAAACCCTCCCCAGAGGGTAACCGCCCCACGAAGTCGGTAACATTTTCCCTATAAATAGTGACTCGTTTTCATTATCTAAAAAAGTTCTAAGATTTATCTGTTAGCATATGGTGACGTGGCGTCGTAATTGGTAGCCCGTTAATGCTAAGGAAATTACCTAGGTTAATTAGGTAATTGCCACATTAGGCTAATTGGGTCAAACCCAATCCCTAATTGACATGGGAGGCCCAAAATTGGGCCTCCCCCTTAGTAGCATGGTTTGGCCGGAGCTAGTCCCACATTGGTTGGAGTGGACTTTTGTCCACTCCACCAATCCTATATATAGTGGACTCACCTAAGGGGTTTATACATCAATCTGTAATAAGTACCTCCTTTGAGGAACTTGAGAGAAACCCTCTCACCCACTTAGTAGTGATTTTCGGTGCACATCTTAATCCGAGGTTCTGTCCCCGTTGAAGAATCGATCAGAGGCTTTGTTGTGGAGCTTAAACCGCGTAGGACTTCTTCTCACGAAGAACTTGTACGTGGTTCCGACTAGAGGATCAGAAATCCCTCTATACCGTTCTTGGGCAGGAAAGCTAAAAGATATGTGTACACTATTCCGCTGCGTACTTAGATTACTTGCATGTACACGTTTAACATTCCGTAGTATTACGTCCCCGTAATCCAACAATGGTATCAAAGCGAGGTTTAGGAGTACTTAAGTTTTTTGATAAACTGATGTTCTTGAATTTTGAAAAATACGAAATTTCCATGTTCATGAACACCATGAGTAATCCGAAATTTTTGAATAAATTTTATGTGTTTGATCTTTAAAAACTTTAAATTTTCGGAAATTACATGTTTTTATAGATCAAAACCGAAATTTTATGTTCGAATTTTACTTTGATGTTCATGATCTTCAAGAACACCATGAGTTTTATCAAGAACACCTTTTGGATTCATGATCAAGATAGGGTTTGATCTTAAAATCTGACAACTTTTCCAATTTTACATGTTTGTGCCAAAAACCCTAGTGGTATCTTAGGTAAAAAAATTAATTTTCTTGGTCACTAAGTCATTAAAATTTGGCACAAATATTAAAAGATATATGTTGCCATTTTTAAATTTTATTAATAGGTAACTATATATCTATAAGTTGGAAAATATGGATAGGTTCACAATATAATATTGAAATAGATATAACTATCAATATATATAGTTAAAGACAGGGTTAATATATACTGATATATTTAGTTACTATATAAGATTAATAAAATATATTGTGTATATATTTTAATCACTAAAGATATGTTTGACAATAATATATATATATATATAGGTGCCGAATATTTTATATATATACATATATTGTTGATTTATGTACATCTTAAAGATAGAATCTTGACAATATTTATATATATATATATATATATATATATATATATATATATATATATATTAGCAATATTGGAAATTATTTTATATAATTAATGTTTCTTGGTGGCTAAGTTAAGTTTTTATTGGACTTCAAAAACCCTACTTAGCCCACAAGACATATTCCGGTCGAACCTTAGGGTTTATGGGCCGGTCCAATTGCTAAACCGGAGCGGGTAAAACCAATCCGGGTTTTCTTAATCGGGACCTAATCGGGTCGAGTCGGACCGTAGTAACTAAATTGGACCTAACCTAACCGGTTTTGAGTGATGAACCGAACCACAATCTTATTTTAATGAACCGTTTTGGACAAAACCAGATTTTTAAAATCGGACCGACTAGAACCGGATTTTAAATTGGACCGAACCAAATTTTAAAATTTTTCGGAAATTTTAAATGTTCAATAAAATAGGATGTCAAATTTTAAATCCAAAATGTTTTCGAACTTTAAAATTAACCTAAATAGTGTTCTTAGGGTTTGCGTTTTTAACACGCTTTCGGTTAAAACCCTAATGCCCGGTTACGATTATGGGGATGGGTCTCGGATATGCATGTTTTTGGACTGGATTCAATTAGTGGTCTGGATTGCAACATATATTAGAACCGTCGTCTTGACCTAGTCAAGATAGTTGGATAATAAATTGCAAGCATTGAGCTCTGGGATTTAAATATATGGATTGCGCAATGGGATATACATGCTATGTTGATTGAAAGTGCCTAGAATCCATGTCTAGAAATTTCGCATGATTGATTGTAAGCATGAATTGCAAAACAACCCCTAATATTTTCAAATTGTTTTCGAAATCGAAAATTCCAGTCGCCAATTATGCATGATATGTGCGGATGTTTGATATTTTGACACATATGCTAGAATGTTCGAGAATGAAAGCATGTGATAATTTACTTTACATAGAATTATATATGCTAGGAACATTAGACGCATGACGCGTAAGCATGATTGATTTGTTCGATGTTTATGGCGTGATATAGTATTATGCGTGCGTAAATTATCGGATAATTCTTTTAAAATTATAAGGGCCTTGGGAAAGCCAAGATCGGGTATGCTTGTTCGAAAATTCTCGTCCCGGTAATTCACAATATAATAACCGTTTTCAAAAGACTGATCTATTGGATTGAAGACGACAATAGTGTGAACTTTTTCACGACACCGCCTTCCCTCGGTTTACTGACGGTCGGTTTGGTTTAGTGACTGAAGGATCACTATTTGTCGTATTCCATCTTAATAGATAATCTGATGTTTGCAATTCTGTCAAAATGTTGTTGTCTTTCTGAATTTGCGTAATTATCAATGTATTAGTTTTCATGGTTAAGTCGGTACGCTTCTATGAACCTTGCAATCTTGATGGTATAAATTATGATGAACGTAAGGAATATGTATTGGACTCCTCTCTGCTACGATTCCGAAAAGCGGAGAGGACAACTACGAATGAATACAGTAGTGTGTATGATTTTGACAATGAGAGATGGACGTGATAGTTTATTTCCCAAGAATTGAAGTAGGTTCTTTGATGATCTGAATGCATATGTTGTGATACATTCAACCTTGGTTAAAGGGGGTTGAAGAAGACTTCAATTACAACCAGACAATGTCAAAGCTTGGTGTCCCTTTGCATCTGCCTCGGTAGAAGCAAGGATGCTAAAGCTAGAAATGTTTCTGTTGAATGTGATGTTCTTTTCTTTATCCATGGATGCCGGTGAAAAATCCGCTCAAGACCTTCGCAATGAAAGGTCAGCATGGAAAAGATGTATAAGGCTGTCTTACATTGACATGATTCAATATCCTTGAGTCTAGTTAAGCAAAGGAACCAAGGCAGTGAAGCGAAAACCTTCTCAGCTCACATATCATGAAGTGAACTAGACCGTAAAAGGTTTTATACAATAATTCGATGGGTCAAACCCCGTTATTAAAGTGCCTCTAAAACACGCCTCGTATGACATGTATATAAAGCCGTGAAACGCTTTATTTGAACATAAAACATTTGATATGATTCACTAGTGAATTTAATCAGATGTGATGTTCAACATGACTTAAAGTTCAGATATGTATGGATCGAACATGAGACTTTCAGATCAAGAACCCTACCATTGTCATTTATCGTTCGTTGTTCGTCTGAATTATTAAAATTTTGGTTATTTTGAAATTCGGAGTTATAGAATAAATAAATTGTTGCTCGATTAGAAGCACAATTTTCTTATCAATTTAACGTTCCGGTTAAAGGGAACGATCCGAAACGATAATTCAAACCTGCGGGTTAGAACCAAAATTTCGGCCAGGTAAAAAAATGGTCAAACAAGACGAAACGATTCACATACTCCGTCATCTCAGTCAGATCAAACTGAACTGAATAAATCCATCGATCACATAGTTCTAAAAGGGCAGACCGACTTAACTCCTCGTGCTTCTTAGTACTCCATTAAATGATATATTCTGAAATAATGTGCATGTAAAACCGATTAAATTGATTTAAATTTGGAAACAAAACGATTTAAACCACGGGATTAACTTGTTTTAGGCTCCACGCGCGCGTGTACCTCGAAAGACGGAACACATCGTTTCAAAGTACAAATTTAATAATGAAGTGTTTTAATAAATGAATGCTGAGTTTTCGTTTGTAATTCTTTGAAAATAACTCAATGATGACTATTGTGGTTAGAGGTATGCTTCAATGCTACTACAATCTAGTAGTCTGTCAACTAAAGCATTAAAGCGAGAGTTTAAATGCATAGTCCACGAGGTGGATGAGTTAACAAACGAAAGGAAGTAGTCAGTAAAACGACTCTCCCACTGCCTTGAACGAATACTTTGGCTAAAACAATCATACCATTAAAAACTTCGAGGAACATAGTTTAAAATTACATTATGTTAGAGTTCAACATTAATTGTTCCTACGGATGAAATTAAGTTGACTCATATTAATGATACGGAATGATACAGGTGAAACCTTATCATTAAACTGCATTAATTTGCGGATTAAACAAGTATTTAATAAGAGTACGGTCTACTCTTAAAAGGATACAGGTTTAAAATTAGCTTGGATTAATGGTACTGTGTTCGAACATGACACATTTTAGAAATATGAGGGTGGATTTCCAATGCTTTGCGAAACGAAATGGACAATAGTACTGATCGAACCATTAATGAACAACGAAGATTCTCAGGTCCCACTTACTTCGAGTGGGATAATTGATACAACGTAAGTGATTGATATGGTAAATGATGATGGAGACGTCTTCATAATAAATCCAGTGGGATGGCTCACTCCCCCTCACATATAATTATCACTAAATTCAAATGAGAATCAAGTCGAACCTGATAATCATAATGCTGAACTAACACAACTATCCATTATTTTTAGTGTGAGGGAAACGACCAACTTGGTTCCAGATCCTAGTGATCATGGAATACATCTCGGAGGTAAAATTCTGAGACCGAGAGGTCATCATGAGAAAGTTGTAGACCAAAGTTCTAGCACGGCCATTGTTTCCAGTGGGAGTGATGCTCCGATAAGAAGCATTATTCCGAGTGGGAGTAGCGATCAAACTATAGATGGGATTAACGAGCCTAGGCAATGAACTTCTGTCAGAGAAGTATCCCATCAAGTGAGACATTCGTTCACGAACCAGTGACGGTTCAGCAAACAATGGAAGAACCTCAAACGAGAGAATAGAGGAAAACAATGGAGGAAGAAAAATGCCTAAATGAGAACAAATTCGACTTCGGCTTTTAGTTGATTAATCTGCTAGCCGCAGAACTAGAAAGTGAATTTTAGAATTCACTGCTAATGGAAAGTTGAGTGGTTCAAAACTCAAATAATTGCGAAAGGATATACCCAAATTCACGGAGTGGACTTTGATGAATCATACTCACCAACTGTGCGTTACACCACAGTTAGGGCCATCCTTGCCCTGGTTGCATGTCTCTATCTAGAGCTGCATCAAATGGATGTTAACACCGCATTCCTCCATGGAAACCTAGAGGAAAAGATCTATATGGAGCTACCAGAGGGTATAATACTCCTGGTAAAGAACGTAAAGTTCGCAAACTCCAAAGATCTGTTTACGGTCTTAAACAGTCGTCTCGGCAATGGTATCGCAGATTCAACGAGGAAATCGTTGGAAACGGATTTGTGAATCTTCACGAGGATCCTTGCGTATACACTAAGACCTCCGCTTCTAAGTATGTCATCATAACACTGTACGTAGATGACATACTCATTGCTACGAACGACGTGAGTTTCATGAAAAAATCAAAGTCCTGGTTACCATCAGCATTTGAGATGAAAGACATGGGAGAGGCCACGTACATCTTAGGCATTAAGATTGCCCGAGATCGTGCCGCCCGGAGGTTGTGTCTGTCTCAAGAATCATATATCAACAAACTGTTGAAAAGATTAAGAATGCTCGATGCTGAACCAGTGAACGCGCCGGTTATGTTCGGGTGCACGCTGTCAAAGCGTTATGGCCTGAATAACCAGCAGGAGCGTGAACAGATGAAGAATGCAGAGTATCTGAGCATGGTAGCAAGTTTAAAGTATGTCATGCTGTACTCGGCTGGACATCTGTTACGTCATGGGCCTAGTAGCAAGGTTCCAACCAAAATTCTAGTTATCATCATCAAAAGGCCGTGAAACGAATTATAAGGTGTCTGAACGGTACTGCCGACTATGTTCTGTGCTATGAGGGCAAACAGATAGAATTGACCGGTTATAGTGATGCCGATCACGGTGGTGATCCGGATGATCGTAAGTCCACCAAAGGAGGGATTAACCTCATTGCCAATGCTGCCATATAATCGGTAAGCAAGAAGCAAACACGTGTCACGCTTTCCACTATGAAATCAGAATTCGTTGCCCTCTCCGAAAACGCACAAGAAGTAGTCCGGCTGAGAAAGACTTCTTACTGCATTAATTGGCACTCGCAAAGAGAGTAAACATATGAAGGTATACTCCGGCAGTCAGGCAGCCATTGCAGCAGTTAAGAATCCAAAGTACTATAGTAGGACCAAACACATTGATGAAAAATAAAATTATGATGAATATGTTCTGGAAGACAAGATAATCACTTTAGAATACTTATCCACCAACAATGTGGTCGAGGACCCATTGACTAAGTCATTGCGTAGAATAATTTTTGAAAAGCACGTAAAACTGCTTGGATTACGTAGGGCTTAAATAAGTGGCTTGCATAGGTGATGGCTTTCAGGTAAATTGTAATTTTTCTCAGTTGTAGAACTTTTATTTTTAAGTTTGCATCTTGTATTTATTTTTGTGCATCTCATATGCATCTTTAAAAAAAAAAAATTTTGCCTGATTCTTAATTTTGAGCAACCAAGATGCATTGTTTTTTCCTCATTAAAAAAATCAAAAAAACAAAAAATACATTTCAGATAACTTGTAAATTATCTTGACGGTAAGAACTTCCATCTCAAGTATGCATCTCATGTGCATCGCATGTGCATTGCTTTAGGAAAAATAATATGTTGATAGATTGTACACATTCTTAGTCGTAGAACCTTTAGTTTCAAATATGTATTCCATATGTTGTTTTCAAAACTACTTACATAATGTTTTATTTCAAGCATGTGTTTCATACGCATTATTTTTTGAAATTTTTTTTCATGTAAGTTGTAAAATTCTGTTAAATGTGCATCATTTAAAAAAAAAATTAGGAAAACTTGTAATTCCTTTTTGGCTTTAGAGATTTTTAAATTCAAACATGAATTGCATATGCATCATTTTCAAAAAACCTTTTTACCTAAGTTTTTTTAGCATGCATTCAATATGCATTATTTAAAAAAAAAAACATTTCAGAAAATTATGAGTTTTTTTTAGCTATAGAGCTTTCATATTCACGCATGCATCTCAATTGCATTATTAAAACCCACCTGAAATTTTCATTTCAAAATATGCATTTCATATGCATTATTCAGGTAAACTGTTGTAAGTTGTGAATTTCTTAGAATAGAATTTTAACTTTCAAAAATGCATTTCATATGCGTCATTCAGGTAATATGTTGTAAGTTGTAACTTTCTTAACAGTAGAATTTTAACTTTCGAGCATGCATGAGCATTTAAAAAAAAAAACTCAAAGTGTCATTCGTTTTTATCCAAGGTGTATTGCACTTTTTTGGCAAGATCGTCATTTCAACATTCGCATCAGCGAGCATTTAAAAAAATGGGAGTTTTGATTCTTTTTTGAGAAAATAGTTTAACTGCGCAATTGAGTCCTACTACTCGAGTTTAAACAGAGGTCGAGAAAAACTTTTTGAAAAAAACTTTGTTTCGAGCATTTGTCCCGCGTTCGATCCAGATAATGCAATCAGCAAACTCAGTAAACTCCATGATGGCGCAAAACACATTTGATCATAAAGTTTGATTCCTTTCCAAAAAAGTAATCAAAATTATGAAATGAATGACATTAGAGTTTTCAAAAAAATCATGCATGATTTCTCATATTCTCTACACTGATTTTTCATTCACCCTTTCCAGGTACCCTTGGTTAAGGTATCATGTACACATAAGTTATGCCGGCTAAATGGGGCAACAAAAAAAGAACATGCAGTCATCCAGTTGCACAACGAACAAATTGCACACTCGAGATGTCTAACGCTGAGGTGCGCTAAATTGCATTTAATTTTTTCCTTGAGATTTGAGTGTCCCTACTCTTTTGCAGGTCTGATGACCACTTCAACCAATGTCGCAACCGTGTGAAACGTGAGCGCTTCTAAGAGTTTCTATGAAAAATTTCACCAACCATGTGTGAAATTCATACGCTTTCCAAGACGAGGTATACAACCGTTATGTAGCCAGGTTTAAACCATTCAGCGGTAACCATGGGGCACCTCCCTTTGAGATCGGACATGTCAGGAGATGAGAAAATTTCAAGAGATCATCGAGAATCCCGTGAAAATTCATTGTGCCGATCAATGTAGCTTGACTCGATCAACAGAATCCTTTTCCGAAAAAAAGTTCTGAAATTTCCAGTCTGCCACTAGGGGCATATACTTTTCAGCAGGTGTACATACGCAAGTTGTAGAGCAAGAGAATCAGGACATGCAGCAGGTCCGGTCGCATAGAGAGCACATTGTCCACTGAAAAATCCAACTCCCAGGTAAGAGAAGTTGTGATCATTTTTATTCCCGAAATTTGAGTTTTTCCTTACACATTGTGCAGCTTGGATAATCATCCAAATCAAAAATCCTGAAGAGCGCATCTCATGTACGGCCCTTCGCTCGCCGACCATTCTTATGCCAGTTATCCCAGATACCTCGAACGATATCTATGACTAAGTTTACCATTTGCGGACTACTGTGCCAAACTCAACACCACCCATGTGTCTTCATTAATCAGGCCATTCGTCCAGTATGCGACGAATTATGAACCAGTCAGATGTAGCCATGGGGCATTCCTGTTAAGATCAAGCGTGGTTGGAGATAGAAAACATCCAGAGATCTTTCTATTAAAAAAGATCGAGATTCCATGAAGATCGACCGTGCTAATGAAAGAGAATTTGAGAGGAAGAAGAAGAAGAAGAAGAAATTATTGTCGGTGTCGTCCACCCATTGAAAGGATCCTCCATTCAAGACATCGACATAATCAACTTATTTGACAAGTTTTCCTCCGGAGAGGTTCTGAGAAATTAAAAGGTTTAATCTGCTATTAAGGGGCATGTAACATAGTTGTTGTTGATTAGTTTTTGTAGATTTTCTTTCCATTTGAAAAAAGAAAAAAGAGAGAAGAAAATAAATTCCCGCTAGGTTGAAAACCTAGGAAAAAGTCAGGGAAAGGGGCATGATTGAAAACCCGCAGGGGCAGTCATGGAAAAAAGTGAGATGAAAAAAGCAAAAAAAAAAAAAAAAGAGCAAAAAAAAAAAAAACTCAGTTTTCTAAAGGGCCACAGCCACCCTCCAAACGGCTAAAGATAAAAGAGTGACCCCGCTAATCCTGTGAGGGCGGGAAGATAAAAAGGGTCACAGTCGTCCCTAAAACGACTACAAAATAAAGGGCCACAGCCACCCTCCAAACGGCTACAGATAAAAAAAGGACCCCGCAAATCTTGAAAGGGCGGGAAATGAGGGGCATGATAGCAAATTCAGAAATTGCAATCATGGCAAAAGGAGAGAAAATAAAATCCCGATGGAATGAAAACCCCAAGGGGCAATCCATGCAAAAATTAGATAAACCGAGGGGCACGGTCTAAAATTCTGATCGTGGCAAAAGGAGAGAATATGAGAGATAAAAAAGAAAAAAAAAGAAAGAAAAAGATCCCGCTAAGTTGTCGCGTCATGCGCAGTTTAGGAAAAAATTAAGGACATGCATTCAAGTCGTCAAGCCACTCGAGGCCTTTATCCAACGGACGTCACTAGAGGCATTCCTCCGACATATGCCACTAGAGGCTCTTCTCCGACGGATGCCACTAGAGGCTCTTCTCCAAACGGACGCCACTAGAGGCATTTCTCCGACACATGCCACTAGAGGCTCTTCTCCATCGGATGCCACTAGAGGAATTTCTTAGACATATGAGGCTTTACTTTCTGCACCGCCAGTAGAGGCTTTTCCTTGTCGCACGCCACTGGAGGCATCGTCGATAGAGGTTTTTCTTTTCTGCACGCCACTGGAGGCTTTACTTTTCCGCACGCCACTGGAGACTTTACTTTTCCGCACACCACTGGAGGCTTTACTTTTCCGCACGCCACTGGAGGCTTTACGTTTCCGCACGCCACTGGAGGCTTTAAGTTTCCGCACGCCACTGGAGGCTTTACTTTTCCGCACGCCACTGGAGGCTTTACGTTTCCGCACGCCACTGGAGGCTTTAAGTTTCCGCACGCCACTGGAGGCTTTACTTTTCCGCACGCCACTGGAGGCTTTACTTTTCCCCACGCCACTGGAGGCTTTACTTTTCCGCACGCCACTGGAGGCTTTAATTTTCCGCACGCCACTGGAGGCTTTACTTTTCCGCACGCCACTAGAGGCTTTACTTTTCCGCACGCCACTGGAGGCTTTACTTTCCCGCACGCCACTGGAGGCTTTACTTTCCCGCACACCACTGGAGGCTTTAGTTTCCCGCACGCCACTGGAGGCTTTACTTTCCCGCAAGCCACTGGAGGCTTTACTTTTCCGCACCGCCACTGGAGGCTTTAATTTCTGCATCGCTAATGGAGGCACCGCCAACAGGCGTCCCGCCGACAGAGGCTTTATCTTTCCGCACCAGAATAAGCATATGAGCCACCTTGAAGACTTTGAAGAATTGGAAGAGAATATACTTTCTGGTCAAAATCAGTGTTTCCTCGTCTTTGGACAAACCCTTCGAACACGTTCTACGGGAGTTCGTCCAAAGAGGGGAAACTGTAAACACTCGATTTTGACCCGGACGTAACGATGTTACACATGATACGTCAAATTCCGGAACGCGTCATGCCACAAAGTCTCCAATAATGCTCAAGGGCACATTAGGGAAATTATTATAAAATATATTTTAAATTATTTTGAATATATTTAATATTTTTAGAATATTTAAAAATATATATATAATAATTAGTTTTTTATTTTTAGAAAATTATCTGTAAGATATTTTATCTCCAGATATTATTTTTTATTCAAAAATAATAATTATCTGTTAAGATAAATATCCTTAGGAATATTCTCTAGAATAATTATCTGTTATAATTTTTTATTTAAATTTTATCTGTAATCTAGACTAGGTTTTTAGTATAAACAGGGGTCTAGGTTTACATTGTAAAGGACACAGAAAAACAACAAAAAGAAGCAATAATACATTATTCATCGGGTTCTGTGCGATTTTTGTCTTCTAGTGAATAAGTTTTTTTTTTCATCTAATTCCCGCTGGTGGCTGATCATCCCGCCGGAGGCCGTTCCGGCCAGATCCGCCACCCGACACTCCGGCCAGCTAGCCAGCCCTGCCGCGCCCTCACCCCCCACGGCCTCGTCGAGCCACCTGCGCCACCACAACCGTCACTTTCTCCAGGTCCTGCCACAGATCCACCTGAATCACCTCGTCGTGACCTCCGCTCGTAATCCTGCTGCAACCTCCGCCCTCCGCTCGCTCGGGCCAGCCCAGTCGTCCGCCTGCCCGTGACTCGGTCGTCCGCTGCCGGCCATCTCCTCCGCTGTCATCCGTTGCAGGTCTTCTTCCATGCGTAGTTTTATTTATTTATTTATTTTTGTTATTAGTATTATAACATTATATTATAATTAAATAGGTATTTAAATATAATTGATTAAATTTGACTGGGTAAATCATGCATGTATGTTAAATTTGTATTGGGTTTTGTATGAATCTGAGCATGTTTAATAATTTTGTTTTTTTTTTAGATTTCGTTTTAATTAGGAGTTATAAACTATAATTAGTTTTAGACGGTCAATATTTGATAATTGTTTCGTATAGGATAAAAACATAGATTAAATCCTGACAACGTTAGATTAATCGGATATAATATATATTAAAAAGTATATTTGGCAAATTAAGTGAATTAAGTACCGAAAGGGAGTAGTTAAAAATTTGTATTTTTAATTCGTAATAGAACCCCCGAACTCGAATTTCTAATCGAGACCGATTTTACGCCTGGGTGTTTAATCCGTTATTCGCTTAGGTAATTTAGGATTCAAGTTAACCTAATAATTAACTAGTGGCGACTCTTTCAAATCTCACGTTTTCAAAACGTTAATCGCCTTAGGTCAGATTTTAGGTCCGACATATACAAATTTTAATTATAAATTAATTCATTTTATAATTAAGGCTAATATTTTATTGGTGGTTGTTGACAAATTTAATAATAAAATATATTTAATGAATATGGTTAAGTAAAACTAATATAGAGGAAATATTATTTCTATGTCTTAACTTTACGTCTTACTTAAAGTGTACATAAATGTCTACGTGGCAAATTAAAGACTTGAAAATAACCTTTGTGGTGGTTGAAGAGCTAGGGGCATACAACGGAATATTGGGCCGCACGACCATCAACCCAAATCGCATAGTCCCATCAACCGTCCACCAAAAGATGAAGTTCCCGACACCAAATTGCATTGGAGAGGTACTGGGGGACCAAGCAGCATCAAGAAAATGCTACTTGAATGCCATGAGGAGAAGGGCACAACAGGGACTACCTATCGCCTTTGTGGATGCCCCAAGAGGAAATCTGAAGGGAAAAGTCAAGCAAGGATGGAAGAACATGATGACTGTGATGAAATGAGCAGTAACCCACCTCCTATGTGTGACAACAAAGGCTTTCAAGAAGAGGAAAAGGCAAGAGCCTAATGATCAGGATGTGGAAGAGGTCGAAGAGAATGCAGAGGAAGAAAGAAAGAAAAGAAGGAGAGAAAGAGGGAAGAATCGTGCAGGCTTGGATGATATCCAATAAAAAGGAGATGAGCTGATAAAAATCTATTTCGTGAGGCTAGCGACGGTCGTGGAGGAACTCAAAACAACCAAGAATGAATTTGTTAGGGCCTTCTTTAGGAACCTAAGAAGGGACGACGATGAATAGTTCAGAGGAGAAGGGGCATCGCCGCCATATCCCCAGTCGAAGAATTAAACCATAAACTGTGGCAAGCCATACAGATAGAGGAAGAGCAAGAAAGGAGCTACTATAAACTCAGTGACGGGCGGATAGTGCACTTCACACCTCTAAGGAGCGAGATAGAAGAGCTATACAACACAGTCCTCTATGACCGGATCCCACCACCCATGGAATTATCAACAGCCTTCATCGGAACAGAAGTGGAGGGATGGTGTGAATACCATAAGACCCGGGGTCATAGCACTAACAAATGCTTAGCCCTCAGGCTTGAGGTCGAAGAGGAAATCCACGCCGGACGCCTGGAGGAGGAGGTTGGATCAGAAGAGCTGGAGTTTGCCCCCACTAAGAGTGGAGAATATCTAAACCTTTTTTTTTATGTCTATGTATTAAAGTACTTGAAGGAGATCCACGGACTCCATTTACACTTTCCTTTTGTATTAAGCGACAATGGAACTTAATGAATGAGATGTTTTTCCAGGAATTTACTACAACTGAAAATGGGAAGATTCAAAAAGACAACCCTAACATATGATAAAGCGATCAACAACCTTTACATATGGATAGGGGAAGATCTATAAGGACAACCATTCCAACCGAAAAGGGACATAAGACTCGACGGGCCACCCTTACAACCGAAAATGGGAAGATCCAAAAAGACAACCCTAACATATGATAAAGCGATCAACAACCTTTACATATAGACATGGGAAGATCTATAAGGACAACCATTCCAACCGAAAAGGGAAATAAGACCCGACGGGTTGTCCTTACAACCGAAAATGCGAAGATCCAAAAAGACAGCCCTAACATATGATAAAGCAATCAAAAACCTTTACACATGGATAGGGGAAGATCTATAAGGACACCCATTCCAACCGAAAAGGGACATAAGACCCGACGGGCCTCCCTTACAACCGAAAATGGGAATATCCAAAAAGATAACCCTAACATATGATAAAGCGATCAACAACCTTTACATATAGATAGGGGAAGATCTATAAGGACAACCATTCCAGCCAAAAATGGACATAAGACCCGACGGGCCACCCTTACAACCGAAAATGGGAAGATCCAAAAAGACAACCCTAACATATGATAAAGCGATCAACAACCTTTACAGATGGATAGGGGAAGATCTATAAGGACAACCATTCCAACCGAAAAGGGACATAAGACCCGACATGCCACCCTTACAACTGAAAATGGGAAGATCCAAAAAGACAACCCTAACATATGATAAAGCGATCAACAACATTTACATATAGACAGAGGAAAGATCTATAAGGACAACCATTACTACCGAAAAGGGACATCAGACCCGACGGGCCGCCCTTACAACTGAAAATGGGAATATCCAAAAAGATAACCCTAACATATGATAAAGCGGTCAACAACTTTTACATATGGATAGGGGAAGATCTATAAGGACAACCATTCCAACCGAAAAAGGACATAAGACACGACGGGCCACCCTTACAACCGAAAATGGGAAGATCCAAAAAGAAAACCCTAACATATGATAAAGCGATCAACAACATTTACATATAGAAAGGGGAAGATCTATAAGGACAACCATTCCAACCGAAAAGGGACATAAGACCCGACAGGCCACCCTTACAACCGAAAATGGGAATATCCAAAGAGATAACCTTTACATATGAATAGGGAAAGATCTATAAGGACAACCAATTGCAAACAAATATAAATGGAATGTAAGTCGTGAAAATATAGGCCATCCGAATAGAGCATCATAATAAAAGGTGTGCTAAAAGCACACCAAGTCATCCAAACACAACACATAAAGAAGTACAACAACAATGGAAAGCAAATCAGAGTATTTATCTGTGAAACAAAACCATCTCCAAAACAAGCAGGAGGATAAAATAACCCAACAATCGTAAAAACACCGACCGGGTATATAAGCTCAACCGTCCTTCACAAGGGGGGGGGGGATCAGTAACTCGTGAAGGGACGGTAACCTTAGCAGCTCGAGAAGAAACCACAACCTTGGGCTTGGAAGAACAATCGCCAACAACCCGCCCAGCTGCAATCTTCGTTCACTCCGCCCTCCTAGCGAGTTGGGCAATGACACCCATAGCAAACATAGAATATTCCCCAAGCTGGTCAAAAGGAAAGGAAGGACATAGAGCATGAATCTTCTGAACCATGTTCACACCAAAGGTGTTCATAATGCCCTGGCAATGCTTCTCGGCATGGGTAGAAAACTCCTTGGAAGATAGAAATTCCTGGACTCCAACAGCTTTTCCTTTCTCAACTCCAAGAGCCCCACCCTCCTTCAACCCCAGCAACCTACCTTCCTCACGAGCATCCCAAAGAGCACTCTTCATGTTCAATTCAGCAATCAAAGCCTCATCCGCTCGGTCGGCACGAACATCATCAAGTTCGTGCTGAAGGAAAGTCTAGCGGCTAGCCTGGGTAATCTCTGACACCTTGAGCTCCTCATTCTCCTTGCATAACCGCTCTTCGGTGATTTTCTAGGTAGACTCAAGAACCTTCTGTGTAGACTCGAGCGTTGCAACCATCCCCCGAAGCATATCTCGTTCACGACCAACGTTAACCAAATGATAGCCAAGGTTAATAACAGAAGATATGCCCTATAAAAGAAGCAAGGATCAAGATAACAAAGAAGACTGAACAAAACAAGATAAAACATAATGTATGCACTCACGGGGGAAAATTGGGACAATGCGCCCTTCACGCAATGATGAATCTCCTCGAAGTCGGTGGGAGGAAGAGATCAATCAGCCGGAGGAATAATGGAGTTCATCACAGGAATAGAAACTTCCAGAATGGAAAGTGAGGCAGACAGGTCATAGAGTTTCCGATCTGCAGTCTGGAAGGGCAACCAAGCATTTCCCCTAACATCACCATCGACGGGGCGGATAAGATCCCCGGGAAAGACCAAGGGCAACTTGATCCTACCTGTCAAACAAATATAAGGCGCAACAAAGACAAGAAAAGCACATGTATATAATAAGATAACATCATCAGGTACCTGGCACATGATGTCTATCATCGGAGGACGCACCCCTCAGTGGGGGGGGGGGGGGGGGGGGGGGGGGGAGATGGGGCGAGGAGAAGAAGACTCGTCAGCATCGTCCGAACCCTCCTTATTCTCCGGGGCAATGGGAGAATCATCAACGCCATCCTTAACAGTGACCTCTCTCACTTTATGTCAAGAAGAGGACTTGGAAGAAGAAAGGAACGAGTCAATCATCTGAGCCTTAGAAACAGGGGTTTTGACCTCCAAGCTAGACCTTTTCTACCTGATCTTAGCCAAGATCTGCGCGGCGGAGACAGAGGGAGTCTTCATGAAAATCAACAAAACATGGGTGAATACGACATAAGAAAAATAAGGAGAAAACTGAAAGAAAACATAACAAACACAATACCGGAGGAAGGCTTCACAACCCCAGATGACAGTGAAATGGTAGCAGGAGTCTCAGCCACAGGCAAAGGAATTGGAGAAACAATCGAAGTCTCTCTCTCTCGGAAGGGACGTCCTCACCAGCATCATCATCCTCCTGAAACAGGGAAGGCCGATATTGAAACCAACCTACAAGACAAAGCAAGAAAGTTACAAGTATCAAAGACGGAAAGACTTGCATATCAAGGGTAAAACGCAGGGCGCTTCTCGAATCTCTGTGGCAGACAACTCCTTCTGAAATACGATGTACGGATTTGAAGGAGGCCGTTGTGTTCTCAATATATACCATCTTCAGGGCCTGCCTGTCGGAAGTGGAGAGTTCGGAGAAGTCGTGACGCGCATCCGTCATCTTGGGGGTATCCAAGGGCCAAGAAACGTCCAGACCTTCAAGGAAAAAGTAGTATATCTCCCAATGGCCACTACCGCCTTCAAAGGCAAGAACAAATCGACGCTTGTTATTCCACTTGGTAGCGCCCAACGCCGAAAACCTCTATTGGGACAACAAAGGGAATCGGGTGACTAGAGAATAAAACCCTGATTCACCATCATGCTGGATGTGATAGAAACATCGAAACAGAAGAAGAGAGTAAGCCCAATGTTGGGGATGTCATAACACTCTCAATCCAACCCAGGCACGGATGGCGGAAGGGGCAAGCTTGAGAGGAGAAATCTGATATTACTGACAGAGCTACCGAAGACCAGCACAGTAAGGGAAGCGGAGCCCCGCCTTGATCTGATGAATGTATACCACCGACATCCCATCCCGCGGAGGAGTAATGGAGCTACCTCCATAGCGGTATGGCATGGAAAAGGGGAAAAACGATTTTCCCATGCCAAACAACCCAACTAGCTTAGCATGGTAAAGATACACTTTCAAGTTCAGCGAGTTTTTACTATAGGTCTCAAAAGAAAACACAGGGTCACGAAGAAAGGCCAGCTCATCCTCAAGAATAGGCCGCAACTTGACCTCCGTGTCCGACTCGGGATCAGACGTATCAGGGACATAGTCCGGACTTAGATCAGGATGCGGAAACCGCCTTCCCATAAAAAACTCCTTATGCAGGAAGCGGACTATGGAGGCAATAGAGGCAAGGTTAGTACGGGAAGCCTTAAGAGAAGAAGGCTTACTCATTTTTAGGCAGAAAAGGAACGACGCTCCTTACCCCGGCAAAAGACTCGAAAGCACACCTGTCAAAGAAGAATGAAAAAACATCAGTCCGTCAGGAAAAAACATCGGTTCGTCAGGAAAACAAATCGGTCCGTCAGGAAAAAACATCGGTCCGACATAAAAATATAGCGGTCCGTCACGATACCATGTAAACCCATCAAGACAAACCTACCCAAGGGTACGTCCCAAAGTGCACAAAGATCAAATGCTTACTATGGGGGCAAAAGACACGTGTATGGACGATAATACATGTCAAAGGGAGGGACTATGGTGGATAAAACATGGAAAACATCCCTAGAAGGGAAGACAAACCTAAGGTAATGGAAGGAAGGAATCAAATACCCTACATGAGAGCATATATCATCTATACAAGCATGGGGTGACCTAGGCATGGTACTAAGGCAACCAAACAACAAACACCTACCAAGTCCCTAAGGGGGGGGGGGGGGGGCGGGGGGGGGGGGGGGGGGGGGGGTAACATTTACATCAAATATTTACCTCAAAGATGCTCTAAACCCAACAATGGAGACAATCTTCCACTTCCAATCAATGATACACAATGAAGCAACTCAACTATCTATGACAAGGTATTGGCTTTTATAATGATCAATTGAGAACACACAAGAGAGGAGGGGCTATAAAATCGAACCTTTGTAGAAATGGAACCGAACCGGTCAAAAAACCAGTCCGGAATGAACTAGCCGCCGGAGGACCTGCAGCCGCCTGAGGACGCCGCCACGCCGGGGGGCTCTCGTCACCGTCACCTCCGTGCCCAGCCTCACCGGGGCCGATCTTGGCCCAGCGACGCTCCAGAAACCCTCCGGTCCTCCACCCGACGCCCTCCGGTCCTCTGGTCCTCCACCCGACGCCGCCGCCAAGCCGTTCCCCCAACGCCGGTCGATCCAAGCCGAACCCCCCAAACCAAATCAAAACCCAAATCAAACCTTGGAGAGCCCCATGTGAAATGTGGTGACTTGAGTGGGTTGATTGGGTGGAAAAATTGAAAAAAGAAGAGGAGAAGAAAACCTAGGTTGAAGAATGGGGGAGATGCTCTAGAAAGGGAGGAGGAGATGAAATGCTCTAGAAAAATAAGAAGGAGGTGAAAATAATGAAGTGGAGTCCAAATATATGCTTTATAATATATATGTTATGAATTTTCTCTCCAAAAGCTCCATAAAAGGAGACACAAACAAAAGGACATAGTCCAAAGGATAAGTAAAACGAGACCAAGGCTCTTAATTCTTACCCTCACAGGATTTTCTCACATAACGTGAAACTTGCTTAAATCTAATAAAAGAATTTTTTCTTATATATATCAAGCTTCTCTAAAAATAGGGGGCATGGAAATCAAAATACGTCTCGAGCACTCGACAAAGGCCGGGATCGTCAAAAGGCCTCCCTAGAAAGAAGGGGGTTGAAAAGCACGACGCGTCTCGAGAACTCGATAGAGGTCGAGATCGTCACAAAGGTACGCCTCTCTTCCCGCTTGGGCGATATTTCGCAAAAAATAGAGTCAAGAAAAAGTTAAACCATTCCTTGACTCAGGGGAAAGTGTTGAATATATGCCCAAGCTATCACCAATTGGACCCAATAAATGGGCCATAATCGAATGTAATTCGAATCTTAGAACACGAACAACCGAGGCCCATCGCGTAGGCCCGGAGAACACCTCGAGTGGAAAAATCCACTCGGTAAGATCCCGAGTGGAAAGCCCACCCGGGGAAACCCAAGCAAGGGACCCTTGCTTGGGTTACCCGAGCAAGGTCTTGGGTTACCACTCCGGGTGACCCCATCCGTCCGGATGAGCCCCCTTGTTCGGACCCCCACCCCCGGACGATATTTCGTCCGGGGCTTACCCTTAGAGGCCATACACTTACACTTGATCATGATAAACTCATCTACGGTCGAACCGATGTCAAAGGCACCTTAATTACGGTCAAGGCTAACTCATATTACGAAACTGTTACAACCGGACCAGAGAACCACTGGAACCGGGGCGGTCTGATAGAAACTCTATAAATAGAGAGCTCATCCCCTCATTTGTAGGTAATCACTCTTTCTCTAAGCTCACCCTCTCTCTAAAGCTCTCACTGACTTAAGCTTTAGTGTGGACTTACCGGAACCCCCCCCCCCCCCCCCCCGGTGCCCTTTTGCAGGTAAGCGAGGAAAGGAGAAGGAAATACGGGAAGAAGTAGCCCACCGAGGAGAAGATTAGTAAGAAGAAGCCCATTAAGGAGAAGATCGAGAAGGAGAAGCCCACAGAGAAGACCCGTGTGCAAACAGATGGTATGGATTATGATGCATGGAGTGAACATGTAATAGAACCTCTCATTACTGAAAATACACACGAGTGTATTGATGCTGAAATGGGAAGGACTTTTGTGGATGAGAATGGCAATCTTAAAACCCGTCAACGGATGGGAGGCCTTGAGGATCAGAGAGCTTGTAAGGTGATATTGGTAACCTTAGACAAAGAGTTTGCAGAGGACTTCATACTCAACTACACTCCTCCTCAGCTATGGGTTGCCCTCAAGCTCCGCTACGATAAAGGGAGGGCAGCCGAAGCCAGAAAATTTTTGTTAGAGTATGTTGCCCTACTTTCCAAAGATGTTGGCATAAAACCCGCGTCGGATCTTCAGGACGAAAGATCAAATTGGAGAAAAGTACTCAATATAGCACAGAGATACCCGCTATCATGGTTAGCTGACGACAAAGGATTAGTTTACATAATCGAATCGATTAGGTTTACTATACTCCTATTCATCGAAAGCAACCAAAAGGAGCCGGAAGGTTTCGATCTGCATCACCGCAAGAGATCGAGGGAATCAGCAGAGGGAACAGGATCAAATTGGCCCATAAACGATATTTGGTGCGACAAACACTGTTGATTAGTGCTATAACAGGTACGCCTCTTTTTTCCACATATATAAAGCAGTTAAACGTTTTATATGACCAATGTCACCTGATGTAATTCACTTGTGAATACTTTTTTTCAGGATCGTTGGTCGAGCTGGCAGAAGTTCTCTTTGTAGCTTTACCTTTATCTCTTATAGCTTCGTAAAAGATCTGAAATCAAACCCATTGTCGTTATTTCTCTTATAGTTCGTTTAATGTTTGAATTTGGTTGATTGAGATTCAGTTTATTGAATAAAGTAGTTTCCGTTCGATTCGAAATGTGATCTACTTATCAAAATTAATCGAATCGGTTAAACGGGATCGATCCGAAACGAAGTTAAAACCGAAACATCCGCCAAGTGCAATTGGTCGGATCAAACAAATAGACACGCTCTCCTTCATCAAATATCGTGAAACATCGAAATACCATTAATATCCTCGATTGCGTAGTTTCAAGAATGAACCGATTTAAATCTTTCTTATTTGTTAGTACTCTATTATATGATAAATTTCGTAATGATGAACATGTGCGAAACCGATTGGATTAAATTAAATTAAGTTTAGGAAACGACACGATTTATACCATGGGTTAAACCTCGTACAGGCGCCACGCGCGCGTGTACCTCGAATAACGAAAAACATCGTTTCACAGTACGGATTTAATAGTGAAATGTTTTAATGAATGAATGCTGAATTTTCTTTTGCCTCCCTTTGGGAATAAATTATTTAATAGTTATACGACGAAAAGAGGTATGCTTTACAAGCTACCACGAACTCGTAAAGTATTAACTGACGCGTAAGGCAAAGCCTAATGCACAGTTCAGAGATGGATAAAGTCTTTGAAATGAATTAGCAAATGAAAAGGATGATGTCGGTAAAATGACTATCCCATTAAGTGCGTTGAACGAAAAGTAAGGCAAGGCATTCATATCAATAACACACCTCAACGACATGGTTTGAAAACATAATGTTAGAGTTCTACAACCGACGTTCCCTTTGGGATGAAAAGCTGTTGACTCACATCAATGTAGAACTAAGTTCCAACAAAATCGGTCAAATACGACGCCATAAAAGCTAAAAGGAATGATAACGTGGTAAAAAATATCATCATGCGACATTAATTTGCGCATTAAACAAGTATTCGAACCGAGAGTACGATAACTACTCTTAGAGAATACATGTTTAAATTAGCTTGGGATAATGGTGCCGTGGTCGAGCATAAGACGTTACATTCCTTGAGGACGTATTTCCAACGCTTGGTGCAATAAAAACAGACGAAGTCTTGATCGAAATGGAGCAGGATGACAATGATAGTCAGGTCCCACTTAATTTGAGTGGGAGATTTGAGGCAGCAACGCAAGTGAATGACATGGTAAATGAAGATAGAGACATTTTCATAGTAAATCCAGTGGGAGGAGACAATCCTACAACACAAATCACTGTTGTTACAATGCGAATCAAGTTGAACCTGATAATCATGTAGCCGGATCACTGGATGAAAATCCAATAATACCACAACTACCCATTGTTCCCAGTGGGAGTGGATCAACCAACTTGGTTCCAGATCCTAGTGATCAAGGAATTCATCTCGGAGATAAAATCCCGAGACCGAGAGGTCGTCCAGGAAAAGTTGTAAGTCAAGGTTGTAGCACTGCCCTTGTTCCCAGTGGGAGTGATGCTTCGATAAGAAGTATTATTCCGAGTGGGAGCAACGTTCAGACTCAATATGGGATTAACATGTTAGATTACGAGGCTAAATACTACAGAAACATAAACAAGGTACATGCTAGTAATCACTATTACGCAGCGGAAGATGCGCACATACATTAATCGCTTTACGTAGTCCCAAGATCTTGTTGAGGGAGTTCTCGATCCACCGGACGGAACCCTTAGAGGTTCTTGTTAAGGAAGCCCTACGCGGTATAGTCTCCACAGCAAAGCCTCTTATCGATTCTTGGCAGGGACAGATCTCCGGAGTGTTTGCTCAAAGCAAATTGGCACACCCTTAGTGTTGTGCAAGATTCGGCCGAAGTGGGTAAGTATTAGGGATGAGGGTTTCCTCTCAAATCACCACCAAGGAGGAATTGTGAATTACCCTAATAAAATCCCTAACACTCCCTATTTATAGGAGGAGCAAAGTGGACAAAAGTCCACTTTGCCCCCTCCTAATTTCGGTCGGCCTATGTTGTATAAGGGAGGCCCAATTTTGGGCCTCTCATGTCAATTGGGATTTGGGTCAAGCCCAATTTCCCTAATGTTATATTTACCCAATTTCTTAGGTAACATATACATATTAATGGACTTCCATTTACGATGCCCAATCACCATTTGTTAACAGCTCCCACTCTCTTGAATGGGAGGGTGCATGTTAATGTATTGTTGACCAAATCGCATCAACATTTCACTCTTCCGATCTTGCCCCTGTTTACGAATAGTTCATACGAGGTTTTCTGTGCGACTGGAGGATACGACGGGCATCGTGCTACTCATCAATTATAAGTGTTGTAGCGCCCGCGGAACGTTGATTACCTATCTCAAATCAACCTGTTAAAAACATCAAATTGTATCGCGTTTAGGTCAACTGTTAATTCTCCCATTGCCCAGTTTCCACATAGGAATGCTTCTCCAAGGCATCTGTACAAGTATTCACAACCTTCAACTAATATCCGGTTGGTGGCCACCTAGTGAATACAAGAGTCGGTCAATTACAAGTGAGCTTGACCATCCCCATCGCTCATACCCTTAGTCAAATCAACGGCTTCCAAAGACGTGGTCACTTGGGCTTTTTCTTCGGCGCTACGCTCGTACGCCGGGAAGCGAACATTGAGCCCTACCTTAGATATGAGTTCTGAGTCCATGAGGATACTTCGGGTGCCTCTTCATAGGGCTCCTGAGATCAAGCACACGCTCGAGGTGAAGAAGTTTGTGCCCATCCGAACCTCAAGGATTCTATCTAGCACAAGCGAGCATGACCCAGTGGTCGAACATGGTAGGCATAGTATGAAGCACGCGTCGATAGCATACCCGAACATCCTCATGTGTGGGATTTGTCAATGATGTTATCGCAGATTTTCATCTGGCCTAGAATGTGGTTAATGACGAACAAAGTTCATCACCGGCGATTTGCAAAATGAAGATCATGTCGTGTTACTCCGAAACCGAATGATCATTTTGCGTAACCAAGTTTATCCAACTGGTTCTTAGCCAGTCTTGCTGCGCCAGAGGCCCCCCTCTACTACATGACGACCGTGCCCATGTGACAAGGCAAGGCCTACATTCGACATAATTTAGGCAGATGATTGCGTCCTCTTACGACTTAGTTTATAGACCTTAAAATCTGATGTAATCAAACATTGCGACGTCGATGAATCATAAACTCGAAATGCAATTCTCTCATTTATCAAATATGTAACTTTCAATTATCAAAATGTTATCACAGATATACGCCCACTTTTAAATCCTACGCAAACCAAGCAGTTTAAAATGCTTTTCAAATGTCTCTTTGCGTAATGGTTTAGTTAATGGGTCCGCTACCATGTCATCAGTGGGCGAGTATTCTAAAGTGATTATATTATCTTCTACCATTGATTTAGCATAATTATATTTCACATCAACGTGTTTAGTGTACTATGGTACTTTGGATTCTTTACTGCCGCAATGGCTGCCTGACTGTCACAGAACACCTTCACAGGCTTACTCCCGACATCGTCATCAAGCAGTGCAGTAAGAAACCTTTTCAGCCAGACCGCTTCCTGTGCATTTTGGAGGGACCAACGAATTCCGATTCCATCGTAGACAGCGCGACACAAGATTGCTTCTTGCTCGTCCATGAAATGGCAGCATTAACAAGGAAAAACACTCATTCTGTGGTGGACTTACGATCGTCTGGTTCGCCACCATGGTCGGCGTTACTGAAACCAGTCAATTCTAATTTCCAGCACTCAAAGCACAATACGTAGTCGGCAGTACCTTTCAGACATTGTATGATCTGCTTTACAGCTTTTAAATGTCGATAGTCAGGGTCTGATTGGAATGTTGCTACTAGGCCCACAGCGTAACAGATGTCCGGACGAGTGCAAAGCATGGCGTACATGAGACTTCCGATCATGCTTAAATACTCTGCACTCCTCATCTGTTCACGCTCTTGCTGGTTCTTCGGGCCGTCACGTTTTGACAACGCGCACCCAAATACTACCAGGGTCTCCACGGGTTTGGCATCTTGTAATCTAAACCTTTTCAACGGTTTGTTGATGTAGGCTTCCAGAGATAGACACAATCTCCGGGCGGCACGATCTCTAGCAATCTTAATGCCCAAGATGTACGTAGCATCTCCCATGTCTTTCATCTCAAATACAGATGAAAACCAGGACTTTGATTCATGCATGAAACTCACATCGTTTGCAGCACGCATGGATCCACGTGGAGATTCACGAATCTGTTTCCAACGATTTCCTCATGGAATTCGCGGTACCATTGCCGAGACGATTGTTTAAGACCGTAAATGGATCTTTGGAGTTTACAAACTTTACGTTCGTTACCAGGCGTAACGAAACCCTCAGGCTGCTCCATATAGATCTCTTCCTCCAGGTTTCCGTGGAGGAATGCGGTCTTAACATCCATTTGGTGCAGCTCTAGATCGAGGCATGCGACCAGGGCTATTGCCCTGACTGTGGTGTACCGCACAGTCGGTGAGTATGTCTCATCAAATTCCACTCCGTGAAGCTGGGTGTATCCTTTCGCAAATAGTCAAGCTTTGTATCACTCAACATTTCCATCAGCAGTGAGTTTCAGTTTCAGAACCCACTTAGCCCCTAATTTGAATTTATGCAAATTCTTTATATATCAGAGAAAAAAGAATATCCTGATTTTGAAGATCAAAATTTTGTTCTCCCTCTTGAAAGCTCTTATAGAGATTTTATTGCTAAGAATGGAAAAGTTACTAAAACTATCCACTCGCCTGAAGTAAATTTAACTTTAAAGATAAATGATGATGAGGTTTTAGCAACTCCTTATAGGAAAAGTGACAAAGTAGAAGCTGTTGTTGAACAAAACAATTTTACGAACTTGACTCTCAAAACAATGGGAGATCAACTAAATCGAATTGAGAAAAAAGTCTCTCAAGAAATTTTCAAATCAGAATTAGTACATACTAAAGGAAAAGAAGTTCTTAATTCAGAACCATTTCAAATAGATAAAAGGGTTTTGTTTAAACCCATGCCTTCCGAAAACTTCATTTGAAATCTCAAAATATTGGGATGATAGAAGAACTTATGAAAAGATTAAGTAATATTGGAATAAAATAAAAGGATTGTGCTCCTTTGGGGCAAAGCGAGTTTGGCAAATATTCCGAAACTTCTAATTCTGAAGAAGAAAAAATTGATCAGCTTGAAAAATTATTCTTATCCGAACAACCTGAAGATCAATTTCAAATTAATAAGTTAACTTCTTATAAGAAGAAACTTGTTTACAATATTCCGGCAAAACCTTATTATCATAGGCCAACTCCCATTGACCTCCAACTTGAACAGCGTGACGAGTTCAATGTTGTTCAGTTTGATGGAAATTCTATTGCCGAATGGAATATTGATGGTATGACAGAGTACCAAATACAAACAGTGTTAAATTACATGGCCATGTATGCGACTGCTTGTAGAAAAAATGGTGCTTCTGATGAGAGTATTTCTAGAGCCTTAATTCAAGGCTTCACTGGTCAATTGAAAGGTTGGTGGGACTTTAACCTACCTGAAGAGGCTAAATTGCATATTCTGCGAGCCATAAAAATTGAAACACAAAACGGACAATCTACCCAGGTTACCGATTGTGTCAACACACTATTATATACAATAGCAAAACATTTTATAGGGACTACATCTTTACAACTAGATAAATCTCAAGAACAATTGATGAATTTAAGATGTCAAAACTTATCTCAGTTTAAATGGTATAAAGATGTTTTTCTTTCTAAAGTTGATTTACTTGCTAAATTTTTTTATAATATAGGATGTTTGAATTTTTTCAGCTATCTTTTTATAGCTTATTTCTTGAGTTAGGGAGCTTAGAAAATTTTCTTTTCTCTTAATTTTCTTTTGTATCAAATCAATCTCGTGATAACGAGGTTCTGTAACAAATTTAAAAGTTATATCTTGTTGATTAAAAGTACTTGTAATTCCTTCTTCAGTAATGCTTTTAATAGGATAAAGCATATGAAGAAATGGATTTCCAAGAATAACATCATGGGATAAATTTTTAACCATTATAAATGGCATTTCTAAACAAATACCTTTATTGCAGACTGCAGTATTTTGTAGCTTGTATTTTACAAGCATTTTACTACCATCTGCAGTATTTAGAATTTCAGTTGTTTTCGAGAAATATCTCGACGGAACATGTCCTTCATTGATACAATTTAGGTATGCTCCAGAGTCAACCATTGCAATTAAGGAGAAAGAATACTCTCTATGAACAATAATGTTGACTTTGATATGCTATGAATATTTTGGGGGAAAACATAGCTCTCTCCTAGAAAATGGTTTTCCTTTCTTTCGGATCAGAAATTTGATCTATCATATCTAGTATAAAGTTTTGTTCATGGGTAAGAAAAAATAACCCATTTGCTTTGCAAAGTGATTTGTAATAATTACAATTTCCACTGCAATCAGAATCATTTGACTCATCCTGAAATTCAGATTCATCGGTCTGATCCGATTCATTTGCAGCGTAAAAATTATTTTTATCTGTAATAACAGACACTTCTAAATCTTGTCCTTTCTCATTTTTTTTGGCCAAAGGAATACCTTATTTATTCAATGCAATACAAGTATTCTAAGGAGGGAGTGAATCCCGATCCTTTACAATTAACGAGAAAAGAGAGGGCGGGGGTGAGTGCACCCAATTAACTAAACACGACCTCTTTCTAAATTGGATAGCTATCCAATTAGCACATGCATTAAATTTACGCGAAACCAATGACCAGTGGACCTCTCGAAGGATGGTAGCTCGGTTACGGATGTTGCAAGCTAGCGTTTCTATTCACCAGTTCGATAAGTGAGTGTCCCCATTCAAACACATTATCACCTCTTTTGAATCAGATTCCAAAATGACGTTACTCCATCCATTAGCAATAGCTAGTTCTAGCCCTTCTCTAACTGCCTCGATTTCCAACTCTAAGCTGCCATGGATCCTAGTGGTCTGCCCAAATCCTCCTACAACGTTACCTTCATGATCTCGAGCAAGTCCCCCAATGCCTCCACTTCTTATTCGAGCTTCCCATGATGCATCGCAGTTGATTTTGACGCTTCCCGACGGAGGTGCCACCCACCCGACTTCTTTGTCTTCTTCCGGCGTTGGTCTCACCTTTACAATTGCAGGGTCGCATGTGGTCCAATATTCATTATGATCTCGAAATATCGCCTCCACCACTTGTCTGGGGTTTGGACTGCCTTCATTATGCATTGCCCGACACCTCTCCTTCCAAATTGACTAGCTGATAACACCAATCAAAGACCAATGTCGAGTCTTCTCGTCCTTTCCCCCAGCAGGCATGCCCTTTAACTTAGCAAGCCACTCGCCTATGGTCAGGAAATTAAGTTCTTCTGGTCTTATGTTAAGGGTCGCAAACCACACCGGAGTTGTCCAGCCACATTGGAATAACATATGGGTTACGGTTTCATCCTCATTGCAAAAAGGGCACTTTGGTCAACATGCATTCCTCGCCGCTGTAGATTTGTTTTTACGGCAATTGCATTTGCATTTAACTTCCATAGAAAAGAACGTACCTTGGGGACAGTTTTCATAGCCCACAAATCTTTCCACTTTAACCCAAGAGCATTGTTTATAGGATTTGTATAAATTGTCTCGTCCGTGCTCACACCACCTCGAATTTGCATATAAGCTGATTTTACATTCAGCTCTCCACTTATGACATACGGCCAGATAAATCTATCTGTCGTCGTTACCTGAGGCAACGAAACTCGAGATATGGCGTCAACTTGGTGGGGTTCCATGTACAGCTGTACCGACTGAAGTTCCATGCTCGGGATTCTTCATCAATAAGCTCCTTCACCGGCCTTCGCAGATGGCTGAGAAGTAGGTTGTCCGGTGCCAAGACTCTAAAATTAGGTAGGTTCGGGATCAAGGCGTCATTGTAGATTTTGACACTATGACCATTCCCAATCTTCCACTTTCCATGGTCCTTCAAAACATCACGTCCAGCTAAGAGACTAGTCCATGCCCAAGAGGCCCGTGCTCCCTTTGTTGCACCAAAGAAACTGCCTCGTGGAAAGTAAATTCCTTTCATCATTTGTGCCCAAAACGCATTCGGGCTTTGCACAAGTCTCCACGCCATCTTAGTTAATAGAGCCATGTTGAAAGTTTGGAGCTCCTTAAAGCCTAGTCCTCCGCATTTTTTTGGTTTCGTAAGCTCTCCCCCAATGAATCTTCCGTTCACTCCCCCGTTGTCCCCACCAAAATCGGGCTATTAGAGCATTTACCTCCGCACACCAAGTCTTAGGAAGAAGGAAAATGCTCATAGTGTAGGTAGGCATCGCCGTGACCAGCGATTTAATTAACACCTCCCTTCCCGCGGTATTGAGGAGCTTGGACTTCCATCCATTTATTTTTCCCGATATTCTTTCCTTCAAGTAACCCAGTGCCTCTTTCTTTGATCTCCCCCATATGGTCGGAAGACCAAGGTATTCCAGGTTCCCGAGTCGCTTTGATACCCAGTACCCTTTCTATAACATTATGCGTCTCATTCCGAACATTAGAGCCAAAAAACACACTTGATTTCTCTAAGTTCACCCTTGGCCGGAGGCTCCGCAGTAGTCAGAAATAATATTCCTTAATATCGCAGCATTATTAGGGGATGCTTTGATAAAAAAGACTGAATCGTCCGCAAAAAATAAATGATGGAGATTCGGGCACCCACGTTTCAGTCGGATACCTTGTAGCGCTCCTTGATTCACCGCCCCAAGCACCATACGAGATAAAACATCAGCCACTAGGATAAATAAATAGGGGGATAACGGGTCACCTTGACGAATTCCTCTTGTCGGCTTGAAAGGAGTCGTTCTCTTGCCATTTATTATGAGCCGGTAAGTAACGGAAGAGATGCATGCATGGATCCACCTGACCCATTGATTACTAAAACCCAGCTTGGTTAAGACAACCTCTATGAAGTCCCATTCCACCCGATCGTAGGCTTTTGCATGTCCACTTTTATCGCACAATCCTCTCCCTTCGCGCTTCTCTATTCCGCAAGTAATGGAATGCCTCGTGCGCCACTATGATATTATCTTGTATTAATCGACCTGAAACAAAAGCGCTTTGAAAAGGTGTGACCATATCAGATAAATACGGCTTAAGCCGATTAACCAACACTTTTGATATTATTTTGTAAGCAAAGTTACAAAGGCTAATCGGCCTAAATTGGCTTGGGGAACACGGATTAGACACTTTAGGGATAAGCGCTATATCCGTGTGTCCTAGGGCTGGAGGAAACGTACCTGAATGTAGGAAGTTCTTAACCATGGTGAAAATGTCTTTGCCCACACGTTCCAATACCGTTGAAAAAAAACCCCGGGAAGCCATCTGGTCCCGGTGCTTTCGTGCCCCCAACTGAAAGGTTGCTCTCTTTACCTCGTCCAGCGTCACCTCCCTTGTAATATCCTTGTTGATGGCATCTGATACTAGTGTCAGCACAACTTCCAATATGTTATCCCATACCCTATCTCCCACGGAAGCAAAGAGCTGTTGGAAGAAGGATGTTAGCTCATACCCAATCTGTTATTCATCACTAATTTGAGTCCCATCACTTGCCTCGAGATGAAGTATCTTGTTTCGTCTTCGACGATCAATGGTTGTCATATGGAAGAACTTAGAATTTCGATCCCCATAGTTTAGCCATTTAACACGTGACCGTTGCTTCCAATACATTTCTTCCCGATTCCATAAAAGACAGAGTGTCTCTACTAAATCTTTTTCCTCCAGACAGTTGGCTTCATTTTGTGTTTGGCTCTTGAGGACACTAATTCTTGCATAGACCTCCTTAATTTGCCTTCTGTTATTGCCAAATCTCCTTTTGCTCCAAGGAATAAGCCTCTCACGACACTTTCCCAATTTTTTAGCAACACCACCTCCATGCTCCGCACATTGCAGCTCACTCTCAATCCATACCGACTGAATTAGCGGCTCACATTCTTCATGTTCAGTCCACATTTCCTCGAACCGGAACAACCTCGGCCCATGTAAGTCATCGAACTTCTCGACAAGCACAATAGGACTGTGATCCGATCCTATTATTGGCTCGTGGAATAACTGTGCCTTTGGGAACCTCGTCATCCACTCCGCACTCACCAGACCCCTGTCAAGTCGCTCCTTAATAAGTACTCCATTCCTCTGATTGTTCGACCAAGTAAAAACAAGCCCGTGATAATGCATATCCATCAATCCCGCTTCGTCAATTATCCTATTAAAAGCGTCCATCTTATTTTGATTCTTTCTTCTTCCACCTAGCTTCTCATGGTGAAAGCGAATATCATTATAATCACCAATACACAGCCACAATCCTTGTCTTCGGCTCGATATACCATTAATTATCTCCCATGTTTCGAGTCTTTCGTCCCAGTGCTCAGGGTCACCATAAACGCATGTTAAGTGCCGTGCCACATCATTTGCTTCATCCCGGATCGAACAATCTAACATGCTCTTTGACTTGTAATTAAACGTTACATCAATTTGAGATGTCCAACAAAGGGCTAAACCACCAGACCGCCCAATAGGTTCCACATACTCATATCCATGCATACCTAACCTTCTTCGAACTTGGTCACACACAGCCGACTTATTCTTAGTTTCCATGAGGAAGATAATGTTACCTTCCATGGAGGTCCTTTAGATAATTTACCGTCAGGTCGGACCCAATCCCCTGACAGTTCCAGCGGAGTAGACTCATGGCCCCCGTGTGGCTGTTCCGGGACAACCACCAGAGCCCATTTCTGAAATTATGTCTGCACCAACACCTGTGGATCCACCCGACTCCCCCTGGTTCTCCTTCCACAAGTCACGTTCTCTGTTCTCCAGCCTCCTTTCCCTTCCCCGACTTCCTTTAGGTCTACCTCGACCTCTTCCCCTCAGTTTTGGAGTACTTATCATTGGACCTTCTCCTGCGACAACATAATTTTGTTTTTTGGCGGCAATCTCCTCCTCGTTACTCTCTTCTAGGTAGGATTTCCTTTTTATAGATAGACGATTGATAATAGGGCTTAGTCCCGTAGGGCCCTCAGGAATTATACCTTCACGAATAGGGGATAGGCACTCCTCTTCAATTTCCACGATCATAGGTCCACGGGGGTTATATGTATCATGAGAGCAAATATGAGATAACTGGTGTTGATGAGAACTCTCCTTAGTAGGTATGACCATTACTTGGTTTTGTATTTGGGAGTGGGGCATCAGTAAAGGGTTGGTATGTGGCTGTGGTTCATGAGGTAGTTGGATTATTATGGGGAAGTTTAGTGGAGGGTTTGTGTATGTAGGGTTTTGCATGTGCATGGGCATGGGATTTGTCTTTTTAGCTTTGGCCATAGACCTAACCTCCATCACCTCTTGTACTACCGGAATTTGTTGACTATTCTCTCGTGTATTCATCAAATCAGCATCCCCTCCCTTTGCTTTCTCCATCATACTTTTCCATTTTGCCATTCCTCCTCCACCTCCTTCATGAGCTTCCTTCCTACCCACTGTTGTAACACGTCGGGTTATATTTTTTGGTCGCATTCCTGTTGTCCACGGCCCATACATAGGGGTTCCCGACTTAGCTTTCGATTGTACAATTTCCTCCCTGCACACCGCTACAGTATGACCAAGTCGACCACACCCATAAGATATATCAGGGAGTCGCTCATACATCACATCTGCCCACTTATCCTCCCCAGCCTTATTTGTCCACCAAAATCCCGGAAACAGCGGCCTTGTTGCATCGATGGTCACTTTAATTCGTAGATAATCACGCACATGTCCTTCAGCACCCCCTATTGGTTCCACATCAATCAGTTTTCCAATTCTAGATCCAATTAGCTTAGCATTCGCTTCATTTAGTCGTCCCCGTGCAAGCCCATGCACCTGTACCCAGAACTGAATATGGTGAAACTCTACACTTTCTAGGTTTTGTTCCTCCTCCCACGTTTTAAGGCTAAGGCAATGCCCCTGAATTGCCCATGGCCCTTGGTTGAGAATAGTATCTCTATCTTCCAGTGAACTGAATCGAAAAAGCATAACCCGGTCATTAACTTTTTCCATTGATATTCCATTGAACTTGGACCACGCCAATTGTAGCACCTTCTTAACTGCCAGATTTTTCACCGGTTTATCTGCAATAACCTTTCCGACACAGTTTGATTGTCGTTGTTCAGGTTCTTCGGAAACCAAACCAAGATGGGCTTCTCCCAGATGATCGTTTTCAACAGGGGGAAAGTATGTAAAACATGCAACATGTTTGAAAAATATGGTTTTATAGACTAATATGTTTTAAAACATATAACATGTTTAAAAAAGATTGTTTTATGAACCAAAATGTTTTAAAATGTACAACAAGCTTACAAAAGATGGTAAAATGACGTATCATCCACTTGTTATCACTAGTCTCATTAAGTGGACACGTGTGAATCACGTTTTTAAAAAATAATAATTATTACTATTAGTATCTACTATCTACATCCACCCATTAATAATCATTGCTAATAAATTAATTTCTCGCTTTAATTATATTTTTTTTCTAAAAATGTGTTCCGCACGTGTCCATTTAATAAAACTATTGATAACAAGTGAACTGTATGTCATTTTAACATATTTTGTAAACTTGTTGTACATTTTAATACATATTGGTCCATAAAATCATCTTTTCCAAACATGTTGTACATTTTAAAACATATTGATCCATAAAACCATCTTTTTCAAACATGTTGCATGTTTTACATACTTTTCCCTTTTCAACAGTATTTGAACGTGAGTCTCTGGCGGCTGTAGGCACCGACATCGTCACCACAGACAGAACAAACCTGCATACAAGTTTTTTTAGGGTTAGGGTAAACTAGGGCAAATATCGGAAGATAATCTCTAACTTAGATTGGATGGCCGAGTCAGGGAGAAGAATCCCCTATCACAGGGGTGAGAAACCGTCGACACCTGCGCCGGAAAAATTGAGACCAGCCCCGATCGGCAGCCTCGAAAAATCTCCCACAAAGCGGCGGAAGCCGTCACCAGGAGAGAGATAATAGCACGTACTTACCCATGAACAAAACTTTATACTAGATATGATAGATCAAATTTCTGATCCGAAAGAAAGGAAAACCATTTTCTAGGAGAGAGCTATGTTTTCCCCAAAATATTCATAGCATATCAAAGTCAACATTATTGTTCATAGAGAGTATTCTTTCTCTATGACTGCAATGGTTGACTCTGGAGCAGACCTAAATTGTATCAATGAAGGACTTGTTCCGTCGAGATATTTCTCGAAAACAACTGAAATTCTAAATACTGCAGATGGTAGTAAAATGCTTGTAAAATACAAGCTACAAAATTCTGCAGTCTGCAGTCTGCAATAAAGGAATTTGTTTAGAAATGCCATTTATAATGGTTAAAAATTTATCCCATGATGTTATTCTTGGAAATCCATTTCTTCATATGCTTTATCCTATTAAAAGCATTACTGAAGAAGGAATTACAAGTACTGTTAATCAACAAGATATAACTTTTAAATTTGTTACAGAACCTCGTTATCACGAGATTGATTTGATACAAAAGAAAATTAAGAGAAAAGAAAATTTTCTAAGCTCCCTAACTCAAGAAATAAGCTATAAAAAGATAGCTGAAAAAATTCAAACATCCTATATTATAGAAAAAATTTAGCAGGTAAATCAACTAAAGACCATACGAAATTGGCTTTCATTGAAGCGATCTCTTCCTCCATTCCTTCACTTGAGGTCCTTTCAACGCTTGTTGAAACGTTACCGGTTCGTCAACAGAAGTTTGGGTGAATATCTCACCCTTCTTGATGGGATACCTCTTGGGAGAAGTTCGATGCCTTTGACTTCGTCTAGGCTCGTTTATCTCATCTAGAGTCTGAACGTTGCTCCCACTCGGAATAATGCTTTCTATCAAAGCATCACTCCCACCGGGAACAAGGGCAGTGCTAGAACCTTGACCTACAACTTTTCTTAGACGGCCTCTCGATCTCGGGATTTTACCTCCGAGATTATTTCCTTGATCACTAGGACCTGTAACATAGTAGGTTGATCCACTCCCACTGGGAACATTGGGTAGTTGTGGCATTGTTGAATTTTCATCCAGCGGTCCGGCTACGTGATTATCGGGTTTAGCTTGATTCGCACCTTCAGCAATAGTGATTTGTGTGGTAGGATTGTGTCCACCCACTGGATTTACTATGAAAATTCTCCGTTCTCATTTACCATTTCATCCACTTGCGTTGCTACCTCAAATCTCCCACTCAAAATAAGTGGGACCTGACTGATGGGTTCCGATGTAATCGTTAGCCCCGTTAACAGCCAGTGGACGGCGAGTAGGTCTAGTGGGCCTCGTGAAAAGCCTGGAAGGCCCAGAGGCCCAGCACGAAGGGTCCGACTTTAGCGGTCCCGATGAATGAGCTGAATGCTCCCGATAAGAAGCCTCTGAGTAGGCCCCGATATGCCTTAGTAAAGGCCCCGATAATAAAGCCCCGCAGAGGCTGGACCTGTCCCGTAGAGACTGAAGGTCCTGGGTGGTGATCTAGAATGAGACAACTCTGGAGTCCCCGACAGGAGTCGAGACTTGTGATCAGAGGATAAGACCGAGAAACCCGCCTACTAGATGAGAGTAGTGGGAAGACGGTTAAGATATAGATAATCTCCCCCGAGATACGCAGGGCGTGCCCAAGATACGCGGGGATATGGGTAAGATACGCGGAGCGTGGGGCGAGATACACGGAATCCCAGCCGAGATATACGGAATCGTGGCGAGATACACGGAATCATGGGCAAAACTGCTAGGCGCAGTAACAGGTAACTGAGTAACTTCCCCTCCTATATAAAGGAGGAAGTTACCTCAGAAAACTACGCTAATACGAACTTAGACTTTGATTACCACCCATTGATCACCGTACTCATTTAAGCATCGGAGAGGGATTCTGGGTCACCACCCAGGTCATCCCCTTTTGCAGGATTACGCGGAGCCTAGGAGTCCAAGCTTTCCGTCAAGGACGTAACGGAGCTTCGCCCGTGATCCAACATTGGCGCCGTCTGTGGGAAACTTACAAAAAGTCAAGATAGTTTCTACCAGATCAATGGCCGGTGGTGGCAAGAAGAAGCAAGTTCAGGCTAGCAGTTCTCGTCCCGCAGGAACTGTGAACTCCCCGTTGCCGGAACGTGTTGCTGAACAAGGTGAGAACCCTGCTCTTTCTCAGACAGGGGGGCAAGGTGATGGCTATGAGGTCTCAGTCCGAGACGCTGAGAGGAACAGGCAGGATGTCCCGCGTAGGGAGGAAGATGAGGCTCCCCCAAACCCGGTGGGCCATGGAAGAGAAGGAGTCCCGCGAAGGGAAGAAGGGTCGTCTTCGAACTCGGAGTTGGCCAAGGCAGTAGCGGAGGCTATGCCCATGTTTTTGGCCGCCATGGAGGCCTTGCTGGATAAGAGAGAGGCCGCCAGGAGAGCGGAGGAACTGCCTCCGCGAGAAGAACTACCACCACCCCCGCCGAGGGTGGACCCCGAGGAACAGGAGGTTCCGTCCAGAGGCAAGGGTAAGGAACCAGCACGCCCGGAGAAGTTCGTGGTCGACGGCCCGGGACCGGTGCAGAACAGGACCATTCCCCTGAATGGTCCCATCACCCCCGATCAGGTGGTGAAGATCGTGAGCATCTGCATGGGTGATCAGAAGCAGATGACATCGGAGCTGAGGGATCGGTCCAGCCATCCTTTCGTGCCGCGGTTGATCGATACCGTAGCCCCGCCTGGGCTAGGTATTCCGACCATCAAGGAGTACGATGGTGAGGGGGACCCAGTTCGCCATGTGCAAAGGCACGTCCAGGCCTGTATGGGACGAACATCGAACGATGATCTCATATGCTCATTGTTCCCGATAACCCTGGGAGAAAGGGCCATGACTTGGTTCTTCAGCCTCCCTCCAGGAAGCATCACCTGCTGGGCCGATATGCACGATCGCTTCATCAAGCAGTATCAAGGTCGAAGGCGTCTTCTGAAGAGCGTGAGATCCTTGACTCAGGTGGTGCAGAGGCCCGACGAATCGTTGGCATACTACTACCAGCGATTCACTGCCAGTGCCGCGGAGATTGATGAAGAAATTTCGGAGGGTGAGACCATCCGCACTTTCCTGCGGAACTTGAGCGCTCCGTACGGTTCCGACCTAATGCATAGCGTCGCCGCGAAGGCTGTGTGGAGTATGGAGGCCCTGCAGGCGAGGGTGAAACAGCAAATCGACGTCCAGGAGTCGAAGATTGCTGCTGGAGAACTCGATCCCCCGAAGTCGGGAAGAGGAAAGCCATCGTCCAAGCTGTCGGATGATCGCAAGGGGAGCGACAAGTCGGAGGGAAGTAGGAACCGTGGTCGTCCTGATAAAAGAGAAGACAAGCGTCCTCCGAGGAAGGACAACCGAGAGGGTCGGGCTGTTCCCATCAATAGCTCGACGACCTCTGTGTTAGCCTGTGATGGACAGACAAGGTCTCGCTCGATACCCCCCGAGGAAAGAAGGCGAATTCCTAGGAGGCCGTCCTGACCGTTACTGTCGCTACCATCGAGCCAATGGTCACGACACCGAAAACTGTCGGGAGCTCAAGAAGGAGATTGAAAAGCTGATCCAGAAGGGAAAGCTGAAAGAGTTCGTCGGGAAGGGTCGGTGTCGATCCCGTTCCAGAAGTCGGTCACGATCCCGTTCCAAGTCCCGCGACCGATCCCCAAAGAAGAAGAAGATCGAGCATGAGGCCTCGGGTTCAGGTGCCCGTAAGGAGAGGCGCGGAACTATCAACGTCATCCATGGAGAAATGGCGGCGGGAGGAGATACCTCTGCCTCTCGGGAGAACTACGCTTCCCGCATATCTGCCGCGGTGGTGCTAGGAAATAGGTCCCGGTCGTGGACCCTGAAGGAGGAAATGGTAATTTCTTTCTCGGCGGAGGATCTAGTAGGCGTGGAGAGCCTTCACGATGATGCCTTGGTCGTGACCCTGGACGTGGACGGATTCGAGATGAAGCGGATCCTGATAGACGGAGGGAGCTCCTCCGATATTCTTTTCATGGATGCTCTGGAAGTCATGGGAAAGACGAAGAAGGACCTGACGCAGGTGGACTTCCCGATGGTGGGATTCTCTGGCTCCACTTCCTATCCGTTGGGAATGATTACCTTACCAGTAGAGTTTGGTAGTGGCTGGAAAATGGAGAAGCGAAACGTGGATTTCGTCGTCGTGGAGTCCGCGGGGGCATACAACGCGATCATCGGGAGGACCACCATCAACCCTCTTATGGCAGTCGCCTCGACAGTCCACCAGAAGATGAAGTTCCCGACTGATAACGGGGTCGGAGAGGTCAAGGGTGACCAGGTGGCATCGCGGAAATGCTACGTTAACACCACCCGACGGAGAAGGAGGGAGGCCATGACTGTCCTTCAGACTGATGCTGATCCTCCAGAGGAGTATGGGCGTCCCGCCCCCATGGAGGATTTGAAGGAAGTGGAGATCGATGGGCCTCAGAGGAAGGTGAAGATCGGCTCTGCTTTGTCGGAGGAAAGAGCCCGAGAGTTGATTGAGCTCTTGAAGGAATTTAAGGAGTTGTTTGCCTGGTCCCCGAGTGATATGCCAGGAATCAGCCCCGACGTGATAGTGCACGAGCTGAAGATAGACCCTGCAATCAAGCCTATCGCGCAGAGAAGGCGTCCGATGGGCGCGGACAAGAGGATCGCGATCCAGCAGGAGGTGGGCAGACTGCTCGATGCTGGATTCATCAAGGAACTCCGATTCCAGACTTGGGTGGCTAACCCAGTGCTGGTGCGAAAGAGTAACGGAAAGTGGCGGATGTGTGTCGACTTCCGCGACTTGAACAAAGCCTGCCCGAAGGACTGCTACCCGCTTCCGAGGATTGACCAACTGGTAGATGCTACATCGGGACATGAGCTGTTGAGCTTCATGGATGCCTATTCCGGATACAACCAGATCAAGATGGCGAAGGAGGATGCCCCCCACACAGCTTTTTACGCTGACAGTGACGTCTACCATTACGACGTGATGCCCTTCGGATTGATCAATGCCGGAGCAACTTACCAGCGGATGGTGAACAAGTTGTTCGGGGACATGCTGGGGAAAACCATGGAGGCATATGTGGACGACATGCTGGTGAAGTCCCGACAGGCAGGAGACCATGTCCAGAATTTGGCGGCGGCATTTGAGCGGATGAAGTTCCATCAGGTTCGGCTGAATCCCGACAAATGTGCTTTCGGGGTGAACTCGGGGAAATTCCTAGGGTTCATGGTGAGCCAGAGAGGAATCGAGGTGAACCCTGAGAAGCTGCGAGCGATCGAAGAGATGCAGTCCCCGAGGACTCATCGGGAGGTTCAGGTGCTGAATGGCCGGTTGGCCGCGATGAATCGCTTCCTATCCAAGGCGAGTGATCGAGCTATGCCATTTTTTGATGTACTGAGGGCCAACAAGAAGTTCGAATGGACCGACAAGTGCGAGGAAGCGTTCCAGGCACTCAAGCAGCACCTCCGTACCCTTCCGCCGTTGGCGAAACCGGTTCCAGGCGAGCCGCTCTATCTCTATTTGGCTGTTTCTGATGTGGCTGTTAGTTCTGTTTTGATTAAGATTGTCAAGGGCAACCAAGTGCCTATCTATTATGTAAGCAAGGCATTTGCCAAGTCTGAAATAAACTACCCCGCTATTGAGGAGTATCTCTTCGCGTTGATTATTGCCGCTCGAAAACTGCGACCTTACTTCCATGCCCATGAAGTCACGGTACTGACTAATCAGCCCCTGAAACACTTTTTGAACCGACCGGAGGCGTCGGGGAGATTAGTAAAATGGGCCATCGAGCTGACGGAATTCCGCATTCATTTTGCTCCGAGAACCGCTATTAAGGGCCAGGCGTTGGCAGATTTTATAGCTGAGTCTACGGCACCCGATCTGGAAGTAACGGGTCCCGCAGAGGGGGCAACCATGGAAGGAGTCCCGACAACAGAACAGCAGCCAGAACAACCAAATGAGGAGAACACCTGAGAGATGTACACTGATGGTTCATCGAGTGTAGAAGGCTCGGGGGCAGGATTCATATTGATACCGCCCGGCGGAGGCGAGCCCCTACGATATGCCTTGGCGTTGACATTCAAAGCCACCAACAACGAAGCGGAGTATGAGGCTCTCATCATAGGCCTCAAGATTGCCAAGGGTACGGGGGTCGACCATTTAAAAGTGAAATGCGATGCTAGCTTGGTTGTAAATCAAGTCCAGGGGAACTATGAAGCTAAGAACCCGACAATGAAGAAATATTTACATGAGGTGCAGACTTTGAAGGGAAGCTTCAAAAGCTTTGATATCGAGGCGATCCCGAGGGAAGAAAACGCGGAAGCAGATGCCTTGAGTAAGTTTGCCCTGGGAGTGGCCCCCGAGGAGAATCGGAAGGTGCATTTCCTAGAGAAGGTGATTATCTCAAATATTGATCCGGCGGAGATCTGTGCTATTGAGACAGGATCGGAGGAAGAAGAGAAGTCCACTTGGATGACCCCGATGGTCACGTACCTAACTACGGGGGTACTCCCCGATGACAAAGTGGCAGCTGTCAGGTTGCGGCGGATTGCGGACAACTATGCAATGGTGGACAACCGGTTGTACAAAAAAGGGTACGTAAAGCCTTTTCTAAAATGCGTAGCAGAGCCTGACACAAATCGGATCCTGAGGGAGTTACATGAAGGAGTCGCGGCCTGCCATGAAGGAGCCCGATCTCTGGTAAGGAAGGCATTGAACCTAGGCTACTATTGGCCCTCGATGAACAAAATAGCGACCACGATGGTCCGATCCTGTGATGCATGCCAGAGGTACGCCCCAAATATCGTGGCTCCCGCCGCGGACCTAATGCCCATCAGGAGTGCATGGCCCTTCGCGCAATGGGGAGTTGACTTGGTGGGACCACTTCCCCAAGCGAGAGGTCAGTGCAAGTACTTACTCGTGGCTATCGACTACTTCTCAAAGTGGATAGAGGCTAAAGCATTGGCTAGAACGACGGGGCAGCAGGTCCTCAAGTTCCTTCAGACTCAGATCATATCCTATAGAACACATCAAGCTTGTGCCTTAGTTAGTTTGCACAATGCTTGTGGTTAGTTGTGCCTAATACTTGTGCCATAGTTGTGTTCTCCTCCTTTCCTATGTACGTAGCTAACTTAGTATAAATAGTTAGTTAGATCATACTGTACAAACTGATTTGGAGTTTATGTGAATAACAAGATCATTGCATTCTCTAAATCCTCTCAAAGTCTTTTTGGTATCAGAGCCAACTGAGTTTCCTTGGTGATCAAGAAAGCTCGGATTCCTGGAGATTGTTGAAGATCAAGCAGATTGAAGATGATTCCTGGTGATTGAGGATGCGTCTGGACTATATTCATTGCTGAGAAGTAGATCTCTTGGCGATCAAGTCACAGATTTCTTTTGCTTCGTCGTCACGCTTCTTCGATTTGCTTCTTCGATCTGCTTCGTTTCCTCAAATTGAGATTGGATTCATGTCGCAATCTTGATTACGACTCTGTGTAAGTCTTTCTGAATCAAGATTTGTTGATTTCCAACTCATTTGGATCATCGATTGGATTGGAAGCTGTTTCTGTACACTGATTGCTATCGCCTGGATCTTGACTGAAATTGAGCTTGATTCTGATGATATGCTTGCTCGTGCTTATTGATTTCGTCAAATTGAATCAATTGCGATGCTTTCTGTGGTAATTTGATGGAGAAATTCTTCGCGGATTTTTGCGGATTCACCTTTTCTCTACGCATGTACGGAGATCACTTGTTGAAATAAACAAGCTGTTTGTTATTTGCCTTCGCTGTTGCCTTAGCTGATTGCCTTCGCTGGTGCTTGAACTTGTGCTTTTCCTTGACAAGCTATTTTGCATTGGATTCTTTGCCTCCTAAGTCACTTGTTACTTACGAAATGGCTGAGAACACGATTGAGGATCCTTTGTATCTTCATCCTTCGGACACCACTGGTTTGTTGTTGATTCCTTTTCAACTTCAAGGATCAACTAACTATCATGCTTGGAGCACAGCCATTATGGAAGGACTTTTGGTGAAGAATAAGCTGGGATTCATAGATGGTACTTTCACCAGGTCTAGTGTTCAAGTGTCTCAAAAAGTGAAATGGGACAGGGCTAATGCAATTGTGAAAGCTTGGTTGAGGAACACGGTAGCCAACGAATTGGTGGGTGGATTGGTCTACAATTCCACAGCTTTGTCAATATGGATTGATCTCAAGGAGATGTTTGACAAGGTGGATGGCACACAGGTGTTTCAATTGACAAGAGAGATTTACCAAACATCTCAAGGAGCTTTGTCAATCACTGAATTTTTTGGCAAGATGAAGCAATTGTGGGATGCTCTAAGCTCCATTGATGACTTGCATTTAGTATGTCAAGCTGACATGAAGATGGTGAATGAACATAAGGAGAAACAGAAGCTTATAGCTTTTCTCTTGGGGCTCAATGATTCCTATGCACATGTGAGGAGTAGTCTTCTTATGAGGCAACCTCTTCCTTCACTAAGTGTGGCATTTTCTGTGCTTGTGCAAGAGGAAAGTCAGCGTGCCATTGCTGGTTCAATTGGAGATGTAGGAGAGTCCACAGCCTTGTACTCAATGAGGAACTCTTCTAACAATCAAAGGGGCTTCAATTCTGGTTCAAGGTACAATGGTGCAAAGCCAATCAGACAAGGAGCTTCTTATGGTCAAGGTTCTTCAAATGCATATGGTGGTGATGGAAGACCCTCCAAAGCTGAGAAGGCGAATTGGAAATGCATTTATTGTGGAAAAATGGGTCACAAAGAGGACACTTGCTACAAGAAGCATGGTTATCCTCCTGGTCATCCAAGTTTGAAGCGCAACTTCAACTCAGTCAATGTGAGTGTTGAGAATGATTCTTCTCATATGGTTGAACATATTGTGGCTGGTGACAAGAGGATCTTCCATGGCACACCTGACAAGAGAATTATGCATGCTGGCATTGAGAAGAGAGTACAACATGTGGCTGTCCAAGATGATTTTGAGCCACTCTCTAATCAAGAGGATGATCCTATGTATGTGAACATGGCAAGTATGAACTTAACTCCTTCAATGGATTGGATTGTGGACTCAGGGGCCACCAATCACATCACTCATCAAATGGGATGGCTCCACAACTTGAGAAGAACTGATTCCAATAATCAATTTGTCCATTTGCCTAATGGTCACAAGTGTAGAGTGACTCACATTGGAAGTTGCTCATTCTCTGGATTCACCTTGAATGGCATCCTCTTAGTGCCCGATTTCAAGTTCAACTTGATTTCAGTTTCTAGACTTCCAAACCAACTCAATTGCAAGGTGATATTCACTTTTGATCATGTCTTGATTCAGGGCCAAACTGGGAGGCCTATGGTGATTGGTGAGAGGGCTAAGGGACTCTACATACTCAAGGATGTGGTGCCTTCAAGATCAAGCAAGGTGGTGGCTGCTCCTTCCATTAGCTCAAATAAGGTGGATGCTTGGACATGGCACAAGAGATTGGGACACATTTCAGCTACTCACATGGATCATTTGAAGAATATCTTGAACTTAGATGATTCCATTGGATGTGTCAAGGATTGTACTCTTTGTCCATTAGCCAAGCAAACCAGATTGTCTTTTCCTATTAGTACCTCTCATGCTCTTAAACCCTTTACACTGATACATATGGATTTATGGGGCCCTTATAAGGTTCCTACCATTAGGAATTATCAATATTTCCTTACAATTGTGGATGATTTTTCAAGAGCTACTTGGTTGTTTCTTATGAAGAACAAGAGTGATACTTTTCTTCACATCAAGGGCTTCTTGACAATGGTTAAAAATCAGTTTGGGGTTGAGGTCAAATCAGTTAGGAGTGACAATGGGAGTGAATTCATCAACTCCATTTGCAAGGAGCATTTCCTTTATTTAGGAATCATCCACCAAACAAGCTGTGTACACACTCCTCAACAAAATGGAAGGGTGGAGCGCAAGCATAGGCAAATCTTGAATGTTGCAAGGGCTATTAGATTTCAAGCATCAATGCCTATCAAATATTGGGGTTATGCTGTTCTCACTGCCTGCTACTTGATCAATAGGATGCCATCTTCTTCCTTGAAGTTCAAGTCTCCCATGGAGGTGTTGTATGGGAAGACACCTTCAATTGAGCATCTAAGGATTATTGGATGCTTGTGTTTTGCAACCAAGTTGAACAACTCGGACAAGTTTAGTGCAAGAGCTGAACCTTGCATTCTAATGGGATATTCCACTTCTCAAAAAGGATATCTTGTTATGAATATATCCAACTCAGCTTTTCAAGTATCTAGGGATGTTGTTTTTCATGAACACATCTTCCCTTTCAGCATGTCAAAGGCTGATTTGAAGGCTTTGTTGCCTACTTGTTTGGGTTCCAAGTCTCACCTTGATGAGTCTTTCCTTAGAGATCGCTCTATTTTTGAAGACTTGCCAACCACTCCTCCATTGCTTGATGAGGATAATATACCTCAGCCACTTTCAACTGATCAAGCACCTCCTCAAGTACCTCCTCATTCACCTCCTCAAGCTCCTCCAAGCAATGAAGAAACTCATGTTCCCATTCTAAGAAGGAGTGCTAGGATTGCTCAACTAAGGGCATGTTCATTTTCCAATGCTGCTTTTGGAATTGAGAAGTATATTTCTTATGCTCATTTACATCCAAAGTTCAATTGTTTTATGGCCTCTATTGACAAGATCAAGGAGCCTACTACTTACAAACAAGCAGTCAAAGATTCCAATTGGGTGATAGCTATGAAGGAGGAAATCAATGCTCTTCAAGATAATCACACTTGGAAGATTGTTGAATTACCTCAAGGAAAGTCTACTATTGGATGTAAATGGGTGTACAAGGTGAAGTATAACTCAGATGGTTCAATTGAGAGGTACAAGGCAAGGTTGGTTGCCAAAGGCTTTACTCAAGTAGAGGGGACTGATTTCAATGAAACTTTCTCCCCAGTTGTGAAGATGACCACTGTGAGAATTGTCCTTGCAATGGCTGCAGCCAAATCATGGGGCTTGTATCACATGGATGTGAACAATGCCTTTCTACAAGGTGATTTACATGAAGAGGTCTTTATGGACATTCCTCAAGGTTTTGACTCTTCTAAGCCAGTCTTTGGGTCACCTAAACGTGTGTGCAAGCTTTTGAAGTCTTTGTATGGACTAAAACAAGCTTCTAGGCAATGGAACATCAAGCTCACTCAGACCTTGTTGAAAAATGGCTACATTCAGAGTGTTTCTGATCATTCCTTGTTCACGAAGACTAATGGTAAGGAAAATGTTATCCTACTCATCTATGTGGATGACTTGCTTATCACTGGTTCAAGTGAAAGCATGATAAGCCAATTGAAGTCCACTCTTCAGTCTCATTTTAAACTCAAAGATTTGGGCAATTTAAGATATTTTTTGGGATTGGAGATTGCTAGATCCCATGAGGGGTTAGTCATCAATCAGAGGAAGTATGCTCTTGAACTTGTTGAGGAGGCTGGTTTGGGGGCAGCAAGACCAACTGAAACTCCTATGGAGTTCAATATCAAGCTGACCACTTGTGAGTATGATAAGGCAACCAAGTCCAATCCTGATGATCACCCACTTGAGGATGCTACTTCTTATAGGAGGTTGATTGGTAAGCTTCTCTACTTAACCATGACAAGGCCAGATATTAGCTTCTCCGTGCAAAGATTGAGTCAATTTGTTGACAAACCCAAGAAGTCACATCTTGATGCTGCCATGAGAGTGATTAGGTACATCAAGGGTTGTCCTGGTCAAGGCTTGATCTATCCATCTACAAGCAATTTCAAACTTAGTTTGTATTGTGATTCAGATTGGGCTGCTTGTCCTTTGAGTAGAAAATCAGTGAGTGCCTATTGTGTTAGGCTGGGTGAGGCAATGGTAGGATGGAAAGTGAAGAAGCAGGAGACCATTTCTCTTTCAAGTGCTGAAGCTGAGTATCGTTTTCTTAGAGTGGCAATTCAGGAGGCTCTTTGGGTTAGTAGACTCCTAAGGGAGTTGGGTTTGCCTTTGTGTTTGCCCATTCCAATATATACAGATAGTGAGGCTGCTTTGAGAATAGCTAGAAATCCTGTATTTCATGAGCGCACAAAACACATAGAGCTGGATTGTCATTTCACGAGACATCACATTGGTTCTGGGATAATTGATGCCATTCATGTTGCTTCTAAGGATCAACTTGCTGATTTGCTTACGAAGGCCTTGGTCAAGAAACAACACATTGCCTTATTGAGGCTTTATGGCATAAAAGATGTGTTTCACGAAAAGAAGAAAGAAGAAGAAAAAGGTGGGGGAATATAGAACACATCAAGCTTGTGCCTTAGTTAGTTTGCACAATGCTTGTGGTTAGTTGTGCCTAATACTTGTGCCATAGTTGTGTTCTCCTCCTTTCCTATGTACGTAGCTAACTTAGTATAAATAGTTAGTTAGATCATACTGTACAAACTGATTTGGAGTTTATGTGAATAACAAGATCATTGCATTCTCTAAATCCTCTCAAAGTCTTTTTATCCCGGTACGGGGTCCCGCGAGTGTTGATCAGCGAAAACGGCCCTCCGTTCAATGGGGCTCAGTTGAAGGAGTACCTGGAAGAATTAAACATTGAGCATCGGACTGCTTCAGTCCGCCACGCTCAGACCAATGGCCAGGTAGAGTAAGCCAACAAGATCGTGATGGATGGCTTAAAGAAGAGAGTCTATGCCTTGCAGGGCCATTGGCTGGATGAGCTCGAGAATGTGCTATGGGCTGTGAGAACAACGCCCAAGCAATCAACAGGAGAAACTCCGTTTGGCCTGGTTTATGGCACGGAGGCAGTCGCTCCCGTGGAGATAGCGGTGGCGTCCCACCGCGCGAAATATTACGAGCCTCTGACAAATGAGGAAATGAGACGTCTGGACTTAGACCTACTCGAGGAGAAGAGGTGGAAGGCTGATGAAGTCCAGGCCCGAATGCGTCTGGCAACAGCCCGATATTATAATCGGCGTGTCAGGTCCCGACAATTCTTCGTGGGAGAACTTGTCTGGCGGAGGAATGAGTTTGTTCATCAAGATCGGATCAACAAGTTGTCACCAAAATGGGAGGGACCTTACAAGATCGTAGGGATGCCAGTGCCCAATGCATACAAGTTGGAGGATCTCGAAGGCAAGACGTTGAAGCATTCCTTCAGTGGCGAACACTTGAAGAAGTATCATGTTTGATATTAAGCCGCCGTGAAGGGCGCAAATTGTCTATCAATAAGATCCGATGTAAGCCTATTTTGAGTTATTTATGAATAAAAGAAATTGCCTTCCGATCAAATTGCTTTCAAATTTATTCTAACTGTTAGTAAGACGTCCTGAGTGACGCGACAAAAGCCTTCCGAGGTACGATGAAAGCCCCGCGTGGGATGTGTTAGTCGTCTATATGGCGCGGCCAAAAGCCTTAACAGGTACGGACAAAAGCCCTACGGGGTACACGTAAGTCGTCTATATGATGCAACCAAAAGCCTAGGTATGAAAAGACCCTGATGGGTCCGCGTAAGTCGTCTATATGATGCGGCCAAAAGCCTTAACGGGTATGAAAAAGCCTTAACAGGTCCGTGTAAGTCGTCTATATGATGCGACAAAAAGCCTTAACGGGTACGACTAAACCGTCCGGTAGAGACGCAATGAAAGCCCTAAAGGGTATGAAAATGGCCTTGAAAGGCATGGACGAGAAGCCTTAAGTGGTGAAGTCCCGATTTTGGGCGAGAAACCTCGAGTGGTGAAGTCCCGATTTTGGACGAGAAACCTTGGGTGGTGAAGTCCCGATTTTGGACGAGAAGCCTTAAGTGGTGAAGTCCCGGGTAAAACGTCGGAAGGACGTATGCAGTCATTTTAATGGCGCATTGGAACGTTTTGAGTAACGAGTTTAAAGCCGCTTTAGAAAAGCGCAAATGAATATCGACGCCAAAACAGATAAAAGAAGTTCCTTAGATAAAGGATTGAAGGCCAAAGGAGTTCGTTACAAGAAACAAAGGAGAAAAGCAACAAGGACTAAAAGATGTAGGTATTAAGCTTGGTCCTTATTGGCGGTGTCAGCAGGGGTTGGATCCACGGAGTTAGTGGCAGAAGGCTCCACAGGGTCATCCGTTGGAGCAATGGCTGTTAGAATCATGGGATCGAGGAGTTTCCAATGAAGAAGCAGCTCCTCTTCACTCTGAACTTGTGGTATGCATTTCCGGCCTTGAGCATCGGCCTCTTTGGCGGAAATGATACATCCTTCCCGGAGAGCTGCATCATAAGCAGTGCTGAAAATCTCGTTCAGAACATAGTCAAAGTTGAAAGGCTTCCTTCCCTCGAAACCAGATCCACCATCTGAAATTAGCCATTGAAAGGAATGTTAAGCTCATTCGGAAAAATACAATTAAGCTAAGTAAAGAGGCAAGCAAACAATGGAGAAGGAAACCTTACCAGACATGGTAAAGTCTTGAATCACTTGAGGAGCAAAAGACATGGGGAGAAGAAAACTTCAGGTCCAAAAACGGAGGCACTTCCGAAAATGGAGACGGTGAAGAAGAATATTGCCCAGGTCTTAGCTTTTGTAAGCAAAATGACAGATTGGACGGACTTAATCTGGACCGTTGAAGATGAAACAATTCAATCTCAACCGTCGAAGACTGAGGGACAGTACAGAAAAGACGATGCTGACGTAATGAGTGCCTTTTTCAGAAAACGACAGTCACGCTGATGTGAGCGTCGTTTCTTTATCCCTAGGCATTTAATGCTACAGTAACCGAGGAGTCTCCTCGGATTTGGCAACTGCCCATGGGGCCTGGTGGGCCCAAGGCAATCATGAGTAAGAGACTCTGTTATGTAACGATCACATGCAAGGCAAAAACCTCCGACAGTGGTATCAGAGGGTGTGGAAATAAAAGCCTTCGACAAAGAGGCATCAAGGAATGTGAAAATCCCCGACGGTGGTATCGGGAGGTGCGAAGACAAAGGCCTCCGACGGTGGTATCGGAAGGCATGAAAGCGAAAACCTTCGACGAGAGAGGTCAAAAGATCTGGACTGGAAGACATGACGAGCTAAAAGTCCCCCATGTCTTGGGGGCAAATGATGGGTTCCGATGTAATCGTTAGCCCCGTTAACAGCCAGTGGACGGCGAGTAGGTCTAGTGGGCCTCGTGAAAAGCCTGGAAGGCCCAGAGGCCCAGCACGAAGGGTCCCGACTTTAGCGGTCCCGATGAATGAGCTGAATGCTCCCGATAAGAAGCCTCTGAGTAGGCCCCGATATGCCTTAGTAAAGGCCCCGATAATAAAGCCCCGCAGAGGCTGGACCTGTCCCGTAGAGACTGAAGGTCCTGGGTGGTGATCTAGAATGAGACAACTCTGGAGTCCCCGACAGGAGTCGAGACTTGTGATCAGAGGATAAGACCGAGAAACCCGCCTACTAGATGAGAGTAGTGGGAAGACGGTTAAGATATAGATAATCTCCCCCGAGATACGCAGGGCGTGCCCAAGATACGCGGGGATCTGGGTAAGATACGCGGAGCGTGGGGCGAGATACACGGAATCCCAGCCGAGATATACGGAATCGTGGCGAGATACACGGAATCATGGGCAAAACTGCTAGGCGCAGTAACAGGTAACTGAGTAACTTCCCCTCCTATATAAAGGAGGAAGTTACCTCATAAAACTACGCTAATACGAACTTAGACTTTGCTTACCACCCATTGATCACCGTACTCATTTAAGCATCGGAGAGGGATTCTGGGTCACCACCCAGGTCATCCCCTTTTGCAGGATTACGCGGAGCCCAGGAGTCCAAGCTTTCCGTCAAGGACGTAACGGAGCTTCGCCCGTGATCCAACACTGACCATCATCATTATCCTGCTCCAATTTGATCAAGACTTCATCTGTTTTCATTTCACTAAGCGTTGGAAATTCGTCCTCAAGGAATGTAACGTCTCATGTTCGACCACGACACTATTGTCACAAGCTAATTTAAACATGTACCTTAAGAGTAGTTATCATACTCTCGGTTCGAAACTTGTTTCATACGCAAATTAATGTCGCATGATGATAAGATTTAACTCGTTATTATTCCCTTTTAGCTTTTGTGGCGTCCTGTTTGAACGATTTAATTGGAACATAGTTCTACATTGATGTGAATCAACTGCTTTTCATCCTATAGGGAACAACAGTTGTTGAACTCTAACATTATGTTTTCAAACCATGCCAGTTGAAGTGTATTATCGATAAGAATGTCTTGCCAAACTACTCGTTCAAGGCATTTAGTGGAGAGTCATTTTACCGATATCATCATTTTCATTGGCTAATTCATCTCAATGACTTATCCATCTCTGAACTGTGCATTGGGCTTTCGTCTTATGCGCCAGTTGATACTTTGCGCGTTCGTGGCAGCTTGTGAAACATACCTCTTTTCTTCGTGTAAGTATAGAATGAATTATTCCAAAAAGGAAGGCAATGAAAATTTCGACATTCATTCATTAAATTACTTCATCATTAAATTCGTACTAAACGATGTGTTCTGTCTTTCGAGGTACACGCGCCCATGGCGTCTATTCCAGGTTTAACCCATGGTATAAATCGTTTCGTTTCCAAAATTCAATTTAATTTAATCTAATCGGTTTTGCACATGTTCATCATTACGAAATTTATCATATAATGGAGTACTAACAAGTAAGAAAAACATAAATCGGTTCGCTCTTAGAACTACGGAATTAATGGATATTAATGGTATTTCGATGTTTCACTATATAGATGAAGGAGAGTGAGTATATTTTTTTGATCCGACCAATTGCACTTGGCGGATATTTCGGTTTCAACTTCATTTCGGATCGATCCCGTTTAATTGGGTCGATTAGTTTTGACAAGTAGATCTCATTTCAAATCGAACGGAAACTACTTTATTCAATAAATTTGAATCTTAATCAACCAAAATTCAAACAATAAACGAACAAATAGGAAATCTATCAACAACAATAATAAGGTTTCTGATCATAGATTGAAGCTTCAATGAAGGTAAGATAGACAAGCAGTCTCGACCACGTTCAACGTTCCACCTGAAAAGAATTCACAGAATTTGATCAGATGTCTTGCATCAAATAAAACATCTTTCAGTTCTATGTGTGTTTGGAAAACGAGGTGTACCTATTATGGAACATGAATCAACGGTGGTTTCCACCGGATCATCTTTTACACTTTTTGTTGCTGAGGTTAGCCAACAATTTCCGAAGACCATCGAATCTATCATCGGTTGTCTCTGGTTCTTTGAAGGTGTTTCCGTCCTCGTGGCTGGCCTCGTACAGATCCACGATCGTCTTAATCGATGTGATCAGACGTGTCAGTCCATCATCGTTAGATGAAACATCTTCATTACTTACCGAGCTCTTGTCCATACGTATACTTCGTCAGCGGGATCATGAGCGGTTATAACACCGTCATCATTGCATAGAATACTGTAGTATTCTGTCATGAGGTCTTTTGCTTCAGCGGCCTTTCCTCCACCGTAGAGAAGGCGTATGGCACACCAAAGATGCAATGCGCTGCTCTCCATAAACTCCTCCTCCACTTCAGCTAACAGTTTTGAGTAAATCAATCGTCGAGCTCTCGGATCTTTCCTCAACCTTTTCTTGTTGTTGTAGGGGTATGGTTTTCCAAATTCGTCCATCTCGATCCTATTTACTTTCGGATTGATTCGGTCATCAACATCAGCAGTAATAAGGATATCCTCAACACTGTCTTACATTCATCATAATTCATACCATCCAGATTGCGAGGTTCATAGAAGCATACTGACGCAACCATGAAAACTAACACATTGATAATCATGCACAATTAGGGAGACAATAAAATTTGAGAAAGAATTGCATACATCAAATATCTATTAAGATGGAATAGGACAAATAATGATTCCTCAGCCATCTAAACCAACCGACCGCCAGTAAACCGAGGGAAGGGGGTTCGTGAAAGAGTTCACATTATCGTCGTCTTCAATCTAATAGATTTGTCTGTTAAAACGGTTTTATTTGCACATTAACGGAACGGGAACTTTAAAATAAGCATACCCGATCTTGGCTTTCCCAAGGCCCTTTTGTATTTGAAAAATATTCCGATGAACTTACGCATGCATATACAATTCTACTTCACAAGTAAATCATCTAAACCACACATCATGCGTACGTGTCATGCGTCTAATGTTCCGAGGAACTCATGCTAGCAAATATATAATTCAACTTTCTAAGTAAACTATAACATGCAGCTACATCCTCAACATTCAAGCATACGTGTCATACATGAAACTTCCACGTCAAACATGCATATTTGACGACTGACTTTTGTTTTTAAAGCATTTTAAAATATTAGGGGTTGACTTGCAATTCATGTTTACAATTAATCATACGTGTTTCTAGACATGAATCCTATGCAATCGCAACCATCACCAAATGTTTACCCTAATGCGCAAACCATATATTTAACCAGGGCTCTGCCCCCAACATCCAGCTAGCTTGACATAGTCAAGACAACATTTCTAATAAATACATGTAATAAAAATTAAACAATTTCAATTCAGCCCTCTTATTAATCCAGTTCCTAAATCATGCATATCTGAGATCCATCCCCATAATCGAAACTAGGCATTAAGGTTTAATCAAAACATGAATTTTTTTTTAAACCTTCGAGCACTGTGTAGACTATTTCAAGTTCGAAAACATTTGAATTTTAAAACTTAACCATCTCATTTTATTAATTGACTTGAATTTCTATTTTTGAAAATCCGGTTCGGTTCAGTCAATTTCGGTTCAAACCGGTTCGGTTCGGTCCCATAAACTGGTTTGGGTTCGGTCCGAACTGGTTCAATAAAATAGGACTTCGGTTCGGTTCAACACTCAAAATTGGTTCGGTTAGATCCACTTAGTTACCCCGGTTCGACCCGACTAGGTCGAACCGATTAAGAAAACCTGGTTTAGTTTAATCGTCTCCGCTTTTGCAAATTGGACCGGCCCAATAAACCTATAGGGATTGGCCGAAATAAATCTTGTGGGCTAAGTAGGGTTTTAAAGTCCACTAAAAACTTAACTTAACATCCAAGAATTATTAACTATGAAAAATAATCTCCAAAATTGCATATATATATATATATAAATTTCGGCTAGATCTACATATATATATTTATTGCCAAGATCCTATCTATAAGAAATAAATCAATCAACAATATATATGTAAATTCCGGCCACATCTAATATACATATATATATTTATTTATTGTAAATATCTTTAATAGGGAAACAAATATATGACAATATATTTTCTTAATCTTTTAGGTAACTAAATCTATGAATAATAACTTTATCCCTATAAATTAGCTAGATATATTGATAGTTATATATATTTCTATATATTAATGTGAACCTATCCATATGTTTCGAATTTTAGATATATCGTCACCTTGTATAAAAATTAAAATATGGTAAACAATATAACAATAATATTCGGCCGAAACTAGAATACTTGGGGCCTAAGAAATTAAAAAATTTACACTGTAACTTCCCTAGGGTTTCGGACGAAACACATGTAAATGAAAAACTGGTCCAATTTCAAGATCAAATTTTACTAAGATCTACAATCTAATGTTTGATTTTGATAAAAGTCGCATTTTTCTTGAAGATCATGAACATCAAATTTTACTAAGAACATCATGAAAATTTCGGCACTAACAATTATTGAAATCGGAAATTTTAAATTTTCAATATTCAACATTACAGCAAACATTGTTAAAAATCAAGAACACCAATTTATCAAAATCATGAACTCCTAACACAGGCTCTAATACCACTGTTGGATTACGGGACTAAATACTACACTAACATAAATAAGGTACATGCTAGTAATCACTATTACGCAGCGGAAGAGTCGCACATACCTTAATCGCTTTCCGTAGTCCCGAGATCTTGCTGAGGGAGTTCTCGATCCACCGGACGAAACCCGTAGAGGTTCTTGTTATGGAAGCAATACGCGGTATGGTCTCCACAGCAAAGCCTCTGATTGATTCTTGGCAGGGACAAATCTCCGGAGTGTTTGCTCAAAGAAAATAGGCACACCTTTGGTGTTGTGCAAGGTTCACCCGAAGTGGGTAAGTATTAGGGATGAGGGTTTTCTCTCAAATCACCACCAAGGAGGAATTGTGAATTACCCTAATAAAACCCCTAACACTCCCTATTTATAGGAGGAACAAAGTGGACAATAGTCCACTTTGCCCTCTCCTAATTTCGGTCGGCCTATGTTGTATAAGAGATGCCCAATTTTGGGCCTCTCATGTCAATTGGGATTTGGGTCAAGCCCAATTTCTCTAATGTGACATTTACCCAATTTCTTGGGTAACATTTAAATACTAATGGAAGCCCATTAGATCTACTTGTTACCTAAGTTAATTGGGTACATGTCACTCTAGGACATTGGGCCAGACCCAAATCCCAAATGACATGAGAGGTCCAAAATTGGGCCTCCCTATAGTAAGCATGGCCGACCGAAATTTAGGTGGAGGTAAAGTCGACTTTTGTCCACTTTACTTCTTCTATATATATGGGGAGGTAGGGGTTTTATTAGGGTTAATCACAATACCATTTAAGTGGTGTTTTGAGAGAAATGCCTCCCCCCAAGAACACCATATTCGGCCGAACCTACTATCTCACCAAGGGTGTGCCAATTTACTTTCGAGCAAACACTCCAGAGATCTGTCCTTTGCCAAGAAACGATCATAAGCTTTGCTTTGAAGAATATACCACCTAGGGCTTCCTTCACAAGAACCCCTACGGTTGCCGAACGGAGGATCGTGAACTCCCTATTGCAAAGATCTTGGGACTACGGACAACTGTAGAGGTATGTGCGAATCTTCCGCTGCGTAATTTTGATTACTAGCATGTACCATGGTTTTAGTTTCCGTAGTGATTACTCCCTGTAATCTAACAGTGGTAACAGAGCCTGTGTTAGGAGTTCATGATTTTGATAAATTGGTGTTCTTGAAAAGTCATTAATTTGACCGAAAATTTTAAAAGAAAAATTTTTAATTTTCGAATTTTGGTTGTTGGTAAAACCGAAATTTTTCATGATGTTCTTAGGTAATTTGATCTTCACTATCTCTAAGAAAAATATGACATTTATCAAAATAAAACATTGGATTGTAGATCTTATTGAAATTTGATCTTAAAATTTGACCGCTTGTTCCCAAATCAGTGATTTTGGTCAAAACCCTAGGTAAATTACAAGGTAAAATTTTTGATTTCTTAGTCACCAAGGGATAAAATTTCGGCCGAAATATTTTTTATTATTGTTTACCATATTTTAATTTTTATTCTAGGTAACAATATATCTATAATTGTGAACATTAGGATAGATTCACATTAATATATAGAAATATATATAACTATCAATATATCTAAATGTTTAAATATGTTAAAGATATTATTGATATATTTTAGTTACCTAAAAGATTGAGAAAATATATTGTTAATATATGTTTCCCTATTTAAGGAATATTGTTAATATATTGTTAATATATGTTAATATATTGTTAATATATTGTTAATATATTGTTAATATATTGTTAATATATGTTTCCCAATAATAAAATATATTTAAGGAATAGGTTTAAGTAATACGATTTCAGAGTAAATATTTTTTACGTGCGTCTTAACTTTACGTTTTACTTAAAGTGTACATAAATGTCTACATGACAACTTTAAAGAATACAATTTAAGTAAAACCATTGTGGTTGCTCTTAAGATATTGACAATAAATAATATATATATATTTATATATAGGTGCCGTTTTTTTACATATATATATATTGTTGATTGATTTAATCTTAAAGATAGAGTCTTAGCAATAAATATATATATGTTTATAATAGGTCCGAAATATATATAATATTGGAAATTATTTTTATAGTTAATGTTACTTGGTGGCTAAGTTAAATATTTTTGGACTTTAAAACCCTACTTGGGCCACAAGTAAACATTTCGGCCCAACCTTTTATATTTTAATTATTGGGCCGGTCCAATATGTCAAACCGGGACAAATTAAAACCGAACCGGATTTTCTCAATCGGTTCGACCTAATCGGGTCTGGTCGGACCGGGGTAATTAAGTGGATCTAACCGAACCGATTTTGTGTGTTTAACCGAACCGAACCCTATTTTGTTGGACCGGTTCGGACCGAACTAGATTTTAATATTAAAACCGAACCGAACCGTAACTGGAGCGAACCGGATTTTCTGGACCGGACCTGAACTGGATTTCCTGGACCGAACCGAACCAGACCAGACCAAATCGGACAGAAATTGACTGAAGAACCGTATTTTCAAAACCGAATTCAAGTCAATTAAAATAGGGAGGTCAATTTTTAAAATCCAAAAGTTTTTGAACCTCAATAGGCCTACACAGTGCTCAAGGGTTGATAACCTTTCATGCCTTGTTTCGATTATGGGGATGGATCTTGGAGATACATGTTTTTTGGATTGGTATAAATAGTGGGCTGAATTGCAATTATTTATTATTCAATATATATTTATGCATGATTAGAAATGTTGTCTTGACTGAGTCAAGCTAGTTGGATATTGCATATTGTGGGCTGAGCCCTGGTTAAATATATGGAATGCGCACTAAGATAGACATGTTGTGATTGTTGGAAATGGCTAGGATTCATGTCTAGAATGCTGCATGATTGAATATAAGCATGAATTGCAAATTAGTCTCTAATATTTAAAATTATTTTAAAATAAAAAACCAGTCGCCAAATGTGTGTGATGGATGTGAATGTTACATATTTGACACGTATGCTAGAATGTTGAGGATGTAGTTGCATTTGATAATTTAGTTGGAAGTAGAGTTATGTATGCAAGCATGAGTTCCTCGGAACATTAGACGCATGACGCGTAAGCATGAGTATGGTTTGTATGATGAATGTTACTGGTGTATGATAATTTACATAGATAGTAGAATTATGTATGCATGAGTGAATTCATCGGAATATTTTTTCAAAATAAAAGGGCCTTGGAAAAGCCAAGATCGGGTATGCTAATTTTAAAATCCTCGTTCCGGTTTTGCGATTAAAACCGTTTTAAAAGACTGATCTATTGGATGGAAAACGACGATAATGTGAACTTTTTCACAGCCATCTTCCATTGGTTTACTGGTGGTCGGTTGGTTTAGATGACTAAGGAATCATTATTTGTCGGATTCTATCTTAATAGATATTTGATGTATGCAATTCTTTCTTAAAATGTTATTGTCTCCCTGATTATGCGTGATTATCAATGTTTTAGTATCAATGGTTGCGATCAGCAATGTTATCTCCCAAATGAATAAGGGAGTGAGATTGAACATCAACAATTATAAGATCTGGAATAAGCGCGCGAGGATGGTAATTACTGAAATGAGAGGTTTGGAGCATTTGACTTCAAAACAAGTCAGGCCAGAGGGAGACCTCACGGCCGAACTGAACAAATTTCATGATGAATGGGATGCAAAGGACCAGGACATTCGTTTCGCCTTGTTGTCACTGCTTGAGGATGACATACTCTATGGATATGATCACTATGAGTCTGCCAAGGACCTTTGGGATGGTCCTAAGGCAGGGTTTGGTGTTTACACCACAGCCTAGAAGCGCTCATTAAACATCGATTTAGACTCGTACATGATGAATCTCAAGCACACAATGAAGGAGCATATTAGAAACATGTTTAACATGCTCGCTGAACTCAAGGGGGCAGGAAAAATCCTGGCCGACGAACAAAAGGTCCAATGCATTATCTGATCCTTGCCTGACTCTTGGAATAGCATGAAAATACACCTTACCTATGCCACTCAACTCGATGACCTCGAGAAAGTGCGAGTCCATCTCGAGCTGGAAGAGGATCGTCTCAAGGCTGAAAAGCCGAGAGCGGAAATGCATCTTGCATCCTCGCATCCAGCTGAGCAAAAGGGTAAGCGCAATTGAAAAGGCAAGGACCTTCAGTTTAAGGCTGATAAGCCTTTAGCTCCAAAACGAATGCAATTCGGTGGCAAGAAAAGGCAAGCAAAACAGACACGTAGAGAGGAAACTCGAACGTGTTTTAGGTGTGGCGTGAAAGGACACCTTGCTATGGCCTATAACAATCCTCCCAAGGTACGTGCTATAATGATGACCTCAAAAGTTCTATAAGGACTCTTCTCACTCGAAAGTAATTCAAATTTACCCTTTTGGATTACCGAAACGAGAGGGAGAACAAGCACAAACCTGAGGAGCTTGCCTCGGAAACATAAAGATCGAATGAAATACGTTTTCTTTATTTGTTGAATGAACCCCTTCTTAATTTTCAGTTTAAGATGCTTAATGATAATAATGTTCCTTTAAATAAAGGAAACACTTCATTTTGAGCATGTGACAAATGCTTGAACAAAGTATCGATTACCCATTTCTCAAGCTATTCGATCCTTTTGATTGCTTTTTAATGCATTGCTTACATATATAAATTGCTTATAATCTTATTTTATTATTAAGTACTCCACTGAATGAAATAATATGTAATGATAATCATGTGCGAAACCGATTGGATTAAATTAATTTCAGAAATGAAACGACTTAACCAAGGGTTAAAACTTCGGTAAAAATGCGCCTCGCGCAAGTGGACCTCGAAAGACGGAACACATCGTTTCAATATATGAGTTTAATAATGAAGTGTTTGAATCATTAGGTGCTGAATTTTCGTTTGCATTCCTTCGGAAACAACTTATTGATAACATTTATATCGGTATGAAGTAGGCTTCGAAACTGCCACAACCTTGTAATAGTATCAGCTGACGCATAAGGTGAAAACCCAAGACGATCAGTTCGGAGATGGGATAAAACCCCTAAGACAAGTTTTGCAACGAAGAAGGATGAAGTCGATTAAACGATTTTCCTTCCAAACGCCTTGAACGATAAGTCAGGCTAGGCATTCAAATCAATTAAAACACACTTCAAGAAGCACAGTTCATGAACATAATGTTAGAGTCACTCTATCAGGTGTTCCCTAAGGGATGAAAAAGATGACTCACATGTTTAAAAACCGTGTTCCAATAAAATCGGTAAGACACGTCGCCATAAAAGCTAAAGAATGATAATGAGTTAAATTATATCATCTTGCGACATTAAATTGCGCACTAAACACGCATTTATGACAAGAGCATGATACCTACTCTTAGAAAATTCATGTTTAAAGCTTTTGAAAATGGTGTCGTGATCGAACATGAAGACATTACATCTCTTGAGGGCGAATATTCCAAATGTATGAACAATTTAAATCTTAGTAGTCATGATCAAAACCGAGAAGGATATCACTGACTATCAGATCCCACATAATTCGAGTGGGAGAGATATGAACCGGCAACTCAAGTGAATGACATGGTAAATGATAATGGAAACATTTTCATAGTAAATCTAATGGGAGGAATAATCCCTACCACATGAGATCACTGTTGCCGCATAGACAAATCAAGTTGATCCTGATTGTCATATTGCTGAACCAGGAAAGCCACAGCTGCCCCTACTACCCATTGTTTCCAGTGGGAGTGATACCCATTGTTTCTAGTGGGAGTGATCCGACCAAACTTGGTTCCAGATCCTAGTGATCAAAGAATTCATCGTGGAATTAAAACCTCGAGACCAAGAGGTTGTCAAAGGAAAGTTGATGGTCAAGGTTCAAGCACTGCTCTTGTTCCCAAAGGAAACGATGCTCCGATAAGAAGCATTATTCCGAGTGGGAGAATTGTTCCCAATAGAAATGATGTTACGATAAGAAGCATTATTCCGAATGGGAGAAATGATCAGACTCTAGATGGGATTAACCAAGCCTATACGAAAGTTAGAGGCATCGAACTTCTCCAAGAAGTATCCCATTGAGTAAGATGAAAACCTCGCTCTAAAAACTGTTGGCAAGCATTGAAAAGACCTCAAGTGAAGAAATTGAGTAAAATAATAAAAGAGAGAGATCGCTTAAATGAAAGTCATTATAGTCTATAGTTGTTTTACCTTCTAACCATAGGGGCACAAGGATACGGTGAGTCCTGAAAGAAGGCTCACCACTGATGGAAAAGGTCGGGAGGTGCGAAACCCGACTTGATGCGAAAGGATATACCCATTTCACGGATTTGACTTTGACTAAACAAACTCAGTGACTGTGCGTAAAACCACGGTTAGGGCCAGTCATGGTCCTGGTCGCAAGTCTCAATCTCAAACTGCACCAAATGAATGTTAAGACCGCATTGCTCCACGGAAACCTGGAGGAAGAGATCTACATGGAGCAAACAGAGGGTTTCATTACTCTTGGTAACGAACGTAAAGTTTGTAAACTCCAAAGGTCCATCTACGGTCTTAAAAAGTTGTCTCGGCAATGGTACTGCGATTCAACGAGTAAATCGTAGGAAACAGATTCGTGAATCTTCACGAGGATCCGTGCGTGTATTATAAGACCTTCGGGTCTAAGTATGTCATATTAACCTTATACTTGGACGACATACTCATTGCCGCAAACGATGTGAGTTTTATGAACAAGTCAAAGTCATGGTTGGCATCTTTATTTGAGATGAAAGACATGGGAGAGGCCACATATATCTTGCTCATTAAAATTAGCAGAGATCAGGCTACCCGGAAATTATGTCTATTTCAAGAAGCTTATATCAACAAACTGTTGAAAAGATTCAAATTACAGGATGCCAAACCCGTGGATACGCCGATGATGTTTGGGTGTGCACTGTCAAAACGTGACGGCCCCAAGAACCTAGCAGAGCATGAACAAATGAAGGGTGTAGAGTATTTAAGCATGGTCGTTAGTTTGATGTACGCCATGCAATGCACCCGTTCGGATATCTGTTACGCCGTGGGCCTAGTAGCACGTTTCCAATCAGATCCTAGCTATCAACATTTAAAGGTTGTAAAACGAATTATTCGTTATCTGAAAGGTACTGCAGACTACGCACTGTGCTATGAGGGCGGGAAGTTAGAATTGACCGGTTATAGTGACGCCGACCATGGTGGCGATCCGGATGATCGTAAGTCCACCACAGGTGGAGTGTTTCTCCTTGCTAATGCCGCCATTTCATGGACGACCAAGAAGTAAACCTGTGTCGCGCTGTCCACAATGGAATCAGAATTCGTAGCCCTCTCCAAGAACAAACAGGAAGCAGTCTAGCTGAAAAGGCTTCTTACTGCGCTGCTTGATGGTGACGTTGGGAGTAAACCTGTGAAGGTGTTCTCTGACAGTCAGGCAGCCATTGCGGCAGTAAAGAATCTGAAGTACCATAGTAGGACGAAACACATTGATGTGTAATATTTTTATGCTAAATCTATGGTAGAAGACAATACAATCACTATGGAATACTTGTCCACTGATAACATGATTGCGGACCCATTAAGTAAACCACTACGCAGGGAGATATTCGAAAAGCATGTAAAACTGCTTGGATTGCGTAGGGTTTAGTAGTGGCATGTATCTGTGATAACATTTTGATATTAGAAAATTACATTTTGTAAGCGAAAGAATTGCAACTGAGTTTATGATCAATCGACGTCATAATGTTTTGATTACATCAAATTGTCGGTCTATAAACTAAGTCGTAGGAGGACGCAATCCTCTGCCAAAACTATGTCGAATGTGGGCCTTACCTCGTCACACATGTACGGTCGTCTTACGGTGGAGGGAGGCCTCTACTAAGAAAGGCTAGCTAAGAATCAAGGGGATAACTTGATTACTTAGAACGATAATCTAGTGTCGAAGTAACTCGACATGATTTTCATTTTGCAAATCGCCGTGATGAACTTTGTTCGTCATTAGTCCACATTATAGGCCAGATGAGAATCTGCGATAGCATAATTTGACATGTCCCATTCCTTTGAACTTAAAAGTTCAGGGATGCTATCGACGCTTGCTTCATACTACGCGTGCCACGTCCGACCACAAGGTCACAACTTGGTTGTGCTAGAAAGAATCCTCGTGATTCTGGCGGGCGCAAACTTTTCACCTCGAGCGTGTGATTGATCCCGGGAGCCTTATGAAGAGGCACCCAAAGTATCCTCACGGACTAAGAACTGATATCTAAGGTCAAGCTCAATGTTCCCTTCCCGGCGTACAAGCGTAGTGCTGAACAAAAAGGCCCAGTGACCACGTCTTTGGAAACCGGTTGGGTTTGACTAAGGATATGAGCGATGGGGATGGTCAATTTCACCTGTAATTCACCGACTCTTGTATTCACTAATGTGGCCACCAACCGGATATTAGTTGAAGGTTGTGAATACTTGTACGGATATCTTGGAGAAGTGTTCCTATGAGGAAACTAGGCAAAAGGAGAATTATCAGTTGACCTAGGATACAGTGCGACACTATATAAATTTTGTTTATAACAGGTTGATTGGATAAAAGGGAATCAACGTTCCGCAGGCGCGACAACACTCCTAACAGATGAGTAGCACGATGCCCGTCGTGTCCGCCGGTCGCACGGAAAACCTCGTATGAACTATTCAGAAGCAAAGGACTAGATCGATGGAGTGAAATGTTGATGCAGATTTGGACGACTATACATTAACAGGCACCCTCCCATTCCGGCGAGTGGGAGCTGTAAACATATGGTGATGGGCGCCGTAAATGGAAGCCCATTATATGTATATGTTACCTAAGTTAATTGGGCACATGTCACTCTAGGACATTGGGCCAGACCCAAATCCCAAATGACATGAGAGGCCGAAAATTAGGCCTCCCTATACTAAGCATGGCCGGCCGAAATTTAGGTGGAGGTAAAGTGGACTTTTGTCCACTTTACTCCTCCTATATATATATGGGGAGTTAGGGGTTTTATTAGGGTTAATCACAATCCCCTTTAAGTGTTGTTTTGAGAGAAAACCTCCCCCCAAGAACACCATATTCGGCCGAACCTACTACCTCACCAAGGGTGTGCCAATTTACTTTCGAGCAAACACTCCAGAGATCTATCCATTGCTAAGAATCGATCAGAGGCTTTGGTGTGAAGAATATACCACGTACGGCTTACTTCACAAGAACCCCTACGGGTGCCGACCGGAGGATCGTGAACTCCCTCCTGCAAAGATCTTGGGACTACAGACAACTGTAGATGTATGTGTGAATCTTCCGCTGCATAATTTCAATTACTAGCATTTACCATGGTTTTAGTTTCCGTAGTGATTACTCCCCGTAATCTAACAATGCTAACATAAAGAACTTAGACGAATTCAAAGGCATCGAACTTCTCCTAAGAAGTATCCCATCGAGAAGGGTGAAATATTCACTCTAACTTCTGTTAACGAACCGGTAACGGTTCAACATGCGTTGAAAGGACCTCAAGCAAAGGAATGAAGGAAAGCAATGAAGGAAGAGATCCCTCAATGAAAGCCAATTCGATATGGTATTTAGTCTATTTACTTTCTAACCGCAGAGCCATATGGGCTAAGTGGGTTCTGAAACTGAAACTCACTGCTGATGGAAATGTCGAGCGATACAAAGCCCGACTAGTTGCGAAAGGATACACCCAGCTTCACGAAGTGGACTTTGATGAAACCTACTCACCGACTGTGCGTTACACCACAGTCAGGGCAATCCTAGCCCTGGCCGCATCCCTCGATCTAGAGCTGCACCAAATGGATGTTAAGACCGCGTTCCTCCACGAAAACCTGGAGGAAGAGATCTATATGGTGCAACCGGAGGGTTTCACTACTCTTGGTAACGAACGAAAAGTTTGTAAACTCTAAAGATCCATTTACGGTCTTAAATAATCGTCTCTGAAATGGTACCGCAGATTCCACGAGGAAATCGTTGGAAACGGATTCGTGAACCTCCATGAGGATCCATGCGTGTATACAAATACCTCTGAGTCTAAGTACGTCATATTAACCTTATACATGGATGACATACTCATTGTTGCAAACGATGTGAGTTTCATGAATGAATCAAAGTCCTGGTTGGCATCTGTATTTGAGATGAAAGACATGGGAGAGTCTACGTACATCTTGGGCATTAAAATTGCTAGAGACTGTGCCACCTGGAGGTTATGTCTATCTCAGGAAGCCTATATCAACAAACTGTTGAAAGGTCCATATTACAAGATGCCAAACTGCTGGAAGTTAAAATTGACCGGTTTCAGTGACGCCGACCATGGTGGCGATCCAGACGGTTGTAAGTCCACCACAGGAGGAGTCTTTCTCCTTGCTAATGCTGTCATTTCATGGACGAGCAAGAAGCAATCCCGTGTCGCACTGTCTACGTTGGAATCGGAATTCGTTGCTCTTTCCAAAAAAATCCGCAGGAAGCAGTCTGGCTGAAAAGGCTTCTTATTGCGTTGTTTGATGACGATGTTGGGAGTAAGCATGTGAATGTGTACTCTGACAGCCAGGCATTTATTGTGGCAGTTAAGAATCCAAAGTACCATAGTAGGACTAAAAACATTGATGTGAAATATAATTATGCATAATATATGGTAGAAGACAATATAATCACTTTAGAATACTCGCCCACTGATGACATGGTAGCGGACCCTTTAACTAAACCATTACGCAAATAGACATTTGAAAAGCATGTTAAACTGCTTGGATTGCGTATGGTTTAAAAGTGGGCGTATATCTGTGATAACATTTTGATAATTGAAAGTTACAGATTTAATAAATGAGAGAATTGCAAATCGAGTTTATGATTCATCGACATCATAATGAGTGATTCCATCGGATTTTACGTCTATAAACTGAGTCGTAGGAGGACGCAATCGTGTGCCTAAATTATGTCGAATGTGGGCCTTGCCTTGTCACACAGGCACGGTCGTCTGGTAGGAGAGGGGGGACCTCTGCTGCAACAAGACTGGCTAAGAACCAGGGGTAATGCAAAACGATATGATTTTCGTTTTGCACATCGCCGTGGTGAACTCTGTTCGTCATTAACCACATTCTGGGCCGGATGAAAATTCTGCGATAACATTGTTGACATATCCCACTCCTGAAAATGTTCGGGTATGCTATCGACGTGCGCTTCATACTACGCGTGCCATGTTCGACCACGGGGTCATGCTCGGTTGTGCTAGGTAGAATCCTCGAGATTCGGATGGGCGCAAACTTCTTCACCTCGAGCGTGTGATTGATCCCGGGAGCTTTATGAAGAGGCACCCGAAGTATCCTTATGGACTCAAAACTCATATCTAAGGTCAGGCTCAATGTTCGCTTCCCGGCGTACAAGCGTAGTGCTGAAGAAAAAGGCTAAGTGACCACGTCTTTGGAAACCGGTTGGGTTGACTAAGGGTATGAGCGATGGGGATGGTAAGGGTCACATGTAATTCACCGACTCTTGTATTCACTAGGTGGCCACCAGCCGGATATTAGTTGAAGGTTGTGAATACTTGTGCGGATGCCTTGGAGAAGTATTCCTATGTTGAAACTAGGCAATTGGAGAATTAACAGTTGGCCTAAGATACAACGCGATACAGTTTAATTTTTTTAACATGTTGATTGAAAATAGGGAATCAACGTTCCGCGGGGTTACAAAACTCCTTACAGATGAGTAGCACGATGCCCGTCGTATCCGCCGGTCGCGCGGCAAACCTCGTATGAACTATTCGGAAGCAGGTGCAAGATCGGAAGATTGAAATGTTGATGAGATTTGGACAACAATACATTAACAGGCACACTCCCATTCCAGCTAGTGGGAGCTGTTAGCATATGGTGATTGGGCGGCGCAAATGGAAGCCCATTAATATTTATATGTTACCTGAGACAATTGGGTAAATGTCACATTAGGGAAATCGGGCTAGACCCAAATCCCAATTGACATGAGAGGCCCAAAATTGAGACTCCCTTATACACTTGGCCGACCGAATATTAGGAGTGGGCAAAGTGAACTTTTGTCCACTTTGCTCCTCATATAAATAGGGAGTGTTAGGGGTTTTATTAGGGTAATTCACAATTCCTCCTCTGTGGCAATTTGAGAGAAAATCCTTCCTCTCTAAAACTCATACTTCGGCCGAACCTACCTCTTTCACCAAGGATGTACCAATTTTCTTTGAACAAACACTCCGGAGATCTGTTCCTGCCAAGAATCGATCAGAGACTTTATTGTGGAGACTATACCGCGTAGGGCTTCCTTAACAAGAACCTCTACTGGTTCTGTCCGGTGGATCGACAACTCCCTTAGCAAGATCTTGGGACTACGGAAAGCGTATAAGGTATGTGCACAACTTCCGCTGCGTAATTGAGATTACTAGCATGTACCCTATTTTGAGTTTCCGTTGTATTTAGCCATGAATCCAACAGCTGGTCCGATCTCTCCTAGGAGAGACTGGATCAGCAGGTCCGATCCCAAGCCTTCTGTTATACCCCTACCCTTACTCACGCTTTTAGACGTTAGATAGGAAAACATGATTTTGGTCATACCCGCATTTTTCAGATACATGTCAGAATATACACGTATATGTACTAATGTCTACATTTTCCTTGTCCCGTGAAATGATGATAAGACGCAGCAATACGATAATGGGCATACGACGGATCCATCAAGAGGTAAAATCACGGGATTGAATAGAGAGTGTCATCCTATCGCAAAATAGAGTCAATCAAGGGTTAAGCCATTGGTTGACTTGAGGGCACGTTATGGTTATATACTCAATTTAGACCCGTTTTCATTCGGATTTTATTATTTTAATTACCCCATGAACGATTGCAAATCAAAACTTTGACCCGAACACGTCACCCACAGAAAAACGGTAAAGACGGGAAAAAACGCCCGCCCGGACACGTTGCTGAGCCGATCTCTCCTAAGAGAGATCGGACCTGTTGGTCCGATCACAAGCCTTCGGGGTCGGACGGAGTCCGATCACAAGCCTTCGGGGTCGGACGGATCCCCGCCCAATGGGGTGTATGCGACGTCCGGAACATTGTCATCCAAACCGTCCTTCATGGCTGTCAGACCTAAATCTAACCTACGGCGAATTACGTTTGGAAAACGTGGATTTTAAAAATGAGTCGCCACTAGTTAATTAAAAGGCTAACTAGAATCCTAAATTACCTAAGCGAATAACGAATTAACCACCTAGGTATTAAATCGGTCTACGATCATAAATTAGAGTTCGGGGGTTCTATTACGAATTAAAAACAACTTTTAATTACGCCATTTCGGTACTCAATTCACTTAATTTACCAAATTTATTTATTATCTGAATATACGTTATATCAGATTAATATAACTATGTCAGGATTAAATCTTTACCATATACAAAATTATTATCAAATATCGACCTAGTCTAAAATTAATTGTAATTCATAACTCTTAATTTAAAACGAAATCTAAAAAAAAAATTATTAAACATGCTCAAATTTATACAAAAATTCAACATAAATTTTACGTATATACATGATTTACCAATCAAAATTTAACCAATTACATTTAAAATATCTAATCAATTGTACTATAATTATAAATTAAAAGAAATAAAATAATAAATAACTAAATAAATAAGATAATAACATAGTATAATATTTAAATAAATAAATAAAAATGTGAAGTACGGTTTACTTGCGGCTGAAGGAGTGGTCACCGACGGTGGATTTCTAGGCAGCATGGCGGCTTCGCTCAAGGACGACCAGGCAGCACGGCAGGCGGATTGGGTCGACGGAAGGTTTCCCTCCGACTTGGCTGGGCGGCGAGGGCTGAGATCGGGGATGGTCAGGGCCAGGCTGTGCAGAGGAGCTGGGACTGGGGAGGTTTCAAACGACGGCAGGCGGCTTTCCGAGGTGCGGGAGGGCGCCACGGCGGCGCGGTCTGGGGCGAGCGAACGGGAGGTCACCGACAAGGGGCGGATCGGGGTCAGGTTGGAGCTGAGGAGGTGACGGATCCAATTGGCGACTGGTGGGCAGCTTCTTCGGAGATCCGGTGGCGCGCATGTCCGATGGGGTGCGGTCCAGGCTGGCGAGCTCCGGAAGGCGAGGACGGTGGCCCGACGAGCTGGTGGCGCGGCGGACCAAGGCCACTCGAAGGTGGCCAGAGGGCAAAGCTCTCAGGCGGGAAAAGTAAAGAAAAAAAAAATTTCTGAGCACTAGAGGACGAAAATCACGCAGACCCCGAGAAATAATGTATTATTGCTTGTTCTTGTGTTTTTCTGTGTCCCCTTACAATATAAACCTAGACCCCTATTTATACTAAAAACCTAGTCTAGTTACATGTTGTCAATATGTAAATGATGACAGCGTAGTAGACGAGTGACGTAATCATGCAACAAGCAAAACACTTAGAGGAATTGGAGAACATGTATGTAATCATGAAGCATGATGTAAATATAAAAAATGATGCAAGCATGTAGTATGATGCAATCATGGAAAATTCTGCAAACATTCAATTCATACTTAGATTATAAAAATAATTACGCGACCATCATGAATTTGCATTATGTTCGTATAAAAGCGATAACATGTATGACGATCTACAATGCACGTTATGCAATACTAGAGAGCATGTATGTAAAACAAGCATAGGAGAGGTGTAAGTATGTGATACTAAGGACTTGTGTTAAAATAATTATTAGTTTAGTCCTTAGCACATGGTGTATGCACTATTAATGAGAATTAGGAGAGAGAATACCAATTATCTTACATCCTTAATAGATAATTCCTCAAGAAGCTCTCCATTCTTGATGATGAGGGAATTCATGGAGGTGTGAATTTGGAGTAATCACATTACTTTTGACATCGATCAAGATCGAATCCGGGCAAGGAGGGAATCGAGGCGGCGCGTGAGGCAAGGGGGACGGCGCGTGAGAGCAGCGGCGGCGGCGCGTGTGGACGGCGGCACCGCGTGGGTCTTCGGGTGAGGGCGAGTAGTAATTTGAACTTGCTTCGTGTCGGTGAGTCCAATTTCGTACATGGCTAGACCTTTTGGACTTCGCTTGGCTTTGATTTAGTCTTGAAATCATCATGTACCTAGTTATCTTATCATGCATACAAGGTGTTTGATAAAATGCATTAGAATACTTTGCCCCAAATCAGCAAAAAATTTCCTAAGTGCTGAAAATTTTAGAAAAGTGTAAATGAATCGTTATACTTCCCTTATGCATAGTGTTCATTGCCGACATGTTTTCCCATGCCTTAGTCGTTGTCCTAGCATGCTCGTATGATAGCATAGATGTTGTCGTATGAGCTTTGCCGATAAGTGTCATAGGAATACTCAAGAGGCATTGTGTAGAGGCTACTTGATGTATGCAATCCATCCTTGTTGACATGTACGCATATACATAGAAACACTTAGAAAATATTCTCCCCTTGTCGATATGTATGTACGTACATGGAAACACTTAGAAAATATTTTCCTCTTGTCGTCATGTATGTAAGTACATGGAAACACTTAGAAAATATTTTCCTTTTGTCGACATCCATCCCTGTCAACATGTATGTACGTACATGGAAACACTTAGAAAATATTTTCCTCTTGTTGACATGTATGTACGTACATGGAAACACTTAGAAAATATTTTCTCCTTGTCGACATGTATGTACGTACATGGAAATACTTAGAAAATATTCTTCACTTGTCGACATGCACCCTTGTCGACATGTATGTACATACATGGAAATACTTAGAAAATATTCTTCATTTGTCGACATGCACCCCTGTCGACATGTATGTACGTACATGGATGTGCGCGCTTGCCCCCGTACTTAGAATTTTTTCTCTTTCCCTGGCTATGTATGTTGTATCCATGTACTTGATGTAAATGCAGGTTGTATGTCAACTCCTTGTTTTATGCTAACACTTAGTAATATGTTTGACACATAGTAGCGTGATGTCCACTTGCAATATGCCGACTGTCATCTTGAGCAAAACACTTAGAAAATATTTCGCTCTTGAAATCATGTACCCATTTCGATATGCATGTACATACATAGAGCTTGCACACTGATTGACTTGTTACTTGTAATTTTCAGGATTCCGAGTTACGCAAACTTCTTTTCAGAGTTAGTCTTCTTGCCGTGGTTATCATGAGTAAGTCTTCTATCCCCGTTCCGCGAGTGACATTGTGTTCAGATGTTGGAGACGAGTTACATATTGATGATCCTCGTACCCCTTGTTTATATCATCCTTGTCGACTGGTTTATTGGTAAGAACTCTTCCTTGCACGCGGAGTCTATTCGCCACACTCCTCCATCTGAGACGTCCGCTACACCACTTGTTCTTGCTGACCCCGTGACTTCTGGATATGGTCGCGGAAAAGGGCTCATGGGTAAGATGTTTTTCCTTGTAACTTTTCTTTTTTATTTCTTTAACTCATCATTTACTTTGTCTTTTTTGATTAGGGTTAACAGGTCTTTTGGTCCATAATGTTTGATAACTTTTGGGTTTTGGTCAATGATGTTTTTTTAACCTAGTTTTGGTACCATATGTTTGCAGATTTTTTCTAGTTTTGGTCTAACCGTTACATTCCGTCCATTTTTTGACATGTACAAGTAACATGATCCACCCTAAACTTTCAATTTTGTTCAATTTAGTCCCTCTAATACTTTCCTAACCTTTTTTTGGTTCAATTTAGTCCCGAAGTTTCAAAAATTCAATTGGACTTATTGTCCAATTGGGGTCAATTTTAAAACTTCGGGACTAAATTGAACAAAAAAAAAAAGGTTAAGAAAGTATTAGAGGGACTAAATTTAAAGTTTAGAGTGGATCACGTGACTTGAACATATTAAAAAATGAACGGAATGTAACGGTTAGACCAAAACTAGAAAAAATCTGCAAACATATGGTACCAAAACTTGGTAAAAAAAACACCATTGACCAAAACCCAAAAGTTGTCAAACATCATGGACCAAAAGACCTGTTAACCCTTTTGATTATCCAGTACGTTCCCCTGCTCTTGATGTTTCCGTGGATGATTATCAACTTCCTGTCAAGCGATCCGAGGTGGTGTCGCATGTCTCGAGTGATCCTAAGCGTGTAAGGAAGAATGCTGCCTTTCCTCCTTCCACTCTTGATAAGGGAAAGGAAGTCACTGTATGCACGATGGTATCTTCTGCCCCCCAGTCGAGAGATCGACTCACAGAGGATCGCTCCTCGTCTGTTGGTATGAGATGTACCTCGCATTTCTTATTATACTCTTTACACACTTAGTTTTTATTCCTTATCTTTTCCTTGCAGTTATCCTAGCTTTGAAGCGTGATCATCTTCTTCGCCCCTTGGAAGGTGATATATATGGTGATGCTTGGAAACCTCTTGGTAGGGGCGGTCTTCGTTTTCCGAAGGAGGTGAAACTTAAAGTGCCGGAGGTTGGTGTTCGTGTCTTGCATAGGAGTGTTCCCCCCGGTGATCGACGTGCTTGTTCAAGGACTGATGAAGAAGCCGAAGAGTGTGTTGAACATGCTTTGGCCAACTTTGCTCCTGTAAGTTAACAAGTTCTATTCCTTGACGACTTTCGTGTTGTATGCCTTTGTTGTGTAATATTTATGGCCTTGTGCTTTTGTATGATTTTCAGGCTGTGTCTCAGATGGTTAATATGTCGTCGTATGTTGTGGAGCTTGTTAGTGCTAGAATAACTGCTGTTAACAAATGTAACACCGTTAGTCTTGAACTTGCTCGTTCTAAGGAGAAAGTGTTTGCACTTGGTTCTAAGATAGCTGATTCCGAGACCAAGTATCAGGTGCAGGAGACTCGAATTTATGATCTTGAAGCTGAGATGATTGCGCTTGAGAAATAGATTTTTTATGACATCACGTCTCGAGAAGCTGCCTTGATTGCCGCACGTGAGGAACATTATGCACTTGGAATTGACACGGGTTTTTCCCAGTACTTGAGCACTCCTGCTTTTGAACTTGCAGCTAAAAAGATAACTGATACCATGATGGGAAAGCGTGCAGAGGATTACTTTCGTCGTGTCAACGCGCTTGCCCCCAATTTTCCTTTTGACAAGCTTGGGCCTTGCTCTGACTATGCCGTTAATTATCTTAAGGCATTGCACATTTTGGGGCTTGATGAAACTTCCTATGATATGATTGAAGATGGAGGAGGTGCTGATGTCCTTGCTACTCCTCCCGAACTTATGGATGTTGTTCCACAGCTTACTGGGGATAGTGGAACTTCTCATGTATCTTTGAGTTGATGTTTGTCCTTGGTGTTGATTTTCTGGACATGCTGTTTTAGTCCTTTGGAGATGATGATATGTTTGAGGCTTTTGTCCAAACCTTTATTTGTGTATTTGCTTTGTCTGGAACTTCGTCCTTTGGACCTGTTTTTAAATAATAAAAATCACGTGATACCTTGTTAGTAATATTTCATACCTTGAGTATCCATGTTGTCTGTATGCTTTGGACTTGGGAGATAGGATAGATATCCTTAGATGATGAACATGATGTCCGTAATTGCGACTATATGTCGCGCATTGTTGAGTGTTACGAGCGCCCCTCTTGGTTGGATTTCAAGGCATGGCAAGATGCGTATGCTAGGTACTTGTAGTGTTATAAGTGGTAATGTACTTGGCGCGGGCACTTGGCACTCGGCACTGGCACTTGACATGTAGCAATGTTGTCTTGACGAAGCAAGACCTAAGTTTATGCCGTCTCTTAGTTCAACTCTAAGGCGACGTTGTTGCAAGGTACTTCTTGCTTATTTTGCTGTTTTTGCGTTAAATGCTAAAGAGCAAGATAACGTTATACAAGACTCGACTTGTAAGTTTGATGAGTTTTGTACAAGGTTTGCTTAAAAAATCGTGTATCATGAAGCTATCCCTTTTCGGGCCTAAGTCTTCATGGTGTATGAACCCTTAAAAGAGTGTGCATACTTTTAGTGTGTGGGGTTGTCGTCTAATAAGAGGACTTCCGCCACGGTGGGGTGATCAGTCCCATCATTGCATTTGCCGCATCCTGTTTCAATTCAGGGAATGGCTATGAACATGAGGATTTGCCCGAAGGATTTCACAACATGTCATTTTTTAGAAGTAAACGTGAGGTTTGCCCTCTTGGAAAGGATGTCTCAACATGTTACTTTTGATAGATGTGAACATGGGTATTGTACTTTTGAGAAGGTTATTGCACCATGTCACTTTTGGAATATTGCATGATATTGCTTTTGAATTTGTTGAAGATGCACTTGTTGATGTCGCCTATTATAAGTTGCATGGCGTGATGATTATGACTAGTATGCACGTTGTTTTCTATTTGATGTTAATCCAAAGTATAGTGCATAATGTGAGAATGTACCTACGAGAGTAGATTGACTTTATTAAATGATTGATGTGATTACATGATTGTAAACAAACTTGGAATTAATAAATCACCCTCATTTTTATATAAGAGTTTAAGACAAAAGTGCTTGATACAATAGCTCCTTTGTGATATAATGTTATTCCTTTAACCGTGGAATTTCTTCAAGTGCCCCCCGTTGAATGTGTTTGGAAGGATGTTTCCCTCGGTGTCTTGGAGGCGGTACGTGCTAACATAAGGAACTGAGGCAATCTTGTATGGGCCTTCCCACTTTGGAGATAACTTGTTTATTTGATCCAAGTGCGAGAATTCATTCCTTCTCCACACCATCTCCCCTACATGGAATTGTCTTTCTTTCACTTTCCTATTGTAATATCTTGCAGTTATTAAGCGCATACGTGCTTGGGTTAGCTACGAATTTCGCCTTCTTTCATCTGCCAAGTCCAAGTCTAAACGCATCTCCGCTTCGTTGGTTTGGGGGTCGAAGTGAGTTGTGCGGTAGGATGAGACGACGATTTCGATTGGAGCTACGGCTTCTGTTCCGTATACCAGGCTAAACGGTGTTTCGCCTGTTGACTCCTTCGGGGTTGTACGTACAGCCCATAAGACACTGCTAAGTTCTTGTGCCCATCCTCCTTTCAAAGCATGAACTCTTTTCTTAAGACCATCCAGGACGATCTTGTTGGCGGATTCGACTTGTCCATTGGTTTGAGCATGACGCACTGATGCGAAATGGTGATCTATGTTGAGTCGTTCACAGAACGCTTGCAGTCTTGAACTTCTGAATTGTGGCCCATTGTCGCTGATAAGTACCCTTGGTACGGCATATCATGCAATGATGTGGTTTTGTATGAAATCCATTATTTGTGCGTCCGTCGTGCGTGCTAATGCCTTAGCTTCAATCCACTTGGAGAAGTAGTCGATAGCTACTACAATGTACTTTGTTTGCCCCTTGGATTGTGGAAGTGGTCCTACCAAGTCAATTCCCCATTGTGTGAAAGGCCAGGAACTTGCGATTGGACACAACTCCGTTGTGGGAGCCGTTATGTTCCTTGAATACAGTTGAGAGGATTCGCATTCCGTGACCATGTTTGTTGCTTGGCTTCTCATTGTTGGCCAATAATATCCTAGACCGAGCGCTTTTTTGATAAAGGATATTGCCCCCTCGTGACAAGCTGCTTGGCCTTCGTGCAAGTCCTTCAACACTGTCATGCCTTCTGGGAAAGTTAATCACTTTAGGTATGGTGTCGAGAATCCTTTCTTGTATAGCTGTCCTTCAATCAATGTATAGTTGACAGCGATTCTTCTTATTTTTTGCGCTTTAAGTCTTTCTTCCGGTAGGACGTTATCCGTGAGGTATGCCAAAATTGGAGTCATCCAGGTTGGCTCTGCGTTAATATTTAACACCTCTAGTTTGTCGATTACGGACATGATCCTGTTTTCGACGAAGTGGGTTTCTTGGCCTTGTTCCCTTCCTTGTGCAAACTTGCTTAACGCATCTGCCTCTCGATTTTCTTCCCTTGGGATGGACGTTATGTTGAAAGTTTGAAAGCTTGCGATGAGCTTCTTTGCTTGTCCCAAGTATTTCTGCATGTTCTCTGACTTAGCCACGTACTCACCTTTGACTAGATTGACAACTAGCTGTGAGTCGCACTTGACTCTTAAGTGTTTGATTCCGAGGCCTTTTGCAATCCTTAAGCCTGTTATCAAAGCTTAATATTCTGCCTCGTTATTCGTTGCTCTGAATGTTAAGCTTAGAGCATACTTCAACGGTTCCGACCCATCAGGCGGAATGATGAGGAATCCAGCTCCTGATCCTTCCACGTTTGAGGAATCATCAATGTACATTTGCCACACCTCAGTGTGTTCTTCATTTTGTTGTGCCCCATCTTGGATGTAAGTTTCCAGGGTTATTCCTGTGAATTCCGCGATAAAGTCTGCCAATGCTTGTCCCTTGATTGCTGTTCGTGGTGCAAAGTGAATGCAGAATTCACTTAGTTCGATTGACCACTTTGTTAATTTTCCTGACATGTTTGGCTTTGACAGGATGTGCTTCAAGGGTTGGTCCGTTAGGACTGTTATCTCGTGTGCATGGAAGTATGGCCTCAATTTCCTTGCCGCTACTATGAGAGCATACAGGTATTTCTCGATTGGCATATAATTCACTTCGTACTTTGCCAGGATTTTGCTCACATAATACACTGGAAGCTGTGTAGTCCCTTTTTGCTTAACGAGTACTGAACTGACCGCAGTGTTTCTTACGGATATGTACAGGTAGATTGGCTCGCCTTGGATTGGTTTTTCTAACGCTGGGAGCGCTCGCAAATGCTGCTTCAATTGTTGGAATGCTTCTTCGCACACTGGTGTCAACTCGAACTTCTTGTTTGCACGAAGTATTTGGAAGACTGGAAGGGCTCTATCACTTATTCTTGCGAGGAACCTGTTAAGAGCTGCTAAACGTCCATTTAGTTGTTGGACTTCTTTGTGCTTCTTGGGAGACTCCATTTCTTCTATCGCCTTTACTTTTTCCGGGTTTGCTTCGATCCCTCTTTCGCTGACCATGAAGCCAAGAACTTTTCCGGATTGCACGCCAAAGGCACACTTTGTTGGATTTAATCTGACTTGGAATTCTCGCATTCTTTTAAACACCTAGCGGAGGTCATCAACATGGTTACGCCTTTTTGTCGACTTCACGACCATGTCATCTACGTATGCTTCCATGACTTTCCCGATCATATCTCCGAATATTGTGTTGACCATTCGTTGGTATGTTGCTCCGGCGTTAACTAGTCTGAATGGCATGACCTTGTAATTGTAGATTTCTCTGTCTGCATAGAACGCAATGTGAGGTGCGTCTTGTTCCGCCATTGGAATTTGGTTGTATCCTGAATACGCATCCATTACTGACATTAGCTCGTGTCCTTCGGTGGCATCTACTAGTTGGTCGATCCTTGGCAGCGGATATAAATCCTTTGGACATGCATTGTTGAGGTCTCTGTAATCGATGCACATTCTCATCTTGCCGTTAGGTTTGGGTACCAAAACTGGATTCGCCACCCATGTTTGATATTGCGACTCTTCAATGAAACCCGCGTTCAGCAACTTCCCCACTTTTTCTCGTATTGCGAGTTTTTTGTCACCCCCCAATGTACGTAGCGCTTTTGAGTTATAGGTCTGAATCCTGGTTTGATGTTGAGCTTGTGAGAGATTATGTTTGGGCTTATTCCTGGCATGTCTCTTGGTGACCATGCGAACAGCTCCTTATATTCTTCTAGAAGTGCCTTGATTTCTATCACTTCATCTTCTGACAGTGATGCCCCCACTCGAACCATCCTCCCTGGCTCATCGATCTTGACTTCTTGCAGTGCTTCCACAGGAGCAGGACATGCATGATCCATCCTCGGGTTTTCATCAATGATGGGAATTCCGCCATTATTTGTCTTGTCACCATGTTGGAGTGTAACCTTGTAGCAATCTTTTGATAGCTGCTGATCTCCCTTTACTTCACCGACTCATGCCTTTGTTGGAAACTTGACTTTTTGGTGTGATGTTGATGCTATCATGCCCTATTTGTTCATGGTGGTGTATCCCAAGATACCATTATACGCGTCAAGCTTTTCTACGATCACGAATGGTACGTCTATTTGGAGCTGTTGCTTTCCTTCTCCCATGATGACTGGTAGAGTTATGAATCCTAACGGGTAGCTTACATCTCCCATGAATCCCACCAAGGGTGAGTCTATTCTTTTGACGAGCTTCTTTCTCCCCAGGGCTAAAATGATAGCCTTTGTAATGATGTTGGGCGAACTTCCACCATCTATCATAATGCGCTTGACGTCCATGCCATCAGTTGTCATAGTTATAACAAACGCGTCGGTGTACGGGTGCACAATGTGGATTTTGTCTTTTGATGAAAAGCCAATGATGTCTTTCGCGCGATCATCCTCTTCGTCAGCATCTATCATGACAGTATCCCTTATGTCAGCATCTTGGCATATGCGCTTTGTGCGGGTAGCTTATATTGCTCGTTCATACGACGTCTCTCCTCCGGCCCCAATGCCTCCGTGGATCACGTGCACATTTGTGGATGGTATGGTTGAAGCGGTGGATCTTGTATTTGGTATGCGAGAACGTCTTGGTTGGCTTTTGGTTGGATTTGGCTTGCTTGCACCCGCCTTTTTTGGTCGTCTTCCTATCGTGGCTTGCAGCATAGCTTTTTGTTCGAATCACTTCAGACGGCACCAAATGTTGGGTTCGCTTCACCACTTGGGCAGCTTCGGGCTTTTTCCTTCACGAACAGGTTTCTTCCTTCACGATCGTGCTCGAGATGTATGTATAAGGACGGGAACGCCGCAATCCTTAATACACAATCACCGAGTTAAACTCCCAATCCTCGACCTTGAACTCTTGATCTCCGGGTCCTGCACGAGGGGCAGTAACCAGCGTGGGAGGGGGGAATGCCGGTTGGGCCCACTCCGACACTCAAGTTAGCACTTCTAGAGAGAGAAAGCCTTAGAGAGAAGTCAGAGCATTTCAAGTCCAAAAGTGAGGGAATTGTCTAGAATGGGAGACCTAGGCCCCTATTTATAGGGAACCTAAGGATCATGCCCAGTTTTGAACTACTTGATGTCGGTATGTAAGGAAGACGTATACCGTCATCAAGGCGGACTATGTATGCACCGACTTCCCGCACTTGGCAAATTAATCGGGGTGAATGTACGAGGTAAAACGGTAATCCGGACCTACCCGGATTGTTTAACAATCCGGGACAGGTCCGGATTGCTTTTAGGGTTTATCCGGACCTCCAGATCGCCTTAAGGCAATCCGGAAGTCCTTCAGCCCGGGAATTACGCGTATCCCGGACCGTTTTAGACTTGGGTGTCCGCGAAAGGGTTTTTTACGGGTTTTGGGATATTTTACGAGGTCCGAAATGTAAATACGAACCCGAATTGGACAGATATCTAACAGTAATGATAGCTTAGGCAATGTACGTTGAGCGTCATGTATAAACTGTCGTTCATTGTCTGCAAACATGTAAAAACACTTAGAATGCTCAGGAGGCATTGTGTAAAAGTCGATAGTAGCTACTTGATGTATGCAATCCATCCTTGTCGAGATGTACGTACATAGATAGAAACACTTAGAAAATATTTTCCCCTTGTCGACATGTATGTACGTACATGGAAACACTTAGAAAATATTTTCCCCTTGTCGACATGCATGTACGTACATGGAAACACTTAGAAAATATTCTTCACTTGTCGACATGCATCCTTGTCGACATGTATGTACGTACATGGAAATACTTAGAAAATATTCTTCACTTGTTGACATGTACCCTTGTCGACATGTATGTACGTACATGGAAATACTTAGAAAATATTCTTCACTTGTTGACATGTACCATTGTCGACATGTATGTATGTACATGGAAATACTTAGAAAATATTCTTTACTTGTCGACATGCATCCTTGTCGACATGTATGTACGTACATGGAAATACTTAGAAAATATTCTTCACTTGTCGACATGCTTCCGTGTCGACATGTATGTACGTACATGTATGTGCGCACTTGCCCCCATACTTAGAAATTATTTTTTTCTTCTCTTTCCCTGGCTATGTATGTTGTATCCATGTACTTGATGTAAACGCAGGTTGTATGCTAACACCTTGTTGTATGCTAACACCTTGTTGTATGCTAACACTTGGTAATATGCTTGACACATAGTAGCGTGATGTCCACTTGCGATATGCCGACTGTTATCTTGAGCAAAACACTTAGAAAATATTTCGCCCTTGTAATCATGTATCCATGTCGATATGCATGTACATACATGGAGCTTGCACACTAATTGACTTGTTTGTAATTTTCAGGATTCCGAGTTACGCAGTCTTCTTTTCAGAGTTAGTTTCTTGTCGTGGTTATTATGAGCAAGTCTTCTATCCCCGTTCCGCGAGTGATATTATGTTCAGATGTTGGTGACGAGCCGGATATCAACACAGTTGAGTCTCTTATGGATACAACGAGGAATGTGAGTTACTTCTTCAATTATATTGATGAAGATATGTTTGAGCTGTACGCGACTTGTTGTGGACTTGATTCTGCTTTGGAGGTTGTTCTTCCCTATGACGTACTGCCGGACTCCAAAAAAGGGCAAGTTACTATTCCTCCAAGTGATCTATCCGCAGTTTATACCTCGCAGATTAAGGAAGGCCTGCGTTTTCCCTATTGTCTTGACTTGGTGGACCTTTGTTGCTAATACCGGATATCGCCCTTAAGCCTATCTCCTGTTGGCCTCCGTGTATGGAGCTGTTTTCAAGTTTTGTTCCACAAGCAATCTTGGCACTATTCTACCACTCTTTTCCGATGCTTCTATCAACTGATGTGTCTAGACGCAACGGGGTTATGTGGAATGAAGATGCGTTGGCCGAACTTGCAAGATAAGGGCTTCGAGAAGCTTGGTCTTGGAGATGCCGAGTGGGATCACAAACAACGTTTAGCCGCCACGGCTGATCGTTCTGGTTCTCATTGGCGACATCAATACTTCTTCGTATGCGATGTCTGGACTATTTGGGATGTTGAGAGCGTGGAGAAAGCTGATCTGACTCCTATTTTTTCTGACCTTTCCTTGGATGATAGGGAGGCGGTGAAGAGTATTTTTCGATGTCAACAAGAGTCTCGCTATCGTTGTCTATTACGTGCTTCAGATCGGGACTTGATTGATGCCGGGATTCATATACTTCCTTCTGAAGATTTGGTATGTTGATATCTTTTATAACCTGTACTATGTTGCAATGTAGGTCATATTGATGGAAAAAGCTCGTCTTTGCAGATAGCTAATGATCGTGATAACCTGTCAGTTGGGCGTCGTGCTCGTAATATTGTCCCCACTATTCCTGAAGGCTCCAGACATGATCGTGGCAAAGGACCTAATAGTGAGGCATCTTCTTGTATCTTCGCTTGACTTGCTGATTTTTTCAAGTTTTGTTATATTCACGTTTTCTTTGTTCCTTTAGGTAACTCCGTGCATGTGACTGAGCGCGTTGTTGCGGTACCTGCCACTAGTGTTCCTCCCAAGAGATCTGCCATAGGGGCGTGTCCCTCGAGTGACCCAAAGCGCTCTAAACCGAGTGCGGCTATTCCAGCTCCTTCTTGCGATAAAGGGAAGATGGTTGAGAGTCGCACGATAGCGCTTTCTATCCCCCGGTCGAGGGACCGGCCCGAGTAGGAGCGCTCTTCCCGTAGAGTTATGCATTGTTCTACTTGACATATTTCTTATACTTAGTATATTTTGCTAATGTCTTCTCTATTTTACGTTGTTCTTATTGTAGCGTTGCCACGTATTAAGCGTGATGACTTGATCCTTTCTGACAGGATTGATGCTTCCGGAGAAAACTGGTCACCTTTATCTGCTGGTGGTCTTCATTTCCCGAAGGACTCCAAACTTAGCACTCCAGGAGTTGGTGTGTGGGTTCTTCAAAGATGTGTTCCTCCTGGTGATCATGATGTCAAACCGTCTACTGATGAGGAGGCACATGCATACATTGAGAGCGGCCTAGCTGAATTTGCACCGGTAGATCTTGCTCTAACTTTTTGCCTTCCTGTTGTACGCGTATGCTTTGTTGTTGTTGTTGATCATGATTGCCTTGTTTGCTACGCTTAGGCTATTTCAAGGATGATGAACATGTCTTCCTTTGTGTTGGAGCTTGTAAGTGAGAGGAAGGCTGCTATCAAGAAGTGCAGTACAGTTTCCCGCGAGCTTGCGCAGTCCGAAGAGGAAGTGCAGAATTTGAACTCAAAGGTTATCGATATTGATACACGCATTGCTACTCGTCGCGTCCATGTTGAACAACTTGAGGCCGAGATTGCTGCTATCAAGCAGCAAATTGCGGAGAACAACAATGTTCATGATGTCGCGCTTGCTTCTGTTCGCGACGAGGCACATAGAGCGGGTGTTGAAAAGGGATTGGCTGAGTATCCTAGTTCCCCTGCCTATTCTGCCGCCGTCCTTGCTGCTGCTAAAGCGGATCTTGCACCTTTGGTTGATGAGTTTGCCAAAGATTACATTGGCAGAGTTCATGCACTTGCCCCCGGATTTTCGTTCGACAAGCTGGGTCCTTATTCTTCTTTTGCTGTTGACCATGTTGCGGATTTGCAATGCAAGGCAGCTGAAGCGGCTTCTATTGCTTTGACCTTTGGATATGATAATGCTGATGTTGAACTTGGTGTTGATTTCCTGGATATGCTGTCTTAGTCCTTTGGAGACGATGATATGTTTGAGGCTTTTGTCCAAACCTTTATTTGTATGTTTGCTTTGTATGGAACTTCGTCCTTTGGACCTGTTTTGAATAATAAAAATCATGTGATATCTTGTTAGTAATATTTCATACCTTGAGTTATCGATGTTGTCCGTATGCTTTGGACTTGGAAGATAGGATGGATATCCTTAGATGATGAACATAATGTCCATAATTGCGACTATATGCCGCGCATTGTTGAGTGTTACGAGCGCCCCTCTTGGTTGGATTCCAAGGCATGGCAAGATGCGTACGCTAGGTACTTGAAGTGTTGTAAGTAGTAATGTACTTGGCGCGGTCGCTTGGCACTGACACTTGACATGTAGCAGTGTCGTCTTTACGAAGCAAGACTTAAGTTTATACAGTCTCTTAGTTCCACTCTAAGGCGACGTTGTTGCAAGGTACTTCTTGCATATTTTGCTGTTTTTGCGTTAAATGCTAAAGAGCAAGATAACGTTATACAAGACTCGACTTGTAAGTTTGATGAGTTTTGTACAAAGTTTGCTTAAAAAAGCGTATAACACGAAGCTATCCCTTTTCGGGCCTAAGTCTTCATGGTGTATGAACCCTTAAGAGAGTATGCATACTTTTAGTTTGTGGGATTGTCGTCTAACAAGAGGACTTCCGCCACGGTGGGGTGATCAGTCCCATCATTACATTTGCCGCATCCTGTTTCTATTCAGGGAATGGCTGTGAACATGAGAATTTGCCCGAAGGATTTCACAACATGTCATTTTTTAGAAGTAAACATGAGGTTTGCCCTCTTGGAATGGATGTCGCAACATGTTACTTTTGATAGATGTGAATATGGGTATTGTCTTTTCGAGGAGGATATTGCACCATGTCACTTTATAGGTTTTGGTTTTTCTCCAAGGCATTGCATGTTGTTTTGTTTCTTGATGTTAGTCCATAGTAGAATTCATAATGTAGAAATGTACCTATGAAAGTAAATTGACCATCATTAGATACTTGTCGTGTTTACAATAGTTTTGCGGGAAGGCGTCTATTGACTGCTTCTTCCAAAATACTTCTAATTACAAAGGCATAATCTGCACTTATATTCCTAAAGGTGCACTGAAAAAGATAGATAGGAAGTGGAAAGTCTATCTCCCTCAAATATATCTTGGAGGCTGACGGGCACTGTTGTTCGCGACATAGCTTCCTAAAGCTCCATGTGCGATGAATTCTTCAATCTCCATCCTCAAAGTCAAACAACCATTGGTATTGTGCCCCCAAGTTTGGTGATATCGGCACCAATCTTCAATATCTCTGCCTAAGAAGGCGGTTTCCGGCTCAAGTGGTCTTGGAAGCTTGTTTTCAAAAAGCTTGACGTATATCTCTTCCACCTCTGTATTTAAGGAAGTGAAGATGTTAGCATAATCCATGCTTGAGCTTTCTGATTTTCTTGAAGAGCTTCCACACTTGCGTTGAGAGGTGTGCCCCATCTCAATTCACGCTCACAAGAGATCGCAGTCTCCATCTTGTCTTTTAAGCACACCATTGTCTTAGTTGTACGCCATCCAAATTCCCTTCCGAATAGCAAAAATGTTGATGCGTTCATGTTCAGGAAAAATGCGTTGATGACGTCTTTCTTGATTGCTCTCAATGCAGTTGCATTTTGAGCAGACATCCGGAAGTAGGACATGATGGATTCTTCTTCTCCCTGTCTGACATTAAGCACACTCCGCTTAGGAGAAAAAGAATCCTGTCAAGTTCAGATCTTGGCGATAACTTTTCCTTCTTTCCGTTATCATCGTCGTTCGAGGCGAACAACTTTCTCTTTGCACCAACTCCTATCATGGCAATTGACACTTGTTTCATTTTCCTCAGGGCATTGACATAGCACTTTTGTGCGGCTGTCTGATCACCTAGCACTTCCCCAATCCTGTGAGGAGTTAGGAACTTCATTTTCTAATAAGCTGTAGATGGCACAATGTCATGTGGGTTGATCGTTGTTCTCCCTAGGATGCCGTTATATGCCCCCAGGTTATCTACCACCACAAATGTGACGTCTATATGCAATGCCTTTCACCCGTCTCCAAGGATAACTGGAAGTGTAATCATGCCCAATGGGTAGGTTGCCGCTCCTGCGAAACTAACCAACGGAAACGTGCTCGGCGAGAGATCGGCTTCCTTTTTTCCCATCTTCTTGAGCACTTCTATATGCACTAAATCCGCGGCACTCCCACCATCTACCAGAATCCTTTGCACGTCAAATCCATTGATGTCCATTGTTATGGCCAAAGCATCATCATGGGTATTGTCATAGGGGTCAAAATATGCCTAGATTTTTCGTCTAAGTATGGATCCCTGCTGGCGTGATTGCACCTCCAACCACCAGCCAAAACAGAACACGAACGCGACTAGTAACGCTTCCAACGGCTAATCACGAACAACAACTCCACAAAGATTGCAGCGAACACAATAATATCGAAGGGACAAAGTAGAAGAACCAGAAAACACAATAGAACTCTTATGAACACTTGCCTTTATTGATAGATAAAGGCTGAGACGCCCGGTTTACAAAGACGACTTTCACAATCACTCTCGCAGCTTTGCGATATCACATTCACTCACAGATTTGCACTCCCAAGTCACTCACCCAATTCTCACGAATTTATCACTCAGTATAGGGTCTCCTAACACTCTCCAAAACGCAGGGGGAGCAGCTCCTTTTATAGCATAAGGGCTGCCACAAATCCCTCCTAGATATAGATAGATATCTAGACCCAAATCCTATCAAGTAGATGTATATATTCAGCCATCTCTTTACCTATATCTATTCTGCCATAAATATAGCTATATTTAGCTTAGGATATATATTTATAACATATATATATCCATAGCATACAATTTAACCGAACATATATATCTATATTACAATATATACCTCTTGGAGATATATTTTCGGCATAGGACTGGATCTGCACAGCATGGGCTATCTTGGGCGGATTTGATCTTGCTTTGGGGCTATGACTTCAGATTAGAACGGCTAAGGAGTGTAATTTGGCGTCCAAGAAAGCTCCTAAGTCGGTTTGGGGCGGATTCCCTTCAATTGCCCACACAAGGACACTAGTCCTTAGTCACTAGGCTCATCTTTTGTCTTGGGGCAGCTTGTGCTTTCATAAGGGCAAAGTCCTACCTTGGGGCAGCCATCAAGAACGTTTCTTGCACTCCAAGATTGCATCTTGATCACTCACACACGAACTCCCCATCCTTGGACACGCATTCTTCATCCTCCACTTCACTATGGACACTAGACAAGTCATTGCGCGAGGTACCGTTGATGCACTATGAATGCATTTGCTGTGACACTTACCAAGGACTTGTTTGAGCACGGACTAAGGCACACGCACTTCCATCACTTTATTGGGACATCCTTAATTGAAACATCAAACCCCATTCATTGTCTTCACCCCTAAGTTAACACAAATCCTTCACGAAAACACATGCACGTTGCTACGATTCCATCTTTTCGTCCGCCAATCGCTTGTTGGACTTGGGAAGCACGTCTATCATAGCCAAATCAGTGCTTCCCAATATGTTAGACCTTCAAGGGTCTAACAGGTATACACTATGTGTTTCTTGTCGGCGTTTGAGAACGAGATGACTATGCCTTCCTTCTCTGGTTGTCGCCTCTTCCCGTACTTGGGCAGAACTTGCAGCTGCGAGGCATAGACATCCTGGGTGTTAGAAACGCTACCTCCTACCGCTGGCCCACCATGGATTACGTTGATGACACCACGCTTTGGCGGTGGTGGGTTTTCATTCACTTTCTCCTTTCCCTTGTTTCCTTTTCCGGGTTGCTCTGCATGGTTCTTCTTTTGTCGTTTGTCGCCTTGGTCGACATATTGCTTGAGCTCTCCTTTAAGGATGAAATTGTTTATACAAAATCGCAAGCTGACACAGCTGTTTGTTTCATGGCCGTAGACTTCATGGTTTTCACACCATTTATCTCCCTACTTTCCCAGTGGCCCCTTTCGGAAATTTGCTGGCTCCCTCCACAAATTATCCCCCTTCATCTTCTTCAAGATTACGGAAAGTGGTGCATTCAAAGGAACGCATTCTGCCAGGTTCACTTCTTTTGGTCTTTGAAATTCAGGCTGATACGGCCTCTTATGGGACTGGAATTGTCTCGCTTGCTGCGGGCCTTGCTGGGGTTTTGCTTGTTTCTCCTTAGCGTGAGCTGAACTAAATTTCGCCTTATGTTGCTCTCTTAATCTGTCCAGATCCACGAATTCTTTTACCCTCGCCGCCAATTCTTCAAGTGTCTCAGCTGGGCGCTTTGACATCTTTTCAGCCAGGGCATATCCTCTTCGGCCTAAATTTGCAATGAAGGCGTGCACGATTTCTCCTTAGGTGATGTTTCCTTGAATGTCTGAGATGTTTTGATTGAAGCGGATGTAATAATCTGCTAACGACTCGTCGTTTTGCTGTGTCACCTCATTCAACGCGTTCTGCTATCTTTGAATGAATTTTGCCTTTAGATATGTCCATGACGTAACGCTTCCGCATGGCAGCGAGAAGAAACAATGTGCGGCAGTTCCAACGAGAGTGATGGATATACGCCCAATTTGAACCCGTTGACTTCCGAGTCGTTTTATTTTTATCACCCTGTTAATGATTATAAATCGAAACTTTTGGCCCAAGTATGTTACCCACAAAAAGAAACGGTCCGAACCAGAAAAGAACGCGCCTCCCCGATCACCCCGATTTTCTGACCCGGTCAAACCATGGTTTGACTGGGTGCACCTTTGTTTGACCGAGGGAGGGGCCTCCCAGTCAAACCAAAGTTTGACTGGGAGATGGCTCCTCCCAATCTCTCGGAAGAGAGATTGGGAGGTGGCCCCCTCCCGATCTCTCAGCTAAGAGATCGGGTCCTCCCACCCGATCTCTCAGCTGAGAGATCGGGTCCTCCCACCCGATCTCTCTATTGAGAGATCGGGTGGAAGAGGAAAGGGAGGGGGGCTCCCAGTCAAACTTGGTTTGACTGGGAGACCTCTCCCACCCGGTCAAACGTAAGTTTGACCGGGCCCATTCGTCCGACGCCCGGTCCCTGCCCTTAGGGATCGGATTTTTCATCCGCCCCAAGGGCCCCGACACCGTTTCCCGACTCCCGCACTTAGAATATTTTACACACCTCTCCATGCTTTAAAGTTCTAATCGCGCAATTACATGTTAACTAAGTGTGTTTAAAGGTTAACGACCTCATTAAGTCACCTTAATGACACCATTGCCTATAAATACCACTCCTCCACCATTCATTTGAACATCTTGGCTAAGCATACAATTTAGCTCTGACATCTCTCTAAGTTTTATCACTCTAAGAAACGTATTGACTTAAGCATCGGAGAGGGTACATCAAGCACCACCCCCCCCCCTCCGTGCTTGATATTGCCCCTCTTGCAGGGCACGTGGAGAAGAGAAGGCGAAGGACAGAAGGACACGGATCAGAACGACAGGACTTAGGAGCACCGAACCCGTAGTTTCACTAGTGAGGAGTAAGGTTTAGGTCGACCACCCGTTGACCTGAAACTTAGAACCTAACACTTGGCGTCGTCTGTGGGCTTCGAACAGAAAGCCTGGCAATCACGAGAGCGATGACGAACAACTTAGCGTCTAGAGATAATCACCCCAGAGGGAAGGCAACAATATGTGCCTCCAAGGCAATATCAACCACAGCAGGAAGCCAGGGTATACACCCCGCTGGGGGCAGATAGACAGGCAAGAGAAGCGACATCCGCAGGCAGAGAAGTGCCCACAGGAAGAACAACACACAAGCCCTCCAAAGGGGGCATCGTAAAAATCAAAGAATGAGGGAGCAACTGCCACCCCCAATGGGAAGGCAACAATTTGTGCCTCCAAGGCAATAACAAACACAGCAAAGAGCTGGGACATACACCCCACTAAGGGAGGACATGCAAGTCAGACCACCAAGGATATAAGAGTTCCAACATCCACCTCACCAAGGTACACATACAGTCCGTATCACCACGGACATGGCTAAGAGACATTCCAAGGAAAGCTCAAAGGGAGGGACATCGCCCCGACAACACAACAAGGCAACCATCTACTCATGATACAGCACGACAGGTCCCAACCTCTTGTGTATGACAGCCCTTGGTACACATCCCCCTAGGACAGGGGAGAAGTCGAAAAGATAAGAATTTGAAAAGGGAACTCATAGAGTACCACACCATGTTAGTACATAGCTACTGCAATGGGGAGTCTCATGGACAGACGCAGTGGGGTGAGATCACACACAACGTGCACGAAGGATACACCTCAACCTAGTAAGCCTTGCAAGGGTGCGACCTTATATTACTAAAATGGAAGGAATACACACAGACTAATGGAGGAAGACAGTTACATTACCAATGAAGCAGGGGGTATCAACACCCCCACGCCCATATCCTTCCCATATCCTCTTATTTAATTTAACTGCATAACAAGTCAACTCCCTAAAAGGGGTAGATTTTGATACTTGATATCAACATGTTTTCCAAGAATGACCATACCGGACGCCTTCGGGCTCCGTGGTATATATATACACAGGTGGACTACTAGAAGAGTCCATAAAACGCCGCCGCCAACCAAGAGATACAAAAGGAACAGATTTCCCAATCTCAAAGGGCTACCCTCACTATAACCTTCCACTAAGTACCTTAGGGCCTAGTCCGTCGAAAGACGCCATCTGGCATCGACATGCAAGGGGGGCACCAGTCACAATGCGTCCTCCCCGAAAACAAATAGATTATCTATTAGCAAAAGAGGGGGTACCCACGAACACATGCCTTCAAAAATGAAAGAAACCATATCACATGGGCAACCATCAGAGGCAAACACCTCCAGCGGATCTTTATGATTTCAGAAAATAGCTAGGAGATACAACTACACCTAGTAAGCTCATCTCAGGTAATGGAATACACTTCCATCAAAAACTCTCAAGGACACAAAGCCTAGCAAAGGAAGAAGGGCGACATCATCATCAAGCTTTTAAAAAGGGATATGGAAAACATAGTATTTCCACACAATGAGATATTAGTCATAAGAGAGGGAATCGCTAGCTTTGACATAAAGAGAACCATAATGCATGAAGGGAGTCCGTCAGACATCTCCCATGACCAACTTTTGATGATACTAGAGAAGAGTCAGGCATACCTAATACCAAAGGACCCCCTACTAGTAAAGGTGGTCAGAACATCAACACACCCATTAGGGACACGGCACTGCAAATGAACCAGGAACAAGGATGGAACACATATCCTTACAAGTATCCTTACAAATATCCTTGCATTTATCCTTGCAAAAATAAACTCCGTAGATAAATAGGTTATCTAATTTGCATTTATCCTTGCAAAAATAAACTCCGTAGATAAAGAGGTTATCTAATAGATGACTATGTCTCTGTTCTCAAAATATGATCCTAACCCGGAGATCCTTGGACTCCATATTATATATGCAATGAATAACATGTTCATCAAAGATAGGTACACGAAGATTCAAGACAGCGCCCTAAAGATTAGGCGCATACCTCTACCAAGTACGACACATTGAGTGTTCATAACACTCATTCGCCATCTCACAAGAAAGGAAGGCAACCAAGGATACAAGTCATTAAAGTCACGCACCAAGAGAGAAACTCTAAAGATGCAAGATTAGCAAAAGAGATAGTGCAACAACTAGAATATGAAAAAGGAGATACATCTCCTATCAAGAGCCTTAGGGCATGATAACAGTTCTACAAGATCAACCAAAGAAGAGCTCAAAAGCTTGGGGGGTAAGGTTTCAAGATCGACCGTCACAATAGACGCACATCTGGATCAAACACCTTGTCTGCGAATGATAAGACATTTGACTCTGGCTTGCCATCAAGAGGAGAACCTCGATAAAAGGGGCACTAGAAAAATATCCCGCCTTTAAGGCCATACGCCGAACACATGATGAATGAAGGTTATGACAAAATAAAAAAGGAGGGACTTGTCAGCTCAACACACCTCAAACACGTATACGTAGGCAATACAAATGCAGCCTCTAATGAAGTTATCCAACAAGGAATAGCCAATACGGGGGCAAACCCATAGAAAATCATGGAGCATCACCTGCAAACCTAAAGGAAAACGTCCTTTTTAGATTCAAGTCCTAATTCAAAGGAAGTCTATAATCAACATTCAAGGTGGGAGGAGCATGACCAATGTGACACTCCCTAAAGGCATTGAAGAATACTCCAATAAAAAGGAAAAGGCAAAGCACACTAAGTACCACAACACTTCAAGAAGATTATCACAGCCCGGTCAGACCCCCCCAGGCCCGAGCAAGAAGCATGGATCAGATTGACTAGTCTGAAACACACCTTCGAGATTAACAACTCAAGACACCATTCTATGAGAAAGCTTTTCAACCTAAATACAATCCCTTACAAGATACGTTACTCCTGCTCTATCATCACCGCAAAAGTGTTTTTTCTAAAAAACACAAGGAAGGGGGGGAAAGAATTTACAAGCACCCCTAGGATACAAACATTGCCACATCCTAGTTATCAAGAGAATGAAATTCACCCCCACCCACCCAAAGCAAAAGCTCTCCACCCAACCTCTAAAGATACATCCGACAAACGCATTATCCAAACCATGCCTATGACTGAAACAAGCAAGCATGAGAAAGAGTAAATCCTACAAGGGACACTCATCGCATTCAAACAAGCAGACAAGGGAGCCCCAAGCATAAGGGGTACCCAACAAGGAAAATGAACGAGGGGCCTTCAATGGCCAAATATGAAAGGCAGTATGACCACCAAGCAATTGGGGGGCACCAAACGAATAAGTGCTTGGTAGTCCACCTAAGTGTAAAAGAAGAGAATTGCCTTACAAGTCGCACAAATCAACCTCCGAAAAATGTTATTGTCTTGCATGTTGCCCTCGCGTGACCTATGCTCGTATCAGACTTGAACATCGTCAAGCACAACTCATGAAGGAGACATCTAAAAAGCATGAAGGATACAACATCGGGCAAGACGAAACATCAGGACCTAACCCAACAAACATAGCCTAAACAAAAGGCAACTATAGCAATGAAGGCTCTCCAATGAGAAAAGAATACTAAAGCACAACTCCATACATCGTGATGTGGCTATCATGTCCACATACCCTGAAGTGGCTATCATGCCCACACACTACAGAAGAGCTATCACTCCCACACATCACGAAGTGGCTATCATGTCCACATACCTCGAAGTGGTTATCATGACAGCACATCATAAAACATCTGTCAAAGACATGCATTGTAAAAACACCATCCCGACCACGAACATCAAAAGGCTACGCCTAGCCCTAGGAGGAGATTCAAGAAAAAGGGAAAAACAACACCCTTCAGTAACCAGGGGGCGAACGCTCTAACAACAAGAAGGGAGCAACATGAGAACAATCATAAGTATATCACAAAGAAAAGAGAATGGAATGAGAACATACTGGAAGCATTAGCAGCCTTCCCTGACTTAGAAAATTTCTTGGCCTGATAAGCAGAACTAGAGGGTTCTTCCCTCTCATTCGATTCAACGGTACGTTCGGAACGCTCTGCCTACACCTTATACGTTTCTCCATGAAATCAACCTACAAGGGGTCATACGAGTCCCCGCCTCATACGAGTTCACCTCGGACACCCAAGACACAGGACAGTCAGATTTGGTCTGACTGCCTTGGAAAACGATCTTCAAGGTCTCCCTGTCTGAAGAAGAAAGCTTCCCAAAAGTGAGTCATCTATACGAGCGACCAACACAAAGATCGACCCTTACTCATGGAGGGGCGAGATACACCTACTACGGGGGCAACCTTAACACCAATCAAGTTACGGAAGCAAAAGCACAACCCAAGAGACCTATCCAAGGGAACAAATCCCAAAGTGTCACAAAGAGGGCGAACTTTTAGTTTCCCCAATTGGAGCAACGCTCCAACACATCCGAAGGAAGGGTCAACCCTTAACACATGTCAATAGACCCCTTCGCTCACGGCGGGTAAGAAGAAAGCTTGTAAGCATTTTCACCCTCACTTTTATGGGGAACAAATTGCAGGGTAAAGGTCAAGAGCAATACACACGCTCCAACGAATGAAGGAAAAATGTTACACATGCCGAAGGTCGAGGTTAAAGGACAATGCTCGCGCTAGTACGAGGGAGGCGGAACGTTGTGTCCCATTGAGTGGCAGAGTTCCTACCCTCAAGTAAAGGAGAGGTCTATGCTCTCACCCTTGCACTTATGCTCATATTCATGATTAACATCTACAGGTACAGCAATGTCATCACTCATGCTTATACTCACAACCCGTCCATACATACATACATGTTCATGCTTGCACTCATATGCATGCCCACGTACACACTCCCGTGTGTTCAAACATTTAGACGTCCATGCACATGGCCGCCATATATTCATACACCCACTTCCATACTTGTGTTCCTACTTGCATGTATGCTAGTACACATTTTCATATTCATGATACATCCATGTTCACTCAAGGTAACATCCTATAGGCATATTTTCTAGTATCCCATACTTAGGAAATTTTTTAGACCAAAATTGAAATTTCTCCCCACATAGGCCTGTCCCATCATGAAATTGAAGTACGGACTCGCCTAACCATGTTCATGTTGCATCCCCACACATGCGTATATTTTCCGAATATAAGCTCGTGACGGTATTGGATTTATTGTTTCCATTTCAGATGGACACGTGCTTGGACACGTGTCCGTGCTATTCTGACATTTGCAATTCCTCTATCTTATAAGACAGGGGGCAGAGTCAGAGACACACACCCATGGGTAAATAAGGATTTCGACAAATGGTAAAATTTCGGCTTCAAATTTCGCGTGTCATACCATCCTAAAATAGAGTCAATCAAGGGCCAGGCCATTGGTTGACTCGGGGGCATGTGATGGATATACGCCTAATTTGAACCCGTTGACTTCCGAGTTGTTTTATTTTTATCACCCCGTTAATGATTATAAATAGAAACTTTTGGCCCAAGTATGTTACCCACAAAAAGAAACGGTCCGAACCAGAAAAGAACGCGCCTGCCCGAACACCCCGATTTTCTGACCCGGTCAAACCTTTGTTTGACCGGGGGAGGGGCCTCCCAGTCAAACCGAAGTTTGACTGGGAGATGGCTCCTCCCAATCTCTCGGAAGAGAGATTGGGAGGTGGCCCCCTCCCGATCTCTCTGAGAGATCGGGAGCTCCCACCCGATCTCTCAGCTGAGAGATCGGGAGCTCCCACCCGATCTCTCAGCTGAGAGATCGGGTCCTCCCACCCGATCTCTCAGCTGAGAGATCGGGTCCTCCCACCCGATCTCTCAACTGAGAGATCGGGTCCTCCCACCCGATCTCTCTATTGAGAGATCGGGTGGAAGAGGAAAGGGAGGGGGGCTCCCAGTCAAACTTGGTTTGACTGGGAGACCTCTCCAACCCGGTCAAATGTAAGTTTGACCGGGCCCATTCGACCGACCCCAAGTCCTCGGGGTCGGATCCTCGATCCGACCCCGAAGGTTCCGCCGCCCGGTCCCTGCCCTTAGGGATCGGATTTTTCATCCGCCCCAAGGGCCCCGGCACCGTTTCCCGACTCCCGCACTTAGAATATTTTACACAGCTCTCCATGCTTTAAAGTTCTAATCGCGGAATTACATGTTAACTAAGTGTGTTTAAAGGTTAACGACGTCATTAAGTCACCTCGACGTCATTAAGTCACCTTAATGACACCATTGCCTATAAATACCACTCCTCCACCATTCATTTGAACATCTTGGCTAAGCATACAATTTAGCTCTGACATCTCTCTAAGTTTTATCTCTCTAAGAAACGTATTGACTTAAGCATCGGAGAGGGTACATCAAGCACCACCCCCCCCCCCTCTGTGCTTGATATTGCCCCTCTTGCTGGGCACGTGGAGAAGAGAAGGCGAAGGACAGAAGGACACGGATCAGAACGACAGGACTTAGGAGCACCGAACCCGTAGTTTCACTAGTGAGGAGTAAGGTTTAGGTCGACCACCCGTTGACCTGAAACTTAGAACCTAACAGAGAGTATTAGCAAATGTCATGGCAACGTGATGTGGGTTGTCCGTTCGTCCCAGCAGAGACGCTTCATGTTGTTGCACATGATCGATTGGATCTCTTTTTCCTCTATATTTTTCTCCACCGATTCTGTACAGGGCATCTGAAACGTGACGGTGCACTAATTCATCAGAGAATGGATGTGATGCATTTTCTTCCAGGGCATGCATTCCCTTCATCTTCGATTGCTTCATTTTTCTCTCAATCATCTCTTCTAAGGCCTTAGCCGTGAGTCCCGGGATTGGGATGTCATTGTCGTACGCGGGCTTCCTCCACCCATTTTGCATGTGTCAGCATGGCTTGTTGTCTTAAAGCTATCCTCCTTGTGTGAGCGTTGTGAATTGCTCACAGGAGGCTGCTTCCATCTCACTCCTTGTTGTTGCTTCATGCCAACGCTTGGAGTGCATGAACGTGCTGGCTCCCGCCTGGTCTGTTAATAGGCATCTTTAGAGTCTCCACCTCCCTCTGGGTGTTGCGGCTTTTGCTAGTTGGCATCATGTGACGCCTCCCTGGCTGGTGCAGCTTGTTCATTAGCATGCGGGGGTGGTGGCGGAGGTGCAGCATATCCTTGACTCCTTAAGATCTCCCTGAGAGCATAAGTTCTTCAAGTGCCGCCATCATTGCCGGTGTGACTGTAGGCATGTTGGCTGCATTCCTTGGTTGTTGCTGTGCTGCCTCAGCTGGCATTCCCGATGGGAATTCCTGATTCACCCTCGTCCTTTGCTCTTGCGGAGGCGCATTGTTTTGATCTTCCGGCCCGTACTGTGCAGGGGGGCATTTGTGGACGGAATGGACGAAGCCGTAGATTCTGCGTCCGGAATATGAGAAGGTCCTGGTTGACTTCTCGTTGGTTTCATCCTGCTTACACCCGCCTTCTTTGGTCGTCTTCCTGTCATGGCTTGCAGCACAACTTTTTGTTCGAATCACTTCAGACGGCGCCAAATGTTATGTTCGCTTCACCACTTGGGCAGCTTCGGGCTTTTTCCTTCACGAACAGGCTTCTTTCTTCACGATCGGGCTCGAGATGTAAGTATAAGGACGGGAACGCCGCGATCCTTAAACACAATCACCGAGCTAATCTCCCAATCCTTGACCTTGAACTCTTTACCTTCGGGTCCTGCACGAGGGGCAGTAACCAGCGTGGGAGGGGGGAATGCTGGTTGGACCCACTCCAACGCTCAAGTTAGAACTTCTAGAGAGAGAAAGCCTTAGAGAGAAGTCAGAGCATTCAAAGTCCAAAAGTGAGGGAGTTGTCTTGAATGGGAGATCTAGGCCCCTATTTATAGGGAACCTAAGGATCATGCCCAGTTTTGAACTACTTGATGTCAGTATGTAAGGAAGACGTATACCGTCATCAAGGCGGACTATGCATGCACCGACTTCCCGCACTTGGCCAATTAATCGGGGTTAGCGTACGAAGAAAAACGGTAATCCGGACCTCCTTCGGCCCGGGAATTGCACGTATCCCGGACCGTTTTAGACTTGGGTGTCCGCGAAAGGTTTATTTTACGGGTTTTGGGATATTTTACGAGGCCCGAAATGTAAATACGAACCCGAATTGGAAAGATATCTAACACTTGCCCCCGAGTTAAGTAGTGGTTCAAAACCCGTACTAGACTCTTTTTAAAGATAAGATATTCGTCCAATTTAGGTTCGGTACTGACCACAGGGGTCGCCTGTTTGTCAATTCGAATGTTAAGGTCATAAATTTGACCAACTTTTAATTTTCCTCCGTACGTACGTAATCTGTTTACAAGGTTAGCGTAACGGACAATATGCGTATAATGACATGCAATTATATTCGCAGTATCATGTGATGAGCGAAATACTTGTAATAATAAAGAAACATATAATGTAATAATATCATGGTATATGAAGTAAGCTTATAACACGTTGTCAATATGTAAATGATGACAGTGTAATAGACGAATGGCGAAATCATGCAACAAGCAAAACACTTAGAATAATATGGAATTGGAGAACATGTATGTAATCATGAAGCATGATGTAAACATGGAAAATGATGCAAACACGTAGTATGATGCAAACACATAAAATGATGCAAACACGTAGTATGATGCAAACATTCAATTCATACTTAGATTATAAAAATAATCACGCGACCACCATGAGTTTGCATCATGTACGTATAAAAGTGATAACATGCATGACGATCTACGAAGCGCGTTATGCAATACTAGAGAGCATGTATGTAAAACATGCATAAGAGAGGTGTAAGTATTTGATACTAAGAACTTGTGTGAAAATAGATATTAGTTTAGTCCTTAGCACATGGTGTAGGCACTATTAATGAGAATTAGGAGAGAGAATACCCATTATCTTACATCCTTAATAGATAAATCCTCAAGAAGCTCTCCATTCTTGATGAAGAGGGAATTCATGGAGGTGTGAATTTGGAGTAATCACATCATTTTTGACATCGATCAAGATCGAATCCGGCCAAGGAGGGGACCGAGGCAGCGCGTGAAGCAAGGGAAATGGCGCGTGAGACGACGGCAGCGGCGCGTGAGGACGGCGGCGGCGGCGCGTGGGTCTTCGGGTGAGTGCAAGTAGTAATTCGAACTTGCTTCGTGTCGGTGAGTCCAATTTCGTACATGGCTAGACCTTTCGTGACTTCGTTTGGCCTTGATTTAGTCTTGAAATCATCATGTACCTAGCTATCTTATCATGCATACAAAGTGTTTGATAAAATGCATTAGAATACTTAGCCCCAAATCGGCCAAAAAATTTCTAAGTGCTGAAAATTTTAGAAAAGTATAAATGAATCGTTATACTTCCCTTATGCATAGTGTTCATTGCCGACATGTTTTCCATGCCTTAGTCGTTGTTCTATAGACAGAAAGCCTTAGAGAGAAGTCAGAGCATTCAAAGTCCAAAAGTGAGGGAGTTGTCTTGAATGGGAGATCTAGGCCCCTATTTATAGGGAACCTAAGGATCATGCCCAGTTTTGAACTACTTGATGTCGGTATGTAAGGAAGACGTATACCGTCGTCAAGGCGGACTATGCATGCACCGACTTCCCGCACTTGGCCAATTAATCAGGGTGAGCGTACGAAGAAAAACTGTAATCCGGACCTACCCGGATTGTTTAACAATCAGGGACGGGTCCGGATTGCCCTAGGGCAATCCGGAAGTCCTTCGGCCCGGGAATTGCGCATATCCCAGACCGTTTTAGACTTTGGTGTCCACAAAAGGGTTTTTTTTTACGGGTTTTGGGATATTTTGCGAGGCCCGAAATGTAAATACGAACCCGAATTGGACAGATATCTAACAGTCATCTTCGAGGACATAGCCTTTTCACAGCTGTTAATATGAGTAAGTCTTCTATCCCCATTCCGCGAGTGACACCATTTTCGGATGCTAATGACAAGTTAGACATTAATAGCCTTTGTAATCTTGTTTGTATCATACTTGTAGATTGGTTTATTGGGAAGAGCTCTTCCTTGCACGTGGCGTCTACACATAGCACCCCTCCTTCCGACAAGTCCGCTTCATCAGTTGTTCTTGCTGCCCCCGTGATTTCCGGATATGGTCGCGGGAAGGGTCTTATGAGTAAGATATTTCCTTTGTAACTGTTTCTTACTTTTTTAGTTCTTTGACTTATCACTCTCGTTGTCTCGTATTTTTGATAATTCATCTCGTTCTCCTGCATTTGACGTTCCCGTGGCTGATTCCCAACTTCCCACCAAGCGATCCGAGGCGGCGGCGCATGTCTCGAGCAACCCTAAGCGCGCTAAGACAAGTGCTACCATTCCAACTCCGGCTTGCGACAAGGAAAAGGGAGTTGTTGGATGCACAACGGTATCTTCTGCCCCCCGGTCGAGAGATCAACCCGCGGAGGGTCGCCCTTCTCCTCGAGGTATGAGAAAACTTCTATTTTTTTACCTTGTCTGGATGTTTAACACTTAGTTTTTTTTGCCAGTGATTCCAGCTTTGAAGCGTGATCACCTACTTCGCCCCTCGGAGGGTGATGTATCTGGTAACACATGGAAACCTCTTGGCAAGGGCGGTCTTCACTTTCCTAAGGATGTGAAGCTTAGTATGCCGGAATTTTGGAGTCCGTGTGTTGCATAGGAGTGTGCTCCCGAGCAATCGACGCACCTGTCCAAGAACTGATGAAGAAGCCGATGAATGCGTTGAACGTGCTTTGGCCGGCTTTGCCCCTGTATGTTAACGGGTTCCGTTTCTTGATTGCTTATGTGTCGCGTGTTTTTGTTGTGTAATGCTTATGCACTTGTCTATTTGTATGGTTCTCAGGCTGTGTCTCAGATGGTTAACACGTCGTCTCATGTTGTGGAGCTTGTAAGTGCTAAAAGGGCTGATGTTAGCAAATGCAATACCGCCAGTCTTGAACTTGCACGTTCTAAGGAGAAGGTGTGTGCACTTGGTTTGAAGATTATTGATTATGAGACCAAGTATCAAGTGCAAGAGACTCAAATTTCTGATCTTGAAGCTGAGATGCCTGCGCTTGAGAAGCAGATTTCTGACGACATCACAGTCCAAGAAGCCGCCTTGATTGCTGCGCGTGAAGAGCATCATGCACTCGGAGTTGAATCAGGTTTTGCCAAGTATTTGGATACTCCTGCCTTTAGTCTTACAGTTAAGGAGAAGTCTGACGACATGATGGGAAAGCATGCTGAAGACTATTTCCGTCGTGTGAGCGCACTTGCCCCCAATTTTCCTTTTGGTAAGCTTGGGCCTTGTTCTAAATATGCCGTTAACTATCTTAAAGCATTGTATGCTTTGGGACTTGATGTAGACAACAATGATGTGATTGATGATGGAGAATGAGGTGTTGATGTTGTTGTTACCTCCCTGAGTTTATGGAAGTTGCTTCTCAGCTTTCTAGAGATAGTGGTACTTCTAATGTGGCATCGGGTTGATGTTATGTTGAGGCTTTTGTCCCAACCTTCGTTTATGCGTTTGCTTGCATGGTATTTTGTCACTTGGACCTGTTTTCAATAATAATAAACATGTGATAACTTTCTAGTAATATTTCATACCTTGAGTTATCTTCGTTGTCCGTATGTATTGGACTTGCATGATAAGATTGATCTCCTTGTTATAATGGATAAACATCCAATGTTGAAACTTGCGCATTGCATGGTGTTATTAGCGCCCCTCTGGAAAAAATTTCCAAGGCATGGCATGATATGTACACTTGGTACTTGTAGCATTGTAGATAGTAATGTACTCGGTGCGGGCACTGGCACTTGACATGTAGCAGTGTCGTCTTGACGAAGCAAGACTTAAGTTTATACCGTCTCTTAGTTCCACTCTAAGGCGACGTTGTAAAAGACTCGACTTGTATGTTTGGTGAGTTTTTCAAACAGGGTGCGCTCCTGATAGCGTTTTTGAATGAAGCCTGCCCACTTAAGGTATAGGTATTCATTATGTGTGCATCCTTAAGAGGATATGTATAGTTTGAATGTACATGAAGCTATCCTATCAAGGAATGTATCTTCACGGCGTATGGACCCTTAAGAGGGATGTACATACTTTGTAGATGTGTGGGGTTGTCATCTAACAAGAGGACTTCCGCCACGATGGGGTGATCAGTCCCACCTGAGTGCTGCATCCTGGTTTGTATGCAGGGAATGGCATTGAACATGAGGATTTGCCTATAAGAGGATTTCACAGCATGCCATTTTGTAGAAGTAAGCATGGGGTTTGCCCTTGCAAAGAGGATGTCGCAACATGCTACTTTGATTAGATGTGAACATGAGGTTTACCCTTGCAAAGAGGATGTCGCAGCATGTCACTTTTCATAGTAAATCTTGATGTTTATCCAAGATATTGTTTGTTGTTGACGCCTTTGAAATAGTCGTCGTTTTGATAGTAGACCTTGGTGTTTTTCCAAGATATTGCATGTATTTGACATCTTTGGAATAGCCGTCACTTTGAGTAGAGAATTTTTATAAGTCCCTTATTGTAGATAATCCGCAAGTTGTCATTGCGACATATAAGTTGACTGTGCACATAGCACGATGTCTTTGTGTTGCCGACATCTTCTTGAGATAGACATCGTTATAGATGGATAAATAAACTCCTTGTTGGTGTAGATAATAGATATGTTGGCGTTGTATGCCATAAGTTCCTCGTTACACATTGTGTTCAGCTTGTATTTTGATAATAATCTTCTTGATGTCGCATAGTATAAGTTGCATGTGATAATGACTTGAGTTGTTGATATGAGTAATATGCTCGTTGTTTGTTACTTGGTGTTAATCTAAAGTAGAGTGTATAATGTAGAGAGGTACCTACGAGAGTAAATTGACTACATTAGATGATTGATGTGGTTACATGATTGTATACATATCTGGAGTTATAAATCTCCTTTATTTGCACATAGGATTTAAGACAAAAAGCTTGATACAATAGCTCCTTTGTAACATAGTATTCTTCCTTTATCCATGAAATTTCTTCAAGTGCCCCCCATTGAATGTGTTTGTAAGGATGTTGCCTTCCGCATCTTGAAGGCGGTATGCGCTGACATAGGGGATTGAAATAATCTTGTATGGACCTTCCCACTTTGGAGATAATTTGTTGATTTGATCCAAGTGTGAGAATTCATTCCTTCTCCACACCATTTCGCCCACATGATATTGTCTTTCTTTCACCTTCCTGTTATAATATCTTGCAGTCATTAGGCGCATACGTGCTTGGGTTTGCTCCGCGTTTCGCCTTCTTTCGTCTGCCAGGTCCAAGTCTAGACGCATTTCTGCTTCGTTGGCATGGGATCAAAGTGGGTTGTGCGGTATGATGAGACAGCAATTTCGATTGGAGCTACTGCCTCTGTTCCATATACCAGGCTGAATGGTGTTTCACCTGTTGAATCTTTTGGAGTTGTGCGCACAACGCATAAGACGCTGCTAAGCTCTTCTGCCCATCCTCCCTTCAAGGCGTGGACTCTCTTCTTGAGACCATCCAAGACAATCTTGTTAGCGGATTCAACTTGTCCATTTGTTTGGGCATGACGCACTGATGCAAAGTGGTGGTCTATGTTGAGTCTTTCGCAGAATGTCTGGAGTCTAGAACTCTTGAATTGTGGTCCATTATCGCTAATAAGTACTTTTGGGGCGCCATAGCGTGCAATGATATGGTTTCGGATGAAATCCATTATTTGCGCATCCGTTGTTCGTGCTAAAGCCTTAGCCTCGATCCACTTGGAGAAGTAGTTGATGGCTACCATGATGTACTTTGTTTAACCGTTGGATGTTGGAAGTGGACCCACCAGGTCGATGCCCCATTGTGCAAAGGGCTAGGAACTTGCGATTGGACACAACTCTGTTGCGGGTGCCGCTATGTTCCTTGAGTATAGTTGGCAAGATTCGCACTCTGCGACCAAGTGTGTTGCTTCGTTCTTAGTCGTTGGCCAATAGTATCCCAGATTTAGCGCCTTGCGGATTAAGCATCTTGCCTCCTCGTGACAAGCTTCTTGGCCTTCGTGTAATTCTTTCAACACCGTTTGGCCTTCTGGGAAGGTTATGCACTTTAGGTATGGAGTTGAGAATCCTATCTTGTATAGCCGGCCTTCGATCAACGTGTAGTTGACGACGATTCTTCTAATTTTATGTGTTTTAACTCTGTCCTCCGGGAGTACGTGGTCTGTGAGATATGCCAGGATTGGAGTCATCCATGTTGGTTCTCAGTTGATGTTTAACACTTCTAGCTTGTCGATTACAGACATGATCCTTTTTTCGACGAAGTGCGTTTCCTTGCCTTGCTCCTTTCCTTGCGAGAACTTGCTTAAAGCGTCCGCTTCTTGATTTTCTTCCTTGGAACGGATGTTATGTTGAAAGTTTCAAAGCTCGTTATGAGCTCTTTTGCTTGTCCCAGGTACTTCTGCATGTTTTCTGACTTGCCCACGTACTCGCCTTTGACCTGGTTGACGACTAGCTGTGAATCGCACTTGACTCTTAGGTATTTGACTCCAAGGCCTTTTGCAATCCTCAATCCTGTTATCAAGGCTTCGTACTCTGCCTCGTTGTTTGTTGCTCTGAATGTTAGGATTAGAGCATACTTTAATGGTTCTGAACCGTCAGGTGGAATTAAGAGAAAGCCTGAGCTTGATCCTCCTACATTTGAGGAACCGTCAGTGTACATTTGCCACACTTCGCTGTGTTACTCATTTTGTTGTGTTCCATCTTGAGTGTCAGTTTCGGGAGTTATTCTGTGAACTCCGCGATGAAGTCTGCCAATGCCTGACCCTTGATTGCTGTTCGCGGTGCAAAGTGAATGCGGAATTCACTTAGCTCAACTGACCACTTTGTTAGCTTTCCTAACATGTTTGGCTTTGACAGGATATGCTTCAAGGGTTGGTCCGTTAGAACTGTTATTTCGTGCGCATGGAAGTATGGCCTATGCTTCCTTGCTGCCACTATGAGAGCGTACAGGTACTTTTCGATCGGCATGTAATTCACTTCGTACTTTGCCAGGATCTTGCTCACGTAGTATACTGGGAGCTGTGTAGTTCCTTTTTTTCTGACAAGCACCGAGCTGACTGCAGTGTTGCTCACGGATATGTATAGGTAGAGTGGTTCGCCTTGTATTGGTTTTGCTTACTTTGGGAGCGTTCGCAAGTGTTGCTTCAACTGTTGGAATGCTTCTTCACATATCGGCGTCCACTCGAACTTCTTATTTGCACGAAGCACTTGGAAAAAGGGAAGGGCTTTGTCTCCTACCCTAGCCAAGAATCTGTTAAGAGCTGCTAAACGACCATTTAGTTGCTGACCTCCTTGTGCTTCTTGGGGGACTCCATTTTTTCTATCGCCTTTACTTTTTCTGGGTTTTCTTTGATTCCCCTATCGCTGACCATGAATCCCAGAAATTTTCCTGACTGCACGCCAAAGGCACACTTTGTTGGATTTAGCCTGACTTGGAATTCTCGCATTCTTTTGAACCTTGTGCGGAGGTTGTCAGCATGGTAACGCCTTTTCGTCGACTTCATGACCATGTCATCAACATATGCTTCCATAGTCTTCCCGATTATATCTCCGAAGATTATGTTGACCATACGCTGGTATGTTGCCCCTGCATTGATTAGTCCGAATGTCATGACCTTGTAGTTGTAGATCTCGCTATCTGCGTAGAACGCAGTATGAGGTGCATCTTCTTCTGCCATTGGAATTTGGTTGTATCCTGAATATGCATCCATTACTGACATCAACTCGTGGCCTGCGGTAGCCTCAACGAGTTGGTCGATTCTTGGAAGAGGATATGAATCTTTCGAACATGCATTGTCGAGATCTCTGTAATCGATGCACATTCTCATCTTGCCGTTAGGCTTGGGCACCAAGACTGGGTTTGCCACACATGTTTGGTATCGCGATTCTTCGATAAAGCTTGCGTTCAGCAACTTACCAACTTCCTCTCGTATTGCCAACTTCTTGTCACCTCCCAACGGTCGTAATTTTTGTGCTACCGCTCTGGATCCTGGTTTAATGTTGAGTTTGTGAGAGATCACGTTTGGGCTTATTCCCGGCATGTCGCTTGGTGACCACGCGAACAACTCCTTGTATTCTACTAGGAGTGCCTTGATTTCTATCACTTCATCTTCTGACAGTGACGCGCCTACTCGGACCATCCTGTCTGGCTCATCTATCTTGATTTCTTGCAATGCTTCAACCGGAGTAGGACGTGCATGATCCATCCTTGGGTCTTCTTCAATAATGGGGACTCCTCTATTGTCCGTCTTGACATTACACCGGAGTGCAACCTTGTAACAATCTTTTGATAGCTGCTGGTCTCCCTTTACTTCACCAATTCCCGCTTTTGTTTGAAATTTGATCTTCTGGTGTGATGTTGACGCTATCATGCCCCACTTGTTCATGGTTGTATATCCTAGGATTCCGTTATATGCATCAAGCTTCTCCACAATCACAAATGGGACGTCTATTTGGATTTGTTGTTCTCCCTTCCCCATGATGACTGGCAGGGTTATGACTCCTAGCGGATAGCTTGCATCTCCCATGAATCCCACTAAGGGTTAGTCCATTCTTTTGACATGCTTCTTTCTTCCAAGGGCTAGGATGATGGCCTTTGTAATGATGTTGCGCGAACTTCCACCGTCTATCATCATGCGCTTGACGTCCATGCTATCAACTGTCATGGTTATGATTAAGGCGTCAGTGTGTAGGTACACAATGTGCTTTTTGTCTTTTGATGAAAAGCCAATGACGTCTTTTATGGGATCATCTATTATGACGGCATCTTCTATGACGACGTCCTTTATATCAGCATCCTGGCATATGCGCTTTGTCTAGGCAACATATACTTCTCGTTCGTACGCCGTCTCTCCTCCGGCTCCAAAGCCTCCATGGATTACGTGCACATTTTCCATCTTTTCTGAAAGGGATGCAATGTATGCCATATGCTGGACTTCGAGGCCATGCTATGCGGAGGGCACACTGTTTGTTGGCATGGAGGATACAGCGTATCCTTGATTCGTTAGAGTCTCCCTGAATGCGATAAGCTCTTCAGGCGCATCCATCATGGCTGGTGTGACTAGTGGCAGGTTTCTTGCGCCTCTTGCTTGCTGCTGCACTCCGTCAGCTGGCATCCCATATGGGAACTCTTCGTTCCTTTCCGTCCTTTGCTCGAACTTGTGCACAGGTACCTCATTCTGGACGTCAGGACCATGCTGCGCGGAAGGCGCATTTGCGGTTAGCATGGAGGAGGCGGTAGATTCTGCATCTGGAATGTGAGAAGGTCCTGGTTGGCTTCTCATCAGCTTCGGCTTCTTGCTCGAAACACGCTGACGGCGCCAAGTGTTGAGGTCGATTCCACCTGGGACACCTCGGGTTGCTCTTTGCGAACGGGCTGGATGTGCACGCGGGTACGGTCTCCCGTCAGCACGTCACGATCCTCGAACCCCGAACTTGGCTTTGGCTCCAATCTCGGTCTCCTACACGTCGGGTCCAGCAAAACGGGCAATAACTAGCATGGAGAGGGGGGTGGCGCTGGTTGAGCCCTCTCCGATGCTTAAGTCACAATCTAGAAAGAGAAAGTGTGTAGAGAGAGGTCAGAGCACAAATAGCCAATTTGGGAGAGTTTCGAGTTAAGTTCTTAAATGGGAGGTCTAGGTCCCTATTTATAAGAAACCCGAGAACCGTACCCGGTTTTATGCGGTTCAATGCCGGTTTAAAGGAAAACGCTTACCGACATCGAGGTTGGCTATGTGCGCACTGACTTCTCATGTCGACAGTACTAGTCCGGACATCGAGGTTGGTAAGCGCGCAGTACTAGTCGGCAGTCCGGACCATGTCGACATCCGACACGGACCGGATTGCCGGGCAAAACGGACCAGTCCGGACTGTCAAGGTAATCCGGAAGTCCCGGTCCGGGTGCTGCGCGCATTCGTACTGTGTTGACCCGGGGTGACTGCGGTAAAATCCGTTTGTGGTTCTGACGTGTTTGCGAGGTCCGAAACGTAAATACGAACCCGAATTGGAAAGATATCCAACAAAGGTCATAGAATCTATCCAAGCCATTTTATTAGTTATGACATGCCGTAAAGGAATCAAAGCATATCACCAGTGATCCTAACTCAGCCGGAAGTTGAGGCAATGATAACAAGGAAGAAGAACGAATCCAAGACAAAGGTGATACACACTCTGAGTGACAATGCCACTCACCCTTTCACAAGGGAGATAGTACTCAACAGATTCCCGGATTCGTTGAACCTGATAAAGATTGAAATGTATAATGGAAAAGGTGATCCCCTAGAACACATACAGCAACATGAAGCATCTCTTCTGAGAAGGACAAGTGATGACCGACACACCGCGCTTCTATTCCCAAATACCTTATCAGGAATGGCATCCCACTGGTTCTTTGGTTTGCCTAATGAAAGTGTCTACTCGTGGTCATATCTAAAATCAAAGTTCATCCAGAGATACTTGGGAGAGCGAAAATTTCTAAAGGGGACAAATTCAATCGATGATGTCAAGCAGGAGAACAATGAATCATTGACAAGCTATTATACCAGATTCACTCAGAATTCGGCAGATATACAGGGGATATGACTGAGGGCGAAATAATGAGAGCTTTCATAAGGAATCTATGACGTTTTGGTCCAACTTTAGTTGAGGAGATGGCCAAAAAGCCTGCAAGAAATTTGGAAGAGCCGGCAGCAAGGGTGAAAAGCCACATAGACTTGGAAAGGCATAAGACGACCAAAAAGACAAAGATTCAAGCCTCTAAGGAGGAGAATGTAAAGCCAAGCAAGGGTAAACCACCCAAAGCGCCTCAATCTATATGACAGAATGAATGGCGTCCTCCCCAAGAGAGAAATCAACCAGGAGACTACCAAAGGGCAAGGTATATTAATGTCATCAGGTCTGTGGCACTAAATGCACCGCCAGTAGTTGTTCTGAAAGAGATGAGATACCTAAAGATCTGGACACCTCCAGCAAGGTGGAGAAAGCCAATGGTTGGGAATGAGAAGGATAAATGGTGTGATAACCATGACGCACACGGTCCCGACACAACCGATTGCTTTCGTTTGAAGTTAAGCATTAACAATGCGATACAAATAGGAGAGATGAAGCAATTCGTCGATCAGGGGGGCAATAGCGCACCCGCAAAATTTACGGCCAAAGAGAAAGGAAAAGAGAAGGTTGAATGCAATGCTCCTCCAAACAAGAGAGGAACAATAAACATGATTCATGGAGGAGAAGAAGCAGGTGGTTCAAAAGGAAACACAAGAGAGGTGTATCCCACAAAATTGACTTTACGCCGAAATGGAGGAAAAGACCAAGAGAAGAGGAAGAGATGGTGATCGAGTTCTCTGAAAAAAGATAAGAGCCACATTGTCTTTCCACATGAAGATGCCCTGGTAGTAACTCTAGACATCGATAACTAAGATGTAATGAGAATACTAGTTGACGGAGGCAGCTCGGCTGACATACTGCAAATGCAAGTGCTGAAAGAAATTGGGAAAACAAAGATGGATATCCGACCAGTGAACTTCCCTCTTGTTGGCTTTTCAGGAGCGACAAGCTATACCTTGGGAATGATCACCTGGCCAGTAGTTCTGGGGCAGGGTTGGACACAGATAAAGATTAATGTGAACTTCTTGGTCGTAGAAAGCTTTGGAGCCTACAATGGGATCCTTGGCAGAACCACAATCAATCCGTATGAGATAGTGCCATCAACGGTACATCATAAAATGAAGTTCATAACAGAGAATGGGATAGGTGAAGTTTTTGGCGAACATCGTTAGACAAGGCAATGTTACGTAAACGCTATGAGGCGTAAGTCATAACAATCCGACACCACTGCGATGGTGTTAACGGGTAAGGATGAGAATGCAATGTCTTTGCGAGAAGGGAAGAAAAAACAAGCTACCAAGAAGATGAAGGCAGGAATTGCACTTCTGAGAAAACAGATCTTCAGAAGGTTTGCAAAGAAAGCCGGAGCTGAAAAGGTTGTAAAGGTTACTAGCATACCTTGGCAGCCAGACACTAAACAGTGGAGGAGGACAAGGCAATCTATCGAATAGGAATTTAGGTATATCACCGATATCCATCAAATGCCAGGAGAATCAACTTTGAGTTACTTTGAGAGATTTGTAAGAAATGGAGCAACAGTGGAGGCATCCAAAAGGGAGGCGATAAGAGTATTCTTCAGAAACATGAACTCGACCTCTCTAGAAGCTTTTGGAGGATCGTATGGAGTAGTAACAACATATACAATGATCGATCTAAAAGCAAAACTAGATGATGCATTCACAAAGGAAAGGAGGCAGCATGGAGAGGAAACCATGGAGAATGACATGAAGATGGAAGGAAAAGAAGAGGAAATCATGGGAGGAGGAGGAGTGAACTTTAATTTCACGCCTCTCAATGTCAAGGTTGACAAGCTTTACAAGGAAGTTTTGATCAAGGAGATACCACCATATAAAGGAGAAGGAAGAGCTTTCGTTGGGAAAGATACCAAGGGATGGTGTGACTACCATGAGACTTGGGGGCATACGACAAATAATTGCATGATGTTGAAGCTTGAAATCGAGGAAATGATCCAAAAGGAAGACTCAAGGGCTACATAGCTCTGGAAACTAACAAGTGCAATTGAAATGCCACCCTCAACAACAAAAACCATATCCTTGGATTTATCTTTCGTCGGAAGCATTTCTATCTCTCCGGCTTTTCATAAAGAATTATCTTAGTTTTTCAGTTTATGCATTTAGAAACTCTTTCCAAAAGGATGTCTTAGGACTACATTCACATGCTTTTTTTTTTTTAAATAATGCATGCATGCATCAGGAAGAATGGAGGTTTATTCTAATACTTACAAGTTCAAATGACACACTCACTGGACAAACCTTACTCAGATATGAAAACCAAAGGTAAGTCACTTTTGACGCCACCAAGAGCGTATCTTGAAAGCAGTTCATACACTGATATCACACTTTTCACCCTCCAGGAGCCTATCATGTGATCTGTGCCTTCTAGGAGCTTATCCTGCGAATAGTTTTCGACGCCCACTAGAGCGTATCTTAAAAGCAGTTCATACACTGCGATCACACTCTGCGCCTTCCAGGAGCCTATTTATGTGATCTGTGCCTTCCAGGAGCCTATCATGCGAACAATTTTCGACGCCCACAAGAGCGTATCTTGAAAGTAGTTCATACACTGCGACCACACTCTGCGCTTTCCAGGAGCCCATCCTGCGATCTGTGCCATCCAGGAGTCTATCCTGTGAAGAGTTTTTGATGCCCACAAGAGCGTATCATGAGGGCGGTTAATACACTGCAATTACAATCCGAGCTCTCCAAGGGCCTATCCTGCAAATATCCTAAGGAACTACTCATAACATTCCCAAAGAACGCATCTTGAAAAGACCTTCTTTCATACAAGCAAGGCTATATGATATATGCGTGATTGACTATGATGTTGATACAGGTATGAAAAGGAAAGAAGGACGCAAAGAGATTTCCAACCAAAACTTACTCGCAAGGATTGAACTTGTGAACAAAATGATCAACAATACTATGACAAGACAAGCATGTCATAACACAACTACACAACCATATGAAAAGATGCAATCTCCCAAGATACCAAAACAAAGGAAGTCTCAAATTTAACAATGTCAAGCATCCAGAGCAAGAAAGATAAAGTTAGAGAAGCTATGACACATACGTCAGGTAGCAAACCGTAAACAACCAAGTACGAAATCATAAAGATAAACTCAACCCAACACAGGGAGTAAAAGCAAGGGATTACATACATGCGAAAAAGTAGGTGAATGATCAAACATATGCAACTTGGGAATCTTCCCGATCCTGATGTTCGGAGGATGACCCACCAATAGAACTAGAAGATGAGGAAGAGGTACTCAACTTATCATCATCAACATGAATGACAATCTCAGGCACGGGGGCAACAACTTCACTGTCGGCTACCGCGACATGTCCTTTCAAAACAGCAGCCTATCCCAAGGCATAAGTAGAGAAATCACCTAACTCACCAAAAGGAAAGTCAGGCATGATGCTATGAATGCGCTCAACAAGATACTCCCGAACCGACGCATGTCGGTATTGCACAGAACATCAAACTCAGCAGCATAATCAGGGGAAGACTTGTACTCAGCTACGGCTGAAATCTTCTTCTCTGCACGACACTTCTCCTCAACATTCTTCAACTCCGCAGCATGGAGTGAAGCATCAACTTCAGCCTGTCGGTGAACATCGGCAAGGTACGCTCAAGAGAAGTAACTTGATCTCGAAGTTCCTGAACCTTCTCGTCGGAAAGACGTGTCTTCTCCAATGCATCACCAAGTTCGGCCTTCAAGGAAATCTGACTATCCTGAAGCGCCTTCTTCGATTCAGACAACTCAATAGTAAGGGAGGAGAGGTTGACCATGTCAGCCATACCCTGAAACAACAGACAAACCTCAAAACATATATCAAAAACACAAAGTCCAAAGATAAGGAAAAAGGCAAAGACTCACAGGAGCAAAGCGAGATAACACTCCCTGAACAAAACGCCGAGTCACTTTGTGAGACTTTGGAGTTGGAAAACGATCGCCTGGAGCAACAGCACTGCGCAACACTCGAACTCCAACCTCAGGAGTATGCAGAGATGAATGACTGTCAAAATGATACTCCTTCAAGCCGGTGAAAGGAGTCCACTCAGCACCAACGATGTCTTCATTGGTGAAACGAACCAAATCCTTCCGGTTCAAGGCAGGAAGCCGGGTTTTCCATGCAATTGACAAAGAAAAATAAGATACAATTACAAAGCATAGCTAAGGCATTTGATAATTACATACCTGAATAACCAATCTCGTCAACAGAGGCTTGTCCCCTCGATTGGGGGGCATGAGGTAGAGGAGACGCATCGACATCAACGGACACCCCGCCACCTTCTGCGGGTCGTTTCCCTTTGTCGAGTAAAGAGGACGCCTCTTCAACTACCTTCCTGAGTAAAGGAGTTGGAAAGTGAGCGCTAGCAGGGGAAACCTTCTTCCTTTTCACAATTGAGGGTCCGACCTCAAAAGTGGACTTCCGCGCCTTAGATTTGCTCGAACCTTTATCTGCCGCAAAAACTCGCTCAGTCACCAGAGGAGATCACTTTAACAACACAAATGAAACAATATGAAGACAATTATGAGCAGGTTATATAGGAAAAAGAAAAAACGAGAAAAGGAACATACGGGAAGCCTCAACCGCTTTTCCAGACTTAGAAGATTTCGCCGCCTGCAGGGCAGAATCGGAAGACGCTCTCTTCTTCACAGCCACAGTGCGGTCAGAGCGATCTACCTGCACATCATACGTTTTCCCATGAAACCAACTTACAAAGCAAAACAAAGAGAGTGAATAAAAAACAAATAAACCAATAACATACCAAATCCTTGGAAGGAGGAGTAAATCGGATCCCTGCTTCATACAAGTTCCTCTCCGACACCCAAGATACGGGGCAGTAAGATTTGGCCCGGTTACTATGGTAAATGATCTTCATGGCCTCCTTATCGGAGGAAGAAAACTCACTGAAAGCAGACTAGTCATCCGAGCGATTGGTGCGGACGATATTCCAAGTGACATACCGATTCGTGATAAATAAGTAATAACAACCCCAGTGACCCATCGAGCAATCCACGGGATTCACGAAATGGATATCCTTATCCCACAAGACCTCACCTAATCACAGTTCCTCGAATCGAGAATCTTTCAATGAATGATGACGAGTTTTCATGATCGCCATCGCAGTCGCACTCTTGTACTGAAATCGTTAAAAGCATCAGAACAAGACAAGGGAGTACCTCCAAGAGTACCATTGACATAACGCTTTAAACCCGACCCAAGACAGAATAGCAGTGGGGGCAAGATTAACGGGAGAGACCCCAAAAAACCGGCAGAGCTCCACAAGCTCATTATAATACAGGAAACGCAGGCCATCGAATTTGGGCCGTGTATACGGCAACCATCCTGTCCGGAGGAACGGTCACAGTTCTACGAATATTCCCCAATGATGGGTGGAAATGATACAGTGGTCCATCTAGAGGACTAATATCACCTAACTCAACACGGTGATGATACTCCGGTCGCTTCAGATGATTCACAGACACACGCATAGAACCTAACTCAGAATCAGAAATAGTTTATAGACTTAGGATGGAATCCGATTCGGACGAATACTCATACTCAGAATCTGACTCAAAGCTTGACTCTGAGCTAACATCAAAAAAGAAAGTAAGGCGACGAATAGAGGGAATGAAGAACTCATCCTCCTCAAGATATACTGCCTTTGGAGAGTTTGGGTTTTATCACACTGATGGATATACGCTCAATTTAGACCCATTTTCATTCTGAATCTATTATTTTAATTACCCCACGAATGATTGTAAATCAACAGTTTGACCCAAAAACGTAACCCGCAGCAAAAGGGCCCGAGCGAGTGAAAAAACGCCCGTTTGGACACTTCGCCGGGTCCGATCTCTCCCTTAGGAGAAATCGGACCAGCCAGGTCCGACCTCAGACCTCCGGGGTCAGACTTCCTGTCCGACCCCGAAGGTCCCGACATCCCTCCGACACGCGATATTCCCGCCCAAGGGGTGTGCACGACGTCCGGAACACTGTCTTTCAAACCGTCTCTCGGGACGACCCGACCATCACATTGCACGTCCGACACTTAAAAAATATCACGAACCTTCTCCATGCTTGCTAAGGGATTAATCCCTTTATTATTTGTTAACTGTGCTCGTTTAGGAGTTCACGGTGTCATTCCGCCGTACTCTCCTTTGAGCCTCTATATAGAACTCCACCCCTATTAATTTACTAAGTTGATGTGACTTGAAATATTGATGCTCTGCCTTCTCTCTACTTTATCTCTCTAGAATGATGTACTGATTTAGGCATCAGAGAGGGTTCATCAAGTACCATCCCCTCCTCGGTGGTCTCTATGTTGTCCCTTTTGCAGGAGTTAGGAGGAGCGCGCGCGGAATGCATATGAGTGATGTCCCGACGCTTGGAAGTCTCAACGATCCGATTTGACATACAAATGACGGGATGTATGAACAACTAGATATACGGACATCCAGACACTTAGCCATTTTAAGGGCTTGCAAACCTCCGACAATCCGACAGTCAGGCACTTAGCCATTTTAAGGGCTTCCAAACCTCCGACAGTCCGACAGTCAGACACTTAGCCGTTTTAAGGGCTTGCAAACGACAGTCAGACACCTAGCCATTTTAAGGGCTTGCAAACCTCCGTCAATCCGACAGTCAGACACTTAGCCTTTTTAAGGGCTTGTGAACCTCCGAAAGTCCGACACTTAGCCATTTTAAGGGTTTGCAAACCTCTGACAGTCCGACAATCCAACAGTCCGACAGTCCGGCACTCTGACAGTTCGACAGTCCGTTACTTTGACATACGAAAACCTGAAATACAGACTGTTGAGGTTGATGTGCACGCGAGTACGGTCTCCTGTCAGCACATCACGATCCACGATCCGTGAACCTCGATCCTCGAACCCCGAACTTGGCTTTGGCTCCAATCTCGGTCTCCTACTCGTCGGGTCCTGCAAAACGGGCAATAACCAGCATGGAGAGGTGGGTGGCGCTGGTTGAGCCCTCTCCGATGCTTAAGTCACAATCTAGAGAGAGAAAGCGTGTAGTGAGAGGTCAGAGCACAAATAGCCAATTTGGGAGAGTTTCGAGTTAAGTTCTTAAATGGGAGGTTTAGGTCCCTAATTATAGGAAACCCGAGAACCGTATTCGGTTTTATGCGGTTCAATGCCGGTTTAAAGGAAAACGCTTACCGACATCGAGGTTGGCTATGTGCGCACTGACTTCTCATACTTAGTAAAAATAGGTGTAAGTGCGAAGTACTAGTTGGCAGTCCGGACCATGTCGACATCCGACATGGTCCGGATTGCCGGGCAAAACGGACCAGTCCGGACTGTCAAGGCAATCAGGAGGTCCCGGTCCAGGTGCTGCGCGCATCCGGATCGTTTTGACCCGGGGTGACCGCGGTAAAATCCGTTTGTGGTTCTGACGTGTTTGCGAGGTCCGAAACCTAAATACGAACCCGAATTGGACAAATATCCAACACTTGCCCCTAGTCAAGTAGCGGTTCAAAACCCATGCTTGACTCTATTTAAGATAGGATATTCGACCAATTTAGGTTCGGCACTGACCTCAGGGGTGGCTTGTTTGTCAATCAAATGCGCAGAGCACAAATTTGTCCATCTTTACTTTTTCGATGAACGTGCGTAATTTGTTCACGGGGTTAGCGTAACAGATGGTATACATATAACAACGTGCAATTAACGACATATTCGTAATAACATGCAATAAGCGAAATACTTGTAATAATAAATAAACATGCAACGTGGTGTTATCATGGTACATGACGTAACGTATAACATGATGTTATGGAGATGACAACATAGCACATGGATGACATAATCGCGCAATAAGAAAAATACTTAGAGCAATATAAAATTGGAGAGCATGCTTGTCAACATGAAGCATGATGTAAACATAGAATACGATGTTAGCATGCAATATGATGTAAACATGCAATTTATACTCAGATTATAAAAATAATTATGTAGCAATCATAAGTTAGAATCATGCATATATAAAAATAATATCATGCATAATAGCCTATGTGTACGCAACATGCAACAATAATTGTACGTAGCGCGTCATGCAACATTAGGGAGCATGTATGTAATGTAAGCATAGGAGAGATGTAAACATGCTCATACATGATGCTAGGGACTTGTGCGAAAATAGATATGAGTTTAGTCCTTAGCACATGGTGTAGACACTATTAGTGAAAATTAGGAAAGAGAGTAGTCATTAGCTTACATCCTCCCTTGATAGTTTTCCAAGAAGCTCTCGTTGCTTGTTGAAGAAGGAGCTTATAGGGGTGTAAATTTGGAGTAGTCACATCATACTTGACATCAATTAAATTCCGGACAAGCTAGAGGTGGAAGTCGACGGCGTGTGGTGTGCGGAACGGCGGCGCGTGGCAACCAGCAGAGGCGCGTGGCGGCGGCGCGTGCGGCGTCCCTGGGTGGCGTGTGGAGCTCCGGTGAAGGCGTGTGACAATTCGGACTCGCTTCGTGTTGGTGAGTCCGATTCCGTACATGGCTGGACATTTTGTGACTTCGTTTGGCCTTGATTCAATCTTGAAATCAATTATGAACTTAGTCACCTTAACATGCATACAAGGTGTTTGATGAAATGCATTAGGATACTTATCCCCAAACCGGCCAAAAATTTTCTAAGTGCTGAAAATTTTAGAAAAGTGCAAATGAATCGTTACACTTCCCTTATGAATAGTACTCATTGCCGACATGTTGCTTCATGCCTTAGCCGTTGTTTTAGTATGCTCGATGTTGACGATTGATAGTAGTTCGTACATTGTCTTCAATGGTTGTATGTTGGTAGTGATAGCTTAGGCAATGTGTGTTGAGCATCATGTATTGATCGTTGGTCATTGTCTGCAAACATGCTAAAGACTTAGAAAATATTTCAATAATATCTAGTGCTTTGTTACCATTGATGTCGTCATATGATTCTTGTCGACTAACGACATAGAAACAATTAGAAAATATTTCATAGTAGTTGATGTTTGCCAATTTATGTATGTTATCCGTCATCATGCTAGTATACTTGGAGAATGCTCCTAGATAGTTGATTCCATGCCGCTTGTTGATTGTTGACATCAAGGAAATACTTAGACAATATTTTCTGACGGTTGGTTTCTTGTCGCGTATAGTCCCATGTCGTAAGCGAAATACTTAGAAAATATTTCAACCATATTTTGCTGCATGCCGACACCTTGTTGTACATTGATATTTGATAGTATACTGACAGCTTGTTGTATGTCGACACGTAGTAGCATGTTGACACTTAGTAGGATGTCGACACTTAGTAATATGCTGACACTTTGTAGCATGCTGACAGCTTGCAATATGCTGATTGTCATCCTGAGCAAAACACTTAGAAAATTTTTCGCCCTTGTAATCATGTATGCTGCGAGTATAAGCTTGATGTCAACATGTAAGTCAATGTGTTGAGAGGTTTGCCCCCTTGCATAATGGTTGTTACTTGTTGCACGAAGACTATTAAGTCATTGCGTAGATGTTTGCATAAGTGTTTGATGCGTACTTGTGCACTGATTGGATTTTCGGTTTTACTTTTCAGGATACCACATCTCGATGTCATCTTCGTGTACTTAGCCTTTTCACGGCTGTTAATATGAGTAAGTCTTCTATCCCCATTCTTAGAGTAACACTATGTTCGGATATCAATGATAAGTTGAATGTCGACATGGTTGAGCCGGACGTCGACGTTGTCGAGCCGTTGGATGCTATACCGGGTGTGGAGGCCGAAGTCGTTGTAAAACCTCCCGTTTTCCCCAAAGTCATAGAGGTTAAGGAAACAGGTGTGAGTTACTTCACCAACCAGATTGATGAAGCTATGTTCGACTTATATGCATCTTGTTGCGGACTTGATCCAGTGCTGGAAGGTATGCTGCCTTACGACGTGTCACCCGGCGTCAAACAGGGGCGAGTCACCGTATCTCCCGACGACTTGACCGCATTTTACACTTCACAAATTAGGGAAGGCTCGTGCTTTCCTTATTGTCCCGATTTGATAGAACTTTGTCGCTACTATCGAATCTCGCCTTATATCTTTCTCTCGCCGGCTTTCGAGTATGGAGTTGCTTCCGGGTGCTATTTCATAGGCAGACTTGGCACTACTCCACTACCCTTTTCCGCTGTTTCTATCAGATGTTGTGTCCGGACATGACGGGGCTATGCGGTTTGAAGATGCGTTGGCCCAACTTGCAAGACAAGGGTTTCAAGCAACTTGGGCTTGGGGACGCCGAGTGGGATTATAGATAGCGACTAGCTGCTCCGGCTGATCGTTCGGGTCCTCATTGGCGACATCATTATTTCTTCGTGTGCGATGTTGGCACAATGGGTAGTTGAGAAAGTTGAGAGGGCTGATCCTGATCCTATCTTCTCCGAGCTTTCTTCGGATGATAAGGAGACTGTGAAGGTTATTTATCGATGTCAGCAACAGCGCAGTTTCCGTTGTCTACTACGCGCTTCAGAGCAAGAGTTGATTGATGCCGAGATTTTCATACTTTCTTCTGACGGTTTGGTATGTTGATAATCTTTATAACCTGTATCATGTTGCAATGTAGGTCGAACTGATGGAAAAAGCTCGTCCTTGCAGATAGCTGATGTTCGCGGTAACCCGCCGGTCGGACGGCATGCTCGTACTACTGCCCCCACTATTCCTGGAGCTTCCGGACATGGTCGCGATAAGGGAATTACATGTAAGGCACCTTCTTGTATCCTCTTTGGACTTGTTAATTTTCCAAGTTTTTTTGTCTTCATGTTGCTTTCATTTTCAGGTCACTCTGTACTCGTGACTGAACGCGTTGTTGCCGCACCCGTTGCTAGCGCTCTTCCAAAGAGGTCCGCCACAGGGGCACGTCCCTCGAGTGATCCCAAGCGCTCTAAACCTAGTGTGACTGTTCCAACTCCTTCTTGTGATAATGGGAAGAGAGTCGAGAGTCGCACGGTGGCGCCTTCTGCCCCTCGGTCGAGGGACCGGCCCGAGGAGGAGCGTTCCTCCCGTCGAGGTATGTGTTGTTTACTTCAACATGTTTCTTTTACTTAGTATTTTTCGCTAATATCTTTTTTGTTTTATGTTGACTTTATTGCAGCGCTTCCAGGCATCAAGCGTGATGACTTGATACTATCCGACGGGATAGATGTATCTGGAGAAGATTGGTCACGTTTCTCCACTGGCGATCTTCACTTTCCGAAGGATTCCAAGCTCAGCACACCGGCAGTCGGGGTGCGAGTGCTTCAAAGGTGCGTTCCTCCTGGCGGTCATGACGTTATGCCATCCACTGACGAGGAAGCACAAGCATATGTTGAGAGTAGCTTGGCTGAATTTGCACCGGTAAGCATTGCTTTAACTTCTATGTTCGCATGTTGTAAGCATATGCCTTGCATTGATCGTCTTGTTGTTTGGTTTGTTGTACTTAGTCTATTTCAAGGATGATGAACATGTCATCCTTTGTGTTGGAGCTTGTGAGCGAGAATAGGGCTGCTGTCAAGAAGAGCAATGCAGTTACTCGCGAGCTTGCACAGTCCGAGGAGGAGGTGCAAAACTTGAACTCCAAGGTTGCTGATTTTGATACGCGCATTGCTGCTCGTCGTGCCTATGTTGAGCAACTTGAGGCTGAGATTGCTGCTATCAAGTAGCAAATTGCAGAGAGTAGTAGCGCCCATGATGTCGCGCTTGCTTCTATACGTGAGGAAGCACATAAAGCGGGAGTTGAGAAGGGACTTGTCGAGTATCCTAGCACCCTTGCCCATGTTGCTGCCGTCCTTGCTGCCGCCAAGACGAAGTTTTCATCTATGATTGATGAGTTTGCCAAAGATTATATTGGCAGAGTACGCACGCATGCACCCGGCTTTCCGTTCAACAAGTTAGGTCCTTATTCTTCCTTTGTTGTTAACCATGTTGCGGATTTACAGCGTAAGGAAGCTGAAGCGGCTTGTCTCTCCATGATCTTTGGATATGGTAATGATGATATTGCACTTGATGTTGACTTCATGAACATGTTGTCTTAGTCTTTTGGAGATGATGTTATCTCTTGGATGGTATCACGTTGTTTGATTTCAGCATGTTGAACCCTTTGTGAACGGGTTGATGTTATGTTGAGGCTTTTGTCCCAACCTTCGTTTATGCATTTTCTTGCATGGTATTTCGTCACTTGGACCTGTTTTCAATAATAATAAACACGTGATAACTTACTAGTAATATTTCATACCTTGAGTTATCTTCATTGTCCGTATGTATTGGACTTGCATGATAAGATTGATCTTCTTGTTATAATGGATAAACATCCAATGTTGCGACTTTGAGCATTGCAGGATGTTATTAGCGCCCCTCTTGAAAAAAATTTCAAGGCATGGCATGGTATGTACACTTGGTACTTGTAGCATTATAGATAGTAATGTACTCGGCGCGGGCACTTGGCACTTGGCACTCGACACTGGCACTTGACATGTAGCAGTGTCGTCTTGACGAAGCAAGACTTAAGTTTATACCGTCTCTTAGTTCCACTCTAAGGCGACGTTGTACAAGACTCGACTTGTAAGTTTAATGAGTTTTTCAAACAGGGTGCGCTCCTGCTAGCGTTTTTGAATGAAACCTGCCCACTTAGGTATAGGTCTTCATTATGTCTGCATCCGTAAGAGGATATGAATAGTTTGAGTGTACATGAAGTTATCCTATCAAGGAATGTATCTTCATGGCGTATGGATCCTTAAGAGGGATGTACATACTTTGTAGATGTGTGGGGTTGTCGTCTAACAAGAGGACTTCCGCCACGATGGGGTGATCAGTCCCACCTAAGTGTCGCATCCTGGTTTGTATGTAGGGAATGGCTATGAACATGAGGATTTGCCTCCAAGAGGATTTCACAGCATGCCATTTATAGAAGTAAGCATGGGGTTTGCCCTTGCAAAGAGGACGTCGCAGCATGCTACTTTGATAGATGTGAATAAGAGGTTTGCCCTTGCAAAGAGGATGTCGCAGCATGTCACTTTGATAGATATGGACATGAGATTTGCCCTTGCAAAAAGGATGTCGCAGCATGTCACTTTTCATAGTAAATCTTGATGTTTATTCAAGATATTGTTTGTTGTTGACGCCTTTGGAATATCGTTTTGATAGTAGACCTTGGTGTTTTTCCAAGATATTGCATGTATTTGACGTCTTTGGAATAGCCGTCACTTTGAGTAGAGAATTTTTATAAGTCCCTTTTTGTAGATAATCTGCAAATTGTGATAGCGACATTTAAGTTGACTGTACACTTAGCGCGATGGCTTTGTGTTGCCGACATCTTCTTGAGATAGACGCCGTTATAGATGGAGAAATAAATCCTTGTTGGTGTAGATAATCGATATGTTGGCGTTGTATGCCATAAGTTCCTCGTTACACATAGTGTTTTGCTTGTATTGTTGATAATAATCATTTTGATGCCGCATAATATAAGTTGCATGGGATAATGACTTGAGTTGTTGATATGAGTAATATGCTCGTTGTTTGTTACTTGGTGTTAATCCGAAGTAAAATGTGCTTTATAGAGATGTACCTACGAAAATAGATTAATCTTCATTAGAATTTGGTTATGCGTACAATCACTTGCAGGAAGGCGTCTACTGATCGCTCTTTCCAAAATATTTCTAAGTACAGAAGCGTAAACAACACTTAAGTTCTCATCTAGAATAGATATGTTGACAAAGATGTAAATATAGATAAAGAGTGGATAGACTATCTCCCTTTGAGTAGTCTTGGTGGTGGACGAGCATCGTCACTTGCAACATAGCTTCCCAAGGCTCCATGTGAAATGAACACCTCGATCTCCATTCTCAAAGTTAGGCAGCTGTTAGTATGGTGCCCCCATGTTTGGTGGTATCGGCACCAATCTTCGACGTTTCTACCTAGGAAGGCAATCATCGGCTCGAGTGGACCCGAAAGCTTGTTTTCTAGGAGCTTAATGTATATCTCTTCAAAATCCGTGTTTAAGGGAGTGAAGATGTCAGGGGTATTCGACGCTTGAGCTTCCTGGTTTTCTTGAAGTCTGAGCTTCCTGATTCGAGGTGAGAGGTGTACCCCATCCCAGCTCGCGTTCACAAGAGATTGCGGTTTCCAGCTTATCTTTCAAGCATGTCATCGTTTTGGTTGTACGCCATCCATGGATTCTTCCAAAAAGCACAAACGTTGGCGCGTTCATGTTCAAGTAAAACGCAGTAATGACTTCTTTTTTGGTTGCCCTTAGTGCGGTTGCATTTTGGGCGAACATCCTGAAGTAAGTTGTAATGGACTCTTCTTGTCCTTGTCTGACATCTAGGACGCTTTGTCTTGTTGGGAAGAGCATCCTATTGAGTCCAGCTCTTGGTGTTAACTCCTTTTTTCTTTCATCATCATCACTTGAAGCGGACAGCTTTCTTTTTACGCCAACTTCCATCATGGAAATGGACACTTGCTTCATCTTCCTTAGAGCGTTGACATAGCACTTCCGTGCGGCTGTTTGGTCGCCTAGCACCTCGCTAATACCATGAGGAGTTAGGAACTTCATCTTTTGGTGAGCGGTGGACTGCACGATGTCGTGCGGGTTGATTATCGTTCTTCCTAGGATGCCGTTGTATGCTCCTAGGGTGCCCACCACTACAAATGTGACATTTATATAAAGCGCCTTCCAACCTTCTCCCAGGATGACTGGCAATGTGATCATACCCAACGGGTAAGTTGCAGCTCATGCGAAGCTGACTAGCGGGAATGTGCTTGGCGAAAGATCGACTTCCGTTTTTCCCAATTTCTTGAGAACTTCTACATGCAGTAAGTCTGCGGCACTTCCACCATCCACCAATATCCTTCACACGTCGTATCCGTTGACATCCATCGTAATGACAAGAGCATCATCATTGGGGTAGACTATGTGCTTCTTGTCAGCATTTGAGAATGGGATGATCACGTCTTCCTTCTCTGGTTAGCGTCTTTTTCCATACTTGGGCAAAACTTGTAGTTGTGTAGCATAGACATCACGCGCATTAGAAATGCTTCCTCCTGCAGCTGGCCCTCCATGAATTACATTAATGATGCCACGCTTCGCAGGTGACGGATTGTTGTTCATTTTCTCCTTTCCCTTGTTCATCTTTCCGGATGGCTCAGCATGGTTCTTCTTTTGGCGCTTGTCGCCTTGATCTACATATTGCTTGAGTTCTCCTTTGAGGATGAATTTTTTTACACGGAATCTTAGGCTGACACAGCTGTCCATCTCGTGGCCATAGACTTCATGGTTTTCGCACCATTTGTCTTTTTGCATTCCAAGTGGACCTTTTCGGAAGTTTGCCGGCTCCCTCTACATGTTGTCTTCCTTCATCTTTTTTCAGGATCACGGAGAGTGGTGTATTCAAGGGAACACAGTCTGCCAAGTTCACTCCCTTCGGTCTTCGAAATTCCGGCTGGAACGACCTTTTTTGCGGCAGGAATTGCCTTGCTTGTTGCGAACCTTGTTGAGGTCTCGCCTACTTCTCTTTAGCGCGGGCTGCGCTAACTTTCACTTTATGCTGGTCCCTGAATCTTTTTAGATCCACGAACTCTTTGACTCTTGCTGCCAATTCTTCACGTGTCTCCGCGGGGCGCTTCCACATGTTCTCCGCTAGGGAATACCCTTTTCGGCCTAAGTTCCCAATGAAAGCACGCACGATCTCTCCATCAGTGAGGTTGCCCTGAATGTCTGCGACATTTTGGTTGAAACGGATGTAGTAATCCGCTAACGACTCATCATTTTGTTGTACCACCTCGTTTAATGCGTTTGGTCCCTTTAGGAGTGTGCGCTCTCCCATGTATATTTGAATATACATCGCCTTTAGGTATGCCCACGATGTAACCAGTGTGCGGCAGTTCCCACAAGGGTGTTGGGGAATGTCATGGCGACATGATGCGGATTGTCAGTTCGTCCCAGCAAGGAGGCTTCATGTTTTTGAACATGTTCAATCGGATCTCTTTTTCCTCTTTACTTCACTCCTCCAATTCGGTAGAGAGCGTCTGGGATGCAGTTGTACACTAGTTCGTCGGAGAACGGATGCGACGCGTTCTCTTCAAGGGCATGCATTCTCTTCATCTTTGACTGCTTCATCTTCTTCTCGATCATCTCTTCCAAGGCCTTAGCCGTAAGTCCCGTAATTGGGATGTCACTGTTGCATGCGGGCTTCCTCCACCCTTCATTGTATGTATGAGCACGGCTTGCTTCCTTGAAGTGGCCTTCCTTTTGTGGCTGCTGTGAGTTGTTCATAGGGGGTTGCTTCTATCTTACTCCTTGTTGTTGCTGCTTGACACCAACACTTGGAGTGTATGAATGTGTTGCTTCCTGCCCTGCCTGCCGGTACTGGTAGGTACCTTCAAAATATCCTTCGCCTTCTGGATGCTGCGGCTCTTGATGGTTGACATCATGCGACATCTCTCTCATAGGTGCAGCATGGTCGCTAGCTGGCGGAGGTGGTGGCGGGGGTGCCATGTATCCCTGGTTCTTTAGAGTCTCCCTGAATGCGAGGAGATCTTCCAGTGCGGCCATCATGGCAGGTGTGACTGGTGGCAGGTTGCTTGCGCCTCTTGCTTGCTCCTGCACTCCGTCAGCTGGCGTCCCGTGTGGGAAATCTTCGTTCCTTTATGTCCTTTGCTCGAACTCGTCTACTGGTACCTCGTTCTGGACGTCGGGACCATGCTGCGCGGAAGGCGCATTTGCGGTTGGCATGGAGGAGGCGGTACACTCTGCATCTGGAATGTGGGATGGTCCTTGTTGGCTTCTCGTCGGTTTCGGCTTGCTCGCACCCGCCTTCTTCGTACGTCTGCCTGTCATAGCTTGCGGTATGGAACGGCTTCTTACTCGAATCACGCTGACGGCGCCAAGTGTTGAGGTCGATTCCACCTGGGAAACCTCGGGTTGCTCTTTTCGAACAGGCTGGATGTGCACGCGGGTACGGTCTCCCGTCAGCACGTCATGATCCACGATCCGCGAACCTCGATCCTCGAACCCCGAACTTGGCTTTGGCTCCAATCTCGGTCTCCTACTCGTCGGGTCCTGCAAAACGGGCAATAACCAGCATGGAGAGGGGGGGTGGCGCTGGTTTAGCCCTCTCTGATGCTTAAGTCACAATCTAGAGAGAGAAAGTGTGTAGAGAGAGGTTAGAGCACAAATAGCCAATTTGGGAGAGTTTCGAGTTAAGATCTTAAATGGGAGGTCTAGGTCCCTATTTATAGGAAACCCGAGAACCGTACCCGGTTTTATGCGGTTCAATGCCGGTTTAAAGGAAAACGCTTACCGACATCGAGGTTGGCTATGTGCGCACTGACTTTCATACTTAGTAAAAATAGGGGTAAGCGCGCAGTACTAGTCGGCAGTCCGGACCATGTCGACATCTGACATGGTCTGGATTGCCGGGCGAAACGAACCAGTCCAGACTGTCAAGGCAATCCGGAAGTCCCGGTCCGGGTGCTGCGCGCATCCAGACCGTTTTGATCCGGGTGACCGCGGTAAAATCCGTTTGTGGTTCTGACGTGTTTGCGAGGTCCGAAACATAATATGAACCTGAATTGGACAAATATCCAACATAGACTACCCAATATCACGAAGAATCCGATGTCAGTGACCAAACCCAACGAGCATTTTGAAAGAATCAGATCGCAAGGGAAGGAATTTCACCCGTAAGATTGTTATTCGGATCGACACCCCATCAACCCGATACATATGTGTTAACACTTGGCGTCGTCTGTGGCCTTCGAACAAGAAGCCATGACAAGCAAACCGTGAGCACTAACAACAATACTTCACCGCCCCCATGCCAACTCTCACATCAAGAGGGGGAGGCAAAGAAACGCAAGAAACAACATCCTACCTAAATGTTGAAAGAAGCTAAAGCAAGAGTAGACACCCGTCAAGAAGGCATAACCAAGGATGTAAACTTGAAGACACAATAAATATGAAGAACGAAAATCGCTCCCACCCAAAAGCAAAAGCTTCCCTCCCAACTCCAAGAGATACATCCGACAAGGGTATGACTCAAACCATAGATATGATTAAAGCAAACAAGCATGAGAAAGAGTAAGTGCTGTAAAGGGCACCCATCGCACCTATGTTAGAAAGCATATTCAAGAAAACACAAGAGTAGGGAGCCCCAAGCATTAGGGGTACTAAATCAAGGAACTAAATAAGGGGTCTTCAACAGCAAAACATGAAAGACGGTGTGACCACCAAGCAACTTGGGGGGGCACCAAATGAACGAGTGCTTGGTACTCCACCTAAATATAGAAGTGGAGATTAGAAGCAAAATGTAACAAGAACACGCAATACTACTCCTAGAGAAGTCACAGAAGAAGGAAACAACCTCAACCCCCTGTACGGACTCGCCCTAAGTCGACAACATACAAGCATCACCCTAGAAAGGTGATCTCCCACACTTAGGGAAAAGATAGGTAACATGCGATATCGCAAGAAGAAAAATCAAGTAAACATTAAGACGACTTACCAAGGACGCATCGTGCCTAGAAAATACCATAAAGTAAAAGTCATATTCTGTGCCTTCCAGGAGCCAATCCTGCGAACAGTTATTGACGCCCCCAAGAGCGTATCTTGAGATTAGTTTTATACTGCGACCTCATTCTGTGCCCTCCAGGAGCCAATCCTGCGAACAGTTTTTAACGCCCCCAAGAGCGTATCTTGAGAGTAGTTTTATACTGCGACCACATGCTGTGCCCTCCAGGAGCCAATCCCGCGAACAGTTTTCGACACCCCCAAGAGCGTATCTTGAAAGCAGTTCATACACTGCAAATACACCTTGCGCATTCCAGGAGCCTATCCTGCGATCTGTGCCTTCCGGGAGCCTATCTTGCGAACAGTTGTCGACGCCCACAAAAGCGTATCTTGTAAGCAGTTCATACACTGCGATAACATTATGTGCCATCCAGGAGCCTATCCTGCGAACAACTTTTAACGCCCCCAAGAGCGTATCTTGAGAGCAATTCTAAACTGCAATAACACTCTGTGCCATCCGGGAGCCTATCCCGCGAACATTTTTCGACATCCCCAAGAACGTATCCTAAGAAAACCTTCTTTTATACAAGTAAGGTTACATGAAAAATGCAAGTGTGATTATAATGACAATGCATGCATGACAAAAATCAAGTGGAGTAATGAAAGGACACTCCAATAAAAGGGAAGAAACACGACAATAGGTAAGCAAATCAAAAGTCATGCAAAACAACCTACGAAGAAGAAGTGCCTTACAAGTCGCCCAATGCGACCTCTGACAAACTTGACTATCTTACATGTCGCCCTTACACGACCTCTGCCTGCATTCTGTCCTACATGTCATCCTCGCATGACCTCTCCTTGCATCTGACTTGAACATCGTCAAGCACGACTTTCGACAAGCATCACCTTTGCACATTGCAAAGCACAACTCATGAAGGGGACATCCCAAAAGCATAAAGGATACAACGTCCGACAAGACGAGACACGGGACAAAACCCGACTGACATAGCTTAAACAAAAGGCAACTATAGCAACGAAGGTATGAAATACTACTCATGATATAAGAACATAATGTTAAAACATTCATGACAGGTTCACCAATGAGTACGGAATGCAAAAATACAACTCCATACATTGCAAATTGGCTATCATGTCCACACATCGCGAAGTGGCTATCATGTCCACACACTACGAAGTAGCTATCATGTCCACACACCGAGAAGTGGCTATCATATCAACACATCACGAAACGGCTATCAAGTACATACATTACGAAGACGCTAAAGAGCCTACATCTAACCTACATCCAAGACAATCAGAAAATCAATGATGGGTTCCGATGTAATCGTTAGCCCCGTTATCAGTCAATAAACGGCGGGTAAGCCTAGAGGGCCTCGCGAAAGACCTGGAAGGTTCAGAAGCCCAGTATGAAGGGTCCCGACGAGATCTTTCCGGATATATGAACTGAATGCTCCCGACGAGAAGCCTGTGAGTAGGCCCCGATATGCCTTTGAGAAGGCCCCGATAATAAAGCCCCGAGAATGCTGGCCCTATCCCGTGGGACGAGGGGTCCTGGGTGGTGACCTAGAATGAGACAACTCTGGAGTCCCCGATATGGATCGGGACTTGTGATCAGAGGATAAGACCAAGAAACCCGCCTACTAGATAGAGTAGTGGGGAAACGGTTAAGATACGGATAAACTCCCCCGAGATACGCAGGGTGTGCCCGAGATACGCGGAGCGTGGGTCGAGATACGCGGAATCATTAACGAGATATACGGAACGTGGGTAAACTGCCAGGCGCGGTTACAGGTAACTGAGGTAAATTCCCCTCCTATATAAAGGAGGAAGTTACCTCAGAAAGGTTACACTCTCTAAAACGAACTTAGACTATTGCTATCCACCCCATCGTTCAAACTCTCATTTAAGCATCGGAGAGGGATTCTGGCTCACCACCCAGATCATCCCCTTTTTGCAGGATTACGCGGAGCCAAGGAGTTTAGGTTTTCCGTCAAGAACGTACCGGAGCTTCGACCGTAATCCAACATTGGCGACGTCTGTGGGAAACTTACAAAAAGTCACAATAGTTTCTACTAGATCGATGGCTGGTGGTGGCAAGCAGAAGAAGCAAGTCCCGGCGAGCAGTTCTCGCCCTGCTGGAACCGTGAATTCCGCGTTGCCGGAGCATGCTGCTGAACAAGGTGATCACCCTGCTGTTTCTCACACAGGGGGGCATGGTGAAGATCATGAGGTCTCAGTCCGAGACACGGCGGTGAACAGGGAGGATACCCCAAGAAGGGAGGTGGATGCTCCTCCAAATCCGGTGGTGCACAAGGAGGAAATCCCGCGGAGGGAGGTAGGTGCTTCCTCAAACCCGGAGTTGGCTAAGGCAGTAGCAGATGCTATGCCCATGTTCCTGGAGGCCATGGAGGCTCTTCTGGACAGAAGAGAGGCTGCCAAGAGAAGGGAAGAGTTGCCTCCACCTCCTCAAATGGAGGTTCAAGAGGAACAGGAGGTTCAGTCCAGGAATAGGGGTAAGGAACCCGCGCACTCGGAAAGGTTCGTGGTCGACGGTCCCGGACCAGTGCAATGGTTCCGATCTGATGCATAGTGTGGCCGCGAAGGTTTTGTGGAGTATGGAAGCTTTTCAAGCGAGGGTGAAGCAGCAAATCGACGTGCAGGAGTCGAAGATTGCTGCCGGAGAGCTTGATCCTCCGAAGTCAGGAAGAGGAAAGCAATTGTTCAAGCTGTCGGACGATCGCATAGGGAACGACAAATCGGAGGGAAGTAGGAGCCGTGGTCGCCCCGATAGAAGGGAGGACAAGCGTCCTCCGAGGAAGGATAACCGAGAGGATCGTCACGTTCCTCTCAACAGTTTGATGGCCGCCGTGCTAGCGGTGATGGATCGGCAGGGTCTCGTCCGATACCCCCCGAGGAAAGAAGGTGAATTCTTGGGAGGTCGCTCTGATCGTTACTGTCGGTATCACCGAGCCAATGGTCACGACACGGATAATTGTTGGGAGCTGAAGAAGGAGATAGAGAAGCTGATCCAGAAGGGGAAGCTTAAGGAGTTTGTAGGTGGGAGACGGTGCCGTTCCCGTTCCAAAACTCGATCGCGGTCCCGTTCCAGGTCCCGCGATCGATCTCCAAAGAAGAAGAAGGTTGAGCCGGAATCTTCCGGTGCCTGTAAGGGGAGGCGGGGAACCATCAATGTCATTCATGGAGGAATGGCGGCGGGAGGTGATACCTCCGCTTCTCGGGAGAATTACGCTTCCCGTATTTCTGCTGCCGTGGTGTTAGGAAAGAGGTCACGATCGTGGACTATGAAGGAAGAAATGGTGATTTCTTTCTCAGCAGAGGATCTGATAGGCGTGGAGAGCCCCCACGATGACGCCTTGGTCGTGACCTTGGATGTGGATGGATTCGAGATGAAGCGGATCCTGATAGACGGAGGGAGCTCCTCCGACATTCTGTTCATGGACGCCTTGGAAGCCATGGGAAAGATGAAGAAGGACCTGACGCAGGTGAACTTCCCGATGGTAGGATTCTCTGGTTCTACTTCCTTTCCGCTGGGAATGATCACCTTACCGTAGAACTCGGTAGTGGGTGGAAAGCGGAAAGGCGGAACGTGGATTTCGTCGTGGTGGAGTCTACGGGGACGTACAATGCTATCATCGGGAGGACCACCATCAATCCTCTCATGGTAGTCGCCTCGACCGTCCACCAGAAGATGAAGTTCCCGACTGATAATGGAGTCGGGGAGGTCAGGGGTGACCAGGTGGCATCCAGAAAGTGTTCTGTTAACGCCACCCGAAGGAGAAGGAGGGAAGCTATGGCTGTCCTTCAGACTGATGCCGGTCCTCGAGAGGAGTTTGGGCGTCCCGCCCCCATGGAGGATCTGAAGATCGGGTCTGCTTTGTCGGAGGAAAGAGCCCGAGAATTGATCGAGCTCCTGAAGGAGTTCAAGGAGTTGTTTGCCTGGTCCCCGAGCGATATGCCAGGAATCAGCTCCGACACAGCCTTCTATGCTGATAGTGATGTCTATCACTATGATGTTATGCCCTTTGGGCTGGTCAATGCTGGAGCAACTTACCAGACGATGGTGAACAAGTTTTTCGGGGACATGCTGGGAAAGACCATAAAACCCATCGGGAGGTTCAGGTGTTGAATGGCCGATTAGCCGCGATGAATCGTTTCTTATCCAAGGCGAGTGACCGAGCCATGCCATTTTTTGATGTGCTAAGGGCCCACAAGAAGTTTGAATGGTCCGACAAGTGCGAGGAGGCATTTCAGGCGCTCAAGCAACACCTCCGTACCCTCCCGCCATTGGCAAAACCGGTTCCAGGCGAGCCGCTTTATCTCTATTTGGATGTTTCTGAAGTTGCTGTTAGTTCTGTGTTAATAAAGATTGTCAAAGGCAACCAAGTTCATGTTTATTATGTAAGCAAGGCGTTTGCCAAATCTGAAATGAATTATCCCGCTGTTGAGAAGTATCTCTTTGCGTTGATTATTACTGCTCGAAAGCTGAGGCCTTACTTCCATGGCCATGAGATTACGGTGTTAACTAATCAGCACTTGAAGCATTTTTTGAACCGACCGGAGGCATCGGGGTGATTGGTGAAATGGGCAGTCGAGCTTACGGAGTTCCGTATTCACTTTGCCCCGAGAACGGTTATTAAGGGCCAGGCATTGGCGGACTTCATAGCGGAGTCTACAGCACCCGATCTGGAAGAAGCAGGTCCTGTAGAGGGGGCAGCCATGGAGGTCCCGATAGCAGAACAATCAGAACAGCCAAATGAGGAGAACACCTGGGAAATGTACACTGATGGTTCTTCAAGTGTAGAGGGATCGGGGGCAGGATTTGTATTGATACCGCCCGGTAGAGGCGAGCCCCTGCGATATGCCTTGGCCTTGACGTTTAGGGCCACCAACAATGAAGCTGAGTATGAGGCTCTCATCACGGGCCTTAAAATCGCCAAAGGTACGGGAGTTGATCATTTAAAGGTGAAGGGTGATGCTAACCTGATCGTGAATCAAGTCCAGGGGAATTACGAGGCGAAGAACCCGACAATGAGGAAGTATTTGCACGAGGTGCAGACTTTGAAGGGAAGCTTCAAAAGCTTCGACATTGAGGCGATCCCGAGGGAAGAAAACGCGGAGGCAGATGCCTTGAGCAAATTTGCCCTGGGGTAGCCCCCGAGGAGAATCGGAAGGTGCACTTTCTGGAGAGGGTAATTATCTCAACCATCGATCCATCAGAGGTATGTGCTATTGAAGCAGGATCGGAGGAAAAAGAGAAACCCACCTGGATGACCCCGATAGTCAAATACCTGACTACGGGGGCACTCCCCGACAATGAAGGGGCAGCTGTCAGGTTGCGTAGAATCGTAAGCAACTACGTGATGGTGGACAACCAGTTATATAAGAAGGGGCATGTAAAGCCTTTTCTGAGATGTGTGGCGGAGCCTGACACGAATCGGATTCTGAGAGAGTTGCACGAAGGAGTCGCGGCCTGTCATGAAGGGGCCCGATCCATTGTGAGGAAAGCGCTGAATTTAGGCTACTACTGGCCTTCGATGAACAAGGAAGTGATAGCGTTGGTCCAATCTTGTGATGCATGCCAGAGGTACGCTCCGAATATCGTGGCTCCCGCCGCGAACTTGATGTCCATCAAGAGTGCTTGGCCCTTCGCGCAGTGGGGCATTGACTTGGTGGGACCCCTTCCAGAAGCGAAAGGTCAGTGCAAGTACTTACATGTTGTTAGGTTATAAAGTTTAGGTCAACGGGTCGTCAATCTAGAATTTATCTCCCGCTAATGAAATGTCGGGTTCAGTGTTCCTAGGACTAGTCGTTATGATCCATGCCCTTATACTCCCTTGGGGTAGTCGTTCTGATATATGTCCTTCTCTTCTCTCCTTCTGACCTCCTTTCCTTCTCTCCTTCTGACCTCCTTTCCTTCTCTCTTTCTGACCTCCTGAGGCTTGTACTTCTTACCCCTGGGGCTTGCCCTACTGCTCTATGCTCCTCTGCTTCCTTGGTTCTCTTCTCCTTGCCACCCTGCAAGAGGGGCAATACCAGGCACAGAGGGGGGGGGGGTGGTGCCTGATGAACCCTCTCCGATGCCTAAGTCAGTACGGTTTTAGAGAGATAAAGCTAGAGAGATGTCAGAGCAAAATTGTGCAACTTGCCAAGATGATCCAATGAGTTGTGAAGGTGGGGTATTTATAGGCAACGGTGTCATTAAGGTAGCTTAATGACATCGTTAATCTTTAAACACAATTAATTAACCTTTAAGCGCACAATTAAGACCTTAGGATACGGAGAAGGTAGGCGAAGTGGACCGAGGGTGGGAGTCCGAAAATGGTGCCGGGGCCCTTGGGGGGAGGAGAAATCCGACCCCCAAGGGTAGGGGTTGGGTGAGGGCACCCAACCCCTCCTAGGGAGGATGGGGTTGGCCAACCCCATCCCCCCTAGGGGAGATCGGGTTGGCCGACCCGATCTCTCCTAGGAGAGATCGGGTTGGTCCACCCGATCTCCCCTAGGGGAGATCGGGTTGGCTGACCCGATCTCCCCTAGGGGAGGTCGGGTGTGGCCACCCAACCTCACCTAGGCGAGTCTGACTCGGCCGGACGGGCGCTTCGGCCTCGTCCGAGCCGTTGGTGTTTTGGCGAAGGGTTCGGGTTGAAGTTTCGATTTACAATCATAAATGGGACGATAAAAATGTAACGGTTCGGAAGTCAACGGGTTCAAATTGGGCGTATATCCATCACATGCCCCCGAGTCAACCAATGGCCTAACCCTTGATTGACTCTATTTTAGGATGGTATGACACGCGCAATTTGAAACTGGGGATTTACCTTCTTTGTCTGAATGCTCGCTTACCCATGGATGCGTGCCTCTGACTCTGCCCCCTGTCCTATGAGATAGAGGAATTGTAAACGTCAGAGTAGTACGGACGTGTGCCTAGGCACGTGTCCGTCTGAGGTGGGAGTAATAAACCTATCTTTGCCGCAGGCGTATACTCAAAGAATACATGTTCACATAGGAATGCAATATGAATGCAACTAAGTGACTTATGCTTCAATTTCATGCCGGGATAAGTCTAAGTGAAGAAAAATTTCAATTTTGGTCCGGAATTTTTCTAAGTATGGGATACTAGAAAATATGCCTATAGGATGTTAACTAGGAGTGAACATGGACATATCATGAACATGAGGATGTGTACTAGCATACATGCAAGTAGGAACATAAGGATGAGAGTGAGTGGAGACATGCTGCGATTGTAGTCATGAATGTATGCATGAATATACGGCGGCCATGTGCATGGACGTCTAAATGTTTGAACACATGGGAGTGTGTATGTGGGCATGCATATGAGTGCAAGCATGAACATGTATGTATGGATGGGTTGTGAGTACAAGCATGAGTGATGACATTGATGTACCTGTAGATGTTAATCATGAATATGAGCATAAGTGCAAAGGTGAGAGCATAGACCTCTCCTTTACTTGAGGGTGGGAACTCTGCCACTCAATGGGACACAACGTTCCGCCTCCCTCGTACTAGCGTGAGCGTTGTCCATTAATCTCGACTTTCGGCATGTGTAACATTTTTCCTTCATTCGTTGGAGCGTGTGTGTAGCTCTTGACCTTTACCCTGCAATTTGTTCCCCATAAAAGTGAGGGTGAAAAAGCTTACAAGCTTTCTTCTTACCGCCGCGAGCGAAGGGGTCTATTGACATGTGTTAAGGGTTGAACCTTCCTTCGGATGTGCTGGAGCGTTGCTCCATTTGGGGAAACTAAAAGTTCGCCCTCTTCCCTTGGTGTTAAGGTTGCCCCCGTAGTAGGCGTATCTCGCCCCTCCATGAGTAAGGGTCGATCTTTGCGTTGGTTGCTAGTATAGATGACTCACTTTTGGGAAGCTTTCTTCTTCAGACAGGGAGACCTTGAAGATCGTTTTCCAAGGTAGTCAGACCAAATCTGACCGTCCTGTGTCTTGGGTGTCCGAGGCGGACTTGTATGAGGCAGGGACTCGTATGACACCTTGTAGGTTGATTTCATGGAGAAACATACAAGGTGTAGGCAGAGCGTTCCGAACGTACCGTTGGATCAGATGAGAGGGAAGAACCCTCTAGTTCTGCTTATCAGGCCAAGAAATTTTCTAAGTCAGGGAAGGCTGCTAATACTTCCAGTATGTTCTCATGCTACTTCCTTCTTGTTGTTAGAGCGTTCTTCCCTGGTTACCGAATGGTTCTTGTGGTGGGTGAGAGTTCAAGTCAATCTAAATCCAAGGCGCGGAAACCTGACTCTGAGGTCGGGCCCTCGGCTGCGGAGGAGAAGGAAACCGCGAGAGGCTCTCCTTCAAGTGCCCCCTTGCTGACTCCCTCCCATGATAAGGAGGTAGTGGTTGAAGAGGCACCCTCTTTGCTTGACAAAAGGAAACAACCTGTGGCTGGTGATGGGGTGATCATAGGTCTTGATGTCTCTTCTCTATCCCCTGCCCCCCAGCCGAGGGGCCGAGTCTCAAGTTTATTTCATCTTCATGTAGATTTGACGACTTTTGAAGGTGTTTTTGTCTTTCCTATGGGTTATGTCATTAACCCCTGCGTTGAAGATTTTTCTTTTGGTGATGGGTGTGATCATCTTCTTACATTGAGGTTCCTTTCTCTTGCCATGGCTCTGATTAAGATAGCAAATTCTTGTTTTGGAGTTTGGTGGAGACTGCTCTTGAGTTAGCCTCTACTAGTATCGTAGTTGTGATCGTTGTGGGGATCGTTTTGTTGTATGCCCTCAATAGTGCTTGTCGTTATTCTTTGCTTCATTGTTGATTTCGTGGGATATGGAGGTTGTCTTCATAATGAGGACGTCTCCTTCCTGGTGTCACCCAGTGGGTTGAAATATAAGTGCCTACCTTTGATGAGCGTACGAAGGGTGTTGTTTTTCCTTTTTCTTGAACCTCCTCCTAAGGCTAGGCGTAGCCTTTTGATGTTCGTGGTCGGGATGGTGTCTTTACAATGCATGTCTTTGACAGATGTTTTATGGTGTGCTGCCATGATAATCACTTCGGGGTATGTGGGTGTGACAGCCACTTCGTAATGTGTCGGAGTGATAGCCCTTCTGTAGTGTGCGGACATGATAGCCACTTCAGGGTATGTGGACATGATAGCCACTTCAAGGTATGTGGACATGATAGCCACTTCAAGATATGTGGACATGATAGCCACTTCGGGGTATGTGGACATGATAGCCACTTCAGGGTATGTGGACATGATAGCCACATCACGATGTATGGAGTTGTGCTTTAGTATTCCTTTCACATTGGAGAGTCTTCATTGCTATAGTTGCCTTTTGTGTAGGCTATGTTTGTTGGGTTAGGTCCCGATGTCTCGTCTTGTCGGATGTTGTATCCTTTATGCTCTTTAGATGTCTCCTTCATGAGTTGTGCTTGACGATGTTCAAGTCTGATACGACCATAGGTCAAGCGAGGGTGACGTGTAAGACAATAACGTTTATCGAAGGTTGCTTTGTGCGACCTGTAAGGCAATTCTTCTTCTTGATGGGTCGAGTTTACTTTGGGAGTTTTGAACTTTGGATTTCACGTCTTTACTATCCTTCTTGGTGTGGTTGGGTTCCTTTGAGATACTTCTCTTGACTTGTGATATGGGTGGTAGGATAACTCGTTACTTTTCATGATAACCTCTTGTGTTTCTGTATATGATCCTTTGGTCATGGACTTGTCCCTTGTATATGCTTTCCTTTCCTTATCTTTCTTTTGTGTTTTCCTTCATGCCGTACCTGCCATCTCATCAAGAAAAAACATTATGTGTTCTTTATACAACCTTATTTTAAGATTACTTTCTCATGGGATCCTTCTGAGCATGGTGTGATGATCTCTTCTGATACCCCTTACATGGTATACGTTGTACTGTTAGACCAAAGATACGCTCTTGGTGGGTGTCGAAAACTGTTCACGAGACAGGCTCTCGGATGGCACTTAACGTTTCACAGGAAAGGCTCCCGGAGGGCTCAGGTTAGACCAAAGATACGCTCCTGGTTGGCGTCGAAATCTGTTCACGAGACAGGCTCTCGGATGGCACTTAACGTTTCACAGGATAGGCTCCCGGAGGGCTCAGGTTAGATCAAAGATACGCTCCTGGTGGGCGTCGAACTGGTAGTTTGAAATCTACCTCAAGATACGCTCTTGGGGGCGTCGAACTGGTAGTGTTTTTTCTACCAGTTCGAAGGCGTCCGGTATGGTTATTCTTGGAAAACATGTTGATATCAAGTATCGAAATCTACCCCTTTTAGGGAGTTGACTTGTTATGCAGTTAATTTAAATAAGAGGATATGGGAAGGATATGGTAGTGGGGGTGTTGATATCCCCTGCTTCCTTGGTAATGTAACTGTCTTCCTCCATTAGTCTGTGTGTATTCCTTCCACTTGAGGAATATGAGGTCGCATTCTTGCAAGGCGGACTAGGTGGAGGTGTATCCTTCATGTATTCTATGTGTGGTCTCACTCTACTATGTCTCTCCATGAGACTTCCCATTGTAGTAGCTATGTGCTGACGTGGTGTGGTACTCTATTAGTTCCATGTTCAAATCCTTGTCTTTTCAACTCCCGCCCTGTCCTAGGAGGACGTGTGCCAAGGGTTGTCATGTACAAGGGGTTTGGATCTGTCGTGCTGTATCATGGGTAGGTGGTTGTCTTATTGTGTTGTTGGGACTATGTTCCTCCCTTTGAGCTTTCCTTGCTGTGTCCCTTAGGCATGTCTGTGGTGATACGGACTGTATGTGTGCATTGCCATGGTGGATGTTGGAACTCCTATATCCTTGTTGGTCTTGCATGTATGTCCTCCCTTAGTGTGGTGTATGTCCCTGTTGGGGTACTTGGTTGAATCCATGCCTCCTCGGAGGTCTTGCCTGTCTATCTGCCCCCAGAGGGATGTATGCCCTGGCATCCTGTTGTGTCTGTTGCTGCCTTGGAGGCACAGACTGCTGCCTTCCCCCTGGGGGTGGCCTTTGGTTGTCTCTCCTTTGTTCTCCTCGCTGCCCTGTTCGAGGGTGCGAGTGGCGTTCTTCCGTTGGGATTTGCTCCTCTTCATGAGCTTCTTCTCCTTCCTGTCGGTGTTCCCTTTCCTGCCTATTCATTAGGGTCTCTCTGTAAGCTAGTAGCTCGTCTGAGGCGCTCATCAACCCTGGAGTCACTGTTTGTGCTCCCTGTGTGTATGCCGGCCTTATGTTGGTTGTGTGGGCACGATTGTCGTTCCTTTGAGTTAGTATTCCATATGGATACCCTTGAGGTTGTGCCTCATAGTAGTACCCCTGTGGAGGAGCCGTGTATTGGGATGGCACTCCTTGTTGCCCCCCTGTCCCTGTGGCTTCCTAGTCAATGGAGTTGGAGCTGTGGAAGCCTCCTCCCTGCTTGTTAGGCTAGGGTGCCTGTGGGGCTACCTGAGGCTCTGGTGTGCAGGCTGTTTCTTTGGGTTAGGCTGCCTTCCTTGGGGTATAGGCTCTCTCCTTCGCCCATTGCCCCCTGGTGGGCGGTAGTGTCTAGACACCCTGCTGTTCGTCATTGCTCTTGTTATAGCCAGGCTTTCTGTCCGAAGCCCACAGACGGCGCCAAGTGTTAGGTTATAAAGTTTAGGTCAACGGGTCGTCAATCTAGAATTTATCTCCCACTAATGAAATGTCGGGTTCAGTGTTCCTAGGACTAGTCGTTATGATCCATGCCCTTATACTCCCTTGGGGTAGTCGTTCTGATATATGTCCTTCTCTTCTCTCCTTCTGACCTCCTTTCCTTCTCTCCTTCTGACCTCCTTTCCTTCTCTCTTTCTGACCTCCTGAGGCTTGTACTTCTTACCCCTGGGGCTTGTCCTACTGCTCTATGCTCCTCTGCTTCCTTGGTTCTCTTCTCCTTGCCACCCTGCAAGAGGGGCAATACCAGGCACAGAGGGGGGGGGGGTGGTGCCTGATGAACCCTCTCCGATGCCTAAGTCAGTACGGTTTTAGAGAGATAAAGCTAGAGAGATGTCAGAGCAAAATTGTGCAACTTGCCAAGATGACCAATGAGTTGTGAAGGTGGGGTATTTATAGGCAACGGTGTCATTAAGGTAGCTTAATGACATCGTTAATCTTTAAACACAATTAATTAACCTTTAAGCGCACAATTAAGACCTTAGGATACGGAGAAGGTAGGCGAAGTGGACCGAGGGTGGGAGTCCGAAAATGGTGCCGGGGCCCTTGGGGGGAGGAGAAATCCGACCCCCAAGGGTAGGGGTTGGGTGAGGGCACCCAACCCCTCCTAAGGAGGAAGGGGTTGGCCAACCCCATCCCCCCTAGGGGAGATCGGGTTGGCCGACCCGATCTCTCCTAGGAGAGATCGGGTTGGCCGACCCGATCTCTCCTAGGAGAGATCGGGTTGGTCCACCCGATCTCCCCTAGGGGAGATCGGGTTGGCTGACCCGATCTCCCCTAGGGGAGGTCGGGTGTGGCCACCCAACCTCACCTAGGCGAGTCTGACTCGGCCGGACGGGCGCTTCGGCCTCGTCCGAGCCGTTGGTGTTTTCGCGAAGGGTTCGGGTTGAAGTTTCGATTTACAATCATAAATGGGACGATAAAAATGTAACGGTTCGGAAGTCAACGGGTTCAAATTGGGCGTATATCCATCACTTGTAGCCATTGATTACTTTTCGAAGTGGATAGAGGCTAAGGCGGTGGCCAAGACGACGGGGCAACAGATCTTCAAGTTTCTCCAAACTCAAATCGTATCCCGGTACGGGGTTCCTCAAGTGTTGATCAGCGATAATTGTCCTCCGTTCAATGGGGCTCAGTTGAAGGAGTATCTGGAACCGCTGAACATTGAGCATCAGACAGCTTCGGTCCGCCACGCTCAAACAAATGGGCAAGTGGAATCAGCCAACAAGATCGTAATGGATGGCTTGAAGAAGAGGGTCTATGCATTGCAGGGTTATTGGCTAGATGAGCTTGAAAACGTGCTGTGGGCTGTTAGAACAACACCCAAGCAATCGACGGGGGAGACTCCGTTTGGCCTTGTTTATGGCACGGAGGCAGTTGCTCCCGTGGAGATAACGGTGGCGTCCCATCGCATGAGGTATTATGAGCCTCTGACGAACGAAGAAATGAGACGTCTGGACTTGGACTTGCTTGAAGAGAAAAGGTGGAAGGCTGATGAAGTTCAGGCTCGGATGCATCTGGCAACAGCCAGGTACTATAATCGGCGGATCAAGTCCCGGCAATTCTTCGTTGGAGAACTTGTTTGGCGGAGGAATGAGTTCGTCTATCAAGATCGGATCAACAAGCTGTCACAGAAATGGGAGGGACCTTACAAGATCGTAGGGATGCCAGCCCCGAATGCGTACAAGTTAGAAGACCTTGATGGCAAGACGTTGAAACATTCTTTCAGTGGCGCACACTTGAAGAAATGTCATGTTTGATCCTAAGTCGCCTTAAGAGGTGTGTGATGTTAAGTCGCCGCGAATGGCGCAAGTTATCTATCGATTGATCCGATGTAAGCAAGCTTTGAGTTATTAATGAATAAAAGAAGTTGCTTCTGATCAAATTGCTTTTAGATTTATTCTAACTGTTGGTAAGTTGTCTTAAAGGACGCGATTAAAGCCTTCCGAGGTACGATTAAAAAGCCTTCCGAGGTACGAGTAAGTCGTCTTAAAGGACGCGATAAAAGCCTTCCGAGGTACGATTAAAAAGCCTTACGAGGTACGATTAAGTCGTCTTTATGGCGCGATAAAAGCCTTCCGAGGTAAGAATAAAAGCCTTCCGAGGTACGATTAAAAAGCCTTACGAGGTACGATTAAGTCGTCTTTATGGCGCGATAAAAGCCTTCTGAGGTAAGAACAAAAGCCTTACGAGGTATGATTAAGTCGTCTTGATGCAACAAAAAGCCTAGGTATGAATAAAAGCCCTAAGAGGTCCGAGTAAGTCGTCTTTATGATGCAGCAAAAAGCCTTAAGGGGTATGATTAAGTCGTCTAGAATGACGCGATAAAAAGCCTTAAATGGTACGATAAAATCATCTTAAGTGATGTGCAAATTTGCCTTGAACGGCATGGACGAGAAACCTTAAGTGGTGAGGTCCCGAGAAAAACGTCGCGAAGGACGTATGAAATCACCTTAAATGGCACGGGCAAGAAACCTTAAGTGGTAAGTTCTTGTGAAGCATCGGAAGGATGTATGAAGTCATCTTAAGTGATGTATCGGAACGTTTTAAGTAACGAGTCAAGTCGCTTTAAGTAGTGCAATAATAATCGAGACCAAAATAGATAAAAGGAATTTTTCATAAAGGTTCGAAGGCCTGAAGGTTCCGATACAAGGAGGAAATTGTGAAGAGGAAATTACAAGGACTTAAAGAATGAAGCAATTAAGCCTGGTCCTTGTTGGAAGTTGGGTCCTCAGCAGCTTCGGAGGGAGCAGAGTTCGCGGGGTCCAGGGCAGAAGGCTCCGCAGTTCGTGGAGTCGGGTCCGCGGCACCCTCGGGGGCATCGGCCTCATCACTCTCCGCGGGGAGGTTGAAGTATTTCTCCGCGAAGGGGGCGAGGGTCTCAGACTTCTTGAAGTCAATGGCATCCTCGTATACCGTGTAAAGCTCCTCGACGGCATTGAACATAACATTCTCCACCTCGGCATTGCAGAGCCCCACCGCATCCGCCTTGAAATCGTCGGAGTTCCGATACTCCTTGCGACCCTGAGCCTTTGCCTCAGCCAGCTTGGTAGGAAATTCAGCCTTCTCGGCCTCTAGCCCTGCCTTGGCTTCCTCGAGAATGCTCTTCTCGAGGACGAGCTGCCTCTGCTCCGCTTCGTGCCGCTGCTGTTCCTCTTTAAGCGTCCTCCGCTCCCGACGCAGCAAGGATTCATAGTCATGGACCTGCTTTTGCAAGTCCATAGCCTTCTGGCCAAGGAGGGTCTGCTCCCTGGTTATCTTTTCCCTTGCCGCCACAGCATTGGCAAGGTCCTCCTGGAGCTTGGCCAAGGCGTCGGGGTCCGACCTGGCCTGCTCCACCTTCAGAGCATCCTTCAGAGCGAGGATGTAACCAAAGCAGCGCTGTTGGTTCGCAGTTTCCTGAGGCAAAAGGAAAAGAGGTAAAGGTCCGATAATCGAAGGCAAGAGCGAAAGTAAAGTTTTACCTCCATCCGACGGATGGCCATGTCGCGAAGATCCTCGTCGATATCTTCGTCAGCCAAGGAGATCGGACGTCTCAAGGATGGTGGAATTGACCCTGCCAGCAGGTGCAGGGCCAATTCTGGCTGAAGGTCTCCCCGATGGAGTGGGACCCCTCGAAGAGACTCGATCGGGTTCCAGGGAACCGTCTCTTGATCGGGGGTGTAAACCTCGTAAAGGCTTCCATCCAGGGGAAGAGGAGGGATGACCCTGGAAGCCTCGGTCGGAGGCTCCGGAGTGGGAGAGCACAAATCCAAGGGAGGACTCCGGGACACGTCCTTCACAGCTGGCCTCAGGATGCTCCGCCCTGGCCTCCGACGGGGAATCAGGCCTTCATTTGGCTCCTCGGAGGAGGGGGAAACATCCAAGTCAGTCACCTGACGGAACTGAGTTTCCGTCGGGGTATTCTCTGTTATCGGCTCCCGTGGAGTCGCAGCCCTCGCTGGAGTTGCAGCCTTCGTCGGAGTGAGAGCCTCCGATTGACTTGCGGTTGCGGGACGAATAAAGTCAGGAAGTTCATTATTGGGGCACCAGATGACCCCGTGCGGGACGTACTGGTCCTTTCCACAGAAGTTGTAATAGCCCGCCTTGAGGACGCGGGGGGTTTCCCCTTGAAGTATGTATTTGATTTCTCTGACCCGCGCCTGCTGGTCGGAGGGGATAAACTCCTCGGGAACCAACCTCCTGTATGTTTTAATAGCTTGGCGAACACGCTTACCTTCCTCGGCGGTGGTGACACCGAAGGCCTTGTTCACCTCCTCTCTTTTGGCCTGCTTGGCCATCTCGACTTGCTCCTCAGTCGGAGGAGCCGCAGAAGAGGAGGCTCCCCTCTTCAAGGACTTCCGCTTCCGCTTGGAGCCTGGGACAGCGTCGGTCTCCCCCAGCTTCAACATGAGATGGGTCATCAGAGATGCCTTCTTGGCTGCAAAAATGAAAGTAAAAATGCAGTTAGAAGTGTTACCCAAAGAACCAAATTGTCGGAAATTGAATCGAGGTGTTGGACCCCGATCTTGATCAGGTCCCCCTCCACGAGTTTATTGGCGTCAAGGGGAGCGAAGGACTCCCCCCAAGGATAAAGATGGATAAGTTGAAGGGTGTTGAAGTCGTCCTCGGTGTAGGACTCAAACTTGGGGGCATAGTCCGCGACAACCTCCCATCGGGGCCACGGGACGGAGCTGTTCTGGACGAAGAAGTAGTACTTCTTCCACCCACTATTGTCGGACCTTGAGTCGCGAAGGAACCGCCGATCCTTGTTGAATTTCCAAGTCTCGCCATCCCAGCCGAAGCGGGCGAGTTGCTCCCCAGCCTTGTTACATTTGGGAAGTCGAGGGGTAAAGGAGCAGACCCCAGCCTTGTTACATTTCATTCCGTAGAAGGTACGGAAGAGCAGCAGGCTGTACGTCCATTGTTGGCGGGGGCACAGGACTTGGAAGGCATTCCACACGCGGATAGCGTGTGGGGAGAAGGTGGTTGGATGCGTCTTGTAGAAGTTACACATTTCAACCAGGTTCCCGCAGAAAGGGAATCGGATCCCGGCGTTTATCTGTCCCGTGGAGACAAACACTTCTCCTTCCCGAGGACGGGTAACTATGTGTTTTCTCTTGGTGGGTTGGCGAGAATCGTAGGGAAAGCGAGGTTCCCAGGCCGAAGTGATGCAACCTTCCCGGAGAGCAGCTTCATAAAGGGTCTCCGAGATTTCATTAATAGCAAGCTCAAACGTAAAGAGGTTCCTTCCTCTAGAACTGGCCTCGTCTAAAAATGGCCATAACGGGAAAACTTAGGCAAGAAAAAGAAGATAATATCAGTAAATCACGGAGGCAAAGAAGGAAATTATTACCAGACATAGTGGGTGATTGATCGGAGAAGACGAAGAGAAGATCTTGACGGCTGGAAGCCTTGAATCGCCGGAGAATCAAACGAGACTTGAAGAGAAAAGCTTCGAGTTTTGACAATGGCAGAGCTTTCAGAAATCAGAACGGTAAGGTTGAGCTTAAGCGTCGTCTTCAACGGTCCGGATTTGAAATCAGAGCTTTCAAATCCGGACCGTTGAAGACGAAACGACTCAATCTGGATCGTTGAGATTATAGGGGACAGTACGGAAGAGACGTTAGTGACGTAATACTGCTTTTTCAGAAAGCAGCAGTCACGCCTGCTTAGGCGTCACTTCATCATCCCTTGCATTTAATGGTGGAGTAACCGAGGAGTCTCCTCGAATTTGGCAACTGTCCTTAGAGTCTCGAGGAATCGTGAGCGAGAAGCTCTGTGATTAAAGAGTTGCACCCAAGGTAAAAGCCTCCGATGGTAATATCGAGAGGTCTGAAGATGAAAGCCTTCGACGATGATGTCGGAAGGTCCGGAATTGGAAGACACGACAGACTATAAGTCCCTCATGTCTTGGGGGCAAATGATGGGTTCCGATGTAATCGTTAGCCCCGTTAACAGTCAATAAACGGCGGGTAAGCCTAGAGGGCCTCGCGAAAGACCTTGAAGGTCCAGAAGCCCAGTATGAAGGGTCCCGACGAGATCGGTCCCAATATATGAACTGAATGCTCCCGACGAGAAGCCTCTGAGTAGGCCCCGGTATGCCTTTGAGAAGGCCCCGATAATAAAGCCCCGAGAATGCTGGCCCTGTCCCGTGGGACGAGGGGTCCTGGGTGGTGACCTAGAATGAGACAATTCTGGAGTCCCCGATATGGATCGGGACTTGTGATCAGAGGATAAGACCAAGAAACCCGCCTACTAGATAAAGTAGTGGGGAAACGGTTAAGATACGGATAAACTCCTCCGAGATACGCAGGGCGTGCCCGAGATACGCGGAGCGTGGGCGAGATACGCGGAGCGTGGGGCGAGATACGCGGAATCCTGAACGAGATATACGGAACGTGGGTAAACTACCAGGCGCGGTTACAGGTAACTGAGGTAACTTCCCCTCTTATATAAAGGAGGAAGTTACCTCAGAAAGGTTACACTCTCTAATACGAACTTAGACTATTGCTATCCACCCCATCGTTCAAACTCTCATTTAAGCATCGGAGAGGGATTATGGGTCACCACCCAGATCATCCCATTTTTGAAGGATTACGCGGAGCCAAGGAGTTTAGGTTTTCCATCAAGAACGTACCGGAGCTTCGACCGTAATCCAACAATCAATACCCTTCATATACTCATCAAAGGTCTGCCCTTATATTTCAACCTTCCTGGATGATACAAGGTAGGAGACGTCTTCATTATGAATACAACTTCTATATCTTAATGGGAGCCATGGCAAAATAAAGGAACCTCAATGAAAGGTGATGATTACACCTATCACCAAAAGCAAGTACTTCAACACATAGTTAATCACATGACCCCATAGATATGCCAAAGACACCTTCAAAGTCGTCAAACCTACACGAAGATGAAACATACAAAATATATGAGGAGACCAACAAACAATAATAGACAGTAAGAGCAGCAACAAATGTTATATGACAGCCAGCGCAAGTAACCCCTTCGACAAGGAGATGTTATATGAACGGGATCCGGGAATCCTAAACAACATACAATTGAGAGATACACTGGAAAAGGTGATCCCATAGAGCACGTGCAGCAGCACGAGGCTTCGATGCTGGGTAGAACTTCAAACTCAGACCATGTGGCGGTAACGTTCCCGCAAACCTTACTAGGTTCAGCGGCACATTGGTTTTTTCTCACTTCCAAAGGAAAGCGTGACCTCCTGGGCATACATGAAGGGAAAGTTTATCCAAAGATACATGGGCGAACGAAGACTGCTCAAAGACTCCAGCGCGTTAGATGATGTGAAGCAACTACATGATGAATCCTTGGCTGATTTTTACATCCGTTTTAATCAGAACATTGCTGACATTCAGACAAACCTGTTTGAAGACGAGATAATCAAGGCATTCATAAGGAACCTGGGCCGCTTAGGTTTCTCCTTGGGGGAAAAGATGTCCAAACGCTCGGCTGAAACTTTAGAAGAGTTAGCCTCGCGCGTAAAGGAGTATGTGGACCTGGAAAGGTTCAGGAACAATACAAGAGCAAAGCTGAACGTTGAACGGAACAAAGACAATGCTAACATGGTCTCATAGGCAAAACAACCCCAAGGAAACCAGCATCAGAAGCAGTGGCAACCACAACCTAAACGTCCCGTCCAGGTCGATTTCCAAAAATCAAGGGAGGTCAACACCGCGAACTTCATTCCACTAAACTCCCCTATGTCGGCAATCTTGAAGGAGATGAAGGAAACGAATCTCTGGAGAGAACCAAACAATTGGCGAAAGGGCCCCTTGGGAAAGGAAGATGGCAAGTGGTGTGAAAACCACGAGGTCAAGGGACATGACACGGATAACTGCTTCAGCCTAAGGATGCGCATAAACAACATCATTCTGCGGGGCGAGCTAAAGCACTATGTCGATCAGGTGGAAAACAGCCTTACAAAGACACAAGGAGAGACCTCGAAGAAAAACAAAGGGAAAGAGAAGATGTATAGATGTATGATAACCCACCTCCTCCAAGAGGGGTTTAATAAATGACATACATGGAGGACCGACTGCTGGGGGCCAAGGCTCGCAATCAAGGAATGTCTACCCCTCGTAGGCAGAGACGCATTCTAAATACGACAAACAGCCAAGAAGGGAGGAAGAGGATCTGGTTATCATATTTTCTAAAGAAGACATGAGACACATCGTATACCCCCATGACGACGCACTTGTCATCACCATGCCTATAACGAACTACAAGGTAAAACGAATCCTCGTTGACGGAGGAAGTTCTGCTGACATCCTGACTATCAAGGTGATCGAACAACTTGGTCGTACAAAGGTAGATTTGAGTCCCGGAACATTCCCTCTCATAAGCTTCGCAGGAGCTGCAACATACCCACTCGGTACGATCACACTCCCGGTAACACTGGGAGAAGGCTGGACAAAGCTTGACATTAATGTCAACTTTATTGTGGTCGAAACCTTGGGAGCATACAACGAGATTCTCGGAAGAACAACCATAAACCCCTTAGAGATAGTGCCATCCACGGCACATCAGAAGCTGAAATTCCCAACCAAGAATGGAATTGGAGAGAACCTAGGAGATCAAACCGCAGTATTACAGTGCAATGTAAACACTAAGGCGTAAACAATAACTCTCCATCGCCATGATAAGGCAGGGTTTCCCGAACAGGAAGAGGTACGACCTGAACAACTCTGCGCCTATACGGCCAACCAACTACCAACAAGCCCCAACACTTCAAAGTGTTTGGGACATCAGGTAGGAAGAAAGGAACCAACTCTCGAATACTTCAAGCGCTTCGCGTTGAATGCAGCTTGGCTAAAGGCCACAAAGGAGGCAGTGATCAACGCGTTCTTCATGAACTCGAATGCGCGATCCTTCCTTCTACTTGGAAGAGAGTATGGTTGGAGGACCACTCAGTCAATGAGTGACCTCAAAGAGAAACTCGAAATAACATTCGCTTGTGAACGGTAGTTCGGGTGGAGCAAACCACCCGCAGGTGAGGGAGGAGCACTCTTTCAACAACAAAAAAGCAGGAGCACACTTGATGGCCTAGAATATGCATTCACGCCTATGAACACAGAGGTCGAAGAGATATTTGTGAGCATCATGCAGAACAAGCTTCCCTCCCCAAGTGAAACACCATATGCGTTCTTGGGAGCCAACATCACGCATTGGTGTAAATTCCACAACACCTGGGGTCACAACACTAATGACTGCCTCACTCTGCGAGTGGAAATCGAAGAGATGATAGCCCTTGGGGCCTTGCAACACCGCGTGGCGTGTAGCCATCACACCATGTGAACAGACAGCTTTCATCACATGTCGGGAGGCGACAACCACATCCCTCCTACATCACTGCGTTACGCACAACTTTATTCATCCATCTACTTTCAAGCTTTACTTTTTTAAGTGTTTATGCTTCAATTAGATTATTTACAAATGGGTCATCAGTTGACCCCATCTATCCAGCATTGTAAATATTGCATAACTAATGAAGTTAATGTATTTTCGTAGTGGACTCTATGCATTAACCTTGCAACAACACTACAAGCTTAAACGCTTAATACAACAAGAGGCTTATATCATACGCCACCAACATGTCAATAGTTGACATCAACAACGAGCTCGCAATACACTCTCTTCCACGACATCTATTATGTCTACTCTATACAACTATATCCAGGATATTTTCATAAGGACTATCTACAATTAACATGGCGCGACATCCCCGCTCGGGGGCAACCCCATGATTACAACACACATTCCTTGGATTTTTTCAACCAAGAGGTTCTCATCTATTAAGTGGCACGACATCCTCTATACGAGGGAAGCCCCACATAATTACATGGCGCGACATCCTCTATACGAGGGCCCATGATATCTTACTGAGGAACGAGACACCTAGTATAGACTACTAAACACTTGCATGACGCAACATCCTCTATACGAGGGCAACCCCATGACATCTTACTGAGGAATGAGACACCCAGTATAGATTACTAAACATATACATGGCGCAACATCCTCTATACGAGGGAAACCCCTTGGGAACCTACTACTACCCACAAGTAGCGTTCATTATTACGTACCAATACTCTACGCCGGCAGGAGCGTAGACAACAATCGCCGCGATACTCAACGCAGCGAAAAACTCACCAAACATACAAGTCGAGTCTTGTAAAACGTTATCTTGTCCGTGAACAAATAACGAAAATAAAAAACTCCAATCAAGCAAGTAGTGTCTTGCCACAACGTCGCCTTGGAATGGTCCAAGAGACGGAAAAAACTACAAGTTGTGCAATACAAACTTGTACGCCCCCTGGAATAACCGGGATGAGGTGTAGTAGCATCGGAAGGTCAGTACAAGGACTAGGCAAGGAACACCTTGCCTTAACGCTATAACGGGGGTACCCAAATAGCGGATCGAAACACATTAAAAAATTGGCGAGTCGTGTCTTGCTACAACGTCGCTTCGGAATGGTCCGAAAGACGGGATAAACTACAAGGCGTATCACACGACCTTCGTCACTTCCCTTTGACTAACAAAGTGGAGGCATACTAGCATCGCAAGGCAAGTAATTTGGTTAGCCAACAGAAAGCTCTGCAACAACGTTACGAGGGGAGTTCCCAAATAACGAATGGGAAAACGCATCAAATTAACAAGTAGCGTCTTGTAACAACATCGCCTTAGAGTGGACTAAGAGACGGTAAAAATTAAGGTTTCGCCTCGTCAAAACGACACGCTCACGTGTATACATGGGTCTTGGGCATTACTACCCATAAATGCCAAGTACCAGAAAAACGACCTTATGCATTACTACCCATAAATGCCAAGGGTCACTCTAAGGACTTGCGCATTACTACTCGCAAATGCCAAGTGCCGGGACATTGGCCTTAGACATTACTACCCACAAATGCTAAGTGTCACTCTTAAGTCTTGCACATTACTACTCATGGAATATAGCAAGCATACAACATATGTATCCAATACACATGCATCTCGCCATGCCTTGGTATACCCAAGAGGGGCGCGCGATACAAGGACATATGTCTAAAGACAACATCTACGGATGCCACATCCAAAAAGAGGACGAGTCTCAACTCTACTCTATCGTCCACACCACATGGACAATCACAAAACACAAAGGTATGAAATATTACTATCATATCACCATGAATTACTAAACCATTCATGACAGGTCTCGTATGACAACGTCAAAGCATAGAAACATAAACATAAACATAAAGGTTTCAAAGGGATAACACCCCAACAGGCAACCTCAACCCAAACACGGGGAGCCAAAAATATATACAAAGAGTTTGTGAAAACAAACACTCAACCTGACGCCACATCAGGAGCACCACCATTAACGGCATCATCGCATGCCCCGGGAACATCCTCTCCAAACCCTCCACAATAATCGGATATCCTGCATCATTGAACATCAACTCGTACTCACGGGTGTCAGCTTCGATATCCTCGGGGGCATTCCTAACAACCATGGCAGGGGCATACTCCTCAACAACGCGGGGGGAGGGGGGCATCCATCACTACAGGCGGGGCAGCAATCCCGTCTCTAAGTCTCAAGGCAGCCACATGCCCAGTGGCAAACTTGGAATACAGACCCAACATATCAAAACGAAAGTTCGGAACAAGAGCATAAACCTGCTCGATAAGACCCTCAATAGAGTTATAAAGCACATCGTCAGCACCCGCCAGGACTTCAGCATGATAAGACTCGGAGGCTCTGTACTCAGCAACACCTATAACCTTGCCTTCCGCAAGGGACTTTTCCTTCATGGCCCGCAAGGCAAGATCATGATCCGCGCTATCTGCAACGGCCTTCGCCTGAAGGGCAGCAATATCAGAATCGAGCGCCACAATCCGAGCCTGACGAGTGGAACTCTCCGCCTGTAGGTCAACAACCTTCATACCCAAGATGCGCGCCTTCTCCTTAGCACCCTCTGCCTCGAGACAGGCAATGTCACACTTCTCCATAAATGTCTTCTTCTCCTCTGCGAGTTCAATCACAAAGGAGGAGAGGTTTTCCATCTGAATGGCAACCTACAAGAGCAACACAAGAATCAACAACAAGTAAGTTATAGCAACAAAGACAATCATACATACAAGGCATGAAGGATTAAGAATAAATACTCACAGGAGCAAGGCACGACAGTGCACCCTCAACACATGTTTGCGCACCCTCAGGATCCCTCGGGCGAATCCTCTGATCCCCGGGAGGAATAACCTGCTGAAAAACACTAACTCCCACCTCGGGAGTGGTCAAGCTAACCTCCTTCGAAAAGTGAGATCCTCCAGCAGAGAAGGGTACCCACTCATCACCAACAACAGAGTCCTTGGAAGGACGAACCAACTCGGCCCGAGTAAGGGCAGCAACAGGCGGAACAGTTATAAATATATGCAAAGATAAACAAGTAGATCCAAATACACCAAGTATAGCAGCAATACAAGAACAACCAATATACCTACGCAGGGAGGCCCCTCCTCCGAAGTCCGGTCCCTTGAACGGGGGGCAGACATCACAGGTACGGCAGGCACGCGGGCCTCAACTCCTTTGCCTTTGCTAAGAGGAGTTCTCGAAGCCTCGCTACTGCCAGACTTGAGGCACTTAGGATCGCTCGAGGGCCGCACCTCGGAGTTGGGACGTTTCGCCTTGGCCCGAGGCGGAGTGTCGACAGCCGTGACAACTCATTCCGCCACGAGTGGGGATTGACCTACAAACAAGAACAAAGCAAGATAAAAAGAAAGGCGTTGAACACAGACAAGTAAAGCAACCTCGCAAATATACGACTTAACCGCACTCCCTTTACCACGTCCAGGCTTCATGCCCTGGAGAACAGCAGACATATCCGTGCGACCGCTCCGTGCAGCAGGAGCAGCACCACCCTGAGAGCCCGCCTGCAAGCGCGAAGTTTTTCCATGACACCAGCCTACACCACAACACAATGAAGTTATAAAGGTTCATAACTTACCGAAGTACCTCCCGAAGGAGGAGTGCAAATCCCAGCCCTGCGCAAATCTCTCTCCTTCACACAAGACAAGGCTGTGTATGCACGCGCCTTGTGCGCCTGATACACCTTCTTCATCGCTGCTTTGTCAGACTCGGAGAATTCACGAAAAGTCGGCACGGGATCAGGTTTCGTAATCCGAATAATAGGCCAAGTCATCCCAGGATCGTCAGTAAAGAAATCGTGTCTCTGCCAATGACTCTTCAACCGGTCGACAACAATAACAAAGCGATGGGGGTGCTATCCCACTTCACTTCGCCCAATCAGCAAACTCCTTCTCCCTAATCAAAGGCCAGCAGATAGAAATAGAGCATAACCCAGAAGAATCCGGACACTGGAGCCGGAAGAAGCATTTAAAGAGTAAGGTCGAGTAACTCCAGGACTATCGATGGCATAGTACTCGGAAGCAAACCCATTACCGTATCGCAGCAGGTGCAAGATCAAGAGGAGAGATCCCATAATAACGACATAATTTCCGCAGGTCCGAACAGTAAGGGAAGCACAATCCCATCCAAATCTGGGAGGCGTAAATAGCCGAAAAATCATCCGGAGGCACATTGGGCATTCCTGGACTAGCATCAGTGACAATATCAAACGGGAAGAATGCCTCTCCCGAAGGACAAAGCCCATAATGAACGATGAGGTGATGATATTCATCACGATCCAATTTGTTACCCACAAAGGTTTGCACCAAGTCCCCTGACTCCACGCGAGGCCCCACTTCGGAGGAAGAAGGTGTGTCACCCATAGTTTCCGGTTCGGAGGAATCCGTAAACTCCGAAGACTCCGACTCGTTATCAGAATCCTAATCAGAAAGAAATCTAACAGAAGGGGTAGGAATATGAGACTTACTCATGTTCACAAAGCCAGCAAGTCGAGAAGGTAATCCTAAGGATGGACTCCCCAGCTTCTCACAATACAATTCCTACAAGGATACAACAACCTGTTCAATACATACGCGTACACCCAACGTGTTAACAACTACTATGCAACTAACACCCCCCGCTCGGGGGCAACATCATGCTTACGAATCTATAGGTGTTCAACTACTACATAGCGAACATCCTCTATACGGGGGAAACTCTATGTTAGCAAGGGCCTCATCCCAACACTTATGTGATCTACATGTGCGTATGCACGCTTACACATGTCTATGTACGCCTACGTATCCGCGAGTACCTACATACACCTGCGCCCAACTATATGTGTTTGCATACACTAGTATGTGTTCATGCACCACTCTATGTGCCTATGTACAACTATATGTGCATACATGCACTTACATGTACCTATGAGCGCCAACATGTGTGTACATGCACCTACACATGCTCATGTGTATCTACAAATACTTATATTCATCTATGCTCACCTACATGGCCTAAGGCAAATCCCCCAAGGTAATAAGTGCAAATATACTCATAGCACTAACACCTATATGCATATGCTTATCTAACATGTGTAGGATATGGATACATACATACATACACCCCCTTGGGAATACAAAGCTTAGCTATAGCTACAAGCATCTCTATAAACCCAAGTGTGTACATACATGTCACAACAATTCCTTGGGCAATCAAAGATGGCAATCAATAGGGGAAGTATCATCCCTACTCTATACATACAAGTGGTAAAACACTTAGCCATTTTTATGCTCTTTTTTGCTATGCTTAACTATGCTAGGCATTTCATCAAACACTTGGTGGGCATGGATGATCAAGTTCAAATCAACGTAGGGATTAGCCAAATTGATGCAAGTAAAGGCATTGGCATACCTGGAAATGGTTCTAATCAACTCTAAAAAACCTAATCACCTAAAAAATGAGGTTACATACCCGAATCGTCGCCGGAGATGCCGACCGAAGCTCCGCCCGCTACACCGCCGTTGCCGTCGCCGTCCGCCGCCCTTGCCGTCACTGGACTTGCCGCCACGAGCCGGACCCTCCGGTGAGTGATGGTTGGCCGGTGGTGGGAAGGGTGTGGGTGGTTGGGTGGATTGGGTGCTAAGTCACTTACTCTCTAAAAAATGGAGAAGACAATTCTAAAAAGGGAGAAGACAAAGTGTGGAGATATTTGAATTCACTCTTTTATATACACCTATAGGTAACATCTTTCGCCTTCCATATTTTTTCTATCTCATCTGGAGGAAAATTCCTAACACCTATGCATGTTTACATATCCATGCATACACGCATACATCTACGCACACACGTTTACATGTCCATGTCACGTGTTTGCAATTACAACCCCAACGTGCATATACTCTTATCCATATTATCGCATATATACATGCCCATACTTATATGATTTAATTTCATAACATTACATATCGTATGCCGACTCTCGTACACATGCACGTCATAATCATATATGTGTTAGCATTCATATCCATGATCGCATACACGGACTAGGACTGTCATATACGTATATGTCATATATATATGCTTGCTACACTAATCATGTCGAAAGATATGATTACTCCCGTCCAAGTCCAATGAGGGATATATCATAATAAGTTCCACACGCCGATGGATAATAAGTCCATCTCGAGGTAACACCGAACTTAAATCGAACGTATACTCTATCGAAAATAGAGTCAAGACGGGGCAAGGCCACCACTTGACTCGGGGGCAAATGATGGGTATACGTCCGATTCGGGTTCGTTTTATATTACTCGGACTTCGTAAACACGTCAAACCCACTAAACGGTTTCGAATTATTCACCCGTGAGTACTAAAAGGTCCGGGGCACGCGCGTACACGCCCTGGACTTGCGTTGCGTCCGGATTGCAGGACAATCCGGACCCGGACCCTCTGGACTGTCCCATTACCCCGGACCTCCGAGATTCGTGCGATACCCAAGGACGGTGCGGATCTCTCCTATTAATGACGCGTAAACCCCTAGATAAACACTGCATGTGCAAACCGATCCGATGTCAGCTTTACTCCTGTGTACGCTCGATTCATACTTTGCATTGAACTGACGTTGGACCGTTCAAAACCCGGTTTGATTCCAAGGTTCTCTATAAATAGGAGCCTTGACCATTCATTTCACAACTAAGTTGACAGCGGAAGCTCTGCCCACTCTCTTACTTTCTCTCTCTAAAATACCTGACTTAAGCTTCGAAGAGGGTTCATCGCACTCCACCCCCCCCCCCCTCCGTGGTGTGCGATACTGCCCCTCGTGCAGGTATACGGAGACGCACGAGCTTGACACGTGCGAAGACCCAAAGAGTGAGCGACCCGTGGCATTCTTCCAACTTCACTACTAGGATTTGACACTCCACCTAGTAAAGGATCCAACAATGGTCGTTTTAGTTGATGCTTCAATGAACAACGCCACTTCCATGTATTTTGCAAGTAGTGGTGTGTTTCTTCTATCATTTATGTAATGAAACATCAAAGTATTCATTAGTATTAAATTATTTTATTATAAAACTTACAAGTTATGGATGTCGGCTTATGAGGGCGATCACTGTTGCCTCTAACATAGGAGCGAATCCTTGTAGTGGGTTTATGTTGTATCCTTCCTTTGAGGCTTCCATTTGAAGGAGTCATGCCACATATTTGCATGACCCTCTATATCCGGGTGGACTATCAAGCACTAGCTCACATGGTGCCCCCTAGTTTCTTGGTAGTTGCGCCGTTTGTTCTTGTTTAGCTTGTTAAGATTTATCCTCCTGTTTATCGGTTGGGTGCCGAGCACTTGTTCGTTTGGTGCTCCAAAAGTTGCTCGGTCTCCTTACTCTTTTGTGCTCTTTGAGCATGCCATTCTTATATGCTTCTTCCAGAATTGGCGAGGGAGGGGGGGTTCAATTTTGATTATTGTTAATGTTTTTTCCCTTGACTCTTCGTAGGTGTTGGTTATGCAAGGTGCCCCCAACCCTGTGTTGTTCGCACCCTTAGGTGTAGAATGTTGGTTCCCACGCACCTTTAGGTGTAATATGCTTGATAAGAGGTGTACCTCAGGGGATGGTTTTACTTTTCCTGAGCATGGCCATTAAATGATTGAGGGTAGACCTGTTGTTGCCCCCCCCCCCCCCCCCAGTAATGACTTTTAGAAATGTTGGTTCACGAATGATTTTTGGTTCGGAGGGTCTCATCATCTTGCCGTTCTACATTGTTTAGCATTGAATTGCTCTTGAGCAGTTCTTGCTTGCAGTGACACTGCTACTTGTTTATCAAGCAGGGTGTTTTACTTCAATGATGACAACGTCACTCTTGTTTGTCAAGTAGAGTGTATTAGGGATATGAATAATTAAGGAAATATAATTTTTAGATTTGTGATATATTTTGTAATATTAACATCGATACACTTACCATCTTTAGTTAACTATATTTCATGTATATATGCTGTATCTATTTACAATACATTTCAATAAAGATAATCACAATTTCTATAAACCTCTTATCCAAGTGCGTGATATTCAACCTCCATGGATGAACGAGCAACTGAACGTTGCCGGTGGGAGCTGCAAGAAATGACATTCTTCCCAAGGTATACAAGATAAGCAGTCGTTGAAGTCCGGTTATCCGGATTTGCGGCCTAGTCAGAATCAGAGTATACCCGCAATTGAATTGGTGACTGAGCATGAAAGTAAAGACCGTGATTGATTGTACCCTTGAGATAACGGAGAAAATGTTTAACTGCGACCCAACGGAGTTCACTCGGTTGGTGCATGAATTTTGACAACTTGTTGACAGGGAAACTGATATATGGCCGTGTAAATGATAGATATTGTAGAGCACCAAGAATAATTCGATATGTAGATGCATTATTCCTAGCCGAGCCATCATTTAAGCTAAGATGCGACTTTATGGCAAGAGGTGTGGCAACGTCCTTTGCTCCATCCATACCCACATATTCGAGCAACTCACGAATTTACATAGTCTGAGATAGAAATAGGTCAGCGTTCGTAGAGATGACTTCAACTTCAAGAAAGTAGTTGAGAGATCCAAGGTCTTTGATGGAGAACCGAGTCAATAAATCGGCAACGAAGGTGGAAATAAAACGGTTAGAGCTCCCTGTAACAATTATGTCATCTGTTGGATCACGGGCGAAGCTCCGTTACGTCCTTGACGGAAAGCTTGGACTCCTGGGCTCCGCGTAATCCTGCAAAAGGGGATGGCCTGGGTGGTGACCCAGAATCCCTCTCCGATGCTTAAATGAGTATGGTGATCAATGGGGTGGTAAGCAAAAGTCTAAGTTCGTATTAGAGAGTGTGCGTTTTCTGGGGTAACTTCCTCCCTTATATAGGAGGAGGAGTTGCCCAGTTACCTGTGACCATGCTTGGCCGTTGTGCCCATGATTCCATGTATCTCGCCACGATTCCGTATATCTCGGTTGGGATTCCATATATCTCGCCCCACGCTCCGCGTATCTTACCCGTACTCCGCGTATCTCGGGCACGCCCTGCGTATCTCGGGGGATTTATCTCTATCTCTAACCGTCTCCCACTACTCTATCTAGTAGGCGGGTTTCTCGGTCTTTATCCTCTGATCACAAGTCTCGACTCCTGTCGGGGACTCCAGAGTTGTATTATTCTAGGTCACCACCCAGGACCTTCAGTCTCTGCGGGACAGGTCCAGCCTCTGCGGGGCTTTATTATCGGGGCCTTTACTAAGGCATATCGGTGCCTACTCAGAGGCTTCTCATCAGGAGCATTCAGCTCATACATCGGGACCGCTAAAGTCGGAACCCTTCGTGCTGGGCCTCTGGGCCTTCCAGGCTTTTCACGAGGCCCACTGGACCTACTCGCCGTCCATTGGCTGTTAACGGGGCTAACGATTACATCGGAACCCATCATTTGCCCCCAAGACATGGGGGACTTTTAGTTCGTCGTGTCTTCTAATTCAGTTTTTCTGACCTCGTTGTCGGAGGTTTTTGTTTTCATACCCTCCGATACCACCGTCGGAGGCTTTTGTTTTTATCTCTTCTGATACCACCGTCGGAGCCTTTTGCCTTATGTAGGATTGTTGTATAACAGAGTCTCTTACTCATGATAGCCTTGGGCCCAACAGGCCCCATGGGTAGTTGCCAAATCTGAGGAGACTCCTCGATTACTGTAGCATTAAATGCCTAGGGATAAGGAAACGACGCCTGAACCAGCGTGACTGTTATTTTCTGAAAAAGCAACTGTGACGTCAGGCACGTCCCTTCCGTGCCTATGATCTCGGCGATTAAGATCGTGTCGTTTCTTCTTCAACGTTGCAGATCAAGCCCATCCAGCTGTCTCCTCCGTACCGTCTCCATAATTTCAACGATTGTGATTGAATCGTTTCATCTTCAATGGTCAAGATTGAGTCCCTCCAATTATCCTTTTGCTTATAAAAGCTAAAACCCTGGTACTATTCACTTCTTCTGCACTCTCTCGATTTCAGCCATCTTTGCATCCAAACCTTCCTCTCCAAGCTCCTCCTGGTGTTCAAGTGATCCAAGGCCTTCAACCCTTCCGATCTTCCTTTACCTTACTTCTTCGACAACCGATCATGTCTGGTAAGGACTTTCTTCTAAGTTTTCATGATTTACTTGCTGTTTATTCTTCTTTTCTCAAATCCTTTCGTTTGCAATCGTTCTAGACGAAGCTAGTTCTGAGGTTAGGGCTCCTTTCGTTTTCGAGTTTGCTGTCAATGAGATATATGAGGCTTCGTATGAGGCTGCCCTCAGAGAGGGGTGTATTACCTCGGATTGGGAGCCTCGCTTCCCGTATGAGTCCCAAGCTGCTGTTAGAAGGAAGCACATTATTACGCCTCCTCGGGCAGGGGAGGTGTTCGTCTTCGCTGGACAAATAAGCGCGGGGATTCGGTTCCCCTTCTGCGGAAACATGGTGGAGATGTGCAACTTCTACAAAACGCATCCCTGTACCTTCTCTCCACACGCCATCCGCGTGTGGAATGCCTTCCAACTCTTGTGTCACCGCAAGCAATGGACGTACAGTCTTCTGTTGTTCCGCACTTTCTACGGCATGAAGTGCAACAAAGCCGGTGTCTGCTCCTTCTCCCCCCGACTCCCCAAGTGGACAAAGGAGCAACTTTCACGTTTCGGCTGGGATAGCGAAACTTGGAAGTTCCACAAAGATCGGGTGTTGATTCGTGATTCTGGGTCCGACAACAGCGGATGGAAGAAGTACTACTTCTTCGTCCAGCACAGCTCTGTTCCATGGCCCCGATGGGAGGTCGTGGCGGACCCTGCCCCCAAGCTCCAGGACTACACCGAGGATGACCTCAACACCCTCCAGATGGTTCAACTCTACCGTTGGGGAGACAACTTCATACCCCTCGATGCTAACAAGCTCCAGGAGAAGAACCTGATTACTATCGGAGTCCGACTCCTTGACTCTGTTTCCAAAGATTTAGTCATCTGGGTAATATTTATAACTATCTTATTTTTACCTTTGCAGCCAAGAAGGCTTCTCTGTTGACTCATCTCATTCTGAAGCAGGGCGAGACTGATGCCGTCCAGAGTGGCTCCAAGCGGAAGCGCAAGCTGGTGAAGAAAGGTGCTTCCTCCTCCACTCCCTTATCTGCTGCTCCTCCGACTGAAGAGCAGGTCGGGGCCAAAAAGGCCAGGCGGGAGGAGATAGATCGGACCTTCGAGGTCACCATCGTCGAGGAAGGTAAGCGCGTTCGTCGTGCAATTAAACAATATAAAAAATTAGTCCCCAAGGAGTTTATACCCGCTGATCGGAAAACACGGGTTCAAGAGATCAAGTACATCCTTCGAGGAGAAATTCCCCACGTTCTTGAGGCGGGATATTATAACGTCCTTGGGAAGAATAGACATTTCGATCGTCAAATCATCTGGTGCCCTAAAGGTACTCTTCCTAACCTTATTCGTCCCGCCACCGCCGGTCCATCGGAGGCTGTCACTCCGGGGCATGCTGATACTCCAGCCCGGGCCGTGACTCCACCGGCGCCGGAGACAGAAGAAACCCCGACGGAAGCCCAGTTCCGTCAGGTGACTGATTTGGAGGCTTCTCCCTCCTCTGAGGAGCCCGCTGAAGGTGGCCTTCGTCCTCGTAGGCGTGGTCGGAGCACCTTGATGCCTGTCGTGGAGGATGTGTCCCGGAGTCCTCCTCCCGAGTTCCGCACTCCGACTCCTGAGCCACCAGCTGAGGTGGCTCCTCCGGCTGAAAGTTTTGGGGTCATCCCCCCTCTCCCCGTGGATGAAAACCTTTACAAGGTTTTTACTCCCGACCAGGGGATGATGCCTTGGAACCCGATCGAGTCTCTCCGAGGGGTTCCACTCCGGCGGGGAAACCATGATCCTGGATTGGCCCTGCATCTGCTGGCGGGGTCAATCCCTCCAGCCTTGAGGCGACCCCTGTCCTTGGCGCGGGAGGACCTTGAAGAGGAGATCTGCGACATGGCTATTCGTCGGATGGAGGTGAAATTTCTATCTTTGTTTTATTTTCTTCGTCACTCTTATCTCCGATTACTGTATCTTGATCTTTTCCTTCCTTCTTTCAGGACACCGCGAACCAACAGCGCTGCTTCGGCCTTATCCTGGCCCTGAAGGGTGCTTTGGAGGCGGCGGAGGCCCAGTCGAACCCTGATGCTTTAGCAAGGCTTCAGGCGGAACTCGACGAGGCAGTGGCGGCCAAGAACAAGATGGCCAAGGAGAAGGCTCTCCTCGATGATATGTCCTCAAACCTGCTCAAGAAGGTTCACGATCATGAGGCTGTCATGCGTCGGGAGCGGAAGATGGTCCAGGCGGACCAGCAGCGGAATGATGAGGAGAAGAAGCAGCTCATTCATGAGAAAAACGTCTTCGCGGATCTCCTCGCGGAGGCCAAGGCGAAGTTTGAGGCGGAGAGGGCTGAGTTTTCTGCCAAGCTGGCTGAGGCCAAGGCTCAGGGCCTCGAGGAAGGCAGCCTGCAGGGCCGCGAGGAAGGTCTCCAGCAAGGTCGCGAGGAGGGTCGCGGGGAGTATCGGAACTCTGAAGAATTCAAGCTGGCTGCTGTGGAGTTCTGCAAGTCCGAGGTGGAGGACGTTTTGTTCAACGCTGTCGAGGAACTCTACACAGCCTACGCGGATTCCATTGACTTCACGAAGTCCGAGACTCTTGCCCCCGTTGCGGAGAAGTACTTCAATCTCCCCGCGGAGAGTGAAGAGGCAGCTGCCGTGGACCCGACTCCGCCAGCTGCGGAGCCTTCTGCCCAAGCCCCTCCAAACCTTGCCCCCTCCGACGCTGCCGAGGACCCATCTTCCAACAAGGACCAAGTTTAATGTTTACATATTTTAGTCCTTGTTGCCTTTCTCCTTGTCTTCTTTATTTTTTGTTTCGGAACCTCTTTGGCCTTCGGGCCTTTATATAAGAAATTTCTTTTTATCCGTTTCGGCTCCGACACTTGTTTGCACTTATTTAAAGCGGCTTTAAATTCGTTACTCAGAACGTTTCGATGCACCATTAAAAATGACTTCGTACGTTCTTCCGACGTTTTACTCGGGACTTCACCACTTAAGGTTTCTCGTCCAATTGGGACTTCACCACTTAAGGTTTCTCGTCCAAAATCGGGACTTCACCACTTAAGGCTTCTCGTCCAAAATCGGGACTTCACCACTTAAGACTTCTCGTCCCAAATCGGGACTTCACCACTTAAGGCTTCTTATCCCCGCCTTTCAAGGCCATTTTCACACCCCTTAGGGCTTTTACTGCGTCTCTACCGGACGGCTTAATCGTACCCTTTAAGGCTTTTGGTCGCGTCATATAGACGACTTACACGGACCTGTTAAGGCTTTTTTCGTACCCGTTAAGGCTTTTGGCCGCATCATATAGACGACTTACGCGGACCCATCAGGGCCTTTTCGTACCTAGGCTTTTGGTCGCATCATATAGACGACTTACGTGTACCCCGTAGGGCTTTTGTCCATACCCGTTAAGGCTTTTGGCCGCATCATATAGACGACTTACGCATACCTCAGAAGGCTTTTGTCGCGTCCTTCAGGACGTCTTACTAACTGTTAGAATAGATCTAAAAGCAACTTGATCGGAAGTAACTTCTTTTATTCATAAATAACTCAAAATAGGCTTACATCGGATCTTATTGATAGACAATTTGCGCCCTTCACGGCGGCTTAATATCAAACATGATACTTCTTCAAGTGTTCGCCACTGAAGGAATGCTTCAACGTCTTGCCATCAAGGTCCTCTAGCCTGTATGCATTGGGTGCTGGAATCCCTACGATCTTGTAAGGTCCCTCTCATTTTGGCGATAGCTTGTTGATCCGATCTTGATGAACGAACTCGTTCCTCCGCCAGACAAGTTCTCCCACGAAGAATTGTCGGGACCTGACACGCCGATTATAATATCAGGCTGTTGCCAGACGCATTCGGGCCTGAACTTCATCAGCCTTCCATCTTTTCTCCTCGAGCAAGTCTAAGTCTAGACGCCTCATTTCCTCATTTGTCAGAGGCTCATAATATTTCGCGCGATGGGACGCCACCGCTATTTCCACGGGAGCGACTGCCTCCGTGCCATAGACCAGGCCAAACAGAGTTTCTCCTGTTGATTGCTTGGGTATTGTTCTCACAGCCCACAGCACGTTCTCGAGCTCATCCAGCCAATGGCCCTGCAAGGCATAGACTCTCTTCTTCAAGCCATCCATCACAATCTTGTTGGCTGATTCTACCTGGCCATTGGTCTGAGCGTGGTGGACTGAAGCGGTCCGATGCTCAATGTTTAATTCTTCCAGGTACTCCTTCAACTGAGCCCCATTGAACGGAGGGCCATTGTCGCTGATCAACACTCGAGGAACCCCATACCGGGATACGATCTGAGTTTGAAGGAACTTGAGGATCTGCTGCCCCGTCGTTCTAGCCAATGCCTTAGCCTCTATCCACTTTGAAAAGTAGTCGATGGCCACGAGCAAATACTTCCACTGACCTTTCGCTTGGGGAAGAGGTCCCACAAAGTCAATTCCCCATTGCGCGAAGGGCCATGCACTCTTGACGGGCATTAAGTCCGCGGCGGGAGCCACGATATTTGGCGCGTACCTCTGGCATGCTCGCAGGACCGGACCATCGCGGTCGCTTCCTTGTTCATCGAGGGCCAATAGTAACCTAAGTTCAATGCCTTCCTCACTAGAGATCGGGCCCCTTCATGGCAGGCCGCGACTCCTTCGTGTAGCTCCCTCAGGATCCGATTTGTGTCAGGCTCTGCTACGCATTTTAGAAAAGGCTTTACATACCCTTTTTTGTATAGTTGGTTGTCCACCATCGCGTAGTTGTCCGCAATCCGTCGCAGCCTGACAGCTGCCACTTTGTCATCGGGGAGTACCCCCGTAGTCAGGTACGTGACCATCGGGGTCATCCAGGTGGGCCTCTCCTCTTCTTCCGATCCTGTCTCAATAGCGCAGATCTCCACCAGATCAATGTTTGAGATAATCACCTTCTCTAGGAAATGCACCTTCCGATTCTCCTCGGGGGCCACCCCCAGAGCAAACTTGCTCAAGGCATCTGCTTCCGCGTTTTCTTCCCTCGGGATTGCCTCGATATCAAAGCTTTTGAAGCTTCCCTTCAAAGTCTGCACCTCGTGCAAATACTTCTTCATTGTCGGGCTCTTGGCTTCATAGTTCCCCTGGACTTGGTTTACAACCAAGCTGGCATCACACTTTACTTTCAAATGATCGACCCCCGTACCCTTGGCAATCTTAAGGCCTGTGATGAGAGCTTCATACTCCGCTTCGTTATTGGTGGCTTTGAACGTCAACGCCAAGGCATATCGTAGGGGCTCGCCTCCACCGGGCGGTATCAATACGAATCCTGCCCCCGAGCCTTCTACACTCGATGAACCATCAGTGTACATCTCCCAAGTGTTCTCCTCATTTGGTTGTTCTGGCTGTTGTTCTGTTGTCGGGACTTCTTCCATGGTTGCCCCCTCTGCGGGACCCGTTACTTCCAGATCGGGTGCCGTAGACTCAGCTATAAAATCTGCCAATGCCTGGCCCTTAATAGCGGTTCTCGGAGCGAAATGAATGCGGAATTCCGTCAGCTCAATGGCCCACTTCACCAATCTCCCCGACGCTCTGGTCGGTTCAAAAAGTGCTTCAAGGGCTGATTAGTCAATACCGTGACTTCATGGGCATGGAAGTAAGGTCGTAGCTTTCGAGCGGCGATAATCAACGCAAAGAGATACTTCTCAATAGCGGGATAATTTATTTCAGGTTTGGCAAACGCCTTGCTTACATAATAGATAGGCACTTGGTTGCCCTTGACAATTTTGATCAAAACAGAACTAACAGCCACATCAGAAACAGCCAAATAGAGATAAAGCGGCTCGCCTGGAACTGGTTTCGCCAACGGCGGAAGGGTACGGAGGTGCTGCTTGAGTGCTTGGAACGCCTCCTCGCACTTGTCGGTCCATTCGAACTTCTTGTGGGCCCTCAGCACATCAAAAAATGGCATGGCTCGATCACTCGCCTTGGATAGGAAGCGATTCATCGCGGCCAACCGGCCATTCAGCACCTGAACCTCCCGATGAGTCTTCGGGGACTGCATCTCCTCGATTGCTCGCAGCTTCTCGGGATTCACCTCGATTCCTCTCTGGCTCACCATGAACCCTAGGAACTTGCCCGAGTTTACTCCGAAAGCACATTTGTCGGGGTTCAGCTGAACCTGATGGAACTTCATCCGCTCAAATGCCGCCGCCAAATTCTGGACATGGTCTCCTGCCTGTCGGGACTTCACCAGCATGTCATCCACATACGCCTCCATGGTTTTTCCCAACATGTCTCTGAACAACTTGTTCACCATTCGCTGGTAAGTTGCTCCTGCATTGATCAACCCGAAGGGCATCACGTCGTAGTGGTAGACGTCGCTGTCAGCGTAAAAAGCTGTGTGGGGGACATCCTCCTTCGCCATCTTGATCTGGTTGTACCCGGAATAGGCATCCATGAAGCTCAGCAGCTCATGTCCCGATGTGGCATCCACCAACTGGTCAATCCTCGGGAGCGGGTAGCAATCCTTCGGGCAGGCTTTGTTCAAGTCGCGGAAATCAACACACATCCGCCACTTCCTGTTACTCTTTCGTACCAGGACGGGGTTAGCCACCCAAGTCTGGAATCGGAGCTCCTTGATGAATCCAGCACCGAGCAATCTGCCCACCTCTTGCTGGATCGCGATCCTCTTATCCGCGCCCATCGGACGTCTTCTCTGCGCGATAGGCTTGATCGCGGGGTCTATCTTCAGCTCGTGCACTATCACGTCGGGGCTGATTCCTGGCATATCACTCGGGGACCAGGCAAACAGCTCCTTAAACTCCTTCAGGAGCTCAATCAACTCTTTGCTCTCTCCTCCGACAGAGCAGATCCGATCTTCACCTTCCTCTGAGGCCCATCAATTACGACTTCCTTCAAGTCCTCCATGGGGGCGGGACGCCCATACTCCTCTCGGGGATTGGCATCAGTCTGAAGGACAGTCATGGCTTCCCTCCTCCTCCGTCGGGTAGCATTAACATAGCATTTTCGCGACACCACCTGGTCACCCTTGACCTCTCCGACCCCGTTGTCCGTCGGAAACTTCATCTTCTGGTGGACCGTCGAGGCGACTGCCATGAGAGGGTTGATGGTGGTCCTCCCGATGATCGCGTTGTATGCCCCCGCGGACTCCACTACGACGAAATCCACGTTTCGCTTCTCCATCTTCCAGCCACTACCAAACTCTACTGGTAAGGTAATCATTCCTAGCGGGTAAGAGGTGGAACCAGAGAATCCCACCATCGGGAAGTCCACCTGTGTGAGGTCCTTCTTCGTCTTTCCCATGGCTTCCAGAGCGTCCATGAAAAGAATATCGGAGGAGCTCCCTCCGTCTATCAGGATCCGCTTCATCTCGAATCCGTCCACATCCAGGGTCACGACCAAGGCGTCGTCGTGAGGGCTCTCCACGCCTACTAAATCCTCCGCCGAGAAAGAAATTACCATTTCCTCCTTCAGGGTCCACGACCGGGACCTTTTGCCTAGCACCACCGCGGCAGATATGCGGGAAGCGTAGTTCTCCCTAGAAGCAGAGGTATCACCTCCCGCTGCCATCCCTCCGTGGATGACGTTGATAGTTCCGCGCCTCTCCCTACGGGCACCTGAACCTGAAGCTTCTTGCTCAATCTTTTTCTTCTTCGGGGAACGGTCGCGGGACTTGGAACGGGATCGTGACCGACTTCTAGAACGGGATCGGCACCGCCCCTTTCCGACGAATTCTTTTAGCTTCCCCTTCTGGATCAGCTTCTCAATTTCCTTCTTCAACTCCCAACAGTTTTCAATGTCGTGACCATTGGCTCGATGGTAGCGACAGTAACGGTCAGGGCGGCCTCCTAGGAATTCGCCTTCTTTCCTCGGGGGGTATCGAGCGAGACCCTGTCTGTCCATCACAACTAACACAGAAGTCATCGAGCTATTGATGGGAACAGCCCGACCTTATTAGTTGTCCTTCCTCGGAGGACGCTTGTCTTCTCTTTTATCGGGTCGACCACGGTTCCTACTTCCTTCCGACTTGTCGCTCCCTTTGCGCTCATCCGACAGCTTGGACGATGGCTTTCCTCTCCCCGATTTCGGGGGATCGAGCTCTCCAGCAGCAATCTTCGACACCTGGACGTGGATTTGCTGTTTCACCCTCGCTTGCAGGGCCTCCATACTCCACACGGCCTTCGCGGCTACACTGTGCATCAGGTCGGAGCCGTACGGAGCGCTCAAGTTCCGCAGGAAAGTACGGATCGTTTTTCCCTCCGAGATTTCTTCATCAATCTCCGCAGCACTAGCAGTGAACCGTTGGTAGTAGTATGCCAACGATTCATCGGGTCTCTGCACCACCTGGGTCGAGGACCTAACACTCTTCAGAAGACACCTCCGACCTTGGTACTGCTTGATGAAGCGATCGTGCATATCAGCCCAGCACGTGATGCATCCTGGCGGGAGGCTGAAGAACCAAGTCATGGCCCTTTCTCCCAGGGTTATTGGGAACAATGAACAGATAAGGTCATCATTCGAAGTTCGACCCATGCAGGCCTGGACATGCCTCTGAACATGACGAACTGGGTCCCCCTCACCATCGTACTCCTTGATGGTCGGAATACCTAGCCCAGGCGGGGCGACGGTATCGATTAGCCGCGGCACAAAAGAATGGCTGGACCGATCCCTTAGCTCCGATGTCATCTGCTTCTGATCACCCATGCAGATGCTAACGATCTTCACCACCTGATCGGGGGTGATGGGGCCATTCAGGGGAATGGTCCTATTTTGCACCGGACCTGGGCCGTCGACCACGAACTTCTCCGGGTGTGCTGGTTCCTTACCCTTGCTCCTGGGCGGGACCTCCTGTTCCTCTGGGTCCACCCTCGGTGGGGGTGGTGGTAATTCTTCTCGCGGGGGCAACTCCTCCGTCCTCTTAGCGGCCTCTCTTTTGTCCAGCAAGGCCTCCATGGCGGCCAAGAACATGGGCATAGCGTCTGATACTGCCTTGGCCAACTCCGAGTTTGAAGACGACCCTTCTTCCCTTCGCGGGACTCTTTCTCCTCCATGGCCCACCGGGTTTGGGGGAGCCTCATCTTCCTCCCTACGCGGGACATCCTGCCTGTTCCTCTCTGTGTCTCGGACTGAGACCTCATAGCCATCACCCTGCCCCCCTGTCTGGGAAAGAGCGGGGTTCTCACCTTGTTCGGCAACACGTTCCGGCAACGGGGAATTCACAGTTCCTGCGGGACGAGAACTGCCAGCCTGAACTTGTTTCTTCTTGCCACCACCGGCCATTGATCTGGTAGAAACTATCTTGACTTTTTGTAAGTTCCCACAGACGGCGCCAATGTTGGATCACGGGCGAAGCTCCGTTACGTCCTTGACGGAAAGCTTGGACTCCTGGGCTCCGCGTAATCCTGCAAAAGGGGATGGCCTGGGTGGTGACCCAGAATCCCTCTCCGATGCTTAAATGAGTATGGTGATCAATGGGGTGGTAAGCAAAAGTCTAAGTTCGTATTAGAGAGTGTGCGTTTTCTGGGGTAACTTCCTCCCTTATATAGGAGGAGGAGTTGCCCAGTTACCTGTGACCATGCTTGGCCGTTGTGCCCATGATTCCATGTATCTCGCCACGATTCCGTATATCTCGGTTGGGATTCCATATATCTCGCCCCACGCTCCGCGTATCTTACCCGTACTCCGCGTATCTCGGGCACGCCCTGCGTATCTCGGGGGATTTATCTCTATCTCTAACCGTCTCCCACTACTCTATCTAGTAGGCGGGTTTCTCGGTCTTTATCCTCTGATCACAAGTCTCGACTCCTGTCGGGGACTCCAGAGTTGTATATTCTAGGTCACCACCCAGGACCTTCAGTCTCTGCGGGACAGGTCCAGCCTCTGCGGGGCTTTATTATCGGGGCCTTTACTAAGGCATATGGGTGCCTACTCAGAGGCTTCTCATCGGGAGCATTCAGCTCATACATCGGGACCGCTAAAGTCGGAACCCTTCGTGCTGGGCCTCTGGGCCTTCCAGGCTTTTCACGAGGCCCACTGGACCTACTCGCCGTCCATTGGCTGTTAACGGGGCTAACGATTACATCGGAACCCATCATCATCGACATACACTAATAAAAATGCACGGATTCCATCTCGGTTATAAGTAAAAACAGAGGTATCCGATTTTGCAACAACAAATCCATAGGATGTCAGGTAAGAACTAAGTTCAACAAACCAGGCCCTCGAAGCTTCTTTGAGGCCATATATGGCCTTGCGAAGTCGAAAAACTGACTTGGGAGAGTCTGGGTCCTCAAAGCCTATGGGTTGTGCCATGAACACCTCTTCATCAAGTGACCCCTGCAGAAATTCATTATTAACATCGAGTTGACAAAGAGACCAACCAAGAGATACCGCAATTGATAAAACGAGACGAACAATGGTGGGTTTGACAACTGGGTTGAATGTCTCTTTGTAGTCGAGTCCCAGACGTTGATGGAAACTCTTAGCAACTAACCGAGCCTTGTAACGTTCAATAGACCCATATGGATTACGCTTGATGCAGAATACCCATTTGTTGCCGATGAAATTCATGTGAGGACAATGGCAACGAGTTCCTAGGTGCCGTTTCGAACAAGGGCATTGAATTCATCGTTCATGGCAGCTCTCCATCGAGGATCCTTGAGAGCTTGAGAAGACGAGGTTGGTTCAATTGAGTCCGGAAGCGGGTGCTTGGTAGCTGCAAAGAGACGCTTTGGCCGGAAGATGTTGTTTTGTGCTCGAGTTGTCATCTAATGAGTTCGTGTCGTAGGAGCAGTGAACTGGACCTGCGTGGGGGGCGGAGACGGGCTGACCGAGCTAGCTTCATCCATAGGACTGGCGACTGGGGCAGCTGATGCAGAGTTAGCTTTCGTAAAAGTAGTCACGGCAATTGTGTCTGGTGACAGCACATAGGTTTTATTTAGGTTGGCTGTCACATTACATATTGGAGTTTCATGACTTGGGTCCCAGCTATGGATATCAACATGTACATCCAATCCTGCACCTTCTTTAGGGCCCATGGAAAAGGGAAAAATGTCTTCAAAAAAGGTTACGTGTCGAGAGATAAACACTCAATTCATTTGATGGGTCAAAGCAACGATAGGCACTTTGTAGAAGGGAGTACCCGATGAAAACACACGGATGAGACTTTAGATCAGTCTTGCGAGTACTATAAGGTTTGAGCCATGGGTAGCACAAGCAACCAAAAACACGTAGCTTCGCATAATTCGGTCGTTCTTTGAATAGAAGCTCAAAAGGAGATTCCATGTCAAGAACCGTGGTAGGGATTCGATTAATGAGATACACGGCAGTTTGAAAAGCATGAGGCCATAAGACATAAGAACGTGACCATGTCGAAGCAAAGTAAGGCCGGTTTCAACTATATGTCGATGTCGTCGCTCGGCGACCCCATTATGTTGAGGGGTATGAGGTCGAGTGAATAAGTGCGTGATGCCGTGTGAACCATGGTATCCGGACAATGCTTGGAATTCACCTCCACCATCCGAGGAACCATGGTATCTCGACGACACTTTTGAAACGAGGAAAAATAACGGCCACGTCGGATTTCAATTTTAGTGGATATAAACATATGTACTTAGTGAAATGATCCATAAAAATTACGTAATAACGGAAGCCATCAATTGAATAAGTAGGGGCCGGTCCCCAAACATCGGTATAAATGAGTTCAAGCGGATGACTACTGGAAAAATCACCCAAATACCCAGTATTTGAAACTCAAACACCAAAAGGGAAATTTTCGTCCAAAACTCAAAATAACCAATGGAGCATCTCCCAGATGCGTCATTTTCCCCGGTGGGGTTAACAGTCAAATGTTTTACCGTTAACCCAATTTTGACTCAAATTTGACCGTTGAGTCAAATGGCGCATCTGAGAGATGCGCCATTTGCCCCGCATCTCTCAGATGCGGGGTAAAATTACTCTATAAAAACGGAGCTGTTGCGCCATTTAGAGCGCACCAGCTCCAAATTCTCTCTCAAAAAACCTCTAAAAAATTTCTTAGATTGTCAGATTGTTGATATGGCGCTACAAGCAGACCCGTCACTTCTTTACAGCCAGGCGACTCATATATCTCAGAATGTTACTTGGGACACGATAATATTCATTGTTGTTAATATTAATGAATAAATTGTATTTAGACTTACATGCTGATAGGAATTTACATACCCGTTACTGCCTATAGGTATAGATCCATCGATAAAATTCTTAATTTGATAGATTCTGAAAGGTAATAATTATTTGTATATTTTAATTTTTAGTTACCATTTAGAATTTCTATATATACAGAATTAGTTTACGTTTAATTTTATAGATAGTTCTCCAAATAAAACTGTTAATTTGAAATTTAATAGACACTTAAATATTTTAAGTTATAGTTTCTTTCTTAGAATATTCTAATGTATATAATGAATTAGTTGTATATTTTAATTTGTAGTTACCACTTAGAATTTCTATATATGCAGAATTAGTTTACGTTTAATTTTATAGATAGTTCTCCAAATTAAACTGTTAATTTGAAATTTAATAGCCACTTAAATATTTTAAGTTATAGTTTCTTTCTTAGAATATTCTAATGTATATAATTAATTAGTTGTATATTTTAATTTGTAGTTACCACTTAGAATTTCTATATAATCAGAATTAGTTTACGTTTAATTTTATAGATAGTTCTCCAAATAAAACTGTTAATTTGAAATTTAATAGCCACTTAAATATTTTAAGTTATAGTTGCTTTCTTAGAATATTCTAATGTATATAATTAATTAGTTGTATATTTCAATTTGTAGTTACCACTTAGAATTTCTATATAATATGAAAGTTAATAGCAACTTAATATTAAATACGCTATGTCATTTATGAAAGTTAATTTATAGGTCGTGAAACCTGCTAATGAGATCACATTTAGAGGTGCTAAGATGTGGGAGTTAGATGCCCGTACCCAACATTATGTTGACATCGCTGGGTTTGGATAAGCTGGTAAAGCCTCCAATATCTACTTCGATAAGGCTTTACTGCATTCCCTTGTTGAGAGGTAGCGTAACGAGACCCACACATTTCACCTAGCTCATGGTGAAATGACGGTGACGTTACTAGATGTATCCGTCATTTTGGGTCTACCAATTAGTGGGACGCCTGTCACCGACCTTTACCGGTTACTACCGAGGCCCGAGAGGACAACGATGGATCGCTTCACGTTGGACACATGTCATCGTCTCCTCGATATAACAGTGCCTAGAGAGGCACTAAAGCACAAAAAGGGTACGTTTGTCAATGCCAAATGGATCAGGACCCAGATTCAGGCACTCCCGCATGACACTGAAGAACAGGCACAACGAAAGGCACGAGGCTATATCTTGGTCCTCCTCGGTCAAGTGTTGCTCGCCAACACTCAAGGGAATCATATTCCACTTGAGTACATATTCTTTCTTGAAGATTTGGATAGGGTACGAGAGTACAGTTGGGGCTCGGCTGTATTAGCCTATTTATATAAGGGCCTCAGCTATGTTGTTCAAAAGAAGACAAAAAACTGCCAAGGATGTGATTGTCTTCTATAGGTATGCAAGATTTCTAGTATTGACAGTATTTTTAATTTTACAGCTCTGTTTTTAATTTGATTTTGCACGTAGGTCTAGCTGTGGGAGCATATCTCGGTTGGCAGGCGTTCACTGCAGAACCTGCCAGAACATGGCCTTAGTCTCGGATGTTGGTGAGTTGAACCGAAGAGTCAAAAGAATAACCCGACGTCGTTTTCCCACCAAGTATACCGAGATATGTTGGTGGGCCCCTCCGCGAAATCTGTAAGATCAACTATCCAAAGTTAATTGATAATGTTTAAATTGTTTCACCATTTTTTGTAGCATGATTATTTTTAACATTACAGGTGGAGTGGGACCCATATACCGCGTATCGGCGAGAAATGCTTCACGCCGTATGTTTCCAAGATGAGGATTTGGCGAAGAGGCGGCTTCCGTTGTTCCACATGAACATCGTGGAGTGGTACCTCCCCGATCGGGTCCTGCGACAGTTTGGGTTCTCCCCGACGATTCCTGACGCTCCAACTGAGCTTCAACAATGGACCAGTCTCCACAAAAAGCGCACATGGGGTAAGGACGCGAGACCCCCTTATTGCGAGCAGCATGGGGATCTTATCCAAGTGTGGAACAACGGCGGCATCGTGGTGGTTCCAGGTGGCGTACCAGTGACCAACGAAGCTTACATGGAGTGGTACAGCTCTGTTATAGTTACAATGGCGACTCCTCGTCAAGAAGAATCTGAACAGCTGCCTGTAATTCTACCCCCAAGACACCACGATAGAATCGGAAACAACGTTATGATGGCAGTAAGTCTTCTATTCGACCTCTTATGTCAATTTTAATCATTTTAACAATTTTATTTTGTCCAACATATTTTTCAAACTTTGCACATTTAATAGGTCAATGCGTTTAATCGTGTCGTGTTGCGAGCGAAGAAGATGCGTCACGTAGCCACCACTGAGTCGGGAGTTAGTTGTGCTAATTCTTTCATTGAGGACTTCCCTATAGGGTATGATTGCCTCGACTTGGTTGAGCGTTTTGAGGCACTTATGGCCCGTCCCGATTCTCCCCCCGAGGTACGTCCCCCTGATGTTGGTGCAGATTTTGGTGTCGATGTCGAGCTCGGTGATATGATCTTTGGAGGTATGGAGGTTGAAGACCTCGACTATGATCCTGTCGTGTTAGATGACCCAGCACAGGGGATGTACGACGCACCTCCACCTCCCACTCGGTATACGCAGGCCGATGATCCGGGTCCCAGTTGTAGTAGGAACGTCTGGGCGAGGCGCGGATAGAAAATTATTTTAGTTTATTATAAAATACTGTAATTTACTAAATGTCGTGAAACTTCAGTGTTAGTCTTAAAAATATGTCAGGAAACTATTTTAATTTTTTCATATTTTTTCGAGTATGTCGATTTTTAAGATTTTTTTTCAAAAAGTTTGATTTCAGGGTACCTAACATGCATGGTTTGAAAAAACATCAATTTTTCTAACTGTTTAGAAAAAATTTAAAAAAACATAGCACATACTTCAACAACATACGAATACTAATCCGCAGTGTTCTTGAACCATTTGGGAACAAAATCTTTAAGACGACGATTCGAATGACCGATGGCTGCAATGGCGTGACAACACGGGTAATGAAATAGTCTCCATCTGCGGCAGTCACAGTCCCTATCAGTAATGTTGACCGTGTAGTTTTCATCCTGTTCTGGAGCCGAAACATAGTACTTCACTCCCTGCTCAAAAGTTAGAGTTCTGCAGACCCTCGCATCTTCCTTAGCCTTCTCTATCAACACTGTAATTTTCGGAGAATACCTTTTCCTTGCCAAAACAGCTTCCTCTGCAATGTTCTTCCGGTCAACCCAATATTTTACCATCTTCGAGAACGTCTCAGTGACTAATGCGCTCACCGGTAACATGCGAGCATCTTTTAGGACCTTGTTGAAACACTCTGAATGATTTGTTGTCATTACACCATACCTTGAACCGTCATCAAAGGCTAATGACCAAACATCGAAGTCACCACGATGGTCTATGAAACGTTTGTACTTCTGATCATCTGCAACCAACCACATATCAACCTCTTTCTGGAACTTCTCCCTGTTCACCTCATAAATCATTCTCTAGAATTTCTTTTTCAGCTGTTTATTCTTGAAATGAGTTTTAAAGTTGCTCGCAAGATGTCGGGCACAAGACCTGTGTGAATGATTTGGCTCCGGATAAACCTCTGATAGAGCACGCAATATACCGATGTGACGGTCATAAATGATGCAGACATGACGGTTCTTAGTGATATGCTCCTTTACATGGGACAAAAACCATGTCCACGTTTCAATGCTCTCCTTGTCACATAAACAGAATGCCAACGAGAAAACTTGATTGTCAGCATCGTATCCAACGGAAACCAACAATTTTCCTGTGTACTTTCCATACAGATGTGTGCCGTCGACGCTGATCAACGGTCGACAGCGTCGAAACCCGTGAATTGAAGGAGCGTAAGCCCAGAAGCATTTATCGAACGTCGCAGTTTCCCCAATAACGGGATTTTTGTACTGAAAATCGAAAACGAATCCAGGATTGTAATGCGCCACAGCCAGTAAATGTTGTGGAAGTAGCCCGAATGAAGATACATGACTACCGAACATTCGTTCAATGACTAAACATTTCGCGTACCACATCTTACGATAAGATGGATAGTCTTTATACACGGAATCTTTAAGCTTATTCTGTAAATTACCGTCACGCTGAGGTTATCTTTCACATGACGGTAAATCTGTCGTTGAATCATCGAAGCGTCAAGGTTTATGTGATGCACGATTGGCTCAATATTAACACATGTGTGTATAGGCCCAACTTTCCTGATCGTCCACTTACCGAACCACCCTGATGTTGCACGAAGATTCCACGAACAACGTTCATCCGCGCATTTAAACAGAATTTCCGTTTTGCTTGATCTTGGGGTCTTACATTGTCGTGAATTCGCGATGTGCCATTCTTTAACATACATCTGCAGCGCTTCCTTGTTAGGATATGTTTCTTCCTTCTGGAAATACTTTTCCGCATTGTTTGACAACCTCGCAGCATGTATTTCCCAGTCGTCGCACTCTAGCCCTTGTTGCCATTCCCCCTCCACCCACTGTTCTGGGAACTCGTAGTCTCCCTCCTCATTTTCCCCCTCCGACCACTGATCTATGAACTCGTAGTCTCCCACCCGGTTCTCCCGGTTCACCAACTCTTTGAATGGCTCTGCTCCAGAGTCGGATGAATACCGCTCATCCCTCTCTACAACCTCTGGTAGGGTCGCATCACCTTCATCCGCATTAGCATTGCTACATTCACCTTCATCCGCATTAGCATTGCTGCTCTCCCCTTCACCATTGCCTCCACGTAACCTTAAAACTCTCATCTGATATGTGACGTCCAGTTCTGGTATGAGAACCAGTTCAATTTGCTCGATGCCTAACGACAAAATGGACTCCCAATAACTTTGAGAGCCGACTGTGTTCATTTCTCCATCGAACATCCAAAATAATTTAACATTTGGTGCTCGGCATCGGGTCATGCTCTTAGCTACAAATATAACATCTTCAAGTGTAATCTCTCTATCACCATCGTATCGAAACCACTCATCATCGTATCGAAACCATAGGGTCACCATATTTTCCACATGATTATTATTACATAGTGTATTAGCACATCACTAAATACATACTTACAATATATACATATTGGCAATACTAAATCTAAATCTGGTACAGGCAATACTATTTTGTGTCATCATTGAAATAACTATGTACAACTAATTAAAATATGAACTGCAAATCAGATATATTACCTTAGTATAGATTGGTACAGCAATTGATGGACTTGTTTTTCAACTCTTCAACAACAACAATAAAATATTCTGCCAAATGCGCCAAAAGGGAAAATTTCCGGGTTTTATAGGCGACCAAAATGGCGCAACTACCAGATGCGCCAGAAATGGCGCAACTGCCAGATGCGCTATTCTGGTTAACGGTAAAATAATTGTCCGTTAACAGCTCCGGGGAAAATGGCTCATCTGGGAGATGCTCCATTGGTTATTTTGAGTTTTGGACGAAAATTCCCCTTGTTTTTGTGTTTGAGTTTCAAATACTGGGTATTTGGGTGATTTTTCCATGACTACTTGTGAGAGATGATGTATCAAATGGAAGCCGGTGACTTTTATTGCAAGAACAAGCATTACAAGTCTCTTTATTATTAAATTTTGCAGCCGATAACATATAGTTGCGGAGAACAAAATCGAGGGTTTTAGATGCCGGGTGCCCCCAGTCGTTGATGCCAAGTGCTTGTGTTATTTTTGGTTGTTGTCATGGCCTTTAGAGAAGCAGTCGATGAAGCTAGCTCGTACCATATTTATTTATCCCGCATAGTAGAGCCGCCCCCGTACGGAGATCCTTCACAAAAAAATGAGACGGAAAGAACTCAATCGATGCATTATTAGTATGTCGTTTGATATTGGGAACACATAAAACATTTGAGAGTAAAAATGAAGCAGAGGAGATAGAGATCGATGTTTGACCGGTATGTGTAACTGATAGCCCATCACCGTTTCCGAGCATCAGTTCGTCAAGACCGTCATAGTCCGTGTAAATGGTTAAATTCTGTAAGTTCGAGGTGACATGATGAGAAGCGCCAGAATCGACCAACCACGATTTACTGGAGTCCATGTCACTCGATGAGAAGTGAGCCATCGGTGGTCGAGGAGAATATACACGGCATGTTTTGACGGAATGACCTGGGCGATCACTTAGTTGGCACGTGACACGATGAGACTTGTTGGAGTAGCCTCTTTGTGAGCCTCTACCATGCTGACGTCCACTCCCTGCTTTCTGGGAGGAATGAGTTCCATATGTGCTAATGTTTTAATTTCCATAGCTTTGGTGCTGCTTCTGTCCACGAAAGTTTGACTTATTGTTATTGTCGTAGTTTTGATTTCGTGGCTGATTTTTGGTTGCATAATTTCCTGTGACCACGGATAATTACGAGCTGTTATCCTCACGCTGCAAAAATCGTTCATGGTCCTGCAATATATCATGCAAATCATCAAACGAAATTGACTTATCCTGAGCTCGAATGGCAGCGGAGATTTCCTTGTACTCAGGCCGAATCCGTTCAACGCATGGATGACCAGATCAATATCATCCACAGGTGAACCCATGATGCTGAGTTCATCAGATATTGATTTGATTTGTCCAATGTAATCAGCAATTGATTTTCCTCCCTTAGTTAGCTTTGAGAGTTGCTCTTTCAACGACATGAGTCCTGAACGAGATGACTTGCATAGACTTTACTTAGGGCAGTCCATGCTTCCAGTGAGGTTTGAGAGAGACTGATAATCGAGATTACCGGTTCGGTGACAGATGCAATGATAACATGAAGGATGAGTTGGTCTTGGCGAATCCAGTGATCATACTCCGGATTTTGAATTTCCTCTTCGTCCTTTTGATTGTCTTGTCTGGACATGGTTTTTGGCCATTAATATAGCCAAGCAAATCGCAGCCAATGAGAAGTGGCATGAATTGAGCACGCCATGTTGGGTAATTCTTCCGCGTAAGCTTGATGGGTAGCTGGGCAGCGACTTTGATGATGATGAGGCCAGCCACGGTTAGTGCATCGTTCGCCATTAGACGTTGTTGGTGGAGATTGTCTAGTCTTTGATGAAGGAGTTCTTGAACGGGCACAAATCTGAACGCAACAAATTTCTTGATAGTCCTGTAAACACAAGATGAATAGGCAAGGACAATCCCACAGATACATGATGCAACCAGCTCGTTGGAGCAGACTGCTCAGATACCATAAGAGGTTTATACAAATTGTGAATTATCTTTATTGAAATGTATTGTAAATAGATATAGCATATATACATGAAATATATTTAACTAAAGATGGTAAGTGTATCGATATTAATATTACAACATATATCAGAAATCTAAAAGATTATATTTCCTTAATTATTCATATCCCTAATAGAGTGCACTTCTCCTGCATCTCTGGAAATTAAGAGAACGTGCACTAGTCGCTATGGTGGTATTAAGTTCCTTTTTTTCCTTCTTCAAGAAATGTTTGTGGTGCCCCCACCCTTTTCTGACGGGATGATGGGAGTGACTTTCATCATCACCTAAGTGTTACTCTATTGGTGGAAGTGTTCACCCATTGCGGGGGTCGTTCTAAGGCTTGATATTCCTCTTCTCCTGCATATATCCAAATAAGAGGGTTGATACACTTGCTCTATTTAAAGAGCTTGTCACTTTTCACCCACGTTGATTTACGTACTTGCTTCAGGAGGAGTCTATGTGCTCTTCTATGCCCATGGAAGCACTAGACATTTGTTGGTGTGATACTCCCACATGGTGGTCGTTGCATAATTCCCCAACATTTGTTCTCCAAGAATAATTGTTCTTACCTCCGGGTGATAGGCAGACATTGCGAAGGCTCTTCAATATGGCTAATTAATATAGGGCGGATGTGGGAGTGGTGATATCCCTAGCATCTTGGTTAATATGACTACTCCTCATGTATAGGAAGTTTCTCGAATTCATTAATGACCCTTGCGATAATCATAGGTTTGGTGTTGCCCCCTCATTTAGTGTAGCCCCTCAATTGATGTAGAAGTGGCTTCTAGCTCAAAAATGAGTATTGTGTTGGGTATGAGGAGAGAGAGGTGTTTGCCTTGCAGGATGGGTTGAAGGGGTATTCCCTGCTTTCGCAGCATGTTGTCCTGTCCCTGTGGGAGCGTTATAGTGTCGTTGTTGGCGGCGCTTAACAGTCCCTCATTGCGTTTTATTAGTCTTCAAGATGTCTATAGTTGACGTAAAACTTGATGTGACCGGCGTGGCTCCTTGGGTATATCTTGGGTGGGATTACATATGATTGTACTCCATATGGTTCTCCATGGAAAGCCATATCGTATTTGAACCCCTTGGATGTCATTTGTCTCAAAGTAGGCGTGATAGGCCCTGCCGTTTGTAGTGGCCCTCCTTGTTTGGGGTTATTCTTTTGTTCATAGTGGGGGGGAAGGTGTATGAATGCACTCTCCTGCTATCATTGGTGATTTGTTTGCCCCCCAGTATACGTGGTTGCTCTTACGTATTCCATATCCTTATGCAGTTGGAGTTATTGCTTATCTCTCCTTCCTTAGTGTTGCAATATCATTCATAGAGTGGTTGTTTTTAAGTGGTCACCTTCAGTTGCCCCCTATTGATGTCGTCTAGAAGAGCTACCCTAGGGGCATTCCTGAAGGAATGGGATGATGGTGCTCATCCTTGTGGAGTGGTTATCGTTCTGCTCCCTCCTCATCCTGCCCCCTATTGGTATACTTTGGAAGAGCCGCCAAGGGTGCATTTTTGTTGTAGCCACTTCTTTGGCCTTCTGGACTGTTCTTTGGTGTTTGATTGTTGCCCAACAAGGGTCTTGTTTTTCATTAGGGTTTAGGGAGGTAGTTTTTGAATGACTACCAACTGTGGTGCCTTGGAGCTTGATGGAGTGTTATCCAAGGAGTGTTTTTCTCCATTGGACGAATTTTGCTTAGCATCCTTTGGTTGTTGCCCTCGGATGCTAGGCTCCTAGAGACCCATAGTTGGTACTTGGCTACTACTCCCTTTTGTTTGTTTCCATCGAGCACAGGTAGTAGGCTACGTGCTTGTTACTCGAATCTGCAGACGGCGCCAATGTTTGCACACAGTGTCCTGAGTGCCTTCTTGCTTCGGACCTCCGCCTTTCCTTCTCCTCGAGATACCTGCAAAAGGAGCACCAGGGGTGTCCTGGTAAGCCAACTCCGATGCTTAAATGAGTATAGGCTTTTTAGAAAGAGAAAAGAAGTGCTAGAGAGAGATAGCAAGACTACCCTTAAATGATGGGATGAGAGCTCTTATTTATAGAGTTCCTATTGAACCGCCCCGGTTTCAGTGCTTTCCTGGTCCGGTTGTGGCAGTTTCGTAATATCAATTGGCCTTGACCGTAAATATGGTGCATTTGACCTCGGTTCGACATTAGGTAAGCATAATATGGTTAAGTGTAGTGAGAATGGACTTCGATGGCGAACCCCGGGCGAAATATCGTCCGGGGATAGGGGTCCAGACGATGGAACTCGTCCGGACAGAGAAGGGATACCCGGGTGGGTATCCCCGGGACCACACTCGGGTAACCCGAGCGAGGTAACCTCAGTCGGACCCGAGTAGGGATACCCTACTCGGTTTACCTCCGAGGGGAACCCTCGGGGTCCCCCGAATTGGTTTCGCCACTCGGGGTGTTTTCGGGCCTAAGTGTTGGGCCTCGGGTGTCCGTTTTCCAAGTTTTGAATTATAATCGATTGTGGCCCAATTACCGGGTCCTAATTTATAATATGTTGGGCGTATATCTAATAATGGCTACAACATATTGAGCTATAACATGTCCCCGAATTGCAGCTTCCGTCATTTGGGCAAGACCCAGATGAAATAGCCTGGGACGTTGTTGGAAAAAAGTATACATTCCTAGCCAATAAAGAGCTTCTAGATATGTGTTTACCATGCAAGTTTGGACAAAAGCTTGACATTTGATCGTCCACTCAAGGGGCACCAACTTGCGTGGTACCATGGTCTGCACTAAATCTCTGCTTGTACCATGTGTGTGAAGCCTTCTGCAATTGGATTCAACCTCCACGTTAGTAATTGCGTTACCACATATTAACATTCAAATTTGTAGATCGAACCAGCACTGACGCATACCATTATGAGCATCAGCATCTCGTCAGGTAGTGACATCAAGTTCAAACCAGTGGGATCCATTGGTACAATTTCCTTATGCAAATATTATGATATACATGTACATAATACAATTGTTTGTCATTACGATTCAAGATTATTTTAGGATTAGAGTACATTTAATTACTTCAAATTGAACAACAAAGACAATGATTCAAATTTAGTGATGGAATGTCTCCTTACGGTTTATATATATAGTATTACTATGTTGGTCAATGGTGAGAATTCGAAAGTGAAGTTCAGTTTTTACTTTTAAAAAATCGATTTAATAGTTAACTCTCCCTTTCTCACTCTCTTATCTTAATCTTCTCTCCACCATCGACCATTAACACAACAACGTCTATAACTTAAACTAGAGAAGTAATTCTTCTCCTCTTAAGTATTGTAACTGATTCTTCAAATTCGTCAACATTAAAGCACGATGCGAGCTTCAAACGTAGGGGCAACTGAAGAACTAAACGATTTGTAACCATTTTCAGAGGGGGCAAGATAGAAAAAACCCTACTTCTATTTTTAGAAATACAAGGAGAATGACCAAGAAACTTAAACCCTCTCCAAACCCCAAACATCACTCATCGGTAGAAACATATAAGGCATTTTTGCGAAATGTAGTAGGATGTATTCCAAACAGATGAGAAAAAAGAGCTTATATAAATAAAGCTGCGATGCATTTAATATTACAACGCATCAACAATAGTTTAACTTTAAACTTAAAATGGTAAGAGGGGAAACGTACCAATTCGCAATGCAAAGAAATAGAGATTTGTCATTTGCAACGAAGAAGGCAATGCAGGAGGTATTTAGGAAGACAGAGAAATTGTAGATAATTGAGCAACACGTACAGACACTTTATTGGGGGTATCAACTGGGTATCAATACCACTACTCAAATAAATTAGCAATATAAAAATGTAATGTTCATAATAGTAATAACAATTATTATATGGTTTTTAATGGTTATACACAACAAACCGTTCTATCAACTAACAAATAGAACTTCTGTTTACACACGTTAAAATGGAGTTATACAAGCTTACATATATACACAGCTCAAATATGTAGTTGTAATTCATTCCATTTATATTGCATAAATAACACTTATCAAATAAATTAGCAATATCATGCTTTAAAGTTCATAAAACTGTAATAATTAAATAATAAATTTAATTAGCTCCCTAACCGCATGTCAGCCACCTAGTTGTTATATAACGTAGTAAAAATTATAGTATAACTCTTCTCCTGTTTGATTGATGAGTTTTAAAATGTTCACAAAAGCAAAAAATGGAATATCATATTGGTATACAAACGTAACGCATATTATTTTGAAAAATTTAATTATTTGTAATCATTATATTATTGTAGTAAGGAAAGTGCCCCTCACTAATTTGAGAAAAAAATGAAACGATTTATAAATTACGTTTCCCACAATTTATGTGTACTTCAAATACTTAATTAATAATATCTTATCTTTTATATATTGTAACATGTGGGATGCTGATAAATTAAGTAGGATAACTAACATGCAAATTATAAATGAATGTATATGTGTATTATATTTTATTATATTTATACATACTAGGATTCGGCGCATGCGTTGCACGCGCGACAAACATTTATGCATTTTCAGTATCTGGTTTAAAAGATGAATCAGAAAGCCTAGAAAATAGGTAAATGTTTTAATTTATTAAAAAATAAAGTAAGAAATTATTATAATACAATATCATTAGTTATGCGTGTACTGATTCTACTTGAAGAAATAAGGTTACAACAAACATCAAGTGACAATAAGATGCTAGACTTTCTGTGGAGGCAGTACCCTTGCATGTATTTTGAATTCATTGTTGAAGAGTTGCTTATCAAGGTTCCAAGCTAAAACAACTGGTCCTGCTGTTAGAATTAATCATCAGAATATATAATCATTAGAATATAAAGGGTTAGTTGTTATGATGGTTAGTTGAAGGAAATGATGACTACTATTAACCATTTTAAAAGGATTGAATAATTATGCATTTAATCACCTTGATATTGAAGGTCCTTTAGAGCTAAAGTGTGTGTCTACTTTAGTATCTTTCGCACAGAACCTACATGCACATATATTAGATTAACACATCTCAAGGTTTCAAAAGTATGATTTTGGTTCATTAGATATTAAGGAAAAACAAGATCCAATAAAAATCACTTACAGTTGTATGTGTTTGTTTCTCTTCCATATATGATTCATCAACAACTCATAAGCATATTGTATCTGCATATTCACTCGGTATACTTCAAATTCATATCTGAGTAGATCTCTTAGTAGAGGGAAAGAAGTAGATAACCGGAAAAAACTTTGGTAGTTCCATGTTTAAATACTTGCAAATGCAGAATCAAAGACAATGCCACAACAATAAACAAAACCTTAAAAGAATATATTTAAAAAAATGAAATTCACAAGAAAAAATGTATGCAAGTTGACAAGAAGTACCACATGAGGGAGCGTTTCTTGTAGGCCTCTTCCACCTCCATGATAGACACGTACAACCTTACACTTAAACCTGCATGTTCATAATCGAAAGATGAAATCAATATTATGTAGCGTAAAAGCAGAGTTCAACTGTAAGTAACAACAAAATTCCTAAATACGGGTTTCAAAAATAACCTATGAAAATAACTTAATGTATTAGTGAGAAGTAGGGTATGAATTAGGAATTCCATAAAGCTGATAAAACATGGTTATGGATCCTATGAAAAGAATCAGGTGCATTAAGTATGTCTTGATCTTCATCCATTTATCTTTCTCATTTTTACAATAATGCAAAATGCCAAGAACTAAATAACCTAAGCAATCACCGTGAGTTGTAAAGAGATGAAGAGAAAGAAAATACAAAATGAGATTCAATCTCAATATTTAGCATAAAGAATCGACACATTAAGATCAATTCGTCAAAATTTCATAGATTATACTGCGTAATACAAAAAACAGTCAAAATTGCTAATCCAGAAGCCTAATTTCTATCTCCTTGCACCACAGAAGTCAGCAACCATATTAACATCACACAATATTAAAATTTTGCTCTTAGTAGTTTTGCATTAAGAATAGTTGCAAATATATGGGTCAAGTCTTTGTTACAAGCAGTTGGAAAAAAGACCCACAATTGGTTGTATCTTTGTCTCCAATAAAGTAATTATTCTTCATGACTCACTAAGCCGTGATGTTCATGAGGATCATCTTAAGGAAATATTCAATGTGTTATTTGTATTCTAGGATCAAACTTTAGAACAGTTTCTCAAATTTATAAATAAGTGGATGCACAAAATCATGTGAGAGGTTTTGATGATATATATAATGGGAAAGTAATATCAGTTAGCTATACCTTTCCACCAGGCATTAGATTAGCCATCCTCCCAACCTCTTCGATAATAGATAAAAACTAAAGGGTTGGGTGTAAGCTTTCTTGCCTTCTTCTATATGTAATAGAAGTTTCCATTGTTCTTCTCCGAAGATCCATTGTTATTATTTAGATTTGTAAGAAATAAAGTCTTGTAGACTTGCAGTACATGATGAAAGAATTAGCAAATTCATTCAAGAATACCTGGTTTTTCGATTGTGAACTTGTAAATTCTTTAAGTTGGTGCGGCATGGTGGTTTGTCAAATTCCAAACTTGTCGAAGTTTGCATCAAAGCCTGAATTGGAGTGGAGCCAACCCGTCAGTAGTTTGTTGGCAGCCAGAAGCAAGCTACCTTGAGCAATGAATTACACCAGAGAGTAAATTAGCTTGTGGAGAAAATTGATTGAATAAATTAAAAGATGCGTAAAGACCCATCATGGCGGTCAACTATTGTAATTGGAAAGCTAATGTCCTTGGTTTTTTTCTCAAGTGTTGGATGGAAGTTGGAACCACTGCTACCGGGATGATGGAGCATTGGATGCAATTTGGAAGCGCTGCTGCTAGTGAAGCGTCGTGGCTTTTGTTGTTGAGGCCTCAAACAACTTTAATAGTAGTAAATATAGTTGTTCAAATACATGTATGCGGGGTTCATCAGTTTGAACAAGATCTCCTAAGAAGCACAAACATACACAACATGAAGTACACATTTTTAAGGAGATCGATGCTGCAGGTGTGCCTCTTCTTGTAGATTCATTAGTCTACTAAGATTATTTGTTAAACATTCAATGGGTAGTTCCTAACGTGAAATGTAATGTTAAAGTTTTCATTCGCACTTATTTTTATTGTTACAAGTTTTTACTTCGAATAGAGGAAAGAGTCGCTACGTAAGAACATATTTTATCATCCCAATAAGAGCAATAGTATGATATAATTTCATGTATGCTGGCCCTTATCAAGAATGTACATATAATGTTTTACCTATATTACTTATATCTGAATCTATCTATTACCTATTAAAGCTCTTGTGGAAGTGTATTATGAGGATAAGCAAAATGTGATTGCGATATTGCCACACCAATATGAGCAGCAACAGATGCATCATAATTGATTCAAAACCAGAATTGAGAATCATATGGATTACTTTTCCAAACTTAAAATTTCTAAAAAGCTGAAATACAAGCTTTACAAAATGAGAGCAAAGAAGGAAAAAAAAATTTAGAGAAATCTGAATTATGAATTAAAAGAATTGATTCAAAACCCTATAGTTACAAGTTAAATGAAATTGCAATGAACAAACACCTTGTGTGCATACCTTGTGACACCAAACGATACTCCTATAGTCGTCTCTCGATTCTTCCTCCGGAGATCCTGAATCCATGATTTTCACCTTGAATTGTCTTCTTCAGCTATTCCTACTCGAGAGAGAGCAGGAAGCGGCGGCGACGGGAATTGCAGCAGATCTGAGAGCAGGAAGCGGTGGCGACATGGATTACAGTCTCGCAAACAGAATCAGGAGGTCTTCTAGAAAGGTGAGTAAGAGTCAGAGCATGCGTGTATATAAAGCAGCGGTGTAGGTGCAAGGTTTGGGAGCGATGTTGATGAAGCAATGCATCATTAGTACTGGTCGGGTCGATGGTTTTTCAGCATAAGACAACAGAGGGAGGAGATGCGATGCGATGCGCTGGTTGGGGATGATTTTGGCTGGTCGGGTCGATGGTTTCCCAGCGGAAGACAACATATGGAGGTGATGCGCTGGTTGATGATTTTGAGTCGTTACTATTGAAATTGCAGCGGAAGAAGCGTCGGTTGCGGCAGCGGAGAAGACGTCGTTTCAGTGTGAGGACAGGTGAAACTTTTATTATAGGTAGTAGATATTATATTATTCCAATAAACACTATATTTTGTGTAATGAACCAATATGATATGGTCCATGGACATAAGAAAAATTAATTAATAGTATTAAATTAAATAAATCTTAATGAAAGTTATTATAACATTTGGGTTAACTGCAAGACAAATATTCTCTAACCACTATATTAGAAATCTTAAAACATTACGGTGCAAACCTTAAACAAAATATATTTGTTTGTAAACCTTAACCGTTAACCGAAACCCTAAAAAAATACTACAAATCATAACACCACTATGGACGTAAGATTAATGAAATATTACTGTAAAATTAATCAAATGTAAACGGAAGACATTACAACTTTTTCCTTGACTAACAACAATACTCCAACCAATATAGTTTAAACCTTAAACTATTATAGTGTAAACGTTAAATAGATATAGTTGAGTAAACCTTAACCCTTATCCTATACCAGAAACCACTATCGTACAACCCTAAAACCACTATGGACATATGTATAATTAATTAATCTTCTAAAATTAATTTACCGCAAAATTGTAAATGTTAGATATACAACTTTTAGATTAAATAACAAATACACTTTAACCACACTATATTTTAAACCTTTATATAGTAGGGTGTGTTGGGACCTGACTCGATTGGGTCGTCGGGTCCTTGGAATGTTGCGTGGTATCTTCGTCGGGTTGTTAGAGCTCACGAGTGTCAGACAATTGGGATGTCGGGGTGTCGGACAGTCGGAGTTTCGGAACGTCAGAGTGTCGGACGGTCGGAGTGTATGGCTAACTGTTTAAGTGTCCGTATGTATAGTCGTTCGTGTGGCAATACATTGACGTCCCGGAGCATCAGCATGTTATCCCTTGCTATATCTATACATGCATGTCTTGTGATGTAAGCGCGTACGCGCCTTGCGGGGTATGTGTGTATGCGCCCCTTGCTGTGTATGCGTGTGTGCGCGCCTCTTGCAGTGTATGCGCGTATATGTGCCTTGCGGTGTATGACCGCATTCCTCCTAACACCTGCACAAGGGGCTGTATCAACATCACAGAGGGGGGGTGGGTGGTGTGCAATGAACCCTCTCCAGTGCTTAAGTAAGAGAGAATTCTAGAGAGATAAAGTTAGTGAGAAGTCAAAGCTCCCAAGCCAACTTAAGTTATGAAATGGTTGGCCAAGACTCCTATATATAGGGAACCTTGGAACTGATGGGTCCGACTATAGCCACAAGGCCCTTTAAACGGCGAGGAAACGGCAAACAGGCCCACCAGGCCCAGAGTAAGGGTCAAGATGACCTAGGAGAAGGGTCCCGATGAAGGGAGTCCCGACGAAGCAGGGTCCCGACAGAGTCGGTCCCGACAGTGGAGCTAAAAGCTCCCGACGAGAAGCCTTTAAGTAGGCCCCGATGATGAATCCCTGAGAATGATTGGCCCTGTCACGATGACGAGGGGCCCCGAGCGGTGACACCACGAGATAACTCTGGAGTCCTCGACGGGAGTCGGGACTCGTTACCAGAGGATAAAGCCAAGATATGCGGGGCGTGACCGAGATATACGGAACGTGGTTAAGATACACGGATCGTGGCCGAGATACGCGGGGCATGGCTAAGATACGCGAGATCGTGTACGAGATAAGCGGGATACGGGCTAACCACCCCTAACGGTTCGCCAGGTACCTGAGGCACCTCTTTGCCTATAAAAGGGCAGGAAGTCACCTCAGATCACTTACGTTGAAATTCAATACTTTTGTTATCTGTTGCTTGCCAGTCAGACGAGGTACTCATTTAAGCATCGGAGAGGGATTCTGGGTCACCGCCCGGTCTATCCCCTCTTGCAGGATTGCGTGGAGCAAAGGAGCTAGGATTTCCGTCAAGATCCGTACCGGAGTTCCACCGTGATCCAACATTGGCGCCGTCTGTGGGAATTCTAACAAAAAGCTGATATGCCTTCCACTCGCTCGATGGTGGCTGGCAAGAACAGAAGGGGACAATCTGGTGGTTCCCGTCACCCTGCTGCAACAAACCTGAATTCAGTACCAGAACAAGGAGAAAACCAGAATCATCCCCCGGCTGAACTCTCCCAGACAGGGGGGCACAATGGATCGCATCCCGAAGAAGTTGCCCCTCGACACCAGGATAACAGGGGGCAGGAGGCCCCCCCGACTGCAGATTTGACAAGGGCCGTGGCGGAGGCCATGCCCATGTTCCTGGCGGCTGTAGAGGCTCTCTTGGACCGAAGGGAGGCTGCAAGGAGGCAGGAGGAGATGCCCCCGCTGGAAGAAGCAACCCTACCAACAGAGGGTCGGAACGTACAGGAAGCCCCACCCCAGGGCCAGGAAGGAGGTAAGATGACCGGTCAGCCGGAGAGGTTCGTGGTTGATGGGCCAGGACCAGTTCAGCACAGGACCATTCCCCTAAATGGCCCCATCACTCCCGACCAAGTGGTAAAGATCGTGAACATCTGTATGGGAGAACAGAAGCCGCTGGTGTCGGAGTTGAGGGATCGATCCACTCATCCCTTCGTTCCCCGCCTAATAAACACCCTCGCCCCGCCAGGGCTGGGTATCCCCGGAACTGACCCATGGAGGATTCATGGACGAATCATCAATGTGATTCATGGAGGATTTGCTGCTGGAGGTGATACCTCATCCGCTCGAGAGGTTTACTCCTCTAGAATCCCCACGGCGGTGGTGCTGGGTAAGAGGTCCCGATCCTGGACCTTGAAAGAAGAGATGGTAATCTCCTTCTCATCTGAAGACCTCATAGGAGTAGAGACTCCACACGACGATGCCCTGGTAGTAACTCTGGATGTAGACGGATTCGAGATGAAGAGAATTCTGATTGATGGAGGAAGCTCCTCCGACATTCTATTCATGGACGCGCTGGAGGCCATGGGAAAGACGAAGAAAGATCTGAAGGAGGCAAACTTCCCGATGGTTGGGTTCTCTGGCTCAACTTCCTACCCGTTGGGAGTAATCACCTTACCAGTGGAATTTGGTAGCGGGTGGAAGTCAGAAAGGAGGAACGTGGAATTTGTCGTGGTTGATTCGGCGGGGACCTACAACGCAGTTATCGGGAGAACCACCATCAATCCACTAATGGCAGTCGCCTCGACTGTGCACCAGAAGATGAAGTTCCCGACCGACCATGGAGTCGGGGAGGTCAAAGGTGACCAGGTGGCCTCCCGAAAATGCTATGTTAATGCCACCCGAAGGAGGAGGCGAGAGGCCATGACTGTCCTCCAGACAGACATAGATCCCAGAGAAGAGTTCGGACGTCCCACCCCCGTAGAAGATCTGAAAGAAGTCGAGATCGACGGACCCCAGAGGAAGGTGAAAATCGGGTCCGCTCTAACTGAGGAGACAGCCCAAAAACTGGTGGAATTGCTGAAAGAGTTTAAAGAACTGTTTGCCTGGTCCCCCAGCGATATGCCAGGAATCAGCCCCGACGTGATCGTGCACGAGCTAAAGATAGACCCCGCGATCAAACCTATCACACAGAAAAGGCGTCCAATGGGCACGGACAAGAAGATCGCGATCCAGCAGGAGGTGGGCAGGTTGCTCGATGCTGGTTTCATTAAGGAGCTCCGATTCCAGACTTGGGTCGCCAACCCAGTGCTGGTGAAGAAGACTAACGGGAAGTGGCGAATGTGCGTGGACTTCCGCGACTTGAATAAGGCTTGTCCAAAGGATTGCTATCCACTCCCAAGGATCGACCAGCTGGTGGATGCCACATCGGGACATGAGCTGCTGAGTTTCATGGATGCGTATTCAGGCTACAACCAGATCAAGATGGCCAAGGAAGACGCCCCCCACACAGCATTCTATGCAGACAGCGACATCTATCACTATAATGTCATGCCCTTCGGGTTGATCAATGCCGGAGCAACCTACCAGCGGATGGTGAATAAACTGTTTGGAGATATGCTGGGAGAAACCATGGAAGCTTACGTGGATGATATGCTGGTGAAGTCCCGACAAGCCGAGGATCACGTGCATAACCTTACCATGGCGTTTGAGCGGATGAGGCTCCATCAAGTTCGCTTGAACCCGACGAAATGCGCCTTCGGAGTCCACTCAGGGAAGTTTTTGGGCTTCATGGTAAGCCAAAGAGGAATTGAAGTGAACCCTGAGAAGCTGAGGGCAATCGAGGAGATGCAATCTCCGATAAACCATCGGGAGGTGCAAGTACTGAATGGCCGACTAGCTGCAATGAACCGCTTCTTATCCAAAGCCAGCGACCGATCAATGCCGTTTTTTGAAGTCTTGAGGGCCAACAAAAAATTCGAATGGACCGCCAAATGTGAAGAGGCGTTCCAAGCACTCAAACAGCACCTTCGCACACTCCCGCCGCTAGCGAAACCGATTCCAGGCGAGCCGCTCTTCCTTTATTTGGCTGTTTCTGAATTTGCCATTAGCTCTGTGTTAGTAAAGGTTATCGAGGGTAATCAAGTCCCCGTCTATTATGTAAGCAAGGCATTTGCCAAATCCGAATTGAACTATCCCACCGTTGAGAAGTACCTCTTTGCGCTGATAATTACTGCTCGGAAGCTAAGGCCATATTTCCACGCACACGAGATCACGGTGCTAACGAACCAGCCTTTAAAGCATTTTTTGAACCGACCAGATGCGTCAGGGAGATTGGTGAAATGGGCAGTAGAGCTTAGTGAGTTTCGAATACACTTTGCTCCAAGAACGGCAATCAAGGGCCAGGCATTAGCAGATTTCATAGCAGAGTCTACAGCCCCCGATCTAGAAGAAGCGGGCCCTGTAGAGGGGGCAACCATAGAGGTCCCGACAGAAGAACAACCAGAGAGGGCAGAGCAATCAGAACAGCCAAACAAGGAAAACACCTGGGAGATGTACACGGATGGCTCCGCAAGTTCAGACGGGTCAGGAGCGGGCTTCTTGTTGATACCACCGGGTGAAGGTGAACCGCTCCGATATGCCTTGGCTTTAACATTCAAGGCCACAAACAATGAAGCGGAGTATGAAGCTCTTATCACGGGCCTAAAAATTGCTAAAGGCACTGGAATCGATCACTTGAGAGTGAAGTGCGACGCGGCGTTAATCGTGAACCAAGTTCAAGGGCGATACGAAGCAAGGAGCCCGATAATGAAGAAGTATCTGCGAGAGGTACAAACCCTGAGAGAGAGCTTCAAAAGCTTCGACATCGAGGCTATTCCGAGGGAGGAGAACGTAGAGGCAGACGCCTTGAGCAAATTTGCCCTGGGGGCACCCTTAGAAGAAAATCGGAAGGTACACTTCCTGGAAAAGGTGATCTTGTCAAGCATCGACCCCACGCAAGTGTGCACCGTTGAAGCAAAATCGGAGGAGGAGCCCACTTGGATGACCCCGATAGTCGCGTACCTGACTACGGGGGCAATCCCCGAGGATAAGGTAGTAGCAGACAGGATATGTCGGATCGTGTCTAATTATGTGATGCTGGATAATTAGCTGTACAAGAAGGGCTGGTTCTCGACTCCGTACCTGAAGTGTGTAGCAGAACCCGACACCAATCGAATCCTGAAGGAAATGCATGAGGGGATCGCGGCCTGTCATGAAGGGGCCCGATCCATTTTGAGGAAGGTGTTGAACTTGGGCTACTACTGGCCCACGATGAACAAAGAAGCAACGGCGTTGGTCCGATCATGCGACGCGTGCCAGAGGTACGCCCCGAGTATCGTGGCCCCGGCTGCCAACCTGACATCCATCAAGAGCGCTTGGCCCTTCGCGCAGTGGGGCATCGACTTGGTAGGACCTCTCCCACAAGCACAAGGACAATGTAAGTATTTACTTGTAGCTATCGATTATTTTTCGAAATGGATAGAGGCGAAGGCATTAGCCAGAACAACGGGGAACCAGATCGTCAAGTTCCTCCAAACCCACATCGTGTCCAGATACGGGATTCCTAAGGTGGTGATCAGCGACAATGGCCCACCGTTTAACGGTTCTCAGGTGAAGGAATATCTGGAAGAACTGAACGTTGAGCATCGGACCGCCTCTGTACGCCATGCTCAGACTAATGGCCAGGTGGAGTCAGCCAACAAAATTGTGATGGATGGCCTGAAGAAGAGGGTCTATGCCTTGAAGGGCAAATGGCTGAACGAACTGGAAAACGTACTATGGGCTGTTAGAACGACACCCAAACGATCAACAGGGGAAACTCCGTTTGGCCTCGTTTATGGCACGGAAGCTGTCGCTCCTGTGGAGGTAGCTGTGGCATCCCACCGGACAAGATATTATGAACCCCTGACGAACGAGGAAGTGAGACGCCTGGACTTGGACTTACTCGAAGAGAAAAGGCGGGAAGCCGACGAAGTCCAAGCACGAATGCGCTTAGCGACGGCCAGGTACTATAATCGGCGAGTGAAGTCCCGACAGTTCTTCGTCGGGGAGCTGGTGTGGCGTCGCAACGAATTCACCCTTTTGGATCGAATCAAAAGGATGTCACCAAAATGGAAAGGACCTTATAAGGTCGTAGGGATGCCAGCTCCGAACGCATACAAGTTGGAAGACCTCGATGGCAGGACGTTAAAGCATTCTTTCAGTGGCGAACACTTGAAGAAACACCATGCTTGAAGAAAGTTGCCTTAAGTGGTGCCCGATAAAGTCGCCTTAAGTGGTGCCCAATAAAGTCGCCTTAAGTGGTGCCCGATGTAAAATCGCCTTAAGTGGTGTATGCTATTTATCGATTCGATGTAAACCTATTTTATGCCAATAAATAAAGAGGTTGCTTCCAAACAAGAGTTGTCCTTAGATTTATGTTAAGTATAAAAGTCGCCTTCAGTGGTGCACGACGAAAGTCGCCTTCAGTGGTGCACGACGAAAGTCACCTTCAGTGGTGCACGATGAAAGTCGCCCTCAGTGGTGCACGATGAAAGTCGCCTTCAGTGGTGCACGACGAAAGTCGCCCTCAGTGGTGCACGACGAAAGTCACCTTCAGTGGTGCACGACGAAAGTCGCCTTCAGTGGTGCACGACAAAAGTCGCCTTCAGTGGTGCACGACGAAAGTCGCCTTCAGTGGTGCACGACGAAAGTCGCCTTCAGTGGTGCACGACGAAAGTCGCCTTCAGTGGTGCACGACGAAAGTCGCCTTCAGTGGTGCACGAAGAAAGTCGCCTTCAGTGGTGCACGACGAAAGTCGCCTTCACTGGTGCACGACGAAAGTCGCCTTCAGTGGTGCACGACGAAAGTCGCCTTCAGTGGTGCACGACGAAAGTCGCCTTCAGTGGTGCACGACGAAAGTCGCCTTCAGTGGTGCACGACGAAAGTCGCCTTCAGTGGTGCACGACGAAAGTCGCCTTCAGTGGTGCACGATGAAAGTCGCCTTCAGTGGTGCACGACGAAAGTCGCCCTCAGTGGTGCACGACGAAAGTCGCCTTCAGTGGTGCACGATGAAAGTCGCCTTTAGTGGTGCACGATTCTTAGATTTACTCTAAGTAATATAAAGTTGTCTTAAGTGATGCCCGAGAAAAGACGCTTTAAGTGGTGCACAATACTTAGGTTTATTCTAAGTATCCGAAAGTCGCCTTCAAGGGTGCACAATATTAAGTCGCCTTAAGTGGTGCGTGATCTTTAGGTCTATCCTAAGTAACTATTAAAGTCGTCTTAAGCGATGCACTCGATGTTAAGTCACCTTAAGTGGTGCAAGTTATTAAATCGTCGGGAAGGACGTACAAGAATGTCTTAAGTGTCGAGGTTTCGACCTAAGCGCGTATAGTAAAGTCACTCGGAGAAGTACAACGACCGGAGCTAAAGAAGTCTGATATTGATAAGGGCTCGAGGGCCCAACGAGGAAAAAAGAGAAGAGGATACAAGGACTCTAAAAAGTAAACATTCAAACTTGGTCCTGGTCGGCAGCGTTGGCAGCAGCTGGGTCCACGGAGTTAGTGGCAGAAGGCCCCACAGGATCAGCCGTTGGAGGATTGGCTATCGGGGTCATGGGATCGAGGAGTTTCCGATGAAGAAGTAGTTCCTCTTCACTCTGAACTTGTGGTATGCATTTCCGGCCTTGAGCATCGGCTTCTTTGGTGGAAATGATACATCCTTCCCGGAGAGCTGCATCATAAGCAGTGCTGGAAATTTCATTCAGAACATGATCGAAGTTGAAAGGCTTCCTTCCCTCGAAACCAGACCCCCTATCTGAAAGCAGCCATTGAAAGGCACGTTAGGTTTCTCCGGAAATAACAATCAAACTAAGCAAAGATGAAGACGAACAATAGAGAAGAAATCCTTACCCGACATGATAATGGGAGGTTGGAAGAATGAACCTGACATTGCCGGAAAGATGGCCGAAGAAACGCTAAGGACTCAAGAGTTACAGAAAGCTTTCGAAAATTTATAAATGGTAAAGTGAAACTGTGCCCATGGTTAGGATTTTATAGACAAAAAGGACAGTTGAAGGGACGGTTTAATCTGAACCATCGAAATGAAAACGTTCTGATCCGGACCGTTGAGATGAAACGTGCGGAACTGCAGCAGACGAAATGATGAAATATCCTGAAAAGCACTTTTCAGAGAAAGCAGACACAGAGAGTCAGGCACGGGTACTGATGACGTCACTCCATTATCTGCTGCATTTAATGCACTAGAGAATCGAAGAGACCTTTGGATATAGCAGTTATCCATAAAACCCTGAGGAAACGTGGAGGAGAAGATTGATAACCTTAGGTAACTGAACCAAGGAATAGATCCCAGACTCTAGTGTTGGAAAAATCGGGAGTTGGAAGACACGACGAACTAAAAGTCCCTCATGTCTTGGGGGCAAATGATGGGTCCGACTATAGCCACAAGGCCCTTTAAACGGCGAGGAAACGGCAAACAGGCCCACCAGGCCCAGAGTAAGGGTCAAGATGATCTAGGAGAAGGGTCCCGATGAAGGGAGTCCCGACGAAGCAGGGTCCCGACAGAGTCGGTCCCGACAGTGGAGCTAAAAGCTCCCGACGAGAAGTCTTTAAGTAGGCCCCGATGATGAATCCCTGAGAATGATTGGCCCTGTCACGATGACGAGAGGCCCCGAGCGGTGACACCACGAGATAACTCTGGAGTCCCCGACGGGAGTCGGGACTCGTTACCAGAGGATAAAGCCAAGATATGCGGGGCGTGACCGAGATATACGGAACGTGGTTAAGATACACGGATCGTGGCCGAGATACGCGGGGCATGGCTAAGATACGCGAGATCGTGTACGAGATAAGGCGGGATACGGGCTAACCACCCCTAACGGTTCGCCAGGTACCTGAGGCACCTCTTTGCCTATAAAAGGGCAGGAGGTCACCTCAGATCACTTACGTTGAAATTCAATACTTTTGATATCTGTTGCTTGCCAGTCAGACGAGGTACTCATTTAAGCATCGGAGAGGGATTCTGGGTCACCGCCTGGTCTATCCCCTCTTGCAGGATTGCGTGGAGCAAAGGAGCTAGTATTGCCGTCAAGATCCGTACCGGAGTTCCACCGTGATCCAACAGGAACCAAACCCGGTTTTGAATAGTTTGATCCCGGTTTAGTAGAAAATGTGAATCGGGCATGAACGTAAGTGAAATTGACATCAGGAAGTCTCGTACGTAGTGTAGACATGCAGGGATACACGCGTCCCGGGACGACAATCTGAACCACATCTGATTATGAAGATAATCCAGTGTTCGTGGATATTCGCCCGATTTGGGTTCGGATTAACATTTCAGGCCTCGTCAACACGTCGAACCCACGAAAACGGCTTAAAAATTCTAAACCCGCGAGTTACAACGGTCCGAACGGGTAACACGCGCTTCGGACCGGACTCGTTCGAATTGTCCCGGACAATCCGGACCACGCTGGATTGTCCCCGCAACCCGGTGTGGTCCGGATTATTGCTCCTCGACGCGCGTAGCCTCACACATTTTCATTACACGCGAGTTTTCCCTTTGCCGATATTAACTCTAATCCACGCTCGGTTTACATATTTACTAAACCGAGGTCGAACTACTTAAAACCGGGTTTGAGTCCAAGGTTCCCTATATATAGGAATCTTGGTCACCTATTTCATAACTTGGGTTGGCTTGGAAGCTCTGACTTCTCCCTAGTTTTATCTCTCTAGGATACTCATTTTGTCATCGGAGAGGGTTCATCGCGCACCACCCTCCCCTCTGTGGTGTCGATACTGCTCTTGTGCGGATGTTAGGAGGAATGCGCGTATGCACTACAAGAGGCGCGCATACGTGCATACACTGCAAGGTGTGCATACGCATACACATCACGAGGCGTGTATACATCACAAGGCGGGCGCGTGTTGACACCGCAAGGCGCTCGCGCACAAGTATAGCAAAGAACAACACGTAGACACTCCGGAACGTCAACATCCCGACGTGCGAATGACTATACACTCGGACACTCAAACACTTAGCCATTTTAAGGGCGTGTAAATCCTCGAAATTTTAACTGTTCGACACCCCGACACTCCGACAGTCTGAGACTCCCGCATTCTAACTGTCTGTCACCCGTAAATCCTGACAACCTGACGAAGATACCACACAACATTCAAAGGACCCGACGACCCGCACGAGTCTGGTCCCAACATTTGGCGCCGTTTGCGAGATTAGAACAAAAAAGTCATTACTCGCCTCCAAGCGCTAAATAGCCAATACAAACATTGACACTGACAAAGGCTTCCCAATAGGAGATGCATAATCAAGCATGTGTACATCCAACGGACATACCCCCAGCAGGCATACCCCTAGCGGGCATACCTTTAGCGGGTATACCTCCAACATGTGTACCTCCAGCATGCGTACCCCCAACGGGCATACCCCCAGTGGGCATACCTTCAGCGGGCATACCTCCATCATGTGTACCTCCAGCGGACATACTGCCAAGTTCATCACACCTACAAGCAGGTGTAACGAGATCATGCCCCTCTCTGGCAGGCATACGTCCAGAGTGCACACCTTCAGCGTGCCCACCTCCAAACATGTTTGATCGGCACCATAGCTTGATCAACTTCCCCTCAAGAAAACACCAACCCTTGAGTGCTACGTTGCGCTACTCTGACGTCGCAACCACCGCTATGACGACTGTGTTTACCCCCGGCCCTGCAACACTGCTCATTAAGGTAGCAGCAATCGCTGCTATCACCGGAAATCATCGTCAACCGAAAACACTGACGAGACGCAAAACCACTGGAGCGCTACGCTGTGCTACTCTGACTTCGCAACCACAGCTATGATGACTGTGCTCACTGTCGCCCCTGTAACAGTGTTCATCACCACAACAGCAGTCACTAACACTGCCACCACTGCGACACTTCTTATCACCAAACATCGGTGTCCAACCAACAGGTTACACGCGTAGCTGTCACTCCGTTACGGCGAAAGATTTGCTATCACCGAAAATCGTCGTCAACCGAAAACACTAACGAGACGACCTAATGCAGACCTCATGGTGTGGATACCAACGCGAAACATCCAGACGCTCGCTATCATGCCTATCGTAAGAGTATCCTTTATAATAACAGCTATATGCATACAATCACATAAGTGTAGGTCATACCTATGGGTATTCAATATGAAGCAACTATATATTCAACAAAAGGTTGACGAGACCTCCAACCAAGGAGCTCTCACGACCAACGCAGGGAGTAACCCCTTACTATACGTTCAATGTTCCAAGCACTTAACTATTTACGTGCATTACATATCTCTATCTCCTAACAATGACTAATAGGAATCTAGGAAAACACGAAGCAACGGAAATTTGAACCTTCAAGATTCGATCCAATTCGGAAAAAAACGACTTGGCGTGGACTATCATCGCCGCCAGAAAATAATCACAGGCCACTTAAGCTTCGCCCGAGCTGGCCACTCGGTGAGCAGTTTTCACCATTCAAGCTCACACATTTCCGAGGATCCCTCTTCGATTATCAGAGCGGTTGCAACTGCCTTGATCTATCAAGTGAGCAACACCAAGGAAGAGCATTAGCTATCAAACTCGCACACCTCCAAAGTGCGTATGTCTCTACAATGCACTCAAGTAATGGGTATTCAAGAGCTCAACCTTCAATTTCGCACAAGTAGAAAACCAGACTTCAACACCTCCTATGAAAGATGGCCAAGCGCGCGGCATTCAAGAGTAGCCTCAATGCAAAAAGAAAGAGATAGTTTAAAACTCCTACACCACCCTTCAACATGGGAAGAGCAACGACGACGTTTTCAAACTTCGTGAATGGAAACAAACAAACACATCTGGTCAAACACCTGTCTGACCGGTGCCTATAAAAACCAAACCACAGATCACGACACGACAGCTTGGTCCGTCACGTACGCGCAAGCGCCATTACCCAACAATCCCCAAACGGGGGCATACGCCGATTACACCTCTGTGGAGGAGCTCAAATGCTCTTAACATCGCGTCGCGGTAATAAACAATAGGGGGACACCATTCAAGTGACAACCCTTTCACCACTGCGTAACGCAGACACAATCCACCTAGCAGCATGGGAAATAAGGATTCAAGATCAACCCCTATGTTATACGCACATCCGTGCCAAACCCATCACGCGGGGAGGGCGAGAAAACTATCTCCGACATCCTATAAGTATACCATTCAGAACAGATGTTGGTAATAAGAACTATCTCCGATTACAACAAAAGGAAAAGCGAGGGACCCTGTCAATTCGACATTCCGCAACCATGTATACATCCATGACACAAGCACAACTTCAAAAGAAGTCAATCTACAAGTCATAACCACCACGTTGGTACAACACCATGAAGAGTCGTGAGGTATTACCTACCTCTCGTACAAAGACTAGGAAATTCGAGGTTCTCCACAAAAAACACTCGGAAATTAGTTTAAGGAAAAACTAAGGAGAAACACATCAAGTAAGACAATGCCCCAAGAAAACGGGCACTGCTCGATAGAACGCGCAAATCCGACGCAAGGCGTACCATTGCCACTCAACGGTCGGAAACACGCGTCCAGACAGGAAACATTACCTCTACTCAATCTCACTAATAAATACACTTGCATTAAATTGCACGAAATAAAGGGGAGGTAATTTTAACGTCCTCATCAAATATGGATGCTGCCACACGGCAGTCACCAAGGGAAATTCCCAACGCTCATCACAAGAACGGGGGCATGTTGCGAACTACGAATTTTACAAAGATTCAGCGGTATCCTATTTACAACATATACTCATCACACCCGAACAAAGAAATACGGTGTGACCGCCAAGCGACTTGGGGGGCACCGAACGAACAAGTGCTTGACACCCCACCTAATTATAGGGGAAAAGATCAGAAGTAAAAGGCCATGAGAACACGCGAATACGCGACACCACCCTTCCTGAGAGGAAGGCACATATGAGGAAAACAACCTCAACATCCTATACGGATTCAACCTAAGATATCAACATCAGGTATCGCCCTCAAAAGGCGATCTCTGCTACTAAAAAAGGTCTAGGTAACCGACATATTGCCGAAACTCGAGTAATAGGTAATAACTCTGTGCTAAATACTGAACTGAATAAAACAGACTTCTTGGGTAAGATATCTACCCCGAATAGTCTAATTTAGTCAGAGCATAATGCAATCTGAACGGAACAGACTAGTCACGAATTGTCTGATCCAGTCATATTGACATTACAAACTAAACAGAACGAAATAGCCGAACCTGATGTGAGGATCGAATAGTTCAGTCTAATCAAATCCAGTGGGACAACATAGCAGGCGAAAAATCCATACAAGGAGAATTATATCTCCATATTATTCACTAACCAGTACATATCTCGAATCAATGCGAAACAATTGGAGACAGGTTATTTACAAATACAAGAGATGTATCGAAGGCACACCCTACTTAAGAAACAACACCAAGAAGAGGTTGTATACAACACTCTCTGGAATTCTCTATCTAAGAGATCCCTAATTAGGCATCTAAGCCAAGTTGCGGTCACGTATATATCATTTGCATCGTCGCAACTGTCACACCTAAAATCTGACCTATAGCGAAATACGTTTAGAAAAACGTGCAATTTTGAAAGAGTCGCTACTAGTTAATTATAAGGCTAACTAGAATCCTAAATTGCTTAGGTAAATAACGAATTAAACACCTAAGTACATTAATTGGTCTGAGATAAAAAAATTCGAGTTCGGGGGTTTTATTACGAATTAAAACACATGAAATTAATTACGTCCTTTCGGTACTCAATCCATAAATTGCCACTAATCTAATATGTATAATTTCACATCATACAAAATTAAATTTATGCTCTAAATGAAATAATTATCATCTACAGAATAATATTAATAAACACAAGTTATAATTCACACTGAAAGTGAAACCTAATACCACTAACCATTTTCACGTATAATTAAATTAAAACATATTTTAATATATTTTTATATCTACTCTAAATTAAACTAAACTATACTTATTTATTATAACATTATATTATATCTATCTACTACCTATAATAAAAGTTTCACCTGTCCTCACACTGAAACGACGTCTTCTCCGCTGCCGCAACCGACGCTTCTTCCGCTGCAATTTCAATAGTAACGACTCAAAATCATCAACCAGCGCATCACCTCCATATGTTGTCTTCCGCTGGGAAACCATCGACCCGACCAGCCAAAATCATCCCCAACCAGCGCATCGCATCGCATCTCCTCCCTCTGTTGTCTTATGCTGAAAAACCATCGACCCGACCAGTACTAACGATGCATTGCTTCATCAACATCGCTCCCAAACCTTGCACCTACACCGCTGCTTTATATACACGCATGCTCTGACTCTTACTCACCTTTCTAGAAGACCTCCTGATTCTGTTTGCGAGACTGTAATCCATGTCGCCACCGCTTCCTGCTCTCAGATCTGCTGCAATTCCCGTCGCCGCCGCTTCCTGCTCTCTCTCGAGTAGGAATAGCTGAAGAAGACAATTCAAGGTGAAAATCATGGATTCAGGATCTCCGGAGGAAGAATCGAGAGACGACTATAGGAGTATCGTTTGGTGTCACAAGGTATGCACACAAGGTGTTTGTTCATTGCAATTTCATTTAACTTGTAACTATAGGGTTTTGAATCAATTCTTTTAATTCATAATTCAGATTTCTCTAAATGGTTTTTTCCTTCTTTGCTCTCATTTTGTAAAGCTTGTATTTCAGCTTTTTAGAAATTTTAAGTTTGGAAAAGTAATCCATATGATTCTCAATTCTGGTTTTGAATCAATTATGATGCATCTGTTGCTGCTCATATTGGTGTGGCAATATCGCAATCACATTTTGCTTATCCTCATAATACACTTCCACAAGAGCTTTAATAGGTAATAGATAGATTCAGATATAAGTAATATAGGTAAAACATTATATGTACATTCTTGATAAGGGCCAGCATACATGAAATTATATCATACTATTGCTCTTATTGGGATGAGAAAATATGTTCTTACGTAGCGACTCTTTCCTCTATTCGAAGTAAAAACTTGTAACAATAAAAATAAGTGCGAATGAAAACTTTAACATTACATTTCACGTTAGGAACTACCCATTGAATGTTTAACAAATAATCTTAGTAGACTAATGAATCTACAAGAAGAGGCACACCTGCAGCATCGATCTCCTTAAAAATGTGTACTTCATGTTGTGTATGTTTGTGCTTCTTAGGAGATCTTGTTCAAACTGATGAACCCCGCATACATGTATTTGAACAACTATATTTACTACTATTAAAGTTGTTTGAGGCCTCAACAACAAAAGCCACGACGCTTCACTAGCAGCAGCGCTTCCAAATTGCATCCAATGCTCCATCATCCCGGTAGCAGTGGTTCCAACTTCCATCCAACACTTGAGAAAAAAACCAAGGACATTAGCTTTCCAATTACAATAGTTGACCGCCATGATGGGTCTTTACGCATCTTTTAATTTATTCAATCAATTTTCTCCACAAGCTAATTTACTCTCTGGTGTAATTCATTGCTCAAGGTAGCTTGCTTCTGGCTGCCAACAAACTACTGACGGGTTGGCTCCACTCCAATTCAGGCTTTGATGCAAACTTCGACAAGTTTGGAATTTGACAAACCACCATGCCGCACCAACTTAAAGAATTTACAAGTTCACAATTGAAAAACCAGGTATTCTTGAATGAATTTGCTAATTCTTTCATCATGTACTGCAAGTCTACAAGACTTTATTTCTTACAAATCTAAATAATAACAATGGATCTTCGGAGAAGAACAATGGAAACTTCTATTACATATAGAAGAAGGCAAGAAAGCTTACACCCAACCCTTTAGTTTTTATCTATTATCGAAGAGGTTGGGAGGATGGCTAATCTAATGCCTGGTGGAAAGGTATAGCTAACTGATATTACTTTCCCATTATATATATCATCAAAACCTCTCACATGATTTTGTGCATCCACTTATTTATAAATTTGAGAAACTGTTCTAAAGTTTGATCCTAGAATACAAATAACACATTGAATATTTCCTTAAGATGATCCTCATGAACATCACGGCTTAGTGAGTCATGAAGAATAATTACTTTATTGGAGACAAAGATACAACCAATTGTGGGTCTTTTTTCCAACTGCTTGTAACAAAGACTTGACCCATATATTTGCAACTATTCTTAATGCAAAACTACTAAGAGCAAAATTTTAATATTGTGTGATGTTAATATGGTTGCTGACTTCTGTGGTGCAAGGAGATAGAAATTAGGCTTCTGGATTAGCAATTTTGACTGTTTTTTGTATTACGCAGTATAATCTATGAAATTTTGACGAATTGATCTTAATGTGTCGATTCTTTATGCTAAATATTGAGATTGAATCTCATTTTGTATTTTCTTTCTCTTCATCTCTTTACAACTCACGGTGATTGCTTAGGTTATTTAGTTCTTGGCATTTTGCATTATTGTAAAAATGAGAAAGATAAATGGATGAAGATCAAGACATACTTAATGCACCTGATTCTTTTCATAGGATCCATAACCATGTTTTATCAGCTTTATGGAATTCCTAATTCATACCCTACTTCTCACTAATACATTAAGTTATTTTCATAGGTTATTTTTGAAACCCGTATTTAGGAATTTTGTTGTTACTTACAGTTGAACTCTGCTTTTACGCTACATAATATTGATTTCATCTTTCGATTATGAACATGCAGGTTTAAGTGTAAGGTTGTACGTGTCTATCATGGAGGTGGAAGAGGCCTACAAGAAACGCTCCCTCATGTGGTACTTCTTGTCAACTTGCATACATTTTTTCTTGTGAATTTCATTTTTTTAAATATATTCTTTTAAGGTTTTGTTTATTGTTGTGGCATTGTCTTTGATTCTGCATTTGCAAGTATTTAAACATGGAACTACCAAAGTTTTTTCCGGTTATCTACTTCTTTCCCTCTACTAAGAGATCTACTCAGATATGAATTTGAAGTATACCGAGTGAATATGCAGATACAATATGCTTATGAGTTGTTGATGAATCATATATGGAAGAGAAACAAACACATACAACTGTAAGTGATTTTTATTGGATCTTGTTTTTCCTTAATATCTAATGAACCAAAATCATACTTTTGAAACCTTGAGATGTGTTAATCTAATATATGTGCATGTAGGTTATGTGCGAAAGATACTAAAGTAGACACACACTTTAGCTCTAAAGGACCTTCAATATCAAGGTGATTAAATGCATAATTATTCAATCCTTTTAAAATGGTTAATAGTAGTCATCATTTCCTTCAACTAACCATCATAACAACTAACCCTTTATATTCTAATGATTATATATTCTGATGATTAATTCTAACAGCAGGACCAGTTGTTTTAGCTTGGAACCTTGATAAGCAACTCTTCAACAATGAATTCAAAATACATGCAAGGGTACTGCCTCCACAGAAAGTCTAGCATCTTATTGTCACTTGATGTTTGTTGTAACCTTATTTCTTCAAGTAGAATCAGTACACGCATAACTAATGATATTGTATTATAATAATTTCTTACTTTATTTTTTAATAAATTAAAACATTTACCAATTTTCTAGGCTTTCTGATTCATCTTTTAAACCAGATACTGAAAATGCATAAATGTTTGTCGCGCGTGCAACGCATGCGCCGAATCCTAGTATAAAAAAAGTTCAACTAAACTAAAGGATACTTATTAATATATTATATATATGATTACATGTGCAGAGAAATCAACATGGAGGTGATACAAAACACTATCTGGAACGCATATGAAGTGGACATCAAGTGAAGGACGGAACTTACCCGAGTGGTCCAAATAGAGCTGGAGCGTGATATTAATCCGGTAATAGCGCTGGAATCACTCCGGTGAGCGACGGGCTGGAACCGGGGATCGTCGGAGTAGTGTCGAAGTCTGTTGATGGTTTGTCGGAGCTGATTCTGATGGAGGTCGGTTCTGGAGAGTGTGCTCTACAGATTAGAGGAGTGGGTAAGAGCTTCTGGTCGGGGCAACAACAAAGTTGGTCGATATCGGAGCTCGCAACGGGAAGGAGCAGAAGCTTAACGAAGTGGGTCGGAGTCGAGAACGGTGCGCGGTGGTGCGGACTTCAGTTGGCCGAGGGATAGAGGCCGCTGGTCGGAGGTCAGCAAGCTAAATTCACAAGCAGCTACCGAGACAGGTACGGCCGACTTTGAGTGCTATCGAAGGAATCAGAGCGAGGCGAGTAGCTAGGTTTATGTGGCTACGCTTGGTCAGAGATGGGTTTGGGCAAAGGGATGTATCAGGTTGTGGACGAAGTGGGTTCGAGATGTACGAAGGTTTTTGGATGAAAGAAACGGGGAGGGCACGGTGGATGGTAATGAATGAAGAAGATGAAGACAAATCTCAATATAAAAGTATAACAATAATAATAATATTTATAATAATAAGATGAAAAATTTCTAACATGACAAGAAACACAAATGCATAATCGGTTTTTCTCTAGTTTCCCATGTCATCCCCCCTTACATTGTGTACTTAGCCACATACTTATATTAACAATACATCTAGGGTTTTAATCTAACTAGGAAATAAAATCTACTGATTTATTTGGCTAATAAATACTAAATATTCTGAACATTAAATACAAATATTCAGAAAAATATACTCTGCAATAAATACATATAACTATCATAATTTTGCAGGAGCCATCCTTGGAAGCTTCATAACTTGCAATAATTAGACACTTCCTTATTTGGTGCGCCGCGTGTTGCGTGTGGTCCAAAATTAGGTGTTTACAAGTCTCCAAGCTAATGTCAGCACACGACATTTCGTCGAGCAAACTACTCAAACATAAGACTCTACCTTGGAAACAATACCAAGTAGCGGTCACATACATGCATGCGCATCACGCTAAGGATGCACTGACGCGCATCAACTTGAAAACGCAAACAACGATGTATCAACGAACACATGCAGCTAGGAACACTTGAAAAAATTCCATGTCTAACATGCGTCGTCAACCAAATGGAGTATTCATAATAAAATATCAGTTCATACACTAATTATAGAAGATCGTAGAACTTCATCTATTCCATGATAGAAGATTGTAGAACTTCATCTATTCCATGATAGAAGATCGTAGAACTCCATATAGAGATTTCCGACTGTGCCCCTCTGTTTTTTATTTTCTCTCATTTTGCCATGATTGCAATTTCTAAATTTGCAATCATGCCCCTCATTTTCTGATTTTGCCCAGGCCACCCTTTCGGATTTTAAACCTAGCGTAAGCACTCTTTATTTGGTAGCCGATTAAAGGTTGACTGTGACCCTCTCAATTAATTACCGCATCCTCCGTTGTGAAATCTCTTCTTTTTGAGTAGTCAATTTCGGGTTGACTGTGGCCCATTCTTTTATTTCAAGCCTTCGAAGTTGCGGGAGCACCTCTAATTTGTAGCCGTTTGAGGGTGGCTGAGACCCTTTTATTCGCATCTTCAATGTTTTGGGAGATCTTTTGATTTGTAGCCATTTGGAGGGTGGTTGTGGCCATTTCCTTTATTTTCTCACACTCACCGAGTTTGCGGGATCACTCTTTTTAGGTAGCCATTTTTTTAAGGGTGGTTGTGACCCTTTTTATTCTCCCGCCCTCACAGGGTTCGCGGGGTCACTCTTTTATTTGTAGCCTTTTGAAGGGTGCTTGTGGCCCTTTTACTTATTTCCCGCTTTTGATGTTGCTGGAGCACTCGTTATCTGTAGCCATTTGAAGGGTGAATGTGACCCTTTCTTTGTAGTCGTTTTAGGGACGTCTAAGACCATTTCTATTTATAGTTGATTTAGGGACAACTGTGACCCTTTATTTATTCACTTCTCTCACAAAATTTGCGTGAGCACTCTCTTTATTTTTATCGGTAGCCAATTAAAGGGCGGCCGTGACCCAAAGAAAAATGAATTTTTTTTTTCTTTTTTTTTTTTTGAAAAATAATTTAACGAAAATAATCAACAACAATTCTGTACATGCCCCCAGTGGGAAATTGAAAATTTCTACTTCAAAATATCTTCTAGAGAAGGACTTAGTTGATTGAGTCAAAATATGTCGGCCGTGTCGACGCCCTGGATTGACCCTACGACCAATGGATGACATAGGCAATGATTTCTTCTCTCGGCTTCTCAAGTACCCTGGCTATTGTTCAATCTCATATGGGGATGCCCCTTGGTTAGCACTGACCATTTTAGACTTCGCCGTAAAAACGAATGCACGACTTGGCTCGTGGACGCGTATGAATTCCACACATTGTAGGTGAAATTTTAGCCTTGAAGTTCTCTGAAGTAGTCACGTTTCACGTGGTTGCGACATCGGTCGAAGTGGTCGTCTGATCTGCAAAAAAAAGTAGAGACACTCAAATCTCAAGGAAAAATCAAATATAATTTATCATGCCTGAGTATTAGATGTCCCAAGTGAGCAATTTGTTCTTCGTACAACTGGATGGCCGCATGTTCTTTTATGTTGCCCCATTTGGCCTGCAGAACATATATGAACAAGATACCTAACCAAGGGTACCTTAAAAGAGTGAATAAAAAACCAGTCTAGAGAATATGAGAAATCATGCATGATTTTTTTGAAAACTCTAATGTCATTCATTTCATAATTTTGATTATTTTTCTAAAAAAGAATCAAAATTTATGATCTAAGGTATTTTGCACCATCATAATTTTTGTTGAGTGCACTATCTGTCTTGAACGCAGGACAGATGCTTAAAACAAAGTTTTTTTAAAAAAAGGTTTTCTCGTCCTTTGTTCAAACTAGAATAATCGCAATCAACTGAGCGATTAGAATCAAAACTCCCATTTGACGCTTGCTCGTGCGAATGTTGAAATAAAGATCTTGCCGCAAAAGTGCAATACACCTTGGATAAAAATGAATCACACTTTGAATTTTTTTTAAACGTTCACGCATTCTCGAAAGTTAAAATTCTACTGTTAAAAGAAATTTACAATTTACAACAGTTTACCTGAAGAGTACATATGGAATGCATGTACGAAATGAAAAATCCAGGTAAAGTTTTATTTTATAAAAAGCAATGCAAATGCAATGCATGTTTGGAATTAAAAGCTCAACAATTAAGAGAAGATATACACTCTACCTAAAAATATTTATTGAAACAATGCCTATGAGATGTATATGAGATGAAATTTGTACAGTTAAGAAACATACATGCTACCTAAAATTTGTTGTTGTTGTTTTTTTTTTAAGAGGAAAAAAAATCAATGCATCCTAGTTGGTTAATATTAAAAATTCATGTGAAAAGTTTTTAAAAAGAATGCATATAAGATGAACAAAATAAATACAAGATGAAAACTTAAAAATATAAGTTCTATAACTAAGAAAAATTACAATTTACGTGAAATGTTTTTTTTCGAAAATAATGGACATGAGATGCACGCCATTTGATTAATAAAAAAAACCAGGTAATTTTTTTTTAAACAAAGAGCCCTAAAATTAAGAAAGCCTACGATTTATCAAAAAAGTTTTTTTTTTTTTTAAATTAATACATATTAGATGCATTATTAAAAATAACACAATTCGTGTAAATTTTTTTTTGAAATGATGCATATGGAATCCATATTCGAAATTAGAAGCTCTAACAGCAATTGCAATTTTTCCTAAAATGTTTGTTTTACATGCATACGCGACGCGCTAACCAAAATTACAACTTACATAAAGAGTTTTTTTTTATAAAAAAAAATAATGCGTATGAAACGCAAGTTTGAAATAAAAAATTCAGGTAAGAGGTTTAAAAAAAATAATGCATACAAAATGCATGTTTAAAAAGAAATTTCTATAATTAAATGACTAATTACTTAGATGAATTTTTTTTTTGTTTTTAAAATGCAATGAGATGCATGCTTAAAAATAAAAGTTATACAAACAAAAAAGTTATTATTTACAGAATAATATTAATAAACACAAGTTATAATTCACACTGAAAGTGAAACCTAATACCACTAACCATTTTCACGTATAATTAAATTAAAACATATTTTAATATATTTTTATATCTACTCTAAATTAAACTAAACTATACTTATTTATTATAACATTATATTATATATAAAAAAAAGTTCAACTAAACTAAAGGATACTTATTAATATATTATATATATATGATTATATGTGCAGAGAAATCAACGTGGAGGTGATACAAAACACTATCTGGAACGCATATGAAGTGGACATCAAGTGAAGGACGGAACTTACCTGAGTGGTCCAAATAGAGCTGGAGCGTGATATTAATCCGGTAATAGCGCTGGGATCACTCCGGAGAGCGACGGGCTGGAACCGGGGATCGTCGGAGTAGTGTCGAAGTCTGTTGATGGTTTGTCGGAGCTGATTCTGATGGAGGTCGGTGCTGGAGAGTGTGCTCTACAGATTAGCAGAGTGGGTCAGAGCTTCTGGTCGGGGCAGCAACAAAGTTGGTCGATATCGGAGCTCGCAACGGGAAGGAGCAGAAGCTTAACGGAGTGGGTCGGAGTCGAGAACGGTGCGTGGTGGTGCGGACTTCAGTTGGCCGAGGGATAGAGGTCGCCGGTCGGAGGTCAGTCAGATAAATTCACAAGCAGCTACCGAGACGGGTACGGCCGACTTTGAGTGCTATCGAAGGAATCAGAGCGAGGCGAGTAGCTAGGTTTATGTGGCTACGCTTGGTCAGAGCTGGGTTTGGGCAAAGGGAAGTATCAGGTCGTGGACGAAGTGGGTTCGAGATGTACGATGGTTTTTGGATGAAAGAAACGGGGAGGGCACGGTGGATGGTGATGAATGAAGAAGATGAAGACAAATCTCAATATAAAAAATTAACGATAATAATAATATATATAATAATAAGATGAAAATTTTCTAACATGGCAAGAAACACAAATGCATAATCGGTTTTTCTCTAGTTTCCCATGTCATCCCCCCTTACATTGTGTACTTAGCCACATACTTATATTAACAATACATCTAGGGTTTTAATCTAACTAGAAAATAAAATCTACTGATTTATTTGGCTACTAAATACTAAATATTCTGAACATTAAATACAAATATTCAAAAAATATACTCTGTAATAAAAATACATATAACTATCCTAATTTTGCAGGAGCCATCCTTGGAAGCTTCATAACTTGCAATAATTAGACACTTCCTTATTTGGTGCGCCGCGTATTGCGTGTGGTCAAAAATTAGGTGTTTACAAGTCTCCAAGCTAATGTCAGCACACAATATTTCGTCGAGCAAACTACTCAAACATCAGACTCTACCTTGGAAACAATACCAAGTAGCGGTCACATACATGCATGCGCATCACGCTAAGGATGCACTGACGCGCATCGACTAGAAAACGCAAACAACGATGTATCAAAGAACACATGCAGCTAGGAACGCTTGAAAAATCTCCATGCCTAACATGCGTCGTCAACCAAATGGAGCATTCATAATAAAATATCAGTTCATACACTAATTATAGAAGATCGTAGATCTTCATCTATTCCATATCATATTGCAAGCATTGCAACTACCTAATGAAGCGCATACCTTCTCATAGGTACAACCTTACTTATACATCAACAATACACCCTACTCTGAATTACACCAAGTAACGGACTCTATGCATATAACGTGCATCAACAATACAAGCTATTACGCTAGACACAACAAGCTGCTTATATTACATGCCACCAACACGTCAGTACTCGACATCAACAACGAGCAAACAAAACGCTCTTTCTCTCGGCACATATTTCGTTTATTACGAATAGCCTCGACAACATATTACATCCTTGAAATTTCACCAAGGATTATCTAGCGGTAACATGGCGCGACATCCCCAGCTCGGGGGCAACCTCATGATTACAATGACCATTCATTAGATTTTTAAAACAAGAGGCGGTCATCTACAACGTGGTGCGACATCCTCTATACGAGGGCAACGCCATGTCATCTTGCTGCAGACTATCAAGCCCAGTAGAGATTACTGAACTCCCGGGCGTAATTTCACCCCACATTATACGGCGCGACATCCTCTATGCGAGGGCAACCCCATATCATCTTGCTGCGGTCTATCAAGCCCAATAGAGATTACTAAACACCCGGGCGTGAATTCACCCCACATTACATGGTGCGACATCCTCGCTACGAGGGCAACCCCATGAAGCATGACGCAACATCCTCTATACGAGGGCAACCCCATGGGAACCTATTACTAAACACAAATAGCGTTCATTACTAAACACCCTTCCACGCTGGCAGGAGCGTATCCTGTCACAACGCTATACGCGATATGTTTAAAACTAACAAAATCTACAAGTAGAGTCTTGTAAAACGTTATCTTTGAGGTGAACAAGTAACGGAAACAAAACACTTCAGATTAGCAAGTAGTGTCTTTTCACAAACGTCGCCTTGGAATGGACCAAGAGACGGAAAAATGCAAGTCGTGTAACGCGGTCTTGTACAACCCCTTGGAATAACCAGGTAGAGGTGTTGTAGAATCGCAAGGTAAGTACGGGAATAACCAAAGAACACCTCGCTACAACACTACAACGGGCGTTCCCGGGTAATAGAAACAGAACACATCCAAATTAGCATGTCGTGTCTTGCCAACAACGTCGCTTTGGTATGACCCAAAAGACGGTAAAAACTACAAGGCGTATTGCACGACCTCTGTTCCGCCCCTTGGAATAACCAAGTGGAGGCGCACTAGCATCGCAGCGCAAGTACATGGATTAGCCAGCGGAACGTCTTGCAACAACGTTACACGGGGTGTTCCCAACTAACGGATGGAAAAACGAACCAAATTAACAAGTAGCGTCTTGTCACAACATCGTCTTAGAGTGGACTAAGAGACAGTAAAAACTAAAGTCTTGCCTTGTCGAGACGACTCTTTTGTGTACATGAAAGGGTCTTGCGCATTACTACTCATAAATGCCAAATACCGGGATAATGGTCTTGTGCATTACTACTCATAAAGGCCAAGTGCCGTGGCAAAGTCTGGCGCGTTACTAACCATGAAATACGGAAAGCATTCTACTCACCTAGTCAACTCGCACCTATGCATTATGCAATATAATGGGTAAACGTCAGATTCGGGTTCGTTTTATAATTATTCGGACTTCACATACACGCCAAACCCACCAAACGGTCCTAAAATAATCACCCACAAGTCTAAAACGGCTCGGGGTACGCGCGCGCGTACCCCGAGCGTAGGACCCGTCTGAATTGTCTACAATCCAGACTGGAATCTGGATTGCTAGACAATCCGGAGATCGGGATTGTCTAACAATCCCGACCTCTGGATTACGTATAGGAATGCGCGTGACTCCTATATACGCGCGTACAACACGTTTCGGACTCTTCGACGTCAACTCCTTGCTCGTCCACGTCCGGTTAACTTTTTCACAATTAAAATCGACGTTGGACCATTCAAAACCCGTTCTGATTTCAAGGTTTACTATAAATAGGGGCCTTGATCATTCATTTCACAACTAAGTTGACGCCGAAGCTCTGACCCCTCTCTAAACTTTCTCTCTCTACAAGTATAATTTAAGCTTCGAAGAGGGCTCATCGTACTCCACCCCCCTCTAAGTGGTGTGCGATACTGCCCCTCGTGCAGGTGTCCGAAGAACGTATCCCGGCACGTGCGAAGACTCGCTACCTCGACGACCCGAAGCGCATTCACCAGGACCCGACTCTCCATCGAGTGAAGGATCCAACATTTTGGCACTGTCTGCGAGACACGAACATAATAAGTCATACACTACTGACAGCAATGACGAGCAACCCTCCGCCTCCTGATAACACGGATATGGAAAGAGAAGAAGGTCTAAGACGAACAAAAAGGAAGGCTACTGCGGAAGCATCAGAGCAAGCACCACCAAGAAGGAGTCAAACAGGTCCCTCCTACATCCCTGAGGCCGTATCCACAGCCTCTTCTGTGCCGTCTCTAAACGCACAACAGGAGCGTACCGCCCAAACCAATGAGCCACCACCAGGATTCGAACGCAAAGCCCGCACAGAAGAGGAACAACCCCAGGGTAGAGACACCCAAGGTGCTCAGACAGCCCTTACATTAACGACTGCAATGATGGCAGCAATCGAAGAGCTCCTGACTTTCAGAGAAAACCTAAGGAATCAAGGCTATGTGCCTCCACCACCACCACCCGCACCACCTCCGCCACCACCTGCTCAAGCATACCCGGCACCGGGGACAATGTCTCACGACACTCCCCCGAGGAGAAGCCCCAATGCCACAAGGAAGACAGCCTCCAGCTGCCAACCCACATTACTATTATGCAGAACCACAAGGATCTCGCTCCAATGCAACTTACTATGAAAGGCCACACCCAGCCGAATCATGTAAGCAACCATGTTTCAGGAACGAGCAACCGGGCAAGGATGATTCTCAATACCAACAGAGCTGGGGGCATGACAACAACAGAAACCCAAATAACATTTGGGGGATGCCAGGGAAGAATGACAATGTCGCCATCACAGGACTGACGTCCAAAGCCTTGGAGGCTCTTATAATGCATAAGTTCAAGCAGTCAAAAGTCAGGCCAATGCATGTCCTGGCTGATAGCGCAAGCCACCAATTCACCAAGGAGATGTTGTATGACAGGGTTCTGGGAATCCTAAACAACATCAGAACTGAGAAATACTCGGGAAAAGGTGATCCTATCGAGCATGTACAACAACAAGAGGCATCATTGCTAGGGAGAACAACAAACCCAAACCATGTAGCGGTTACGTTCCCGCAAACCTTAGCATGTTCAGCGAAACATTGGTTTTTCTCCCTTCCTAATGAAAGTGTCAGCTCCTGGCCTTACTTAAACGGAAAGTTCATCCAGAGGTACATGGGTGAACGCAAGTTTCTCAAGGATTCAAGCGCACTAGACGACGTGAAGCAGCAGTATGATGAATCCTTAGCAGATTACTACATCTGTTTTAATCAGAATATTGCAGACTTCCAGACAAACCTGTCTGTGCACGATATAATTCAGGCATTCATAAGGAGCTTGGGACGTTTAGGATTCTCCTTGGGAGAAAAAATGTCAAAGCGACCAGAAGAAATTCTTGAGGAGTTAGCCTCACACGTCAAAGAGTTTGTGGACCTCGAAAGGTTCAGAGCAAGAGCTAGGGAAAAAATGAACGTGGGGCGCAACAAAGACAACAACAAAGCCGGTCAAGCCAAACACCCCCAAGGAAACCAACCGCAAAGGAAGTAGAAACCACAGCCTAAGCGACCAGCCCAAGAAGGCTTCCAGAAACCGAAGGAGGTAAACGCCGCATCCCGCTAAATGCACCCTTGTCGGTGATCTTAAAAGAGGTGAAGGAAACTAATCTATGGAAAGAGCCAAACAACTGGTAAAAAGACCCTTTGGGAAAAGAAATGGAAAAGTGGTGTGCAAACCACGAAGTCAATGGGCACGACACCGACAACTGTTTCAGCCTAAGAATGCGTATCAATAATTTTATCTTGCGTGGAGAGGTAAAACACTGTGTCGACCAAGGTGATAGCACCCCAACAAAGCATCAAGGAGAACCCTCAAAGAAAAGCAAAGGAAAAGAAAAGATGTATGAAAATCCACCTCCTCCTAAACGGGGTGTGATAAATGTCATACATGGAGGACGAGCTGCCGGCGACCAGGGCTCATACTCAAGGAATGTCTATGCCTCCCAGGCAGAGACACATCCAAAATACGGCAAGCAACCAAGGGGTGAGCAGGAAGATCTGGTCATCATTTTTTCTAAAGAAGACATGAGAAATATCGTATACCCCCATGACGACGCACTCGTCATCACCATGCCTATCGCGGAGTACGACGTCAAATGAATTCTCGTTGACGGAGGAAGATTTGCAGACATCCTAACTATCAATGTGATAGAACAGATTGGTCGCCCAAAGGCTGACTTGAGCACTGGAATGTTACCATTAATCAGCTTCGCGGGTGCTGCACTATACCACCTGGGTACAATCACACTCCCGGTAACACTAGGAGAAGGCAGGACAAAGTTGGACATCAACGTCAAATTTATTGTGGTTGAAACTCTAGGGGCGTATATTGGGATATTGGGAAGAATAACCATAAATCCTTATGAAATAGTGCCATCCACAGCGCACCAGAAGCTGAAGTTCCCTACAAGGAATGGAGTTGGAGAAATCCTGGGAGACCAAACTGCAGCACGACTGTGCCATGAAAACGCCCCAAGGTGTAAACAACAAATCTCCATAGCCATGATAAGCACGTTCTTCAACAGGTAGAAGAAGCACGTCCTGAACAACTCTTCAAGTCTACAAGACTGACAAGTGATGAACAAGTCCCGACACCGCAAAGTGTTTGGGACATCAAGCAGGAGGAGGATGAGCCAACCTTGGAATACTATAGGCGCTTTGCGCTAAATGCAGCACTGCTGGGGGCAACCAAGGAGACGGTGATCAACGCGTTCTTCATCAACTCGAACGCACGATCCTTCCTTCAACTTGGAAGAGAATACGGCTGGAGGACCACTCATTCAATGAGTGACCTCAAGGAAAAACTCGAAAGAGCAGTCGCTTGTGAACATGAACTTGGGTGGAGCAAACCACCCGCAGGCCAGGGAGAGGTACTCTTTCAACAAGGCACAAGCATGAGCACACTTGACGGCCCATAATATTTATTTACGCCTCTGAACACTAAGGTCGAACAACTGTTTGTAAGCATCCTGCAAAACAAGCTACCCACCCCTCGGGAAACACCACATGCGTTTCTAGGAACCGACATCATGCATTGGTGCAAATTCCACAACGCCTGGGTGACAGCACAAATGACTGTCTCATCATGCGAGTTGAAATCGTAGAAATGATAGCCCTTAGAGCTCTACAACATCGCGTGGCGCGTACCCACCACACCACGTGAACAAACGGATCGTGAGGCGACAATCACATCCCTCCCCCAAATTAATGCGTTACACACATCTTTATTTATCCATTTACTTTCAAATTTTATTTCTTAAGTAGTTTAAGCTCTTAGTAGATTATTTACATATGGGTGATCAGTTGACCCCATCTATCCTGCAATGTAAATACAAGAAGACATGAAGTTAACGTATTTTCGTAGGTACATTACCTTCTTACACTCCCTATTCTGAAATAACACCAAGTAGTGGACTATACGCATTAAACATGCACCAACAACACAAGCTATTACACTAAACACAACAAACGGCCTTTATATTCCACAAGGATGACAATATTTGACATCAACAACGAATACTCAATACGCTCTCTCGCACAACAACTATCATATCTACTCTATACAAGTACATCCAAAATTTTTCTCTAAGGATTACTTACAAACAACATGGCGCGACATCCCCACTTGGGGGCAACCCCATGATCACAAAAATCATGCCTTGGATTTTCCAACCAAGAGGCGACCATCCACCACGTGGCGCGACATCCTCAACACGAGGGCAACCCCACACATTTATGTGGTGCGACATCCTCTATACGAGGGCAACCCCACACATTTACATGGCTCGACATCCTCTTCACGAGGGCAACCCCATGACATCCTACTGTGGAAAGCGATACCTAGTATAGATTATTAAACACTTGGGCGTGATTCACCCCATAAAACATGGCGTGACATCCTCTTCACGAGGGCAACCCCATGAGAACATACTACTACCCACAAGTAGCGTTCGTAATTACGTACCACCTCTCTACGCTAGCACATGGTGCGAAATCTCGTTTACAACCCCTGCCACGCACAACGCAATGAAAAACTCACCAAATATACAAGTCGAGTCTTGTAAAACATTATCTTGCCCGTGAAAAGATAATGGAAATAAAATACTTCAACCAATCAAGTAGTGTCTTGCCACAAACGTCGCCTTGGAGTGGTCCAAGAAACGGGAAAAACTGCAAGTCGTGCAACACAAATTTGTACATCCTCTGTAATAACCAGGCAGAGGTGTAGTAGCATCGCAGGACAAGTAACTGGACTAGCCAGTAGAACATCTTGCAACAAGGATACGACAGGGGTACCCAAAGTATAGAAAATAAAACACTTCAAAACGGCAAGTCTTGTCTTGCTACAACGTCGCTTTGGAATGACCCAAAAGACGGTATAAACTACAAGGCATATTACACGACCTATGTCACGTCCCTTTGAATAAAAAAGTAGAGACATATGAACATCACAAGACAAGTTATTGGGTTAGCCAACAGAACGCCTTGTAACACCGTTACGCGGGATGTCCCCAACTAACGGATGGAAAAACGCACCAAACCAACAAGTAGCGTCTTGTGACAAAGTCACCTTAGAGTGGACTAAGAGACGGTAATAACTAAGGTCTCACCTTATCGAGGCATCACATTCTCGCATATATAGGGGTCTTGGGCATTACTACCCATAAATGCCGAGTACCGGGATAACGGCCTTAAGCATTACTACCCATAAATGCTAAGTGTCACTCTAAAGTCTTGCGCATTACTACCCACGAGATGCGGCAGGCCGACAACTCATGTGATTAACGCGTACCAACACTGCCATTCCTTGGTATAATCAAGAGGGCCGCGCAATGCAAGGACATATGCCTCCTAACTGCAACTACGGATGTTACATCCAATAAGATGACAAGTCTTAACTCTACTCTATAGTCCACACAACATGGACAATAATGCAAACAAAGGTATCTAATATTACTACCAAATTATCATTCATTACTAATCCATTAATGACATGATCCACGCGACAATGTCAAACACAAAAGCATAAGCATAAAGGGTTCAAAGGGATAACACCCAAAGAGCAACCTCAACCCAACACGGGGAGCCAAAACTATATACAAATTTCAGATAAAACTAGCAATCAATCTGCCACCACGTCAGGGACACCCGCAACAACGGCATCTCCACATGCCCCTAAGATAATATCACCATGAGACGTACCCTCCACTATACGTGACTCACCATTATCATCGAACACTAACTAGTATTCACGAGTATCAGCCTCAAAACCACCAGGGGCACTCTCCTCAACAATCGGGGTGGCATCCACCACAACAGCAGGAGGAACGATCCCGTCCCTAAGACGTAAAGCAGCCACATGCCCAACAGCAAAAGTGGAATACGGACCCAATTGATCAAAGCTTAAATCGGGGGCAAGGGCATATACCTGCTCAATAAGACCCTCAATGGAGTCATACAGCAACTCATCGGCTCCTGCCCAGATATCCTCAAGATAAGACTTAGAGGCCTTATACTCTGCAACTCCTTCGGCCTTGCTGTCTTCCTGAACCTCCTACCTCACAGCCTGCAAGGCAAGGCTATGTGCCTCTCCATCCTCGACAACCTTCCTCTAAAGGGCAGCAAGTTCAGACTCGAGAGCAGCAACTCGAGCTTGACAGGAAGAACTCTTCGCCTTCAGATCAGCGACCTTTGAACCCAAGAAGCGCGCTCTCTCCTTCGCGCTCTCCGCCTCATTACAAGCTATCTTGCACTTATCATGGAGCGCCTTCTTCTCCTCTGCGAGTTCAATCACGAAGGAGGAAAGGTTCGCCATCTGAGCGGCGACCTACAACAGTAACACAAAGCTAAAAAATAAACAAGTGATGACAACACTGAAAAACATACATATAAGCCACAAAAGAGTAAAGAGAAATACTCACGGGCGCAAGACTTGCCAGCGCACCCTCAGCATATGACTGCGCGTCCTCAGGCTCGCTAGATAGAACCCTCCGATCCCCAGGAGGATAATCCGCTGAAGAATGCGTACCCCCACCTCAGAAGTAGTCAAACTGACTTCTTTGGGAAAACGGGGTCCCCCAACAGGAAAGGGTGCCCACTCGTCACTAGCAGTAGAGTCCTTCTAAGGACAAACCAAGTTAGCACGGGTGAGTCCAGGACAAGTATAGCGGTGAAATAAAGTCAAGCAACATACCTGAGCGGGGAGTACCCTCCTCCGACGTCCGGTCCCTCGACTGGGGGGCAGACATACTGGGAGTACGAACTGGGCCCTCAACTCCCTCCCTTTGCTAAGGGGAGTCTTCGATGCCTCGCCTCCTCCAGATTTTGAGCGCTTAGGATCGCTAGAGGGCCTCACGTCAGAGTCAGGACGTTTCGCCTTAGCCCCAGGCGGAGTTTCAGCTGCAGCAACACGCTCTGTCACGAGCGGGGACCGACCTACAAAACGAACAAAACAAGATGAGAACAAAAACGTGATACATTGACAAGGAAAAAAATCTTACAAAAAAAAAACTTACCCGTGCTTCCCTTCCCGTGTCCAAGCTTCATGACCTGAAGCACAGTGGAAACGTCCGTACGACCACTCCGCACGAGAGGAACAGCACCACCCGTAGAACGCGCCTGCAAGCGAGAAGTTTTTCCATGACACCAGCCTACATCACAACACAATGAAGTTATAAAGATTCATAACATACTGAAGGTCCTCCCGAAGGAGGTGTGCAAATCCCAGCCGCGCGCAAGTCTCGCTCCGTCACGTGATGCAAAGCCCTATAGGTGTGCGCCTTGTGCGCCTGGTATATCACCTTCATCCCTGCTTTGTCCGACTCAGTAAACTCACGAAAGTTGGCACGGGATCAGGCTTGGTAATGCGAACGATAGGCCAGGTTGTCCCCATGTCATTAGTAAAGAAATAATGCTTCTTCCAACGACCTTTGGAACGGTCGATAGCAGTAAAGAAGTGAAGGGCAGCATCCCACTTCACCTCCCCCAATCCCAAGGTAGAAAAATTGTCCCCCTTCATCAAAGGCCAGTGAACAGAGATGGAACACAAACTAGACACATCCGGACGTTGGAGCTGGAAGAAGCAACGGATGAGTCGGGTTGAGTAATGCCACGACTGCTTATGGCATAACACTCGGAAGCAAACCCAATACCGGATGCCAGCGGGTGCAAGATTGAGAGGAGAAATCCTGTAATAGCGACACAATCTACGCAAGTCCCGACAGTAAGGAAAGCGCAGACCCTCTCGAATCTGGGAGGTATATACGACAGACAACTCTACCGGAGGTACAGTAGGTTTGCCCACATCAGAATCCCTAACGACATCAAAGGGAAAGATTACCTCTACCAAAGGGTGAAGCCCAGAATGGTCGACATAGATTTGATAATCGTCTAGATCCAGCACATTACCAGCAAATGTCTGGATAAGATCTCCCGATTCTGAGTTAGGCTCCGACTCGGGGGAAGAGTATATATCCTCCACAGTCTCCGGCCCAGACGACTCCAGATCATCTGACTCAGGATCCGAATCCGAAATAGAACAATGTCTAACTAAGGGAGTTGGAATATGGGACTTCCTCATATTGATAAACCCTGCGTGTCGAGAAGGTAATCCTAAGGACAGACGCGCCAGCTCCTCACCCTACAACTCCTACGAGGATACGACAACAATCTATTCAACTTACGCGCATATATTCATCGTGTCAACAACTACTACTACCATGCAACGAGCGTCCCCCACTCGAGGGCAACATCGTACTTATAAGCCTATAAGTGTTCTACTACTATATAGCGAACATCCTCTATACGGGGGCAACTCTATGTCAGTAAGGGCCTCGTCCCAACACTTATACGGTTTACATATGTGTATGCCTATATGCACCTATATGCCCGCGTGCACCTACGCGCGACTACATACGTCCGCACACACCTACATATGTTCTCACATGATTATATGTGTCTATACATGACCATGCGTGTCCATACTCACTCCTACATGCCTATGCACGCCTACATACACTTGCATGCATCTACATCCACGGGCATGGCCTAAGGTGAATGTCTAAGGAAATTGATGTGAAAAATATTCATGACATTATTATCTATATGTCTATGTTATCTAAATTATGTAAGATATTGATACATTCATACATACTTTGGGAGATACAAAATTCAATTATGGCTACAAGAATCACTATCCCATCAAGCATATACACACATAACATGCCAACATATCCAGCAATCAAGGGTGACAATCAATATGGGAAGTAACAATCCTATCCTACACATACTAGAGCTAAAACACTTAGCCATTTTCATGCTCTTTTTTCCATATTGAATTGTATTAAGCATTTCATCAAACACCTTGTGGGCATTGTCGGACCTAAAATCTGACATAAGGCGATATACTTTTTGAAAACGTGCAATTTTGAATAGAGTCGCCACTAGTTAATTATTAGGCTAACTAGAGTCCTAAATCACCCAAGCGAATAACGAATTAAACACCTAGGTATAAAATCGGTCTTCGATCAGAAATTCAAGTTCGGGGGTTCTATTACGAATAAAAAAAATGTAATTTTTTAACTACGCCCTTTCGGTACTCAATTCAAAAATTTGCCATTATTTTCATTTTTTTATTTATTCTTTCACACAAAAAAAAATTAATATCAAATACATGTACAATTAATCGCGTTAAAAACTATCATTTTATCAACTAAAACAACTATGTATATTTGATCTGGCATGAATAATATATGGGCATCTCTAAAAAACTAAAAAGCAAATAAATCTAATTATAATAAAATAATATTAAAATACAATAAATTGAACATGTGAAGAGACGAAGGAGATACCATTTTTGATAAAGGAGAAGACATTGAGCTCCCGTGGTTTAGGATCAGAAATCTCAACCCCGAATTCGATCGGAGTTTTAACTGATGCTCCGAGTTGCTGTTGTTGGAGCGGAGCTGCGGCGGAGACCTGAGGTGATGTCCGAGAGTGGACTGGTTGCAACTGGACTCCAGCGGGAATGGATATAGGTGCAGAACGAAGCGGGCTGGACGATGGTGACCGGCTGGGACGGAGGGGACGACGTCCGGGACTGGCGGCCGGAGATTTTGTAGGATAACCCTGTCGATGTGGAGCAGAGTATGGTGGATTCGTGGTGACCGGGGATGTTGAGCGAGCCCGACCGGACCGGCGACGATGGGTGTGAGGTCATGACCGGAGGATGGTAAGCGAACATGGCGTCTGGCGAGTACCGTGGTCACAGAAGTAGACTGCCGGAGCTATGGCCGATGAAGGTCACGGGATGGAAGGAACTCCGTTGCTGGGTCCGATCGGGAAGATGGCTGGGCTTCTAGACGTCCGGTGGTGTTGTTGTGGAGATGTGGTCGACGAGAACACCGCGATGACGAGATAGATGCTACGGGACAGCCATCCCTTGGCTCCGGTGAGGTCGGGATGCTGTTGAGGAGACGACGTGTGGAAGTCCCAGGTGGAGCGGAAACGAGCAAGGCAACGATGAAGGATCAAGGCTGGATGAACTTCTCTGTTAAATCTTGCTCAAACTGATCTCTATGAACATAATAATATTATAATTATTATATTAATGAAACTCTCTACTATACAATATTGATGGGTTCCGATGTAATCGTTAGCCCCGTTAAACAGCCAATGGACGGCGAGTAGGTCCAGTGGGCCTCGTGAAAGCCTGGAAGGCCCAGAGGCCCAGTACGAAGGGTCCCGACTTAAGCGACCCCGACATAAGAGCTGAATGCTCCCGATGAGAAGCCTCTGAGCAGGCCCCGATATGCCTTAGTAAAGGCCCCGATAATAAAGCCCCGCAGAGGCTGGACCTGTCCCGTAGAGACTGAAGGTCCTGGGTGGTGATCTAGAATGAGACAACTCTGGAGTCCCCGACAGGAGTCGAGACTTGGATCAGAGGATAAGACCGAGAAACCCGCCTACCAGATAGAGTAGTGGGAGACGGTTAAAGATAATAGATAAATTCCCCCGAGATACGCAGGGCGTGCCCGAGATACACGGAGTATGGGTAAGATACGCGGAGCGTGGGGCGAAATATACGGAATCCCCCGAGATATACGGAATCGTGGCGAGATATACGGGATCGTGGCTATAACGGCCAAGCATGGCCTCAGGTAACTGGGTGACTTCTCTGCCTATATAAAGGAGAAGGTTACCCCAAAAACACTCAACGCTCATACGAACTTAGACTTCTGCTTACCACTCCATTGATTACCGTACTCATTTAAGCATCGGAGAGGGATTCTGGGTCACCACCCAGGCCATCCCCTTTTGCAGGACCACGCGGAGCTTAGGAGTCCAATCATTCCGTCAAGGACGTAACAGAGCTTCGCCCGTGATCCAACATTGGCGCCGTCTGTGGGAACTGACAAAAAGTCAAGATAGTCTCTACCAGATCAATGGCCGGTGGTGGCAAGAAGAAGCAAGTTTCGGCCGGCAGTTCTCGTCCCGCAGGAACTGTGAATTCCCCGTTACCGGAACGCGCTGCTGAACAAGGTGAGAACCCTGCCCTTTCTCAGACAGGGGGACATGGTGATGAGGTCTCAGTCCGAGACGCTGGAAGGGATAGGCAAGAGGTCCCTCGTAGGGGGGAGGATAACGCTCCACCAAACCCGGTGGGCCCTGGGGCTGGCGATGTCCCGCGAAGGGAAGAAGGGTCGTCTTCGAACTCGGAGTTGGCCAGGGCAGTGGCGGAGGCCATGCCGATGTTCTTGGCTGCCATGGAGGCCTTACTAGATAAGAGAGAAGCTGCCAGAAGAGCGGAGGAGTTGCCCCCGCAGGAGGAATTGCCGCCACCCCCGCCAAGGGTGGCTCCAGAAGGGCAGGAGGTTCCGCCCCGGGACAAGGGCAAAGAGCCCATACACTCCGAGAAGTTCGTGGTTGATGGCCCTGGCCCAGTGCAGAATAGGACCATTCCCCTGAATGGTCCCATCACCGCTGACCAGGTGGTGAAGATTGTCAGCATCTACATGGGTGACCAGAAGCAGATGACTTCGGAACTAAGGGATCGATCCAGCCATCCTTTCGTACCGCGGTTAATCGACACCGTCGCTCCGCCAGGAATAGGTATCCCGACGATCGAAGCATATGATGGAGAAGGAGACCCGGTCCGCCATGTGCAAAGACACGTTCAGGCATGCATGGGTAGGACTTCAAATGAAGATCTGATATGCTCGCTGTTCCCGATAACCCTAGGGGAGAGGGCCATGACCTGGTTCTTTAGCCTTCCGCCAGGAAGTATCACGTGCTGGGCTGACATGCACGACCGCTTCATCAAGCAGTATCAAGGTCGGAGACGCCTCTTGAAGAGTGTAAGGGCCTTAACCCAGGTGGTGCAGAGGCCCGACGAATCGTTGGCGTACTATTACCAACGGTTCACTGCCAGTGCCGCGGAAATTGACGAAGAAATCTCGGAGGGAGAGATGATACGCACCTTCCTGAGGAACCTAAGTGCCCCATACGGCTCTGACCTAATGCATAGTGTGGCCGCGAAGGCTATATGGAGCATGGAGGCCCTGCAAGCGAGGGTGAAGCAGCAAATTGATGTCCAGGAGTCAAAAATCGCCGCTGGAGAGCTGGACCCCCCGAAGTCGGGGAGAGGAAAGGCGTCATCCAAGCTGTCGGATGATCGCAAGAAAAACGACAAATCGGAGGGGAGTAGAAGCCGAGGTCGTCCCGACCGGAGAGAAGACAAACGTCCCCCGGGGAAAGACAATCGAGAGGGTCGGGTCACCCCCATTAACACCTCGATGGCTTCTGTGCTAGCTGTGATGGAGCGACAAGGCCTCGTTCGATACCCCCCCGAGGAAAGAAGGCGAGTACCTGGGAGGCCGCCCGGACCGCTACTGTCGTTACCATCGAGCCAGTGGTCACGACACCGAAAATTGTCGGGAGCTGAAGAAAGAGATTGAAAAGCTGATCCAGAAGGGGAAGCTGAAGGAATTTGTTGGGAAGGGACGGTGCCGATCTCGTTCCAGAAGTAGGTCTCGTTCCCGTTCGAAATCCCGTGACAGATCCCCGAAGAAGAAGAAGGTGGAGCAGGAAGCCTTAGGATCGGGTGCCCGCAAGGAGAGGCGGGGAACTATCAATGTCATCCATGGAGGAATGGCAGCGGGAGGTGATACCTCCGCTTCCAGAGAAAATTACGCCTCGCGCATATCTGCCGCGGTGGTATTGGGGAAAAGGTCCCAATCGTGGACCCTGAAAGAGGAGATGGTGATCTCTTTTTCGGCGGAGGATCTAGTAGGCGTGGAGAGCCCTCATGACGACGCCCTGGTTGTGACCCTGGACGTGGATGGATTCGAGATGAAGCGGATCCTGATAGACGGAGGGAGTTCCTCCGATATTCTTTTCATGGATGCTCTGGAAGCTATGGGAAAGACGAAGAAGGACCTTACGCAGGTGGACTTCCCGATGGTGGGATTCTCTGGCTCCACTTCCTACCCGCTAGGAATGATTACCTTACCAGTAGAGTTTGGTAGTGGCTGGAAGATGGAGAGGCGAAACGTGGATTTCGTCGTGGTGGAATCTGCTGGGGCATATAACGCGATCATCGGAAGGACCACTATCAACCCTCTTATGGCAGTCGCCTCGACGGTCCATCAGAAGATGAAGTTCCCAACTGATAACGGAGTAGGAGAGGTCAAGGGTGACCAGGTGGCGTCGCGGAAATGCTATGTTAATGCCACCCGACGAAGAAGGAGGGAGACCATGACTGTCCTACAAACTGATACCGATCCTCGAGAGGAGTATGGGCGTCCCGCCCCCATGGAGGATTTGAAGGAAGTGGAAATCGATGGGCCTCAGAGGAAGGTGAAGATCGGTTCTGCTTTGTCGGAGGAAAGAGCCCGAGAGTTGATCGAGCTCTTGAAGGAGTTTAAGGAGCTGTTTGCCTGGTCCCCAAGTGATATGCCAGGAATCAGTCCCGACGTGATAGTGCACGAGCTCAAGATTGACCCCGCGATCAAGCCTATCGCGCAGAGGAGGCGTCCGATGGGCGCAGACAAGAGGATCGCGATTCAGCAGGAGGTGGGCAGACTGCTCGATGCTGGATTCATCAAGGAGCTCCGATTCCAGACTTGGGTGGCTAACCCAGTGCTGGTGCGAAAGAGTAATGGAAAGTGGCGAATGTGTGTCGACTTCCGCGATTTAAACAAAGCCTGGCCGAAGGACTGCTACCCGCTTCCAAGGATTGACCAGTTGGTGGATGCTACATCGGGACATGAGCTGCTGAGCTTCATGGATGCGTACTCTGGGTACAACCAGATCAAGATGGCAAAGGATGATGCCCCCCATACGGCCTTCTATGCCGACAGTGATGTCTACCATTATGACGTGATGCCCTTCGGATTGATCAATGCCGGAGCAACTTACCAGCGGATGGTGAACAAGTTGTTCGGGGACATGCTAGGGAAAACCATGGAGGCATATGTGGACGACATGCTGGTGAAGTCCCGACAGGCAGGAGACCATGTCCAGAATTTGGCGGCAGCATTTGAGCGGATGAAGTTTCATCAGGTTCGGCTGAACCCCGACAAATGCGCTTTTGGGGTGAACTCGGGGAAGTTCCTAGGGTTCATGGTGAGCCAGAGAGGAATCGAGGTGAACCCCGAGAAGCTGCGAGCAATAGAGGAAATGCAGTCCCCGAAGAATCATCGAGAGGTCCAGGTACTGAATGGCCGGTTGGCCGCGATGAATCGCTTTTTATCCAAGGCGAGTGATCGAGCTATGCCATTTTTTGATGTGCTGAGGGCCAACAAGAAGTTCGAGTGGACCGACAAGTGTGAGGAGGCGTTCCAGGCACTAAAGCAGCACCTCCGCACCCTTCCGCCGTTGGCGAAACCAGTTCCAGGCGAGCCGCTCTATCTCTATTTGGCTGTTTCTGATGTGGCTGTTAGTTCTGTTTTGATTAAGATTGTCAAGGGCAACCAAGTCCCGATCTATTATGTAAGCAAGGCGTTTGCCAAGTCTGAAATAAATTATCCCGCTATTGAGAAGTATCTCTTCGCGTTGATTATTGCCGCTCGAAAGCTGCGACCTTACTTCCATGCCCATGAAGTCACGGTATTGACCAATCAGCCCTTAAAACACTTTTTGAACCGACCAGAGGCGTCGGGGAGATTGGTAAAATGGGCCATCGAGCTGACAGAGTTCCGCATTCATTTCGCTCCGAGAACCGCTATTAAGGGCCAGGCATTGGCAGATTTTATAGCTGAGTCTACGGCACCCGATCTGGAAGTAACGGGTCCCGCAGAGGGGGCAACCATGGAAGAAGTCGTGACAACAGAACAGCAGCCAGAACAGCCAAATGAGGAGAATACGTGGGAGATGTACACTGATGGTTCATCAAGTGTAGAAGGCTCGGGGGCAGGATTCGTATTGATACCGCCCGGCGGAGGCGAGCCTTTACGATATGCCCTGGCGTTGACATTCAAAGCCACCAATAACGTAGCAGAGTACGAGGCTCTCATCACGGGCCTCAAGATTGCCAAGGGTACGGGGGTCGATCATTTAAAAGTAAAGTGCGATGCTAGCTTGGTTGTAAATCAAGTCCAGGGGAACTATGAAGCTAAGAGCCCGACGATGAAGAAATATTTGCACGAGGTGCAGACTTTGAAGGGAAGCTTCAAAAGTTTTGATATCGAGGCGATCCCGAGGGAAGAAAACGCGGAAGCAGATGCCTTGAGCAAGTTCGCTCTGGGAGTGGCCCCCGAGGAGAATCGGAAGGTGCATTTCCTAGAGAAGGTGATTATCTCAAACATCGACCCGGTGGAGGTCTGTGCTGTTGGGACAGAATCGGAAGAAGAGGAGAAGCCCACTTGGATGACCCCGATGGTCACGTACCTGACTACGGGAGTACTCCCCGATGATAAAGTGGCAGCCGTCAGGTTGCGGCGGATTGCAGATAACTACGCGATGGTGGACAACCAATTATACAAAAAAGGGTACGTAAAACCTTTCTTAAAATGCGTAGCAGAGCCTGATACAAATCGGATCCTGAGGGAGCTCCACGAAGGAGTCGCGGCCTGCCATGAAGGGGCCCGATCTTTAGTAAGGAAAGCATTGAACTTAGGCTACTACTGGCCCTCGATGAACAAAGAAGCGACCGCGATGGTTCAATCCTGTGATGCATGCCAGAGGTACGCCCCAAATATCGTGGCTCCCGCCGCGGACCTGATGCCCATCAGAAGTGCATGACCCTTTGCGCAATGGGGAATTGACTTGGTGGGACCACTCCCCCAAGCGAGAGGTCAGTGCAAGTACTTACTCGTGGCTATTGACTACTTCTCAAAGTGGATAGAGGCCAAAGCGTTGGCTAGAACGACGGGGCAGCAGATCCTCAAATTCCTTCAGACTCAGATCATATCCCGGTACGGGGTCCCGCGAGTACTGATCAGCGACAACGGCCCTCCGTTCAATGGGACACAGTTGAAGGAGTACTTGGAAGAATTGAATATTGAGCATCGGACCGCTTCAGTCCGCCACGCCCAGACCAATGGCCAGGTAGAGTCAGCCAACAAGATCGTGATGGATGGCTTGAAGAAGAGAGTCTATGCCTTACAGGGCCATTGGCTGGATGAGCTCGAGAATGTGCTATGGGCTGTGAGAACAACACCCAAGCAATCAACAGGAGAAACTCCGTTTGGCCTGGTTTATGGCACGGAGGCAGTTGCTCCCGTGGAAATAGCGGTGGCGTCCCACCGTGCGAAATACTATGAGCCTCTATCGAATGAGGAAATGAGACGTCTGGACTTAGACCTACTCGAGGAAAAGAGGTGGAAGGCTGATGAAGTCCAGGCCCGAATGCGACTGGCAACAGCCCGATATTATAATCGGCGTGTCAGGTCCCGACAATTCTTCGTGGGAGAACTTGTCTGGCGGAGGAACGAGTTTGTTCATCAAGATCAGATCAACAAGCTGTCACCAAAATGGGAGGGACCCTACAAGATCGTGGGGATGCCAGTGCCCAATGCATACAAGTTAGAGGATCTCGAAGGCAAGACGTTGAAACACTCCTTCAGTGGTGAACACTTGAAGAAGTATCATGTTTGATATGAAGCCGCCACGAATGGCGCAAATTGTCTATCAATAAAATCCGATGTAAGCCTACTTTGAATTATTAGTGAATAAAAGAAGTTGCCTTCCGATCAAAATGCTTTCGAATTTATTCTTACTGTTAATAAGACGTCCTGAGTGACGCGACAAAAGCCTTCCGAGGTACGATGAAAGCCCCGCGGGGGACGCATAAGTCGTCTATATGGCGCGGCCAAAAGCCTTAACAGGTACGAACAAAAGCCCTACGGGGTACACGTAAGTCGTCTATATGATGCAACCAAAAGCCTAGGTACGAAAAGACCCTGATGGGTCCGCGTAAGTCGTCTATATGATGCGGCCAAAAGCCTTAACGGGTGTGAAAAAGCCTTAACAGGTCCGCGTAAGTCGTCTATATGACGCGGCAAAAAGCCTTAAAGGGTACGATTAAGCCGTCCAGTAGAGACGCAATAAAAGCCTTAAGTGGTGAAGTCCCGATTTTGGACGAGAAGCCTTAAGTGGTGAAGTCCCGATTGGACGAGAAGCCTTAAGTGGTGAAGTCCCGACTTTGGACGAGAAGCCTTGAGTGGTGAAGTCCCGATCGGATGAGAAACCTTAAATGGTAAAGTCCCGACTTTGGATGAAAAACCTTAAATGGTAAAAGTCTTAAGTAAAACGTCAGAAGGACGTATGGCGCATCGGAACGTTCTGAGTAACGAATTTAAAGCCACTTTAGATAAAGTGCAAACGAATATCGGATCGGAGCCAAGACAGATGGAAAGAAAACTATTCATATAAAGGCTCGAAGGCCAAAGGAGTTCATTACAAAAGATAAAGGAGAAAAACGACAAGGACTAAAAATGTAAGCATTAAATTTGGTCCTTGTTAGAAGATGGGCCCTCAGCGGTGTCGGAGGGAGCAAGGTTTGGAGGGGCTTGGGCAGAAGGCTCCGCAGTTGGCAGAGTCGGGTCCACGGCAGTAGCCTCTTCACTCTCAGCGGGGAGGTTGAAATACTTCTCCGCAACAGGGGCAAGGGTCTCGGACTTCGTGAAGTCGATGGAATCCGCGTAGGCTGTGTAGAGTTCCTCGACGGCGTTGAATAAAACGTCCTCCACCTCGGACTTGCAGAACTCCACAGCAGCCAGCTTGAATTCTTCAGAATCCCGATACTCCTTGTGGCCCTGAAGGCGCCCCTCCTCGTGCCCTCGCCGGTGGCCTTCCTCGAGACCCTGAGCCTTGGCCTCAGCTAGCTTGGCAGAGAACTCAGCCCTCTCCACCTCAAACTTCGCCTTGGCCTCCGCAAGGAGATCAGCGAAGACGTTTTTCTCATGAATGAGTTGCTGCTTCTCCTGCTCATTCCGCTGATGCTCCATTCGGGCCATCTTCTGATCTCGACGCATGACAGCCTCATGGTCGTGGACCTTCTTGAGCAGGCTTGTGGCCATGTCATCAAGGAGAGCCTTCTCCTTGGCCATCTTATTTTCGGCCGCCACCGCCTCGTCACGCTCCATCTGAAGCTTGGCTAAGGCTTCAGGGTTTGCCTGGGCCTGGGCCTCCACCAAAGCACTCTTCAGGGCCAGGATAAGGCCAAAACAGCGCTGTTGGTTGGCGGTGTTCTGAGAAAAAGAAGAGATCAAGATGTAAACAATTGAAGATAAAAGTAGTGAAGAGAATGAAACGAGAATAGAAGTTTTACCTCCATCTGTCGGATGGCCATGTCACGAATCTCCTCCTCAAGGTCCTCCTGCGCGAAGGACAGGGGCCGCTTCAAGGCCGGAGGAACTGACCCCGCCAGCAGATGCAGGGCCAAGCTAGGATCAAGGTCTCCTCGCCGAAGTGGAATTCCTCGGAGAGACTCGATCGGGTTCCAGGGCAGCATCCTCTGGTCGGGAGTAAAAACCTTGTAAAGGTTTTCATCCACAGGGAGTGGGGGGATGACCCTAGAACTCGAAGCCGGAGGAGTCACTTCAACGCGCGGCTCGGGAGTCGGGGTACGAAGAATAGGAGGAGGACTTTTAGACACGTCCCTAGCAGCGGGTCGTGCGCTCCTAGACCTCGACCTGCCGCGAGGAAGCAGGCCCCCCTCTTCAGGCTCCTCGACGGAAGGAGAATCTTCCAAATCGGTCACCTGGCGGAACTGAGCTCCTGCCGAGGCATCCTCCAGCATCAATTCTTGCGGAGCCGCCGTCTCCGCAGGAATAATAGCCTCTGTCGGGGGAGGAATCTCCAAAGGACCTGCGGCAGCGGGACGAATGAAGTCAGGAAGAGTACCCTCAGGGCACCAGATGATCTGACGATCAAAGTATTGTTTCTTCCCAAGGACGTTGTAATATCCCGCCTCAATAACGTGGGGAATCTCTCCTTGAAGGACGAATTTAATCTCTTGAACCCGTGTCTTCCGATCAGCGGGGATAAACTCCTTGGGAATTAATTTTTTATATTTTGTAATCGCACGACGAACGCGCTTACCTTCCTCGACGGTGGTGGCCCCAAAGGCCTGATCTATCTCCTCCCGCCTGGCCTTCTTGGCCCCGACCTGCTCTTCAGTCGGAGGAGCAGTAGATAAGGGAGTAGAGGAAGAAGCCCCTTTCTTCACCAGCTTGCGTTTCCGCTTGGAACCGCTCTGGACGGCATCAGTCTCGCCCTGCTTCATAATGAGATGAGTCAACAGAGAAGCCTTCTTGGCTGCAAAGGTAAAAATAAAATAGTTAGAAATATTACCCAGATGACTAAATCTTTGGAAACAGAGTCGAGGAGTCGAACTCCGATAGTAATCAGGTTCTTCTCCTGGAACTTGTTGGCATCGATGGGTATGAAATTGTCCCCCCAGCGGTAGAGTTGAACCATCTGGAGGGTGTTGAGGTCATCCTCGGAGTAATCTTGGAGCTTGGGGGCAGGGTCCGCCACAACCTCCCATCGAGGCCAGCGGACAGAGCTATGCTGGACGAAGAAGTAGTACTTCTTCCAGCCGCTATTGTCGGATCCCGAATCACGAATCAGTATCCGATCCTTGTGAAACTTCCAGGTTTCGCTGTCCCAGCCGAAACGTGAAAGTTGTTCCTTTGTCCACTTGGGGAGTCGGGGGGAGAAGGAGCAGACACCAGCTTTGTTGCACTTCATACCGTAGAAAGTGCGGAACAGTAGAAGACTGTACGTCCACTGCTGGCGGTAGCATAGGAGCTGGAAGGCATTCCACACGCGGATGGCGTGTGGAGAGAAAGTACAGGGGTGCGTTTTGTAGAAGTTGCACATCTCCACCATGTTTCCACAGAAGGGGAACCGAATCCCCGCGCTTATTTGTCCCGTGGAAACAAACGCTTCCCCTGCCCGAGGAGGTGTGATAGTATGCTTCCTTCTACCCGCAGCTTGCGATTCGTAGGGGAAGCGAGGCTCCCAATCCGAGGTGATACACCCCTCTCTAAGAGCAGCCTCGTACGAAGCTTCAGAAATCTCATTGACAGCAAACTCGAAAGTGAAGGGAGCCCTAACCTCAGAACTAGCTTCGTCTAGAACGATCGCAGACAAGAGAAATTGAGAAAAGAAGAGTAAACAGTATGCAAATCACGAAAACAAGGAAAGAGGTCCTTACCAGACATGATCGGTGGTCAAAGGGTGAGGAGAAGGAAGATCGGAGAAAGATGAAGTTGCCTTGATCGCTTGAAGTACCAGGAGGAGCTCGGAGAGAACTTCGAATGCAAGGAGAACCGAGAGTGAAAGAACGCAGAAGAAGTGAATAAGACCAGGGTCTTCTCTTTTATAGGCAAAAAGGCAAATGGAGGGATATAATCGTGACCGTTGAAGACGAAACGACTTGATCAGAGCCATTGAACTATGGGACGGTACAGAGGAGACAGCTGGATGGGCTTGATCTGCACCGTTGAAGAGGAAACGACACGATCTCAATCGACGAGATTATAGGCACGGAGGAGACGTGTGTGACATCACAGTTGCCTTTTTCAGAAAACAGCAGTCACGCTAGTTCAAACGTCGTTTCTCTATCCTCAGGCATTTAATGCTGCAGTAGCCGAGGAGACTCCTCGGATTTGGCAACTGCCCATGGGGCCTGGTGGGCCCAGCACAATCATAAGAAAGAGACTCTGACATGTAACGATCACACGCAAAGATCAAAACCTCCGACGGTGGTATCGGAAGGTATGAAGACAAAAGCCTCTAACTGAGACATCAAAAATTGCAAAGGTTAAAAACCCCGACGGCGGTATCGGAGGGTGTGAAAACGGAAACCTCTGACAACGAGGTCAAAAAGCATGAATTATAAGACACGGCGAACTAAAAGTCCCCCATGTCTTGGGGGCAAATGATGGGTTCCGATGTAATCGTTAGCCCCGTTAAACAGCCAATGGACGGCGAGTAGGTCCAGTGGGCCTCGTGAAAGCCTGGAAGGCCCAGAGGCCCAGTACGAAGGGTCCCGACTTAAGCGACCCCGACATAAGAGCTGAATGCTCCCGATGAGAAGCCTCTGAGCAGGCCCCGATATGCCTTAGTAAAGGCCCCGATAATAAAGCCCCGCAGAGGCTGGACCTGTCCCGTAGAGACTGAAGGTCCTTGGTGGTGATCTAGAATGAGACAACTCTGGAGTCCCCGACAGGAGTCGAGACTTGGATCAGAGGATAAGACCGAGAAACCCGCCTACCAGATAGAGTAGTGGGAGACGGTTAAAGATAATAGATAAATTCCCCCGAGATACGCAGGGCGTGCCCGAGATACACGGAGTATGGGTAAGATACGCGGAGCGTGGGGCGAAATATACGGAATCCCCCGAGATATACGGAATCGTGGCGAGAGATCGTGGCTATAACGGCCAAGCATGGCCTCAGGTAACTGGGTGACTTCTCTGCCTATATAAAGGAGAAGGTTACCCCAAAAACACTCAACGCTCATACGAACTTAGACTTCTGCTTACCACTCCATTGATTACCGTACTCATTTAAGCATCGGAGAGGGATTCTGGGTCACCACCCAGGCCATCCCCTTTTGCAGGACCACGCGGAGCTTAGGAGTCCAATCATTCCGTCAAGGACGTAACAGAGCTTCGCCCGTGATCCAACAAATATATTATAATAATAAGAGAAGAACGAATAACAAATTGGTAACGATGCTAATGAGTAATAACGAGAGTACTAATAAATCAGACACAACCAAAACCGAAACTTCAAGGTTCTTGCGAACGAACTTTTTTTTTTTTTTTTTACAATGTAAACATAGACTACTATTTATACTAATCTAGACCTAAGCTAACTAGGAAATAAATATTACAGATTTATTCTAATCATAAATGCTAAATATTCAGAAAATATACTCTAAATATTCAACAAATATCATCTGCAATAAATACAAACAATTAACCTAATTTAAGCCCGTCCTATCTTCAGAAACTTCTTGACCTTCAATATTTAAATACTTCTTTTTTTTTTAAAGCGTCACATATGACATTTTTGGACATGCTACGCGTGGACCAAAATTAGGTGTTTACAGGCATGAATAGTCAAGTTTCAATCAAAACAAGGATTGATCAAATTGAAGCAAGTAAAGGTGTCTACATACTTGGGAATGGTTTTAATCAACTCCAAAAATCTGAATCACAACAAAAATCGAGGTTGAACGCTCGTTTTGGACCCCCGAAAGATCACTGTAGCGCCGCCGTGTCCGCCGCCGCTCCTCCGCCTGGCGTCGCTGTGCCACCCGCCGCTGCTGGTCTCGCCGCCACGAGCTGGTCCCTCAGGTGATTAGTGGCCGGCCGGTGGTGGTATGATGTGTGTGGGTGAGTGGCTTGGGTGCTAAGTCACTTACTCCTCAAGAAAAGGGAGAAGACAATTTTGAAATGTGGAGGTAAAGTGAGGAGAAAATTTAATGGTCTCCTTTTTTATATATACATGTGGCTAATTCCCTATCGCCTCCATATTTTCTCTAACTCTTTTGTATGAGTTATTGACACATACATACACTTATACACCCACGCGTGCACATACATGCTTACACGTATACCAGTTTGCATATCCATGACACGAGTCTATTATCATAATCCCGACATGAATATACTTATACCCCCGTCAATATATACATATGAATGATCATATCTACATGTTTACTATCGTGATATTATATGATACATGTCTATGCACGTGCATGCATACACTATGGCCGCACATACGTTAGTGTTCACGTCCCTGTTGCATACATAGTTCTACATCATTACATATATACATGTTATATACGTACATTTGCTGCGCTAACCTTGTCAACGTCTATAATCACCCTTATTAAACGAAGGGCGGGACACGCGACATTGAAGCCCACGCGCCGATGGACGGTAATTCCACACCCAGGTAACACCCATACTTAAATCGGACGTATACTCTATCGAAAATAGATTCAAGCAAGTGTCACGCCATTACTTGAATCGGGGGCAAATGATGGGTATATGTCGGATTTGGGTTCGTTTTATAATTATTCGGACTTCACATACACGCCAAACCCACCAAACGGTCCTAAAATAATCACCAACAAGTCTAAAACGGCCCGGGGTACGCACGCGCGTACCCCGAGCGTAGGACTCGTCCGGATTGTCTATAATCCAGACCGGAATCCAGATTGCTAGACAATCCGGAGGTCAGGATTTTTTAACAATCCCGACCTCCGTATTACGTCTAGGAATGCACGTGACTCCTATATACGCGCGTACGGCATGTGTCAGACTCTCCAAGTCAATTCCTTGCTCGTCCACGTCCGGTTCACTTTTTCACAATTAAACCGACTTTGGACCGTTCAAAACCCGATCTGATTTCAAGGTTTCTTATAAATAGTGGCCTTGATCATTCATTTCACAACTAAGTTGACGCCGAATCTCTGACCTCTCTCTAAACTTTCTCTTTCTACAAGTCTAATTTAAGCTTCGGAGAGGGCTCATCGCACTCCACCCCCTCCCCTCTGAGTGGTCTGCGATACTGCCCCTCGTGCAGGTGTCTGAAGAGGCACGTATCCCGACACGTGCGAAGACCCGCTACCTCGACGACCCGAAGCGCATTCACCAGGACCCGACTCTCCATCGAGTGAAAGATCCAACACTATACCTTGGGAAAACCAAAAGGGGCGCACAAACACATGAACTCACGTTTTCCCACTACAACTATGGATACTATATCCACCTAGAGGACGAGTCTCAGCTCTATTCTACAGTCCAAACCATATGAACAACTACGACAACAAAGGTATGAAAGATTACTAATAAGTTATCATACATTACTATAACATCTATGCAGGTCTATATAACAGTGTCAAACATCAAAGCATAAGGATAAAAGGTTCAAGGGGAAAACACCCCAAACACAACCTCAACTTGACCGAAGAGCGAAACTATATACAAAGGTCTGATAAGTAACCAACAATCAACCTGACGCCACATCAGGCGCATCAACACAACAAAATGGCTTTGCCACAACTTCGTCCTGAGTAAACTCCACAACAACGCTGACATTCCCGTCAGCATCAAACACCACGTTAATGCAAGGAGTAGCCGCATCTCAGAGGTGTAATGCCGCCACATATCCAAGGGCAAACTCATAGTATATACCCAACCGATCAAAGCGAAAGTTGGGGGAAATGGTATATACCTACTTGATAAAACCCTCCGAGAAGTCAAACATGAGGTCATCAGCACCTGCCCAAACATCAGCACTAAAGAGTGGCGAGACCTGATACTCCGCAACACCTGCAACTTTCCCATCCTCATGATTGCTCTCCCACTCAGTCTGCAAGGCAAGACTATGTACTTCGCCATCCTTAGCCGCCTTATTCTGAAGGGCAGTCACATCGAACTCAAGTGCAGCAACTCGAGCCTGGCAAACTGAGGCACCCGCCTTCAAATCGACAACCTTGGCATTCAAAAGACGCGCTCTCTCCTTCGCACTCGCGAGTTCATGACAAACCATGTCGCACTTCTCTTGCAGAAGCCTTCTTCTCCTCAGTAAGTTCAATCACAAAGGAGGAAAGGTTTACCACGTCAACAACAACCTATAGCGCAATACAACATCCATCAACAAAAAAGTTATAACAACCATGCAAATATGCATACAAGTTATAAAAGAGTAAGGATGACTACTCACGGGCGCAAGGCGTGTCAGCGCACCCTCAGCATATGCGCAAGCGTCCTTAGGCTCACTAGGACGAACCCTCCAATCACAAGGAGGAATAATTATATAAGCTTGAATCATACTTCATTGATGATTAGGGATTACAAGCTAAAGAGTGCACTATATATACTAAGTGACTAGGCTCGCCAACTTGGACTATGCTAGGTTTACTAGTGGCCGGGTGTATACAAGCATTTGTAAGTGTAGACACTTACAACTATGTATGCAACTATGTATGCAACTAAGAGTAAGTGTATATTACACTCTATATTCTCCCATCCTTTTCTTCTTCTTCTTTTCTTTCTTGGAAGACATCCTTGATTCCATATAGCTGCAACAAAGCCAAGTGTTGGTTCTTCACTAAACCTTGGTTAGCAAGTCAGCTAGTTGATCCTTTGAGGGAATGTAATGAACACCAATCCTGCCTTGTCCAGTGTAGTGTCTTGTGAAATGACAATCCAATTCAATGTGTTTGGTACGCTCATGAAACATTGGTTTTTTTAGCAATCTTCACAGCTGCTTGACTATCTGTGTATATTGGGATAGGAAGGTTTACTTGCAATCCAAGTTCCTTGAGAATTTTGCCTACCCAAAGTGCCTCTTGAATAGCAACTCTAAGGCACCTATACTCTGCTTCAACACTTGATAGGGAAATGGTATCTTGCTTCTTGACCTTCCAAGCTATCATGGCTGCACCTAGATTTACACAATAGGCACTCACTGATTTCCTACTAAAAGGGCAAGCAGCCCAATCAGAGTCACAAAACAAGCTCAAATTAAGGTTGTTGTTGGAAGGATAGATCAAGCCTTGGCCTGGGGTGCCCTTGATGTACTTGATTATCCTAATGGCATCTTCATAGTGAGACTTCTTTGGTTTGTCTACAAATTGACTTAGTCTTTGGACTGAGAAGCTAATGTCTGGTCTTGTCATGGTAAGATAGAGCAATATGCCAATAAGTCTCCTAAATGAAGTAGCATCCTCTAATAGCACATCATCAGTGTTGGAGTTGGATGCATTGTCATACTCATGCGTGGTGAGCTTGACATTGAATTCCATAGGAGTTTCAGAAGGCCTTGCAGCCCCTAAGCCAGCCTCCTCAATGAGTTCCATAGCATATTTCCTTTGATTGATCACAAGTCCTTGATTTGATCTTGCAATCTCCAAACCCAAAAAGTACCTCAAGTCCCCCAAATCCTTCAATTTGAAGTGTATTTGAAGTGTGTGTTTCAATTGATTGATCATCTTGGTATTAGAACCAGTGATTAGAAGATCATCAACATAGATTAATAGAATCACTTTGTCATTACCTTGTATCTTGGTGAACAAGGAATGATCTGAGGCACATTGTGTATAGCCATTCTTCAACAATGTTTGGGTGAGCTTGATGTTCCATTGTCTTGAAGCCTGTTTAAGGCCATATAGGGACTTCTTAAGCTTGCATACACGTTTGGTAGACCCCTCAAGAGACTTGGAAGGATCAAAACCTTGGGGGATGTCCATGTATACTTCCTCAGTTAAGTCACCTTGAAGGAAAGCATTGTTTACATCCATATGGTACAATCCCCATGATTTGGCAACTGCCAATGCTTAGATGATCCTCACTGTGTCCATCTTGACCACAGGAGAGAATATTTCATTGAAATCAGTCCCTTCCTCTTGAGTGAATCCTTTGGCAACCAATCTTGGCTTATACCTTTCAATGGATCCATCAGAGTTGTACTTGATCTTGAAGACCCATTTGCAACCAATTGATGATTTTCCTTGAGGAAGTTCCATTAGTTCCCAAGTGTTGTTGGATTGAAGGGCTTGTATCTCTTCCTTCATGGCCAAAATCCAATTGGGATCCTTCATTGCTTGCTTGTAGGAGCTTGGTTCCTTGATTTTGTCAACGGTAGCCAAGAAGCATTTGTATTGAGGGCCCAAAGTGTCATATGACACATACCTTTCCATGCCATAAGTGGCAATGGAACTTGACCTTTGTTGAAGCTCAGCAATCCTTGCACTTCTCCTTGGTGGTGGTGGATTGAGTTGTGCATTTCTAAGACTCCTCCTTAGATTAGAAGGTTGGGGTGGATCATCCACAATGGGTGGTTGAGGTGGTGGGACTTCATTGATTGGATTGTGTCTTTGTACATCCTCATCAAAGTAAGTTGGATTCTCTGGTGGGAAGTCTTCAATGGATTGCTTGGCTCCCAAGCAAGATGGAATAAGAGACTTTAAAGCATCCTTGGACATGCTAAATGGGAAGATGTCTTCATGAAAGGAAACATCCCTTGAAACATGAAACATAGAGTTGGAAATGTTCATCACAAGGTACCCTTTTTGTGAGGTTGAATACCCCATAAGGGTGCATGGTTCAACCCTTGGACTAAACTTGTCATGGTTGTTCAATATGGTTGCAAAACATAAGCAACCTATGGTTCTCAAATGAAGAAGAGAAGGTGCCTTTCCATATAAAACTTCCATAGGTGATTTGAACTTCAAGATAGAGGTGGGTAGCCTGTTGAGCAAGTAACAAGCATTTAGTATGCAATATCCCCAATTTCTCAATGACATAGAAGCTTGAAACCTTATGGCTCTAGCAATGTTAAGGATGTCCCTATGCTTGCGTTCAACCCTGCCATTTTGTTGTGGTGTATGCACACAACTTGTTTGATGAAGAATCCCAAATTGAAGAAGTAAGTCTTTGCAAACTGAGTTGATGAACTCAGTCCCATTGTCACTCCTCAAAGTCTTGAACATTGTACCAAATTGATTCTTGACCATGATCAAGAAATTCTTGATGTGCAAGAAGGTGTCACTATTGTGTCTCATCAAATAGACCCAAGTTGCTCTTGAATGATCATCAACAATAGTCAAGAAATATTGATTGTTCTTGAAGGTAGGCACCTTGTATGGACCCCATAGATCCATGTGAATCAAATCAAAAGGCTTTGAAGCAATTGAATCACTGATTGGAAACGAAAATCTAGATTGCTTTGCAAGAGGACAAATAGTGCATTGTTTGATACAACCATAGGTCTTATTCAACCCTAAAACATCCAAATGGTTCAAATATTGTTCTGAGACATGACCCAAACGCCTATGCCATCTCAATACTTCATCCTTATTCCCCAAGCAAGTAGCTGATATCTTCCTTGGGCTTTGAAGGCACCACATCCTTCAAAGTGTATAATCCTTTATTCCATTGCCCAATCACCATGGACTTGCCACTCTGGCCCTGAAGAAACACATGATCAAAAGTAAAGATCACGTTGCAATTTAACTGGCTAGGCAACCTAGAAACTGATATCAAATTGAACTTGAAATCAGGGACCAAGAGGATGTTAGTCAATGTGAATCCACTTGAGAAAGAGCAAGAACCAACATGGGTCACTTTGCACTTGTGACCATTTGGCAAGTGCACATATTGGTGATCAGAGTCACTCTTCTTCAAATCATGTAGCCATTCAATTTGATGAGTGATATGGTTAGTTGCACCTGAGTCAACTATCCAAACCATAGGATCACTAGGTATACCTGCCATGCTGACATGACCTTGATCCACATCTTCAAAGCATAGAGGTGTATGATCAAAATGATCATCATGGGCAGCAACATGTTGAATCCTTTTGTCAGCTGTGGCATGAAAGATCCTCTTTTCTTTGGCTGCCACATGCTCAATTGCACTTGAGGTTCCACCATCTTCAACAATGTTTGTTGAGTTCCAATTCCTCTTAGGAGCATTTGGATTGTTTTGATGGATTGGATGATCATATGGGTAGCCATGCTTGGTGTAGCAAACATCCTCATTGTGACCCCTCTTGCCACAATAGGTGCAAGTAGGAAGTGGTTTGCCACTTGAAGCATTGAATTTGCCTCTGCCTCTTCCAATGCCATTGCCTCTTCCAAAGCCTCTACCCCTTGCATATCCTCTTCCATTGCCTCTACCTCCTCCATAAGATGGATTCTTCCTAGTGAATAAAGTTGTTGCCTCACCCACTTCACCAATGGAACCAGAGATGGTCCTTTGGCTCTCTTCTTGTACTAACACAAAGAAGGCAATGATAAGGGTAGGAAGGGGCTGCCTCATAAGCAAGTTGCTCCTAATGTGTCCGTAGGAATCATTTAGCCCCAAGAGAAATGCCATCAACTTCTGCTTCTCTTTGTGTTCATTGACAATGGCAATGTCCCCAGCACATTGGAGAACCAAATCATCAATGGAAGCAAGAGCATCCCATAGTTGCTTCATCTTGGCAAAGTATTCAGTGATAGAGAGTACACCTTGAGATGTTTGGTAAATCTCCCTTGTCAATTGAAAGATTTGAGTGCCATCCACTTTGTCAAACATCTCCTTTAGGTCATTCCAAATGGAAGAAGCTGTAGGGTTGTAGATCAAGCCATTGACCAAATCCTTGGCCACAGTGTTCCTTAACCATGCCTTGACAATTTCATTTGCCCTATCCCATCTCACCCTATCATTGACACCAACATCCAATCTTGTGAATTTGCCATCTATAAAACCAAGCTTATTCTTCACCAATAAGCCTTCTCTGATTGAGGTGCTCCAAACATGATAGTTGGATGTTCCTTGAAGTTGAAAAGGAATGAGCATATGGCCAGTGGTGTCTGAGGGGTGAATGTATAGGGGATCATCAACATTGGTTTCCTGAGCCATCTTGGAAGCAAATTAACACAAGGAGCTTGAAGATTCACAGCAGGGGAAATTCAGATGCAAAGGATTCCAAAGAAAACGCACACAAGGTATGCACTAGCAACAAAACTAGCACACCAAGTTTGTTGAGAGTAAGACAAATTCCAGCTCACTCTTCAGTACAATCCGTACAATCCGCAACAAATTACTCCAAGTTCAATGTTCACAAATCACTAGGAATGGATTAGGATCAATCCTCCATTGAAGAAAGCTCTGAAATCTTTAAGATATGGAGTGAAAACTCGAAGAAGACACAATGACTCCTCAGCCGAGCAAAGTGTATGCAAACAATGTAACGTAGTGAAATCACAACTTCCAAGTAGTATGCACAGCTTGAACAAGCTCAAAATTCATACCCAAATCCAGGGAAACAAAGCAAACCCCAGAACATATCAAGAACAATCACGCAATCAGCTCAACAAGGCTGAAATCAACAAGAACTAAGCAAACTAGGACTAAGACATGTTGGCTATCTTTAGTCTATGCTCAGTTTTGTGTAGTGGTGTGATTTTTTGAAATTTTACTTGACATCCATTCTTGCTCAAGAAATGGAAATTTCAAGTTGAGATGAAGATCCACGAAGCTTATCTTGTAAGGCTATACAAGAACAAGGTGAACTTTGAATGCCAATGTTGAAGAAACTTTATCTTCTTCAACTAGATGGGCACGCCGCCATTAGGGATGGCTCTGATACCATATAAGCTTGAATCATACTTCATTGATGATTATGGATTACAAGCTAAAGAGTGCACTATATATACTAAGTGAGACTAGGCTCACCAACTAGGACTATGCTAGGTTTACTAGTGGCCAGGTGTATACAAGTATTTGTAAGTGTAGACACTTACATTGTGTATGCAACTATTTATGCAACTATGTATGCAACTAAGTGTGAGTGTATACTACACTCTATAAATTCGCTAAAGCACACGAACTCCCACCTCGGGAGTACTCAAGCGGGCCTCCTTGGAAAATTGGGGCTCCCAACAGCAAAAGTGTGCCTGCTCCTATGTCGTTGCGCACCAGCGCAGCGATTCATGTAACTCATACCAAAGCACGGATAAACACAACAAGTTCAACAGAACTTACCTACATTAATCGGATCCTCCTACAATGATTGGTCCCTCGACCGGGGGGCAGGAAAGATAGACAAACGAGCTCCAACCTCAACTGTCTTCCATTTATCACATGAAGAAATCCTCGTTAATCGCCGACACTTGTAGACTTCGATCACTTGTAGTCGCTCGAGGGCCGGATCTTGAAGTCGGATCACTTCACCTTCGGCCGAACAGGAGTATAATCGACAGAAACAACACAAGATAAAGCGATCGATCGAAACTCAGAACTCCACTTCACTAATACCCAACAAAAAGTTATGGAAGAAAATTTAAGGGAGTGCGCAGCCTCTACTATGGGGTAAAGACTGAACGACTCGATACAACTCGCATACTCTCGCCTACACAACTCATTACGATAAAGGAAACACCCATTCATACGCGCGTCGACCATGTTACAACAACTCCGTGGGAAGCGCTAGGAAGAATCATAGTGTAACACTGTTATTCTAAGATCGCCGGCTTACGAAGTTCGCAAGAGCCACCATACTAAGTGTAGCACACGCGCCCGTCGACACACTAGGAGGGTGAGCAACACCTCTCTTTCAAAAACTAAAGTATGGAGACGCTAAGCGTAGCACACGCGCGTGTCGACACACCATGAATAAGGAGTAGCACCTCACATTCAAAAACTAAGTACAAAGACACCTAGCGTGGCACGCACACATCGATACACTAAGAGGGTGAGCAATACCTCTCATTCAGAAACTAAGTATAATAACAACATACATGGCGTAGCGCTCGCATGTTTCGACACATCGACAAGGGGTAACAATTCGCTTCCAAATGCACGCGCGTCAACGTGTCAATGCTAACATATACACTAAGTGGCTATCATGTCCACACATCTCTAAGTGGTTGTCATGTCTACGCGCTTCTAAGTGGCTTTTATGACCATGAATCGCCAAACGACTCTCATGTCTATGCGTCACATTACCGTATCTACAACCAAGTAGCGGTCGCAAAAGGAACTCTACCTTGAAACACCTAGTAGCGGCAACAACATGGAAAGGCACGTCGCCTCGTCGACCTTTGACCGACACTCGAACAAAGCAAGTCGCCTCATCAACCTCTGACTTACGCCCTACCATGGAAACGTCAAGTAGCACTCGCCTCATGCACCTTACATTGGAAAACCCAAGTAACAGTCGGCACAAGGGTCAACACCCCGCATCCGAGATAACTATGCGGCGAACATCCCTGCTCAGGGGGAAAATCCACACCTACAGACTTATAAGTTCACAACTACTACATAGCGAACATCCTTTATATAAGGGCAACTCTATGTCCGTAAGGGCCTCGTCCCGACACTTATACAGCCTATGCGGCACTATGCGCGTCTGCGTGACCCAACATTACGTGCGTCTATGCAACCAAACACCACGTGCGTCGACGCGACTTAACACACGTCTGTCATGGGACGTTCATTGAAATCACGTCGGAGGCTTAACACCTCGCAACTAAGGGGCTAGTGCGCCCAGGGTTAGAATCGACATCTACATACGCCTATATGATCTATGCGCCTATACGGCACATACATGCGCATACTCAGCCACGTCACTACAAACGCTCCCACTCCGGGGGCAATACTTTATCGACAAAGGCCTTGTCTCTCGACATATACATTACGAACATACTCCTGCTATGAGGCGTTTGTCAACGACATGGCGGAGGCATGGCGCCTCATAATCTCAGGACCTGCGCGTCCGTAACACACACTCCTCTGTGTAGTGTGAAGGTAGGCTTTACCTCTCCTTAATTTTTTATAACTCTTTTGTATTCGTTGTTAGCACATATACATGCTCACACACCCTTACACACACTCGCATGTTTGCATATACTCGACATGTGTATATTTTCATAACTTAGTTAAATTTATACTTATACGCATATCATGGCATATCTATTTCCATGATTGCATCATTAATCTCATGTCATCACATGTTGCGTGTCGGCTTACACACATCCCTACATCACGCTTTACACACGTACATCATGTTTACATGCATATCAACATTTACGTCTAAGTTGCATACATACATATATTTGTTATACACGTATACTCGCTGCGCTAACCATGTCAGCAGTTACGATCCCCTTTCATCGAGAAAAGGAAAGAAATACGACGATGAGGCCCCTACGGTAGGCGACAATAAGTCCACCATGAGGTAACTCCCGAACCTAAATTGGACGTCTATCCTATCGTAAAATAGAGTCAACAAGGGTTAAGCCATTACTTGACTCGGGGGAAAATGATGGATATTCGCCCGATTCGGGTTCGCATTTACATTTCAGACATCGTCGACACGTTGAACCCACTAAAACGGCTTAAAAATTATAAACCTGCGAGTTAGAACGGTCTGAAAGGGTAACACGCATGTTCGGACCGGACTCGTCTGTATTGCCTAAGCAATCCTGACCGGTCCGAATTGTCTCAGACAATCCGGACGTCCGGATTGTCCCCGCAACCCGGTATGGTCCAGATTATTGCTCCTCGACGCACGTAGCCTCACACATTTTCATTACACGCGAGTTTTCCCTTTGCGGATATTAACTCTAATCCACGTCCGGTTTACATTATTACTAAATCAGGGTCGAACTGTTTAAAATCGGGCTTGAGTCCAAGGTTCCCTATATATAGGAATCTTGGTCACCTATTTCATAACTTGAGTTGGCTTGGGAACTCTGACTTCTCACTAGCTTTATCTCTCTAGAATACTAATTTTGGCATCGGAGAGGGTTCATCGCGCACCATCCCCCTCTGTGGTGTCGATACTTCCCCTTGTGTAGGTGTTAGGAAGACTGCGCGTATACACTGCAAGAGGCGCGCATACGTGCATACATTGCAAGGTGTGCATACGCGTATACATCATGAGGCGTGTATACATCACAGGGCGTGCACGTTATGACACCGCAAGGCACTCGCGCATGGGTATAGCGAGGAAGAGCGCGTAGACACTCCGACACGTCAATATCCCGACATACCAATGACTACACACGCGGACACTCAAACACTTAGCCTTTTTAAAGGCGTGAAAATCCTCGATATTCCGACTGTCCGACACCCCGACACTCCGACAGTCTAACACTCCCGTATTATAACTGCCTGACACCCGTAAATCCAGAAAACCCGACGAACATACCACACAACATTCTAAGGATCCGACGACCCGCACGAGTCTGGTCCCAACAGGTGTGGTTCGGTCCAAACGCGCGTGTTTCCCTCTCGGACCGTTCTAACTCGCGGGTTAGCGTTTTTAAGCCGTTTTTGGGTTTGACGTGTTAACAAGGCCCGAATGTAAAACGAACCCGAATCAGACGTATATCCATCATTTTCCCCCGAGTCAAGTAATGGCGTGACCCTTTCTTGACTCTATTTTAAGATAGGATAGACGTTCGGTTTAGGTTAGGGAGTTACCTCATAGTGGACTTACTGTCCGTCGGCGCGTAGGCCGCAGCATTGTGTTTTCCTTCCTCAATTTGACAAAGGAGACCGTAACTGCTGACATGGTTAGTACAGCGAATATACGTGTATAACAAATATATATGTTCAATGTGTAAACACCTAATTTTGGACCACGCGCGAAACACGTGACATGTGGCGCGCTAAATGAGGAAATGTCTAAGTATGGCAAGTCAAAAAGCTTCCAAGAATGGCTCCTGCAAAAATTAGGATAGTTTACGTATTTATTACAGAAAATATTTGTTGAATATTTAGTATTAAATTTCTGAATATTTAGTATTTATTAGTAGAATAAATCAGCAATATTTATTGCTCAAATTAGACTTGACCTAGGTACTATATATACGCTAGTATATTGCTAGTATGAAAATACAAACTTTTCATATATTTTTATTTTATATATATATACGTACTGTGCATAAAGATATATAGAATTAGAGATTGGATTTGTTTTATTATTGTTATAATAATATATGTGTGTTTGCATTGTTATGTGATGTAAAAAAATTTGATCTCAGCTTAGATTAACCCCAACGTAAGGAGCAGCCATCGTCTTCCCCAAATATCATCATCGACCGGACCAACGTCTTTGGCAACTCAGCAGCAACCTCAGTCGTCGGACCTCCGCTCTATTCACTCACGATCAGTCAGCCATGCCGATTCCGTCTGTCAGTTCCATCTGCCGCATCTCTTAGTTCCGGACTGCGACGCTGCTCCAATCGACCACCTCGTCAATGCTTAGCAGCTCCGCTGCTCCCTCACGCCCAGGACTTCCTGCACCTGCAGCTGCTCGATTGGCCTCCCTTCAACCGTCCCCGGACCAATATCGACTCCACCAGTGGCCCGACTCTCCGTCGCGACTCAGATCAATCATCCCCGACCACCGGAGAACCCCACCGATGTTCCCGATCGGGTCCAGCCACCACTCCACGATTAGCAACATCGACCACTATGAATGCCCTATCCATCAGTCCATTCGATGAGAGGCGTCGATAAGGCCGATGCCGGAGCGTCACTTTTGCCTTGTCCTCACCATTGTCTAGTCGATGCTATACACCGTCTTCATCATCCAATTTATTGTTGGTGTATGAATGTGTGTGAGAGATGTGGAGAGGGAATAAGAGACTTGTTGTTGTCAACTCAACTTGATGATTTCACATTCATTTGATCACATATTTATAGGTACATATGGAAGACTTAGATGCTTTGTATCCCTAAATGCATGAACCTAGCTTCTAGCAAATACATTGTAACTCTAAGTACATGAACTCACAAATGCATTGAACTTAATTAAACAAGTTTATTTCAATTTCCAACATCCCCCCTTAAACTTGTTTCTCCAATTTTGGTGATACCGAGCATTTCTCGTAAGTGTTGAAAGATGTCGGTCTTGAGAGCCTTTGTAAAAATATCAGCAACTTGATCATTGGTCTTCACATGTACGAGCTCCACTTCCTTGGCCTTGACCTGTTCTCGAATGGAATGGAACCGAGTGTCGATGTGCTTGGATCTCTCGTGATGAACTGGATTCTTGGCTAAGGCGATAGCGGACTTGTTGTCGACATGGATCTTGGTTGGGCCTTCTTGTTGCACCTTGAGCTCCTCCAATAATCTCCTTAGCCATATAGCATGACATACACATGATGATGCAGCTACATACTCCGCTTCACAAGTAGATAGTGCGACAATTGGTTGTTTCTTTGATGACCAAGTAAATGTCGTACCTCCAAGGTAGAAGACGAACCCGGTTGTGCTTTTCCGATCGTCGTAGCATCCAGCCCAATCACTATCGCAAAATCCGGCAAGCTCCACGTCTTCTTTTGATGAGTAAAACAACCCATACTCGAGTGTTCCCTTTACGTACTTGAGGATCCGCTTGGCTGCCTTCATGTGAGAGGTCTTCGGAGTCTCCATGTATCGACTCACCAAACCTACTCCAAAGAGAATGTCAGGCCGAGTACACGTCAGGTAGCGTAGGCATCCTACGAGGCTCTTGTAGTGAGTCGGATTCACCAGCTCTCCTTCTCCTTCTTTCGTAAATCGCACTCCACACTCGACGGGGGTATCGAACGGCTGACAGTCTTCCATTGAGAACTTCTTCAAAATCTCTCGCGCGTACTTCTTTTGAGAGACGAATATCCCATCTTCTCCTTGCTGCACTTCAATGCCGAGGAAATAGGCCATAAGGCCCATGTCAGTCATCTCGAACTCCTTCTCCATGGATTGCTTGAACTCTTGAATCATGGCGGGATTATTGCCGGTGAACACTAAATCATCTACGTACAAACATACAATCAAAACATCTCCACGGGGGTTAGTTTTTGAGTAAAGAGCATGCTCGTACGGGCACCGACTGAAACCACTTTGAATAAAGTAGTCATCAATTCTTGAATTCCACGCTCTTGGAGCTTGTTTTAGGCCGTAAAGTGCCTTCTTCAGTCGATACACCTTGTCTTCTTGGCCTTGGACTATGAACCCCTGCGGTTGTTCAACGTACACCTCCTCTTCGAGATTCCCGTTCAGGAATGCTGACTTCACGTCCATTTGGAATATTCTCCACTTCTTTTGAGCGGCAAGTGAAATAAGTAATCGTACAGTCTCTAGCCGGGCCACAGGTGCAAAGACTTCTTCATAGTCGATCCCGAACTTTTGCTTGTATCCCTTCACGACAAGCCTTGCTTTGTATTTCTCTACTTCTCCATTTGCCTTTGTCTTCGTCTTGTACACCCATTTTACTCCGATGGCATCGTGACCTCGAGGGAGTGTAGTAAGCTCCCAAGTCTTGTTCTTCCGAATGGACCCGATCTCTTCTTCCATCGCCTTCTTCCATTTTGTCTCCTTAGAGGCTTCTTCAAATGTTAATGGATCATATCCTGCGAAGAGACAAAGGTTACCATATAGCTCTTCATCGTTTACATCAACTTCCTCCGTAGAGTTATATATGTCCCGCATTCGCCTTGTCTTCTTAACGGGTGATTCACTTGAGCTTTCTCCTTCCGATTGGGCTCCAGCATTTGCGGGTGAAGATGGCTCTGGAACTTCTTCATTTCGGACACTCTCTTGCTCCAACTCCTCTGCATCTAGGATCTCCTTTTGCTGGTTGTTGTTTTCCCAATTCCATGCTCGCTCCTCATCAAACTTGACGTCCCGCGACATTACAACCCTTTTTGTGACAGGATTGTATAACTTGTAGCCGTTGGAGTTCTCTCCGTAGCCGAGCATGACACACTTCATACTCTTATCCTCGAGCTTCGTCCGCTTTTCTTCTTGAACTTTTGCATACGCAATGCATCCGAAGACACGAAGATGCTCAACACTTGGCTTGCGCTTGCTCCATGCTTCCTCCGGCGTTATGTCTCCAATCCTCTTCGTAGGAAAACGGTTGAGTAAGTAAACGGCACATGCAACCGCGTCTCCCCAGAATTCTTTCGGAACTCCTCTCTCCTTGAGCATGCATCGAACCATATTCAAGATGGTCCTATTTTTTCTCTCGGAGACACCATTTTGTTGAGGCGTTTGAGGCATGGTGAGTTGATGCACGATCCCGTTTTCTTTGCAAAACTTGTCAAACTCCTGTGATGTGTACTCGCCTCCTCGGTCGGTTCGCAAACACTTCAAATGACGACCGCTTTGCTTCTCCACCATGTTTTTGAACTCCTTGAACTTCGCCAGCACTTCGCTCTTCTGCTTCATCATATAAGTCCAAGTTTTGCCACTATAATCATCGGTAAACGTCAAGAAGTACCTGTTTCCACCAATCGAGATGGGAGTGATTGGCCCGCATACATCCGAGTGGACCAAGTCAAGACGGCCTCTTTCTCTCTTCAAATGATACTTCTTGAACGGACTTCTTTGTTTCTTCCCGATGACACATGTTTCGCACACGCCGTTGGGACGATCGATCTTCGGCAAGCCTCGTACCATGTTCTTCCTTTCCAGTAGCTTCAACGCATCAAAGTTGAGATGCCCATACCTGATGTGCCAAATGGATGAGCTGTCCATGGTGGTCACCTTCAAGCAATTCTCCTCTTGTGTGCTCAGCCGTAGAGGAAACATCCTGTTCTTAGTCATGGTTACATTCGTGATAAGTTTGTTGTTTTTATCACGGATGCTAAGAGCGTGATCCTTCATGTGGACGTCGTATCCTTTCTCGAGCAGTTGTCCGACGCTTAGAACATTATTCTTCATATCGGGAACATAATAAACATCGGAGATGCAGAGCTTCCGCCCATTCTTGAGTGCGAAGAGAATTTTACCTTTACCTTCGATTGGCCGTCGAGAGAGATCACCAAAGGTAACATGCCCATCACGCCTTTCGTCAAGCTCCGCAAACAATTCTTTTCGTCCACACATATGATTGGATGCTCCCGTATCAATGAACCATGTGACGGATTCTGACGCCACCGCTCCATCGAGGCCATCAAGAGTACTCCATCATCGTCGATCTTCTCCGCAAGATTCGCCTTTTCTCCACCATTGTCGGTGTTATACCAACATTCTGCTGCATAGTGGCCATATTTTTTACAAACATGGCATTGGATTTCTGATCTGCTCCATCCACTACGACCTCGTCCGCGACCTCGACCACGACCGCGACCTCGACCTACTCCTCGTCCACCTGATTCTCCATCGGCAGGTTCGTTGGTGGTTGTTGTTCGACCACCTCTTCCTCTCCGTGTTGTGAATCTTCCTCTTTGGAAGCCGCCGCGTGAACCTTGATTCTTCAACGTCAGCTTTGCTTGTAAAGCGTGCTCCAAGGAATTATATTCTCCTCTCTTCGAAAGTCTTTGTTCATGAGCTTGTAGATAACCCATGAGTTGCTCAACGGACATCTCTTCTAGGTCCTTGGATTCTTCAATCGCCACGGCCACAAGGTCGAACTTAGGATCGAGGGATCTCAAGATCTTCTCTATGACACGAACATCTTCCAAGTTTTCTCCATTTCTTCGCATTTGATGCGCGATTGAAATGACCCTCGTGAAATAGTCGGAGATGGATTCCGAGCTTTCTTGATGGAGGGACTCAAATTGAGCACGAAGAGCTTGTAGGCGAATTTTCTTTACCTTTTCGACGCCTCCGTACGCCTTTTGGAGTATAACCCAGGCTTCGTATGATGTCTTGGCTGGAGCGATTAACTCGAACGCGGCTTCATCAAGACCTTGATATATTGTGAACAAGGCCTTCTTCTCCTTCTTCCTTTGCTCCCTCAATTCATCCTTCTCCTCTTTTGTCATCTCCGTCGTCGTTTCGGGTTCCTCGAACTCGGTCTCCACGAGCTCCCACACGTCAAGCGATCCCAATAAGGCCTTCATTTGGATACACCACCTATCTTAGTTGTCCTTCGTCAATCTTGGCACTTGCATGCTTGTTGTTGCCATCGCGATCTTTGGACCTTGCTCTGATACCACTTGTTGGTGTATGAATGTGTGTGAGAGATGTGGAGAGGGAATAAGAGACTTGTTGTTGTCAACTCAACTTGATGATTTCACCTTCATTTGATCACATATTTATAGGTACATATGGAAGACTTAGATGTTTTGTATCCCTAAATGCATGAACCTAGCTTCTAGCAAATACATTGTAACTCTAAGTACATGAACTCACAAATGCATTGAACTTAATTAAACAAGTTTATTTCAATTTCCAACATTTATATCTTCTTTTTTTTTGTTACTATTTTTATATTTATTATCGTTCTGCTTTGTTTAGCTCGTTTCAGGTTCATGTACGGAGCTCAAATCTTCATCTTCCTCCGATCATCACCTTCGGCCATCAACTCATCCTCCCGATCGTAGTCGATCGTCCCAACCTTACTCCGGCATCTTCTCGTGCCGCCCCGAGCTCGACCTAGCCTTCTCCTGGTTCAGCTGTCCATCTTTGCCGACTAAACCGCTCCCGGACATCTCACCGTCGGTACCCTGATTCCGGCCATTATTGCCGAGTTATCACTTCCACCGACGACCTCCATAGTTTCCGACCCGAATTTTCTCTGACAATTGATCCCGCATCAGAGCCGGAGTCTACCCAGCCTCAGCCGACTAACTTCACTACTCTCCGTCCTGCTCCTTCGCTGGAGATGTCCAATAACGGAGGAATAGTCATCCTGCTTCTCGGCCTCTCTCCTAGTTGACTAGGTCGCTTGCAGGAGCATGATATCAAAAACAGAAGATCACACCTTGTAAAATCCGACGGCCTTCCATCTCTGCAATGATGGGTTCCGATGTAATCGTTAGCCCCGTTAACAGCCACTGGACGGCGAGTAGGTCCAGTGGGCCCCGTGAAAAGCCTTGAAAGCCCAGAGGCCCAGCACGAAGGGTCCCGCCGTTAGTGGTCCCGATGAATGAGCTGAACGCTCCCGATAAGAAGCCTCTGAGTAGGCCCCGATATGCCTTAGTAAAGGCCCCGATAATAAAGCCCCGCAGAAGCTGGACCTGTCCCGTAGAGACTGAAGGTCCTGGGTGGTGATCTAGAATGAAACAACTCTGAAGTCCCCGACAGGAGTCGAGACTTTTAATCAGAGGATAAGACCGAGAAACCCGCCTACTAGATGAGAGTAGTGGGAAGACGGTTAAGATATAGATAATCTCCCCCGAGATACGCAGGGCGTGCCCGAGATACGCGGAGGTACGGGTAAGATACGCGGAGCGTGGGGCGAGAAATATGGAATCCCAGCCGAGATATACGGAATCGTGGCGAGATACACGGAATCGTGGGTATAACTGCCAAGCGCAGTAACAGGTAACTGAGTAACTCCTCCTTCTATATAAAGGAGGAGGTTACCTCAGAAAAACCATCTACGCTAATACGAACATATATTTTGCTTACCACCCATTGATCACCGTACTCATTTAAGCATCGGAGAGGGATTCTGGGTCACCACCCAGGTCATCCCCTTTTGCAGTATTACGCGGAGCCCAGGAGTCCAAGCTTTCCGTCAAGGACGTAACGGAGCTTCGCCCGTGATCCAACATTGGCGCCGTCTGTGGGAACTTACAAAAAGTCAAGATAGTTTCTACCAGATCAATGGCCGGTGGTGGCAAGAAGAAGCAAGTTCAGGCTGGCAGTCCTCGTCCCGCAGGAACTGTGAATTCCCCGTTGCCGGAACGTGTTGCTGAACAAGGTGAGAACCCTGCTCTTTCCCAGACAGGGGGGCAGGGTGATGGCTATGAAGTCTCAGTCCGAGACGCTGAGAGGAACAGGCAGGATGTCCCGCGTAGGGAGGAAGACGAGGCTCCCCCAAACCCGGTGGACCATGGAAGAGAAGGAGTCCCGCGAAGGGAAGAAGGGTCGTCTTCGAACTCGGAGTTGGCCAAGGCAGTAGCGGAGGCTATGCCCATGTTCCTGGCCGCCATGGAGGCCTTGCTGGATAAGAGAGAGGCTGCCAGGAAGGCGGAGGAGTTACCACCACCCCCTCCGAGGGTGGTCCCAGAAGAACAAGAGGTGTAGGAAGTTCCGCCCAGGAGCAAGGGTAAAGAGCTTGCGCATCCGGAGAAGTTCGTGGTCGACGGCCCAGGACCGGTGCAGAACAGGACCATTCCCCTGAATGGCCCCATCACCGCTGATCGGGTGGTGAAGATCGTTAGCATCTGCATGGGTGACCAGAAGCAGATGACATCGGAGCTAAGGGATCGGTCCAGCCATCCTTTCGTGCCGCGGCTGATCGATACCGTCGCCCCGCCTGGGCTCGGTATCCCGACCATCAAGGAGTATGACGGCGAAGGAGACCCAGTCCGCCATGTGCAAAGGCATGTTCAGGCCTGCATGGGTAGAACCTCTAACGACGATCTTGTATGCTCGTTGTTCCCGATCACCCTAGGAGAACGGGCCATGACGTGGTTCTTTAGCCTCCCGCCAGGAAGCATCACCTGCTGGGCCGATATGCATGACCGCTTCATCAAGCAGTATCAGGGTCGGAGACGCCTCCTAAAGAGCGTGAGGACCTTAACCCAGGTGGTACAGAGGCCCGACGAATCGTTGGCGTACTATTACCAACGATTCACTGCTAGTGCTGCGGAGATTGACGAAGAAATCTCGGAGGGAGAAATGATTCGCACTTTCCTACGGAACCTGAGTGCTCCGTATGGCTCTGACCTGATGCACAGCGTAGCCGCGAAGGCTGTATGGAGTATGGAGGCCCTGCAAGCGAGGGTGAAGCAGCAGATTGACGTCCAGGAGTCGAAGATTGCTGCAGGGGAGCTCGACCCCCCGAAGTCAGGAAGAGGAAAGGCATCATCCAAGCTGTCGGATAATCGCAAGGGGAGTGACAAATCGGAGGGAGGTAGGAACCGTGGTCGTCCCGAGAAAAGAGAGGACAGGCGTCCTCCGAAGAAGGATAACCGCGAAGGTCGAAGTGTCCCCATCAACAGCTCGATGACCTCCGTGCTGGCTGTGATGGAACAACAAGGAATAGCTCGATACCCCCCGAGGAAGGAGGGCGAATTCCTAGGAGGTCGTCCTGATCGTTACTGTCGTTACCATCGAGCCAATGGTCACGACACTGAGAATTGTCGGGAGCTAAAGAAAGAGATTGAAAAGCTGATCCAGAAGGGAAAGCTGAAGGAGTTCATCCAGAAAACGGTCCCGTTCCCGTTCCAAGTCCCGCGACCGATCCCCGAAGAAGAAGAAGGTCGAGCATGAGGCTTCGGGATCGGGTGCCCGCAAGGAGAGGCGGGGGACTATCAACGTCATCCACGGAGGAATGGCAGCGGGAGGTGACACCTCCGCTTCCAGAGAGAACTATGCTTCGCGCATATCCGCCGCAGTGGTGTTAGGAAAAAGGTCCCGGTCGTGGACCCTGAAGGAGGAAATGGTGATCTCTTTTTCAGCGGAGGATCTGGTTGGTGTGGAGAGCCCTCACGACGACGCCTTGGTTGTGACCCTAGATGTGGATGGATTCGAGAAGAAGCGGATCCTGATAGATGGAGGGAGCTCCTCCGATATTCTTTTCATGGATGCTCTGGAAGCCATGGGAAAGACGAAGAAGGACCTGACGCAGGTGGACTTCCCGATGGTGGGATTCTCTGGCTCCACTTCCTACCCGTTGGGAATGATTACCTTACCAGTAGAGTTTGGTAGTGGCTGGAAGATGGAGAGGCGTAACGTGGATTTCGTTGTAGTGGAATCTGCGGGGGCATACAACGCGATCATCGGGAGGACCATTATCAACCCTCTTATGGCAGTCGCCTCGACGGTCCACCAGAAGATGAAGTTCCCGACTGATAACGGAGTTGGAGAGGTCAAGGGTGACCAGGTGGCGTCGCGAAAATGCTACGTTAACGCCACCCGACGGAGAAGGAGGGAGACCATGACTGTTCTTCAGACGGATACTGATCCTCGAGAGGAGTATGGGCGTCCCGCCCCCATGGAGGATTTGAGGGAAGTGGAGATCGATGGGCCTCAGAGGAAGGTGAAAATCGGCTCTGCTTTGTCGGATGAAAGAGCCCGAGAGTTGATCGAGCTCTTGAAGGAGTTTAAGGAGCTGTTTGCCTGGTCCCCGAGTGATATGCCAGGAATCAGCCCCGACGTGATAGTGCACGAGCTGAAGATAGACCCCGCAATCAAGCCTATCGCGCAGAGAAGGCGTCCGATGGGTGCAGACAAGAGGATCGCGATCCAGCAAGAGGTGGGCAGACTGCTCGATGCTGGATTCATCAAGGAGCTCCGATTCCAGACTTGGGTGGCTAACCCAGTGCTGGTGTGAAAGAGTAACGGAAAGTGGCGGATGTGTGTCGACTTCCGTGACCTGAACAAAGCCTGCCCGAAGGACTGCTACCCGCTCCCGAGGATTGACCAGCTGGTGGACGCTACATCGGGACATGAGCTGCTGAGCTTCATGGATGCGTATTCCGGGTACAACCAGATTAAGATGGCGAAGGAGGATGCCCCTCATACGGCCTTCTATGCCGATAGTGATGTCTACCATTACGACGTGATGCCCTTCGGATTGATCAATGCCGGAGCAACTTACCAGCGGATGGTGAACAAGTTTTTCGGAGACATGCTGGGGAAGACCATGGAGGCATATGTAGATGACATGCTGGTGAAGTCCCGACAGGCAGGAGACCATGTCGAGAACTTGGCGGCAACATTTGAGCGGATGAAGTTCCATCAGGTTCGGCTGAACCTCGACAAATGTGCTTTCGGGGTGAACTCGGGGAAATTCCTAGGGTTCATGGTGAGCCAGAGAGGAATCGAGGTGAACCCTGAGAAGCTGCGAGCAATCGAAGAGATGCAGTCCCCGAGGACTCATCGGGAGGTCCAGGTGCTGAATGGCCGGTTGGCCGCGATGAATCGCTTCCTATCCAAGGCGAGTGATCGAGCTATGCCCTTTTTTGATGTATTGAGGGCTAACAAGAAGTTCGAGTGGACCGACAAGTGCGAGGAGGCATTCCAGGCACTCAAACAGCATCTCCGTACCCTTCCGCCGTTGGCAAAACCAGTTCCAGGCGAGCCGCTCTATCTCTATTTGGCTGTTTCTGATGTGGCTGTTAGTTCTGTCTTAATTAAGATTGTTAAGGGCAACCAAGTGCCTATCTATTATGTAAGCAAGGCATTTGCCAAGTCTGAAATAAACTATCCCGCTATTGAGAAGTATCTCTTCGCGTTGATTATTGCCGCTCGAAAACTGCGACCTTACTTCCATGCCCATGAAGTGACGGTATTGACTAATCAGCCCTTGAAACACTTTTTGAACCGACCGGAGGCGTCGGGGAGATTGGTAAAATGGGCCATCGAGCTGACGGAATTCCGCATTCATTTCGCTCCGAGAACCGCTATTAAGGGCCAGGTGTTGGCAGATTTTATAGCTGAGTCTACGGTACCTATTAACGTTTATAATTGTAGATTGGTTGGAGAGAATGATAGGAGCAAAGCTTTCAATATACTAAACATAATGATAAGGTTTGCTTAACCATTACAATAGTGGAGGCTCCTTTATATAGGAGACCTCATTGGCTAATATGAAAACCCTAGTAAACATTAGGGACTAGAATGTAAATACTAGAACTAAGACAACTTAGCATAATTAGATATTAGTCCCCATACATATAATATCCCAATATTCCCCCATCTTTTCCTTCTTCTTCCTTCTTCAATCCGAAACACATCACCAATCTTCAACAATTGAATCCCAAAAATCAATCTTCAAAACGGAGCTTCCAAACTCCAATCATCAACAAACAAAAAATGAAGTCACATGCTCCAATCTTCAAACTTCAAGGCCACTGTGCTCTCAGAGGTGAACACCCACTTGTAGCAAACACATGCTCTCAGAGGTGGTGAAAATTCACGTGTAGCAACAATCGGGGTCTTCATCAAGCTCTCAGAGGTGAACACCCACTTGTAGCAATAACACATGCTCTCAGAGGTGGTGAAAATTCACGTGTAGTGATGACAGTTGCCACCTATGGTCCTTGAACTCCAATCCTCAACAATATGAGGTCCATCAAAATCCAACAAACAAAAGACGAAGCTCCAATGCTACAGTCTTCATCAAACCAACATGAAGGACGAAGCTCCAATACTTCAATCCTCAACAACCCAACAAAGGACGAAGCCACATACTTCAATCTTTGAACTATTATACAACTCCAGAACTCAGCTGAAGCAACAAAGAGCAACACAATGCTCCACTACAATACACCAAGGTCCCAAACATAGAAACTATCCTAAAAGACAGCAAATCTTCAACAAATTCAACTGTAATCCAGTTGAAATCCAACAATCAAGCTATCCATAGCTCTAGCCAAAGACGATGCTTTAATGCTCCAATCATCAAATCAGGATGCAGACATCAAAAATCAGATGTCAACAGCAGCAAACGATGGCAGACTGAAGTAATCCAATCCTCAATAAACCATAAAAAACGAAGCTCCAATCAACAACAAAACCAACTGAAATCCAGCAGTCCAAGAGCCAAAACAAACAGCAAATGCCATAAAAAGCTCAAATAATCCAGCTAGATATTTCATCGAACACCTTAAGTGCAAACCAGATTTTGCAACAAACAAGCTGAAAATTACAGCAGTACCAGCACTATTTTCAGCACTCCAGCAATTTCAGCAACCAGATTCATAAAACAGCAGCAAATACACAATTTGTAGCAGCAGAATTCAGCATAGCAGCAGCAGCAATAATTTCCAATCGCAGCAGCAGATATAACAATAGTAATCAGCAACAATTTTAAAAATTGCAGCAGCAGAATTATCCATTATAGCAAGATACCAATAGGGCCAACAATGTCAGACACAGTAGTAGATCAATTTCATGATCCTTCAGTCGGTTGGCACGGGCAAATGGTGGTACCCTCTAATGCTCCCACCACAAAGGGGATTAGACTTGATGTTCCAGTTGAGAAATATTCCAATTTTCGAGAAGAGAAAGTACTCAAAGAGAAGCCTGGGTATGAGCATCTTAACGAGCCTCTGCACGTGGCGGTCAAAGCTCAATATCCTGATGACATTGTAAATGCTCGAATTGATCGTGCAGCCGGGATTTTAGAAAACCTTCTCAAGCCTGTGGATTAAGAACCCTTTGGCTATGATCAATACAAGAAGCAGCATCCAAGTACAGAACACGGGCACCAGGTTTAATCCTGATTTCATCAACACCACCACGTCCTCCAAGGCAATCAGAGAAAAATGGCTCAGAGATATAGCTCAATGAAATCGATTAGGATCGGCCGACATAGCTTAGGGAAGTTGGAGGATCCGAATCGGAGAAAGCTAGAGCCTGAGATCCGATAACAATCTCAAAGAACGCCGTAGCAGTGGCGAACGAACGAGCGGTGGTCAGAGTGGTCGGAATCAAAGTGATCGGTGGACACGGCGAACGACGGTCATGAATCCAGGGCCGTCCACTGCGAAATTGAATCTAGGGCCGAGATTGGCCATAGCAGCTGACGGAGGCGACACTAAGGAAGTGGAAGTGTGGACCGGAGATGACGATCGCGAAGTGGGGGTAGCGGCGCCGAGGATGAAAATCAACGTCCAAATTTCTGGGGGCTGAGAAAAAACATTTCTGGGATAAAAAAAAATAATAATTAAAAAACGGAAATCAAAAGAACAAAACCACTAATCGGTGGCTCTGATACCATATTAACGTTTATAATTGTAGATTGGTTGGAGAGAATGATAGGAGCAAAGCTTTCAATATACTAAACATAATGATAAGGTTTGCTTAACCATTACAATAGTGGAGGCTCCTTTATATAGGAGACCTCATTGGCTAATATGAAAACCCTAGTAAACATTAGGGACTAGAATGTAAATACTAGAACTAAGACAACTTAGCATAATTAGATATTAGTCCCCATACATATAATATCCCAATAGTACCCGATCTGGAAGTAACGGGTCCCGCAGAGGGGGCAATCATGGAGGAAGTCCCGACAAAAGAACAGCAGCCAGAACAGCCAAATGAGGAGAACACTTGGGAGATGTACACTGATGGTTCATCGAGTGTAGAAGGCTCGGGGGCAGGATTCGTATTGATACCGCCCGGTGGAGGCGAGCCCTTACGATATGCCTTGGCGTTGACGTTCAAAGCCACCAACAACGAAGCAGAATATGAGGCCCTCATCACAGGCCTCAAGATTGCCAAGGGTACGGGGGTCGACCATTTAAAAGTGAAGTGCGATGCTAGCTTGGTTGTAAATCAAGTCCAGGGGAACTATGAGGCTAAGAACCCGACTATGAAGAAATATTTGCACGAGGTGCGGACTTTGAAGGGAAGCTTCAAAAGCTTTGATATCGAGGCGATCCCGAGGGAAGAGAACGCGGAAGCAGATGCCTTGAGTAAGTTTGCTCTGGGAGTGGCCCCCGAGGAGAATCGGAAGGTGCATTTCCTAGAGAAGGTGATTATCTCAAACATTGACCCGGTGGAGGTCTGTGCTATTGAGACAGGATCGGAAGAAGAGGAGAAGCCTACTTGGATGACCCCGATGGTCACGTACCTAACTACGGGGGTACTCCCCGATGATAAAGTGGCAGCCGTCAGATTGCGTCGGATTGCAGACCACTACGCGATGGTGGACAACCAGTTATACAAAAAAGGGTATGTAAAACCTTTCTTAAAATGCGTAGCGGAGCCTGACACGAATCGGATCCTAAGGGAACTACACGAAGGAGTCGCGGCCTGTCATGAGGGAGCCCGATCTCTGGTGAGGAAGGCATTGAACCTGGGTTACTATTGGCCCTCGATTAACAAAGAAGCGACCGCGATGGTCCGATCCTGTGATGCATGCCAGAGGTACGCCCCAAATATCGTGGCTCCCGCCGCGGACTTAATGCCCATCAGGAGTGCATGGCCCTTTGCGCAATGGGGAATTGACTTGGTGGGACCACTTCCCCAAGCGAAAGGTCAGTGCAAGTACTTACTCGTGGCTATCGACTACTTCTCAAAGTGGATAGAGGCCAAAGCATTGGCTAGAACGACCGGGCAGCAGATCCTCAAGTTCCTTCAGACTCAAATCATATCCCGGTACGGGGTCCCGCGAGTGTTGATCAGCGACAACGGCCCTCCGTTCAATGGGGCTCAGTTGAAGGAGTACCTGGAAGAATTAAACATTGAGCATCGGACCGCTTCAGTCCGATGCTCAATGTTTAATTCTTCCAGGTACTCCTTCAACTGAGCCCCATTGAACGGAGGGCCGTTGTCGCTGATCAACACTCGCGGGACCCCGTACCGGGATATGATTTGAGTCTGAAGGAACTTGAGGATCTGCTGCCCGGTCGTTCTAGCCAATGCTTTGGCCTCTATCCACTTTGAGAAGTAGTCGATAGCCACGAGTAAGTACTTGCACTGACCTTTCGCTTGGGGAAGTGGTCCCACCAAGTCAATTCCCCATTGCGCAAAGGGCCATGCACTCCTGATGGGCATTAAGTCCGCGGCGGGAGCCACGATATTTGGGGCGTACCTCTGGCATGCATCACAGGATCGGACCATCGCGGTCGCTTCTTTGTTCATCGAGGGCCAATAGTAACCCAGGTTCAATGCCTTCCTCACCAGAGATCGGGCTCCCTCATGACAGGCCGCGACTCCTTCGTGTAGTTCCCTTAGGATCCGATTCGTGTCAGGCTCCGCCACGCTCAGACCAATGGCCAGGTAGAATCAGCCAACAAGATCGTGATGGATGGCTTGAAGAAGAGAGTCTATGCCTTGCAGGGCCATTGGCTGGATGAGCTCGAGAATGTGCTATGGGCTATGAGAACAACACCCAAGCAATCAACAGGAGAAACTCCGTTTGGCCTGGTTTATGGCACGGAGGCAGTCGCTCCCGTGGAGATAGCGGTGGCGTCCCACCGCGCGAAATATTACGAGCCTCTGACAAATGAGGAAATGAGACGTCTGGACTTAGACCTACTCGAGGAGAAGAGGTGGAAGGCTGATGAAGTCCAGGCCCGAATGCGTTTGGCAACAGCCCGATATTATAATCGGCGTGTCAGGTCCCGAAAATTCTTCATGGGAGAACTTGTCTGGCGGAGGAATGAGTTTGTTCATCAAGACCAGATCAACAAGCTGTCATCAAAATGGGAAGGACCCTACAAGATCGTGGGGATGCCAGTGCCCAATGCATACAAGTTAGAGGATCTCGAAGGCAAGACGTTGAAGCATTCCTTCAGTGGTGAACACTTGAAGAAGTATCGTGTTTGATATGAAGCCGCCACGAATGGCGCAAATTATCTATCAATAAAATCCGATGTAAGCCTACTTTGAATTATTAGTGAATAAAAGAAGTTGCCTTCCGATCAAATTGCTTTCAAATTTATTCTAACTGTTAATAAGACGTCCTGAGTGACGCGTCAAAAGCCTTCCGAGGTACGATGAAAGCCCCGCGGGGGACGCGTAAGTCGTCTATATGGCGCGGCCAAAAGCCTTAACAGGTATGGACAAAAGCCCTACGGGGTACACATAAGTCGTCTATATGATGCAACCAAAAGCCTAGGTATGAAAAGGCCCTGATGGGTCCGCGTAAGTCGTCTATGTGATGCGGCCAAAAGCCTTAACGGGTACGGAAAAGCCTTAATAGGTTCGTGTAAGTCGTCTATATGATGCGGCAAAAAGCCTTAACGGGTACGACTAAGCCGTCCAGTAGAGATGCAATGAAAGCCCTAAGGGGTATGAAAGTGGCCTTAAAAAGCAGGGACAAGAAACCTTAAGTGGTGAAGTCCCGATTTTGGACAAGAAATCTTAAGTGGTGAAGTCCCGACTTGATCGGAACGTTCTGAGTAACGAGTTCAAAGCCACTTTAGATAAAGTGCAAACGAGTATCGGTGTCAAAACAGATGGAAAGAAAACTACTCATATAAAGGCCAGAAGGCCAAAGAGGTTCGTTACAAAAAGACAAAGGAGAAAGACAACAAGGACTAAAAAATGTAAGCATTAAACATGGTCCTTGTTGGAAGATGGATCCTCAGCAGCGTCGGAGGGAGCAAGGTTTGGAGGGGCTTGGGCGGAAGGCTTCGCAGTTGTCGGAGTCGGGTCCATGGCAGCAGCCTCTTCACTCTCCGCAGGGAGGTTGAAGTACTTCTCCGCGACGGGGGCCAGAGTCTCGGACTTCGTGAAGTCGATGGAATCCGCATAGGCTGTTTAGAGTTCTTCGACAGCGTTGAATAAGACGTCTTCCACCTCGGACTTGCAGAACTCCACAGCAGCCAGCTTGAATTCTTCAGAGTCCAGATACTCCCTGTGGCCCTGAAGACGACCCTCCTCGCGGCCCTCCTCGAGACCTTGAGCCTTTGCCTCAGCCAGCTTGGCAGAGAATTCTGCCCTTTCCGCTTCAAGCTTGGCTTTGGCCTCCGCCAGAAGATCCGCGAAGACGTTCTTCTCGCGAACGAGTTGCTGCTTCTCCCCCTCGTTCCGCTGCTGCTCCACCTGGGCCGTCTTCCGCTCTCGACGCATGACAGCCTCATGGTCGTGGACCTTCTTGAGCAGGCTTGTGGACATGTCATCGAGGAGAGCCTTCTCCTTGGCCATCTTATTTTTGGCCGCCACTGCCTCGTCACGCTCCATCTGAAGCTTGGCTAAGGCTTCAGGGTTCGACTTGGCTTCAGCCTCCTCCAAAGCGCTCTTCAGAGCCAAGGCGATGGCGAAGCTACGATGCTGGTCCGCAGTTTCCTAAGGCGGAAGAGAAAAAGATAAAAATTCAGTGATTGAAGGTAGGAATAAAGAAGAGAATAAGGCGGTAGGATATTACCTCCATCCGACGGACGGCCATGGCACGGAACTCCTCTTCGATATCCTCCCGCGACAGGTAAAGTAGCTTTTTCAGAGCAGGAGGAATTGACCCTGACAGCAAGTGTAGGGCCAAGTCGGGCTCAAGATTGTCCCGACGAATCGAAAACCCGGAGAGGGATTCGATCGGACGCCAGGGGATCGCTGCCTGGTCGGAGGTGTAAATTTTGTACACCTCGTCCATCGGAAGACGAGGGATAGGCTCGGCCCCGGGGGTGGCAGGAACTACCTCAACAGGAGGCTCGGGAGTTGGAGTGCGAAGAATAGGAGGAGGACTCTTGGACACGTCCCTAGCAGCGGGCCGTGCACTCCTGGACCTTGACCTGCCACGGGGAAGCAGGCCCCCCTCTTCAGGCTCTTCAACAGACGGAGAAGCCTCCAAATCAGTCACTGGACGGAACCGAGCTTCCGCCGGGACGTCCTCCAGCATTAGTTCCTGCGGAGCTACAGCCTCTGCTGGAATGATAGCCTCCGTCGGGGTAGGAGTCTTCAAGGGACCTGTGGTGGCAGGACGAACATGATCAGGAATAACTCCGCCAGGGCACCAGAGAATTTGACGTTCGACATGTTGGTCTTTCCCATGGAAGTTGTAGTATCCCGCCTTGAGAACGCGGGGGACTTCTCCTTGAAGGATATATTTAATTTCCCGAACCCGCGACTCCCGATCGGCGGGGATAAACTCCTTGGGGACTAATTTTTTATATCGTTTAATTGCACGACGAACGCGCTTACCTTCCTCGACGGTGGTGGCCCCGATGGTCCGATCTATCTCCTCCCGCCTGGCCTTCTTGGCCCCGACCTGCTCTTCAGTCGGAGGAGCAGCAGATAAGGGAGTGGAGGAGGAAGCCCCTTTCTTCACCAGCTTGCGCTTCCGCTTGGAACCGCTCTGGACGGCATCAGTCTCGCCCTGCTTCATAATGAGATGAGTCAACAGAGAAGCCTTCTTGGCTGCAAAGGTAAAAATAAATAGTTAGAAATATTACCCAGACGACTAAATCTGCGGAAACAGAATCAAGGAGCCGAACTCCGATGGCAATCAGATTCTGCTCCTGGAGCCTGTTGGCATCGATGGGTATGAAGTTGTCCCCCCAGCGGTAGAGTTGAACCATCTGGAGGGTGTTGAGGTCATCCTCGGAGTAATCCTGGAGCTTGGGGGCAGGGTCCGCCACGACCTCCCATCGAGGCCAGGGGACAGAGCTATGCTGGACAAAGAAGTAGTGCTTCTTCCAGCCACTGTTGTCGGAGCCCGAGTCGCGGATCAGAATCCGATCCTTGTGAAACTTCCAAGTTTCGCTGTCCCAGCCGAAACGTGAAAGTTGCTCCTTTGTCCACTTGGGGAGTCGGGGGGAGAAGGAGCAGACACCAGATTTGTTGCACTTCATGCCGTAAAAAGTGCGGAACAACAGAAGACTGTATGTTCACTGCTGGCGATGGCATAGGAGCTGGAAGGCATTCCACACGCGGATGGCGTGTGGAGAGAAAGTACAGGGGTGCGTTTTGTAGAAGTTGCACATCTCCACCATGTTTCCACAGAAGGGGAACCGAATCCCCGCGCTTATCTGTCCAGTGGAAACAAATACCTCCCCTGCCCGAGGAGGCGTGATAATGTGCTTCCTTCTACCAGCAGTTTGGGACTCGTAAGGGAAGCGAGGCTCCCAATCCGAGGTGATACACCCCTCTCTAAGGGCAACCTCATACGAACCCTCAGATATTTCGTTGACAGCAAACTCAAAGGCGAAGGGAGCCCTAACCTCAGAACTAGCTTCGTCTAAAACGATTGTAGACAAGAGGAATTGAGAAAAGAAAAGTAAACAGTAAGCAAATTACGAAAACGTGGAAAGAAGTCCTTACCAGACATGATCGGTGGTCAAAGAAGTGACGAAAAGGGAGATCGGAAAGGTCGAAGTTGCCTTGATCACTTGAAGCACCAGGAGGAGCTGGGAGAGAACTTCGAATGCAAGGAGGGCTGAAAACGAGAGAGTGCAGAAGAAGTGAATGAGACCAGGGTCTTTCCTTTTATAGGCAAAAGGACAAGTGAAGGGACATAATCGTGATCGTTGAAGACGAAACGATTTGATCAGAGCCGTTGAACTATGGGACGGTACGGAGGAGACAGCTGGATGGGTTTGATCTGTGCCGTTGAAGAGGAAACGACACGATCTTAATCGACGAGATTATAGGCACGGAGAAGATGTGTGTGATGTCACAGTTGCTTTTTCAGAAAACAGCAGTCACGCTGGTTTAAACGCCGTTTCTCTATCCCTAGGCATTTAATGCTGCAGTAACCGAGGAGCCTCCTCGGATTTGGCAACTGCCCATGGGGCCTGGTGGGCCCAAAACAATCATAAGAAAGAGACTCTGATATGTAACGATCACACGCAAAGATCAAAACCTCCGACGGTGGTATCGGAAGGTATGAAGACAAAAGCCTCTAACTGAGGTATCAAAATTGCAAAGATCCAAGCCTCCGACGGTGGTATCGGAAGGCATGAAAACGAAAACCTTCGACAAGAAAGGTCAAAAGATTTGGACTGGAAGACATGACGAACTAAAAGTCCCCCATGTCTTGGGGGCAAATGATGGGTTCCGATGTAATCGTTAGCCCCGTTAACAGCCACTGGACGGCGAGTAGGTCCAGTGGGCCCCGTGAAAAGCCTTGAAAGCCCAGAGGCCAGCACGAAGGGTCCCGCCGTTAGTGGTCCCGATGAATGAGCTGAACGCTCCCGATAAGAAGCCTCTGAGTAGGCCCCGATATGCCTTAGTAAAGGCCCCGATAATAAAGCCCCGCAGAGGCTGGAATTGTCCCGTAGAGACTGAAGGTCCTGGGTGGTGATCTAGAATGAGACAACTCTGAAGTCCCCGACAGGAGTCGAGACTTGTAATCAGAGGATAAGACCGAGAAACCCGCCTACTAGATGAGAGTAGTGGGAAGACGGTTAAGATATAGATAATCTCCCCCGAGAAACGCAGGGCGTGCCCGAGATACGCGGAGGTACGGGTAAGATACGCGGAGCGTGGGGCGAGAAATATGAAATCCCAGCCGAGATATACGGAATCGTGGCGAGATACACGGAATCGTGGGTATAACTGCCAAGCGCAGTAACAGGTAACTGAGTAACTCCTCCTTCTATATAAAGGAGGAGGTTACCTCAGAAAAACCATCTACGCTAATACGAACATATATTTTGCTTACCACCCATTGATCACCGTACTCATTTAAGCATCGGAGAGGGATTCTGGGTCACCACCCAGGTCATCCCCTTTTGCAGGATTACGCGGAGCCCAGGAGTCCAAGCTTTCCGTCAAGGACGTAAGGGAGCTTCGCCCGTGATCCAACATGCAACAACACATCCATTCCGTGGATTCCGTCGGCAGATGTTCATCCCCAATTCAAGATTGGGAGTTCGAAGCTATTCTAGGTTTAATTATATGAGGAGGTATGACCCTTTTTCGTATTGGAGTTTTTTATTATGTGAATATGATGAAAATTAATATCTTGGAGAGTGGTTTTGGTCAATTAATATTTAATCGAATCTTCGGTCATGATTTTGAGTGGTTTTTGTTAATTAATATTTAATAATAACACCTATTTAAATAATCTAATACACAGGTTAGATTAGATAAATGTACTCATTTGTTCTTGGGTGTCTGATGTTAGACATGTATTCATATTTTATGAGTTGCGGGATGAGGCCCTTGTTGACATAGAGTTGCCCCCGCAATTGGGATGTTCGCCATGATATAGTTGAGTACTTAGCTCATTCATGTGGAGTTCCCCCCGTGTCGGGATGTTTGCCACGTGGGTGTTTCAGACGTAGGGTATTGACACTTGTGTCACTTTTTACTTGGGTTTTTCCGAAGTAGGGTGCATCCGGCGACTGCTACTTGACGTTGTCGGAGTATAGGTCATAGGTCGACGAGACGTGCCTTTTGGAGTGTAAGTCAGAGGTCGACGAGGCGACATGCCTTTCCACGTTGTTGCCGCTACCAGGTGCTTTCAAGATAGAGTCCTTTCCGCGACCGCTACTTGGTTATAGATATGTTGATTTGACGCACATATATGAGAGTTGTTTGGCGATTCGTGGACATAACAGCCACTTTGAAACGCATGTACATGATAACCACTAAGTGATGCGCGGATGTGATAGCCACTTCCAGAGATGCGGACGTGATAGCCGCTTCCAGAGATGCGGACATGATAGCCGCTTTGAGACGCGTGGACTTGATAGCCACTTGGTGTATCTGTTAGGTGCTCTGTACATGAGGCGGTAGGTCTCGCATTGACATGTCGACGCGCGTGCGAGGTGTTGCGCTTATAGCAGCTTATACTTATAATTTGGAAGCGAATCGCCGTTCCCTTGTTGATGTGTCAAAGCACGCGCACACTGCGCCATGTATGTTGCTATTATACTTAATTTATGAACGAGAGGTGTTGCTCACCCTCTTAGTGCATCGATGTGCGCGTGCCGCGTTAGGTGTCTTCGTACTTAGTTTTTGAACGAGAGGTGTTACTCCTCCTTCTTGATGCGTCGACGCGCGCATGTGCTACGCTTAACGTCTCCATACTTAGAATTTGAACGAGAGGTGTTGCTCACCCTCCTAGTGTGTCGACGCGCGCGTGTGCTACGCTTAGTATAGTGGCTTTCACGAACTTCGTAAGTTGGCGATCTTAGAGTAACTGTGTTACACTATGACTTTCCATAGCGTTTTCCGCGGAGTTGTCGTAGCATGGTCGACGCGTGTATGGATGGGTGTTTCCTTTCTCGTAAAGAGTTGTGGAGGCGAGAGTATGTGAATTGTATCGCGTTGTTCAGTCTTTGCCCCCTTAGTAGAGGCTGCGTACTCCCTTAGCTTTTCTTCCATAGTTGTTTGTTAGGTACTAGTGAAGTGGAGTTCTGAGTTCTGCTTCGCGTCCGATCGCTTTATCAGTTCTTGGGGGATTACCGCTTCTCGTGATATCTTGCGTTGTTCTTATCGATTATACTCCTGTTTGGCCGAAGGTGAAGCGATCCGACTTCAAGATCCGACCCTCGAGCGACTCGAAGAGATCGAAGTCTACAAGTTTCGGCGACTTACGAGGATTTCTTCCTGTGATAAACGGAAGACAATTGAGGTTGCAGCTCGTTTGCCTATCTTTCCTGCCCCTCGGTCGAGGGACCGATCACTGGAGGAGGATCCGATTCACGTGAGTACGTTGTAGTTGTTGTATTCATCCGTTGAACTTGTCGTGTTTATCCGTGCTTTGGTAGGAGTTACATAACTCGCTGCGCTGGTGCGCAACCACTTAGGAGCGGGCACCCTTTTGCTGTTAGGGAGCCCCGATTTGCCAAGGATGCCAGCTTGAGTACTCTCGAGGTGGGAGTGCGTATGCTTCAACGAATTATCCCTGGTGATAGGAGGGTACGTCCCAATGAGCCTGAGGACGCGCGCGCATATGCTAAGTGCGCGCTGAGACGCCTTGCGCCAGTGAGTAGTCATCCTTACTCATTTATAGCTTGTATGCATATCAGCATTGTTGTTACAACTTGGTTGTTGTTAGACTTTGTATTGCGCTGTAGGTTGTTGTCGATGTGGTGAACCTTTCCTCCTTTGTGATTGAACTTACCGAGGAGAAGAAAGCTCTCCAAGAGAGGTGCGACATGGTTTTTCGTGAGCTCGCAAGTGTGCAGGAGAAAACACGTTTCTTGGAAGCCAAGGTTGTCGATTTGGAGGTGGATGCCTCAGTTCGCCAGGCTCGATTTGCCGCACTCGAGTCCGATGTGATTGTCCTTCAGAAGACTGTGGTTGAGGATGGTGAAGCGCACGGCCTTGCCTTGCAGGCTGTGCAGGAGAGCGCACATGAAGAAGGGAAGGTTGCTGGTATTGCAGAGTATAAGGAATCGCATTCCTTCCGTGATGATGTTCTGCAAGGTGCCAATGACCTTATGTATGACTTCACGAAGGGTTTATCGAGCAGGTATATACCATTTCCCTCGAAATTCGTTTTGATCAGTTGCGTATATATGTTGAGTTTGCCACTGGACATGAGGTGGCATTGCGCCTCCTAGATGTTGCTGCTCCTCGAATTGACGTGGTGTTTGATGGTAACGAGGATGTCAGCGATATATTGATTTGTTGGTTACAGATCAGACTTTTGTATAGAGTTTTTCTCCCCGTGTCGGGTTGAGGTTGTGTTTCGGGTGTTGCCCCCTTGAACCCTTTATCCTTATGCTTTGATGTTTAACGTTGTCATATAGATTTGTCATAGAATTTTTAGTAATGCATGATAACTTATGAGTACCTTTTCATACCTTTGTTATCATAGTTGTCCATATGGTTTGGACTGTAGAGTAGAGTTGAGGCTCGTCCGCTAATTGGATATACTATCCGTAATTGTAGTAAGGAGACGTCAGTCCCTGTGTTTGCGCGCCCCTCTTGGTTATCCCAAGGCATGGCATAATATATAGGTGCGAGTTAGGTAGTAAGTAGTTTGCTTGCCGTATTTCATGGTTAGTAACGTGCAAGGCTTTGCAATGATACTTGGCATTCATGAGTAGTAAAGCACAAGACCCTTATCCCGGTACTTGGCATTTGTGAGTAGTTATGCAAGACCCTTTCATGTACATATGCGAGTCGTCTCGACGAGGCGAGATTTTAGTTTTTACCCTCTCTTAGTCCACTCTAAGGAGATGTTGTGACAAGACGCTACTTGTTAATTTGGTGCGTTTTTCCATTCGTTTGTTGGGAACACCCCGCGTAACGTTGTTGCAGGTCGTTCTGCTGGCTAAACCATGTAGCTTCCTTGTGATGCTAGTACGCCTCCACTTGGTTATTCCAAGGGACGGAACAGAGGCCGTGCAATACGCCTTGTAGTTTTTACCGTCTCTTGGGCCATTCCAAAGCGACGTTGTTGGCAAGACATGTCGTAGTTTTGTGGCAAGGTGTTCTGCTGGCTAACCCATGTACTTACCTTGCGATTCTACTACACCTCTACTTGGTTATTCCAAGGGGCTGTACAAGACCGGTAACACGAATTGCAGTTTTTGCCGTCTCCTGGTCCATTCCAAGGCGACGTTGTGGCAAGACAAGAATTTCTAAATTGAAGTGTTATGTTTCTGTTACTTGTTCACATCCAATGTAACGTTTTACAAGACTCAACTTGTAGGTTTGGTGAGTTTTTTGATGCATTGCGTATAGCGATGATCTTAGGATACGCTCCTGCCGGCGTAGAAGGGTGTTTAGTAATGAACACTACTTGTGTGTAGTAGTAGGTTCCCATGGGGTTGCCCTCGTATAGAGGATGTCGCGCCATGCTTTCATGGTGTTAAGTTATGAGATCTAGGTCAACGGGGTGTCGGCTTTGATCTCACTCCTTACGGGGGATGTGTGTGATCCGGTGTTCCTGAGTTGCTCTGCCTTAGCCTATGTCCTTCTTCCTTTCCTTCTTCCTTTGGTTCCTTCTCTTCTTCTCTCCCTTTGCCCTGCAAAAGGGGCAGTACCAGACACGGAGGGGGGGGGGGTGGTGCCTGGTGAACCCTCTCCGATGCCTAAGTCAGAACTATATTTCTAGAGAGATAAAGCTAGAGAGATGTCAGAGCTAAATTGTCCAAATGGCCAAGATGTTCAAATGAGTTGTGAAGGTGGGGTATTTATAGGCAACGGTGTCATTAAGGTGGCTTAATGACATCGTTAGCCTTTAAACACAATTAATTAACCTTTAAGCGCATAATTAAGACCTTAGGATTCGGAGGAGGCAGGCGGAGTGGACCGAGCGCGGGAGTCTGAAAGTGGTGTCGGGGCCCTTGGGGGGGGAGAAATCCGACCCCCAAGGGTAGGGGTTGGGTGAGGACACCCAACCCCTCCTAGGGAGGGTGGGGTTGGCCAACCCCATCCCTCCTAGGAGGGATCGGGTTGGCCGACCCGATCTCTCCTAGGAGAGATCGGGTTGGTCCACCCGATCTCCCCTAGGGGAGGTCGGGTGTGGCCACCCAACCTCACCTAGGTGAGTTCGTCTTTGCCGGACGGGCGCTTCGGCCCCGTCCGAGCCGTCGATGTTCTCGCGAGGTGTCCGGGTTGAAGTTTCGATTTGCAATCATAAATGGGACGATAAAAATACAACGGTTTGGAAGTCAACGGGTTCAAATTGGGCGTATATCCATCACATGCCCCCGAGTCAACCAATGGCCTAACCCTTGGTTGACTCTATTTTAGGATGGTATGACACGCGCAATTTGAAACCGGGATTTTACCTTCTTTGTCTGAATGCCTGCTTACCCATGGATGCGTGCCTCTGACTCTGCCCCCCTGTCTAATGAGATAGAGGAATTGTAAACGTCAGAGTAGCACGGACGTGTGCCTAGGCACGCGTCCGTCTGAGGCGGGAGTAATAAACCTATCTTTGCCACAGGCGCGTACTCGAGAAATACACGCTTGTGTAAAGATGCAATACGAATGCAACTAAGTGACTTACGCTTCAATTTCGTGCCGGGATTCCATCTAAGTGAGGAAAAAAATTAATTTTGGCCAAAATTTTTTCTAAGTATGGGATGCTTGAAAATAAACCCATAGGATGTTACCTTGAGTGAACATGGATGTATCATGAACATGGAAGCGTGTACCGATATAAAGGAAGGTGTGTCGCGGACATGAGGGTCTTGGACTTGCGAGGTGCCATGCATCCGCCGCGTCGTTGATGAACATCTTATAATAGTAGTATGTTCTCAATGTATATGTCGAGGGACATGACCCTTGTTGATATAGTACTGCCCCCAAGATCATTGAGGTGAATGCCCCCAGAGGGGGAGTATATGTAATGATATGGCCAAGTAGGGGCACTTGCCCCTTAGTCGCGAGGTGTTAGGCCTCCTGATATGTTGTCGATGAGCATCTCATGATAAACATGTGTTGGGTAGCGCAAACGCGTGTAGTACCACATAGGCTGTATAAAACGTTGGGACGAGGCCCGTACTGACATAGAGTTGCCCCCGTATAGAGGATGTTCGCTATGTAGTGGTTGTGAACTTGTAAGTTCGTAGGTGTGGAGTTGTCCCCTTGTCGGGACGTTTGCACCGTAGTCGTTTCGGGCACGAGGTGGCGACTATTGTATCGACTATTACTTGGGTTTTCCAAAGTAGGGTGCAATCCACAGCTACTACTTGGTTCTTCCCAAGGTAGGGTGCACTCCGCTACAGCTACTTGAAGTTTCCGAGGTAGGGAGAAGGCCAGAGGTCGGACGAGGCGACATACCCTTCCATGGAGTCGGTCAGAGGTCGGCGAGGCGACGTGCCTATCCATGTTGTTGCCACAACCTGGCGTTTTCAAGGTAGTGTGCCTCCTGCACCGCTACTTGGTTTTCCCCCAAGGTAGAGTGTGGCTTTGCGACCCGTATTTGGTTTTTCCCAAGGTAGAGTGTCTACTTTGTACGTCTCCTGAACCTGTATATAGTCCATTACCTGTGAACACAATAATCGTTGGACAACATGCGGACATGATAGCCGCCTAGAGAGGGGTGGACACGACAACCACTCCAAGATGTGCGGACATGATAGCCGCTTATCATCGCGTGGACATGATAGTTGCTCCGGGAGGCGCGGACATGATAGCCGCATAGAGTCACGTGGACATGATAGCCACTCCGAGGTGTGTAGACATGATAGTTGCCCCTAGATACGCGGACATGATAGCCGCTCCGAGATGCGCGGACATGATAGCCGCTCCGAGATACGCGGACATGATAGTCTGCTGCTATCATACTTAGTTTCTGGACGAGAGGTGTTACTCTTCCTCTTAGACTGTCGACATATGCGTGTTTGGTAGGAGGTGTAGGAGGTGTACGCGCTTGGCATGACTCTCTCGAATCTTGTAAAGTGGTGATCTTAGAATAACAGTGGTACGCCATGACTTGTCGTAGCGTTTCCCACAGACGGCGCCAAGTGTTAAGTTATGAGATCTAGGTCAACGGGGTGTCGGCTTTGATCTCACTCCTTACGGGGGATGTGTGTGATCCGGTGTTCCTGAGTTGCTCTGCCTTAGCCTATGTCCTTCTTCCTTTCCTTCTTCCTTTGGTTCCTTCTCTTCTTCTCTCCCTTTGCCCTGCAAAAGGGGCAGTACCAGACACGGAGGGGGGGGGGGGGGGTGGTGCCTGGTGAACCCTCTCCGATGCCTAAGTCAGAACTATATTTCTAGAGAGATAAAGCTAGAGAGATGTCAGAGCTAAATTGTCCAAATTGCCAAGATGTTCAAATGAGTTGTGAAGGTGGGGTATTTATAGGCAACGGTGTCATTAAGGTGGCTTAATGACATCGTTAGCCTTTAAACACAATTAATTAACCTTTAAGCGCATAATTAAGACCTTAGGATTCGGAGGAGGCAGGCGGAGTGGACCGAGCGCGGGAGTCTGAAAGTGGTGTCGGGGCCCTTGGGGGGGGAGAAATCCGACCCCCAAGGGTAGGGGTTGGGTGAGGACACCCAACCCCTCCTAGGGAGGGTGGGGTTGGCCAACCCCATCCCTCCTAGGAGGGATCGGGTTGGCCGACCCGATCTCTCCTAGGAGAGATCGGGTTGGCCAACCCGATCTCTCCTAGGAGAGATTGGGTTGGTCCACCCGATCTCCCCTAGGGGAGGTCGGGTGTGGCCACCCAACCTCACCTAGGTGAGTTCGTCTTTGCCGGACGGGCGCTTCGGCCCCGTCCGAGCCGTCGATGTTCTCGCGAGGTGTCCGGGTTGAAGTTTCGATTTGCAATCATAAATGGGACGATAAAAATACAACGGTTTGGAAGTCAACGGGTTCAAATTGGGCGTATATCCATCACATGGGGTTGCCCTCGTATAGAGAATTTCGCAACATGTAATGTGGGGGTGAACTCACGCCCGGGTGTGTAGTAATCTCTACTGGGTTTCATTGTCCGCAGTAAGATGACATGGGGTTGCCCTCGTATAGAGGATGTCGCACCATGTAGTAGTGTGGGGTTGCCCTCTTATAGAGGATGTCGTGCCACTTTGTAGTAGTGTGGGGTTGCCCTCGTATAGAGGATGTCGCGCCACTTTGTAGTAATGTGGGGTTGCCCTCGTATAGAGGATGTCGCGCCACTTTGTAGATGACCGCCTCTTGTAAAAACCCAAGGAATAGTCGTTGTAATCATGGGGCTGCCCCCGAGCTGGGGATGTCACACCATGTTACAGATAGATAATCCTTGGTAAAATTTCCAGGTTATAATATGTTGTTGAGGTTATTCGTAATAAATGAAATATATGCCGAGAGAAAGAGCGTTTTGTTTGCTCGTTGTTAACATCGAATGTTGACGTGTTGGTGGCGTATAATATAGGCCGCTTGTTGTGTTTAGCGTAATAGCTTGTATTGGTTATGCACGTTATATGCATAGAGTCCGCTACTTGGTGTAACTCCAAAGTAGGGTGTATTGTTGATGTATAAGTATGGTTGTACCTACGAGAAGGTATGCATTTCATTAGATAGTTGCAATGCTTGCAATATGATATAGAATAGATGAAGTTCTACGATCTTCTTTAATTAGTGCATGTATTGAGATTTTAGTATATATAAATACTCCATTTGGTTGACGACGCGTGTTAGGCATGGAACTTTTTCAAGTGTTCCTAGATGCATGTGTTCATTGATACATCGTTGTTTGCGTTTAGTCGATGCGCGCCAGTGCATCCATAGCGTGATGCGCATGCATGTATGTGAACGCTACTTGGTATTGTTTCCAAGGTAGGATATGATGTTTGAGTAGTTTGCTCGACAAAACGCCGTGTGCTGACATTAGCTTAGAGACTTGCTGAGACGATGCAAGTAATATATATGCGACCACAACTTGGCTTAGATGCATAAGTAGGGTGTTCATAGATAGATAATTCCAGAGTGTGTTGTATACAGCCTCTACTTGGTGTTGTTTCCAAAGTAGGGTGTGTCTTTGATACATCTTTTGTATCTGTACATAACCTGTCTCAAATTGTTTCGCATTGATTTGAGATATATATTGGTTAGTAAATAATATGGAGCTATAAGTCTCTTTATAAGGCTATGTCGCCTGCCATGTCATCCATATGGACTAGATTAAAATGAACTATTCGATATTCACATCAGGTTCAGCTAGTTCGTTTTGTTCAGCTTGTAATAACAATATGACTGGATCAGACTATTCGTGACTAGTTTGTTCCATTCAGCTTGCATTAAGCTCTAACTAAATCAGGCTATTCGGGGTAGATATCTTACCCGAGTAGTTTGTGCTATTCAGTTCAGTATTTTGCATAGAGTTATTACTTCTCATTCGAGTTTTGGCAATATGTTGGTTACCTGAACCTTTTAGAGTAGAAGAGATCGCCTTTCGAGGGCGGTACCTGATGTTGATACCTTGGGTTGAATCCGTATAGGATGTTGAGGTTGTTTTCCTCATATGTGGTTTCCTCTTAGGAAGGATGGTGTCGCGTGTTCTCTTGTTCGCGTGGAATTTCACTTCTGATTTTCTCCCCTATAGTTAGGTGGGGTGTCAAGCACTTGTTCGTTCGATGCCCCCCAAGTCGCTTGGCGGTCACACCGCATCTCTTTGTTCGGGTGTGATGAGTATTTGTTGTAAGTAGGATACCGCTGAATCTTCGTAAGAGTCGTAGTTCGCGACGTGCCCCCGTTCATGCAACTAGCGTTGGGCATTTCTTTTGGTGACTGTCGTGTGGCATCGCCCATATTTGAGGAGGACTTGTAAATTATCTCTCTCGTATTCCATGCAATTTGATGTAACTGTATTTGTTGGTGGGATTGAGTAGGGGTAATGGTTCCTGTCAAGACGCGTGTCTTAGATTCCTTAGTGGAACTGGTACGCCTTGCGTCAGATTTCCGCGTTCTATCGAACAGTGCTCGTTTTCTTGGGGCATTGCCTTACTTGATGTGTTCCTTCTTAGTTTTTCCTTAGACTGATTTCTGAGTGTTTTTGTGGAGAACCTCGAATTTCGTAGTCTCCTTACAAGAGGTAGGTAATACCTCATGACTCTTCATTGTGCTATGTCCCCCATTGTGGTTATGACTTGTAGCTTAACTACTTTTGAAGTTGTGCTTGTGACATAGATGTATACATGGTTGAGGAATGTGGCACTGACTGAGTTTCCCACTTTTCCTTTTGTTGTAATCAAAGATAGTGCTTATCGACGTCCCCGCGTGATCGGTTTGGCACATATGTGCGTATAACGTGGGAGTTGATCTTGAATTCTTATTTCCCAATTTGTTAGGTCGATTGGTGTGTGTGTTCCGCAGTGGTGATGGGGTTGTCACTTGAATGGTGTTCCCCTTTTTTTGATAGCTGCAATGCGATGTTAAAAGCCTTTGAGCTCTTCTATAGAGGTGTAATCAGCGCATGCCCTCGGTTGGGGATTGTCGGGCAAATTAAGGATTCTGCGCGGTCGCAACAGACTTAGTTGTTGTGTCAGAATCGGATGATGATCGTTGTTTAGATTACTCGTTTCCCTCCATTAATGGGTTTTGAAAACGTTGCCATTGCTTGATTCATTCGTCATTGGCGTTCTTGCATACCTTTTGTTTTACGTCCGTCTTGTTGCGCGTTGTTTGCGCGTTGGTTGTTGCACTTTCTCCACATGGGGTATTGCTTTCCATGATTTGGATGTGTTGTAAAGACGTACGCACTTTGTAGGTGCGCGCGTTTTATAGATGGTTGTTGGATGCAGCTTGTTGGAGTGATGCGACTAAGGTCGTGTCTCCCCCCTTTGTGTTCGCTTTTATTCCTACTTTTCCCTGTCATAATATAAAAATTTGTAATGTATATAAATAGTTATATATTTATAACATTGAGTTTATAGTAAGTGGTTACTCCCTGTGTCACTCGTGAGAGCTCCTCGATTGGAGGTCTTGTCAACCTTGTGTTACACATATAGTTGCTTTGTATTGATCGCCCATTGGTATGACCTGCGATTATGAGATTATATATATATAGTTCTCGGTGCAAAGGATACGCTTGCACTAGGTATGATAACAGGTGTCTGGGGACTTCGCGTTGGTATCCACACCATGAGGTCTGGATTATGTCGTCTCGTCAGTGTTTTATGTTGACGATGATTTCCGGTGATAGCAGCGATTGCTACTGCCTTAATGAGCAGTGTTGCAGGGCCGGGGGTAAAGACAGTCGTCATAGCGGTGGTTGCGACGTCAGAGTAGCGCAGCGTAGCACTCAAGGGTTGGTGTTTTCTTGAGGGGAAGTTGATCAAGCTATGGTACCGATCAAACATGTTTGGAGGTGGGCACGTTGAAGGTGTGCACTCTGGATGTATGCCTACTGGAGAGGCGCATGTTGTCGGTACACCTGCTTGTAGGTGCGTTGTATTTGGCGGTATGTCCGTTGGAGGTACGCTTGCTGGAGGTATGCCCGCTGGGGGTACGTCCGCTGGAGGTATGCCCGCTCGAGGTACGTCCGCTGGGGGTATGCCCGCTAGGGGTATGCCCGATGTTATGTTTGGGGTTATGCCTGAGCTTTTGTCTTTACTTCCTTCCTTGGATGCCTTCACCTCTTGAGAGTCGAAGCCGTTAGGGACTCATCTCGAGGAATGTCTTGTATATCCCTTGATGGATATCTGTCCAATTCGGGTTCGTGTTTATGTTTCGGACCTCACAAACACGACAAAACCCATTAACGGATTTTACCACGGACACCCGAAGTTCAAAATCGTCCGGATGCGCGCAGCACCTAGACCGGGACTTCCGGATTGCCACAAGGCAACCCGGAGGTCCGGATTGCCACAAGACAACCTGTCGACTGTCACCGCGCGCTTACCCCTATTATTTTTACTAAGTATGAGAAGTCAGTGCGCACATAGCCAACCTCGATGTCGGTAAGCGTTTTCCTTTAAACCGGCATTGAACCGCATAAAACCGGGTACGGTTCTCGGGTTTCCTATAAATAGGGACATAGTCCTCTCATTTAAAAACTTAACTCGGAACTCTCTCAAATTGGCTATTTGTGCTCTGACCTCTCTCTATATACTTTCTCTCTCTAGATTGTGACTTAAGCATCAGAGAGGGCTCAACCAGCACCACCCCCCCTCTCCATGCTGATTATTGCCCGTTTTGCAGGACCCGACGTATATGAAACCGAGATTGGAGCCAAAGCCAAGTTCGGGGTTCGAGGATTGTGGATCGTGACGTGCTGACAGGAGACCGTACCTGCGTGCACATCCAACCCGTTCGCGAAGAGCAACCTGAGACCGACCTCAACACTTGGCGTCGTCAGCGTGATTCGAGCAAGAAGTCGTTCCATGCCGCAAGATATGACAGGCAGACGTACGAAGAAGGCGGGGGCAAGCAAGCCGAAGCCGACGAGAAGCCAACCTTGACCTTCTTACATTCCAGATGCAGAATCTACCACCTCATCCGTGCCAACCGCAAATGTGCCTTCCGCACAGCACGGTCCCAAAGTTCAAAACAATGCACCAGTGCACGAGTTCGAGCGAAGGACGGAGATGAATGAAGAGTTACCATACGGGATGCCAGTTGACGAAGTGCAGCAACAAGCTATGGCACGCAATCAACCTCTTCCTGATGACGTCAGTCCACCGAAAGAAAGAAGAAATCATGTTCGTTGGAAGAAAACCGCAGTCAACAAGAAGAAGCCGGCAACAAGTCAGCAGGATCTTTCGCACATGCATAAAGACACGTCTGCTGCATCCTCCATGCCAACAAGCAGTGTGCCTTCCACACAGCAGGGCCTCGAAGTCCAGAATACGACGTACATTGCATCACATTCAGAAAAGATGGCAAACGAACATGTGATCCATGAAGACTTTGATGCCGGAGGCGAGAAGTCATACGAGCAAGAATGGTACGTTGCAAAGACAGTGCACAAGTCCCAAGATGCCGTCATGGAGTATGCCGACATGAAGTATGCCGACATGAAGTATGCCGACATAAAGGATGCGTCATGAAGGATGCCGCCATAAAAGATGTCATTGGTTTCTCATCAAAGGACAAAGAGCACAATGTGCACCACGACACCTTGGTCATAACCACGCAGAAGCCGACAAGAAGTCAACTTAGATCCTCCCACATGCATGTTGCCACATCCAGTGCCTTCTTCATGCCAACAAGAAGTGCGCCCTTCGCACAGTATGACCAAGGAGTCCACAATGCAAAGCACGTTACACCCCCGCTGGGATTTGAGTAGGGCTGGCGATGGTGAGGGTATGGTGCGAATAACACTAATACCATAACCATACCATATTTTTTTCACTCATACCATAACCATAACCACTACGGTTATGATTCTTCATACCATAACCATAACCATAACCATAACCATAACCATAACCATGGTTTTTAACCACGATTAAACCATTTAACGACAATCATTCAAACTAATACAACATCATTGTTTCATACAAGAAAAGTAAACATACATTCATTATTTCATACACGAAATCCAAAATAAAAAATAACTTCATTGTTTCACTTAATTAAAAAAAAACATCTTCAATCACCTATCACTTGCGATCTTCGATCCTCATTCACCATCGCTTCCAATCGGGGTTAACTAATAATAAGAAAATAGACAAAAATATGGTGGGTGGGAAAGGGAACAAAATAAGAATTATAATATTTGACTAATAATTAAAGTATAATAATAATGTATATATATAACAATATAAGTATTAGTAATATATGTATTAATATTATATATATAGAGGTGATGGTTATAACCGCGGTTATGGATTGAATACCATAACCATAACCATAACCATAACCATCATTGCAGTTACAAGATTCATCACCATAACCGCCCCTCACCATAATGGTGCGGTTAACCATTGAGGTAAATGGTTTGAATAACCATGGTTATTTGATTTTTACCGCACCATTGCCGGCCCTAGATTTGAGCCTAAGAAGCACGTCAATGAAGAGTTTCCTTACGTCAAGTCCAATACGAAGGTGTCAACCCAATACGAAAGTGTCGACCCATACGGGATGCCAGAAGAAGGAGTCCCCCAATACGAAGGTGTCAACCCGCCACCACCTGTCGCTCCTACCATGATGGCCGCGCTCGAAGAGCTTCTTGCATTCCCAAAGATGCAAAGGAACCAAGGATATGCCCCGCCACCACCACCTCCGCCTCCAAACAACGGACAAACAAAGGAGACAAGAGCAATGTCCCGAGACACAAGCCATCAAGACACACTGCACCAAGGAGTAGGGGGGCAATACACGGAAGGTACCTTCCAGTACCGACAAACAAGGTACCTTATTGCACTATGCTCATTACTTTGGAATAAAACCAAAAGCAACGCACCTATTAATCGCGTCGACATCACAAGCTATCGCACTAGGAACAACAAACAACTTAGGCCACACAACACTCATATGTCTATTATCAACACCAAGCATCGCCATCAAAGACGATCTCTTCTACTTGAACAAGGTCCAGGTAACACGCGTTACTGCCAAAGGTAAACTCGGGTATGAGGTAACAACTCCACAACAGAACTACTATGAATATAGCAGACCACTCGAGTAGGACATCACTCAGGGTAGCCTGATTTAGTCAAAACAAAATACAAGCTGAACGGAACAGACTAGTCGCGAATAGTATGATCCAGTCATATTGGCATTGCAGGCGATAGAGCTATATGAGGAGATTTAGAACTCCATTCTATTCCCTAACCAATATATATCTCAAAGTATTGCGATTAATTTGAGACATGTTATATTTACATCCAAGAAATGTCTCAATGACACACCTTATCTAGAGAGCAACACTAGGAGGAGTTGTATGCAACACTCCCTGGAATTCTCTATCTATGGACATTCTACTTAGGCATCTAAGCCAAGTAATGGTCGCGAATATATTATGTGCTTCGTCGCAACAAGTCTCCAAGATAATTATAACCCGCGACATCTCAGTGAATATTATACTCAAACATTAGCTCTTCCCTTGGAAACAATACCAATCAACGATCATATATACGTATGTGCATCATGCTAAGGAAGCATCGACGCGCATCGACTAAAGGGTGCATACAGCAATGCATAGTCTCTCTTTGTATGTACATATTCACAAACACATACAGTGGGTGGTACTTGAAAAGCTCCGCTCTCGACATGTGCGCACCTGTTGCGTCCGCACCTATCGCATCTGCACTAAGGGAAGTTTCCTGCACAACGAAGGGATCCTTCCTTTACTCTATTTATTATATGCATTATTTAAAAGGAAATTCATAACTCCATATTTTTACAAACTTGCAAACATAGCAACTGTCTGACTAAGCAACCTTGTTCGTAGGTACATGCTACACTATGATTACTACATTGGAATTGCGCCAAGTAGCAACCTATGCGCGTAGTATCTACTTCAACAATACAAACTAAGCACTATGTTCAAGGAGGGACTTATGGCATTCAATGCCGACATACCTATTATTTATACCAACAAGGATTTTATTTCTCCATCTATAACGGCGTCTATCTCAAGAAGATGTCGACAACACAAAGCCATTGCGCTATGTACATAATCAGCTTACATCACGTAATGACAACTTGCGCATTATCAATAATCAAGGACTTATAAAGGTTCTCTATTCAAAAGGCGTTCACTCAGGAACAACTTCAACAACATATAATGCCTTGGATAAAAACCAAGACTTATTCTAAAAAGTGACATGCTACGACATCCTCCTTGCAAGGGAAAACCTCATGTTCATATCTATCAAAGTAGCATGCTGCGACATCCTCCTTGCAAGGGCAAACCCCATGTTTACTTCTAAAAAATGGCATGCTGTGAAATCCTCTTAGAGGCAAATCCTCATGTTCAAAGCCATTCCCTGCATACAAACCAGGATGCGGCACTTAGGTGGGACTGATCACCCCATCGTGGCGGAAGTCCTCTTTTTAGACGACAACCCCACACATCTACAAAGTATGTACATCCCTCTTAAGGATCCATACGCCATGAAGATACATTCCTTGATAGGATAGTTTCATGTACACTCAAACTATACATATCCTCTTAAGGATGCAGACATAATGAAGACCTATACCTTATGTGGGCAGGCTTCATTCAAAAACGCTAGCAGGAGCACACCCTGTTTGAAATACTCACCAAATTTACAAGTCGAGTCTTGTACAACGTCGCCTTTGAGTGGAACTAAGAGACGGTATAAACTTAAGTCTTGCTTCGTCAAGACGACACTGCTACATGTCAAGTGCCAAGTACATTACTACCTGCAATGCTACAAGTATCAAGTGTACGCATCTTGCCATGCCTTGGAATCTAACCAAGAGGGGTGCTCATAACACTCAACAATGCGGGACATACAGTCGCAACTACAGACATCATGTTCATCATCTAAGGATATCTATCCTATCTTCCAAGTCCAAAGCATACGGACAGCATAGATAACGCAAGGTATGAAATACTACTAACAAGTTATCATGCATTTCTACTATGATCATGACAGGTCTATTCGACGACATCGAACATATAAAAGGTTCAGGGAACAATACCTGGCGTAACCTCAACACCGACATGATGTACAAAGCTTGGTAAAGCACAATCAACCTCAAACAGGATGCAAGTGAAATATTCCACTCAACATCTACATGCGCAGCCATGCGGCCCTCAACATACAATCACGCCTTAAGTGAGCGAAGGGTGCCATACACTCAATGGCAGACTTAGCAAAATACCAAGTTGACAAAACAAAGACACGGGGGCAAGAATGTACACACCCTCCAATCATACATCAAGACGCCAACGCTTGTCTAGATGTCATCACGGCGTAATTGCGCACTTCGCTATCATCAACAAACTTCATACGAAGGATAGTCACCTTGGAATCAAGAATAACGACTTGAGCCTATCAAACAAAGACAACAGTCTCTAATACAACAAACTAAGCACCTAAGTAGCATATACTTAGAGTGAAAAACAAGATGCACGGGGGCAAAATAGACTAGAATACGCGCACACGTTCAGCATGCGCGCAATCCCTTAACACACCCGTAACCCTTTAGCACGCGCATGACACCTCAGAAATATTACCATAAAACAAGCAAGAAAGAGGGATAGATGCAAAATGGAAGATCATCAATATAAGCAGTATGCTCGCTTCAAGCGAATCCTCCACCAAGATCCGATCCTTCGACACGGGGGCAGATGGGCGAGTCTGCTGGCAGTAAGCTAAGATCACTCGGAATTGCTTGAAGGACGAATCTCGAAGTCAGATCACTTTATTCTGGATCAAGTGAAAGCATCACTAGCGACGACAACGGTAAATCGATCTCGATCCTGACCTGGACCTTGAAAGACACGTTGTTCACAAACTAAGTATGAAGGCGTCAAGCGCAACGCGCGTGTGTCGACGTGTTGGGAAGCAGAGATGACACCTCTTGTTCAAAAACTAAAGATAGTGACAGCAAACAGGATATAGGGCGCTCATGCTTCAACACGTCGACAGGAGACGTAACAACTCATTTCCAAATGATAAGTATAACTGCCATGATCGAGAGTACGCGTAGGCACGTGTCGACATGCCAACAATCAGCTAAGTCTGGATGTCTACTCTGGAAGATACGCTTTGACAAATCAGTCTACAAGGATGAACAACAACTTGATTAGTGCGTGTATACGCGACAGTCATTAATGCAAGCACTAAGGAATGAACACTCTCCCGATGGAGACAACTACATATCTACAGACTTGTTAGTCTCTACACATCATATAGCGAACATCCCCCTCGGAGGGTAACTCTATGACAACATGGGCTACGTCCCGACGCTCACATGTTTTATGTGATCTACGCGCATTTACACGACACTCTATGTTAACATGGGCCTCACCCTGACACCTACGTCTTCTACGTAATCAACGCGCGTCTACATGATACTACACCTTCATTTAAGGTAACAAGTGTGAATACAATTATGGAACTAACATTAATACTTGCATGTATTTGCCAGTTAATGCAGGACTACGACATTGTTGACATACAAATGAGAAATTCTAAGTGTTCAAGATATTACAGCACGCATGCTATGATCATGTACACAACGAGCAACTCGCGCAGTGAACAACGCATACAACAGATAATAGGTGTCTACTGTCAAGGAATATTTTCTAAGTATTCCACCATGTCAGCAGCCGACACATGACAAGGTGTCGACTATCAAGAAATACTTTCTAAGTGTTCTTATATCTCAACATGGCAGCACGTCGACATATGATGGGAGGCCGACAAGCAAGAAACATTTTCTAAGTGTTCTATTATGGCAGCAGTCGACAGATGACAAAGTGTCGACTATCAAGAAATATTCCCAAGTATTTTCTATGTCAGCAGTCGACATATGACAAAGTATCAACTGGCGAAGAAATATTTTCTAAGTGTTCTTGCATGTCAGCATGTCAACATGTGACGGGAGGTCAACAGCCGACGGCATACACCTTATATCTACATCAAGTCTATGGATACAGCGTACATAGCAATGGATAGAGAAAAGATTCAAAGTGTGGGGGCAAGTGCGCACATACAAGCGCGTACGTACGAGCACACGCATACAGCTATCGACATACAACGAGATGTCGACTATCAAGAATATATTCTAAGTGTTCCAACTATGCCAGTTGTGAGCTTACAACGGGATGCCGGCTGTTAGGTATATTTCCAAAGTATTCAACCATGTCAACAATCAACAACCGACAGTCACGACAACGTGCATACACTCAACAGTCTCTCATACAGACATCTAAGCAGTGTACACTCCATATGGAACAACTATGTACGTATAAGACTTGTTAGTCTTCGCACAACAAGTAACAAGCATCATGCAAGGGGGGCAACCCCTTCAACACATCAACCTTCATGTCGAGATCAAGCTCATACTCGCAGCATACATGATTACAAGGGTGAAATATTTTCTAACATTTTTGCTCAGGATGACAGTCAACATATTGCAAGCTGTCAACATGCTACTAAGTGTCAGCATATTACTAAGTGTCGACATGCTACTAAATGTCAACATGATACTACATGTCTGCGTACTACAAGTTGACAGCATCCTACTAAGTGTCAACATGCTACTACATGTTGACATACAACAAGTTGTCAGCATACTATCAAGTATCAACGTACGACAAGGTGTCGGCATGCAACAAAATATGACTGAAATATTTTCTAAATATTTTGCTTACGACATGGGACTATACGCGACAAGAGACCAATCGTCAGAAAATATTGTCTAAGTATTTCCTTGATCTCAACAATCAACAAGCGGCATGGAATCAACTATCTAGGAGCATTCTCCAAGTATACTAGCATGATGACGGATAACATACATCAAGTGGCAAACATCAACTACTACCAAATATTTTCTAAGTGTTTCTATGCCGGCAGTCGACAAGAATCATATGACGACATCAATGGTAACAAGCACGACATCAAGTGTTTTAGCATGTTTGCAGACAGTGACCAACGGTCAATACATGATGCTCAACGCACATTGCCTAAGTTATCACTACAACATACAACCATTTACGACCATGTACGAACAACTACCGATCGTCAACATCGAGCATACTAAAACAACGGCTAAGGCATGGAGCAACATGTCGGCAATGAATACTATGCATAAGGGAAGTGTAACAATTCATTTGCACTTTTCTAAAATTTTCAGCACTTAGAAAATTTTTGGCCGATTTGGGGCTAAGTATCCTAATGCATTTCATTAAACACCTTGTATGCATGTTAAGGTGACTAAGCACATAGTAATTTCAAGATTGAGTCAAGGCCAAACGAAGTCACTAAATGTCCAGCCATGTACGGAATTGGACTCACCAACACGAAGCGAGTCCAAATTGTCACACGCCGTCACCGGAGCTCCACGCGCCACCCAGAGACGCCGCTGCCGTGTCTGTCACGCGCCTCCGTTGATTGCCACGCGCTGCTATTCTACACTCCACGCGCCATCGACTTCCACCTTTAGCTTGGCCGGAATTTAATTGATGTCAAGTATGATGTGACTACTCCAAATTTACACCTCAATAAGCTCTTTCTTCAACAAGCAATGAGAGCTTCTTGGAAAACTATCAAGGGAGGATGTAAGCTAATGACTACTCTCTCTCCTAATTTTCACTAATAGTGTCTACACCATGTGCTAAGGACTAAACTCAAATCTATTTTCGCACAAGTCCCTAGCATCATGTATGAGCATGTTTACATCTCTCCTATGCTTACATTACATGCATGCTCCCTAATGTTGCATGACGCGCTACATACAATTATTATTGCATGTTACGTACACATAGACAATTATGCATGATATAATTTTTATATATGCATGATTCTAACTTATGATTGCTACATGATTATTTTTATAATCTAAGTATGAATTGCATGTTTACGTCATATTGCATATTTACATCATATTACATATCATATGTTTAGAATAAATGCGATAACAACTGATTTCATCAAATTCAGAGCTCCGCCTATGAATAAAAGTCTATTCTGAGACCGAACTTAAAATGGATAAAGAATTTAGTATGATCGTATGTTTAAAATAAATGCGATAGCAACTGATTTCATCCAATTCAGATCTCCGAGAGTGTTTCCCTATGAATAAAAGTTGATTCTGAGACAGAACTAAAAAGGAATAAAGACCTTAGTATGAGTATATATGATTATAATAAATGCGATAATAACGGATTTTATTCGATTCGGAGCTCCGCGAGTGTTACCCTATGAATAAACGTTCATTCCGAGACCGAACTAATAAGGGAAAAAGACTTTAGTATGATCATATGTTTATAATAAATGCGATAGCAATTGATTTCATCCAATTCAAAGCTCCGTGAGTGTTTCCCTATGAATAAAAGTTGATTCTGAGACCGAACTAAAATGGGATAAAGACTTTGGTATGTTCATATGTTTAGAAGAAATACGATAGCAACTGATTTCATCCAATTCAGAGCTCCTAGAGTGTTGCCTAATGCATAAAAGTTGATTCTGAGACCGAACTAAAAAGGAATAAAGACTTTAGTATGATCATATGTTTAGAATAAATGTGATAGCAACTGATTTCATCCAATTCAGAGCTCTGATAGTGTTGCCCTATGAATAAAAGTTGATTCAGAGACCCAACTAAAAAGGGATAAAGACTTTAGTATGATCACATGTTTAGAATAAATGCAATAGCAACTTATTTCATACAATTCAGAGCTCCGAGCGTGTTACCCTATGAATAAAAGTTGATTCTGAGAACAAATTAAAAAGGAATAAAGACTTTAGTATGATCATATGTTTAGAATAAATGCGATAGCAACTGATATCATCCAATTCGGAGCTCCGAGAGTGTTTCCCTATGAATAAAAGTCTATTCTGAGACCGAATATAAAATGGATAAAGAATTTATTATGATCATATGTTTAGAATAAATGCGATAGCAACTGATTTCATCCAATCCAGAACTCCGAGAGTGTTTCCCTATGAATAAAAGTTGATTCTGAGACCGAACTTAAAAGGGATAAAAACTTTAGTATGATCATATGTTTAGAATTAATTCGATAGCAACTGATTTCATCCAATTCAGAGTTTTGAGAGTGTTACCCTATGAATAAAAGTTGATTCGGAGACCGAACTAAAAAGGGATAAAGACTTTAGTATGATCATATGTTTAGAATAATGCGATAGCAACTGATATCATACAATTCAGAACTCCGAGAGTGTTGCCCTATGTCTAAAGGTTGATTCTAAGACCGAATTTAAAGTGATAAAGACTTTAGTATGATCATATGTTTAGAATAAATGCGATAGCAACTGATTTCATCCAATTCAGAGCTCCGAGAGTGTTTCTCTATGAATAAAAGTTGATTCTGAGACAGAACTATAAAGGGATAAAGACCTTAGTATGATTATATATGTTTATAATAAATGCGATAATAACTGATTTCGTTCGATTCGGAGCTCCGAGAGTGTTTCCCTATGAATGAAAGTTTATTCTGAGACCGAACTAAAAAGGGATAAAGACTTTAGTATTATCATATGTTTAGAATAAATGTGATAGCAACTGATCTCATCCAATTCAGAGCTCCGAGAGTGTTTCCCTATGAATAAAAGTTGATTCTGAGACCGAACTTTAAAGGGATAAACACTTTAGTATAATCATATGTTTAGAATAAATGCGATAACAACTGATTTCATCAAATTCAGAGCTCCGCCTATGAATAAAAGTCTATTCTGAGATCGAACTTAAAATGGATAAAGAATTTAGTATGATCGTATGTTTAAAATAAATGCGATAGCAACTGATATCATACAATTCAGAACTCCGAGAGTGTTGCCCTATGTCTAAAGGTTGATTCTAAGACCGAATTTAAAGGGATAAAGACTTTAGTATGATCATATGTTTAGAATAAATGCGATAGCAACTGATTTCATCCAATTCAGAGCTCCGAGAGTGTTTCTCTATGAATAAAAGTTGATTCTGAGACAGAACTAAAAAGGGATAAAGACCTTAGTATGATTATATATGTTTATAATAAATGCGATAATAACTGATTTCGTTCGATTCGGAGCTCCGAGAGTGTTTCCCTATGAATGAAAGTTTATTCTGAAACCGAACTAAAAAGGGATAAAGACTTTAGTATTATCATATGTTTAGAATAAATGTGATAGCAACTGATCTCATCCAATTCAGAGCTCCGAGAGTGTTTCCCTATGAATAAAAGTTGATTCTGAGACAGAACTTAAAAGGGATAAACACTTTAGTAATCATATGTTTAGAATAAATGCGATAACAACTGATTTCATCAAATTCAGAGCTCCGCCTATGAATAAAAGTCTATTCTGAGACCGAACTTAAAATGTATAAAGAATTTAGTATGATCGTATGTTTAAAATTAATGCGATAGCAACTGATTTCATCCAATTCAGATCTCCGAGAGTGTTTCCCTATGAATAAAAGTTGATTCTGAGACAGAACTAAAAAGGGATAAAGACCTTAGTATGAGTATATATGATTATAATTAATGCGATAATAACGGATTTTATTCCATTCAGAGCTCCGCGAGTGTTACCCTATGAATAAACGTTCATTCCGAGACCGAACTAAAAAGGGAAAAAGACTTTAGTATGATCATATGTTTAGAATAAATGCGATAGCAATTGATTTCATCCAATTCAAAGCTCCGAGAGTGTTGCCCTATGAATAAAAGTTGATTCTGAGACCGAACTAAAATGGGATAAAGACTTTGGTATGTTCATATGTTTAGAAGAAATACGATAGCAACTGATTTCATCCAATTCAGAGCTCCTAGAGTGTTGCCTAATGCATAAAAGTTGATTCTGAGACCGAACTAAAAAGGAATAAAGACTTTAGTATGATCATATGATTAGAATAAATTTGATAGCAACTTATTTCATCCAATTCAGAGCTCTGATAGTGTTGCCCTATGAATAAAAGTTGATTCAGAGACCCAACTAAAAAGGGATAAAGACTTTAGTATGATCACATGTTTAGAATAAATGCAATAGCAACTTATTTCATACAATTCAGAGCTCCGAGAGTGTTACCCTATGAATAAAAGTTGATTCTGAGAACAAATTAAAAAGGAATAAAGACTTTAGTATGATCATATGTTTAGAATAAATGCGATAGCAACTGATATTATCCAATTCAGAGCTCCGAGAGTGTTTCCCTATGAATAAAAGTCTATTCTGAGACCGAATATAAAATGGATAAAGAATTTAGTATGATCATATGTTTAGAATAAATGCGATAGCAACTGATTTCATCCAATCCAGAACTCCGAGAGTGTTTCCCTATGAATAAAAGTTGATTCTGAGACCGAACTTAAAAGGGATAAAAACTTTAGTATGATCATATGTTTAGAATTAATTCGATAGCAACTGATTTCATCCAATTCAGAGTTTTTTGAGTGTTACCCTAAGAATAAAAGTTGATTCTGAGACCGAACTAAAAAGGGATAAAGACTTTAGTATGATCATATGTTTAGAATAATGCGATAGCACATGATATCATACAATTCAGAACTCCGAGAGTGTTGCCCTATGTCTAAAGGTTGATTCTAAGACCGAATTTAAAGGGATAAAGACTTTAGTATGATCATATGTTTAGAATAAATGCGATAGCAACTGATTTCATCCAATTCAGAGCTCCGAGAGTGTTTCTCTATGAATAAAAGTTGATTCTGAGACAGAACTAAAAAGGGATAAAGACCTTAGTATGATTATATATGTTTATAATAAATGCGATAATAACTGATTTCGTTCGATTCGGAGCTCCGAGAGTGTTTCCCTATGAATGAAAGTTTATTCTGAAACCGAACTAAAAAGGGATAAAGACTTTAGTATTATCATATGTTTAGAATAAATGTGATAGCAACTGATCTCATCCAATTCAGAGCTCCGAGAGTGTTTCCCTATGAATAAAAGTTGATTCTGAGACAGAACTTAAAAGAGATAAACACTTTAGTAATCATATGTTTAGAATAAATGCGATAACAACTGATTTCATCAAATTCAGAGCTCCGCCTATGAATAAAAGTCTATTCTGAGACCGAACTTAAAATGGATAAAGATTTTAGTATGATCGTATGTTTAAAATTAATGCGATAGCAACTGATTTCATCCAATTCAGATCTCCGAGAGTGTTTCCCTATGAATAAAAGTTGATTCTAAGACAGAACTATAAAGGGATAAAGACCTTAGTATGAGTATATATGATTATAATAAATGCGATAATAACGGATTTTATTCAATTCAGAGCTCCGCGAGTGTTACCCTATGAATAAACGTTCATTCCGAGACCGAACTAAAAAGGGAAAAAGACTTTAGTATGATCATATGTTTAGAATAAATGCGATAGCAATTGATTTCATCCAATTCAAAGCTCCGAGAGTGTTGCCCTATGAATAAAAGTTGATTCTGAGACCGAACTAAAATGGGATAAAGACTTTGGTATGTTCATATGTTTAGAAGAAATACGATAGCAACTGATTTCATCCAATTCAGAGCTCCTAGAGTGTTGCCTAATGCATAAAAGTTGATTCTGAGACCGAACTAAAAAGGAATAAAGACTTTTTAGTATGATCATATGTTTAGAATAAATTTGATAGCAACTTATTTCATCCAATTCAGAGCTCTGATAGTGTTGCCCTATGAATAAAAGTTGATTCATAGACCCAACTAAAAAGGGATAAAGACTTTAGTATGATCACATGTTTAGAATAAATGCAATAGCAACTTATTTCATACAATTCAGAGCTCCAAGAATGTTACCCTATGAATAAAAGTTGATTCTGAGAACAAATTAAAAAGGAATAAAGACTTTAGTATGATTATATGTTTAGAATAAATGCGATAGCAACTGATATTATCCAATTCAGAGCTCCGAGAGTGTTTCCCTATGAATAAAAGTCTATTCTAAGACCGAATATAAAATGGATAAAGAATTTAGTATGATCATATGTTTAGAATAAATGCGATAGCAACTGATTTCATCCAATCCAGAACTCCGAGAGTGTTTCCCTATGAATAAAAGTTGATTCTGAGACCGAACTTAAAAGGGATAAAAACTTTAGTATGATCATATGTTTAGAATTAATTCGATAGCAACTGATTTCATCCAATTCAGAGTTTTGAGAGTGTTACCCTATGAATAAAAGTTGATTCTGAGACCGAACTAAAAAGGGATAAAGACTTTAGTATGATCATATGTTTAGAATAATGCGATAGCAACTGATATCATACAATTCAGAACTCCGAGAGTGTTGCCCTATGTCTAAATGTTGATTCTAAGACCGGATTTAAAGGGATAAAGACTTTAGTATGATCATATGTTTAGAATAAATGCGATAGCAACTGATTTCATCCAATTCAGAGCTCCGAGAGTGTTTCTCTATGAATAAAAGTTGATTCTGAGACAGAACTAAAATGGGATAAAGACCTTAGTATGATTATATATGTTTATAATAAATGCGATAATAACTGATTTCGTTCGATTCGGAGCTCCGAGAGTGTTTCCCTATGAATGAAAGTTTATTCTGAAACCGAACTAAAAAGGGATAAAGACTTTAGTATTATCATATGTTTAGAATAAATGTGATAGCAACTGATCTCATCCAATTCAGAGATCCGAGAGTGTTTCCCTATGAATAAAAGTTGATTCTGAGACAGAACTTAAAAGGGATAAACACTTTAGTAATCATATGTTTAGAATAAATGCGATAACAACTGATTTCATCAAATTCAGAGCTCCGCCTATGAATAAAAGTCTATGCTGAGACCGAACTTAAAATGTATAAAGAATTTAGTATGATCGTATGTTTAAAATTAATGCGATAGCAACTGATTTCATCCAATTCAGATCTCCGAGAGTGTTTCCCTATGAATAAAAGTTGATTCTGAGACAGAACTAAAAAGGGATAAAGACCTTAGTATGAGTATATATGATTATAATTAATGCGATAATAACGGATTTTATAGCTCCGCGAGTGTTACCCTATGAATAAACGTTCATTCCGAGACCGAACTAAAAAGGGAAAAAGACTTTAGTATGATCATATGTTTAGAATAAATGCGATAGCAATTGATTTCATCCAATTCAAAGCTCCGAGAGTGTTGCCCTATGAATAAAAGTTGATTCTGAGACCGAACTAAAATGGGATAAAGACTTTGGTATGTTCATATGTTTAGAAGAAATACGATAGCAACTGATTTCATCCAATTCAGAGCTCCTAGAGTGTTGCCTAATGAATAAAAGTTGATTCTGAGACCGAACTAAAAAGGAATAAAGACTTTAGTATGATCATATGTTTAGAATAAATTTGATAGCAACTTATTTCATCCAATTCAGAGCTCTGATAGTGTTGCCCTATGAATAAAAGTTGATTCAGAGACCCAACTAAAAAGGGATAAAGACTTTAGTATGATCACATGTTTAGAATAAATGCAATAGCAACTTATTTCATACAATTCAGAGCTCCGAGAGTGTTACCCTATGAATAAAAGTTGATTCTGAGAACAAATTAAAAAGGAATAAAGACTTTAGTATGATCATATGTTTAGAATAAATGCGATAGCAACTGATATTATCCAATTCAGAACTCCGAGAGTGTTTCCCTATGAATAAAAGTCTATTCTGAGACCGAATATAAAATGGATAAAGAATTTAGTATGATCATATGTTTAGAATAAATGCGATAGCAACTGATTTCATCCAATCCAGAACTCCGAGAGTGTTTCCCTATGAATAAAAGTTGATTCTGAGACCGAACTTAAAAGGGATAAAAACTTTAGTATGATCATATGTTTAGAATTAATTCGATAGCAACTGATTTCATCCAATTCAGAGTTTTGAGAGTGTTACCCTATGAATAAAAGTTGATTCTGAGACCGAACTAAAAAGGGATAAAGACTTTAGTATGATCATATGTTTAGAATAATGCGATAGCAACTGATATCATACAATTCAGAACTCCGAGAGTGTTGCCCTATGTCTAAAGGTTGATTCTAAGACCGAATTTAAAGGGATAAAGACTTTAGTATGATCATATGTTTAGAATAAATGCGATAGCAACTGATTTCATCCAATTCAGAGCTCCGAGAGTGTTTCTCTATGAATAAAAGTTGATTCTGAGACAGAACTAAAAAGGGATAAAGACCTTAGTATGATTATATATGTTTATAATAAATGCGATAATAACTGATTTCGTTCGATTCGGAGCTCCGAGAGTGTTTCCCTATGAATGAAAGTTTATTCTGAAACCGAACTAAAAAGGGATAAAGACTTTAGTATTATCATATGTTTAGAATAAATGTGATAGCAACTGATCTCATCCAATTCAGAGCTCCGAGAGTGTTTCCCTATGAATAAAAGTTGATTCTGAGACAGAACTTAAAAGGGATAAACACTTTAGTAATCATATGTTTAGAATAAATGCGATAACAACTGATTTCATCAAATTCAGAGCTCCGCCTATGAATAAAAGTCTATTCTGAGACCGAACTTAAAATGGATAAAGAATTTAGTATGATCGTATGTTTAAAATTAATGCGATAGCAACTGATTTCATCCAATTCAGATCTCCGAGAGTGTTTCCCTATGAATAAAAGTTGATTCTAAGACAGAACTATAAAGGGATAAAGACCTTAGTATGAGTATATATGATTATAATAAATGCGATAATAACGGATTTTATTCAATTCAGAGCTCCGCGAGTGTTACCCTATGAATAAACGTTCATTCGGAGACGGAACTAAAAAGGGAAAAAGACTTTAGTATGATCATATGTTTAGAATAAATGCGATAGCAACTGATTTCATCCAATTCAAAGCTCCGAGAGTGTTGCCCTATGAATAAAAGTTGATTCTGAGACCGAACTAAAATGGGATAAAAACTTTGGTATGTTCATATGTTTAGAAGAAATACGATAGCAACTGATTTCATCTAATTCAGAGCTCCTAGAGTGTTGCCTAATGCATAAAAGTTGATTCTGAGACCGAACTAAAAAGGGATAAAGACTTTAGTATGATCATATGTTTAGAATAAATGTGATAGCAACTGATTTCATCCAATTCAGAGCTCTGATAGTGATGCCCTATGAATAAAAGTTGATTCAAAGACCGAACTAAAAAGGGATAAAGACTTTAGTATGATCACATGTTTAGAATAAATGCAATAGCAACTTATTTCATACAATTCCGAGCTCCGAGAGTGTTACCCTTTGAATAAAAGTTCATTCTAAGAACAAATTAAAAAGGGATAAAGACTTTAGTATGTTCATATGTTTAGAATAAATGCGATAGCAACTGATATCATCCAATTCAGAGCTCAGAGAGTGTTTCCCTATGAATAAAAGTCTATTCTGAGACCGAATATAAAATGGATAAAGAATTTAGTATGATCATATGTTTAGAATAAATGCGATAGCAAATGATTTCATCCAATCCAGAACTCCGAGAGTGTTTCCCTATGAATAAAAGTTGATTCTGAGACAGAACTTAAAAGGGATAAACACTTTAGTAATCATATGTTTAGAATAAATGCGATAACAACTGATCTCATCAAATTCAGAGCTCCGCCTATGAATAAAAGTCTATTCTGAGACCGAACTTAAAATGGATAAAGAATTTAGTATGATCGTATGTTTAAAATAAATGCGATAGCAACTGATTTCATCCAATTCAGATCTCTGAGAGTGTTTCTCTATGAATAAAAGTTGATTCTGAGACAGAACTAAAAAGGGATAAAGACCTTAGTATGAGTATATATGATTATAATAAATGCGATAATAACGGATTTCTTTCGATTCGGAGCTCCGCGAGTGTTACCCTATGAATAAACGTTCATTCGGAGACCGAACTAAAAAGGGAAAAAGACTTTAGTATGATCATATGTTTTGAATAAATACGATAGCAACTGATTTCATCCAATTCAAAGCTCCGAGAGTGTTGCCCTATGAAAAAAAGTTGATTCAGAGACCGAACTAAAAAGGGATAAAGACTTTAGTATGATCACATGTTTAGAATAAATGCAATAGCTACTTATTTCATACAATTCAGAGCTCCGAGAGTGTTACCCTATGAATAAAAGTTGATTCTAAGAACAAATTAAAAAGGGATAAAGACTTTAGTTTGATCATATGTTTAGAATAAATGCGATAGCAACTGATATCATCAGATTCAGAGCTCCGAGAGTGTTTCCCTATGAATAAAAGTCTATTCTGAGACCGAATATAAAATGGATAAAGAATTTAGTATGATCATATGTTTAGAATAAATGCGATAGCAACTGATTTCATCCAATCCAGAACTCCGAGAGTGTTTCCCTATGAATAAAAGTTGATTCGGAGACCGAACTTTAAAGGGATAAAATCTTTAGTATGATCATATGTTTGGAATTATAGAACACATCAAGCTTGTGCCTTAGTTAGTTTGCACAATGCTTGTGGTTAGTTGTGCCTAATACTTGTGCCATAGAAATAGGGCAACACTCTCGGAGTTCTGAATTGTATGATATCAGTTGCTATCGCATTATTCTAAACATATGATCATACTAAAGTCTTTATCCCTTTTTAGTTCGGTCTCAGAATCAACTTTTATTCATAGGGTAACACTCTCGAAGCTCTGAATTGGATGAAATCAGTTGCTATCGAATTAATTCCACAATGCTTGTGGTTAGTTGTGCCTAATACTTGTGCCATAGTTGTGTTCTCCTCCTTTCCTATGTACGTAGCTAACTTAGTATAAATAGTTAGTTAGATCATACTGTACAAACTGATTTGGAGTTTATGTGAATAACAAGATCATTGCATTCTCTAAATCCTCTCAAAGTCTTTTTGGTATCAGAGCCAACTGAGTTTCCTTGGTGATCAAGAAAGCTCGGATTCCTGGAGATTGTTGAAGATCAAGCAGATTGAAGATGATTCCTGGTGATTGAGGATGCGTCTGGACTATATTCATTGCTGAGAAGTAGATCTCTTGGCGATCAAGTCACAGATTTACTTTAGAGAATGCAATGATCTTGTTATTCACATAAACTCCAAATCAGTTTGTACAGTATGATCTAACTAACTATTTATACTAAGTTAGCTACGTACATAGGAAAGGAGGAGAACACAACTATGGCACAAGTATTAGGCACAACTAACCACAAGCATTGTGCAAACTAACTAAGGCACAAGCTTGATGTGTTCTATATTCCCCCACCTTTTTCTTCTTCTTTCTTCTTTTCGTGAAACACATCTTTTATGCCATAAAGCCTCAATAAGGCAATGTGTTGTTTCTTGACCAAGGCCTTCGTAAGCAAATCAGCAAGTTGATCCTTAGAAGCAACATGAATGGCATCAATTATCCCAGAACCAATGTGATGTCTCGTGAAATGACAATCCAGCTCTATGTGTTTTGTGCGCTCATGAAACACAGGATTTCTAGCTATTCTCAAAGCAGCCTCACTATCTGTATATATTGGAATGGGCAAACACAAAGGCAAACCCAACTCCCTTAGGAGTCTGCTAACCCAAAGAGCCTCCTGAATTGCCACTCTAAGACATCTATACTCAGCTTCAGCACTTGAAAGAGAAATGGTCTCCTGCTTCTTCACTTTCCATCCTACCATTGCCTCACCCAGCCTAACACAATAGGCACTCACTGATTTTCTACTCAAAGGACAAGCAGCCCAATCTGAATCACAATACAAACTAAGTTTGAAATTGCTTGTAGATGGATAGATCAAGCCTTGACCAGGACAACCCTTGATGTACCTAATCACTCTCATGGCAGCATCAAGATGTGACTTCTTGGGTTTGTCAACAAATTGACTCAATCTTTGCACGGAGAAGCTAATATCTGGCCTTGTCATGGTTAAGTAGAGAAGCTTACCAATCAACCTCCTATAAGAAGTAGCATCCTCAAGTGGGTGATCATCAGGATTGGACTTGGTTGCCTTATCATACTCACAAGTGGTCAGCTTGATATTGAACTCCATAGGAGTTTCAGTTGGTCTTGCTGCCCCCAAACCAGCCTCCTCAACAAGTTCAAGAGCATACTTCCTCTGATTGATGACTAACCCCTCATGGGATCTAGCAATCTCCAATCCCAAAAAATATCTTAAATTGCCCAAATCTTTGAGTTTAAAATGAGACTGAAGAGTGGACTTCAATTGGCTTATCATGCTTTCACTTGAACCAGTGATAAGCAAGTCATCCACATAGATGAGTAGGATAACATTTTCCTTACCATTAGTCTTCGTGAACAAGGAATGATCAGAAACACTCTGAATGTAGCCATTTTTCAACAAGGTCTGAGTGAGCTTGATGTTCCATTGCCTAGAAGCTTGTTTTAGTCCATACAAAGACTTCAAAAGCTTGCACACACGTTTAGGTGACCCAAAGACTGGCTTAGAAGAGTCAAAACCTTGAGGAATGTCCATAAAGACCTCTTCATGTAAATCACCTTGTAGAAAGGCATTGTTCACATCCATGTGATACCAGCCCCATGATTTGGCTGCAGCCATTGCAAGGACAATTCTCACAGTGGTCATATTCACAACTGGGGAGAAAGTTTCATTGAAATCAGTCCCCTCTACTTGAGTAAAGCCTTTGGCAACCAACCTTGCCTTGTACCTCTCAATTGAACCATCTGAGTTATACTTCACCTTGTACACCCATTTACATCCAATAGTAGACTTTCCTTGAGGTAATTCAACAATCTTCCAAGTGTGATTATCTTGAAGAGCATTGATTTCCTCCTTCATAGCTATCACCCAATTGGAATCTTTGACTGCTTGTTTGTAAGTAGTAGGCTCCTTGATCTTGTCAATAGAGGCCATAAAACAATTGAACTTTGGATGTAAATGAGCATAAGAAATATACTTCTCAATTCCAAAAGCAGCATTGGAAAATGAACATGCCCTTAGTTGAGCAATCCTAGCACTCCTTCTTAGAATGGGAACATGAGTTTCTTCATTGCTTGGAGGAGCTTGAGGAGGTGAATGAGGAGGTACTTGAGGAGGTGCTTGATCAGTTGAAAGTGGCTGAGGTATATTATCCTCATCAAGCAATGGAGGAGTGGTTGGCAAGTCTTCAAAAATAGAGCGATCTCTAAGGAAAGACTCATCAAGGTGAGACTTGGAACCCAAACAAGTAGGCAACAAAGCCTTCAAATCAGCCTTTGACATGCTGAAAGGGAAGATGTGTTCATGAAAAACAACATCCCTAGATACTTGAAAAGCTGAGTTGGATATATTCATAACAAGATATCCTTTTTGAGAAGTGGAATATCCCATTAGAATGCAAGGTTCAGCTCTTGCACTAAACTTGTCCGAGTTGTTCAACTTGGTTGCAAAACACAAGCATCCAATAATCCTTAGATGCTCAATTGAAGGTGTCTTCCCATACAACACCTCCATGGGAGACTTGAACTTCAAGGAAGAAGATGGCATCCTATTGATCAAGTAGCAGGCAGTGAGAACAGCATAACCCCAATATTTGATAGGCATTGATGCTTGAAATCTAATAGCCCTTGCAACATTCAAGATTTGCCTATGCTTGCGCTCCACCCTTCCATTTTGTTGAGGAGTGTGTACACAGCTTGTTTGGTGGATGATTCCTAAATAAAGGAAATGCTCCTTGCAAATGGAGTTGATGAATTCACTCCCATTGTCACTCCTAACTGATTTGACCTCAACCCCAAACTGATTTTTAACCATTGTCAAGAAGCCCTTGATGTGAAGAAAAGTATCACTCTTGTTCTTCATAAGAAACAACCAAGTAGCTCTTGAAAAATCATCCACAATTGTAAGGAAATATTGATAATTCCTAATGGTAGGAACCTTATAAGGGCCCCATAAATCCATATGTATCAGTGTAAAGGGTTTAAGAGCATGAGAGGTACTAATAGGAAAAGACAATCTGGTTTGCTTGGCTAATGGACAAAGAGTACAATCCTTGACACATCCAATGGAATCATCTAAGTTCAATTCTGGTTCAAGGTACAAGGCTGAATATGAGGAACTCTTCTAACAATCAAAGGGGCTTCAATTCTGGTTCAAGGTACAATGGTGCAAAGCCAATCAGACAAGGAGCTTCTTATGGTCAAGGTTCTTCAAATGCATATGGTGGTGATGGAAGACCCTCCAAAGCTGAGAAGGCGAATTGGAAATGCATTTATTGTGGAAAAATGGGTCACAAAGAGGACACTTGCTACAAGAAGCATGGTTATCCTCCTGGTCATCCAAGTTTGAAGCGCAACTTCAACTCAGTCAATGTGAGTGTTGAGAATGATTCTTCTCATATGGTTGAACATATTGTGGCTGGTGACAAGAGGATCTTCCATGGCACACCTGACAAGAGAAGATGTGTTCATGAAAAACAACATCCCTAGATACTTGAAAAGCTGAGTTGGATATATTCATAACAAGATATCCTTTTTGAGAAGTGGAATATCCCATAAGAATGCAAGGTTCAGCTCTTGCACTAAACTTGGATTTAGAGAATGCAATGATCTTGTTATTCACATAAACTCCAAATCAGTTTGTACAGTATGATCTAACTAACTATTTATACTAAGTTAGCTACGTACATAGGAAAGGAGGAGAACACAACTATGGCACAAGTATTAGGCACAACTAACCACAAGCATTGTGGAATTAATTCGATAGCAACTGATTTCATCCAATTCAGAGCTTCGAGAGTGTTACCCTATGAATAAAAGTTGATTCTGAGACCGAACTAAAAAGGGATAAAGACTTTAGTATGATCATATGTTTAGAATAATGCGATAGCAACTGATATCATACAATTCAGAACTCCGAGAGTGTTGCCCTATTTCTAAAGGTTGATTCTAAGACCGAATTTAAAGGGATAAAGACTTTAGTATGATCATATGTTTAGAATAAATGCGATAGCAACTGATTTCATCCAATTCAGAGCTCCGAGAGTGTTTCTCTATGAATAAAAGTTGATTCTGAGACAGAACTAAAAAGGGATAAAGACCTTAGTATGATTATATATGTTTATAATAAATGCGATAATAACTGATTTCATTCGATTCGGAGCTCCGAGAGTGTTTCCCAATGATTGGAAGTTTATTCTGAGACCGAACTAAAAAGCGATAAAGACTTTAGTATTATCATATGTTTAGAATAAATGTGATAGCAACTGATCTCATCCAATTCAGAGCTCCGAGAGTGTTTCCCTATGAATCAAAGTTGATTCTGAGACAGAACTTAAAAGGGATAAACACTTTAGGAATCATATGTTTAGAATAAATGCGATAACAACTGATTTCATCAAATTCAGAGCTCCGCCTATGAATAAAAGTCTATTCTGAGACCGAACTTAAAATGGATAAAGAATTTAGTATGATCGTATGTTTAAAATAAATGCGATAGCAACTGATTTCATCCAATTCAGATCTCCGAGAGTGTTTCCCTATGAATAAAAGTTGATTCTGAGACAGAACTAAAAAGGAATAAAGACCTTAGTATGAGTATATATGATTATAATAAATGCGATAATAACGGATTTTATTCGATTCGGAGCTCCGCGAGTGTTACCCTATGAATAAACGTTCATTCCGAGACCGAACTAATAAGGGAAAAAGACTTTAGTATGATCATATGTTTCGAATAAATGCGATAGCAATTGATTTCATCCAATTCAAAGCTCCGAGAGTGTTTCCCTATGAATAAAAGTTGATTCTGAGACCGAACTAAAATGGGATAAAGACTTTGGTATGTTCATATGTTTAGAAGAAATACGATAGCAACTGATTTCATCCAATTCAGAGCTCCTAGAGTGTTGCCTAATGCATAAAAGTTGATTCTGAGACCGAACTAAAAAGGAATAAAGACTTTAGTATGATCATATGTTTAGAATAAATGTGATAGCAACTGATTTCATCCAATTCAGAGCTCTGATAGTGTTGCCCTATGAATAAATGTTGATTCAGAGACCCAACTAAAAAGGGATAAAGACTTTAGTATGATCACATGTTTAGAATAAATGCAATAGCAACTTATTTCATACAATTCAGAGCTCCGAGCGTGTTACCTTATGAATAAAAGTTGATTCTGAGAACAAATTAAAAAGGAATAAAGACTTTAGTATGATCATATGTTTAGAATAAATGCGATAGCAACTGATATCATCCAATTCGGAGCTCCGAGAGTGTTTCCCTATGAATAAAAGTCTATTCTGAGACCGAATATAAAATGGATAAAGAATTTATTATGATCATATGTTTAGAATAAATGCGATAGCAACTGATTTCATCCAATCCAGAACTCCGAGAGTGTTTCCCTATGAATAAAAGTTGATTCGGAGACCGAACTAAAAAGGGATAAAGACTTTAGTATGATCATATGTTTAGAATAATGCGATAGCAACTGATATCATACAATTCAGAACTCCGAGAGTGTTGCCCTATGTCTAAAGGTTGATTCTAAGACCGAATTTAAAGTGATAAAGACTTTAGTATGATCATATGTTTAGAATAAATGCGATAGCAACTGATTTCATCCAATTCAGAGCTCCGAGAGTGTTTCTCTATGAATAAAAGTTGATTCTGAGACAGAACTAAAAAGGGATAAAGACCTTAGTATGATTATATATGTTTATAATAAATGCGATAATAACTGATTTCGTTCGATTCGGAGCTCCGAGAGTGTTTCCCTATGAATGAAAGTTTATTCTGAGACCGAACTAAAAAGGGATAAAGACTTTAGTATTATCATATGTTTAGAATAAATGTGATAGCAACTGATCTCATCCAATTCAGAGCTCCGAGAGTGTTTCCCTATGAATAAAAGTTGATTCTGAGACCGAACTTTAAAGGGATAAACACTTTAGTATAATCATATGTTTAGAATAAATGCGATAACAACTGATTTCATCAAATTCAGAGCTCCGCCTATGAATAAAAGTCTATTCTGAGATCGAACTTAAAATGGATAAAGAATTTAGTATGATCGTATGTTTAAAATAAATGCGATAGCAACTGATATCATACAATTCAGAACTCCGAGAGTGTTGCCCTATGTCTAAAGGTTGATTCTAAGACCGAATTTAAAGGGATAAAGACTTTAGTATGATCATATGTTTAGAATAAATGCGATAGCAACTGATTTCATCCAATTCAGAGCTCCGAGAGTGTTTCTCTATGAATAAAAGTTGATTCTGAGACAGAACTAAAAAGGGATAAAGACCTTAGTATGATTATATATGTTTATAATAAATGCGATAATAACTGATTTCGTTCGATTCGGAGCTCCGAGAGTGTTTCCCTATGAATGAAAGTTTATTCTGAAACCGAACTAAAAAGGGATAAAGACTTTAGTATTATCATATGTTTAGAATAAATGTGATAGCAACTGATCTCATCCAATTCAGAGCTCCGAGAGTGTTTCCCTATGAATAAAAGTTGATTCTGAGACAGAACTTAAAAGGGATAAACACTTTAGTAATCATATGTTTAGAATAAATGCGATAACAACTGATTTCATCAAATTCAGAGCTCCGCCTATGAATAAAAGTCTATTCTGAGACCGAACTTAAAATGTATAAAGAATTTAGTATGATCGTATGTTTAAAATTAATGCGATAGCAACTGATTTCATCCAATTCAGATCTCCGAGAGTGTTTCCCTATGAATAAAAGTTGATTCTGAGACAGAACTAAAAAGGGATAAAGACCTTAGTATGAGTATATATGATTATAATTAATGCGATAATAACGGATTTTATTCAATTCAGAGCTCCGCGAGTGTTACCCTATGAATAAACGTTCATTCCGAGACCGAACTAAAAAGGGAAAAAGACTTTAGTATGATCATATGTTTAGAATAAATGCGATAGCAATTGATTTCATCCAATTCAAAGCTCCGAGAGTGTTGCCCTATGAATAAAAGTTGATTCTGAGACCGAACTAAAATGGGATAAAGACTTTGGTATGTTCATATGTTTAGAAGAAATACGATAGCAACTGATTTCATCCAATTCAGAGCTCCTAGAGTGTTGCCTAATGCATAAAAGTTGATTCTGAGACCGAACTAAAAAGGAATAAAGACTTTAGTATGATCATATGTTTAGAATAAATTTGATAGCAACTTATTTCATCCAATTCAGAGCTCTGATAGTGTTGCCCTATGAATAAAAGTTGATTCAGAGACCCAACTAAAAAGGGATAAAGACTTTAGTATGATCACATGTTTAGAATAAATGCAATAGCAACTTATTTCATACAATTCAGAGCTCCGAGAGTGTTACCCTATGAATAAAAGTTGATTCTGAGAACAAATTAAAAGGGAATAAAGACTTTAGTATGATCATATGTTTAGAATAAATGCGATAGCAACTGATATTATCCAATTCAGAGCTCCGAGAGTGTTTCCCTATGAATAAAAGTCTATTCTGAGACCGAATATAAAATGGATAAAGAATTTAGTATGATCATATGTTTAGAATAAATGCGATAGCAACTGATTTCATCCAATCCAGAACTCCGAGAGTGTTTCCCTATGAATAAAAGTTGATTCTGAGACCGAACTTAAAAGGGATAAAAACTTTAGTATGATCATATGTTTAGAATTAATTCGATAGCAACTGATTTCATCCAATTCAGAGTTTTTTGAGTGTTACCCTATGAATAAAAGTTGATTCTGAGACCGAACTAAAAAGGGATAAAGACTTTAGTATGATCATATGTTTAGAATAATGCGATAGTACATGATATCATACAATTCAGAACTCCGAGAGTGTTGCCCTATGTCTAAAGGTTGATTCTAAGACCGAATTTAAAGGGATAAAGACTTTAGTATGATCATATGTTTAGAATAAATGCGATAGCAACTGATTTCATCCAATTCAGAGCTCCGAGAGTGTTTCTCTATGAATAAAAGTTGATTCTGAGACAGAACTAAAAAGGGATAAAGACCTTAGTATGATTATATATGTTTATAATAAATGCGATAATAACTGATTTCGTTCGATTCGGAGCTCCGAGATTGTTTCCCTATGAATGAAAATTTATTCTGAAACCGAACTAAAAAGGGATAAAGACTTTAGTATTATCATATGTTTAGAATAAATGTGATAGCAACTGATCTCATCCAATTCAGAGCTCCGAGAGTGTTTCCCTATGAATAAAAGTTGATTCTGAGACAGAACTTAAAAGGGATAAACACTTTAGTAATCATATGTTTAGAATAAATGCGATAACAACTGATTTCATCAAATTCAGAGCTCCGCCAATGAATAAAAGTCTATTCTGAGACCGAACTTAAAATGGATAAAGAATTTAGTATGATCGTATGTTTAAAATTAATGCGATAGCAACTGATTTCATCCAATTCAGATCTCCGAGAGTGTTTCCCTATGAATAAAAGTTGATTCTAAGACAGAACTATAAAGGGATAAAGACCTTAGTATGAGTATATATTATTATAATAAATGCTATAATAACGGATTTTATTCAATTCAGAGCTCCGCGAGTGTTACCCTATGAATAAACGTTCATTCCGAGACCGAACTAAAAAGGGAAAAAGACTTTAGTATGATCATATGTTTAGAATAAATGCGATAGCAATTGATTTCATCAATTCAAAGCTCCGAGAGTGTTGCCCTATGAATAAAAGTTGATTCTGAGACCGAACTAAAATGGGATAAAGACTTTGGTATGTTCATATGTTTAGAAGAAATACGATAGCAACTGATTTCATCCAATTCAGAGCTCCTAGAGTGTTGCCTAATGCATAAAAGTTGATTCTGAGACCGAACTAAAAAGGAATAAAGACTTTAGTATGATCATATGTTTAGAATAAATTTGATAGCAACTTATTTCATCCAATTCAGAGCTCTGATAGTGTTGCCCTATGAATAAAAGTTGATTCATAGACCCAACTAAAAAGGGATAAAGACTTTAGTATGATCACATGTTTAGAATAAATGCAATAGCAACTTATTTCATACAATTCAGAGCTCCAAGAGTGTTACCCTATGAATAAAAGTTGATTCTGAGAACAAATTAAAAAGGAATAAAGACTTTAGTATGATCATATGTTTAGAATAAATGCGATAGCAACTGATATTATCCAATTCAGAGCTCCGAGAGTGTTTCCCTATGAATAAAAGTCTATTCTAAGACCGAATATAAAATGGATAAAGAATTTAGTATGATCATATGTTTAGAATAAATGCGATAGCAACTGATTTCATCCAATCCAGAACTCCGAGAGTGTTTCCCTATGAATAAAAGTTGATTCTGAGACCGAACTTAAAAGGGATAAAAACTTTAGTATGATCATATGTTTAGAATTAATTCGATAGCAACTGATTTCATCCAATTCAGAGTTTTTTGAGTGTTACCCTATGAATAAAAGTTGATTCTGAGACCGAACTAAAAAGGGATAAAGACTTTAGTATGATCATATGTTTAGAATAATGCGATAGTACATGATATCATACAATTCAGAACTCCGAGAGTGTTGCCCTATGTCTAAAGGTTGATTCTAAGACCGAATTTAAAGGGATAAAGACTTTAGTATGATCATATGTTTAGAATAAATGCGATAGCAACTGATTTCATCCAATTCAGAGCTCCGAGAGTGTTTCTCTATGAATAAAAGTTGATTCTGAGACAGAACTAAAAAGGGATAAAGACCTTAGTATGATTATATATGTTTATAATAAATGCGATAATAACTGATTTCGTTCGATTCGGAGCTCCGAGAGTGTTTCCCTATGAATGAAAGTTTATTCTGAAACCGAACTAAAAAGGGATAAAGACTTTAGTATTATCATATGTTTAGAATAAATGTGATAGCAACTGATCTCATCCAATTCAGAGCTCCGAGAGTGTTTCCCTATGAATAAAAGTTAATTCTGAGACAGAACTTAAAAGGGATAAACACTTTAGTAATCATATGTTTAGAATAAATGCGATAACAACTGATTTCATCAAATTCAGAGCTCCGCCTATGAATAAAAGTCTATTCTGAGACCGAACTTAAAATGGATAAAGAATTTAGTATGATCGTATGTTTAAAATTAATGCGATAGCAACTGATTTCATCCAATTCAGATCTCCGAGAGTGTTTCCCTATGAATAAAAGTTGATTCTAAGACAGAACTATAAAGGGATAAAGACCTTAGTATGAGTATATATGATTATAATAAATGCGATAATAACGGATTTTATTCAATTCAGAGCTCCGCGAGTGTTACCCTATGAATAAACGTTCATTCCGAGACCGAACTAAAAAGGGAAAAAGACTTTAGTATGATCATATGTTTAGAATAAATGCGATAGCAATTGATTTCAATCAATTCAAAGCTCCGAGAGTGTTGCCCTATGAATAAAAGTTGATTCTGAGACCGAACTAAAATGGGATAAAGACTTTGGTATGTTCATATGTTTAGAAGAAATACGATAGCAACTGATTTCATCCAATTCAGAGCTCCTAGAGTGTTGCCTAATGCATAAAAGTTGATTCTGAGACCGAACTAAAAAGGAATAAAGACTTTAGTATGATCATATGTTTAGAATAAATTTGATAGCAACTTATTTCATCCAATTCAGAGCTCTGATAGTGTTGCCCTATGAATAAAAGTTGATTCATAGACCCAACTAAAAAGGGATAAAGACTTTAGTATGATCACATGTTTAGAATAAATGCAATAGCAACTTATTTCATACAATTCAGAGCTCCAAGAGTGTTACCCTATGAATAAAAGTTGATTCTGAGAACAAATTAAAAAGGAATAAAGACTTTAGTATGATCATATGTTTAGAATAAATGCGATAGCAACTGATATTATCCAATTCAGAGCTCCGAGAGTGTTTCCCTATGAATAAAAGTCTATTCTAAGACCGAATATAAAATGGATAAAGAATTTAGTATGATCATATGTTTAGAATAAATGCGATAGCAACTGATTTCATCCAATCCAGAACTCCGAGAGTGTTTCCCTATGAATAAAAGTTGATTCTGAGACCGAACTTAAAAGGGATAAAAACTTTAGTATGATCATATGTTTAGAATTAATTCGATAGCAACTGATTTCATCCAATTCAGAGTTTTGAGAGTGTTACCCTATGAATAAAAGTTGATTCTGAGACCGAACTAAAAAGGGATAAAGACTTTAGTATGATCATATGTTTAGAATAATGCGATAGCAACTGATATCATACAATTCAGAACTCCGAGAGTGTTGCCCTATGTCTAAAGGTTGATTCTAAGACCGGATTTAAAGGGATAAAGACTTTAGTATGATCATATGTTTAGAATAAATGCGATAGCAACTGATTTCATCCAATTCAGAGCTCCGAGAGTGTTTCTCTATGAATAAAAGTTGATTCTGAGACAGAACTAAAAAGGGATAAAGACCTTAGTATGATTATATATGTTTATAATAAATGCGATAATAACTGATTTCGTTCGATTCGGAGCTCCGAGAGTGTTTCCCTATGAATGAAACTTTATTCTGAAACCGAACTAAAAAGGGATAAAGACTTTAGTATTATCATATGTTTAGAATAAATGTGATAGCAACTGATCTCATCCAATTCAGAGATCCGAGAGTGTTTCCCTATGAATAAAAGTTGATTCTGAGACAGAACTTAAAAGGGATAAACACTTTAGTAATCATATGTTTAGAATAAATGCGATAACAACTGATTTCATCAAATTCAGAGCTCCGCCTATGAATAAAAGTCTATTCAGAGACCGAACTTAAAATGTATAAAGAATTTAGTATGATCGTATGTTTAAAATTAATGCGATAGCAACTGATTTCATCCAATTCAGATCTCCGAGAGTGTTTCCCTATGAATAAAAGTTGATTCTGAGACAGAACTAAAAAGGGATAAAGACCTTAGTATGAGTATATATGATTATAAATAATGCGATAATAACGGATTTTATAGCTCTGCGAGTGTTACCCTATGAATAAACGTTCATTCCGAGACCGAACTAAAAAGGGAAAAAGACTTTAGTATGATCATATGTTTAGAATAAATGCGATAGCAATTGATTTCATCCAATTCAAAGCTCCGAGAGTGTTGCCCTATGAATAAAAGTTGATTCTGAGACCGAACTAAAATGGGATAAAGACTTTGGTATGTTCATATGTTTAGAAGAAATACGATAGCAACTGATTTCATCCAATTCAGAGCTCCTAGAGTGTTGCCTAATGCATAAAAGTTGATTCTGAGACCGAACTAAAAAGGAATAAAGACTTTAGTATGATCATATGTTTAGAATAAATTTGATAGCAACTTATTTCATCCAATTCAGAGCTCTGATAGTGTTGCCCTATGAATAAAAGTTGATTCAGAGACCCAACTAAAAAGGGATAAAGACTTTAGTATGATCACATGTTTAGAATAAATGCAATAGCAACTTATTTCATACAATTCAGAGCTCCGAGAGTGTTACCCTATGAATAAAAGTTGATTCTGAGAACAAATTAAAAAGGAATAAAGACTTTAGTATGATCATATGTTTAGAATAAATGCGATAGCAACTGATATTATCCAATTCCGAGCTCCGAGAGTGTTTCCCTATGAATAAAAGTCTATTCTGAGACCGAATATAAAATGGATAAAGAATTTAGTATGATCATATGTTTAGAATAAATGCGATAGCAACTGATTTCATCCAATCCAGAACTCCGAGAGTGTTTCCCTATGAATAAAAGTTGATTCTGAGACCGAACTTAAAAGGGATAAAAACTTTAGTATGATCATATGTTTAGAATTAATTCGATAGCAACTGATTTCATACAATTCAGAGTTTTGAGAGTGTTACCCTATGAATAAAAGTTGATTCTGAGACCGAACTAAAAAGGGATAAAGACTTTAGTATGATCATATGTTTAGAATAATGCGATAGCAACTGATATCATACAATTCAGAACTCCGAGAGTGTTGCCCTATGTCTAAAGGTTGATTCTAAGACCGGATTTAAAGGGATAAAGACTTTAGTATGATCATATGTTTAGAATAAATGCGATAGCAACTGATTTCATCCAATTCAGAGCTCCGAGAGTGTTTCTCTATGAATAAAAGTTGATTCTGAGACAGAACTAAAAAGGGATAAAGACCTTAGTATGATTATATATGTTTATAATCAATGCGATAATAACTGATTTCGTTCGATTCGGAGCTCCGAGAGTGTTTCCCTATGAATGAAAGTTTATTCTGAAACCGAACTAAAAAGGGATAAAGACTTTAGTATTATCATATGTTTAGAATAAATGTGATAGCAACTGATCTCATCCAATTCAGAGATCCGAGAGTGTTTCCCTATGAATAAAAGTTGATTCTGAGACAGAACTTAAAAGGGATAAACACTTTAGTAATCATATGTTTAGAATAAATGCGATAACAACTGATTTCATCAAATTCAGAGCTCCGCCTATGAATAAAAGTCTATTCTGAGACCGAACTTAAAATGGATAAAGAATTTAGTATGATCGTATGTTTAAAATTAATGCGATAGCAACTGATTTCATCCAATTCAGATCTCCGAGAGTGTTTCCCTATGAATAAAAGTTGATTCTAAGACAGAACTATAAAGGGATAAAGACCTTAGTATGAGTATATATGATTATAATAAATGCGATAATAACGGATTTTATTCAATTCAGAGCTCCGCGAGTGTTACCCTATGAATAAACGTTCATTCCGAGACCGAACTAAAAAGGGAAAAGGACTTTAGTATGATCATATGTTTAGAATAAATGCGATAGCAATTGATTTCATCCAATTCAAAGCTCCGAGAGTGTTGCCCTATGAAAAAATTTGATTCTGAGACCGAACTAAAATGGGATAAAGACTTTGGTATGTTCATATGTTTAGAAGAAATACGATAGCAACTGATTTCATCCAATTCAGAGCTCCTAGAGTGTTGCCTAATGCATAAAAGTTGATTCTGAGACCGAACTAAAAAGGAATAAAGACTTTAGTATGATCATATGTTTAGAATAAATTTGATAGCAACTTATTTCATCCAATTCAGAGCTCTGGTTGTTGCCCTATGAATAAAAGTTGATTCATAGACCCAACTAAAAAGGGATAAAGACTTTAGTATGATCACATGTTTAGAATAAATGCAATAGCAACTTATTTCATACAATTCAGAGCTCCGAGAGTGTTACCCTATGAATAAAAGTTGATTCTGAGAACAAATTAAAAAGGAATAAAGACTTTAGTATGATCATATGTTTAGAATAAATGCGATAGCAACTGATATTATCCAATTCAGAGCTCCGAGAGTGTTTCCCTATGAATAAAAGTCTATTCTGAGACCGAATATAAAATGGATAAAGAATTTAGTATGATCATATGTTTAGAATAAATGCGATAGCAACTGATTTCATCCAATCCAGAACTCCGAGAGTGTTTCCCTATGAATAAAAGTTGATTCTGAGACCGAACTTAAAAGGGATAAAAACTTTAGTATGATCATATGTTTATAATTAATTCGATAGCAACTGATTTCATCCAATTCAGAGTTTTGAGATTGTTACCCTATGAATAAAAGTTGATTCTGAGACCGAACTAAAAAGGGATAAAGACTTTAGTATGATCATATGTTTAGAATAATGCGATAGCAACTGATATCATACAATTCAGAACTCCGAGAGTGTTGCCCTATGTCTAAAGGTTGATTCTAAGACCGGATTTAAAGGGATAAAGACTTTAGTATGATCATATGTTTAGAATAAATGCGATAGCAACTGATTTCATCCAATTCAGAGCTCCGAGAGTGTTTCTCTATGAATAAAAGTTGATTCTGAGACAGAACTAAAAAGGGATAAAGACCTTAGTATGATTATATATGTTTATAATAAATGCGATAATAACTGATTTCGTTCGATTCGGAGCTCCGAGAGTGTTTCCCTATGAATGAAAGTTTATTCTGAAACCGAACTAAAAAGGGATAAAGACTTTAGTATTATCATATGTTTAGAATAAATGTGATAGCAACTGATCTCATCCAATTCAGAGATCCGAGAGTGTTTCCCTATGAATAAAAGTTGATTCTGAGACAGAACTTAAAAGGGATAAACACTTTAGTAATCATATGTTTAGAATAAATGCGATAACAACTGATTTCATCAAATTCAGAGCTCCGCCTATGAATAAAAGTCTATTCTGAGACCGAACTTAAATGGATAAAGAATTTACTATGATCGTATGTTTAAAATTAATGCGATAGCAACTGATTTCATCCAATTCAGATCTCCGAGAGTGTTTCCCTATGAATAAAAGTTGATTCTAAGACAGAACTAAAAAGGGATAAAGACCTTAGTATGAGTATATATGATTATAATAAATGCGATAATAACGCATTTTATTCAATTCAGAGCTCCGCGAGTGTTACCCTATGAATAAACGTTCATTCCGAGACCGAACTAAAAAGGGAAAAAGACTTTAGTATGATCATATGTTTAGAATAAATGCGATAGCAATTGATTTCATCCAATTCAAAGCTCCGAGAGTGCTGATTTCATCCAATTCAGAGCTCCTAGAGTGTTGCCTAATGCATAAAAGTTGATTCTGAGACCGACCTAAAAAGGAATAAAGACTTTAGTATGATCATATGTTTAGAATAAATTTGATAGCAACTTATTTCAGCCAATTCAGAGCTCTGATAGTGTTGCCCTATGAATAAAAGTTGATTCATAGACCCAACTAAAAAGGGATAAAGACTTTAGTATGATCACATGTTTAGAATAAATGCAATAGCAACTTATTTCATACAATTCAGAGCTCCGAGAGTGTTACCCTATGAATAAAAGTTGATTCTGAGAACAAATTAAAAAGGAATAAAGACTTTAGTATGATCATATGTTTAGAATAAATGCGATAGCAACTGATATTATCCAATTCAGAGCTCCGAGAGTGTTTCCCTATGAATAAAAGTCTATTCTGAGACCGAATATAAAATGGATAAAGAATTTAGTATGATCATATGTTTAGAATAAATGCGATAGCAACTGATTTCATCCAATCCAGAACTCCGAGAGTGTTTCCCTATGAATAAAAGTTGATTCTGAGACCGAACTTAAAAGGGATAAAAACTTTAGTATGATCATATGTTTAGAATTAATTCGATAGCAACTGATTTCATCCAATTCAGAGTTTTGAGATTGTTACCCTATGAATAAAAGTTGATTCTGAGACCGAACTAAAAAGGGATAAAGACTTTAGTATGATCATATGTTTAGAATAATGCGATAGCAACTGATATCATACAATTCAGAACTCCGAGAGTGTTGCCCTATGTCTAAAGGTTGATTCTAAGACCGGATTTAAAGGGATAAAGACTTTAGTATGATCATATGTTTAGAATAAATGCGATAGCAACTGATTTCATCCAATTCAGAGCTCCGAGAGTGTTTCTCTATGAATAAAAGTTGATTCTGAGACAGAACTAAAAAGGGATAAAGACCTTAGTATGATTATATATGTTTATAATAAATGCGATAATAACTGATTTCGTTCGATTCGGAGCTCCGAGAGTGTTTCCCTATGAATGAAAGTTTATTCTGAAACCGAACTAAAAAGGGATAAAGACTTTAGTATTATCATATGTTTAGAATAAATGTGATAGCAACTGATCTCATCCAATTCAGAGATCCGAGAGTGTTTCCCTATGAATAAAAGTTGATTCTGAGACAGAACTTAAAAGGGATAAACACTTTAGTAATCATATGTTTAGAATAAATGCGATAACAACTGATTTCATCAAATTCAGAGCTCCGCCTATGAATAAAAGTCTATTCTGAGACCGAACTTAAAATGGATAAAGAATTTACTATGATCGTATGTTTAAAATTAATGCGATAGCAACTGATTTCATCCAATTCAGATCTCCGAGAGTGTTTCCCTATGAATAAAAGTTGATTCTAAGACAGAACTAAAAAGGGATAAAGACCTTAGTATGAGTATATATGATTATAATAAATGCGATAATAACGCATTTTATTCAATTCAGAGCTCCGCGAGTGTTACCCTATGAATAAACGTTCATTCCGAGACCGAACTAAAAAGGGAAAAAGACTGTATGATCATATGTTTAGAATAAATGCGATAGCAATTGATTTCATCCAATTCAAAGCTCCGAGAGTGCTGATTTCATCCAATTCAGAGCTCCTAGAGTGTTGCCTAATGCATAAAAGTTGATTCTGAGACCGAACTAAAAAGGAATAAAGACTTTAGTATGATCATATGTTTAGAATAAATTTGATAGCAACTTATTTCATCCAATTCAGAGCTCTGATAGTGTTGCCCTATGAATAAAAGTTGATTCATAGACCCAACTAAAAAGGGATAAAGACTTTAGTATGATCACATGTTTAGAATAAATGCAATAGCAACTTATTTCATACAATTCAGAGCTCCGAGAGTGTTACCCTATGAATAAAAGTTGATTCTGAGAACAAATTAAAAGGAATAAAGACTTTAGTATGATCATATGTTTAGAATAAATGCGATAGCAACTGATATTATCCAATTCAGAGCTCCGAGAGTGTTTCCCTATGAATAAAAGTCTATTCTGAGACCGAATATAAAATGGATAAAGAATTTAGTATGATCATATGTTTAGAATAAATGCGATAGCAACTGATTTCATCCAATCCAGAACTCCGAGAGTGTTTCCCTATGAATAAAAGTTGATTCTGAGACCGAACTTAAAAGGGATAAAAACTTTAGTATGATCATATGTTTAGAATTAATTCGATAGCAACTGATTTCATCCAATTTAGAGTTTTGAGATTGTTACCCTATGAATAAAAGTTGATTCTGAGACCGAACTAAAAAGGGATAAAGACTTTAGTATGATCATATGTTTAGAATAATGCGATAGCAACTGATATCATACAATCAGAACTCCGAGAGTGTTGCCCTATGTCTAAAGGTTGATTCTAAGACCGAATTTAAAGGGATAAAGACTTTAGTATGATCATATGTTTAGAATAAATGCGATAGCAACTGATTTCATCCAATTCAGAGCTCCAAGAGTGTTTCTCTATGAATAAAAGTTGAATCTGAGACAGAACTAAAAAGGATAAAGACCTTAGTATGATTATATATGTTTATAATAAATGCGATAATAACTGATTTCGTTCGATTCGGAGCTCCGAGAGTGTTTCCCTATGAATGAAAGTTTATTCTGAGACCGAACTAAAAAGGGATAAAGACTTTAGTATTATCATATGTTTAGAATAAATGTGATAGCAACTGATCTCATCCAATTCAGAGCTCCGAGAGTGTTTCCCTATGAATAAAAGTTGATTCTGAGACCGAACTTTAAAGGGATAAACACTTTAGTATAATCATATGTTTAGAATAAATGCGATAACAACTGATTTCATCAAATTCAGAGCTCCGCCTATGAATAAAAGTCTATTCTGAGACCGAACTTAAAATGGATAAAGAATTTACTATGATCGTATGTTTAAAATTAATGCGATAGCAACTGATTTCATCCAATTCAGATCTCCGAGAGTGTTTCCCTATGAATAAAAGTTGATTCTAAGACAGAACTAAAAAGGGATAAAGACCTTAGTATGAGTATATATGATTATAATAAATGCGATAATAACGCATTTTATTCAATTCAGAGCTCCGCGAGTGTTACCCTATGAATAAACGTTCATTCCGAGACCGAACTAAAAAGGGAAAAAGACTTTAGTATGATCATATGTTTAGAATAAATGCGATAGCAATTGATTTCATCCAATTCAAAGCTCCGAGAGTGTTGCCCTATGAATAAAAGTTGATTCTGAGACCGAACTAAAATGGGATAAAGACTTTGGTATGTTTATATGTTTAGAAGAAATACGATAGCAACTGATTTCATCCAATTCAGAGCTCCTAGAGTGTTGCCTAATGCATAAAAGTTGATTCTGAGACGAACTAAAAAGGAATAAAGACTTTAGTATGATCATATGTTTAGAATAAATGTGATAGCAACTTATTTCATCCAATTCAGAGCTCTGATAGTGTTGCCCTATGAATAAAAGTTGATTCAGAGACCCAACTAAAAAGGGATAAAGACTTTAGTATGATCACATGTTTAGAATAAATGCAATAGCAACTTATTTCATACAATTCAGAGCTCCGAGAGTGTTACCCTATGAATAAAAGTTGATTCTGAGAACAAATTAAAAAGGAATAAAGACTTTAGTATGATCATATGTTTAGAATAAATGCGATAACAACTGATATCATCCAATTCAGAGCTCCGAGAGTGTTTCCCTATGAATAAAAGTCTATTCTGAGACCGAATATAAAATGGATAAAGAATTTAGTATGATCATATGTTTAGAATAAATGCGATAGCAACTGATTTCATCCAATCCAGAACTCCGAGAGTGTTTCCCTATGAATAAAAGTTGATTCTGAGACCGAACTTAAAAGGGATAAAAACTTTAGTATGATCATATGTTTAGAATTAATTCGATAGCAACTGATTCATCCAATTCAGAGTTTTGAGAGTGTTACCCTATGAATAAAAGTTGATTCTGAGACCGAACTAAAAAGAGATAAAGACTTTAGTATGATCATATGTTTAGAATAATGCGATAGCAACTGATATCATACAATTCAGAACTCCGAGAGTGTTGCCCTATGTCTAAAGTTGATTCTAAGACCGAATTCAAAGGGATAAAGACTTTAGTATGATCATATGTTTAGAATAAATGCGATAGCAACTGATTTCATCCAATTCAGAGCTCCGAGAGTGTTTCTCTATGAATAAAAGTTGAATCTGAGACAGAACTAAAAAGGGATAAAGACCTTAGTATGATTATATGTTTTTAATAAATGCGATAATAACTGATTTCGTTCGATTCGGAGCTCCGAGAGTGTTTCCCTATGAATGAAAGTTTATTCTAAGACCGAACTAAAAAGGGATAAAGACTTTAGTATTATCATATGTTTAGAATAAATGTGATAGCAACTGCTCATCCAATTCAGAGCTCCGAGAGTGTTTCCCTATGAATAAAAGTTGATTCTGAGATCGAACTAAAAAGGGATAAAGACTTTAGTATGATCATATGTTTAGAATAAATGCGATAACAACTGATTCCATCAAATTCAGAGCTCCGCCTATGAATAAAAGTCTATTCTGAGACCGAACTTAAATGGATAAAGAATTTAGTATGATCGTATGTTTAAAATATGCGATAGCAACTGATTTCATCCAATTCAGATCTCCGAGAGTGTTTCCCTATGAATAAAAGTTGATTCTGAGACAGAACTAAAAAGGGATAAAGACCTTAGTATGAGTATATATGATTATAATAAATGCGATAATAACGGATTTATTCAATTCAGAGCTCCGCGAGTGTTACCCTATGAATAAACGTTCATTCGAGACCGAACTAAAAAGGGAAAAGACTTTAGTATGATCATATGTTTAGAATAAATGCGATAGCAATTATTCATCCAATTCAAAGCTCCGAGAGTGTTGCCCTATGAATAAAAGTTGATTCTGAGACCGAACTAAAATGGGATAAAGACTTTAGTATGTTCATATGTTTAGAAGAAATACGATAGCAACTGATTTCATCCAATTCAGAGCTCTTAGAGTGTTGCCTAATGAATAAAAGTTGATTCTGAGACCGAACTAAAAGGGATAAAGACTTTAGTATGATCATATGTTTAGAATAAATGTGATAGCAACTGATTTCATCCAATTCAGAGCTCTGAGAGTGTTGCCCTATGAATAAAAGTTGATTCTAGACCGAACTAAAAAGGGATAAAGACTTTAGTATGATCATGTTTAGAATAAATGCAATAGCAACTTATTTCATCCAATTCAGAGCTCCGAGAGTGTTACCCTATGAATAAAAGTTGATTCTGAGAACAATTAAAAGGGATAAAGACTTTAGTATGATCATATGTTTAGAATAAATGCGATAGCAACTGATTCATCCAATTCAGAGCTCCGAGAGTGTTTCCCTATGAATAAAAGTCTATTCTGAGACCGAATAAAAATGGATAAAGACTTTAGTATGATCATATGTTTAGAATAAATGCGATAGCAACTGATTTCATCCAATCCAGAACTCCGAGAGTGTTTCCCTATGAATAAAAGTTGATTCAGAGACCGAACTTAAAAGGATAAAAACTTTAGTATGATCATATGTTTAGAATTAATTCAATAGCAACTGATTTCATCCAATTCAGAGTTTTGAGAGTGTTACCCTATGAATAAAAGTTGATTCTGAGACCGAACTAAAAGGGATAAAGACTTTAGTATGATCATATGTTTAGAATAATGCGATAGCAACTGATATCATCCAATTCAGAACTCCGAGAGTGTTGCCCTATGAATAAAGGTTGATTCTAAGACCGAATTTAAAGGGATAAAGACTTTAGTATGATCATATGTTTAGAATAAATGCGATAGCAACTGATTTCATCCAATTCAGAGCTCCGAGAGTGTTTCTCTATGAATAAAAGTTGAATCTGAGACAGAACTAAAAAGGGATAAAGACTTTAGTATGATCATATATGTTTATAATAAATGCGATAATAACTGATTTCGTTCAATTCGGAGCTCCGAGAGTGTTTTCCTATGAATGAAAGTTTATTCTGAGACCGAACTAAAAAGGGATAAAGACTTTAGTATTATCATATGTTTAGAATAAATGTGATAGCAACTGATCTCATCCAATTCAGAGCTCCGAGAGTGTTTCCCTATGAATAAAAGTTGATTCTGAGACCGAACTTTAAAGGGATAAACACTTTAGTATAATCATATGTTTAGAATAAATGCGATAACAACTGATTTCATCAAATTCAGAGCTCCGCCTATGAATAAAAGTCTATTCTGAGATCGAACTAAAATGGATAAAGAATTTAGTATGATCGTATGTTTAAAATAAATGCGATAGCAACTGATTTCATCCAATTCAGATCTCCGAGAGTGTTTCCCTATGAATAAAAGTTGATTCTGAGACAGAACTAAAAAGGATAAAGACCTTAGTATGAGTATATATTTATTAATAAATGCGATAATAACGATTTTTCATCCAATTCAGAGCTCCGCGAGTGTTACCCTATGAATAAACGTTCATTCCGAGACCGAACTAAAAAGGGAAAAAGACTTTAGTATGATCATATGTTTAGAATAAATGCGATAGCAATTGATTTCATCCCAATTCAAAGCTCCGAGAGTGTTGCCCTATGAATAAAAGTTGATTCTGAGACCGAACTAAATGGGATAAAGACTTTGTATGTTCATATGTTTAGAAGAAATACGATAGCAACTGATTTCATCAAATTCAGAGCTCTTAGAGTGTTGCCTATGCATAAAAGTTGATTCTGAGACCGAACTAAAAAGGGATAAAGACTTTAGTATGATCATATGTTTAGAATAAATGTGATAGCAACTGATTTCATCCAATTCAGAGCTCTGAGAGTGTTGCCCTATGAATAAAAGTTGATTCAGAGACCGAACTAAAAGGGATAAAGACTTTAGTATGATCACATGTTTAGAATAAATGCAATAGCAACTTATTTCATACAATTCAGAGCTCCGAGAGTGTTACCCTATGAATAAAAGTTGATTCTGAGAACAAATAAAAAGGGATAAAGACTTTAGTATGATTATATGTTTAGAATAAATGCGATAGCAACTGATATCATCCAATTCAGAGCTCCGAGAGTGTTTCCCTATGAATAAAAGTCTATTCTGAGACCGAATATAAAATGGATAAAGAATTTAGTATGATCATATGTTTAGAATAAATGCGATAGCAACTGATTTCATCCAATCCAGAACTCCGAGAGTGTTTCCCTATGAATAAAAGTTGATTCTGAGACCGAACTTAAAAGGGATAAAAATTTAGTATGATCATATGTTTAGAATTAATTCGATAGCAACTGATTTCATCCATTTCAGAGTTTTGAGAGTGTTACCCTATGAATAAAAGTTGATTCTGAGACCGAACTAAAAAGGGATAAAGACTTTTAGTATGATCATATGTTTAGAATAATGCGATAGCAACTGATATCATACAATTCAGAACTCCGAGAGTGTTGCCCTATGTCTAAAGTTGATTCTAAGACCGAATTTAAAGGGATAAAGACTTTAGTATGATCATATGTTTAGAATAAATGCGATAGCAACTGATTTCATCCAATTCAGAGCTCCGAGAGTGTTTCTCTATGAATAAAAGTTGAATCTGAGACCGAACTAAAAAGGGATAAAGACTTTAGTATGATTATATATGTTTAGAATAAATGCGATAATAACTGATTTCGTTCAATTCGGAGCTCCGAGAGTGTTTCCCTATGAATGAAAGTTTATTCTGAGACCGAACTAAAAAGGGATAAAGACTTTAGTATTATCATATGTTTAGAATAAATGTGATAGCAACTGATCTCATCCAATTCAGAGCTCCGAGAGTGTTTCCCTATGAATAAAAGTTGATTCTGAGACCGAACTTTAAAGGGATAACACTTTAGTATAATCATATGTTTAGAATAAATGCGATAACAACTGATTTCATCAAATTCAGAGCTCCGCCTATGAATAAAAGTCTATTCTGAGATCGAACTTAAAATGGATAAAGAATTTAGTATGATCGTATGTTTAAAATAAATGCGATAGCAACTGATTTCATCCAATTCAGATCTCCGAGAGTGTTTCCCTATGAATAAAAGTTGATTCTGAGACAGAACTAAAAAGGGATAAAGACCTTAGTATGAGTATATATGATTATAATAAATGCGATAATAACAAATTTTATTCTATTCGGAGCTCCGCGAGTGTTACCCTATGAATAAACGTTCATTCCGAGACCGAACTAAAAAGGGAAAAAGACTTTAGTATGATCATATGTTTAGAATAAATGCGATAGCAATTGATTTCATCCAATTCAAAGCTCCGAGAGTGTTGCCCTATGAATAAAAGTTGATTCTGAGACCGAACTAAAATGGGATAAAGACTTTGGTATGTTCATATGTTTAGAAGAAATACGATAGCAACTGATTTCATCCAATTCAGAGCTCTTAGAGTGTTGCCTAATGCATAAAAGTTGATTCTGAGACCGAACTAAAAAGGGATAAAGACTTTAGTATGATCATATGTTTAGAATAAATGTGATAGCAACTGATTCCATCCAATTCAGAGCTCTGATAGTGTTGCCCTATGAATAAAAGTTGATTCAGAGACCGAACTAAAAAGGGATAAAGACTTTAGTATGATCACATGTTTAGAATAAATGCAATAGCAACTTATTTCATACAATTCAGAGCTCCGAGAGTGTTACCCTATGAATAAAAGTTGATTCTGAGAACAAATTAAAAAGGGATAAAGACTTTAGTATGATCATATGTTTAGAATAAATGCGATAGCTAAAGACTTTGAGAGGATTTAGAGAATGCAATGATCTTGTTATTCACATAAACTCCAAATCAGTTTGTACAATGTGATCTAACTAACTATTTATACTAAGTTAGCTACGTACATAGGAAAGGAGGAGAACACAACTATGGCACAAGTATTAGGCACAGCTAACCACAAGCATTGTGTAAACTAACTAAGGCACAAGCTTGATGTGTTCTATATTCCCCCACCTTTTTCTTCTTCTTTCTTCTTTTCGTGAAACACATCTTTTATGCCATAAAGCCTCAATAAGGCAATGTGTTGTTTCTTGACCAAGGCCTTCGTAAGCAAATCAGCAAGTTGATCCTTAGAAGCAACATGAATGGCATCAATTATCCCAGAACCAATGTGATGTCTCGTGAAATGACAATCCAGCTCTATGTGTTTTGTGCGCTCATGAAACACAGGATTTCTAGCTATTCTCAAAGCAGCCTCACTATCCGTATATATTGGAATGGGCAAACACAAAGGCAAACCCAACTCCCTTAGGAGTCTGCTAACCCAAAGAGCCTCCTGAATTGCCACTCTAAGACATCTATACTCAGCTTCAGCACTTGAAAGAGAAATGGTCTCCTGCTTCTTCACTTTCCAACCTACCATTGCCTCACCTAGCCTAACACAATAGGCACTCACTGATTTTCTACTCAAAGGACAAGCAGCCCAATCTGAATCACAATACAAACTAAGTTTGAAATTGCTTGTAGATGGATAAATCAAGCTTGACCAGGACAACCCTTGATGTACCTAATCACTCTCATGGCAGCATCAAGATGTGACTTCTTGGGTTTGTCAACAAATTGACTCAATCTTTGCACGGAGAAGCTAATATCTGGCCTTGTCATGGTTAAGTAGAGAAGCTTACCAATCAACCTCCTATAAGAAGTAGCATCCTTAAGTGGGTGATCATCAGGATTGGACTTGGTTGCCTTATCATACTCACAAGTGGTCAGCTTGATATTGAACTCCATAGGAGTTTCAGTTGGTCTTGCTGCCCCCAAACCAGCCTCCTCAACAAGTTCAAGAGCATACTTCCTCTGATTGATGACTAACCCCTCATGTGATCTAGCAATCTCCAATCCCAAAAAATATCTCAAATTGCCCAAATCTTTGAGTTTAAAATGAGACTGAAGAGTGGACTTCAATTGACTAATCATGCTTTCACTTGAACCAGTGATAAGCAAGTCATCCACATAGATGAGTAGGATAACATTTTCCTTACCATTAGTCTTCGTGAACAAGGAATGATCAGAAACACTCTGAATGTAGCCATTTTTCAACAAGGTCTGAGTGAGCTTGATGTTCCATTGCCTAGAAGCTTGTTTTAGTCCATACAAAGACTTCAAAAGCTTGCACACACGTTTAGGTGACCCAAAGACTGGCTTAGAAGAGTCAAAACCTTGAGGAATGTCCATAAAGACCTCTTCATGTAAATCACCTTGTAGAAAGGCATTGTTCACATCCATGTGATACAAGCCCCATGATTTGGCTGCAGCCATTGCAAGGACAATTCTCACAGTGGTCATCTTCACAACTGGGGAGAAAGTCTCATTGAAATCAGTCCCCTCTACTTGAGTAAAGCCTTTGGCAACCAACCTTGCCTTGTACCTCTCAATTGAACCATCTGAGTTGTATTTCACCTTATACACCCATTTACATCCAATAGTAGACTTTCCTTGAGGTAATTCAACAATCTTCCAAGTGTGATTATCTTGAAGAGCATTGATTTCCTCCTTCATAGCTATCACCCAATTGGAATCTTTGACTGCTTGTTTGTAAGTAGTAGGCTCCTTGATCTTGTCAATAGAGGCCATAAAACAATTGAACTTTGGATGTAAATGAGCATAAGAAATATACTTCTCAATTCCAAAAGCAGCATTGGAAAATGAACATGCCCTTAGTTGAGCAATCCTAGCACTCCTTCTTAGAATGGGAACATGAGTCTCTTCATTGCTTGGAGGAGCTTGAGGAGGTGAATGAGGAGGTACTTGAGGAGGTGCTTGATCAGTTGGAAGTGGTTGAGGTATATTATCCTCATCAAGCAATGGAGGAGTGGTTGGCAAGTCTTCAAAAATAGAGCGATCTCTAAGGAAAGACTCATCAAGGTGAGACTTGGAACCCAAACAAGTAGGCAACAAAGCCTTCAAATCAGCCTTTGACATGCTGAAAGGGAAGATGTGTTCATGAAAAACAACATCCCTAGATACTTGAAAAGCTGAGTTGGATATATTCATAACAAGATATCCTTTTTGAGAAGTGGAATATCCCATTAGAATGCAAGGCTCAGCTCTTGCACTAAACTTGTCCGAGTTGTTCAACTTGGTTGCAAAACACAAGCATCCAATGATCCTTAGATGCTCAATTGAAGGTGTCTTCCCATACAACACCTCCATGGGAGACTTGAACTTCAAGGAAGAAGATGGCATCCTATTGATCAAGTAGCAGGCAGTGAGAACAGCATAACCCCAATATTTGATAGGCATTGATGCTTGAAATCTAATAGCCCTTGCAACATTCAAGATTTGCCTATGCTTGCGCTCCACCCTTCCATTTTGTTGAGGAGTGTGTACACAGCTTGTTTGGTGGATGATTCCTAAATAAAGGAAGTGCTCCTTGCAAATGGAGTTGATGAATTCACTCCCATTGTCACTCCTAACTGATTTGACCTCAACCCCAAACTGATTTTTAACCATTGTCAAGAAGCCCTTGATGTGAAGAAAAGTATCACTCTTGTTCTTCATAAGAAACAACCAAGTAGCTCTTGAAAAATCATCCACAATTGTAAGGAAATATTGATAATTCCTAATGGTAGGAACCTTATAAGGGCCCCATAAATCCATATGTATCAGTGTAAAGGGTTTAAGAGCATGAGAGGTACTAATAGGAAAAGACAATCTGGTTTGCTTGGCTAATGGACAAAGAGTACAATCCTTGACACATCCAATGGAATCATCTAAGTTCAAAATATTCTTCAAATGATCCATGTGAGTAGCTGAAATGTGTCCCAATCTCTTGTGCCATGTCCAAGCATCCACCTTATTTGAGCTAATGGAAGGAGCAGCCACCACCTTGCTTGATCTTGAAGGCACCACATCCTTGAGTATGTAGAGTCCCTTAGCCCTCTCACCAATCACCATAGGCCTCCCAGTTTGGCCCTGAATCAAGACATGATCAAAAGTGAATATCACCTTGCAATTGAGTTGGTTTGGAAGTCTAGAAACTGAAATCAAGTTGAACTTGAAATCGGGCACTAAGAGGATGCCATTCAAGGTGAATCCAGAGAATGAGCAACTTCCAATGTGAGTCACTCTACACTTGTGACCATTAGGCAAATGGACAAATTGATTATTGGAATCAGTTCTTCTCAAGTTGTGGAGCCATCCCATTTGATGAGTGATGTGATTGGTGGCCCCTGAGTCCACAATCCAATCCATTGAAGGAGTTAAGTTCATACCTGCCATGTTCACATACATAGGATCATCCTCTTGATAAGAGAGTGGCTCAAAATCATCTTGGATTGTGGAATTGTAGACCAATCCACCCACCAATTCGTTGGCTACCGTGTTCCTCAACCAAGCTTTCACAATTGCATTAGCCCTGTCCCATTTCACTCTTTGAGACACTTGAACACTAGACCTGGTGAAAGTACCATCTATGAATCCCAGCTTATTCTTCACCAAAAGTCCTTCCATAATGGCTGTGCTCCAAGCATGATAGTTAGTTGATCCTTGAAGTTGAAAAGGAATCAACAACAAACCAGTGGTGTCCGAAGGATGAAGATACAAGGGATCCTCAATCGTGTTCTCAGCCATTTCGTAAGTAACAAGTGACTTAGGAGGCAAAGAATCCAATGCAAAATAGCTTGTCAAGGAAAAGCACAAGTTCAAGCACCAGCGAAGGCACCAGTGACGGCAACAGCGAAGGCAATCAGCTAAGGCAACAGCGAAGGCAAATAACAAACAGCTTGTTTATTTCAACAAGTGATCTCCGTACATGCGTAGAGAAAAGGTGAATCCGCAAAAATCCGCGAAGAATTTCTTCATCACATTACCACAGAAAGCATCGCAATTGATTCAATTTGACGAAATCAATAAGCACGAGCAAGCATATCATCAGAATCAAGCTCAATTTCAGTCAAGATCCAGGCGATAGCAATCAGTGTACAGAAACAGCTTCCAATCCAATCGATGATCCAAATGAGTTGGAAATCAACAAATCTTGATTCAGAAAGACTTACACAGAGTCGTAATCAAGATTGCGACATGAATCCAATCTCAATTTGAGGAAACGAAGCAGATCGAAGAAGCAAATCGAAGAAGCTACGAAGCAAAAGAAATCTGTGACTTGATCACCAAGAGATCTACTTCTCAGCAATGAATACAGTCCAGATGCATCCTCAATCACCAGGAATCATCTTCAATCTGCTTGATCTTCAACAATCTCCAGGAATCCAAGCTTTCTTGATCACCAAGGAAACTCAGTTGGCTCTGATACCATAAAGACTTTGAGAGGATTTAGAGAATGCAATGATCTTGTTATTCACATAAACTCCAAATCAGTTTGTACAATGTGATCTAACTAACTATTTATACTAAGTTAGCTACGTACATAGGAAAGGAGGAGAACACAACTATGGCACAAGTATTAGGCACAGCTAACCACAAGCATTGTGTAAACTAACTAAGGCACAAGCTTGATGTGTTCTATAATAGCAACTGATATCATCCAATTCAGAGCTCCGAGAGTGTTTCCCTATGAATAAAAGTCTATTCTGAGACCGAATATAAAATGGATAAAGAATTTAGTATGATCGTATGTTTAGAATAAATGCGATAGCAACTGATTTCATCCAATCCAGAACTCCGAGAGTGTTTCCCTATGAATAAAAGTTGATTCTGAGACCGAACTTAAAAGGATAAAAACTTTAGTATGATCATATGTTTAGAATTAATTCCATAGCAACTGATTTCATCCATTTCAGAGTTTTGAGAGTGTTACCCTATGAATAAAAGTTGATTCTAAGACCGAATTAAAAAGGGATAAAGACTTTAGTATGATCATATGTTTAGAATAATGCGATAGCAACTGATATCATACAATTCAGAACTCCGAGAGTGTTGCCCTATGTCTAAAGGTTGATTCTAAGACCGAATTTAAAGGGATAAAGACTTTACTATGATCATATGTTTAGAATAAATGCGATAGCAATTGATTTCATCCAATTCAAAGATCCGAGAGAGTTGCCCTATGAATAAAAGTCTATTCTGAGACCGAACTTAAAATGGATAAAGAATTTAGTATGATCGTATGTTTAAAATAAATGCGATAGCAACTGATTTCATCCAATTCAGATCTCCGAGAGTGTTTCCCTATGAATAAAAGTTGATTCTAAGACAGAACTAAAAAGGGATAAAGACCTTAGTATGAGTATATATGATTATAATAAATGTGATAATAACGGATTTTATTCGATTCGAAGCTCCGCGAGTGTTACCCTATGAATAAACGTTCATTCCGAGACCGAACTAAAAAGGAAAAAAAGACTTTAGTATGATCATATGTTCAGAATAAATGCGATAGCAATTGATTTCATCCAATTCAAAGCTCCGAGAGTGTTGCCCTATGAATAAAAGTTGATTCTGAGACCGAACTAAAATGGGATAAAGACTTTGGTATGTTCATATGTTTAGAAGAAATACGATAGCAACTGATTTCATCCAATTCAGAGCTATTAGAGTGTTGCCTAATGCATAAAAGTTGATTCTGAGACCGAACTAAAAAGGGATAAAGACTTTAGTATGATCATATGTTTAGAATAAATGTGATAGCAACTGATTTCATCCAATTCAGAGCTCTGATAGTGTTGCCCTATGAATAAAAGTTGATTCAGAGACCGAACTAAAAAGGGATAAAGACTTTAGTATGATCACATGTTTAGAATAAATGCAATAGCAACTTATTTCATACAATTCAGAGCTCCGAGAGTGTTACCCTATGAATAAAAGTTGATTCTGAGACCGAACTAAAAAGGGATAAAGACTTTAGTATGATCATATGTTTAGAATAATGCGATAGCAACTGATATCATACAATTCAGAACTCCGAGAGTGTTGCCCTATGTCTAAAGGTTGATTCTAAGACCGAATTTAAAGGGATAAAGACTTTAGTATGATCATATGTTTAGAATAAATGCGATAGCAACTGATTTCATCCAATTCAGAGCTCCGAGAGTGTTTCTCTATGAATAAAAGTTGAATCTGAGACAGAACTAAAAAGGGATAAAGACCTTAGTATGATTATATATGTTTATAATAAATGCGATAATAACTGATTTCGTTCGATTCGGAGCTCCGAGAGTGTTTCCCTATGAATGAAAGTTTATTCTGAGACCGAACTAAAAAGGGATAAAGACTTTAGTATTATCATATGTTTAGAATAAATGTGATAGCAACTGATCTCATCCAATTCAGAGCTCCGAGAGTGTTTCCCTATGAATAAAAGTTGATTCTGAGACCGAACTTTAAAGGGATAAACACTTTAGTATAATCATATGTTTAGAATAAATGCGATAACAACTAATTTCATCAAATTCAGAGCTCCGCCTATGAATAAAAGTCTATTCTGAGATCGAACTTAAAATGGATAAAGAATTTAGTATGATCGTATGTTTAGAATAAATGCGATAGCAACTGATTTCATCCAATTCAGATCTCCGAGAGTGTTTCCCTATGAATAAAAGTTGATTTTGAGACAGAACTAAAAAGGGATAAAGACCTTAGTATGAGTATATATGATTATAATAAATGCGATAATAACGGATTTTATTCTATTCGGAGCTCCGCGAGTGTTACCCTATGAATAAACGTTCATTCCGAGACCGAACTAAAAAGGGAAAAAGACTTTATTATGATCATATGTTTAGAATAAATGCGATAGCAATTGATTTCATCCAATTCAAAGCTCCGAGAGTGTTGCCCTATGAATAAAAGTTGATTCTGAGACCGAACTAAAATGGGATAAAGACTTTGGTATGTTCATATGTTTAGAAGAAATACGATAGCAACTGATTTCATCCAATTCAGAGCTCGTAGAGTGTTGCCTAATGCATAAAAGTTGATTCTGAGACCGAACTAAAAAGGGATAAAGACTTTAGTATGATCATATGTTTAGAATAAATGTGATAGCAACTGATTCCATCCAATTCAGAGCTCTGATAGTGTTGCCCTATGAATAAAAGTTGATTCAGAGACCGAACTAAAAAGGGATAAAGACTTTAGTATGATCACATGTTTAGAATAAATGCAATAGCAACTTATTTCATACAATTCAGAGCTCCGAGAGTGTTACCCTATGAATAAAAGTTGATTCTGAGAACAAATTACAAAGGGATAAAGACTTTAGTATGATCATATGTTTAGAATAAATGCGATAGCAACTGATATCATCCAATTCAGAGCTCCGAGAGTGTTTCCCTATGAATAAAAGTCTATTCTGAGACCGAATATAAAATGGATAAAGAATTTAGTATGATCATATGTTTAGAATAAATGCGATAGCAACTGATTTCATCCAATCCAGAACTCCGAGAGTGTTTCCCTATGAATAAAAGTTGATTCTGAGACCGAACTTAAAAGGGATAAAAACTTTAGTATGATCATATGTTTAGAATTAATTCGATAGCAACTGATTTCATCCATTTCAGAGTTTTGAGAGTGTTACCCTATGAATAAAAGTTGATTCTAAGACCGAACTAAAAAGGGATAAAGACTTTAGTATGATCATATGTTTAGAATAATGCGATAGCAACTGATATCATACAATTCAGAACTCCGAGAGTGTTGCCCTATGTCTAAAGGTTGATTCTAAGACCGAATTTAAAGGGATAAAGACTTTAGTATGATCATATGTTTAGAATAAATGCGATAGCAACTGATTTCATCCAATTCAGAGCTCCGAGAGTGTTTCTCTATGAATAAAAGTTGAATCTGAGACAGAACTAAAAAGGGATAAAGACCTTAGTATGATTATATATGTTTATAATAAATGCGATAATAACTGATTTCGTTCGATTCGGAGCTCCGAGAGTGTTTCCCTATGAATGAAAGTTTATTCTGAGACCGAACTAAAAAGGGATAAAGACTTTAGTATTATCATATGTTTAGAATAAATGTGATAGCAACTGATCTCATCCAATTCAGAGCTCCGAGAGTGTTTCCCTATGAATAAAAGTTGATTCTGAGACCGAACTTTAAAGGGATAAACACTTTAGTATAATCATATGTTTAGAATAAATGCGATAACAACTAATTTCATCAAATTCAGAGCTCCGCCTATGAATAAAAGTCTATTCTGAGATCGAACTTAAAATGGATAAAGAATTTAGTATGATCGTATGTTTAGAATAAATGCGATAGCAACTGATTTCATCCAATTCAGATCTCCGAGAGTGTTTCCCTATGAATAAAAGTTGATTTTGAGACAGAACTAAAAAGGGATAAAGACCTTAGTATGAGTATATATGATTATAATAAATGCGATAATAACGGATTTTATTCTATTCGGAGCTCCGCGAGTGTTACCCTATGAATAAACGTTCATTCCGAGACCGAACTAAAAAGGGAAAAAGACTTTATTATGATCATATGTTTAGAATAAATGCGATAGCAATTGATTTCATCCAATTCAAAGCTCCGAGAGTGTTGCCCTATGAATAAAAGTTGATTCTGAGACCGAACTAAAATGGGATAAAGACTTTGGTATGTTCATATGTTTAGAAGAAATACGATAGCAACTGATTTCATCCAATTCAGAGCTCGTAGAGTGTTGCCTAATGCATAAAAGTTGATTCTGAGACCGAACTAAAAAGGGATAAAGACTTTAGTATGATCATATGTTTAGAATAAATGTGATAGCAACTGATTCCATCCAATTCAGAGCTCTGATAGTGTTGCCCTATGAATAAAAGTTGATTCAGAGACCGAACTAAAAAGGGATAAAGACTTTAGTATGATCACATGTTTAGAATAAATGCAATAGCAACTTATTTCATACAATTCAGAGCTCCGAGAGTGTTACCCTATGAATAAAAGTTGATTCTGAGAACAAATTACAAAGGGATAAAGACTTTAGTATGATCATATGTTTAGAATAAATGCGATAGCAACTGATATCATCCAATTCAGAGCTCCGAGAGTGTTTCCCTATGAATAAAAGTCTATTCTGAGACCGAATATAAAATGGATAAAGAATTTAGTATGATCATATGTTTAGAATAAATGCGATAGCAACTGATTTCATCCAATCCAGAACTCCGAGAGTGTTTCCCTATGAATAAAAGTTGATTCTGAGACCGAACTTATTAGATAATGTAGAGAGGGGGTTGAATCATATGTATAATAATCAAGAATGTATAATGAATCAACCAAGTATTTACATGTTAGGATGCCACTATATATAGGAGATCAATCCTAACTAACTAGTCAACTATACAAGTCAACCTAAGGTACCATGTATCTATACAAGTATGAGTACCTATCTATGTATGTACAATATGTACATCTAATATTCCCCATCTTTTCCTTCTTCTTCCTTTCTAAAGAATTAAAAGGAAAATGTGAGAGAAAAGGTCGATGATGAATGAAATGCCAAAGTCCAATCAAAACCCGGTCAAATAGAGCCAAGGGTAAACCCGTTCAAAATGAGCCAAGGGAATCAAAACCCGCTCAAATGATCCATGGGAAAAATTAAAACCCGCTCTAAAATGCCAAGGTTGATAGCCCGGTCTTCACAAAACGGCCCCTCGAAAATCCAATTTTCGGGATACGGCCCCAAACTTGAGAACTGTCCTCAAAACAGCCCCAAACTCTCAGAACTGTCCTCAAAACAGCCCCAAATTCTTCAAAAGCTCCTAAGAAGCCCCAATATTTAGAACTATCCTCAAAATAGCCCCAAACTTCACAAAATCAGCAAAAATGCCCCAAACTCTGAAACTGCTCCAAAACAGCCTCAAAGTCTTCAAAAGAGCATCTCGAATTGGAAAACTGCCTAAAACAGCCCCAAATATCCAACAGCTTGCAAAGAAGCCCCAAAGTCTTCAAAATTCATCAAATTGCCCAAAATGGCGAAATCATGTGCAGGGCACATGCAGGTGCAGAGGGGTGCACAGAAAAGACCAACAACTGACTGAGAAACCCGGTGTATGGAGGGTGCACGGCACAGAGGCCAGAGGTCACGGGTTCGAAACCAGCCAGACGCAGTAGTTTCAATCTTCAAACGAATTTACTGGGCAGCATGAAGATCTTCATACCTTCAAGCAGAAAACCCAGGTGTTCTTCAACAATTTCCAAAAATCCATCCAAAATCGCTGCAAACAATCAACAATTCAACCTATAACCAATTGCTGCTTCAATCGCGCACTTAATCCTGAAGAATCGATCCAAAGAACTCCTTCGATCAAGAGATTGCTGATTTAAATCCAGATCACAGGATTGGCATCATGCCAAATCAAGACAATCCTATAACTTGAATCGACATATTAGAGCCTCGAATCCAGCAGGAACCATACGGCGCATCAAAACCAATCCAAAACGCAGCAAATAATCGATTATCCAAGTTGAATTTGAAGAAAATGCAGTCAAAATACTGCAGCAACAGCAACAAGAACTGAGATATTCAGCTCCAAACGAATCCAAAATTGGACAAATCCATAGCATATATCAACAAATTGCAGCTTGGAATCAATAGCAGCATCAAATGCGAATCCAATGCAATTCGAATCGCAGCAAATGATCAAGAAACAAGCTCGAAATCGAAGATCGAACATCCAGCAGCAAAATAGGCGCGAAAACGAAAATCGAATTGCAATTACCTCCAAGAAGCGTTAATGATGCTCAGATCTTCACAAAAGCTTCGCAATGATGCTCAGATAGCATATGAAATGCAGAAATCTCGAAATGAAACCTCGAATTCCAGAATTGAAGTCCAAAACCAGCAGAAACTTCGCACCAGAAACTTGACCAGAAATTGCAGAAACGCAGATGCAATAATCCAAATCCGCGTAAAACCGCAACGAATATGACAATCGCACCACCACAGAAATGATCGCAATTGGTTTAATTCCACGGGAACAACAAGCACGAAGAAGCGAATCAAAGGAATCAATCTCAGATTTCATCAAACATTCTACGCAAGCTGAAAACCAGCAGCTGAAAACTGAATTGTAGCATCAGTAATCCAAATTCCAGAGCAAATAATCGATCAATCCAGCAGAAGCAATCGATCCAAGACTCGTGGAACAACACCAGATCTAATCCAAATCACAGGATCGAAGAGAAATCGATGAGCAAATCTCAAATCGATGTAACAGTAACAAGCTGAAAAACGCAGAAACTGAGATGCTGAAACTGATTTGTTGAACTGAATCTCTGTAAATCTTCAATCCAAACAGAAAATATTGAGCAGAAAATCCACGAAATACATCAGCAACTGAATGATCTTCAAGTAATCCAATGAATCGAAGCTGAAATCCTCAAGATCCAAGCTCAAATCGATGCAAAAACCTCTCGAAAAACTGAAACCGAACCTGGAAATACCATGGCTCTGATACCATATTAGATAATGTAGAGAGGGGGTTGAATCATATGTATAATAATCAAGAATGTATAATGAATCAACCAAGTATTTACATGTTAGGATGCCACTATAAATAGGAGATCAATCCTAACTAACTAGTCAACTATACAAGTCAACCTAAGGTACCATGTATCTATACAAGTATGAGTACCTATCTATGTATGTACAATATGTACATCTAATAGAACTTAAAAGGGATAAAAACTTTAGTATGACCATATGTTTAGAATTAATTCGATAGCAACTGATTTCATCCAATTCAGAGTTTTGAGAGTGTTACCCTATGAATAAAAGTTGATTCTGAGACCGAACTAAAAAGGGATAAAGACTTTAGTATGATCATATGTTTAGAATAATGCGATAGCAACTGATATCATACAATTCAGAACTCCGAGAGTGTTGCCCTATGTCTAAAGGTTGATTCTAAGACCGAATTTAAAGGGATAAAGACTTTAGTATGATCATATGTTTAGAATAAATGCGATAGCAACTGATTTCATCCAATTCAGAGCTCCGAGAGTGTTTCTCTATGAATAAAATTTGATTCTGAGACAGAACTAAAAAGGGATAAAGACCTTAGTATGATTATATATGTTTATAATAAATGCGATAATAACTGATTTCGTTCGATTCGGAGCTCCGAGAGTGTTTCCCTATGAATGAAAGTTTATTCTGAGACCGAACTAAAAAGGGATAAAGACTTTAGTATTATCATATGTTTAGAATAAATGTAATAACAACTGATCTCATCCAATTCAGAGCTCCGAGAGTGTTTCCCTATGAATAAAAGTTGATTCTGAGACCGAACTTAAAAGGGATAAACACTTTAGTATAATCATATATTTAGAATAAATGCGATAACAACTGATTTCATCAAATTCAGAGCTCCGCCTATGAATAAAAGGCTATTCTGAGACCGAACTTAAAATGGATAAAGAATTTAGTATGATCGTATGTTTAAAATAAATGCGATAGCAACTGATTTCATCCAATTCAGATCTCCGAGAGTGTTTCCCTATGAATAAAAGTTGATTCTGAGACAGAACTAAAAAGGGATAAAGACCTTAGTATGAGTATATATGATTATAATAAATGCGACAATAACGGATTTTATTCGATTCGGAGCTCCGCGAGTGTTACCCTATGAATAAACGTTCATTCCGAGACCGAACTAAAAAGGGAAAAAGACTTTAGTATGATCATATGTTTAGAATAAATGCGATAGCAATTGATTTCATCCAATTCAAAGCTCCGAGAGTGTTGCCCTATGAATAAAAGTTGATTCTGAGACCTAACTAAAATGGGATAAAGACTTTGGTATGTTCATATGTTTTGAAGAAATACGATAGCAACTGATTTCATCCAATTCAGAGCTCCTAGAGTGTTGCCTAATGCATAAAAGTTGATTCTGAGATCGAACTAAAAAGGGATAAAGACTTTAGTATGATCATATGTTTAGAATAAATGTGATAGCAACTGATTTCATCCAATTCAGAGCTCTGATAGTGTTGCCCTATGAATAAAAGTTGATTAGACTTTAGTATGATCATATATTTAGAATAAATGCGATAGCAATTGATATCATCCAATTCATTGCTCCAAGAGTGTTTCCCTATGAATAAAAGTCTAGTCTGAGACTGAATTTATAAGGGATAAAGAATTTAGTATGATCATATGTTTAGAATAAATGCGATAGCAACTGATTTCATCCAATTCAGAACTCCGAGAGTGTTTCCCTATGAATAAAAGTTGATTCTGAGATCGAACTTAAAAGGGATAAAAACTTTAGTATGATCATATGTTTATAATTATTTCGATAGCAACTGATTTCATCCAATTCAGAGCTCCGAGAGTGTTCCTATGAATAAAAGGTTATTCCGAGACGAAACTAAAAAGGGATAAAGACCTTAGTATGATTATATATGTTTATAATAAATGCGATGATAACTGATTTTATTCGATTCGGAGCGCCAAAAGTGTTACCCTATGAATAAACGTTCATTCCGAGACCGAACTAAAAAGGGAAAAAGACTTTAGTATGATCATATTTTTAGAATAAATGCGATAGCAACTGATTTCATCCAATTCAAAGCTCCGAGAGTGTTGCCCTATGAATAAAAGTTTATTCTGAGACCGAACTAAAATGGGATAAAGACTTTGGTATGTTCATATGTTTAGAATAAATGCGATAGCAACTGATTTCATCCAATTCAGAGCTCCGAGAGTGTTGCCCTATGAATAAAAGTTGATTCTGAGACCGAACTAAAAAGGGATAAAGACTTTGGTATGATCATATGTGTAGAATAAATGCGATAGCAACTGATTTCATCCAATTCAGAGCTTCGAGAGTGTTGCCTAATGCATAAAAGTTGATTCTGAGACCGAACTAGAAAGGGATAAAGACTTTAGTATGATCATATGTTTAGAATAAATGTGATAGCATCTGATTTCATCCAATTCAAAGCTCCGATAGTGTTGCCCTATGAATAAAAGTTGATTCTGAGACCGAACTAAAAAGGGATAAAGACTTGAGTATGATCACATGTTTAGAATAAATGCAATTCAGAAGCATTGTGTAGTATGTATGCCCTATGTAAAAATAATCATGTAATGATCACAAATAATAAAAGTGTACGATAAATTCTATGTAATAATAACTACGTGTAGTGTGTCATGAAGCATTGTGTAGTACGTATGCAATAGGATCATAGGAGAGATGCGAAGATGCTTGTAAAGGTTGCTAAGGACTTATATGAAAATACATGAAAGTTTAGTCATTAGCACATGGTGTAGACATTATTAGTAAAAATTAGGAGAGAGAAAACTCATTAGCTTACATCCCTTATGGATAAATCTCCAAGAAGCTCTCCATTCTTGATGAAGATGAAGCTTTTGTGATCATAAATTTGGAGTAGACACATCATTGTTGATATCAATCGGATTCGTTTCGTGTTGGTGAGCTCAATTCCGTATATGGTTGGACATTTCGTGATTTCTTTTGGTCTTGATTCAATCTTGAAATCTCTATGTACCTAGTTATCTTATCATGCGTACAAGGTGTTTGACAAAATGCATTAGAATACTTAGCCCCTAAATTGGCCAAAAATTTTCTAAGTGCTGAAAATTTTAGAAAAGTGTAAATGAATCGTTATACTTCCCTTATGCATAGTGTTCATTGCCGACATGTTGTTCCATGCCTTAGTCGTTGCTTTAGTATGCTCGATGTTGATGATCGGTAGTTGTACGTACATGGCCGTCAATGGTTGTATGTTGGTAATGATAGCTTAGGCAATGTACGTTGAGTAACATGTATAGACTGTCGGTCATTGTCTGCAAACATGCCAAAACACTTAGAAAATATTTTAACAATATCTAATACTTGTTACCATAGATGTCGTCGTATGAGCTTTGTCGATAAGCGTTGTAGGAATGCTTAGGAGGCATTGTGTAGAAGTTGATAATAGCTACTTGATGCATGCAATCCATCCTTGTCGACATGTACGTACGTACATGGAAACACTTAAAAATATTTTCCCCTTGTTGACATCCATCCTTGTTGACATGTATGTACGTACATGGAAACACTTAGAAAATATTTTCCCCTTGTCGACATGTATGTACGTACATGGAAACACTTAGAAAATATTTCCCTCTTGTCGACATGCATCCTTGTCGACATGTATGTACATACGTGGAAACACATAGAAAATATTTTTCACTTGTCGACATGCATCCTTGTCGACATGTATGTACATGCACGTATGTGCGCACTTGCCCCCACACTTAGAATCTTTTCTCTATCCCTGGCTATGTACGTTGTATCCATATGCTTTGATGTAAACACAGGTTGTAGGCCAGCACCTTGTTATATGCTAACACTTAGTAATATGCTGACACATAGTAACATGCTGACAGCCTGCAATATGTTGACTGTCATCTTGAGCAAAACACTTAGAAAATATTTCGCCCTTGTAATCATGTATGCTGCGAGTATGAGCTCGATGTTGACATGTAAGGTTGATGTGTTGAAGAAGTTTCCCCCCTTGCGTGATGCTTGTTACTTGTTGCGCGAAGACTAACGAGTCTTGTACGTACATATTTGTCTCACCTGGAGCATCCATTGCATAAATGTTTGCATAAGTGCTGATGCGTGTTTGCGCACTGACTGGATTGTTGGTTGCATTTCTCAGGATATCAGATCTTGCTGTCTTCTTGTCGGAATTAATCTTCCAACGGCTGTTATCATGAGTAAGTCCACTATCTTCATTCTGCGAGTAACTCTGTGTTCGGATGTCGACATGGTTGAGCAGCTAAATAATACACCAAGTGTAGATGTTGATGTCCTTTATGACTCGTATCATGTTGTAATGTAGGTTGGACTTGATGGAAAAAGCTCGTCTTTGCTCATGGCCGATGCGTACAGTAATCCGCTTGTAGGGAGGAATGTCCGTACAAGTGCCCCCGCTACTCTGGAGTTTTCGGACACGGTCGCGGTAAAGGACTTGTGAGTAAGATGTCTCCTTGTATCTTCTTTGAACTTGTTAATCTTCCAAGTTGTTGCTTTCATGTTGTTGAACGCGTGTTTGCAGTTCCTGACTTTAGCACAATTCTCAAAAGCTCCGACGCAGGGGCGCGTTCCTCGAGCGATTCTTAGTTCTTTATGCCGAGTACGACCGTGCTAACTCCTTCTTGTGATAAAGGGAATAGAGTTGAGGGTCGTGCGGTGGTGCCTTCTCCCCCCCGGTCGAGGGACCGGCCCAAGGAGGATCGTTCCTCCCATTGAGGTAAGCATTTGTTGACGGCTGATTTTTATGCACGTATTGCTAATTGTCGCGCTTATGTTGAAGAACTATGTTGTGTTGAAGTTGAAGCGACCATTCTTGTCGTGTCCTTTGTGTGGATGACGACATTGCATTTGATGTGTGACATTATGAACTCTTTGCCATAGATCCTTAGAGATGATGTTATCTCTTGGTTTGTGTCAGGTTGTCCGCTTCCAGCATGTTGAACCCTTTGTGAATGGGTTGATGTTGTTTTGATAATTCTTTGTTTACGCTTTTGCTTGCATGATATTTCGTCACTTGGACCTATTTTCAATAATAATAAACATATGATAACTTGTTAGTAATATTTCATACCTTGAGCTATCTTCATTGTCCGTATGTATTGGACTTGCATGACAGGATTGAACTCCTTGTTGTGATGGATAGAACATAGAATGTTGCGACTTGTGCATTGCAGGGTGTTATGTACACTTGGTACTTGTAGCATTGCAGGTAGTAATGTACTTGGCACTTGGCCTTTGATATGTAGTAGTGTCGTCTTGGCGAAGCAAGACTTAAGTTTATACCGTCTCTTAGTTCCACTCTAGGGCTACGTTGTTGCAAGATACTTCTTGCTGATTTTGTTGTTTTGGCGTTAAATGCTAAAGAGCAAGATAACGTTATACAAGACTCGACTTGTAAGTTTGATGAGTTTTGTACAAGGTTTGCTTTAAAAAGCGTATAACATGAAGCTATCCTTTTTCAGGCTTAAGTCTTCATGGTGTATGAACCCTTAAGAGAGTATGCATACTTTTAGTGTGTGGGGTTTTCGTCTAAAAAGTGGACTTCCGCCACGATGGGGTGATCAGTCCCATCATTGCATTTGCCGCATCCTGTTTCTATTCAGGGAATGGCTATGAACATGAGGATTTGCTTCTAAGAGCATTTCGCAGCATGCCATTTTTTAGAAGTAAACATGGGGTTTGCCCTTACAAAGAGGATACCACAGCATGCTACTTTTGATAGTAAATCTTAGTGTTTATCCAAGATATTGCTTGCTGTTGACGCCTTTGGAATAGTCGTCACTTTGAGTAGAGAATTTTGTAAGTCCCTTTTTATAGGTAAGCCGCAAGTTCTCTTTGCCATATATAAGTTGACTGTGCACATAACGTGATGGCTTTGTGTTGCCGACATCTTCTTGATATAGCCGCTGTTATTGATGGAGAAATAAACTCCCTGTTGGTGTAAATAATAGATATGTTGGCGTTGTATGTCATAAATCCCTTCTTGAACATAATGCTTAGCTTGTATTGTTGAAGTAGATATTATGTGCATAGGTTACTACTTGGCATAATTACCATGTAATAATCGTAGTGTAGCATGTACCTACGAACAAAGTTGCTCTTTGTCAGATAGTTGCAATGTTTACAAGTTTGCAAAAATATGGAGTTATGAAATTTTCGTTTTAGTAATGCATATAATAAATAAAGTAAAGGAATCTGATACGAGGATTCCTTGTTTGTGTAGGAAACTTCCCTAAGTGCGGACGCGATAAGTGCGGATCATGACAGGTGCGCATATGTTGGGAGCGTAGCTTTTCCAAGTATCCCTCGCTACATGTGATTGTGAATATTGTCGGTATGAACAGCGACTTATGCATTATTGTATGTGTCCTCTAAATGATACGTGTGGATGCCTCCTTAGCATGATGTACATTCCTATGTATGATCATTGATTGGTGTTTCCTTTTTAGAAGAGTGGTACCGTGTGTTCTTGCAATTATTCGTTTCTTCACTTCGGTGGAATGCCAAGTACTTGTCAGCTTGGTGCCCCCCAAGTCGCTTGGCAGTCGTACCGCTATTTCCTGATAGTTTCTATTACTTCATCTTCTAACAGTGATGCGCCTACTTGGACCATCCTTTCTGGCTCATCTATCTTGATTTCCTGTAATGCTTCAACAAGAGTAGGACGTGCATGATCTACCCTTGGGTTTTCATCAATGACTAAATTCCGCTATTGTTTGTCTTGACATTATGTTAGAGTGAAACCTAGTAGCAGTCTTTTGATAGCTGCTGATCTCCCTTTATTTCACCAATTCCTGTCTTTGTTGGAAACTGGATCTTTTGGTGTGATGTTGACGCTTCATCATACCCCACTTATTCATACGCATGGATTCCATTATATACGTCAAGCTTTTCTGCAATCACGAACGGAACGCCGATTTGGAGTTGTTGCTCTCCTTCTTCTATTACGCATTGCGCGGTGTTAAATTAATGTGCTGGCTTTGCGATGTATGCTTCATGTGTTCACTTTCAAGGGGCCTGGGTTTATTTGATGTGTTTCTTCATACACTTGTGACTCTTCCCGAGGTTGTGTCTATGTGACGATTGTGCACATGGTTGAGAGATGTTATATTGGTGGAATCCTCATATTCTACTTTGTTTTGGCCAAAGATTAGGTTTTTGCTGTCGACGTACGTTTTGAGTGGTACGATCCTTCTTGTGCTCTTGGCAAGGGTAAACTTGCTGGATGTTGGAAATAATTCTCTAACTCTTTTTTCATGATGGGTTTGGCACAGGCGTGCGTATAACATAGGAGTGTATCCTGAATTCCTATCTTCCACAATGTTGATGACGTTGTCATTTCGGTGATGCCCCCATCTTGTTTATTATGGTAGTGCGATTTTTAGTCTTGTGCGTATAGAATGCTTGAGGCTCCGTTGCATGGGGATGTTGTTTGTCCTAAGCCGTTTGTTGTTCATAGTGTGATAGCTTGTGTTGTTGACGCAATTAATATCTGCGTAGTTGTTACTTGGCGTTATTCCAAGGTAGTATGCATGATATAATAATGTACCTACGAAAGTAGATTTAACCTTCATTAGATATTTGTAGTTCGTACAACGGATTACAGGAAGGCGTCTATTGACCGCTACTTTTGAAAAGTACTAAGGCTAATAAACATAAGTTGTACTTAATCTAAAAAGAATTAAAGTAGATATGCAATAATAAAGATAAAGGGATTGATGATGTGTTTGACGTCTTCATAGGTGATTTGTCGGCAAGTTGCTTCTGCCACGTGCCACATAGTTCCTCATGCATCTAGCGTGTTGAGCTCTTCAATCTCCATCTTTGTGGATGAAAAAATATTGGTGTTATGCTCTCCAGTTTTATGATGTTTGCATCGTTCTTCAACATTCTTTCCAAAGAAGGCAGTCATTGGCTCAAGTGGACGGTGAAGTTTGTTTTCCAGGAGTTTGAAATTTATTTCCTCCACCTTCATGCTCCAAGGATTGTATAAGTCGTCATAATTGGTTCCATGAGTGACGTTGTTTTTCCGGCGCTTGGCGATAGGTGGATTATCATTCGCCTTTTCTTTTCCTTTGCCTTTTCCTGAAGACTTCACATGAAACTTCTTTTGATGCTTATTGCCTTGGTCGATATACTTCTTCATTTCTTCTTTTAAGATTAAGCTGTTTACATGAAACCTTAGTCCAACACAGTCTTCCGTCTCGTGGCCATATACTTAGTGATTTTCACACCATTTGCTTTCCTCTTTTCCCAATGGGCCCTTGCGGAAATTGGAGAGCTTTTTCCACAACTTGGTCTTCTTTATCTCTTTCAAGATGACGGACAACGGTGTGTTCAATGGAACACATTTGGAAAGATTGGTGTTTTTGAGCCTTTGGACGTCTGAGACTGGAATGGCCTCTTTTGTTACGGTTGCCTCTTTTCCCAGGAAACGTCTATCTCTTTTTCAATTATTGCCTTCAAGGTTCTTGTTGTCAGTCCCGTGATTGGGACATCATCGTCATTAACAGGTTTTCTCTATCCCTCCTTGTGACGGATGTCAGCATTATCTTGGCTTGTCCTTGTGGAAGAACCTTCCTTGTGTATTTTTGAGCGGGAGGTTGGAGGTTGTTTCCATGCCCCTTCTTGGTGTTGTGCTATCACATACGGATTGTATGAGCGTGCAACTCCTTGCCTTGGTTGTTGGTATTGGAAGGTACCTTCCGTGCATTGCCTCCCTATTCTTTGATGCAGTGTGTCTTGATGACTTGTTACTTGGGACTTTGTTCTTGTCTCCTCGACTTGTCCGTTGATTGGAGGTACAAGTGGTGGTGGCGGGGCATATCCTTGGTTCCTTAGCATATTTCGGAATGCAAGCAGCTCTTCGAGCACGGTCATCATGGTGGGAGTGACAGGTGATGGCGGGTTGACACCTTTGTATTAGAGGACTCCTTGGTCGTACTGTGCGAAGGATGCACTTCTTGCTGGCATGAAGAAAGCATTAGATGTGGCAACAGGCATGTGGGAGGATCCAAGTCGACTTCTTGTCGGCTTCTGCGTGGTTATGGCCAAGGCGTCGTGGTACGCAATGTGTTCTTTGTCCTTTGATGAAAAGCCAATGACTTCTTCAAAGGCGACATCCTTTATGTTGACATACTCCATGTTGGTATCATGGAACTTGTGCATTGTCTTTGCAACGTACACTTCTTACTCGTACGACTTCTCGCTTTCAACGTCAAAGTCTTCATGGATCATATGTACGTTTGCCATCTTTTCCGAATAGGATGCAATGTATGCTGTATTTTGGATTTTAAGGCCATGTTGTGCGGAAGGCACACTGCTTGTTGGCATGGAGGATGCAGCGAACATGTCTTTATGCACGTGCAAATAATCTTTCTGGCTTGTTGCCTGCTTCTGTTTGTTGGCTGGCATTCCATATGGGAACTCTTCATTGATCCCTGTCCCTCACTCGAACTCGATTGCTGATGCATTATCCTGAACTTCGGGACCGTGTTGTGCGGCAGGCACGTTTGCGGTTGGCACGAATAAGGCGGTGGATCTTATATCTGGAACGTGAGATTGTCCTGGTTGGCTTCTCGTCGGCTTCGACTTGCTTGCACACGCCTTCTTTGGTCGTCTTCCAGTTATAGCTCGCGGTGCGGAATAGCTTTTTGTTTGAATCACACTGACGGCGCCAAATGTTGTGTTCGCTTCACCACTTGGGCAGTTTTGGGTTTTTTCCTTCACGAACAGGCTTCTTCCTTCACGATCGGGCTCGAGATATATGTATAAGGACGAGAACGCCGCAATCCTTAATACACAATCACCGAGTTGAATTCCCGGTCTTCGACCTTGAGCTCCTGATCTTCGGGTCCTACACGAGGGGCAGTAACCAGCGTGAGAGGGGGGAATGCTGGTTGGGCCCACTATGACACTCAAGTTAGCACTTTTAGAGAGAGAAAGCCTTAGAGAGAAGTCAGAGCATTTCAAGTCCAAAAGTGAGGGAATTATTTAAAATGAGAGACCTAGGCCCCTATTTATAGGGAACCTAAGGATCATGCTCAGTTTTGAATGGCTTGATGTCGGTATGTGGAACTACGTATACCGTCACCAAGGTGGACTATGCGTGCACCGACTTCTCGCAATCGGCAAAAATAATCGGGATGAGCGCAGAGAAAGACGGTAATCCGGACCCGTCCGGATCGCCTTAAGGCAATCCGGAAGTCCTTCGGCCCGGGAATTGCGCGTATCCCAGACAGTTTTTAGACTTGGGTGTCCGCGAAAGGGTTTTTTTTACGGGTTTTGGGATATTTTACGAGGCCCGAAATGTAAATACGAACCCGTATTGGACAGATATCTAACAGTTTCTATTATTTCATCTTCTGACCGTGATGTGCCTACTTGGACCATCCTTTCTGGCTCCTCTATCTTGATTTCTTATAATGCTTCAACGAAAGCAGGACGTGCATGATCTACCCTTGGGTTTTCATCAATGACGGGAATTCCGCTATTGCTTGTCTTGACATTATGTTGGAGTGCAACCTTGTAGCAGTCTTTTGATAGCTAATGATCTCCCTTTATTACACCAATTTCTGTCTTTGTTGGAAACTTGATCTTTTGGTGTGATGTTGACGCTTATCATACCCCACTTGTTCATGGTTGTATACCCTAGGATTCCATTATATGCGTCAAGCATTTCTGCAATCACGAACGGAACGCCGATTTGGAGTTGTTGCTCTCCTTCTCCTATTGCGCATTGCGCGGTGTTGAATTAATGTGCTGACTTTGCGATGTATGCTTCATGTGTTCACTTTCAAGGGGCCTTGGTTTATTTGATGTGTTTCTTCATACAATTGTGACTCTTTCCGAGGTTATGTTTGTATGACGATTGTGCATATGGTTGAGAGATGTTATACTGGTGGAATCCTCATCTTCTCCTTTGTTTTTTCCGAAGATTAGGTTTCGCTGTCGGCGTACATTTTAAGTGGTATGATCCTTCTTGTGTTCTTGACAAGGGTAAACTTGCTGGATGTTGGAAATAATTTTCTAACTCTTTTCTCGTGATGGGTTTGGCACAGGCGTGCGTATAACATAGGAGCGTATCCTGAATTCCTATCTTCCATAATGTTGATGACGTTGTCACTTGGGTAATGCCCCCGTCTTATTTATTATTGCAACGCGATTTTTAGTCTTGTGCGTATAGAATGCTTGAGGCTCCGTTGCATGGGGATGTTGTATGACCTAAGCCGTTTGTTGTTCATAGTGCGATAGCTTGTGTTGTTGACGCAATTAATATGTGCGTAGTTTTTACTTGGCGTTATTCCAAGGTAGTATGCATGATATAGTAATGTACCTACGAAAGTAGATGTAACCTTCATTAGATATTTGGAGTTCGTACAACGGATTACAGGAAGGCGTCTATTGATCGCTCCTTTTGAAAAGTACTAAGGCTAATAAACATAAGTTGTACTTAATCTAAGAAGACTTAAAGTAGATATGAAAAAATGGAGATAAAGGGATTGATGATGTGTTTGACGTCTTCATAGGTGATTTGTCGGCAAGTTGATTCTGCCACGTGCCACATAGTTCCTCAGTGCATCTAGCGTGTTGAGCTCTTCAATCTCCTCCTTTGGGGGTGAACAAATGTTGGTGTCATGCCCCTAGTTTTATGGTGCTTTGCACCGTTCTTCAACATTCTTGTCAAGGAAGGCGGTCATTGGCTGCAGTGGTCGGTGAAGTTTGTTTTCCGGGAGTTTGAAATTTGTTTTCTCCAGCTTCATGCTCCAAGGATTGTATAAGTCGTCATAATTGATTGAGTGACGTTGTTTTTCCGGCGCTTGGCGATAGGTGGATTATCAATCGCCTTTTCTTTTCCTTTGCTTTTCCTGAAGACTTCACATGAGACTTCTTTTGATGCTTATTGCCTTGGTCGATATACTTCTTCATTTCTCCTTTTAAGATTAAGCTGTTTACATGAAACCTTAATCCAACACAGCTTTCCGTCTCGTGGCCATACACTTCGTGATTTTCACACCATTTGTTTTCATCTTTTCCCAATGGGCCTTTGCCGAAATTGGAGGGCTTTTTCCACAACTTGGTCTCCTTTATCTCTTTCAAGATGAAGGACAGCGGTGTGTTCAATGGAACACATTTGGCGAGATTGGTGTTTTTGAGCCTTTGGACGTCTGACTGGAATGGCCTCTTTTGTTGCGGTTGTCTCTTTTCCCAAGAAGCAGCGTTTATCTTTTCCTCAATTATTGCCTTCAAGGTTCTTCTTGTAAGTCCCGTGATTGGTGCATCATCGCCATTAACAAGTTTTTTCCGTCCCTCCTTGTGACGGATGTCAGCATCGTCTTGGCTTGTCCTCGTGGAAGAATCTTCCTTGTGTATTTTTGAGCGGGAGGTTGGAGGTTGTTTCCATGCCCCTTCTTGTTGTTGTGCTATCACATATGGGTTGTATGAGCGTGCAGCTCCTTGCCTTGGTTGTTGGTACTGGAAGGTACCTTCCGTGTATTGCCTCCCTAGTCTTTGGTGCAGTGTGTCTTGATGACTTGTGACTCGGGACTTTGTTTTTGTCTCCTCGACTTGTCCGTTGATTGGAAGCATAGGTGGTGGTGGCGGGGCATATCCTTGGTTCGTTAACATCTTTCGGAATGCAAGTAACTCTTAGAGCGCGGTCATCATGGTAGGAGTGACAGGTGATGGCGGGTTGACACCTTTGTATTGGAGGACTCCTTGGTCGTACTGTGCGAAGGAAGCACTTCTTGTTGGCATGAAGAAGGCATTGGATGTGGCAACAGGCATGTGGGAGGAACCAAGTCGACTTCTTTTCGGCTTTTGCGTTGTTATGGCCAAGGCGTCGTGGTACGTAGTGTGCTCTTTGTCCTATGATGAAAAACCAATGACATCTTCAAAGGCAGCATCCTTTATGTCGACATACTCCATGTTGGTATCATGGAACTTGTGCATTGTCTTTGCAACGTACACTTCTTGCTCGTACGACTTCTCGCTTTCAACATCAAAGTATCCATGGATCATATGTACGTTTGCCATCTTTTCCGGATAGGATGCAATGTATGCTGTATTCTGGACTTCGGGACCGTGCTGTGCGGAAGGCACGTTTGCGGTTAGCACGAATGAGGCGATGGATCCTATATCTGGAACGTGAGTACGTCCTGGTTGGTTTCTTGCCGGCTTCGGCCTTCCTGCACCCGCCTTCTTTGGCCGTCTTCCAGTCATAGATCGCGGTGCGGAACGGCTTTTTGTTTGAATCACACTGACGGCACCAAATGTTGGGTTCGCTTCACCACTTGGGCAGCTTCGGGCTTTTTCCTTCACGAACAGGCTTCTTCCTTCACGATCGGGCTCGAGATGTATGTATAAGGACGGGAACACCGCAATCCTTATTACACAATAAACCGAGCTAAACTCCCAATCCTCGACCTTGAGCTCTTAATCTTCGGGTCCTGCACGAGGGGCAGTAACCAGCGTGGGAGGGGGAAATGCTGGTTGGGCCCACTCCGACGCTCAAGTTAGAACTTCTAGAGAGAGAAAGCCATAGAGAGAAGTCAGAGCATTTCAAGTCCAAATGTGAGGGAATTGTCCAAAATGAGATACCTAGGCCCATATTTATAGGGAACCTAAGGATCATGCTCAGTGTTGAATGGCTTGATGTCGGTATGTAGGAATACGTATACCGTCATCAAGGTGGACTATGCGTGCACCGACTTCTCGCAATCGGCAAAAATTAATCAGGAATTGTGTGTATCCCGAACCGTTTTAGACTTGGGTGTCCGCGAAAGGGTTTTTTACGGGTTTTGGGATACTTTACGAGGCCCGAAATGTAAATATGAATCCGAATTGGACAGATATCTAACACTGATCATATATTTAGAATAAATGCGATAGCAACTAATTTAATCCAATTCAGATCTCCGAGAGTGTTTCCCTGAGAATAAAAGTTGATTCTGAGACCGAACTTAAAAGGGATAAAGACTTTTGTATGATCATATGTTTAGAATAAATGCAATAGCAACTGATTTCATCCAATTCAGAGCTCCGAGTGTTGCCCTATGAATAAAAGTTGATTCCGAGACCGAACTAAAAAGTGATAAAGACGTTAGTATGATCATATGTTTAGAATAAATGCGATCGCAACTGATTTCATCCAATTCAGAGCTCCGAGAGTGTTGCCCTATGAATAAAAGTTTATTCTGAGACCGAACAAAAAAAGAGATAAAGACGTTAGTATGATCAAATTTTCAGAATAAATGCGATACCAACTGATTTCATCCAATTCAGAGCTCCGAGAATGTTGCCCAATGAATAAAAGTTGATTCTGAGACCAAACTAAAAAGGGAAAAAGAATTTAGTATGATCATATGTTTAGAATAAATGTGATAGCAACTGATATCATCCAAATCAGAGATTCGAGAGCGTTACCCTATGAATAAAAGTTGATTCTAAGACCGAACTAAAAAGTGATAAAGACTTTAGTATGATCATATGTTTAGAATAAATGCGATAGCAACTGATTTCATCCAATACAGAGCTCCGAGAGTGTTGCCCTATGAATAAAAGTTGATTCTGAGACCGAACTAAAAAGAGATAAAGACTTTAGTATGATCACATTTTTAGAATAAATGCGATACCAACTGATTTCATCCAATTCAGAGCTCCGAGAATGTTGCCCTATGAATAAAAGTTGATTCTGAGACCGAACCAAAAAGGGATAAAGAATTTAGATGATCATATGTTTAGAATAAATGCGATAGAAACTGATTTCATCCAATTCAGAACTCCGAGAGTGTTTCCCTATGAATAAAAGTTGATTCTGAGACCGAACTTAAAAGGGATAAAAAGTTTCGTATGATAGTATGTTTAGAATAAATGCGATAGCAACTGATTTCATCCAATTCAGAGCTATGGGAGTGTTTCCCTATGAATAAAAGTTGATTCTGAGACGGAACTAAAACGGGATAAAGAACTTACAATGATTATATATGTTTATACTAAATGTGATAATAGCTGATTTCATCCGATTCGGAGCACCGAGAGTGTTACCCTATGAATAAACGTTCATTCTGAGACCGAACTAAAAAGGGAAAAAGACTTTATTATGATCATATGTTTAGAATAAATGCAACAACAACTGATTTCATTCAATTCAGAGCTGCGAGAATGTTGCCCTATGAATAAAAGTTGATTTTGAGACCGAACTAAAAAGGGATAAAGACTTTAGTATGATCACATGTTTAGAATATATGCGATAGCAACTGATTTCATCCAATTCAGAGCTCCGAGAATGTTGTCCTATGAATAAAAGTTGACTCTGAGACCAAACTAAAAAGGGATAAAGACCTTAGAATGATTATATATGTTTATAATAATTGAGATAATAACTGATTTCATTCAATTCGGAGCTCCGAGAGTGTTACCCTATTAATAAACGTTCATTCCGAGACCGAACTAAAAAAGGAAAAAAGACTTTAGTATGATCATATGTTTAGAATAAATGCGATAGCAATTGATTTCATCCAATTCAGATCTCCGAGAATGTTTCCCTATGATTAAAAGTTGATTCTGAAACCAAACTAAAAAGTGATAAAGACATTAGTATGATCATATGTTTAGAATAAATGCGATAGCAACTGATTTCATTCAATTCAGAGCTCCGAGAGTGTTACACTATGAATAAAAGTTGATTCTGAGACCGAACTAAAAAGGGAAAAAGAATTTAGTATGATCATATGTTTACTATAAATGCGATAGCAACTGATTTCATCCAATTCAGATCTCCGAGAGTATTACCCTGTGAATAAAAGTTTATTTTGAGACCGAACTTAAAAGGGATAAAGATATTAGTATGATCATATGTTTAGAATAAATGCGATAGCAACTGATTTCATCCAATTCAAAGCTCCGAGAGTGTTACCCTATGAATAAAAGTTGATTCTGAAACCAAACTAAAAAGTGATTAAGACATTAGTATGATCATATGTTTAGAATAAATGCGATAGCAACTGATTTCATTCAATTCAGAGCTATGAGAGTGTTTCCCTATGACTAAAAGTTGATTCTGAGACGGAACTAAAACGAGATAAAGAACTTACTATGATTATATATGTTTATAATAAATGTGATAATAACTGATTTCATCCGATTCGGAGCTCCGAGAGTGTTACCCTATGAATAAACGTTCATTCTGAGACCGAACTAAAAAGGGAAAAAGAATTTAGTATGATCATATGTTTACTATAAATGCGATAGCAACTGATTTCATCCAATTCAGATCTCCGAGAGTATTACCCTGTGAATAAAAGTTTATTTTGAGACCGAACTTAAAAGGGATAAAGATATTAGTATGATCATATGTTTAGAATAAATGCGATAGCAACTGATTTCATCCAATTCAAAGCTCCGAGAGTGTTACCCTATGAATAAAAGTTGATTCTGAAACCAAACTAAAAAGTGATAAAGACATTAGTATGATCATATGTTTAGAATAAATGCGATAGCAACTGATTTCATTCAATTCAGAGCTATGAGAGTGTTTCCCTATGACTAAAAGTTGATTCTGAGACGGAACTAAAACGAGATAAAGAACTTACTATGATTATATATGTTTATAATAAATGTGATAATAACTGATTTTCATCCGATTCGGAGCTCCGAGAGTGTTACCCTATGAATAAACGTTCATTCTGAGACCGAACTAAAAAGGGAAAAAGACTTTATTATGATCATATGTTTAGAATAAATGCGACAGCAACTGATTTCATCCAATTCAGAGCTGCGAGAATGTTGCCCTATGAATAAAAGTTTATTCTGAGACCAAACTAAAAAGGGATAAAGACTTTAGTATGATCACATGTATAGAGTACATGCGATAGCAACTGATTTCATCCAATTCAGAGCTCCGAGAATGTTGTCCTATGAATAAAAGTTGATTCTGAGACAAAACTAAAAAGGGATAAAGACCTTAGAATGATTATATATGTTTATAATAAATGCGATAATAACTGATTTCATTCGATTCGGAACTCCGAGAGTGTTACCCTATGAATAAACGTTCATTCCGAGACCGAACTAAAAAAGGAAAAAAAATACTTTAGTATAATCATATGTTTAGAATAAATGCGATACCAATTGATTTGATCCAATTCAGATCTCCGAGAGTGTTTCCCTATGAATAAAAGTTGATTCTGAGACGGAACTAAAACAGGTTAAAAACCTTAGTATGATTATACATGTTTATAATAAATGAGATAATAACTGATTTTCATTTGATTCGGAGCTCCGAGAGTGTTACCCTATGAATAAACGTTCATTCTGAGACCGAACTAAAAAGGGAAAAAGAATATAGTATGATCATATGTTTACTATGAATGCGATAGCAACTGATTTCATCCAATTCAGATCTCCAAGAGTATTGCCCTGTGAATAAAATTTGATTCTGAGACCGAACATAAAAGGGATAAAGATTTTAGTATGATCATATGTTTAGAATAAATGCGATAGTAACTGATTTCATCCAATTCAAAGCTCCAATAGTGTTACCCTATGAATAAAAGTTGATTCTGAGACCAAACTAAAAAGGGAAAAAGAATTTAGTATGATCATATGTTTACTATGAATGCGATAGCAACTGATTTCATCCAATTCAGATCTCCGAGACTATTGCCCTGTGAATAAAAGTTGATTCTGAGACCGAACATAAAAGGGATAAAGATTTTAGTATGATCATATGTTTAGAATAAATGCGATAGTAACTGATTTCATCCAATTCAAAGCTCCGATAGTGTTACCCTATGAATAAACGTTCATTCCGAGACCGGAGTAAAAAAGGAAAAAAGACTCTACTATGATCATATGTTTAGAATAAATGCGATAGCAATTGAATTAATCCAATTCAGATCTCCGAGAGTGTTTCCCTATGAATAAAAGTTGATTCTGAGACGGAACTAAAACGGGATAAAAACCTTAGTATGATTATATATGTTTATAATAAATGCGATAATAACTGATTTCATTCGATTCGGAGCTCCGAGAGTGTTGTCCTATGAATAAACGTTCATTCTGAGACCGAACTAAAAAGGGAAAAAGAATTTAGTATGATCATATGTTTACTATAAATGCGATAGCAACTGATTTCATCCAATTCAGAGCTCTGAGAGTGTTACCCTATGAATAAAAGTTGATTCTGAGACCGAACTAAAAAGGGATAAAGAATTTAGTATGATCATATGTTTAGAATAAATGCGATAGCAACTGATTTCATCCAATTCCGAGCTCAGAGAGTGTTGCCCTATGAATAAAAGTTGATTCTGAGACAGAACTAAAAATGGATAAAGACATTAGTATGATCACATGTTTAGAATAAATGCGATAGCAACTGATTTCATCCAATTCAGAGCTCCGAGAATGTTGCCCTATGAATAAAAGTTGATTCTGATACCAAACTAAAAAGGGATAAAGATCTTAGTATGATTATATATGTTTATAATAAATGCGATAATAACTGATTTCATTCGATCCGGAGCTCCGAGAGTGTTACCCTATGAATAAACGTTCATTCCGAGACCGAACTAAAAAAGGAAAAAAGACTTTACCATGATCATAAGTTTAGAATAAATGCGATAGCAATTGATTTCATCCAATTAATATCTCCGAGAGTGTTTCCCTATGAATAAAAGTTGATTCTGAGACCGAACTAAAACGGGATAAAAACCTTAGTATGATTATATATGTTTATAATAAATGCGATAATAACTGATTTCATTCGATTCGGAGCTCCGAGAGTGTTACCCTATGAATAAACGTTCATTCTGAGACCGAACTAAAATGGGAAAAAGACTTTACTATGATCATATGTTTAGAATAAATGCGATAGCAACTGATTTCATCCAATTCAGATCTCCGAGAGTGTTGCCCAGTGAATAAAAGTTGATTATGCGATCGAACTTAAAAGGGATAAAGACTTTAGTATGATCATATGTTTAGAATAAATGCGATAGCAACTGATTTCATCCAATTCAGAGCTCCGAGTGTGTTGCCCTATAAATAAAAGTTGATTCTAAGACCGAACAAGAAAGTGATAAAGCTATTAGTATGATCATATGTTTAGAATAAATGCGATCGCAACTAATTTCATCCATTTCAGAGCTCCGAGTGTGTTGCCCTATAAATAAAAGTTGATTCTTAGACCGAACTAAAAAGTGATAAAGATATTAATATGATCATATGTTTAGAATAAATGTGATCGCCAACTGATTTCATCCAATTCAGAGCTCCAAGAGTGTTGCCCTATAAATAAAAGTGGATTCTAAGACCGAACTAAAAAGGGATAAAGAATTTAGTATGATCATATGTTTAGAATAAATGCGATAGCAATTGATTTCATCCAATTCATAGCTCCGAGAGTGTTGCCCTATGAATAAAAGTTGATTCTGAGACCGAACTAAAAAGGGATAAAGACATTAGTATGATCACATTTTTAGAATAAATGCGATAGTAACTGATTTAGTCCAATTCAGAGCTTCGAGAATCTTGCCCTATGAATAAAAAGTTGATTCTGAGACCGAACTAAAAAGTGATAAAGACATTATTATGATCATATGTTTAGAATAAATGGGATAGCAACTGATTTCATCCAATTCAGAACTCCGAGAGACAGAATTAAAAAGGGAAAAGGACTTTATTATGATCATATGTTTAGAATAAATGAGATAGCAACTCATTTCGTCTTATTCAGAGCTCCGAGAGTGTTGCCCTATAAAGACTTTAATATTATCACATGTTTAGAATAAATGCGATAGCAACTAATATCATCCAATTCAGAGCGCCGAGAATGTTGCCCTATGAATAAAAGTTAATTCTGAGACTGAACTAAAAAGTGATAAAGACATTAGTATGATCATATGTTTAGAATAAATGCGATCGCAACTGATTTCATCCAATTCAGAGCTCCGAGAATGTTGCACTATGAATAAAAGTTGATTCAGAGACCAAACTAAAAAAGGGATAAAGACTTGGGTTAAAGGTCTTTTTGGTACCACATGTTTGCAAAAATTACACTGTTCATACCACTAGTATTTTTTTCGTACCGAATTGGTACCATATGTTTCCAAACCTTACTGTTTTGGTACCTCCGTTAGGGTTCTGTAAAAAACAGCCGTTAAATGGCATGTGCCATGTACGTGACCAGCCCAAAACTTTCAATTTTGTTACAATTTAGTCCATCTAATACATCCCTAACTTTTATTTTGTTCAATTTAGTCCTAAAACTTCAAAACCAAACCATTTTCCCAAATTGACCTAGCCGGATTTAGCCTAGGGCTAGGTCCGACCCTGGATCATGGTCGCCGGACCTAGGCGACCCCGACCCAGGGTCGGACCTAGCCCTAGGCTAGGTCCGGCTAGGTCAATTGGGACCTAGCCCCAATTGAGTTAAATTGGGGCTAGGTCCAATTGACCTAGCCAGACCTAGCTTAGGGCTAGGTCCGACCCTGGGTCAGGGTCCCCTGGGTCCGGTGACCCCGACCCAGGGTCGGACCTAGCCCATGGTTAGGTCAATTTGGGGAAATGGTTTGATTTTGAAGTTTTAGGACTAAATTGAACAAAATAAAAGTTAGGGATGTATTAGATGGACTAAATTGTAACAAAATTGAAAGTTTTGGGCTGGTCACGTGCATGGCACATGCCATTTAACGGCCGTTTTTGACGGAACCCTAACGGAGGTACCAAAACAGTAAGGTTTGGAAACATATGGTACCAATTCGGTACGAAAAAATACTAGTGGTATGAACAGTGTAATTTTTGCAAACATGTGGTACCAAAAGGACCTTTAACCCTAAAGACTTTAGTATTATCAGATGTTTAGAATAAATGCGATAGAAACTCATATCATCCAATTCAGAGCGCTGAGAGTGTTGCCCTATGAATAAAAGTTGATTCTGGGACCGAACTAAAAATGGATAAAGACCTTAGTACAATTATATATGTTTATAATAAATGCGATAATAACTGATTTCATTCGATTCGGAGCTCCGCGAGTGTTACCCTATGAATAAACGTTCATTCCGAGACCGAACTAAAAAAGGAAAAAATACTTTAGTATGATCATATATTTAGAATAAATGCGATAGAAATTGAATTCATCCAATTCAGATCTCCGAGAGTGTTTCCTTATGAATAAAATTTGATTCTGAGACGGAACTAAAACGGAATAAAAAACTTTGTATGATTATAAATGTTTATAATAAATGCGATAATAACTGATTTCATTCGATTCGGAGCTCCGAGAGTGTTACCCTATGAATAAACGTTCATTCTGAGACCAAACTAAAAAGGGAAAAAGAATTTAGTATGATCATATGTTTAGAATAAATGCGATAGCAACTGATTTCATCCAATTCAGATCTCTGAGAGTACTACCCTGTGAATAAAAGTTGATTATGCGACCGAACTTAAAATAAATAAAGAATTTAGTATGATCATATGTTTGGAATAAATGCGATAGCAACTGATTTCATCCAATTCAGAGCTCCGAGAGTGTTGCCCTATGAATAAAAGTTGATTCTGAGACCGAACTAAAAAGTGATAAAGACATTAGTATGATCATTTGTTTAGAATAAATGCGATTGCAACTGATTTCATCCCATTCAGAGCTCCGAGAGTGTCGCCCTATGAATAAAAGTTGATTCTAAGACCGAACTAAAAAGGGATAAAGAATTTAGTATGATCATATGTTTAGAATAAATGCGATCGCAACTGATTTCATCCAATTCAGAGCTCCGGGTGTGTTGCCCTATAAATAAAAGTTGATTCTGAGACCGAACTAAAAAGTTATAAATATATTAATATGATCATATGTTTAGAATAAATACGATCGCAACTGATTTCATCCAATTCAGAGCTCCAAGAGTGTTGCCCTATAAAAAGGGATAATGAATTTAGTATGATCATATGTTTAGAATAAATGCGATAGCAACTGATTTCATCCAATTCATAGCTCCGAGAATGTTGCCCTATGAATAAAAGTAGATTCTGAGACCGAATTAAAAAGGGATAAAGACATTAGTATGATCACATTTTTAGAATAAATGCGATAGTAACTGATTTCATCCAATTTAGAGCTCCGAGAATCTTGCCCTATGAATAAAAAGTTGATTCTGAGACCGAACTAAAAAGTGATAAAGACATTATTATGATCATATGTTTAGAATAAATGGGATAGCAACTGATTTCATCCAATTCAGAACTCCGAGAGACAGAATTAAAAAGGGAAAAAGACTTTATTATGATCATATGTTTAGAATAAATGAGATAGCAACTCATTTCGTCCTATTCAGAGCTCCGAGAGTGTTGCCTTATGAATAAAAGTTGATTATGTGACCGAACTAGAAAGGGATAAAGACTTTAATATTATCACATGTTTAGAATAAATGCGATAGCAACTTATATCATCCAATTCAGAGCGCCGAGAATGTTGCCCTATGAATAAAAGTTGATTCTGTGACCGAACTAAAAAGGGATAAAGACCTTAGTACGATTATATATGTTTATAATAAATGCGATAATAACTGATTTCATTCGATTCGGAGCTCCGCGAGTGTTACCCTATGAATAAACGTTCATTCCGAGACCGAACTAAAAAAGGAAAAAATACTTTAGTATGATCATATATTTAGAATAAATGCGATAGAAATTGAATTCATCCAATTCAGATCTCCGAATGTGTTTCCTTATGAATAAAATTTGATTCTGAACGGAACTAAAACGGAATAAAAAACTTTGTATGATTATAAATGTTTATAATAAATGCGATAATAACAGATTTCATTCGATTCGGAGCTCCGAGAGTGTTACCCTATGAATAAACGTTCATTCTGAGACCGAACTAAAAAAGGAAAAAGAATTTAGTATGATCATATGTTTAGAATAAATGCGATAGCAACTGATTTCATCAAATTCAGAGATCCGAGAATTTTGCCCTATGAATAAAAGTTGATTCTGAGACCGAACTAAAAAGGGATAAATATTTAGTGTGATTATATGTTTAGAATAAATGCGATAGCAACTGATTTCATCCGATTCAGAACTCCGAGAGTGTTTCCCTATGAATAAAAGTTGATTCTGAGACCGAACTTAAAAGGGATAAAAATTTAGTATGATAGTATGTTTAGAATAAATGCGATAGCAACTGATTTCATCCAATTCAGAGCTTTGAGAGCATTTCTGTATGATTAAAAGTTGATTCTGAGACGGAACTAAACCGGGATAAAGAACTTACTATGATTATATATGTTTATAATAAATGTGATAATAACTGATTTCAACCGATTCAGAGCTCCGAGAGTGTTACCCTATGAATAAACGTTTATTCTGAGACCGAACTAAAAAGGGAAAAAGACTTTATTATGATCATATGTTGAGAATAAATGAGATAGCAACTCATTTCATCCAATTCAGAGCTCCGAGAGTGTTGCCCTATGAATAAAAGTTGATTCTGTGACCGAACTAGAAAGGGATAAAGACTTTAATATGATCACATTTTTAGAATAAATGCGATAGCAACTGATATCATCCAATTCAGAGCGCCGAGAATGTTGCCCTATGAATAAAAGTTGATCTGAGACCAAACTAAAAAAGGGATAGAGACTTTAGTATGATCAGATGTTTAGATTAAATGCGATAGAAACTGATATCATCCAATTCAGAGCGCCGAGATTGTTGCCCTATGAATAAAAGTTGATTCTGAGACCGAACTAAAAAGGGATAAAGACCTTAGTATGAATATATATGTTTATAATAAATGCGATAATGACTGATTTCATTCGATTCGGAGCTTCGCGAGTGTTACCCTATGAATAAACGTTCATTCCGAGACCGAACTAAAAAAGGAAAAAAAGACTTTAAGTATGATCATATATTTAGAATAAATGCGATAGAAATTGAATTAATCCAATTCAAATCTCCGAGAGTGTTTCCCTATGAATAAAATTTGATTCTGAGACGGAACTAAAACGGAATAAAAACCTTTGTATGATTATGTATGTTTATAATAAATGCGATAATAACTGATTTCATTCGATTCGGAGCTCCGAGAGTGTTACCCTATGAATTAACGTTCATTCTGAGACCGAACTAAAAAGGGAAAAAGAATTTAGTATGATCATATGTTTAAAATAAATGCGATAGCAACTGATTTCATCCAATTCAAATCTCTGAGAGTATTGCCCTGTGAATAAAAGTTGATTCTAAGACCGAACTTAAAATGGATAAAGAATTTAGTATGATCATATGTTTAGAATAAATGTGATAGAAACTGATTTCATCCAATTCAGAGCTCCGAGAGTGTTGCCCTATGAATAAAAGTTGATTCTGAGACCGAACTAAAAAGTGATAAAGACATTAGTATGATCATATGTTTAGAATAAATGCGATCGCAACTGATTTCATCCAATTCAGAGCTCCGAGAGTGTTGCCCTATGAATAAAAGTTGATACTGAGACCGAACTAAAAAGGGATAAAGAATTTAGTATGATCATATGTTTAGAATAAATACGTTAGCAACTGATTTCATGAATTTCAGCGCTTCGAGAGTGTTGCCCTATGAATAAAAGTTGATTCTAAGACCGAACTAAAAAGTGATAAAGACTTTAGTATGATCATATGTTAAGAATATATGCGATAGCAACTGATTTCATCCAATTCAGAGCTCTGAAAGTGTTGACCTATGAATAAAAGTTGATTCTGAGTCCGAACTAAAAATGGATAAAGACTTTAGTATGATCACATTTTTAGAAAAAATGCGATAGCAACTGATTTCATCCAATTCAGAGCTCCGAGAGTGTTGCCCTATGAATAAAAGTTGATTCTGACACCGAACTAAAAAGTGATAAAGACATTAGTATGATCATTTTTTAGAATAAATGCGATTGCAACTGATTTCATCCAATTCAGAGCTCCGAGAGTGTTGCCCTATGAATAAAAGTTGATTCTGAGACCGAACTAAAAAGGGATAAAGAATTTAGTAGGATCATATGTTTAGAATAAATGCGATTGCAATTGATTTCATCCAATTCAGAGCTCCGAGTGTGTTGCCCTATAAATAAAAGTTGATTCTGAGACCGAACTAAAAAGTGATAAAGATATTAATATGACCATATGTTTAGAATAAATGCGATCGCAACTGATTTCATCCAATTCAGAGCTCCAAGAGTGTTGCCCTATAAATAAAGTTGATTCTAAGACCGAACTAAAAAGGGATAAAGAATTTAGTATGATCATATGTTTAGAATAAATGCGATAGCAACTGATTTCATCCAATTCATAGCTCCGAGAGTGTTGCCCTACGAATAAGAGTTGATTCTGAGACCGAACTAAAAAGGGATAAAGACATTAGTATGATCACATTTTTAGAATAAATGCGATAGTAACTGATTTCATCCAATTCAGAGCTCCGAGAATCTACCCCTATGAATAAAAAGTTGATTCTGAGAACGAACTAAAAAGTGATAAAGACATTATTATGATTATATGTTTAGAATAAATGGGATAGCAACTGATTTCATCCAATTCAGAACTCCGAGAGACATAATTAAAAAGGGAAAAAGACTTTATTATGATCATATGTTTAGAATAAATGAGATAGCAACTCATTTCGTCCTATTCAGAGCTCCGAGAGTGTTTCTTTATGAATAAAAGTTGATTCTGTGACCAAACTAGAAAGGGATAAAGACTTTAATATTATCACATGTTTAGAATAAATGCGATAGCAACTTATATCATCCAATTCAGAGCTCCGAGAATGTTGCCCTATGAATAAAAGTTAATTCTGAGACCGAACTAAAAAGTGATAAAGACATTAGTATGATCATATGTTTAGAATAAATGCAATCACAACTGATTTCATCCAATTCAGAGCTCCGAGAATGTTGCACTATGAATAAAAGTTGATTCAGAGACCAAACTAAAAATGGGATAAAGACTTTAGTATGATCAGATGTTTAGAATAAATGCGATAGAAACTGATATCATCCAATTCAGAGTGCCGAGTGTGTTGCCCTATGAATAAAAGTTAATTCTGTGACCGAACTAAAAAGGGATAAAGACCTTAGTACGATTATATATGTTTATAATAAATGCGATAATAATTGATTTCATTCGATTCGGAACTCCGCGAGTGTTACCCTATGAATAAACGTTCATTCCGAGATCGAACTAAAAAAGGAAAAAATACTTTAGTATGATCATATATTTAGAATAAATGCGATAGAAATTGAATTCATCCAATTCAGATCTCCGAGAGTGTTTCCTTATGAATAAAATTTGATTCTGAGACGGAACTAAAACATGAATAAAAAACTTTGTATGATTATAAATGTTTATAATAAATGCGATAATAACTGATTTCATTTGATTCGGAGCTCCGAGAGTGTTACCCTATGAATAAACGTTCATTCTGAGACCGAACTAAAAAGGGAAAAAGAATTTAGTATGATTATATGTTTAGAATAAATGCGATAGCAACTGATTTCATCCAATTCAGATCTCTGAGAGTACTACCCTGTGAATAAAAGTTGATTCTGAGACCGAACTTAAAATGGACAAAGAATTTAGTATGATCATATGTTTAGAATAAATGCGATAGCAACTGATTTCATCCAATTCAGAGCTCCGAGAGTGTTGCCCTATGAATAAAGGTTGATTCTGAGACCGAACTAAAAAGTGATAAAGACATTAGTATGATCATATGTTTAGAATAAATGCGATTGCAACTGATTTCATCCAATTCAGAGCTCCGAGAGTGTTGCCCTATGAATAAAGGTTGATTCTGAGACCGAACTAAAAAGTGATAAAGACATTAGTATGATCATATGTTTAGAATAAATGCGATTGCAACTGATTTCATCCAATTCAGAGCTCCGAGAGTGTTGCCCTATGAATAAAAGTTTACTCTAAGACCGAACTTAAAAGGGATAAAGAATTTAGTATGATCATATGTTTAGAATAAATACGATAGCAACTGATTTCATCAATTTCAGCGCTTCGAGAGTGTTGCCCTATGAATAAAAGTTGATTCTAAGACCGAACTAAAAAGCGATAAAGACTTTAGTATTTAGAATATATGCGATAGCAACTGATTTCATCCAATTCAGAGCTCCGAGAGTGTTGCCCTATGAATAAAAGTTGATTCTGAGACCGAACAAAAAATGGATAAAGACTTTAGTATGATCACATTTTTAGAATAAATGCGATAGTAACTGATTTCATCCAATTCAGAGCTCCGAGAATGTTTCCCTATGAATAAAAGTTGATTCTGAGACCGAACTAAAAAGGGATAAAGAACTTAGTATGATCATATGTTTTGAATAAATGCGATAGCAATTGATTTCATCCAATTCAGAACTCCGAGAGTGTTTCCCTATGAATAAAAGTTGATTTTGAGACCGAACTTAAAAGGGATAAAAACTTTAGTATGATAGTATTTTTAGAATAAATGCGATAGCAACTGATTTCATCCAATTCAGAGCTATAAGAGTGTTTCCGTATGAATAAAAGCTGATTATGAGACGGAACTAAAATGGGATAAAGAACTTACTATGATTATATATGTTTATAATAAATGTGACAATAACTGATTTCATCCGATTGGAGCTCCGAGAGTGTTACCCTATGAATAAATGTTCATTCTGAGACCGAACTAAAAAGGGAAAAGACTTTATTATGTTCATATGTTTAGAATAAATGCGATAGCAACTGATTTCATCCAATTCAGAGATCCGAGAATTTTGCCCTATGAATAAAAGTTGATTCTGAGACCGAACTAAAAATGGATAAAGACTTTAGTATGATCACATTTTTAGAATAAATGCGATAGTAACTGATTTCATCCAATTCAGAGCTCCGAGAATGTTTCCCTATGAATAAAAGTTGATTCTGAGACCGAACTAAAAAGGGATAAAGAACTTAGTATGATCATATGTTTTGAATAAATGCGATAGCAATTGATTTCATCCAATTCAGAACTCCGAGAGTGTTTCCCTATGAATAAAAGTTGATTTTGAGACCGAACTTAAAAGGGATAAAAACTTTAGTATGATAGTATTTTTAGAATAAATGCGATAGCAACTGATTTCATCCAATTCAGAGCTATAAGAGTGTTTCCGTATGAATAAAAGTTGATTATGAGACGGAACTAAAATGGGATAAAGAACTTACTATGATTATATATGTTTATAATAAATGTGACAATAACTGATTTCATCCGATTGGAGCTCCGAGAGTGTTACCCTATGAATAAATGTTCATTCTGAGACCGAACTAAAAAGGGAAAAGACTTTATTATGTTCATATGTTTAGAATAAATGCGATAGCAACTGATTTCATCCAATTCAGAGATCCGAGAATTTTGCCCTATGAATAAAAGTTGATTCTGAGACCGAACTAAAAAGGGATAAAAATTTAGTATGATCATATGTTTAGAATAATTGCGATAGCAACTGATTTCATCCGATTCAGAACTCCGAGAGTGTTTCCCTATGAATAAAAGTTGATTCTGAGACCGAACTTAAAAGGGATAAAAACTTTAGTATGATAGTATGTTTAGAATAAATGCGACAGCAACTGATTTCATCCAATTCAGAGCTTTGAGAGTATTTCTGTATGATTAAAAGTTGATTCTGAGACGGAACTAAACCGGGATAAAGAACTTACTATGATTATATATGTTTATAATAAATGTGATAATAACTGATTTCAACCGATTCAGAGCTCCGAGAGTGTTACCCTATGAATAAACGTTTATTCTGAGACCGAACTAAAAAGGGAAAAAGACTTTATTATGATCATATGTTGAGAATAAATGAGATAGCAACTCATTTCATCCAATTCAGAGCTCCGAGAGTGTTGCCCTATGAATAAAAGTTGATTCTGTAACCGAACTAAAAGGGATAAAGACTTTAATATAATCACATGTTTAGAATAAATGCGATAGCAACTGATATCATCCAATTCAGAGCGCCGAGAATGTTGCCCTATGAATAAAAGTTGATTCTGAGACCAAACTAAAAAAGGGATAGAGACTTTAGTATGATCAGATGTTTAGATTAAATGCGATAGAAACTGATATCATCCAATTCAGAGTGCGAGAGTGTTGCCCTATGAATAAAAGTTGATTCTGAGACCGAACTAAAAAGGGATAAAGACCTTAGTATGAATATATATGTTTATAATAAATGCGATAATAACTGATTTCATTCGATTCGGAGCTCCGCGAGTGTTACCCTATGAATAAACGTTCATTCCGAGACCGAACTAAAAAAGGAAAAAAGACTTTAGTATGATCATATATTTAGAGTAAATGCGATAGAAATTGAATTCATCCAATTCAGATCTCCGAGTGTTTTTCCCTATGAATAAACTTTGATTCTGAGACGGAACTAAAACGGAATAAAAACCTTTGTATGATTATGTATGTTTATAATAAATGCGATAATAACTGATTTCATTCGATTCGGACCTCCGAGAGTTTTACCCTATGAATAAACGTTCATTCTGAGACCGAACTAAAAAGGGAAAAAGAATTTAGTATGATCATATGTTTAGAATAAATGCGATAGCAACTGATTTCATCCAATTCAAATCTCTGAGAGTATTGCCCTGTGAATAAAAGTTGATTCTGAGACCGAACTTAAAATGGATAAATAATTTAGTATGATCATATGTTTAGAATAAATGTGATAGAAACTGATTTCATCCAATTCAGAGCTCCGAGAGTGTTGCCCTATGAATAAAAGTTGATTCTGAGACCGAACTAAAAAGTGATAAAGACATTAGTATGATCATATGTTTAGAATAAATGCGATCGCAACTGATTTCATCCAATTCAGAGCTCCGAGAGTGTTGCCCTATGAATAAACGTTGATACTGAGACCGAACTAAAAAGGGATAAAGAATTTAGTATGATCATATGTTTAGAATAAATACGTTAGCAACTGATTTCATCAATTTCAGCGCTTCGAGAGTGTTGCCCATGAATAAAAGTTGATTCTAAGACCGAACTAAAAAGTGATAAAGACTTTAGTATGATCATATGTTAAGAATATATGCGATAGCAACTGATTTCATCCAATTCAGAGCTCTGAAAGTGTTGACCTATGAATAAAAGTTGATTCTGAGTCCGAACTAAAAATGGATAAAGACTTTAGTATGATCACATTTTTAGAAAAAATGCGATAGCAACTGATTTCATCCAATTCAGAGCTCCGAGAGTGTTTCCCTATGAATAAAAGTTGATTCTGACACCGAACTAAAAAGTGATAAAGACATTAGTATGATCATTTGTTTAGAATAAATGCGATTGCAACTGATTTCATCCAATTCAGAGCTCCGAGAGTGTTGCCCTATGAATAAAAGTTGATTCTGAGACCGAACTAAAAAGGGATAAAGAATTTAGTAGGATCATATGTTTAGAATAAATGCGATTGCAATTGATTTCATCCAATTCAGAGCTCCGAGTGTGTTGCCCTATAAATAAAAGTTGATTCTGAGACCGAACTAAAAAGTGATAAAGATATTAATATGACCATATGTTTAGAATAAATGCGATCGCAACTGATTTCATCCAATTCAGAGCTCCAAGAGTGTTGCCCTGTAAATAAAAGTTGATTCTAGGACCGAACTAAAAAGGGATAAAGAAATTAGTATGATCATATGTTTAGAATAAATGCGATAGCAACTGATTTCATCCAATTCATAGCTCCGAGAGTGTTGCCCTACGAATAAGAGTTGATTCTGAGACCGAACTAAAAAGGGATAAAGACATTAGTATGATCACATTTTTAGAATAAATGCGATAGTAACTGATTTCATCCAATTCAGAGCTCCGAGAATCTACCCCTATGGATAAAAAGTTGATTCTGAGAACGAACTAAAAAGTGATAATGACATTATTATGATTATATGTTTAGAATAAATGGGATAGCAACTGATTTCATCCAATTCAGAACTCCGAGAGACATAATTAAAAAGGGAAAAAGACTTTATTATGATCATATGTTTAGAATAAATGAGATAGCAACTCATTTCGTCCTATTCAGAGCTCCGAGAGTGTTTCTTTATGAATAAAAGTTGATTCTGTGACCGAACTAGAAAGGGATAAAGACTTTAATATTATCACATGTTTAGAATAAATGCGATAGCAACTTATATCATCCAATTCAGAGCTCCGAGAATGTTGACCTATGAATAAAAGTTAATTCTGAGACCGAACTAAAAAGTGATAAAGACATTAGTATGATCATATGTTTAGAATAAATGCAATCACAACTGATTTCATCAAATTCAGAGCTCCGAGAATGTTGCACTATGAATAAAAGTTGATTCAGAGACCAAACTAAAAATGGGATAAAGACTTTAGTATGATCAGATGTTTAGAATAAATGCGATAGAAACTGATATCATCCAATTCAGAGTGCGAGAGTGTTGCCCTATGAATAAAAGTTAATTCTGTGACCGAACTAAAAAGGGATAAAGACCTTAGTACGATTATATATGTTTATAATAAATGCGATAATAATTGATTTCATTCGATTCGGAACTCCGCGAGTGTTACCCTATGAATAAACGTTCATTCCGAGATCGAACTAAAAAAGGAAAAAATACTTTAGTATGATCATATATTTAGAATAAATGCGATAGAAATTGAATTCATCCAATTCAGATCTTCGAGAGTGTTTCCTTATGAATAAAATTTGATTCTGAGACGGAACTAAAACGGAATAAAAAACTTTGTATGATTATAAATGTTTATAATAAATGCGATAATAACTGATTTCATTTGATTCGGAGCTCCGAGAGTGTTACCCTATGAATAAACGTTCATTCTGAGACCGAACTAAAAAGGGAAAAAGAATTTAGTATGATTATATGTTTAGAATAAATGCGATAGCAACTGATTTCATCCAATTCAGATCTCTGAGAGTACTACCCTGTGAATAAAAGTTGATTCTGAGACCGAACTTAAAATGGACAAAGAATTTAGTATGATCATATGTTAAGAATAAATGCGATAGCAACTGATTTCATCCAATTCAGAGCTCCGAGAGTGTTGCCCTATGAATAAAGGTTGATTCTGAGACCGAACTAAAAAGTGATAAAGACATTAGTATGATCATATGTTTAGAATAAATGCGATTGCAACTGATTTCATCCAATTCAGAGCTCCGAGAGTGTTGCCCTATGAATAAAAGTTTACTCTAAGACCGAACTTAAAAGGGATAAAGAATTTAGTATGATCATATGTTTAGAATAAATACGATAGCAACTGATTTCATCAATTTCAGCGCTTCGAGAGTGTTGCCCTATGAATAAAAGTTGATTCTGAGACCGAACAAAAAATGGATAAAGACTTTAGTATGATCACATTTTTAGAATAAATGCGATAGTAACTGATTTCATCCAATTCAGAGCTCCGAGAATGTTTCCCTATGAATAAAAGTTGATTCTGAGACCGAACTAAAAAGTGATAAAGACATTAGTATGATCATATGTTTAGAATAAATGCAATCACAACTGATTTCATCAAATTCAGAGCTCCGAGAATGTTGCACTATGAATAAAAGTTGATTCAGAGACCAAACTAAAAATGGGATAAAGACTTTAGTATGATCAGATGTTTAGAATAAATGCGATAGAAACTGATATCATCCAATTCAGAGTGCGAGAGTGTTGCCCTATGAATAAAAGTTAATTCTGTGACCGAACTAAAAAGGGATAAAGACCTTAGTACGATTATATATGTTTATAATAAATGCGATAATAATTGATTTCATTCGATTCGGAACTCCGCGAGTGTTACCCTATGAATAAACGTTCATTCCGAGATCGAACTAAAAAAGGAAAAAATACTTTAGTATGATCATATATTTAGAATAAATGCGATAGAAATTGAATTCATCCAATTCAGATCTTCGAGAGTGTTTCCTTATGAATAAAATTTGATTCTGAGACGGAACTAAAACGGAATAAAAACTTTGTATGATTATAAATGTTTATAATAAATGCGATAATAACTGATTTCATTTGATTCGGAGCTCCGAGAGTGTTACCCTATGAATAAACGTTCATTCTGAGACCGAACTAAAAAGGGAAAAAGAATTTAGTATGATTATATGTTTAGAATAAATGCGATAGCAACTGATTTCATCCAATTCAGATCTTTGAGGGTACTACCCTGTGAATAAAAGTTGATTCTGAGACCGAACTTAAAATGGACAAAGAATTTAGTATGATCATATGTTTAGAATAAATGCGATAGCAACTGATTTCATCCAATTCAGAGCTCCGAGAGTGTTGCCCTATGAATAAAGGTTGATTCTGAGACCGAACTAAAAAGTGATAAAGACATTAGTATGATCATATGTTTAGAATAAATGCGATTGCAACTGATTTCATCCAATTCAGAGCTCCGAGAGTGTTGCCCTATGAATAAAAGTTTACTCTAAGACCGAACTTAAAAGGGATAAAGAATTTAGTATGATCATATGTTTAGAATAAATACGATAGCAACTGATTTCATCAATTTCAGCGCTTCGAGAGTGTTGCCCTATGAATAAAAGTTGATTCTGAGACCGAACAAAAAATGGATAAAGACTTTAGTATGATCACATTTTTAGAATAAATGCGATAGTAACTGATTTCATCCAATTCAGAGCTCCGAGAATGTTTCCCTATGAATAAAAGTTGATTCTGAGACCGAACTAAAAAGGGATAAAGAACTTAGTATGATCATATGTTTTGAATAAATGCGATAGCAATTGATTTCATCCAATTCAGAACTCCGAGAGTGTTTCCCTATGAATAAAAGTTGATTTTGAGACCGAACTTAAAAGGGATAAAAACTTTAGTATGATAGTATTTTTAGAATAAATGCGATAGCAACTGATTTCATCCAATTCAGAGCTATAAGAGTGTTTCCGTATGAATAAAAGTTGATTATGAGACGGAACTAAAATGGGATAAAGAACTTACTATGATTATATATGTTTATAATAAATGTGACAATAACTGATTTCATCCGATTGGAGCTCCGAGAGTGTTACCCTATGAATAAATGTTCATTCTGAGACCGAACTAAAAAGGGAAAAGACTTTATTATGTTCATATGTTTAGAATAAATGCGATAGCAACTGATTTCATCCAATTCAGAGATCCGAGAATTTTACCCTATGAATAAAAGTTGATTCTGAGACCGAACTAAAAAGGGATAAAAATTTAGTATGATCATATGTTTAGAATAATTGCGATAGCAACTGATTTCATCCGATTCAGAACTCCGAGAGTGTTTCCCTATGAATAAAAGTTGATTCTGAGACCGAACTTAAAAGGGATAAAAACTTTAGTATGATAGTATGTTTAGAATAAATGCGACAGCAACTGATTTCATCCAATTCAGAGCTTTGAGAGTATTTCTGTATGATTAAAAGTTGATTCTGAGACGGAACTAAACCGGGATAAAGAACTTACTATGATTATATATGTTTATAATAAATGTGATAATAACTGATTTCAACCGATTCAGAGCTCCGAGAGTGTTACCCTATGAATAAACGTTTATTCTGAGACCGAACTAAAAAGGGAAAAAGACTTTATTATGATCATATGTTGAGAATAAATGAGATAGCAACTCATTTCATCCAATTCAGAGCTCCGAGAGTGTTGCCCTATGAATAAAAGTTGATTCTGTAACCGAACTAAAAGGGATAAAGACTTTAATATGATCACATGTTTAGAATAAATGCGATAGCAACTGATATCATCCAATTCAGAGCGCCGAGAATGTTGCCCTATGAATAAAAGTTGATTCTGAGACCAAACTAAAAAAGGGATAGAGACTTTAGTATGATCAGATGTTTAGATTAAATGCGATAGAAACTGATATCATCCAATTCAGAGTGCGAGAGTGTTGCCCTATGAATAAAAGTTGATTCTGAGACCGAACTAAAAAGGGATAAAGACCTTAGTATGAATATATATGTTTATAATAAATGCGATAATAACTGATTTCATTCGATTCGGAGCTCCGCGAGTGTTACCCTATGAATAAACGTTCATTCCGAGACCGAACTAAAAAAGGAAAAAAGACTTTAGTATGATCATATATTTAGAATAAATGCGATAGAAATTGAATTCATCCAATTCAGATCTCCGAGTGTTTTTCCCTATGAATAAACTTTGATTCTGAGACGGAACTAAAACGGAATAAAAACCTTTGTATGATTATGTATGTTTATAATAAATGCGTTAATAACTGATTTCATTCGATTCGGACCTCCGAGAGTTTTACCCTATGAATAAACGTTCATTCTGAGACCGAACTAAAAAGGGAAAAATAATTTAGTATGATCATATGTTTAGAATAAATGCGATAGCAACTGATTTCATCCAATTCAGATCTCTGAGAGTATTGCCCTGTGAATAAAAGTTGATTCTGAGACCGAACTTAAAATGGATAAAGAATTTAGTATGATCATATGTTTAGAATAAATGCGATAGCAACTGATTTCATCCAAATCAGAGCTCCGAGAGTGTTGCCCTATGAATAAAAGTTGATTCTGAGACCGAACTAAAAAGTGATAAAGACATTAGTATGATCATATGTTTATAATAAATACGTTAGCAACTGATCTCATCAATTTCAGCGCTTCGAGAATGTTGCCCTATGAATAAAAGTTGATTCTAAGACCGAACTAAAAAGTGATAAAGACTTTAGTATGATCATATGTTTAGAATATATGCGATAGCAACAGATTTCATCGAATTCAGAGCTCCGAAAGTGTTGCCCTATGAATAAAAGTTGATTCTGAGTCCGAACTAAAAATGGATAAAGACTTTAGTATGATCACATTTTTAGAATAAATGCGATAGCAACTGATTTCATCCAATTCAGAGCTCCGAGAATGTTTCCCTGATGTGCCTTGGATATCGACACAAGGAGAAATTGGATAAAAGTGACAGAAACGGATAAGATGAGAAGGGTGGATGGTAGAACCGTTCACCAATGCTTGATAAGATAACTCGCCACAAGCAAAGACGTCCGGGTTTGATTCGCCACACTCAAGGATGAGGGATAAGAATCGGATAGGTTTCGCCACTAAACAATCAGATTGCTTAGATAAGAAGGGGGTGCACTAAGGCAATAATATCATTTATCAAAGCTGCTGGAAATAACATAATAATAGAGCTTATATAGTGCTCTTTACAGCAAAAACGAAATTCAAACTTAAATTGGCTAACTCATGCATGGAGAGCAGCCTTTATTGGAAAGCAAATACTAGAAAACATAAGCAAATCAATTCAGAACCCAAGTCTCAAGGTTGGTTGGTTGTTGGGCGGATTAGCATTGAATGCTAATTGACTTGAGTGTCTCTTGGGCCTTCTTGCATCTGCAGTAGCATTTTAGGCCCTCCATTGGCCATGTTTGTGACTTGGGCCTTGGATCGAGTGATTGGGCCACCATTTCGACTTGTAGGAACAACACATGGGATTGGGTACAAGGAACTGTCTTCTTGGAGCACATCATCCTCCCCAGGTTGGAAAGGATTTGACCTCAAATCCAGATCATCGCTGTCTTCTAAATACGGTGCCAAGTCCCTCACATTGAAAGTAGCAGACACATTATAGCCATCAGGCAGCTCAACCTTGTATGCATTGTCATTCACCTTCTCAATCACACGGAAAGGACCATCTGATCTTGGCTTCAGCTTGTTCTTACGCTTGTTTGGAAATCTCTCTTTTCGAAGATGAATCCACACGAGCTCACTTGGCTGGAAATAGACTTGTTTCCTCCCCTTATTGGCAGCTTGAGCGTACTTTGCATTCTTTAGCTCGATTTCTTGCTTCACCTTCTCGTGTATCGCCTTGATCTCTTCAGCTCTCTTCTTTCCATCAACACAAACTCGATCTTTGATTGGAAGTGGTGTCAGGTCCATGGGCGTCTGTGGGTTGAATCCATACACCACCTCGAAGGGAGTCCTCTTGGTTGTGCCATGAACACTCCGATTATAAGCAAATTCAACATGTGCAAGACATTTATCCCAGGCCTTCAAGTTCTTACTTACAACAGTTCTAAGTAGAGATGAAAGAGTGCGATTTACCACCTCAGTTTGGCCGTCGGTTTGGGGATGACACGTGGTGCTGAAAAGTAGTTTAGTTCCCAGCTTTGCCCAAAGAGTTTTCCAGAAGTAGCTCAAGAACTTGGAATCACGGTCGGAGACAATACTCTTAGGAACACCATGCATTCTCACCACTTCTTTGAAGAATAAGTCAGCAACATGAGAGGCATCGTCAGATTTCCGACATGGGATGAAATGTGCCATCTTTGAGAATCGGTCCACCACCACAAAGATAGAGTCATTTCCTCCCTGAGTCCGAGGCAGGGCAAGCACGAAGTCCATGCTTACATCAATCCACGGCTGATCCGGAACGGGTAATGGCATGTAGAGGCCATGAGGATTCTCTTTGCTTTTGGCCATCTTGCAAGTGACACACCGCTCAATGATGCGATGCACATCTCGGATCATCCTAGGCCAGAAAAAGTGCTCCTGTAGTGCTGCCAATGTCTTCTTTTCTCCAAAGTGACCAGCCAATCCACCTCCATGTGCTTCTCTCACCAAAAGCTCTCGAATGGAACCAGCCGGTATGCACAACTTATCAAACTTATACAAGTATCCATCATGCTTAAAATAACCATCAACAGCTCCATTTTCACAAGATTGATAAACAGACGAGAAATCTAGATCCTCCACATATTGATGCTTAATCATCTCAAACCCCAACAGTTTAGCATTCATAAGGGACGCTAATGCATACCTCCGTGATAAAGCATCAGCCACTACGTTGACGTTCCCTTGCTTGTACTTGATGACATAAGGAAATGCTTCAAGGAACTCGACCCATTTGGCATGCCTCCGGTTCAGCGTGGCCTGACCCTTCAAGTGCTTCAAGGACTCATGATCGGTGTGGATGACAAACTCCTTGGGGAGTAAGTAATGCTGCCATGTCTCGAGTGTCCGGATCAATGCATAGAACTCCTTGTCGTATGTCGAGTAGTTCAGGCAGGAACCACTCAACTTTTCACTGAAGTAGGCAATAGGGCGCTTCTCTTGAATCAAAACAGCTCCAATTCCGATCCCTGAGGCATCACACTCGACTTCAAATGTTTTTGAGAAGTCGGGCAATGCCAAAACGGGAGCGGTACACAGCTTCTCCTTGATGAGTTCAAAGCTGCGTTGTGCTGCCTCTGTCCATTTGAACTCGGCCTCCTTCTTCATACACTCGGTTAACGGAGCTAGTACGCTACTGAAATTCTTCACAAACCTCCGGTAAAATGATGCTAATCCATGGAAGCTACGTATTTCAGAGATGGTTGTAGGCGTGGGCCAATCTCTGATGGCATTGATCTTTTCCTCATCAACTTCGACACCGTGCTGGGAGACGACATATCCGAGGAAAGTAACTCGATCCTTGCAGAAGCGACACTTCTTAAGGTTGCCAAATAGCTTCTCCTGCCTTAGGACTTCAAACACTTGTCGGAGGTGTTCAGCATGCTCTTCAAGATTCTTACTATAGATCAAAATGTCGTCAAAGTAAACAACAACAAATCGACCAATGAACTTACGTAACACATGGTTCATCAATCTCATGAACGTGCTAGGTGCATTTGACAATCCGAATGGCATAACCATCCACTCGTAGAGGCCATGCTTCGTCTTGAAGGCTGTCTTCCATTCGTCCCCTTCCTTCATACGAATTTGGTGATATCCACTTTTCAGATCGATCTTCGAAAACACCTTGGAACCATGCAGCTCATCAAGCATATCGTCAAGTCGAGGATTGGGGTAACGATATTTCACCGTTATTCTGTTGATTGCACGACTATCCACGCACATCCTCATGGATCCATCCTTCTTTGGTACTAAAAGAGCTGGAACTGAGCATGGGCTCATGGATTCTCTAACATAGCCCCTTTGCAACAATTCGTTCACTTGTCGCTGCAACTCCTTGGCCTCGTCGGGATTGCACCTATACGCAGGTCGGTTTGGCAATGTAGCACCAGGAATGAGATCGAGTTGATGTTCGATCCCGCGAATCGGAGGAAGTCCGTCAGGCAGCTCCTCTGGAAATACATCATTGAACTCTTTAATTAGGGCCATGAATTGCGGAGAAAGAGAGTGTACCTCCTCTTTTGCTCGTTCTTTAATGAGCATGACGAGAACTAAGTGGGACATGAGTAAGCTCCTTTCTATTTCCTTCGTGGTCACCAACAAGTTCTCCTTCTTCTGGTCATTGGTTTTCTGATTTTCATCCTTCCGCACCTCGTGGGGGCTGAGTGGACCTAGTACAATTTTCTTCCCGTCCTTGGAAAACGAGTATGTGTTCTTGAACCCATCATGATCTGCTCTTCTGTCGTACTGCCATGGTCTCCCCAAAAGAAGGTGACAAGCACTCATGGGAACGACATCACAAAGGATTTCGTCCTTGTATGATTTCCCAATCGAAAATGGAACTAAAACTTGTTGAGTAACCCGTACCTCTCCTTGATCGTTGAGCCATCTCAATTTATAAGGTCGTGGATGCTTTGTGGTAGCCAAGTTCAGCTTCTCAACCATGGTGGTCGAAGCAACATTGGTTTGGCTCCCGCTGTCAATAATCACCCCACACACTTTGTTTTGAATAGTGCACCTGGTACGGAAGAGATTCTCCCGTTGGTCCTCGTCTATCTTGACTTCGGAGCTGAGAACTCGTCGGATCATGAGCAACTCCCCTTCATCAGCAAGTTCAAGATTCTCCTCATTAGTAACTCCAACTTCCTCATCGTCTGCATCTTCGTCCTCGCTTTCAACTTCTCGCGTGTCTCTTACGATCATGACTCGCCTATTGGGACATTCTGAGGCAATATGTCCAAAGCCAAGACATTTGAAGCATTTGATGTCTCGACTTCGGTTAGAAGTTTTCTGGTCCAGCACCTTCTCCTTTCCCTTGGACGATTCAGCATAAGGCATTCGAGAATCTCCAAGCTCCTTGCGCGGCTCATTCCATCGAGTAGTCGGTTTCAGATTGGCGGTGCTTGCAGACACCGGCTTCGAACTTATAGTCCGCGTTGCACTCATTCTACTGCGAGCACGTTGTCTTTCCACCTTGATGGCCAATTGGATCACATCATCCAAGGATACATATGGCTGTAATTCAACCACATCTGCAATCTCTTTATTCAAACCACCAATGAATCGTGCGATGGTCTGCTCCTGGGGTTCATTCAGCTCACACCTCATGGATAGCATCTCAAACTCCTTAACATAGTCAGTTACCGACATACCTCCTTGACGAGTGGATTGCATCTTGAGGTAGAGCTCTTGCTTGTAATTATTAGGCAAAAACCGCTTATTCATGAGTCGCTTCATGAGTCTCCAGCTGCGAACCTCTTCTTCTCCATCTCTCCTTCGTTGGGCCTTTAGGTTCTCCCACCATAGATTTGCATAGTCGGTAAACTCAAGGGCTGCAAGCTTACACTTTTGGGCATCCGGGTATTCAAAGTACTCGAATACCTTCTCAACACGCATGATCCACTCCATAAATTCTTCGGGCGAGCTCGTACCTCTAAACTCAGGAATCTTCAGCTTGACATCATTCCGAGTGGCCCCTTCGTGCCGTACTGGCGGCATGTCTTCGTCAAGCGCCTCCTCTTCTTCTCTCGCAGCATTGTTCCTCCTCTGGTGTCGTGGGAGGCCCAATCCTTCAAGAGCACGCATTATCTGATCCACATTATCTCTTAATTCATTCTGGCCTCGCTCCAATCGGGTAAGATGAGCTTGTTCAAACGTTAGACCCATTGGAACACCATTGATATTGTCTTCTGCCATTCTGTTGAAATAATAACAGCACTCACACACTCGTGTTTACACTTCCTCACGTGTTTCGCTCGCTCTCTACGGAAGTGAAGGATTAACCTTCGCTCTGATACCAAATGATGTGCCTTGGATATCGACACAAGGAGAAATTGGATAAAAGTGACAGAAACGGATAAGATGAGAAGGGTGGATGGTAGAACCATTCACCAATGCTTGATAAGATAACTCGCCACAAGCAAAGACGTCCGGGTTTGATTCGCCACACTCAAGGATGAGGGATAAGAATCGGATAGGTTTCGCCACTAAACAATCAGATTGCTTAGATAAGAAGGGGGTGCACTAAGGCAATAATATCATTTATCAAAGCTGCTGGAAATAACATAATAATAGAGCTTATATAGTGCTCTTTACAGCAAAAACGAAATTCAAACTTAAATTGGCTAACTCATGCATGGAGAGCAGCCTTTATTGGAAAGCAAATACTAGAAAACATAAGCAAATCAATTCAGAACCCAAGTCTCAAGGTTGGTTGGTTGTTGGGCGGATTAGCATTGAATGCTAATTGACTTGAGTGTCTCTTGGGCCTTCTTGCATCTGCAGTAGCATTTTAGGCCCTCCATTGGCCATGTTTGTGACTTGGGCCTTGGATCGAGTGATTGGGCCACCATTTCGACTTGTAGGAACAACACATGGGATTGGGTACAAGGAACTGTCTTCTTGGAGCACATCAGGAACCACTCAACTTTTCACTGAAGTAGGCAATAGGGCGCTTCTCTTGAATCAAAACAGCTCCAATTCCGATCCCTGAGGCATCACACTCGACTTCAAATGTTTTTGAGAAGTCGGGCAATGCCAAAACGGGAGCGGTACACAGCTTCTCCTTGATGAGTTCAAAGCTGCGTTGTGCTGCCTCTGTCCATTTGAACTCGGCCTCCTTCTTCATACACTCGGTTAACGGAGCTAGTACGCTACTGAAATTCTTCACAAACCTCCGGTAAAATGATGCTAATCCATGGAAGCTACGTATTTCAGAGATGGTTGTAGGCGTGGGCCAATCTCTGATTGCATTGATCTTTTCCTCATCAACTTCGACACCGTGCTGGGAGACGACATATCCGAGGAAAGTAACTCGATCCTTGCAGAAGCGACACTTCTTAAGGTTGCCAAATAGCTTCTCCTGCCTTAGGACTTCAAACACTTGTCGGAGGTGTTCAGCATGCTCTTCAAGATTCTTACTATAGATCAAAATGTCGTCAAAGTAAACAACAACAAATCGACCAATGAACTTACGTAACACATGGTTCATCAATCTCATGAACGTGCTAGGTGCATTTGACAATCCGAATGGCATAACCATCCACTCGTAGAGGCCATGCTTCGTCTTGAAGGCTGTCTTCCATTCGTCCCCTTCCTTCATACGAATTTGGTGATATCCACTTTTCAGATCGATCTTCGAAAACACCTTGGAACCATGCAGCTCATCAAGCATATCGTCAAGTCGAGGATTGGGGTAACGATATTTCACCGTTATTCTGTTGATTGCACGACTATCCACGCACATCCTCATGGATCCATCCTTCTTTGGTACTAAAAGAGCTGGAACTGAGCATGGGCTCATGGATTCTCTAACATAGCCCCTTTGCAACAATTCGTTCACTTGTCGCTGCAACTCCTTGGCCTCGTCGGGATTGCACCTATACGCAGGTCGGTTTGGCAATGTAGCACCAGGAATGAGATCGAGTTGATGTTCGATCCCGCGAATCGGAGGAAGTCCGTCAGGCAGCTCCTCTGGAAATACATCATTGAACTCTTTAATTAGGGCCATGAATTGCGGAGAAAGAGAGTGTACCTCCTCTTTTGCTCGTTCTTTAATGAGCATGACGAGAACTAAGTGGGACATGAGTAAGCTCCTTTCTATTTCCTTCGTGGTCACCAACAAGTTCTCCTTCTTCTGGTCATTGGTTTTCTGATTTTCATCCTTCCGCACCTCGTGGGGGCTGAGTGGACCTAGTACAATTTTCTTCCCGTCCTTGGAAAACGAGTATGTGTTCTTGAACCCATCATGATCTGCTCTTCTGTCGTACTGCCATGGTCTCCCCAAAAGAAGGTGACAAGCACTCATGGGAACGACATCACAAAGGATTTCGTCCTTGTATGATTTCCCAATCGAAAATGGAACTAAAACTTGTTGAGTAACCCGTACCTCTCCTTGATCGTTGAGCCATCTCAATTTATAAGGTCGTGGATGCTTTGTGGTAGCCAAGTTCAGCTTCTCAACCATGGTGGTCGAAGCAACATTGGTTTGGCTCCCGCTGTCAATAATCACCCCACACACTTTGTTTTGAATAGTGCACCTGGTACGGAAGAGATTCTCCCGTTGGTCCTCGTCTATCTTGACTTCGGAGCTGAGAACTCGTCGGATCATGAGCAACTCCCCTTCATCAGCAAGTTCAAGATTCTCCTCATTAGTAACTCCAACTTCCTCATCGTCTGCATCTTCGTCCTCGCTTTCAACTTCTCGCGTGTCTCTTACGATCATGACTCGCCTATTGGGACATTCTGAGGCAATATGTCCAAAGCCAAGACATTTGAAGCATTTGATGTCTCGACTTCGGTTAGAAGTTTTCTGGTCCAGCACCTTCTCCTTTCCCTTGGACGATTCAGCATAAGGCATGCGAGAATCTCCAAGCTCCTTGCGCGGCTCATTCCATCGAGTAGTCGGTTTCAGATTGGCGGTGCTTGCAGACACCGGCTTCGAACTTATAGTCCGCGTTGCACTCATTCTACTGCGAGCACGTTGTCTTTCCACCTTGATGGCCAATTGGATCACATCATCCAAGGATACATATGGCTGTAATTCAACCACATCTGCAATCTCTTTATTCAAACCACCAATGAATCGTGCGATGGTCTGCTCCTGGGGTTCATTCAGCTCACACCTCATGGATAGCATCTCAAACTCCTTAACATAGTCAGTTACCGACATACCTCCTTGACGAGTGGATTGCATCTTGAGGTAGAGCTCTTGCTTGTAATTATTAGGCAAAAACCGCTTATTCATGAGTCGCTTCATGAGTCTCCAGCTGCGAACCTCTTCTTCTCCATCTCTCCTTCGTTGGGCCTTTAGGTTCTCCCACCACAGATTTGCATAGTCGGTAAACTCAAGGGCTGCAAGCTTACACTTTTGGGCATCCGGGTATTCAAAGTACTCGAATACCTTCTCAACACGCATGATCCACTCCATAAATTCTTCGGGCGAGCTCGTACCTCTAAACTCAGGAATCTTCAGCTTGACATCATTCCGAGTGGCCCCTTCGTGCCGTACTGGCGGCATGTCTTCGTCAAGCGCCTCCTCTTCTTCTCTCGCAGCATTGTTCCTCCTCTGGTGTCGTGGGAGGCCCAATCCTTCAAGAGCACGCATTATCTGATCCACATTATCTCTTAATTCATTCTGGCCTCGCTCCAATAGGGTAAGATGAGCTTGTTCAAACGTTAGACCCATTGGAACACCATTGATATTGTCTTCTGCCATTCTGTTGAAATAATAACAGCACTCACACACTCGTGTTTACACTTCCTCACGTGTTTCGCTCGCTCTCTACGGAAGTGAAGGATTAACCTTCGCTCTGATACCAAATGATGTGCCTTGGATATCGACACAAGGAGAAATTGGATAAAAGTGACAGAAACGGATAAGATGAGAAGGGTGGATGGTAGAACCATTCACCAATGCTTGATAAGATAACTCGCCACAAGCAAAGACGTCCGGGTTTGATTCGCCACACTCAAGGATGAGGGATAAGAATCGGATAGGTTTCGCCACTAAACAATCAGATTGCTTAGATAAGAAGGGGGTGCACTAAGGCAATAATATCATTTATCAAAGCTGCTGGAAATAACATAATAATAGAGCTTATATAGTGCTCTTTACAGCAAAAACGAAATTCAAACTTAAATTGGCTAACTCATGCATGGAGAGCAGCCTTTATTGGAAAGCAAATACTAGAAAACATAAGCAAATCAATTCAGAACCCAAGTCTCAAGGTTGGTTGGTTGTTGGGCGGATTAGCATTGAATGCTAATTGACTTGAGTGTCTCTTGGGCCTTCTTGCATCTGCAGTAGCATTTTAGGCCCTCCATTGGCCATGTTTGTGACTTGGGCCTTGGATCGAGTGATTGGGCCACCATTTCGACTTGTAGGAACAACACATGGGATTGGGTACAAGGAACTGTCTTCTTGGAGCACATCAGGAACCACTCAACTTTTCACTGAAGTAGGCAATAGGGCGCTTCTCTTGAATCAAAACAGCTCCAATTCCGATCCCTGAGGCATCACACTCGACTTCAAATGTTTTTGAGAAGTCGGGCAATGCCAAAACGGGAGCGGTACACAGCTTCTCCTTGATGAGTTCAAAGCTGCGTTGTGCTGCCTCTGTCCATTTGAACTCGGCCTCCTTCTTCATACACTCGGTTAACGGAGCTAGTACGCTACTGAAATTCTTCACAAACCTCCGGTAAAATGATGCTAATCCATGGAAGCTACGTATTTCAGAGATGGTTGTAGGCGTGGGCCAATCTCTGATTGCATTGATCTTTTCCTCATCAACTTCGACACCGTGCTGGGAGACGACATATCCGAGGAAAGTAACTCGATCCTTGCAGAAGCGACACTTCTTAAGGTTGCCAAATAGCTTCTCCTGCCTTAGGACTTCAAACACTTGTCGGAGGTGTTCAGCATGCTCTTCAAGATTCTTACTATAGATCAAAATGTCGTCAAAGTAAACAACAACAAATCGACCAATGAACTTACGTAACACATGGTTCATCAATCTCATGAACGTGCTAGGTGCATTTGACAATCCGAATGGCATAACCATCCACTCGTAGAGGCCATGCTTCGTCTTGAAGGCTGTCTTCCATTCGTCCCCTTCCTTCATACGAATTTGGTGATATCCACTTTTCAGATCGATCTTCGAAAACACCTTGGAACCATGCAGCTCATCAAGCATATCGTCAAGTCGAGGATTGGGGTAACGATATTTCACCGTTATTCTGTTGATTGCACGACTATCCACGCACATCCTCATGGATCCATCCTTCTTTGGTACTAAAAGAGCTGGAACTGAGCATGGGCTCATGGATTCTCTAACATAGCCCCTTTGCAACAATTCGTTCACTTGTCGCTGCAACTCCTTGGCCTCGTCGGGATTGCACCTATACGCAGGTCGGTTTGGCAATGTAGCACCAGGAATGAGATCGAGTTGATGTTCGATCCCGCGAATCGGAGGAAGTCCGTCAGGCAGCTCCTCTGGAAATACATCATTGAACTCTTTAATTAGGGCCATGAATTGCGGAGAAAGAGAGTGTACCTCCTCTTTTGCTCGTTCTTTAATGAGCATGACGAGAACTAAGTGGGACATGAGTAAGCTCCTTTCTATTTCCTTCGTGGTCACCAACAAGTTCTCCTTCTTCTGGTCATTGGTTTTCTGATTTTCATCCTTCCGCACCTCGTGGGGGCTGAGTGGACCTAGTACAATTTTCTTCCCGTCCTTGGAAAACGAGTATGTGTTCTTGAACCCATCATGATCTGCTCTTCTGTCGTACTGCCATGGTCTCCCCAAAAGAAGGTGACAAGCACTCATGGGAACGACATCACAAAGGATTTCGTCCTTGTATGATTTCCCAATCGAAAATGGAACTAAAACTTGTTGAGTAACCCGTACCTCTCCTTGATCGTTGAGCCATCTCAATTTATAAGGTCGTGGATGCTTTGTGGTAGCCAAGTTCAGCTTCTCAACCATGGTGGTCGAAGCAACATTGGTTTGGCTCCCGCTGTCAATAATCACCCCACACACTTTGTTTTGAATAGTGCACCTGGTACGGAAGAGATTCTCCCGTTGGTCCTCGTCTATCTTGACTTCGGAGCTGAGAACTCGTCGGATCATGAGCAACTCCCCTTCATCAGCAAGTTCAAGATTCTCCTCATTAGTAACTCCAACTTCCTCATCGTCTGCATCTTCGTCCTCGCTTTCAACTTCTCGCGTGTCTCTTACGATCATGACTCGCCTATTGGGACATTCTGAGGCAATATGTCCAAAGCCAAGACATTTGAAGCATTTGATGTCTCGACTTCGGTTAGAAGTTTTCTGGTCCAGCACCTTCTCCTTTCCCTTGGACGATTCAGCATAAGGCATGCGAGAATCTCCAAGCTCCTTGCGCGGCTCATTCCATCGAGTAGTCGGTTTCAGATTGGCGGTGCTTGCAGACACCGGCTTCGAACTTATAGTCCGCGTTGCACTCATTCTACTGCGAGCACGTTGTCTTTCCACCTTGATGGCCAATTGGATCACATCATCCAAGGATACATATGGCTGTAATTCAACCACATCTGCAATCTCTTTATTCAAACCACCAATGAATCGTGCGATGGTCTGCTCCTGGGGTTCATTCAGCTCACACCTCATGGATAGCATCTCAAACTCCTTAACATAGTCAGTTACCGACATACCTCCTTGACGAGTGGATTGCATCTTGAGGTAGAGCTCTTGCTTGTAATTATTAGGCAAAAACCGCTTATTCATGAGTCGCTTCATGAGTCTCCAGCTGCGAACCTCTTCTTCTCCATCTCTCCTTCGTTGGGCCTTTAGGTTCTCCCACCACAGATTTGCATAGTCGGTAAACTCAAGGGCTGCAAGCTTACACTTTTGGGCATCCGGGTATTCAAAGTACTCGAATACCTTCTCAACACGCATGATCCACTCCATAAATTCTTCGGGCGAGCTCGTACCTCTAAACTCAGGAATCTTCAGCTTGACATCATTCCGAGTGGCCCCTTCGTGCCGTACTGGCGGCATGTCTTCGTCAAGCGCCTCCTCTTCTTCTCTCGCAGCATTGTTCCTCCTCTGGTGTCGTGGGAGGCCCAATCCTTCAAGAGCACGCATTATCTGATCCACATTATCTCTTAATTCATTCTGGCCTCGCTCCAATAGGGTAAGATGAGCTTGTTCAAACGTTAGACCCATTGGAACACCATTGATATTGTCTTCTGCCATTCTGTTGAAATAATAACAGCACTCACACACTCGTGTTTACACTTCCTCACGTGTTTCGCTCGCTCTCTACGGAAGTGAAGGATTAACCTTCGCTCTGATACCAAATGATGTGCCTTGGATATCGACACAAGGAGAAATTGGATAAAAGTGACAGAAACAGATAAGATGAGAAGGGTGGATGGTAGAACCATTCACCAATGCTTGATAAGATAACTCGCCACAAGCAAAGACGTCCGGGTTTGATTCGCCACACTCAAGGATGAGGGATAAGAATCGGATAGGTTTCGCCACTAAACAATCAGATTGCTTAGATAAGAAGGGGGTGCACTAAGGCAATAATATCATTTATCAAAGCTGCTGGAAATAACATAATAATAGAGCTTATATAGTGCTCTTTACAGCAAAAACGAAATTCAAACTTAAATTGGCTAACTCATGCATGGAGAGCAGCCTTTATTGGAAAGCAAATACTAGAAAACATAAGCAAATCAATTCAGAACCCAAGTCTCAAGGTTGGTTGGTTGTTGGGCGGATTAGCATTGAATGCTAATTGACTTGAGTGTCTCTTGGGCCTTCTTGCATCTGCAGTAGCATTTTAGGCCCTCCATTGGCCATGTTTGTGACTTGGGCCTTGGATCGAGTGATTGGGCCACCATTTCGACTTGTAGGAACAACACATGGGATTGGGTACAAGGAACTGTCTTCTTGGAGCACATTATTCCCTATGAATAAAAGTTTATTCTGAGTCCAAACTAAAAAGGGATAAAGAATTTAGTATGATCATATGTTTTGAATAAATGCGATAGCAACTGATTTCATCCAATTCAGAACTCCGAGAGTGTTTCTCTATGAATAAAAGTTGATTCTGAGACCGAACTTAAAAGGGATAAAAACTTTAGTATGATAGTATGTTTAGAATAAATGCGATAGAAACTGATTCCATCCAATTCAGAGCTATGAGAGTGTTTCCGTATGAATAAAAGTTGATTAAGAGATAGAACTAAAACGGGATAAAGAACTTACTATGATTATATATGTTTATAATAAATGTGACAATAACTGATTTCATCCAATTCAGAGATCCGAGAATATTGCCCTATGAATAAAAGTTGATTCTGAGACCCAACTAAAAAGGATAAAGAATTTAGTATGATCATATGTTTAGAATAAATGCGATAGCAACTGATTTCATCCGATTCTGAACTCCGAGAGTGTTTCCCTATGAATAAAAGTTGATTCTGAGACCGAACTTAAAAGGAATAAAAACTTTAGTATGATAGTATGATTAGAATAAATGCGATAGCAACTGATTTCATCCAATTCAGAGCTTTGAGAGTATTTATGTATGATTAAAAGTTGATTCTGAGACGGAACTAAACCGGGATAAAGAACTTACTATGATTATATATGTTTATAATAAATGTGATAATAACTGATTTCATCCGATTCGGAGCTTCGAGAGTGTTACCCTATGAATAAATGTTAATTCTTAGACCAAACTAAAAAGGGAAAAAGACTTTATTATGATCATATGTTTAGAATAAATGAGATAGAAACTCATTTCATCCAATTCAGAGCTCCGAGAGTGTTGCCCTATGAATAAAAGTTGATTCTGTGACCGAACTAGAAAGGGATAAAGACTTTAATATGATCACATGTTTAGAATAAATGCGATAGCAACTGATATCATCCAATTCAGAGCGCCGAGAATGTTGCCCTATGATTAAAAGTTGATTCTGAGACTAAACTAAAAAAGGGATAAAGACTTTAGTATGATCAGATGTTTAGAATAAATGCGATAGAAACTGAAATCATCCAATTCAGAGCGCCGAGAGTGTTGCCCTATGAATAAACGTTGATTCTGAGACCGAACTAAAAAGGGATAAAGACCTTGGTATGATTATAGATGTTTATAATAAATGCGATAATAACTGATTTCATTCGATTCGGAGCTCCGCGAGTGCTACCCTATGAATAAACGTTCATTCGAGACCGAACTAAAAAAGGAAAAATACTTTAGTATGATCATATATTTAGAATAAATGCGATAGAAATTGAATTCATTTAATTCAGATCTCCGAATGTGTTTCCTTATGAATAAAATTTGATTCTGAGACGGAACTAAAACGGAATAAAAAACTTTGTATGATTATAAATGTTTATAATAAATGCGATAATAACAGATTTCATTCGATTCGGAGCTCCGAGAGTGTTACCCTATGAATAAACGTTCATTCTGAGACCGAACTAAAAAAGGAAAAAGTAACTGATTTCATCAAATTCAGAGATCCGAGAATTTTGCCCTATGAATAAAAGTTGATTTTGAGACCGGACTAAAAAGGGATAAATTTAGTGTGATCATATGTTTAGAATAAATGCGATAGCAACTGATTTCATCCGATTCAGAACTCCGAGAGTGTTTCCCTATGAATAAAAGTTGATTCTGAGACCGAACTAAAAAGGGATAAAAACTTTAGTATGATAGTATGTTTAGAATAAATGCGATAGCAACTGATTTCATCCAATTCAGAGCTTTGAGAGCATTTCTGTATGATTAAAAGTTGATTCTGAGACGGAACTAAACCGGGATAAAGAACTTACTATGATTATATATGTTTATAATAAATGTGATAATAACTGATTTCAACCGATTCAGAGCTCCGAGAGTGTTACCCTATGAATAAACGTTTATTCTGAGACCGAACTAAAAAGGGAAAAAGACTTTATTATGATCATATGTTGAGAATAAATGAGATAGCAACTCATTTCATCCAATTCAGAGCTCCGAGAGTGTTGCCCTATGAATAAAAGTTGATACTGTGACCGAACTAGAAAGGGATAAAGACTTTAATATGATCACATGTTTAGAATAAATGCGATAGCAACTGATATCATCCAATTCAGAGCGCCGAGAATGTTGCCCTATGAATAAAAGTTGATCTGAGACCAAACTAAAAAAGGGATAGAGACTTTAGTATGATCAGATGTTTAGAATAAATGCGATAGAACTGATATCATCCAATTCAGAGCGCCGAGTGTGTTGCCCTATGAATAAAAGTTGATTCTGAGACCGAACTAAAAAGGGATAAAGACCTTAGTATGAATATATGTTTATAATAAATGCGATAATGACTGATTTCATTCGATTCGGAGCTCCGCGAGTGTTACCCTATGAATAAAAGTTCATTCCGAGACCGAACTAAAAAAGGAAAAAAAGACTTTAGTATGATCATATATTTAGAATAAATGCGATAGAAATTGAATTCATCCAATTCAGATCTCCGAGAGTGTTTCCCTATGAATAAAATTTGATTCTGAGACGGAACTAAAACGGAATAAAAACCTTTGTATGGATTATGTATGTTTATAATAAATGCGATAATAACTGATTTCATTCGATTCGGAGCTCCGAGAGTGTTACCCTATGAATAAACGTTCATTCTGAGACCGAACTAAAAAGGGAAAAAGAATTTAGTATGATCATATGTTTAGAATAAATGCGATAGCAACTGATTTCATCCAATTCAAATCTCTGAGAGTATTGCCCTGTGAATAAAAGTTGATTTTGAGACCGAACTTAAAATGGATAAAGAATTTAGTATGATCATATGTTTAGAATAAATGTGATAGAAACTGATTTCATCCAATTCAGAGCTCCGAGAGTGTTGCCCTATGAATAAAAGTTGATTCTGAGACCGAACTAAAAAGTGATAAAGACTTAGTATGATCATATGTTTAGAATAAATGCGATCGCAACTGATTTCATCCAATTCAGAGCTCCGAGAGTGTTGCCCTATGAATAAAAGTTGATACTGAGACCGAACTAAAAAGGGATAAAGAATTTAGTATGATCATATGTTTAGAATAAAACGATAGCAACTGATTTCATCAATTTCAGCGCTTCGAGAGTGTTGCCCTATGAATAAAAGTTGATTCTAAGACCGAACTAAAAAGTGATAAAGACTTTAGTATGATCATATGTTAAGAATATATGCGATAGCAACTGATTTCATCCAATTCAGAGCTCTGAAAGTGTTGACCTATGAATAAAAGTTGATTCTGAGTCCGAACTAAAAAGGATAAAGACTTTAGTATGATCACATTTTTAGGAAAAATGCGATAGCAACTGATTTCATCCAATTCATAGCTCCGAGAGTGTTCCCTATGAATAAAAGTTGATTCTGACACCGAACTAAAAAGGATAAAGACATTAGTATGATCATTTGTTTAGAATAAATGCGATAGCAACTGATTTCATCCAATTCAGAGCTCCGAGAGTGTTGCCCTATGAATAAAAGTTGATTCTGAGACCGAACTAAAAAGGGATAAAGAATTTAGTATGATCATATGTTTAGAATAAATGCGATTGCAATTGATTTCATCCAATTCAGAGCTCCGAGTTTGTTGCCCTATAAATAAAAGTTGATTCTGAGACCGAACTAAAAAGTGATAAAGATATTAATATGACCATATGTTTAGAATAAATGCGATCGCAACTGATTTCATCCAATTCAGAGCTCCAAGAGTGTTGCCCTATAAATAAAAGTTGATTCTAAGACCGAACTAAAAGGGATAAAGACTTTAGTATGATCATATGTTTAGAATAAATGCGATAGCAACTGATTTCATCCAATTCATAGCTCCGAGAATGTTGCCCTATGAATAAAAGTTGATTCCGAGACCGAACTAAAAAGGGATAAAGACATTAGTATGATCACATTTTAGAATAAATGCGATAGTAACTGATTTCATCCAATTCAGAGCTCCGAGAATGTACCCCTATGAATAAAAGTTGATTCTAGAACGAACTAAAAAGTGATAAAGACATTAGTATGATCATATGTTAGAATAAGGGATAGCAACTGATTTCATCCAATTCAGAACTCCGAGAGACATATTAAAAGGGAAAAGACTTTATTATGATCATGTTTAGAATAAATGAGATAGCAACTCATTTCATCCAATTCAGAGCTCCGAGAGTGTTTTCTTTATGAATAAAAGTTGATTCTGTGACCGAACTAGAAAGGGATAAAGACTTTAGTATTATCACATGTTTAGAATAAATGCGATAGCAACTTATATCATCCAATTCAGAGCTCCGAGAATGTTGCCCTATGAATAAAAGTTAATTCTGAGACCGAACTAAAAAGGATAAAGACATTAGTATGATCATATGTTTAGAATAAATGCAATCGCAACTGATTTCATCCAATTCAGAGCTCCGAGAATGTTGCACTATGAATAAAAGTTGATTCAGAGACCAAACTAAAAATGGGATAAAGACTTTAGTATGATCATATGTTTAGAATAAATGCGATAGAAACTGATTTCATCCAATTCAGTGCCGAGAGTGTTGCCCTATGAATAAAAGTTAATTCTTGACCGAACTAAAAAGGGATAAAGACCTTAGTATGATTATATGTTTATAATAAATGCGATAGCAATTGATTTCATTCGATTCGGAGCTCCGAGAGTGTTACCCTATGAATAAAAGTTGATTCCGAGACCAACTAAAAAGGAAAAGACTTTAGTATGATCATATGTTTAGAATAAATGCGATAGAAATTGATTTCATCCAATTCAGATCTCCGAGAGTGTTTCCTTATGAATAAAATTTGATTCTGAGACCGAACTAAAACAGAATAAAAACTTTGTATGATTATAATGTTTATAATAAATGCGATAATAACTGATTTCATTTGATTCAGAGCTCCGAGAGTGTTACCCTATGAATAAAAGTTCATTCTGAGACCGAACTAAAAGGGAAAAGACTTTAGTATGATTATATGTTTAGAATAAATGCGATAGCAACTGATTTCATCCAATTCAGATCTCTGAGAGTGTTACCCTATGAATAAAAGTTGATTCTGAGACCGAACTTAAAATGGATAAAGACTTTAGTATGATCATATGTTTAGAATAAATGCGATAGCAACTGATTTCATCCAATTCAGAGCTCCGAGAGTGTTGCCCTATGAATAAAGGTTGATTCTGAGACCGAACTAAAAAGTGATAAAGACTTTAGTATGATCATATGTTTAGAATAAATGCGATTGCAACTGATTTCATCCAATTCAGAGCTCCGAGAGTGTTGCCCTATGAATAAAAGTTTATTCTAAGACCGAACTTAAAAGGGATAAAGAATTTAGTATGATCATATGTTTAGAATAAATGCGATAGCAACTGATTTCATCAATTCAGAGCTCCGAGAGTGTTGCCCTATGAATAAAAGTTGATTCTAAGACCGAACTAAAAAGCGATAAAGACTTTAGTATTTAGAATATATGCGATAGCAACTGATTTCATCCAATTCAGAGCTCCGAGAGTGTTGCCCTATGAATAAAAGTTGATTCTGAGACCGAACAAAAAATGGATAAAGACTTTAGTATGATCATATTTTTAGAATAAATGCGATAGTAACTGATTTCATCCAATTCAGAGCTCCGAGAATGTTTCCCTATGAATAAAAGTTGATTCTGAGACCGAACTAAAAAGGGATAAAGACTTAGTATGATCATATGTTTTGAATAAATGCGATAGCAACTTGATTTCATCCAATTCAGAACTCCGAGAGTGTTTCCCTATGAATAAAAGTTGATTTTGAGACCGAACTTAAAAGGGATAAAAACTTTAGTATGATATATTTTAGAATAAATGCGATAGCAACTGATTTCATCCAATTCAGAGCTATAAGAGTGTTTCCGTATGAATAAAAGTTGATTATGAGACGGAACTAAAATGGGATAAAGACTTACTATGATTATATATTTTTATAATAAATGTGACAAAACTATTTCATCCAATTGGAGCTCCGAGAGTGTTACCCTATGAATAAAAGTTCATTCTGAGACCGAACTAAAAAGGGAAAAGACTTTATTATGTCATATGTTTAGAATAAATGCGATAGCAACTGATTTCATCCAATTCAGAG